>OX451738.1:35041627-36375141 GCA_948472305.1 Vicia faba
AGTCCTTGCTTACACTTTCTTCGGGGTACTGGTTCACTTAGCTCTACAACAAAGTCGTCCAATGCCTGCGATTTGATGCTAGTTCTCAGAGTGAATTCAATATCATACTCGACAACTCTACAACCTATGTGACAATCCATCCAGCTAGATCCGGCTTCTTCAGTATCTGTTTGATGGGATAATTGGTCCTTACAGTTATCAGATGACCCTAGAAATAATGTCTCAATTTCCGAGTTATTATTATCAATGCTCACGCTATATTTTCGATCTTCTGGTATTACTTCTCAGCTCCTTTCAGAATTTTACTAACGAAGTACACCGACTTTTCACCATCCTTCCCTTCTTGAACGAGAACTGAACTCATGGTTTTTTCAAAGACCTCCAAATATAGGATCAAAGGCGCATTCTCCCTCGGTCTCGTCGGGATTGGTGGAGAGGATATGAATCATTTTACTCCTTGAAAGGCTTCCTCACACGTTTCAGTCCATTTGAATTCTTCCAACTTCCCGAGGGCCGTGAAGAAATGGATCGCTCTATCTCTGGAGCATGACAGAAACCGAGACAGAGCAGCTAACCTTCTCGTTAGTTGTTGTACCTCCTTTTTGAAGATGGGCTACGCATGTCAATAATCGCCAGACATTTGTCTGGGTTGGCTTCTATTCCACAGTCAGTGAGCATGAATCCTAGGAACTTTCCATCTTGAACTCCAAATATACATTTGTCTTGGTTAAGCCTCATGTCTTATCGCCTTATGGATGCGAGTATTTATTTCAAGTCTATTACACGTCATTTCTCCACAACGGTTTTGACGACCATGTCGTCTATGTATACTTCTAGATTCCTACCGATTTTAGTGGCAAATACCTTGTCCATTAATCATTGGTAGGTGGCTCCTACGTTCTTGAGACCGAATGGAATTATGTCGTAATAGTAGTTGCTTCAATCTGTCATGAAGTCAGTCTTTGAGGCATCGGTCAGGCTCATACGAATTTGGTTGTACCCCGAGTAGGCATCCATGAAGCTAAGCGGTCTGTACCTTGAGGTTTGGTCAATGAGTCAGTGTATCTGTGGTAATGGATACAGATCCTTAGAGCATACTTTATTGATATTCATGAAGTATACACACATGCATCACTTCCATATCTTCTTTTTGACCATAACTACATTGGCTAGCCAAGTAGGATATTTGATTTCTTTGATAAAGCCAGCGTCGAGCAACTTCTCGACCTCGTCTTTTATAGACTTTTTCTTTTCTTCCCCACCTTTAATTTTCCTCTAGGACACTGGCTTGGTGTCAGGATTCAATTCTAAGTGGTGGCACAATAAGTTGGGGTCTATTCCGGGCATATCTAAGGGCTTCCATGCGAACAAGTTGATGTTCTCTTTCAACAGCTCCACGATTTCTATTTCCTCCTCCCGAGAAAGATTGTATCCTATATAAGTTATTTCAGAAGGTGTGGTGTCGATCTGGACCCTCTTTATTTCATCCTAGGGAGAAAGGATTTATTTCCATGCATCGTCACGAGGATCTATGTCGATCATGTTGACTTTCAGCTCATTGGAACTTATGGGTTCTACATATTTAATATTCCTCTTTAACTTCAGGTTGTCCTTATAGCACTTCTTGGCCAATCCTTGATCACTTTTAACTACCCCAACCCAGCCATTCCCTAAGGGGTAGTTTATGGTGAGGCACAGGATGGAGATAGCGGCTTCCAAGGAATTTAATGAGGGTCTTCCTATGATGATGTTATAGGGTGAGGCTGCATTGACAATCAATTACCTCAATTTGGACGTTTTAGCATTTGCGCCGCTCCCAAAGGTAGTGAGTATTGGGAGGTGTCTCAGTACTTGCACTTGTTCTCTAGAGAATCCGACTAAGGTACCATAGAAGGGAAATAGTTTGGATGTGTTAAAATCCATTCCTTTGAAGGCTTCCCAATAGAGTAGATCGACTGGGCTACCGGGATCTACCATCACCCTTTTCATGCTCCAGTCTCGAATTTGTACCTTGATGACCATAGGACCGTTCTCGTGGGACATAATGTTGACCACATCTTTTTTGAAGAAGCTAACCAAGTTTAAATCCTCTTCCCCGGACCTTGGCTATGTCCTGGGATAAGTGCATCACGGCCCGTGCGTATTTCTTTCTGGATAAGCTAGTTTTGCTGCCTCCAGCGAATCCGTCGATGATGGTATTGAGAGTGTGGCGAGCTGATTTGGTCTCATGCACTTCTTCAGTACTCTTCCCTTTCTTTTGGAAGGTTCTTCCGAGTCCACATCTTTTCTCCGAGTATCACTTTTACTAGTTTGGGCTTTACCCTCTTTTACATAAGTTAGTAGGTGCCCCCTCTATATCAATGTCTCTATTTCTTTCTTTAGCTGGAGAAAATCATCGGTATGGTGTCCCTAGAGTCAATGATAGCTACACCAAGCCCCAACGTCATTCCTCAGTACGGCATTGACTCCCCTTTTATTATGGGGCGCTTCTGGGATCAGGTTTAGGTGCGATACCTCCTCTGTAAAAAATTTCCTCTCCTTGTGCTAAGAGGTGTCACCATGTTGCTAAGAGGTGTCACCATGTTGCTTGAATCAAAGAGACGTCAGTTAGGCCTCTGAGTTATATGCTCTCGGGGTCTACCTTTTAACGTCGTCCGAGAAGGCTCATGCCTCCTTCCTGGCCCTTCTTCTTTAGTCTTGCTTCTCTCTGGGGTATCTCTGGATCATTTCTCCATGTTGCTCTCATTGCCATTTATGTAGAATTCCGCTATGATAATGATTTCATCATGTCTAATGGGGGCTTCTGTGCTAAAGGCTCGTTGAACTACCGGCTCGGAGGCCGTGTTAGAATGCTCCAACAAATAACTCTTGGTTGGGATAAGATACTTTAATGGTCTCTTCATTGAATCAGGCTAAGTATTCTCTGAGAGACTCCGCTTGACCTTGTCAGACATTGAATAAGGATGTTGTGGATACCTTATGGTGCTTGTTAGCAGAGAAGTACTGGATCAACTTCTTCGTTATGTTTGGACATCTTTCCAAAGATAGTCGTGGTTGACTCATGTACCATCGCAGGGCCACATCCTTGAAGGTGCCAGCCATTAGTTTACACTTTAGTGAGTTTGTGGAGCATATTATTGCCATTTGGTTGTTGATAGCAATAACATGCTCCCGAGGATCGATTTTACCGTCGTAGGCTGTCAGCTACTGTGATTTAAAGTTCTCTGGGACTTGATCGTCCCAAATATCTTGAGAGAGAGGTCGGGGTTTCAGAAGCTCCTCTTTTGGGTCATTATCCCCTATGTTTTTTGTTGCAGGTCTGTGACACTATCTTGCAGAGTTTTATTATGCTGTCTGAGGGCCTCCATCATGGCTAATAGTTGTGCCATGTCTGGGGGGGTCTTCATGCGGTGACATTCTGTTGAATATGGATTGGAGTTTTTCCTAGGAATAATTTCACCGAGGCCCCACAATGGGCGCCAATGTTCTTGCATGGAAAAAAAATGTCTGGCCTCCTACTGTAGATGGGGAAAGCCATGGAAGTAGGTCTTGATGATTAATGGGGATTTGGGAGCTACGTCAATGAAGCGTGTGTCTCAAGAAGAATGTCTTTCTTATCCCTCTTGCGTGAGTCCTTATTATAATGTTCTTTCTTTGTATCATCAAGAGCCTCAATTAATGAGTGACTCCTGAGTTTCATAACTCTATGACCTCTGTCATCTCCATAAATGAAGATGATAAAAGATGTGTAACATTTTAATGAATGCACCGTCGGTGGTTACAAGCATTGACGAGTCGGGTTGGTAGTCGGCTATGGGCAAGTGACTGTGGTCACCATCCTTGCCCGGGTCCAAGGTGTATACGGGCTGCTCCCCTGAGGTATAATGACTGTCCAATGCCCCTTAGCCGGGATGGAGACCGAGAACATTTTCTATCGATCCACTTACTAATATTATCATTTCATCATTGTTTATAGTGTAATCCTTATAGGACCCTCTAGATTCTCTCATGGTTTTTTAAAAACCTCAGAACATTTCTGACATGTGTCATTAACATTTAGGGTCTCAAAAAATAGACCATCATTATTAACATTAAATAAAAGTAAGCACGACCTAGAGGGTGCTTGATTGATATTCCCAGCTAAAACTTTTAGTTAAAGAGGAAACATTTGGCAATTGACTAGTTCTTCGGGGGGCTCAAGTAAATAGTCACATTCAGTTGAGGGACTTGCCCTTTAAATATAGTCACCTTCGGCTATGGGACTCATTTGTAAGGCAAAGGGCACACTTTGAATGAAAAGAAGCTTAAAAACACTTCATCCTTAGCAACTAAGCAAATAAGTTAAATGACTACTATTTAATGATAAATAATTTATATATATAGTTAATAAATAAAATTATATAATAAAACTTAATATTGTTTTAATTCACCATATTCACATTGTAATATGGTATAATATATGTAACAATTTCAATATTTATCTTTATCTCCGTCACCAAATTTTAGGTTTCTTCATCACTAAGCAAATAAGTTAAAAGACTACTAATTATTGACAAAATATTATATATATATAGTTAATAAATAAAATTATATAATAAAGCTTAATATTGTTTTTATTAACCATATTCATATTGTAATATGGTATAGTATATGTAAATGTTTCAATAGTTTTCTTCTTCTCCATCACCATAATTAAGGTTTCTTCATCACTAAGCAAATAAGTTAAAATACTACTAATTAATAGTATATATATATATATATATATATATATATATATATATATATATATATATATATATATATATATATATATATATATATATAGTTAATAAATAAAATTATATAATAAAGCTTAATATAGTCTTATTAACCATATTCACATTGTAATATGGTATAATATATGGAACAATTTTAAATATTTTTCTTCCTCTCCATCACCATAATTTAGGTTTCTTCATCACTAAGCAAATAAGTTAAAAGACTACTAATTAATAACAAATATTATATATTTATAGTTAATAAGTAAAATTATATAATAAAGCTTAGTATTATTTTTATGCACCATATTCACATTGTAATATGGTATAATATGTGTAATAATTTTAATATTTTTCTTCTTCTCAATCACCAAATATTAGGTTTCTTCCCAACCAAGCAAATAAGTTAAATGATTACTATTTAATAATAAATAATTTATATGTATAGTTAATAAATAAAATTATATAATAAAGTTTAATATTATTTTTAATCACCATATTCTCGTTTTAATATGGTATAATATATGTAACATTTTCAATATATTTTTCTTTATCTCCATTACCAAATTTTAGGTTTCTTCATCACTAAGCATATAAGTTAAAAGACTACTAATTATTGACAAAATATTTTTTATATATAGTTAATAAATAAAATTATATAATAAAGCTTAATATTATTTTTATTCACAATATTCACATTGTAATATGATATAAGATGTTTAAATTTATCAATATTTTTCTTCTTCTCCATCACCAAATTTTAGGTTTCTTCATCACTAAGAAAATAAGTTAAATGATTACTATTTGATGATAAATAATTTATATGTATAATTAATAAATAAAATTATATAATAAAGGTTAATATTATTTTTATTCACCACATTCTCATTGTAATATGCTATAATATATGTAACAATTTCAATATTTTTCTTTATCTCCATCACCAAATTTTAGGTTTCTTCATCACTAAGGAATAAGTTAAAAGACTACTAATTAATGTCAAATATTTTATTTATCTAGTTAATAATTAAAGATATATAATAAAGTTTAATTTTATTTTTATTCACCATATTCAGATTGTAATATGGTATAATATATGTAAATATTTCTATATTTTTCTTCTTCTCCATCACCATATTTTAGATTTCTTCATCACTAAGCAAATAAGTTAAAAGAGTACTAATTAATAACAAATATTTATATATATAGTTAATAAATAAAATATATAATAAAGCTAAATATAGTTTTTATTAACCATATTCACATTGTAATAAAAACTATATTTTAATAGTTTTCTTCTTTCCCCATCACCATATTTTAGGTTTTCTTCATTACTAAGCAAACAAGTTAAAAGACTAATTAATGACAAATATTTTATATATAGTTAATAAATAAAATTATATAATAAAGCTTAATATCATTTTTATTAATCATATTTACATTATAATATGGTATAATATATGTAATAATTTTAAATATTTTTCTTCTTCTCCATCGCCAAATTTTAGGTTTCTTCATCATGAAACAAATAAGTTAAAAGACTATTATTTAATGATAAATATTATATATATATAGTTAATAATTAAAATTATATAATAAAGCTTAATATTGTTTTTATTCACCTTGTAATATGGTATAATATATGTAAAAATTTCAATAGTTTTCTTCTCCGCAATCACAAAATTTTAGGTTTCTTCACAACTAAATAAATAAGTTAAAAGACTACTATTTAATGATATATATATATATATATATATATATATATATATATATATATATATATATATATATATATATATATATATATATATATATATATATATATATATATATATATATATATATATATATATATATATATATATATATATATATATATATATATATATATATATATATATATATATAGTTAGTTAATAAATAAAATTCTATAATAAAACTTAATATTGTTTTAATTCACCATATTCACTTTGTAATATGGTATAATATATGTAACAATTTCAATATTTTTCTTCTACTCAATGACCAAATTTTAGGTTTCTTCTTCACTAAGCAAATAAGTTAAAAGACTACTAAGTATTGACAAAGTATTTTTTACATATAGTTAATAAATAAAACTATATAATAAAGAATAATATTGTTTTTATTCACCATATTCACATTGTAATATGATATAAGATATGTAAATTTTTCAATATTTTTCTTCTTCTCCATCACCAAATTTTAGGTTTCTTCGTCACTAAGCAAATAAGTTAAAAGACTACTAATTAATGACAAATATTATATATATATAGTTAATAAATAAAATTATATAATAAACCTTAATATTGTTTTTATTCACCATATTCACATTGTAATATTATATAATAAATGTAATATTTTCAATAGTTTTCTTTTTCTCCATCGTCATATTTTAGGTTTCTTCATCACTAAGCTAATAAGTTAAAAGACTACTATTTAATGACAAATATTACACACGCACACACGCGCACGCACACAAGAACGCACACATGCACACACGCACATGCACACACACACACACACACGCACGCGCATGCGCACGCACAGGCACACGCACACGCGCACGCACACGCGCGCACACACACACGCGCACGCACACGCGCGCGCACACACACACACATAGTTAATAAATAAAATTATATAATAAAACTTAATGTAGTTTCTACTAATCTTATTCTCATTGTAATATGGTATAATATATGTAACAATTTTAAATATTTTTCTTCCTCTCCATCACCAAATTTTAGATTTCTTCATCACTAAGCAAATAAGTTAAAAGACTATTATCTAATGATAAATATATATATATATATATATATATATATATATATATATATATATATATATATATATATAATATATATATATATATATATATATATATATATATATATATATATATATATATATATATATATATATATATATATATATATATATATATATATAATATATATATATATATATATATATATATATATATATATATATATATATATATATATACACATATATAGTTAATAAATAAAATTATATAATAAAGATTAATATAGTTTTTATTCACCATATTTACATTGTTATATGGTATAATATATGTAACAATTTAAATTTTTTTTCTCCATCACCAAATTTTAGTTTCTTCATCACTAAGCAATAAGTTAAAAGACTACTAATTAATGACAAATATGTTATATATATAGTTTTTTAAATAAATTTTATAATAAAGCTTAATATTGTTTTTATTCACCATACTCACATTGTAATATGGTATAATATATGTATATTTTTCAATAGTTTTCTTCTTCCCCATCACCATATTTTAGGTTTCTTCGTTACTAAGCAAATAAGTTAAAAGACTACTTATTAATGACAAATATTTTATATATAGTTAATAAATAAAATTATATAATAAACTTAATATCGTTTTTATTAACCATATTCACATTGTAATATGGTATAATATATGTAACAATTTTAAATATTTTTCTTCCTCTCCATCACCATTTAGGTTTCTTCATCATTAAACAAATAAGTTAAAAGACTACTATTTAATGATAAATATTTTATATATATATATATATATATATATATATATATATATATATTATATATATATATATATATATATATATATATATATATATAGTTAATAAGTATAATAAAGCTTAGTATTGTTTTATACTAGGGAACCCTTGCTCGAGAATCGTATCGCCTAGACAATAACTTGGAGATTCAACCCGGGGTACCGATGACATGTAATGACGTTAGTTAAAAGAGAGAGACTCCACTAAATCCTAAAATATAGTCGATCAATTACCTCTCTTGATTAGAAGGGAGCAGTTACCGCCACTGAGGGTTACTCAAACCCTAAGTCCAAAAGGCATATATAAATACTATCCCCTCTAAGGGAAGAAGACATATCAGTATACCCTAAAACATAGTGCTTAACAAGGTCATAACGCACCAGCGATCATGCTTCATGCGCTTGATCCTAAGCACATAAGTAATCCATAGAGCTTATCACCTCACGTGAGCATGACTCAAAAAATAGCCACTAAACACCATTATGCAAGGCTTTTAAAAATCATACAACAAAATATACCTACAAAAGTCTCCGAGTCTCCCTGCCCTTGCAGGGGAATACACACCTGTACTTTTTGACCCGTACACATATTATATTTTTAATAAAAAAAAGATACAACAACACTTTTATAATTATTTTTAAATGCACTTTTTAAAACACGTGTTGTTAAAGAGGAGTCATAATTTTTCATATCTTAGGCAATGTTTTCTAAAATAAGTGTTGGTACAAGGACATTTTAATTTTACTGACCTTAGACAACACTTTATTTATTTTCGGACGTTGTTTAATGTGTATCTAAGGCAGCGCCATATTTAAATAATAACCACTAGCTAATATATGATTTAAGGCAACACTTATCATTTTGAGCATTGTCTAATATCTAAATTTATAAATATAAAAAAAGGTCAAACATACAACATTGTTTTTACAATAAAGAGTTGCCTAATACGAATACTTTAGTCACCACTTATTTTAGAACTGTTGTCTGATATTCTCTTATGTTTATTAACCATGTTTTTTACAAATAAACATTGGTAAAGGATGTGCTACCTAAACTCACTTTTGGTATAGTGATTGTGTGAGACATTTTGTCTCGTTGTGAGCTCAAACCAGAAAGAAACATGTGGAACATAATGTTTCCCAAATTGTGAGACATCATGTCTCGCCCAAAAGTTGTTGTGTGTTGTGTGAATCTCATGCTGACTAGAAATATGTTTCTATATTAGTCTAACCATGTTTTATTGTTGTATGTGTTTTTTGGAATATGGAAGATTTTTCCATAAGATCATTCATCGAGATCAAATCTGATATGATAAAGATTTAACAAATCAATGATTACAAATAATCTTAATGAAGATTCATTTCTTGCACTTGTGGGATTGCTTCAATCGTGTTCTAAGATGCAAAGCTTAATGGGATTTGAAGTTAGACCTTGTTGCTATTTAAGGAGGAGCTCTCCATTATAAAAGACTCTGACCTTGAGAGTCAAGCAAGGCGAGTCTAGTTGTTTTGAGTATTTTGTTTTGTTATTGTAATTGCATGCTCTATTAGTAAGTATTAGAGTTTGACCTAGCTTATCCATAAAAACCTGACTTGTATAGTGAGAGGTGCCACTCTATATAAAATCTCTCAATGATCTATCTCCAACTAATTCAGGTCTTGTAATCTTTCTAATACACCCCCTCACACCAACACTACTTGAGGCTTGGTGGATGGATATAACCTATGGGTGACCCATGGTTTGATCAATAGGCTATGATACCATATTAGACTTTGATTTAACTCATCCTTACAAAACTGACTTGTAAGGTGAGGGTGCCACTCTATATAAACTCTCTTATGCTTTATCTACAAACAATGTGGGACTTGGAATCTTTCCAATAGTAAGTCTTATTCCTATGTTAAGGAATCGAGAATTTTTTAGTTGAATTTTTTTCATCATTATTAATCTATTGTAACTATCCAAATACTTAGGAGAGTGCTTGAGAGAAAGTGAGAAGGGTCGCATATTCAGCGAAAGTCTTGAATAAGGGTTAATGGACAGTGCTAGGAAAAAAAGAATTGAACTAGAAGATTTCAAATCAGACCAAATTGTACTTTTTACTAATAAGACTGAATTTAATTTCTTAGGTTAATGCCCTCATACATAGGTGACTTTGCATCAAACTTGGTTGATAATTTTTTGTGTCATTTTACTTATTATTATTTGACTGATTACGTACTAATCTTGTCATACACATTGTTGCAATATTGTGCCTAACATCTTGGCATTCAACAAACATAATTTCAATTGACATCAGAGTAGGCACCTAGTTCTAGTTGGGTGAGCTCCATAAGATCTATACATTTTGCTCAAAATGGAAATTGCTAAAGAATGGGGGTTTGTAAATCGGCCACGTATTCTAGATGGCAAAAACTATGGTTATTAGAAATCCCTCATGGTTGTTTTCCTTAAGTAAATGGATAAAAAACATGGAAAGCGGTTATTAAAGTAAGGACACCCCTAATGGTTATTGCATAAGATGGTACACAATCTCTAAAGCCACATGAAGATTGGTATTGAAATTTTGGCACTTTCAAATAGATGTTAAGAATGATGTCCCAACAACAAAAACACAATGTCAAGACAAATGTTAAGACATCATCTACGAAAAAATACTTTTACCAAAACAATAAATTATGCATAAGTTAATTGCAGAAGGTAAAAGACACAATCAATTGTTAACCCAGTTCAGTGCAACTCACATACTCTAGGGGCATCCAAGCAAGGAAGTAAATCTACTATGATAGTATTAGTTCAAAGTTAAACAACCCTAGTTTACAACTTATCACCTAATCACTACCTTATGCAACTTCTACTTAAGAACCACCTAGATATGAGAATCCCTCCTCACTTCCCACAACCACCTCAGTGACAATAACAAAAGACCAAAAACAGAATTCACACTTCCAATTACACAAAATCCATTATTTGCTTAAAAGCTCATGAGGGATTGACAAAGAAAAATCAACAATGAGTCAAACTTTATGTATCAACATGATACATAAGTGACATACACAAAAACACATTACTCTAAAAAGACTCATAAATCCTAAGACTCTTGTAGAATAACTTCTCCTTATTTTTCACACATTTCATTAGGTTTAGGTTTTTCCTTTTAAAGACCTCAGTTGTCCATGGGCTTCAAATTCTCTGCTCAATTTTTTGTAGATCCACAAGCTGATGGATGCACCAATTATGCAGAAAAATCTACTTAAATCTTGGAACAGAATAACATAAGTTTCTTAAGTTGTCTCAACATCCAATTTTAGAAAGTAATGTACAGTTGAAGATAAAATCAAGTGTTCCAAATAAAACCTTCTTGACCCGCGCAACTAAGTGAGATGTATCCAAGAGAATCTCATAAAATCAAATCAAATTTGTCAAAAAAAGTAACAACAGAATCAGCTATATCAGTTGGCAAAGATGTCACAACATCTTGCTTAACATCTGGTTGTGATACATGTTTTTCCAAATGAAACATGTTTTACCAAAATTATTGTCAATCATAAAATCACAGACCTAACAGATATAAAGAGGAAGATGAATAAGCTCATGGTAAATCTCATGCTCTAAAAGTTATTTTAAATGGAGTTGACAAAAACATATTCAAACTCATCAATATATGTTCCATTGCCAAAGAAGCTTAGGAGACGCTCAAGACTGCTCATGAAGACACCTCAAAAGCACACATGTCAAAAATTTAACTCCTCAATACCAAATTTGAAAATCTATGGATGAACGAAGATGAAACAATTGCTAATTTCAATGTTCATTTCCATGACACAGCCAACTGCTCATTTTCTCTAAGTGAGAAAATATCTGAAGAGAAGATGGCTATAAAAATTCTCATATATTTTCCAAAAAGGTTTGACATGAAAAATACAGCAGTTGAAGAAGTATAGGACATTGACATTATCAAAGTGAATGAACTCATAGACTCATTTTTCACCTTTGAGATGTCCATCAATGAAAAATCATAAAATATAAACAAAGTGTTGCCTTCAAAGCTGACATTAAAGATAATGAGAAATATGTAGAAGAAGATATTAATGATAACCTCTATGATTCTATTTCTTTACTTGAAAAACAATCGGTAAGTGTGATAGGGTGGGAGAACTGACTTGATTGTTTTACGTTTTATAGCAAATGTTACAGTTAGAAAGAGTCGCCACCGACTTTTCTTTTATCCAAAAGGAAAGGTGAAAAAGCACAGGAAAGACCTTTGAGATTGTTTCTTGAGTTCGGGGGGTAGATTATGAAAAGGGAAGGTATTAGCACCCTTTTCATCCATGGTTTTCCATGGGCTCTTAGTTACTTGCTAGATTACTTGCTTTTGTTTGAAAATGTGCTTTGTGTGGTTTTGAAAGTATTTTGAAAAAGAGGCCATTGTTTAGGCAATCTTTGTAATGATTCTCGTTCATAAGAATGTATACAAAGATGTTTGTCTTTTTGAAAATGTTTTCAATGTTTGTAAGATGTTTGGAAATGTGTGTGTTTGTTTTGAAAATAGCAAGGATATTTGATTTGAAATGGAGCAAGTAACTAAAAGTAATCTACCTACTCAAATGTCTTTCTTGTTCATTTCCTTTTCCTTTGACATTGTTGTCTTACCATTGATTTGGTAAGCAACCTTATCTTTGGATGTAAACGGGACGGGCATGGGTCATCGTATAGCCATGATTAGCAATGTTGCAAAGTATCTTAGCATTTTTGAGGGACTAAGATCATTTTTGTAAGCCACCTTTGAATAGCGTCATCGAGGGTCTATGATCTTCGAGATGCATGTACTTGTCATCAGTTGGAGGATACTGTTTCTCAGAGTAGTCTTCCTCTTCTTCATCCTCTTCTTCATCCTCTTCTTCCGATTCTGAAGGGACAACTGTTTCCTTGCCTTTCCCTTCTCCTTCACTGGATGCTGTTGCAAAGTTCAAAGTCCTTCTTGTCTGTCCTTGAAATCTTCTCCCCATGTTTAAGACTCCAGTTACCTTCTTTGTTTTCTTTTTCCTCTCTTCAGCCAGCAGAGTCTTCAACTCTTCTTGCCCCTTGGCTAGGGTCATGATCAACTATTGAAATTGCGTATGAGCTTGGAGATCTTTCATTGTTTGCTCGAGATCCATCTTACTGAAATAAACAGTAGAGAGATGAGGAGAGTTGTTGCAAAAATTTGCTTATGTTATGATGAATGATATATGCATATGTAATATTTTCAAGGATTTCAAAGATTCAAGTTTGTTTTAGACAAAAAGAAACACACATCATATTAATAAGATAAAGTTTGAGTACATCAATGCCCCTTGGGAAAAATAATACAAAAGCTATAAGATAGAAAATTAGTGTGCATCCTCTTTGGTGCAATGTAGGCATTCAGAGTCTGCTCCTCGTGAAGTAGCCTAGTGAGCTCCAAAACCTTCTTTTCACTTGCGTAGAATTGGGCTTCAAAAGTATCTCACTCTCCTTTGAGTTGTATCCAATCCCTTTGTAGGTCTTCAAGAGATGTGGGCATGTCAAGATGTAGGATAGTGTATGGAACATCTCCCTCCTTGACAGGCTCAATGATTACCGGGAGAATGGAGGGGTAAGGCATCATAAGACTCTGAGCACGAGTTCGTACCCATTTGAGATAAGGATCAAGAGGGATGGAATTCTTGTGCCCTAAAGTATTGTTATCCACCTTGTTTAGCATCCTCCAAGCTCGGATAAATCTCGGGCGAAGATCTTGATCGTTGTTGTCGTAGTCGAATACCAACCCTTGAATCAGCATCTCGTACGGGCCATTCCTTCGGGCATAACCAAACTTCCTTAAGGCCAAGCATGGGTTGTAGGTGATTCCTCCCCTAATGCCAAGTAAAGGGACATTAGTAAATTCTCCACAACGGTCGATAATGATAACATTCTCTTTGGAACGGGAGCGCCAATGAATGTCTGAATGCTTGGGCGTCATCAACCTTTGTGACCACCTTGAACCTTGCTCATTCTTTAAGACTGATTGGGGAAGATGAGAAATAAACCATCTTTCCAAGAGAGGAGTGCAACATATAAGGATACCTCTTTTCCTTATTGTGCGAGTGTGAAAAGAGTATAGGATATCCCCTAGAAATGTAGGCTTCGGGTTGCGTGATATGAAGATTTTGACGGCATTGACATCTATGAGTTGGTCAGGATTTGGAAACAAAACCATCCCATATATGAGGATATCCATAATTTCCTCAAATGCTTGCAAGTCTAGGGAATTCCAACAGCTTTGGGCTTTCTCAAACAGGAACTTTGCTAAGAAACCTTTGACACCACTCCTTGTTTCCCAATGAGTTATGACATCAGATGATTGCAAGTGTAAAGCTTGAGCAATATCTTCTGGATTTGGATCTCTTTCCGTACCGTTTAAAGGTAGTTGATTGAGAATAGGAATCCTCAAGAGTTGGTAGAATTCTTCCAAAGTAGGCACAAGTTGATAGTCGGGAAATGTGAAGCACTGGTGTAAAGGATCAAAGAACTGAAAGAGCATCTTCATCATGTCGTCATCTGTGTTGGAGGTGACCAAGTTGAGTAGACGACCATGTCTCTCGGTGAATGGAGAGTTCTCAGGAATTCTTGAAGCTAGCTCCTTAAGTTGTGGAGGAATTCTTACAAGGTTGACTTGAATAGTTTTCCTACGAAGTGAATCCATATCCTACAAAACAAGAACAAAGATGAATCCCCAAAATCCTTGAAATGATTAGTGGATGTATATGATGTTCATGATGTCCATGATGTTATGTACAAGTATACATATACAAGCAAAGCAAAAAAGTCTTTAGTTTAAGCTTGCATGGAGTTTTATAGGTAAGTACCCTCTTGAAGTTAGTTGGCTTAAACCTGTTCTAGTAATAGTATCTGGGTTCTAAGGAGCTCAATATCACTGGATTATTTCCTTGGTCATTGTTTCAGCTCAAGCCTCTTTAATGGCGACCGAAATATCCCAAGAAACCAAACCTCAATGAGTGTAGTATCGAGTATCTACCAACTTCGGACTGCACCAACGTCGGTCATCTCACTACATCCTAAAAGGCCAAGTTGGTCAAGTAAAGGTTCTAGAAGTTTATTAGTGTTTCATGACATCACTCAACGGCCCTGTATTCTCTTTGATTAACTCAAAGGCTACCGGTACCCATAAATATGTCGCACTAACGTAGCTATTGCTTAGACCATGTCGGTATACCCCGCACAGTTTCCACAATGTATTGCTACTTACCTATAATGTATCCAAAATTTGGGTAGAGGATTCAAACCCAAATAAAGAACCATAATGTAAAGCAAACAAATCAAACAATGTAAGCAAGTTAATGTGATCTAATCCTAAGGTAACCCCACTTTTAGAATTTTCCCCAACAGAGTCGCCAGTTCTGTGATACGGTGGGAGAACTGACTTGATTGTTTTGCGTTTTATCGCAAATGTTGTGGTTAGCAAGAGTCGCCACCGACTTTTCTTTTATCCAAAAGGAAAGGTGAAAAAGCACATGAAATACCTTTGATATTGTTTCTTGATTTCGGGGGGTTAGATTATGAAAAGGGAAGGTATTAACACCCTTTTCATCCATGGTTTTCCATGGGATCTTAGTTACTTTCTAGATTACTTGCTTTTGTTTGAAAATGTGCTTTGTGTGGTTTTGAAAGTATTTTGAAAAAGAGGCCATTGTTTAGGCAATCTTTGTAATGATTCTCGTTCATAAGAATGTATACAAAGATGTTTGCCTTTTTGAAAATGTTTTTAATGTTTGTAAGATGTTTGGAAATGTGTGTGTTTGTTTTGAAAATAGCAAGGATATTTGTTTTGAAATGGAGCAAGTAACTAAAAGTAATCTACCTACTCAAATGTCTTTCTTGTTCATTTCCTTTTCCTTTGACATTGTTGTCTTACCATTGATTTGGTAAGCAACCTTATCTTTGGATGTAAACGGGACGGGCATGGGTCATCGTATAGCCATGATTAGCAATGTTGCAAAGTATCTTAGCATTTTTAAGGGACTAAGATCATTTTTGTAAGGCAACTTTGAATAGCGTCATCGAGGGTCTATGATCTTCGAGATGCTTGTACTTGTCATCAGATGGAGGATACTGTTCCTCAGAGTAGTCTTCCTCTTCTTCCTCCTCTTCTTCCGATTCTGAAGGGACAGTTGTTTCCTTGCCTTTCCCTTCTCCTTCACCGGATGTTGTTGCAAAGTTCAAAGTCCATCTTGCCTGTCCTTGAAATCTTCTCCCATGTTTAAGACTCCAGTTACCTTCTTTGTTTTCTTTTTCCTCTCTTTAGCCAGCAGAGTCTTCAACTCTTCTTGCCCATTGTCTAGCGTCATGAGCAACTGTTGAAACTGCATATTCTGAGCTTGGAGATCTTTCACTGTTTGCTCGAGATCCATCTTACTGAAATAAATAGTAGAGATATGAGGAGACTTGTTGCAAAAACCTGCTTATGTTATGATGAATGATATATGCATATGTAATGTTTTCAAGGATTTCAAAGATTCGAGTTTGTTTTAGACTAAAAGAAACACACATCATATTAATAAGATAAAGTTTGAGTACATCAATGCCCCTTGGGAAAAATAATACAAAATCTCTAAGATAGAAAATTAGTGTGCATCCTCTTTGGTGCAATATAGGCATTCAGAGTCTGCTCCTCGTGAAGTAGCCTAGTGAGCTCCAAAACCTTCTTCTCGCTTGCGTAGAATTGGGCTTCAAAAGTATCTCTCTTTCCTTTGAGTTGTATCCAATCCCTTTGTAGGTCTTCAAGATATGTGGGCATGTAAGGATGTAGGATAGTGTATGGAACATCTCCCTCCTTTACAGGCTCAATGATTACCGGGAGAATGGAAGGGTAAGGCATCATAAGACTCTGAGCACAAGTTCGTACCCATTTGAGATAAGGCTCAAGAGGGATGGAATTCGTGTGCCCCAAAGTCTTGTTATCCACCTTGTTTAGCATCCTCCAAGCTCGGATAAATCTCAGGCGAAGACCTTGATCGTTGTTGTCGTAGTCGAACACCAACCCTTGAATCAGCATCTCGTGCGGGCCATTCCTTCGGGCATAACCAAACTGCCTTAAGGCCAAGCATGGGTTGTAGGTGATTCTTCCCCTAATTCCAAGTAAAGGGACATTAGGAAATTCTCCATAACGGTCGACAATGATAACATTCTCTTTGGAACGGGAGCACCAATGAATGTCTGAATGCTTGAGCGTCATCAACCTTTGTGACCAACTTGAACCTTGCTCATTCTTTAAGACTGATTGGGGAAGATGAGAAATAAACCATATTTCCAAGAGATGAGTGCAACACATAAGGACACCTCTTTTCCTCATTGTGCGAGTGTGAAAAGAGTGTAGGATATCCCCTAGCAATGTAGGCATCGGGTTGCGTGATATGAAGATTTTGACGGTGTTGACATCTATGAGTTGGTCAGGATTTGAAAAAAAAACCATCCCATAGATGAGGAGAGCCACAATTTCCTCAAAGGCTTGCAAGTCTAGGGAATTCCAACAGCTTTGGGCTTTCACAAACAGGAACTTTGCTAAGAAACCTTTGACACCACTCCTTGTTTCCCAATGAGTTGTGACATCAGATGATTGCAAGTGTAAAGCTTGAGCAATCTCTTTTGGCTTTGGATCTCTTTCCGTACCATTGAAAGGTAGTTGATTGAGAATAGGAATCCTCGAGATTTGGGAGAATTCTTCCAAAGTAGGCACAAGTTGATAGTCGGGAAATGTGAAGTAATGGTGCAAAGTATCAAAGAACTGAAAGAGAACCTTCATCATGTCCTCATCTGTGTTGGAGGTGACCAAGTTGAGTAGATGACCATGTCTCTCGGTGAATGGAGAGTTCTCAGGAATTCTTGAAGCTAGCTCCTTAAGTTGTGGAGGAATTCTTACAAGGTTGACTTGAATAGTTTTCCTACGAAGTGAATCCATATCCTACAAAACAAGAACAAAGATGAATCCCAAAAATCCTTGAAATGGTTAGTGGATGTATATGATGTTCATGATGTCCATGATGTTATGTACAAGTATGCATATACAATCAAAGCAAACAAGTCCTTAGTTTAGGCTTGCATGGAGTTTTATAAGTAAGTACCCTCTTGAAGTTAGTTGGCTTAAACCTGTCCTATTAATAGTATCCGGGTTCTTAGGAGCTCAATATCAATGGATTGTTCCTTGGTCATTGTTTCAGCTCAAGCCTCTTTAATGGCGACCGAAATATCCCAAGAAACCAAACCTCAATGAGTGTAGTATCGAGTATCTACCAACTTCGGACTGCACCAAAGCCGGTCATCTCACTACATCCTAAAAGGCCAAGTTAGTCAAGTAAAGGTTCTAGAAGTTTATTAGTGCTTCATGACATCACTCAGCGGCCTCGTATTCTCTTTGATTAACTCAAAGGCTACCGGTACCCACAAATATGTCGCACTAATGTAGTTATTGCTTAGACCATGTCGGTATACCCCACACAATTTCCACAACGTATTGCTACTTACCTATAATGTATCTAAAATCCAGGTAGAGGATTCAAACCCAAATAAAGAACCATAACGTAAAGCAAACAAATCAAATAATGTAAGCAAGTAAATGTGATCTAATCCTAAGGTAACCCCACTTTTAGAATTTTCCCCAGCAGAGTCGCCAGTTCTGTGATACGGTGGGAGAACTGACTTGATTGTTTTGTGTTTTATCACAAATGTTGTAGTTAGCAAGAGTCGACACCGACTTTTATTTTATCCAAAAGGAAATGTGAAAAAGCACAAGAAAGACCTTTGAGATTGTTTCTTGAGTTCGGGGGGGGGGGGGGGGGGGGGCAGATTATGAAAAGGGAAGGTATTAACACCCTTTTCATCCATGGTTTTCCATGGGCTCTTAGTTATTTTCTAGATCACTTGCTTTTGTTTGAAAATATGCTTTGTGTGGTTTTGAAAGTATTTTGAAAAAGAGGCCATTGTTTAGGCAATCTTTGTAATGATTCTCGTTCGTAAGAATGTATACAAAGATGTTTGTCTTTTTGAAAATGTTTTCAATGTTTGTAAGATGTTTGGAAATGTGTGTGTTTGTTTTGAAAATAGCAAGGATATTTGTTTTGAAATGGAGCAAGTAACTAAAAGTAATCTACCTACTCAAATGTCTTTCTTGTTCATTTCCTTTTCCTTTGACATTGTTGTCTTACCATTGATTTGGTAAGAAACCCTATCTTTGGATGTAAACGGGACGGGCATGAGTCATCGTATAGCCATGATTAGCAATGTTTCAAAGTATCTTAGCATTTTTTAGGGGCTAAGATCATTTTTGTTAGGCAACTTTGAATAGCGTCATCGAGGGTCTATGATCTTATATTTGTTTGTTTTTGCTAAGATACTTTACATGCGTAATATGGCCATTTTGTATAAGGCAACCAAGTGGGATAACCCTAAGAGTGTCTTGTGTGCAAGTGTGTCATTTTCATGCTTGATTTTGTCTTGGATTAGGGTTTTCTATTTGATTGATTTTATCTTACCATACAAACCCTAATTACTAACATGTTATGTAAAGCGATAAACTGCGAAATTTAAAGATTACTACGCTATTACAACATTTTGTGGGAGGGGGTATACAATTGATTAATGGGGATTGCAATAATATAAACCTAATTAATCTATTACAACCAAATTGAATTTATACAAGTATTGGAATAAATAATGTACAAAATAAATTAAATATGCAAAGATATGTGAATGCAAAAGAAGATTTTGTTTTGTTCTTTTTCATGTTTAAAAAGTTTTAACCTAAACCTAATAAACAAATCAAGATTAAACTTAAATTAATTAAGGAAGGAAATTATTTTTAGAAAAAGATTTTGATTAAACCCTAATTCTAATTTATTAAAAGAAAATAAATTTCTTTAAGTATTTTTGTATTTTTGTCTTGAAAAATAATGTATGATATTTATGAAGTATTTTGGTCTTTTTATATGTTAAAATAAATATTTAATAGGTGTGAAGAAAAAAAAAGTATTTAACCTAATTTAATTTAATTTACTAGTTTACTTAACAAAAATAGATAATATATAACTAAATAAAAATATTTTTTATGAGAAAATAAAATAAAATAAAACAAAGTATAATATTTATCATTTTTATATTTTTTGTAATTTTTAATATTAAGGAAAATGTATTTGATAAAATAAAATAAAATAAAACAAAGAAATAAAATATTTGGGCCAAGGGTGTTGACAGCAAATGGGAGGCAGGAAGTTAGCAAAAACATAGGGGCCCAATGTGTTGAAGCCCATGCTGCAAAAACAACAAAAAATGGAAAAAAATGTATGAAAAATTGCAAAAGGCAGCGACAATGTTCGAACCAGTGACCTAGGAATTTTTGCGTGCTGCCTTACCACTGGGGTGGCTGTACATCTGTTAGTCTAAATGAAAACAAAAATACATAACATATAATGCTTCCTTGCCCTGTACTTCATCTTCAACCTTTGGCCAGCCGGACTCCCTGTAACTTTTTCATTTCTCAATAAAAATGGAAACTGATAACATGAACATTATAGCATTTTATCTCACGATTCTAACCACGTGCATAAATAAAACTATAAGTCCAAGATCAGAGAGAATTTTGTTGGTCCTAATTCTTAACCTAATTTTTCCAGAAACTTCAAACTAAAAATTCTCTAAACTCAAGCAAAATAAAACAAGCTATGGATATGTACAGCTTCGTAGCAATGATGTCTACATTCTATATTCACAAATGGAAAGCTAACTATGATTGTATCAAGAGTTAGAAAAATAGAAAACTCACCTTGAAAATGGAAATTGTGTTTTGAAAATGAGCTTGCTTTAGGATGCTGTGATGATCAGGTTAGCTTCCTTGAACCTCTAGGAAGCTAATGCAATGCTTAGATTGTCTTGAGGGTGGCTGGAATGGTCTGGAGAAGTCCACCTGTGTTACTCTATTTTTGAACTTCAACAATGGGGAAGATGGAGTTACAGTGATGTTTTAGGGTGTGGGATGGTTTACTTGTATGGTAAGGAAGCTTGGGAAAGCAAAAGGCCTGAAAATGCACGAGTGGAATGGAAGATTCATTTCACAAGTCAGAAATGGCAAGTTTGGAGGCTTGTTATGAAATTTCTGATTCTAAGGTGTTTCAAGGCTTGGGCATGCGTGGTTTTAGTTGCAAAATGATGGCTTTATATAGAGCAAAAGGTTAGAGGACTTGTGCTTGCTCAGAAGTACAAGATCACATGTCTTGCTACATTTCTTGTTTTTTGAAGCAAGTGTGAGAAGTGACTTCTTAAGGCATCAATCTGAGCTTATAGGGTGGCTTGAAGCTTTAAACATGTTTTGTTCAGGTTTAAAGACTTGGTTTGTGCAGAAAGAACAAGTCCAAAGCTCAAGGAATGGAAAAATGTAAAAAGCATGCTTTTTCAAAACGGCAATGTTGCCTTTCTTCCAAAAATGGCTATTTCCTTGTATAATGCATTGAATGCTTGGATTTAGGGCATGAAACCTTGTGCAATTCATTAATGGTGGAGTGAAAAACGAGTTTGAGGCCTGAAAAGTGAAGATTGTACAACCAATTTGCAAATTTGAAAACTTGTTCTTCATGAAATGGTTTGAAATCAAAGTGAGAAATTGCCAACTTCATCTCTTTGATTCTCCCTACTCAAGAATGATCTCAAGGAGTTATTGGACATTTTGGAAAGCTTGTAATGTTCTCTACAACTAATATTTGAAATGCCTTTGAAGATTCCTCTTGGAACTAGGTGAAAAGTTACCATGAATTTAGGTCAAAAACCTGCCTAACTAGGGCAAAATTTCACTATGTTATTTTAGTTCATG
The DNA here is from genome assembly GCA_948472305.1 of Vicia faba. Lineage (NCBI taxonomy): Eukaryota > Viridiplantae > Streptophyta > Magnoliopsida > Fabales > Fabaceae > Vicia > Vicia faba. The sequence goes on from OX451738.1 coordinate 35,063,866, forward strand.
AGTATGTATTCACAAAATCATATCTTGAAATCCAATCATCTTTAGGAAAAATTGTGTGAATAAAATTTGTAGATTTCATAGAGATCTATAACTTTCATGTTGGGAACTTCCTTTTAATCATTTTGTATCATGGTGAAAATTTGGTCTAAAGTTGAGAAAAAATAAGAAATTTTCTATACTTAGAAATTTTTCTAAGTTAGAAATTTTCAACTTTTCAAATCCAAATCTTAAATATTTGGTTTCTTGATGAACAAGTTTCACATTTTGACATGTTTTGATGAGTTGTGATCCTTGGCACTTGAATTTGACCAAAAAGTCAAAGTTTGACTTTTCAGTGCACAGTTGACTTTTGATCAATTGACTGAAAAATTCATCTGTCAATCCAATGGATTTGCAATGTTTTGAACCATGTCATTAGGTCAAGATGATGCAATTGAATTCTTGAGATCATGCCTTAAACCAATTGACCATTTGCTAGGTCAAAAATAAAAAATTGCCCCTTCTCTATCAAAACCCTAATTTTAACCATTTTGCCCTTTTGATGATTTGGTCAAATTTCTTGGGGAATTATAATTGATTTTTAGGTCAACTGTCCAATTGACTAATCAAAAATGTGATTCGGAGCTTGAAACTTGACATGAGTAATCTTGGGGATCCATAATGATCCTTAAAAGTCATATTGAGCATTGATAGTCCAAAAATCATTGTGCAAACTCAAACCCTAATTTTGGTCATCAGTGCATGAGGAGGTGTCTTGAGCTGATCAAACCCTAGTGCAGTCTTAAGTCAATGAGATCTTGTGAGTAAATTCTTGATAAGTGAGAGAGAAAATTTTGGGGTACAATAGTAAGGTTATGATAAGACTTGACATAAGATCAAGAAATAATGTTAAAAATAATTTCAAAGACAATCTACTGCCAAAATCTATAGGTTTTGGCTCCCAGGAAAAAGGTAGAGAATGAGACACACCAAACAAAAACAAAGGAATCCAGTGCCATGAATGCAAAGGATTTGTACACATTCAGGAGGAATGTACCAATTTCCTCAAGAAACAAAATAAGGGATACACTGACACATTGTCATATGAAGAATTAGAAGAGGATAATAACAGAGAAAAATAAAATAATGTGATTTACTTCATAACCCGTGTAAGATTCAAGCCAAATGTTCAGGAGGATAGTGAATCCAATGATGAAGATTTCTCAAATGGAGATATTGTTGAAGCATACAAAATACTATATCTCAAGTGCAAAGAAGAATGCTTGTCTAGTTAAAAACAAAAGGCAAATATAAATATGTTACTTCAAGACAAGGCAAATCTCATCACAACATTCACAAACCTTAAGGAAAATTTCAAGCACCTGAAGGTATGACCAAGTATGTTCACATGTTAAATTCTGGTTTTGATACCCTTGATGAAATCCAAGGGGTTATCAAGACTGTTGTACCCCAAATTTTGACCTAAGATACCATCTCCCATCTGCATCATTGCATTGCAAGGATTTTGACCTATTTTTATCAATTTTTCAAAGCGGTTTAAAATTCATAACTTTTTCGAGTCGAGAGCTGTTTATTTTTGAACGCTAAATTTATTAATCGATCCATGCTAAAACAGTGTTTATTAATTATTTATTATCTTAAATTTAAATAATTGGAATTTATTTTCAATTATTATATAATTTAAAGATTTATAAATAATAAAATAAATATTTGAAAAGAGGTTTATTAATTGATCAAACAATGTTTATTAATTATTTATTATCCTAAATTTAAATAATTGGAATTTGTTTTCAGTTATTATATAATTTAAAGATTTATGAATAATGAAATAAACATTTGAAAAGGAGTTTATTAATTGATCAAGCAATGTTTATTTAATTATTTATTGTTCTAAGTTTAAATAGTTGAAATTTTATTTTCAGTTATTATAATTTAGAAGAATTAAAAATAGTGAAGTAAATAATTGAAGTTATTAATTGATCAATGATGTTTATTTATTTGTTTATTATTCTGAATTTAAGTAATTGAAATTGATTTTCAGTTACTATATAATTTAAAGAATTATAAACGATAAATAAATAATTGGAAAGAAGAAAGAATTAATTGGTAAAATATTGGAATTTTATTTACTTTATTCTAATTATTACAATTGTTATTTAAATATTGTATTATTTACAAAATATTTACAATAACAATTATATAAAATGCTTAAAGTAAAATAAAAACTATTCTAATTTTTCCTAAATTCTAAATCTTCATCTTCTATCCAATGCTTCTTTGTCTGCTCATTTAATTTTACCTGCAAAACAATTAAAAGAAAAAGTCAGAAATAAATAAATAATTAAAAGCAAAAAAATTATTTTTTAGTGTTCATCATTAAAAGCAAACGGCTGGAATCAGTTTTTACCCTTTTTGCAAATCGCGGGATTTCTCCCGGTTCACAAAAAAGGGATGGATTTTTATTTTCAAAATGAATGCACAATTTAAAGATGCACAAATTCATTTTGTTTTCAAAACTGCATAATTAAAATCAATTGCATTTTCAAAAGTCCACTGCATATTTCAAACAGCATATGCATAAATTCAATTTTTGGTCAAAACTGCATATTCCATAAATCAACAGCATATGCAAGTTCACAAGGCCAAAGTGCAACGTAAACCATGCAAAATATAGGAAGAAGTCAAAAATACAATAGGTTTTGTTGTACCAAAGAGTAGACAAAGAGGATATGCAATTTTAAAACCAATTTGCAAGCAAAGCATATTTTCCATTTACATCATTTTCCAGCATTATTGCTTTTTCAGAACAGTTAAAGTACATAGCATCATTTTATGTCAAAATGTACTTAAGAGAGAGAAGAGAGATAGAGGTATGGTTTTGCAGGTTTTGGTTTAGGCAGGAAGAGGATAGAAACAGAGCAGCAATAACATAGTAGAAAAATGAAAAGCATGAAATAGGAATAGAGACAAACCATATGTAGCAGCATATGTGCAGAGCATCAAGAAATATAATAAAAATATTCAAACCTGATACCATAAACCAAAAGGCAAAATTGTTATAACACAACAGAAACACTTCAAGAAAAGGAGAGGGAGTTGAACCTATCTTCAAGCTTTCAAAGCTCAACTATCAAAACAATACAAAAAAAAACTCAAAACCTACTGTATCAAGACCAAAAACCAGTAAAACCTTGGCCTAAACCAGCATAAACCATAAAGGCCATAACCTGCGTAAAACCAGTACAGCATCACCATCAACATAAACCACAAACATGTACCACCCTAAACCCACAACCAGTAAAGCCATTACCAAAACCACACCATGGCCTGAAAAAAAACCCCAGTAAATATGGCCTAAAACAATATCAAAAACCATGTCGATGCCAAACCTGCAAAACTAGTTCTAAGGCCATTACCAAAACATACACGCCCAGCCAAAATACCATCAACCATAATCAAAAGCAAAGCCAACAGAAACGCGTACAGTAGCAAGAGAAGAAGAAGAAGAGAAGCCAGTCAAAAAATAAATTTGTCAACAATAGCATTCAAGCGTCGAGGCCTTTAGAGTCTCGTCATTAGGCAACTCAATAAGGCGTCTAACAAAGGCAACGCAAGAGTACAGTAAGGAAGGAGAAGAGGAATCAACAAATTTTTTTTCCAGTTTTACTCATCATCAAACAAAGATAAGAAGCGAAATACCAGGCACTGAAGCACGCATCACCTTTCCTTCCGTCCGGCCTCCTACGCACGTCCAACCTTCCTCCTCCGTCTCCGCCTCCAGGTAGCGATTTTTTTCCCCTCTTTTACTTCCATAATACCTCCAACAAACATAATAGTGTGAATAAGAATCAAATAGATAAAAATCATGAACATGCAGTAATCAACAAACCCTAACGAAATCGAAAAACAATCGTACCGTGAATCCATCGCCGTAGCTTTTAGTTGGAGGGAAGAAGAAGATTGGAAGCTGGTGGCCTTTGGGACGAAGGAGAGCTCAGGCAAAAGTTCAGAAGCGAATGAAGAGGATATCACGCGGAGAAGACGAAGGCCAAAAGAGAATGAGCGCCGCTCTGCCAAACCCTTAAGCCCTTTGTTCAACTAAACCAAAACATGTTTAACCCTAAAAACAAATTATGGATATTGGACTAAACCTGTTCCCCTTTTACACCTAATCCCAACGAAATGCTTAAAACACCCCCCATCTCTGTTTCTAATTGGGCCCTTTTAACCTTTTAGCCCATGCAGCGTTTTGTTTATCTATCCACCTTGTTCCTTGGACACCTCCCCTTCTATTTTGCTTTCTTTTTAGCTTTTGTTAGCTTTTATTTGATTTAGTTAATTAATGAGTTTAATCAAAAAAGAAAAGTTGTAATTTAATTAACTTTTTTTAAACAATTGGACCATTTTTTTAGTTTAACATTAGGTTTAATCTAGTAATTTTAGTATTTTTTATTAGGTTTAGTTAAATAGATTTTAAAGTTTAATCTAGTTTAGATTTATTTACTAAGTAATACTTTATATTAATACCAAAAATACCCTAAAAAATAAAAATATTAAAAATACATATAAAAAAATAGAATTTAAGAATTAAAACATTTTATCTTTTCTTTAATTAATTCTCTTGCGTTATACCTATTAAACAAAAAAATCTAAAAAATGCATGTTCGCATCATTTAGTCTTTTATTTAATTGTTGTATACCATTTATCTATCTAATTTCCTGTTTAATTATTTTGTCCTTACTTGTTTATTCCGTGTACATCTAAATCCAAGGGAAAAACGATTAAATTTGTTGACCTCATGTCCTCAAGTCCAATCGCGCGAACATTTGCATTTCACTAAAACTTAAGACAATTTTTCCCCAAATATTCAATCTTTTCAAAACTCACACCTTTTAAGTTAAAACTTCGACATTAGGTCGTCGTATCTTTAAAAACTCGTCCGTACCCCTTTTCAGCCAAAACAATTTATTTTTTAATCAAACAAACATTTTAATAAACAGATATTTCAAAAGGTTCCTATAGAATACTATAGATACATTGGGTGCTAATACCTTCCCACTGTATAACCAACCCCCGAACCATAGATCTCTTTTCAAAACGCTTTGTATTTTTTTTATTACTTTTAAAAAGTATTATTTTACATTGCATATTTAGGGTTTTATTTCGCTCTTTTCCCTTTTCCCTTGGAAATAATAAAGCGCGGTGGCGACTCTTGCTTTTGCGAGACGAATTAATCAATAATTCGATCTCTGATTTACCCCGCTACATTTTTTATCGCTACAGAATTGGCGACTCTGCCGGGGAGAGATTGACCTCTTGCTGGTCCATTCCTAAGTGGGTTAAGCCTAATTTGTTTTATCTGTTTTATTATTATTTGATTTGTTTGATTATGTGTTTAAATTGGGGTGTTTGGGTTTTTTTGCAAAGGACGAATCCTATACCCGGATTAAGTTACACTTAAGAATAGGACGGGCGGTACAGTCATGTTAACTTCGAGGGAGTAATCCCGAAGAAGGAGGCATGAGATCCCCCACTTAATGGAAGGCCCTCTTGAACTTAATATTTGTTTACCGAGTAATCGGGAAGACATTATTATTTTTGACCTAGGAGCCCGAGAAGTTGAGGATCGTAGAACCCTAACCCATCTTGGCCTTTTTAGGTGTAGCGCGGAGACTATAACGGAGTAATTCGGAAGTAATTGTTACGCGATGCTACGCTCGGACGAGTTTCTCTTGAGAATATTGCTAATTATTGAGTAATCAAGACGTTGGTAATATCCGAAGGAGGAATGTAGACTCTGGGAACTCTTAGAACCTTGTCTTACAGGTGTGATTGAACCATTAGTACAAACCTTGGGGTGGGCTTTACCCTCGACTCCATGCTGAACGTTGAACCTTTGAACCCCATGTTTGCAAACTTGTGTGTAACTGTTGCATTATCATTCATTCATGCATTCATCAACATTTTTGTAAAAAAACTTGTTTTTCAAGGAACTTAGGAATGATTTTTCCAGACATCTCAGGCTATTATGGAATTTGGAAGGAGAAACACTCGAAGTTTTAGTTTTAAGGAGCCTGAGATTGAAGAACTGAAGAGTTTAATTCCTGAGATCAAGAATCCGACGGATTTTCAGAAAAAGTACGGGTCTATTATACCTCTCATGAAGCGCAAGATGAAGGAAGGCATTCTTAATACGTTGGTTCAATTCTACGATCCCTTGTACCGATATTTCACCTTTTCAGATTACCAGTTGATGCCCACCTTAGAAGAGTACTCCTACATACTTGGTTTGCCGATCACCGACTGTGTTCCTTTTTCTGGCTTAGAAGAGGAACCCAAATCTCACGAGATAGCAACCATCACCCACTTGAAGAAATCAGAGATAGAGGAGAACATGACTACAAAAGAGGGAATCCGAGGTTTGTCTGCGCAGTTTTTGTTGAGGAAAGCTCGTCATTTCGCTGAGATAGAAGATACTATTGCCTTTGAAGACGTGTTTGCTTTACTCGCTTATGGTCTATTCTTGTTCCCTAACGTTGATAAGTTTGTGGATATCAACGCCATCAGAATCTTCTTGATTGGAAATCCGGTCCCTACGCTGCTAGGAGATACCTACTACTCCATCCATCTTCGAAACTCTTATCAAGGAGGGATGATTATTTGTTATGCACCGTTGCTGTATCAGTGGTATGTTTCTCATCTACCTGGGTCTGATATTTTCTGGGATCTCGAGAAGGAACCGCGATGGGTGCCAAAGATTATGGCTCTCACTCATTTCGACATTGATTGGTATAATCGAGTTTACTATGACGTGAAGATCATCGATAGCTGTGGTGCTTTTCCTAACGTGCCTCTTCTTGGTACGAGAGGTGGAATCAACTATAACCCTGTTCTCGCGCGCCGTCAGTTTGGGTACCCGATGAGAGATAAGCCAAACAACATCCATGTGAGTGGTTTCTTTCTACAGGAAGGACAAGATCATCAGGCAGCTAAGAGGGAGATCGAAGGAGCTTGGCGCCACATCCATAGGAAAGGGAGAGACATGTTAGGACCTAAGGGTGCCGTTTCTTTGGAGCCTTATCTACAGTGGGTCCGTGCTAGGGCTTGTGCTCTCAAGATGCCCTATAAACTTGAGAAACCTTTATTCCCTACCATTGCATCATCATCTGTTGTTATCCTTATCGCGAATATAGGAGAATACCAAGGAAATCTGGCCAGGATGAAGTCCGAGAGAGATGCTTGGAAAGAAAAGTACAATATGTCTGAATATGAGAATCGAGTCCTGACTCGACAACTAAAGGATAAGGAGGAGTTGCTATTTATTCAAGACGGCTGGTTCATTGATCATGATGAGAAGCTTCGTCAAAAGGATGCTTTACTGAAGAAATATGCTAGTAAAAGGAAGAGAAAGAAGGAAGGTTCGGTAAGCGTTGCTCTCGTTCCTAATCCACAAAAGGAAATCATTGATCGACTGGTAGCTGAGAAGAAAGAGATGGAAGACTTTTATGAAGAGAAGATCAAGAAGCTCCGGTTACAGTTGGTGTTTGGTCCTTCATCCGATGTTTCAGAATGATCTTTAGTTTTAGTTTTATTTGTATCTGATGTCATTTTGTAAAACTCTGTAAAAGGGCTTCATGCTCCGAAGTTGTAATTTATTGCTTTATTATGGACTTCATGTTTCAAAGTTGTAATTTATTGCTTTATTATAGACTTCATGTTTCAAAGTTGTAATTTATTGCTTTATTATGGACTTCATGTTCCAAAGTTGTAATTTATTGCTTTATTATGGGCTTCATGTTCCAAAGTTGTAATTTACTGCTTTTATTATTGGGTTGTTATCCCAAAGTGTAATTTATTATTTTGTTGTTCCAAAGTTGTAAGTTGTAATTTACTGTTTTTGATTAATGGATTGAGTTTTTGTTATTCCAAATTCCTTTACCATTGATGTGTGCAAAATTATCGAAGTTCCTTGAAAAACTATTAAAATGAATCATCATTTGCATCACACATCATGCATCATTCAACATTCCACTTCACATGTTTTCTAGAGTCTTATCCTTGTTTCTTTTTCCACTCCGAAGGTTGTCAAGCTGTCTCACCGATACGACACTCGAGCTAATCGTCAGAGGAAGATGGAAGATCTGGAACAGGAAAACCATGAGCTTCGTGGGGAAGTTGCTACCCTTCATATTGAGATGGAAAAGTTAACTGCGTTAGTGGAAAGTTTGGTGGCTGTTCAGAATCAGCCATCGACTACAGTTGCTGAGATTCAGACTTCAACTCCAGTGGTTTCCGAGATTGTCACCTTTCCAACATCTGTGACTCAAATCAACTCTCCGCTTCAGCATCAGATGCCGAAAGGTTTTCCGTGGGGAATGCCTTACAACTTTGTGCCAGAGGGGTATCAGTCTGTCGTACAGCCTTTGTTTCAACCTGCTTTGTCTCTTCCTTAACCAGAGACAACTGCCATGCCGCCGGTAATCCCGTCTGTAACACCTTTTCCGCAACCGGTAATGACAACTGTCGCTCCTGTGGTCCACTCCGTGCCATACTTGAATGAACCTACTTATCCTGCCGAGCCTGCTGAAAGTTTGGGTCTCTTTGATAGAATGGAAGAGTTTCAGGATCAGTTCCAAGAAATGCAGAAGGAGCTCAGAGCGTTAAAGGGGAAGGATTTGTTTGGGAAGAACACGCATGATCTCTGTTTAGTTCCGAATGTCAAGATTCCAGCAAAATTCAAAGTGCCAGACTTTGAAAGATATAAGGGTGATTCGTGTCCTAGAAGTCATTTGACAATGTACGCGAGAAAGATGTCTACGTATTCCGATGATCATGACTTATTGATTCATTATTTTCAAGATAGTTTGACGGGTGCTGCTCTAAAGTGGTATATGGGTTTAGACAGCATTCGGATCCGCAACTTTAACGATCTTAGCGAAGCTTTTGTCCACCAGTATAAGTACAACGTTGACATGGCACCGGACATGAATCAACTCCGGGCGATGTCGCAAAGAGACAGAGAATCTTTTAAGGAGTACGCCCAGAGGTGGCGTGAAATTGCTGCTCAAATCTATCCACCTCTTGAGGAGAAAGAGACGACTAAGATATTCTTGAAGACTTTAGGTTCCTTTTACTATGAAAGAATGATCGCCAGCGCACCGAGTGACTTCACCGAAATGGTAAGCATGGGCATGCGGTTAGAGGAAGGGATTCGTGAAGGGCGTTTGGTTAAAGAAGGAAGTCCGTCTAGCAGTACTAAGAAGTTTGGAAGTGTTTTCTCGAAAAGAAAAGAGCAGGATGTCAGCGCATTGTTCCCGGGGAGACCAAGGAGAGGTTACTCTCACGTTGCGGCAGTCACTCCGGCTGTCCGCCCAGCTTTGATGACCCCAGCTCATCAAACCCCACCAACTCAACAACAGCCATTTCAGCAGCAGCCTCGACAACAGGCTTATCCATTCAACAATCAGAACCGTTCACCCAGAAAACCGCAGTTCGATGCCATTCCTATGACTTATACTGAATTGTTCCCTGCTCTTATCAGAAAGAACCTCATAACGACAAAGCCTCCTTCTGTCGCACCGAATAGTACTTCTCCGTGGTACAAGGCGGATCAGTTTTGTGAGTATCATCAAGGGTCGTCGGGGCACAACCTTGAGAATTGTTTTGCTTTGAAGGCGGACGTGCAGAGATTGATTAAGAATGGTATTTTGTCTTTCAAGGATGTTAATCCGAATGTTAGAGATAATCCTTTGCCTCGACATGGGGCAGCTTCAGTGAATATGGTGGAAGGTTGTCCGGGAAAGTTTCAAGTTTTTCAAGTTGAACACATAAGAGAGTCGTTGATCAGGTTACATCAGAGTTTGAGAAGACTTGCCTTTGTTAGACATCAGCATGATTATGATGTTTGTGAGTTTTGTTCAAGAGAGGTTGATTGTCCTATTGTGAAGGAGGATATTCAGAAGTTGTTAGACCAGAGAGCTATCACTATTACGTATGACCAAAATCCGGAGGATGAAGTGAATGTTATAATACCGCAATTCAATTTGCCTGAATCAGTAGAGATCGTTTACGACAGTCAGACTGCACCTGTTTCCCCTTTGACCATTTATCCACCTGGTCCTGTGCCTTACAACTCAGACCAAGTTGTACCGTATAAGTATAATGCCACAATGATTGAGGATGGGGTAGAAGTCCCTATACCGACAAGGCCGTCTTTTGTTAACATTGCTGATGTGAGTAGAGTTACAAGGAGTGGACGTGTCTTTGCAGCAGTACCTTTGAAGAGACCAGAAGTTCAAGTCAGGAGGCCCATACCGGCTGAAGTTCCAGCAAGAAATGTTGAACCAAGGGTTGAGATAGGCCGATCCAATGAACCTATCCCTCGCCCTGAGGATGATGAGATTCTGAAGCTTATCAAGAGAAGTGAATATAAGATTGTGGACCAACTTTTGCAAACTCCTTCCAAGATTTCTTTGCTTGCTTTACTGAGAGATTCTGGTGCCCATAGAGAAGCTTTGATGAAGGTCTTAGACCAGGCGTTCGTGGATCATGATGTGACGGTTGACCAATTTGATGGAATTGTGGGAAATATTACTTCGTGTAACAATCTTGGTTTCAGTGATGAAGAACTCCCGGAGGAGGGGAGAAACCATAATATGGCTTTGCATATCTCAGTAAGTTGTGGAAATGATACCTTATCAAGTGTGTTGGTGGATACAGGTTCGTCGTTGAATGTAATGCCCAAAACTACTTTATCTCGGCTCTCATATCCAGGTGCTCCTATGAGACCTAGTGGAGTAATTGTCAAAGCGTTTGATGGTTCTAGGAAGACAATCATTGGTGAAGTGGATCTTCCTATAGTTATTGGACCTCACACTTTTCATATTACTTTCCAAGTAATGGATATTCATGCTGCCTACAGTTGCCTATTGGGTCGTCCTTGGATCCACGATGCAGGGGCAGTCACTTCCACGCTCCATCAGAGATTGAAGTTCGTAAGGCATGGGAAGCTAGTGATGATCGGTGGAGAGCAGGCTATGGTGGTAAGCCATTTATCATCCTTCTCTTTTATTGATGCTGATGAGGATGTTGGAACCCAGTTCCAAGGTCTATATGTTGCCAAGAATGAAGTGAAGAAGCAAGGGGCATCCATTTCTTCTTTTGAGGATGCGCGACGAGTGGTGGAAAGTGGTTTGGCTGAAGGTTGGGGCCAGGTGTTGACTTTGCCCGAGAACAAATCTGGAGAAGGTCTTGGTTTTCGTCTCGTGTCTGCGAGAGTCAAGCAGGAAGTGGTTACTCGTCCGATTCAAGAGGTTTTCCGAAGCGCTGGTTTTATCCATCCGACTCCTCCCGAAGTGGATGCTATCATAGGGGATGATTCCGAGGAGGATTTACCCGATTTTGTGACGCATGGATTGGCTTGCCAAAACTGGATAGCTGTTGATGTTCCTATTGTGATGCATATTTCCGAGTAATGTTTTATTTTGTTTTTTGAAAACTTTCGCTCTGCCCAAGGCGAAAAGTATTTTGTGTCGGGCTATGATAAATATAAATCCTTTTGCTCTGCCCAAGGCAAAAGAGAAATGTATGGGCTCTTTGTTTCAAGTATTTCCCTTCAATGAATAAAAATGTTATTTTGTCCATTATTGTTTTATTTTTTCACTTTTTCTGGGACATAATAATGAAAATTAATTGGTAGTAATAGGAAATATAATAACCTTTTGTTTTATTTGCACAAATCGATTTCTAAATTAAAGCATAATCATATGTGCAGATTAATCCATGACTTAACCATTGAAAACAATGATCTTATGCCCTCTCCCAACTTTGAATTCCCTGTGTTCAGAGCCGAAGAAGAGGATAGTGAAGAGGTTCCTGTTGAAATTTCCTGTTTGCTTGAGCATGATGAGAAGATCATTCAACTGTTTGAAGAACCTTTAGAGTTGATCAACTTGAGTGATGAAGAAGATAGAAAGGAAGTCAAAGTCGGAGCATTGCTTATCCCGGAAGTCAAAGAGAAAATGTTGGAGCTTCTCAAAGAGTATGTTGATGTGTTTGCTTGGTCCTACCAAGATATGCCGGGTTTGGACAACGATATTGTGGAGCATCGTTTACCGTTGAGACCTGAATGTCCGCCGATTAAGCAGAAGCTGAGAAGGACTCGTCCCGATATGGCTGACAAGATCAAGGAAGAGGTTCAAAAGCAGATTAATGCAGGTTTCCTTGTTACATCGGTTTATCCTCAATGGTTAGCCAATATAGTGCCTGTTGCTAAGAAAGATGGCAAAGTTCGAATGTGTGTAGACTATAGAGATCTGAACAGAGCTAGCCCAAAGGATGACTTCCCATTACCGCACATTGACGTATTGGTCGACAGTACCGCCAAGTTCAAAGTCTTTTCTTTCATGGACGGTTTCTCTGGTTACAATCAAATCAAGATGGCACCAGAAGATATGGAGAAGACCGCTTTCATTACACCTTGGGGAACTTTTTGTTATCGGGTTATGCCGTTTGGTTTGAGGAATGCTGGTGCGACATACCAAAGGGCCATGACTGCTTTGTTCCATGACATGATGCATAAGGAGATAGAAGTGTATGTGGATGACATGATTACCAAATCACAGACTGAGGAAGATCATTTGGAACACTTGTTGAAGTTATTCCAGCGCTTGAGAAAGTATAAACTCCGCCTGAATCCCAACAAGTGCACTTTTGGTGTTCGTTCTGGAAGACTTCTGGGGTTCATTGTCAGTCAGAAAGGTATTGAGGTAGATCCTGATAAGGTCAAAGCTATTCGAGAAATGCCCGCACCCAAGACGGAAAAACAAGTAAGAGGATTCCTTGGGAGACTGAACTATATCTCTAGATTTATATCTCATATGACTGCTACCTGTGGGCCGATTTTCAAGCTTCTCCGAAAGAACCAAGGATGTGTGTGGACAGAAGATTGTCAGAGAGCTTTTGATAGCATCAAAGAATATTTGCTTGAACCTCCCATTTTGATTCCTCCGGTGGAAGGAAGACCTTTGATTATGTACCTGACTATATTGGAAGATTCCATGGGATGTGTGCTTGGTCAACAAAATGAGACTGGAAGAAAGGAACATGCCGTATATTATCTGAGTAAGAAATTCACCGACTGTGAGTCTCGATACTCATTGCTTGAGAAAACCTGTTGTGCTTTGGCTTGGGCTGCTCGCCGTCTGCGCTAGTATATGATTAACCACACCACTTGGTTGATCTCCAAAATGGATCCGATCAAGTATATCTTTGAGAAGCCCGCCTTATCTGGAAGAATAGCCCGTTGGCAGATGTTGTTATCTGAATATGACATTGAGTATCACACTCAGAAGGCAATCAAAGGGAGTATTTTAGCCGACCATTTGGCTCACCAACCAATTGACGATTATCAATCCATCAAGTTTGATTTCCCAGATGAAGATGTTATGTACTTGAAAGCTAAAGATTGTGAAGAGCCGTTACCTGAAGAAGGACCTGATCCCAAATCCCGTTGGGGTTTAATATTTGACGGAGCTGTGAATTCCTATGGAAATGGAATTGGGGCAATCATCGTCACTCCCCGAGGTACTCATATCCCGTTCACGGCGAGATTAAAGTTTGACTGCACGAACAACATGGCGGAATATGAGGCATGTATTATGGGTCTCGAAGAATCAGTGGATCTAAGGATTAAGATTCTTGATATTTATGGAGATTCGGCATTGGTGATTAATCAAATCAAAGGAGAATGGGAGACTCGTCATCCTGGTTTGATCCCTTACAGAGACTATGCTAGAAGATTGTTAACCTTCTTCAACAAAGTGGAATTACATCATATCCCTAGAGATGAGAACCAAATGGCTGATGCTTTGGCTACTTTGTCTTCAATGTTTCAAGTGAATGGTTGGAACGATGTGCCTACAATCCGGGTTATGCGCCTCGATAGACCTGCTCATGTGTTCTCAGTAGAAGAGGTCACCAACGACAAACCGTGGTTCTATGACATCAAACGTGTTCTTCAAACTCAAGAGTACCCGCCTGGGGCATCCAATAAAGATAGGAAGACGTTGAGAAGATTAGCAAGCAGTTTCTTTCTCAATGAAGAAGTTTTATATAAGAGGAATTATGACATGGTCTTGCTCAGATGTGTAGACAGACGTGAAGCAGACATGCTGATGCAAGAAGTACATGAAGGATCCTTTGGCACTCATGCCAACGGACATGCGATGGCTAGAAAGATGTTGAGAGCCGGTTACTATTGGATGACAATGGAATCTGATTGCTGCAAATATGTGAAGAAGTGTCATAAATGCCAGATTTATGCGGACAAGATACATGTGCCACCGACCCTCCTCAATGTTATCTCTTCACCTTGGCCTTTCTCTATGTGGGGCATTGATATGATTGGAATGATTGAACCCAAAGCTTCAAATGGTCATCGTTTCATCTTGGTAGCGATCGATTATTTTACTAAATGGGTGGAAGAAGCATCTTATGCTAATGTAACCAGACAGGTGGTAGTCAGATTTATTAAGAATCAGATAATTTGTCGATACGGCATCCCGAGCAAGATCATCACTGATAATGGTTCGAATTTGAATAACAAGATGATGAGAGAGCTTTGTGAAGAGTTCAAAATCGAACATCATAATTCTTCTCCTTACAGACCGAAGATGAATGGGGCTGTTGAAGCTGCTAACAAGAATATCAAGAAGATTGTCCAGAAGATGGTGGTAACTTATAAAGATTGGCATGAAATGCTTCCGTTTGCTCTGCATGGATACCGTACTTTAGTTCGAACTTCAACAGGCGCAACCCCATTTTCCCTAGTTTATGGTATGGAAGCAATACTCCCCGTGGAGGTTGAGATTCCATCTCTGAGAGTGTTGATGGAAGCTAAACTTTCTGAGGCCAAATGGTGTCAAAGTAGATATGATCAGTTGAATTTAATTGAAGAAAAGAGATTGACAGCTTTGTGTCACAGTCAATTATATCAGCAGAGAATGAAGAAGGCTTTTGATAAGAAGGTTCGACCGCGCGAGTTCAGAGAAGGTGACCTTGTGCTCAAGAAGATATTATCTTTCCAACCTGATTCTAGGGGTAAGTGGGCTCCGAATTATGAAGGACCGTATGTCGTTAAGAAAGTTTTCTCTGGAGGTGCTTTGATTCTCACCAATATGGACGGTGAAGAACTCCCGCGTCCCATGAACGCCGATGCAGTCAAGAAATATTTCGCTTAGGTTTGAGTTGACAGTTTGATAAGTTGAAAACCCGAAGGGGCGGCTTAGGCAGGCTTTTGGTCAGACCAGTCCTGGCACTTGAGCACATTTTGGAATTCGAAGTTGTTAGGGAGAATAGTGATCATGGTTTTTTGTGTAACCTTTTTATTTCATGTACTATTTCCCAAACTTTTGTAAACCGTTGGAGTCGCATTGTTAGCGAACTACCATATTATTAATGAAATTTGAGCATTTACCTTTTATGGGCAAAATTTTAATTTTTATGGAAATACTTGAAACAAATTTATTTAAAGTATTCTTATTTTAAAAATGTGTCGTGAATAACGAAAGGAATATTAACAGTTGTTCCAAGGATGGTCAAGCCATGAAATGCAAAACAGTACGGTATTTTATCCTTGCATGATGAACATGTTTCGTTTCAAAATCGTCATGAGGTGTTGGTTGTGTAAACTTGCGTCTCTCGTGGTACTAAGTTTGGTGACTCCCCAGCTTTTCCAGTTGAGCGTTGTTTTGGCTACCTTTGTTCGAGCAGATTTCGGAAGTGTGGTACGCTTTGTCTCTTTCCAGTGGTCTATTGGTGTTAGAAGATTGGATTTGATACTTTTCTCCTCAGAAGACTTCGCCTCGTAGCGTGTTACGCTCTGACGTTGCTTTGGGGTTCCATTTCCAGTTATCTTCCGTCTTTTAAGATTGGCCGAGTATCTATTATGCTGTGACATCTTATTATCTTCAAAATATTCCATCTGTTCGTTTTGTCAGCATAACATTCATTTACTCATTTACACTTATATCACGCACACATATTCACATTTGCCGTTTGATTTTTGGGTTGTACTTTGTTTATTAAGACAGCGTACATGTTTCTTTCCAAGTAGAAGGTTAGCTTAAGCAGAAAATGTGTTTCCTTTCTAAATTCCCCAACTGAGCTAATCCTCGTGGATGATTTTTGATTTAGCTTACCTTGTCCATTTCTGGATAGGATGAATCCCCAATCGAATTACTTTCTCATTGGGTGGAGTCTTGTTGACTGTCTTCTCTCTAGTTATTCCTGGATGAAGTTGTCGTCTCTTGCATAGGCTATCTCATGATTTTTCCCAGTGAAGTCGCGACCTAGACGATTGGTGCATTTATTTTGCACATTTAACTATGTGATCTCCTCGGGAAGGATTGATTCATGATTCTCCTTGATGAAGATTTTATTCTCTGCCAGTGTCATCGCAACTTCCTTCTGAGTTACTTTTCGGAAAACGACAAGCGGCGGTTCTTCACGAGCAACTTGTGCGTTATTATTATTTTTGGAAAACGACAAGCGGCAGCTCTTCATGAGCAACTTGTATGTTATAGATATCGTTGGAAAACAACAAGCGGCAGCTCTTCACGAGCAACTTGTGCGTCATTATTATCTTGGGGAAAACGACAAGCGGCAGCTCTTCACGAGCAACTTGTGCATTATTATTATTTTTGGAAAATGACAAGCGGCGGTCTCTTCATGAGCAACTTGTACGTTATAGTCATCGTTGGAAAACGACAAGCGGCAGCTCTTCACGAGCAACTTGTGCGTCATTATTATCTTGTGGAAAACGACAAGCGGCAGCTCTTCACGAGCAACTTGTGCGTTATTATTTTTGGAAAACGACAAGCGGCAGCTCTTCACGAGCAACTTGTGCGTTATTATTTTGGAAAACGGCAAGCGGCAGTCTCTTTATTTGAGCAACTTGTACGTTATTATTTTTCTGGAAGACAACAAGTGGCAGCTTCTTTATTTGAGCAGCTTGTATGTTATTGGTATTTTCTTTGGAAAACAGCAAGTGGCGGCTTCTTTATTTGAGCAGCTTGTGTGTTATTGACACCCCTGGACGACAGCAAGTGGCAGCCTCTTTATTTGAGCAGCTTGTATGTCATAGTTTTTTGGACGACAGCAAGTGGAAGCCTCTTTATTTGAGTAGCTTGTATGTCAAATTATTTTTTGGGAAGACGGCAAGTGGCAGCTTCTTTATTTGAGCAGCTTGCGTATCTACAATCTTATTATTATATCAGCATTAATGAGTATATCTCCGGAAATCTCGCAGAGAAGTTTGTTATGAATCTTTACCTTCAGAAGTTGGTAATCCATCATCAGCAAAATTTGATACTTCCTGTCTATCTTTGACCTTGAGTTGTGAACTCACTGTTATTTTGGGTCAATAATCTGTTTTATGGCCTATGCGAGATGCCTTCTTTGTTAGGTTCAGAGGTCGTATTCCCTCAATTTTATTCGCTGTCAAGAGTCCATTATTTGAAGTTGATGGCTCGCTTCCCCAGTAGTGTATAATCCTTGTCCCTGTGTTTTGTTGGTGATTGACTTCTCCAACATTGTTTCTGTCTCATACAGTATCTTTCTATGTGAATTCAATCACTGCATTCATATCAAACATAATGGCGGTATCTTAGAGCAAAATTTGCGTATTATGTATTTAAGTACCTTCAATCCCGTCGAAACAAAGATTTTAATATTCATATCTCCGGATAGAAGAAACTTAAATAGGGGCAGCTGTTGTACCCCAAATTTTGACCTAAGATACCATCTCCCATCTGCATCATTGCATTGCAAGGATTTTGACCTATTTTTATCAATTTTTCAAAGCGGTTTAAAATTCATAACTTTTTCGAGTCGAGAGCTGTTTATTTTTGAACGCTAAATTTATTAATCGATCCATGCTAAAACAGTGTTTATTAATTATTTATTATCTTAAATTTAAATAATTGGAATTTATTTTCAATTATTATATAATTTAAAGATTTATAAATAATAAAATAAATATTTGAAAAGAGGTTTATTAATTGATCAAACAATGTTTATTAATTATTTATTATCCTAAATTTAAATAATTGGAATTTATTTTCAGTTATTATATAATTTAAAGATTTATGAATAATGAAATAAACATTTGAAAAGGAGTTTATTAATTGATCAAGCAATGTTTATTTAATTATTTATTGTTCTAAGTTTAAATAGTTGAAATTTTATTTTCAGTTATTATAATTTAGAAGAATTAAAAATAGTGAAGTAAATAATTGAAGTTATTAATTGATCAATGATGTTTATTTATTTGTTTATTATTCTGAATTTAAGTAATTGAAATTGATTTTCAGTTACTATATAATTTAAAGAATTATAAACGATAAATAAATAATTGGAAAGAAGAAAGAATTAATTGGTAAAATATTGGATTTTATTTACTTTATTCTAATTATTACAATTGTTATTTAAATATTGTATTATTTACAAAATATTTACAATAACAATTATATAAAATGCTTAAAGTAAAATAAAAACTATTCTAATTTTTCCTAAATTCTAAATCTTCATCTTCTATCCAATGCTTCTTTGTCTGCTCATTTAATTTTACCTGCAAAACAATTAAAAGAAAAAGTCAGAAATAAATAAATAATTAAAAGCAAAAAAATTATTTTTTAGTGTTCATCATTAAAAGCAAACGGCTGGAATCAGTTTTTACCCTTTTTGCAAATCGCGGGATTTCTCCCGGTTCACAAAAAAGGGATGGATTTTTATTTTCAAAATGAATGTACAATTTAAAGATGAACAAATTCATTTTGTTTTCAAAACTGCATAATTAAAATCAATTGCATTTTCAAAAGTCCACTGCATATTTCAAACAGCATATGCATAAATTCAATTTTTGGTCAAAACTGCATATTCCATAAATCAACAGCATATGCAAGTTCACAAGGCCAAAGTGCAACGTAAACCATGCAAAATATAGGAAGAAGTCAAAAATACAATAGGTTTTGCTGTACCAAAGAGTAGACAAAGAGGATATGCAATTTTAAAACCAATTTGTAAGCAAAGCATATTTTCCATTTACATCATTTTCCAGCATTATTGCTTTTTCAGAACAGTTAAAGTACATAGCATCATTTTATGTCAAAATGTACTTAAGAGAGAGAAGAGAGATAGAGGTATGGTTTTGCAGGTTTTGGTTTAGGCAGGAAGAGGATAGAAACAGAGCAGCAGTAACATAGTAGAAAAATGAAAAGCATGAAATAGGAATAGAGACAAACCATATGTAGCAGCATATGTGCAGAGCATCAAGAAATATAATAAAAATATTCAAACCTGATACCATAAACCAAAAGGCAAAACTGTTATAACACAACAGAAACACTTCAAGAAAAGGAGAGGGAGTTGAACCTATCTTCAAGCTTTCAAAGCTCAACTGTCAAAACAATACAAAAAAACCTCAAAACCTATTGTATCAAGACCAAAAACCAGTAAAACCTTGGCCTAAACCAGCATAAACCATAAAGGCCATAACCTGCGTAAAACCAGTACAGCATCACCATCAACATAAACCACAAACCTGTACCACCCTAAACCCACAACTAGTAAAGCCATTACCAAAACCACACCATGGCCTGAAAAAAAACCCAGTAAATATGGCCTAAAACAATATCAAAAACCATGTCGATGCCAAACCTGCAAAACTAGTTCTAAGGCCATTACCAAAACATACACGCCCAGCCAAAATACCATCAACCATAATCAAAAGCAAAGCCAACAGAAACGCGTACAGTAGCAAGAGAAGAAGAAGAAGAGAAGCCAGTCAAAAAATAAATTTGTCAACAATAGCATTCAAGCGTCGAGGCATTCAGAGTCTCATCATTAGGCAACTCAATAAGGCGTCTAACAAAGGCAACGCAAGAGTACAGTAAGGAAGGAGAAGAGGAATCAACAAATTTTTTTCCAGTTTTACTCATCATCAAACAAAGATAAGAAGCGAAATACCAGGCACTGAAGCACGCATCACCTTTCCTTCCGTCCGGCCTCCTACGCACGTCCAACCTTCCTCCTCCGTCTCCGCCTCCAGGTAGCGATTTTTTTCCCCCTCTATTACTTCCATAATACCTCCAACAAACATAATAGTGTGAATAAGAATCAAATAGATAAAAATCATGAACATGCAGTAATCAACAAACCCTAACGAAATCGAAAAACAATCGTACCGTGAATCCATCGCCGTAGCTTTTAGTTGGAGGGAAGAAGAAGATTGGAAGCTGGTGGCCTTTGGGACGAAGGAGAGCTCAGGCAAAAGTTCAGAAGCGAATGAAGAGGATATCACGCGGAGAAGACGAAGGCCAAGAGAGAATGAGCGCCGCTCTGCCAAACCCTTAAGCCCTTTGTTCAACTAAACCAAAACATGTTTAACCCTAAAAACAAATTATGGATATTGGACTAAACCTGTTCCCCTTTTACACCTAAGCCCAACGAAATGCTTAAAACACCCCCCATCTCTGTTTCTAATTGGGCCCTTTTAACCTTTTAGCCCATGCAACGTTTTGTTTATCTATCCACCTTGTTCCTTGGACACCTCCCCTTCTATTTTGCTTTCTTTTTAGCTTTTGTTAGCTTTTATTTGATTTAGTTCATTAATGAGTTTAATCAAAAAAGAAAAGTTGTAATTTAATTAACTTTTTTTTAAACAATTGGACCATTTTATTAGTTTAACATTAGGTTTAATCTAGTAATTTTAGTATTTTTTATTAGGTTTAGTTAAATAGCTTTTAAAGTTTAATCTAGTTTAGATTTATTTACTAAGTAATACTTTATATTAATACCAAAAATACCCTAAAAAATAAAAATATTAAAAATTCATATAAAAAAAAAATAGAATTTAAGAATTAAAACATTTTATCTTTTCTTTAATTAATTCTCTTGCGTTATACCTATTAAACAAAAAAATCTAAAAAATGCATGTTCGCATCATTTAGTCTTTTATTTAATTGTTGTATACCATTTATCTATCTAATTTCCTATTTAATTATTTTGTCGTTACTTGTTTATTCCGTGTACATCTAAATCCAAGGGAAAAACGATTAAATTTGTTGACCTCATGTCCTCAAGTCCAATCGCACGAACATTTGCATTTCACTAAAACTTAAGACAATTTTCCCCCAAATATTCAATCTTTTCAAAACTCACACCTTTTAAGTCAAAACTTCGACATTAGGTCGTCGTATCTTCAAAAACTCGTCCGTACCCCTTTTTGGCCAAAACAATTTATTTTTTAATCAAACAAACATTTTAATAAACAGATATTTCAAAAGGTTCCTATAGAATACTATAGATACATTGGGTGCTAATACCTTCCCACTGTATAACCAACCCCCGAACCATAGATCTCTTTTCAAAACGCCTTGTATTTTTTTATTACTTTTAAAAAGTATTATTTTACATTGCATATTTAGGGTTTTATTTCGCTCTTTTCCCTTTTCCCTTGGAAATAATAAAGCGCGGTGGCGACTGTTGCTTTTGCGAGACAAATTAATCAATAATTCGATCTCCGATTTACCCCGCTACATTTTTTATCGCTACAAAGACTACTAGAGATGATAAAGGAAATGGGTTTGACTACAACTCCATGAATGTAGAAAATAAGTTTGTACCTCTTGAGCAAAAGACCGAGTTCCAAATGTTAAACTACATGTCACAACATCCTAATGGACATATTTACAAACATAAAAGTGCATACCATAGAGTATCATGGGCATGTAACTACTATGTCCAACAAGGACATATATTATCTTTTTGTTATAAAATTTATGGAAGGTCTCACTATCATTATCGAAACCAACCTATAAAAAAATTCAAGGAATGGTCATCTTTAATAGGTTTAGAAAGTCAAAGAGGCAACTACAAGTCACGTTGTGCCCACCTCATTAAGGAATTCAACTCATGAAAATTGATACTTTGACAATTGTTGCTCCATAAACATGACAGGTGAGAAGAATTACTTGAAAGAGGTAAAACCTTACTCAAATAGCCATGTTATGTTGGATAATTGTGCAAAAGGCAATATCATTGGAAAAGGGAAAATGGATTATCCATGCTTCCCTAGTCTAAATAATGTTCTTCTAATTGAAGGTCTCACTACTAATCTCGCCAGTATTAGTTAGATGGGTGATCAAGAATTGCGTGTAAACTTCAATTGTTCTGAATGTATTGTCACCAACAAACATCTTGAACCGATCATGAAGGGTACCAAATCATCAGACAATTGCTACATGTGGAGTTCAAAATAAAAGGATCAACCTCCAACATGCATGATCTCTAAAGAGGATGAAACCAATATGTGGCACCAAAACTTGGTCATATAAATCTCAGAAGTATGAGGAAGATTGTCTCTGAAAAGGCTATCATTAGTCGTCCTAGACTCAAAACTGGGGAAATAAAAATTTATGGAAACTGTCAGATAGGAAAATAGATCAAGATGTTACGCAAGAAGGTGAAACATCTTACCACCTCCAAAGTTCTTGAGTTACTTCACATGGATCTCATGGGACCCATGCGGGTTGAAAGCTTGGTGGTAGAAGATATTTTTTGTGTGTGTGTTAATGATTTCCCAAGGTACACTTGGACTGACTTTCTTAGATGAAAAATATGACACCTTCAACACATTTGAAAGATTGTGCTAGTGACTTCAGCGTGAGAAAGGGAAAAATATTGGCAAGATCATTTGAACATGAAGTGACAATGGAAAATTTGAGAATTCTAGTTTCTCTTAATTTTGCTCTATTAAAGGATTTCTCACGAGTTCTATGCACTCATCACTCCATAGAAAAAAGGAGTAGTTAAACATTAGAATAAAATTCTTTAAGAAATGGCAAGATTCATGTTGCATGATAATAATCTTCCTTGCCAACTTTGGGTTGATGCCATGAATACCACCTGTCACATCTACAACCGAGTGACCTTTCGACCAGGAACTAAAGTTACTCATTAGAAAATATGGAAAGGAAGAAAGTCAAGTGACAAGTAATTTCATGTCTTTGGCAATAAGTGTTGCATTCTTGTTGACAGAGAGCAAAAATGCAATATGGATCCCAAAAGTGATGAAGGAATCTATACTTGTCAAAAATTATAGGTGTATGTGTTTCTCTTGCAAGGGTAGAGAGACTTAGAGGCCTTAGTAGTTTTATAACATGTTCTGCTGGTGAGTGTTTTCTCATGGCGGCTATAAACTATGTATGGTGGTATTTAAGGTTATTTAAGGGACCAACTCACATGAGGCGAGAGGCCCTGTTGGTGGCTGATGTTGCTTGGTTGCAGGCAGGCAGTTAAGTTAGTCATGTATGTTAAGAAGATAATGAGTGCGGTGCTATTTGAGTTGTTGAGAACATGTATGACTTAGAGTCCGTGCTTTTCCCCTTGAGAGGTGAGATATTTATAGAGGCCCCTTTGAGCATTGAGTTTTAACCTTTTACGCGGTCTTAACCACCCCCTTCTTATTAGGAGATGTTATTGACCACGTATCTTCTAGGAGTAAATGGAGACTCCCTTTTACTTTACTCTCACATTTAAGGAGGCCCTTAGGTGATTCCTTTGGTTTCCCCTTGGGAGGAACAATTAGGGGCGATGGCGATCTAGTCTAGGATGTTTACAAATATAGGAATACATAATCCCTCAAACACAAGGACTTTAATTTAAGGGAGAAGTGTATAAAACTACTCACCCTTCTTCGAAGTGCACCCCTATCCCTATTGAAGTTTCCCTCGATTAAAAACAATCTCATTTGGTGGAGGCGTTCCTACCTTAAGGGTGAGTCCCTTAATGAAAGGTGAGTCCCTCAACTGAAGGTGTTTGAATTAGCAGAGGAGTCCCTTAGTAAAGGGTGAGTCCCTCATATGAATTCATTTGAATTAGAAGGCAAGGTGATGGTGATGCCACTGGATGAAAAATGGGAGTGTCTGGTGAAGATGTAGATGACACGCCAGTGGGAAATGTTGTCTTTTGCTTGCAAAACTGCTGACGCTCGGGGAACAGTGCAGGGTGAAACTTCACGGGAGGGAAGAGAATTCTATAAGCCATCAAGGAATCAATAGGCAAGGTCCAAGGCAGAGAGACCATTGGACTCCCTGATTTCCTCTTAACCTTCTTTGTGGAACAACCTTGGCTTTAATGTCGTGGATGTTAATGATCTTTTATTTCCCTTCCCTATGAACTTTCCAAGTGATTATCAAATGCTTTCTGTTATATCTCCCACCCAATTTTACATCTTGTTGGAGGTCCAACTCATGGGGTATTTCTTGGTGGGGAAAGCGTCAAGAGAGAAATGCTCTGACATCCTAGAGAGAATGCAGTCAGGGACGGTCAGCATAAACAAGCGTACTCGGGAAGGTGAGATGAAGTTAAAGCAGATGAAGGTAAGAAGGCATGATCTGAATATGCTTGACGAAGGAGTGGCCACTTAGACCCTTATTCATCACGATGAAGTGGAGGGCTTAAGGAAGTCTCTTAAGTAAGCTCAAAGTACTCTCAAAATCACAAAGGAACAGGTCCCAAATCTTATGGACGATGTCGTGACGACATCCATATATCACTTTAGGGAAGTTAGAAGGCGTTCAACCCTCCTGTATCATTATTTGGATTTGAGCCCCACGAATCCTTTTAAAGTAGTTTTGGATGGGGAGTGTTGTACCCCAAAATTTGCCTTCCCATTATCTTCAAAGTTTTGCCAAGCATCACCTCAAATGGTTCAAAGTCTACTCAAGGGCTACACAGTCAACCATCCTCCTAAGCCTGTCAAAATTAGGGTTTTGGTTCTTGCAAGGAAGTTGAGGTTTTCAAGGGCTCAATCAAATCCCATATGCTCATACACTTTGTCAAACATCCACATGTCAAGTTTCAAGGCTCACAAGGTCAAGTTGCACAGTCAAAAACCCTAACTGCCTCACAATCAACTGTAGGGGCAAAATGGTCATTTGGCAGTCAAAAGTCAAAATTTTTGGTCAACATCTTATTTTGAAGCCACAATCATCATTTGGTCAAGTCTTGACCATGATTCCACAAGCATGGCTCAAAAATCATCAAGATGCAAAAGTTTCTATTTTTGGACAGCTGAAAAGTCAACTGTAACTTGACCAAGGCATAACTTTTTCATGGTTCATCAGAAAAATCCCATCCAATGCTCATCTTGAAGGGGAAGACATTTCCTACAACTCATCTTCACATTCTAAGTCCAAGAAATGCTCTCACAAAAAGTTATCAATTTCAACATTATAGGTCATTTTCAAAAGTCAACAAAAAGGCACTTTAAGTCAAAGACCATAACTTGAGATTGGTAAATAAAAATGACATGGGACCAAAGGCATTGGTTAGAGGACTTCAAGACCTTTCCAAAATGTCCAAGAACATGTTCATATGATTAAAATTGAGCAAGATATGCATTGGAGAAGTTGGGAAATTTTTGTGAAATGGCCAAAGTCAATTATCCTTGAAACTACATTTTTGACAAAAGGGCCCCACTTTTTCCACTTGGTTCAGCTTGGCCATGCCTCCCACGTGTCCCACAATTTATTTCAAGATTAAAAATTAATTTTTCCATTTTTATTTAATTTTATTTGATTTAATTCATTTTAAATCTTTAAAATTCAAATAAAAATCAAGAAAATTAATGGAAGGATATTTTGTGGCTTGAATAGCTTTGATACACTATGAAACACATTCCAAATTCGTGCAAGGCCTATTCCAAGCATGAAATTCAAATTTGAAGCAAAAATGGCAAGATTTTCAATGGAGTTTATGGCAAAATCAAGAACATAATTGCATTGGTTTAATGTTCATTATATTGGTTGATTCACATTACAAAACATATATGCAAGCCTTCTATATAGAAGACACGACCTAGAAAGCTCAAAAACGGCCAAACCAAATTTCATTTTTCAAGAGAAAAATCACAAACTGAAAACCATCTTCCAACACAATTCAAGCTCTCTCTTTGATCCAAACACACTCCTGACCCTTCCAGGAACCTTTTGCAATCAGAATTAAGCCAAAAACCTCAAGAAATCTCGTTACACAACTCATACGGTTTACATTCTTTCTCAAAATTACAGTCATACATTTATGCATTTTTAACACTTTTTGTTGATGGCATTATACTCACAGGATCAATACAAAGCTTTCCATGTGATTTAATTTGAGAAAGGTGCCTTAAATCGAAAATCACCATGGACGAATTTCAAGGTTTTCAGAGCTTGTTATTTAGGGCTTTTGCTATACTGTAAAATCAGGACTCCAAATGTACATGGCCAAACTCAGTACAATGAGACAAACGTGATGAACATATCGCGCCCTTTTTATATTGCATGAGCGTCTAATCGCTATTTTCACAATGCTTGTATTTTGTGGGGGTTTAAAACCCCCGCTATATGTTTTATGTTTACAGGAAAGCTTGAAGACGAAGGGCATGGCAAGCAGGGAATGGTCAATTCAAATTGACGCGCGCGTTTCAGCATATAGTGCGCTTGTATTATATAATATTTGTTGTTCATTAGGATTACAAATAAGCGTGTTTGGTTCAGTGGTTGGCCATGTGTTTGGTAATCTCTGGGACCTGGGTTCGATTCCCAGGTCCCCCCATATTTCATTGTCATTTTTTCTTAAATGTTCTTGTGCAGATTCCCAAGCGTTGGACACCATAAGCCTCACACATCCAACGTGCCATGTGTCATCAGTGCAGATCCAAAGGACAAAAAGTGAGGAATACCATGTGCTCAGTCAAAGCATGCTGCAGGCAATCAAGGAAAGTCAAACGTGGCTTGTTCAAATGGGCCTCAAATCTCAACAATACACCCTCAAATTCCAGCCTACACCCCCCCTTGGGTTTACTTACTTTTTTCTTATTTTATTTTGTTTTGTCATTTTCTTTTCTTTTATTTATTTGCCTTATTTTATTTTTTTAATTAACATAATTAACATTTTTTATAAAAAATCAAAAAAAGAATAGAATTAACATTATTATTATTATTATTCTCATATTATTTTTGTAAATGAAATACTAACAAATAAATAGATTAATTAGGCAATTTTAACTTCTTTTTCTTAATAATTAAAATAGATTTAGAATTAGGTAAAATTAACTTTTAATTTTATTTCTTTTTATTTTATTCCATAAAAAACATAAAAAACACAAAAAAATATTTTCCTTTAATAAATTAATTAATTAGATTAGGTTTATTTAATTAATTGCATTTAATTCCAAAAAGACCAAAAAATTCAATTTCTTTTCTAAAAAGGGTCAACACCCTTAAAACATTCCCGATTCTTTCTTTTGCGCGCATTTTGGTTTTAATTATTTATTTTGATTATTTCTGTAATTGCCTCCGGATGTAATAGTAATTAGGATTTTACTGTTTTTATTTACTTTCCGTACTTATTTACCAAAAACGTGTCTTTGTATTTTTTGGCGATGTATAGACCCGCGCCTTGTAATAGCGTAGGATTTATGTTTCCGCAATTTACTTTCCGCACCCCCTAACTGTTAAATGCATGAAAGAATGTATGGTAAATGAAAACAACTCGTAGCTCACTAATTACAAAGACAAACATTAACTGAATATAACACACAATGCACACACCACTTCTAGGGTACGCCTCACTCGTTGCCTTCGAAACGTGGTCATCAAGTATAGGGTGTCTTAGAGGTCGCCCTTTTGTCTAAGATCCAGTTGCCTCGAAACGGTTGCCTCGGATAAAAAGATCTAAGACATTAGGGTTACTCCTAAGGTATCCTACCATTGCTTCGGTGACCACACTGTCCCTCAATCGAATTGACCCGAACACCTCCAACGATGGTGCTACCTACCTCTCAATGGTGGGATAGCACTATCTAAATGACACTTACACAGCTTAATTCCTTAGGGTAGGTAGATGACTCATGGGTACTTGCTCTTTTCAAAAACAAACAAAACACTTTTCACACCTTACACTTTCAAAAGCTTTCAAAACAAATTTTTCAAACACTCTTGAGGACAGATACAAGAGTTATTCAGAAATCTTTCAAAGAAACTTTTTCAAACCCACTCACATTTGAAAAGCAAACATCTTTTGAAAACATAAGAGCAAGTACCTAAGAGCCCATGGATAACCATGGATAGAAAGGGTGCTAACACCTTCCCTTTCTATAAATCTACCTCCCGAACCGAGAAACATTCTTATAAGGAATTTTGCTGTGCTTTTGTCCTTTCCATGTTGGAGAAAATAAAAGACGGTGGCGACTCTTGCTTACCGCGACATTTCGTGAAACCAGCTTAAAAAACAGTCAGTTCTATTTCCACCGATCACAGAACTGGCGACTCTGCTGGGGATAAATTAAAGTGAGATGTACCTTAGGATAGATCATACTTATGTTTTCAATTGCCTGATTTGTGTGCTTTAATATTATTGGGCCTGTCTTGGGAGTTCTATAGATCTTAACCCGGATCTGGGGGGATACCTCTTAGAAAGTAGCAACAAGACTGTGAGGGAACTGTGCGGGGTATACCGACACGGTTGAAGCAGTCTGCTACGTTGATGTGGCACTTTGGTGAGTACCGGTAACCCTTGAGTTAAGTCAAGGAGAGTACGGGGCCGCCGCGTGGTGTCGTGAAGCATCAACTGACCTTAGGAACCTTACTTGACCATCCTGGCCTCTTTAGGGTAGTGAGATAACTGACTTTGGTGCAGTCCGAAGTTGGTTGATACTCGATACTACACTCATTGAGGGTTGTTTTCTTGGAATATTTTGATCGCCAGTTCAGTGGCTAAATCGAAACAATGAACACAGAAAACAACCCAATGATATTGAGATCCTTAGAACCCGGTTACTTTTGATAGGACAGGTTTTGAGCCCACCAACTTCAAGAGGGTAATACCTAGACCCCATGCTGGCCTGAACTCTAAGGGCTGTCTTGTGTGACTTGTGTGCCTTATCATGTTTGCTTTTGTGAATACTTGTGGTGTGCCTTATCATAGCATCATAACATCATACAGCATCATATGCATTGACTAACCACTTCAGGGGTTCGAATCTTCATCTTTGTTCTTGTTTTGTAGGACATGGAAACTATCCGCAGAAAGACAATTCAGGTCAACCTTGTAAGGGTCCCTCCTCAGCTTAAGGAACTTACATCCAGGATTCCCGAGAACTCTTCATT
This sequence comes from Vicia faba, assembly GCA_948472305.1. Taxonomy (NCBI): domain Eukaryota; kingdom Viridiplantae; phylum Streptophyta; class Magnoliopsida; order Fabales; family Fabaceae; genus Vicia; species Vicia faba. Next base: position 35,093,080 of record OX451738.1, read on the forward strand.
CAGTGAAAGGCATGGTAGACTCATTAGCTTGGTCAATACCAACATTGAAGAAGATATGGTGAAAGTGTTGTTCCAGTTCTTTGACCCTCTGCACCACTGTTTTACTTTCCCAGATTATCAGTTGGTGCCTACTTTGGAAGAGTTTTCTCAGCTTCTGAAGGCTCCCATTCTCAGTCAACTGCCCTACAACGGTACAGAGAAAGAGCCAAAACTTGAAGAGGTTGCTAAAGCATTATGCCTACAACCTTCTGACATCAAGGGACATTGGGAAACTAGAAGTGGTATCAAAGGGTTCTTGGCCAAGTTTCTGTTTGAGAAAGCACAAGAATGTTGGAACTCCCTTGACCTACAAGCTTTTGAAGAAGTTGTGGCACTCCTCGTCTATGGGTTGGTGTTGTTCCCTAATCCAGATCAGCTTATAGATATCCATGCTGTCAAGATCTTCATGTCTAGGAATCCTATACCTACGTTGCTTGGGGATATCCTTCACTCATGTTACACTCGAACCATGAGAAAAAGAGGTGTTCTCATGTGCTGCACTCCTCTCCTGGCAAGGTGGTTTATTTCGCACCTTCCACAATCAGTTTTGAAGAACGAGCGGGGTTTGAGATGGTCACAACGATTGATGACCCTTACACATGCTGACATACATTGGTGTTCTCGGTCCAGAGAGAATGTCACTATCATTGATCGTTGCGGGGAGTTTCCTAATGTTCCTTTACTTGGAATTAGAGGAGGTATTACTTACAACCCCTGTCTGGCTTTGAGGCAGTTTGGATATGCTCGGAGGGATGGCCCTCATGATATGTTGATTCCTGACATAGTTTTTGACTTCGACAACGATGCACAAGGACTTCTCCAGAGATTTATCAGAGCTTGGAGGATGCCCAACAAGGTAGATAGCAAGACACTGGGGCAAAAGAACTCCATCCCCCTGGCGCCTTATCTCAAGTGGGTACGAGCCCGCTCCCAGAAGCTGGTGATGCCATATCCTCATGTTCTCCCTGTGATCAAAGAGCCAGTCTTGGAAGGAGAGGTGCCCTACACCATTCAACATCCTGACATGCCTACATCCTGGGAAGAAATGCAGAAAAGCTGGATCCAACTCAAGGAAGAACGGGATTTTCTTGAAACCAATCTACATGCCAGTGAGAAGAAGGTCTTGGAGCTCACCCGTCTGTTGCACGAGGAAAAGACCCTCAACACCTACATTGCTCCAAAGAGGATGCACAGTGTCTTTTGGGATTGATTATTTTGTAATGTTTTGCCCATGAGCCCCTGATGTACTGAACCAATTATTTCCTAATAAAAAGTGTGTTCTTTTTTGGCTACAACAAATTTGAACTTTCGAACCCTTGAATGCATTGCATAAATAGCATATCATGCATCATGTGCATAACAGGTACCCTTTTTCTACAGGTTGCTTAATCTTCTTCGTTGTTTATTTCAGCACTCAGTCATCATGAATCCTGAACCAACTACCGAGCAAGCTATCAAGGCCCTCCAGGCCCAAAATGCCCAATTTCAGGAGATGGTCATGAACTTGGCCCAGGGACAACAAGAGCTGAAGGCTTTGCTCCTGAAGAAGAAGAAGAAGAAGAGGATTGTGCTATTCAACACTAGGCGCAGACTCGGGAATACATTGCAGAATGAAGCTGAGAGGACTACTCCGTCTGTGGGGGAAGGTAGTCACCAAGGGAGAGAGGTCCCTAGTCCTGTGGTCTCTGACACCGAGACAGACTTCAATGACGAACAGTACCCTCCTGCTGAGGACCGGTACAAACAACTGGAGGATAGGTTAAATGCTATGGAGATTCAACGTGTGCCTGGGTTGGATTTCGGAGACTTGGGGTTATCTTCTGGGGTGGTGATCCCACACAAGTTCAAGGCGCCTGCCTTTGTGAAGTATGACGGGGCTTCCTGTCCTAAGATGCACCTCAGTTCTTATGTAAGGAAGATCCAGCCTTACACAGCAGACGAGAACTTATGGATCCATTTCTTCCAGGAGAGTCTTTCAGGGACTCATCTCGAATGGTCCTATCAGCTGGATGGAACCAACATTCGTAACTGGGAGGATTTGGCCACTGCTTTTTACAAGCAGTATCAGTATAATTCCGACCTCGCTCCTACGCGTACCCAACTCCAGGGTATGTCGCTAGGATCGGGAGAAGGCTTTAAGGAGTACGCACAGAAATGGAGAGACTTGGTTGGCAGGGTGCAGCCACTGTTGACGGATCGTGAATTAGTGGACATGTTCTTGGGGACCCTATCTGGTCCATTCTTCAACCATCTCATTGGTAATTCCTCTACTGGGTTTACAGACCTGATCCTGACTGGTGAAAGGATCGAAGCTGGCATAAAATCGGGAAAGATACAGAAGGGTGCCTCCACGAATATAGAAAAGAAGCCCTTCAAGAAGGAGGCTAGTGCTGTGTACGGTCCCAGGAGACAGAACAAACCGGAACGCCTCCAAGCTGTCAACGTGGTGGTTATTTCTAAGCCTGCTGCTGCTCCTCAGCAATACAACCAGCCCAGAGCTGAGAGGCCCAAACGGCAGTATACTCGGCGCAGCATGACTCTCTCTCAGATATTGCCGCAACTGCTGTCAACCAGCCTGGTAACTGTCAAGGAAGCTCCGAAGGTGGTAAACACAGCATCTCCGAAGTACAATCCCAACGCCCGTTGCGCTTATCACTCTGATAGCCCGGGGCATAACACAGATGATTGTTGGGCTCTGAGGAATAAGGTTCAAGACCTTATTGATGCTAAAGAGGTTCAGTTCGAGGCGCCCGAGAAGCCTAATGTGGTGACTGCTCCCATGCCTAACCATGGAGTAAATGCTATCAAGGATGAAGACGAAGTGGAAGAATCCGATTTTGACAGCTGGATCTACTCAACGACCAACGGTGGACCAAGCAATTGGACTGCCAAAGACTCTATGCCTGTTACTTTTGTCACACAGTAATAAACTCTTCTGTTTTAAAGTTGTAACAAACAATATTACTAAACTCTATTGGCCCGGTGTCTTACCCGGGGCACCGTGGTTTTATTTGTGAGGGCTTGTTATTTGTCACTTTCATATATCATGAATAAAAGCATTGGACGTTTTTCACATTTCAAATCTTGCGCTCCCTTTCTTTCTTTATATATATTGCAAAACAACCGTATTTACACACACTCACTTATACAGGTTCCAATCCACTCCGGATCTCACTAGTAACGACTCTGCTACTGCCAGTTATGACTTCGAAAATCCGATCAACTTAGCCGAAGACGAAGGTGAAGATGATTGCGAAGTGCCTGGTGAACTTGCAAGACTGCTACTCCAGGAAGAGAGGGCCATACAGCCACATGAAGAGCCAGTGGAAATGGTAAATCTGGGTACTGAGACAGACAGAAAGGAAGTCAAGATTGGTGCCAATCTAGAGCACAGCGTGAAACAACGGTTGATCCAGATGCTGCATGATTATGTGGAAATATTTGCCTGGTCCTACGAAGACATGCCTGGTTTGGATACTGACATTGTGGTCCATCACTTGCCTATCAAGGAAGATTGCCCTCCGGTTAAACAGAAGGTCTGCCGTATGCGTCCAGAGATGTCCGAGAAAATCAAAGCTGAGGTTATGAAGCAATTTGATGCCGGGTTTCTAGCAGTGACTTCTTACCCTCAGTGGGTTGCCAACGTGGTTCCAGTACCGAAGAAAGATGGTAAGGTCAGAATGTGTGTTGACTACAGGGATTTGAACAGGGCGAGCCCCAAGGATGACTTCCCTCTGCCTCACATCGACGTTCTGGTTGACAATACTGCTCAGCACAAGGTGTTCTCCTTCATGGACGGCTTTTCAGGTTATAATCAGATCAAGATGGCTCCTGAAGACATGGAGAAGACTACCTTTGTTACTCAGTGGGGCACCTTCTGCTACAAGGTCATGCCTTTGGGTTGAAAAATGCTGGGGCAACCTACCAACGTGCCATGGTTGCTTTATTTCATGACATGATCCACCATGAGATTGAAGTATACGTCGATGATATAATTGCAAGGTCCCAAACTGAGGAGGAACACCTTGACCACCTACAGAAGTTGTTTGACCGTCTGAAGTTGTACAAGCTGAGGTTGAATCCGAACAAGTGCACCTTCGGGGTAAGATCCGGGAAGTTGCTAGGCTTCGTCGTAAGCGACAAAGGTATTCAAGTGGACCCTGCCAAGGTTAAAGCCATACAAGAGATGCCAGTTCCCAAGACAGAGAAAGAAGTCAGAGGCTTTCTAGGACGTCTAAATTACATTGCCCGGTTCATCTCGCATCTAACTGCTACCTGTGAACCAATCTTCAAGTTGCTGAAGAAAGATCAAGTAGTACGTTGGAACGATGAATGTCAGGCCGCTTTCGACAGAATCAAAGAGTATCTCCAAGAACCACCCATTCTTATGCCACCGGTTGAAGGGAGACCTCTAATACTATACCTGACAGTACTTGACAGCTCAATGGGGTGTGTGTTGGGGCAGCATGACGAGTCTGGCCGAAAAGAGCACGCCATTTATTACCTTAGCAAAAAGTTTACCGACTGTGAGACCCGATACTCACTGCTCGAGAAAACTTGATGCGCTTTGGTATGGGCTGCTCGCCGGCTGAGACAGTATATGTTGACTCACACTACTCTGTTGATTTCAAAAATGGATCCAATAAAGTACATATTCGAAAAGCCTGCTCTGTCCAGAAGAATAGCAAGATGGCAGATGATCTTGACAGAATACGACATCCAGTACACGACTCAGAAAGCTATCAAGGGAAGTGTGTTGGCAGACCATTTGGCACACCAGGCAGTGGATGACTACCAGTCAATGAACTTTGAGTTTCCAGACGAGAGCATCATGGTAGTGACTGATTGTGAAGTACCTGGACCGGATGAAGGACCTGAGGAAGGATCTCGATGGTCTATGCACTTTGACGGAGCCTCCAACGCTTTGGGTAACGGTATTGGCGCTGTGATCATATCCCCTAAAGGCACTCATACTCCACTCACTGCCCGACTATGTTTCAACTGCACCAACAACATGGTGGAGTATGAGGCATGCATCATGGGTCTTCAAGCTGCAATTGACTTAAGGATCAAGTTTCTGAGTGTCTTCGGAGATTCCGCTCTCGTGATCAACCAGATCAAAGGCGAGTGGGATATGAAACACCCAAATCTTATTCCTTACAAGGAGTTAGTGTTAACATTGATCCCCCATTTCATAGAGATAACTTTTGAACACTTCCCAAGAGAGGAGAATCAGTTGGCGGACGCGTTAGCTACGATGTCTTCCATGTTCAAAGTCAAATGGGACAATGAGGCTCCCCGAATCATTATCTGGAAGTTAGATGAACCTGCACATTACTGTGATCTCGAGGCTGAAGAGGTAACTGAAAAACCTTGGTATCATGAAGTGAAGAGGTACTTGGAAGCTCAAGAATACCCTGAAGGTGCATCTGTCAACGACAAAAAGTTTCTGAGAAGGTTCGCAGCGAAGTTCTTCCTCAGCCATGGCATTCTATACAAGCGAAACCATGATTCAACCTTACTGCGTTGTGTGGATAAGACTGAAGCAGAAAGGATCATGGCAGAACTACATGAAGGTACCTTCGGAACACATTCCAATGGACATACAATGGCAAAGAAAATCCTCCGGGCAGGATACTTCTGGTCCACAATGGAAGCCGACTGTTACCAACACTCTCGGACATGTCACAAATGCCAGATCTATGCTGATAAGGTACACGTCCCTCCAGTTCCTCTGAATGTCTTGACAACACCTTGGCCTTTTGCAATGTGGGGCATTGATATGATCGGTGAGATCAGACCTACAGTATCCAACGGGCATCGCTTCATCCTGGTAGCGATCGATTACTTCACAAAGTGGGTTGAAGCAGCTTCCTATGCTACGGTAACCAAGAACGTCATAGCACGATTCATTCGGCATAACCTGATCTGTTGATACGGCGTCCCGGAAAGGATCATTACAGACAATGGTACCAATCTTAACAACAAGATGATCACTGAGCTCTGCGAACAATTCAAAATACAGCACCACAACTCTTCTCCCTACCGGCCGAAGATGAATGGGGCTGTAGAAGCAGCAAATAAGAATATCAAGAAGATTGTGCAGAAGATTATAGTGACCTATAAAGATTGGCACGAGATGTTACCGTTTGCTCTTCATGGGTATCGTACCTCAGCAAGAACGTCAACCGGGGCAACCCCCTTTTCCTTAGTCTATGGCATGGAGGCAGTCTTGCCCATTGAAGTCCAGATACCCTCTCTCTGGATAATGAAGGATGCAGGCTTGAGCGAAGATGACTGGATCCAGACTCGACTTGATCAATTAAACCTAATCGACAAAAAGAGACTCACTGCTATGTGTCATGGTCAGACGTACCAAAAACGGATGATTAGGGCATTTAACAAGAAAGCCAGACGACAAGAGTATCAAGTCGGAGACCTGGTAATCAAGCGCATCATTCTTCCTCAGAGTGATCCCAAGGGCAAATGGACCCCTACATACGAAGGGCCATTTGTGGTTAAACATGTCTTCTCAGGAGGAGCCATGATTCTAACCACCATGGATGGTGACGACCTTCCTCACCCCGCCAATGCAGACATAGTAAAAAGATACTACGCATGATAAAAGACCCGCTAGGTTGACACACCTAGGAAAAAATAAGGGCTTCCCGGCGAACCAAAAGGGTTCGGGCAAAAATAAGGGATGAAATGAAAAAATCTGTACACCCGGCAAGTCGAAAACCTGAAAAGGCGGCTTGGGAAAAAATGGGTATCTCGGTGGACTAAAAACCCGAAAGGGCGGTCCAGGCAAAAGTTAGGGATAAGCGTAATACTATGTATCATTGGATCACCTTACATCCAGAATCCGGTATCAACTGCCAAGTTCAAACGGCAGCAATCAATCAGTTTCATCTTCAACTGAGCAGCAAAGTGATGAGACGCTTGAAGACATGAAGGCGATAGTAGAGTTGGAACCCAGTGGGATTTTTCACATAGCTGTTTTGTTTTCCTTTGTACAAATTGTATAAACTCTACTCTATTCGGCGGCGTTCTCTTACTAGGACGTCAGCCTCTTGTACATAAACGCCTATTTACAGGCAAATTCAAAAATCAATACAAATTCACTTTTCAAACCAATAGCCAATTGTTTTTCCTTTTTCTGTTTTGTTTTGCGAAGAACGTCCAATGTTCAATTTTGATATATGCATTTGACACTAATTGCTAATTCATAAATACTTGCATGCGAAACAAAGGAATAATTACAGGTGACATCAGAAACAGGGGCAATAAAGAATTGTCTAAGCGATCTAGTTGCTCTGTCCACCAAGGTACCAAGGTAGGTTCGGCTGAAGAATGAAACCAAGATACCTTCACTCCCCGCAGAGTAAGACAGATTTCAGCCATACTCTCTCCGAGCAGAGTTGGTCTCCCAATTAGCCCTGAAAAGGCACAATATCTCCAGCAAGTCAACAACACTCTCCCCAAGCAGAGTTAGCTTACTGTCAGCCTTAAGGAAGTTGGGTATCCCCATAAGATCTCAACATTCCCCAACGGAGTATACAGATATTCCTAAGCAAGCATCCCCGGCCGTCTTAATATAAGATTATTCCCCGGCGGAATACTAGACACCCCAGTGGAGCTATTCCCCAGTACAGTCTCAAAAGTCTCCCCAGGAGAGTTGAATCAATCTCCCCAGTAGGAAACTTATTCCCAGTAGATTCTGGAAGCTTATCCCCTGCAGAGTACGAACGCTCTCCCCGGCTTTATTCAGAAAGTTATTCCCCACCAGAGCTTATAACTGGGTTATCCTCAGCTAAAAACCACGGAAAGATCGTCCTCGGCGAAGTCCTTCCTATCCCCTAACGGAGTTCATCAAATCCCCAACATAACATATCAACGGTATCCCCAGCGGAGTTATCATCAAACCTCAGCGAAGTATCTCTTCCCGCAGAGTAATCTCTTCGCCAAGTTTATTCTCCAACGGAGTCATCTTCTCCTACTGGTTTATTCTTGCAACCATCATCCCCAGCGGAAACGAAGAACTCTCCTCTTCAAACATCAGCTCAGGATTCAAGTTCCCGGCATTCGTCAAGGATTTATCTTCCTAGATGAAAATACATTCATAAACATTGCATCTTCATACATGACGCATGCATATACGCATCATAACACACTATCTCATTTATAAGAACATCATGACATCATGCATTTCATACATCATGACATTGCATACAACTGATGTTTTACCTTTTCAGGAAAAAGGTCAATCCAAAGATAATTACTATCAACTGTCGCAATTCCATATTCGATACCTGTATCTAGCCAGGGCATGTCTGTGAGCGATCAATTCCAGATTCGATTCCTGTATCCAGCCAGGGCACGTCTGAAGAGTTTGAAGATTCGATACCTGTATCTATCCAGGGCATGTCTGTGAGCGATCAATTCCAGATTCGACTCCTGTATCCAGACAGGGCACGTCTGAAGAGTTTGAAGATTCGATTCCTATATCCAGCCAGGGCAAATCTGTTGATGACTATTTCCAGATTCGATTCCTGCATCCAGCCAGGGCACGTTTGAAGAGTTTGAAGATTCGATTCCTGTATCCAGCCAGGGTATATCTGTTGACGACTATTTCCAAATTCGACTCCTGTATCCAGCCAGGGCACGTCTGAAGAGTTTGAAGATTTGATTCCTATATCCAGCCAGGGAATATCTGTTGACGACTATTTCCAGATTCGACTCCTGTATCCAGCCAGGGCACGTCTGAAGAGTTTGAAGACTCGATTCCTGTATCCAGCCAGGGCACATCTGTTGACGACTATTTCCGGACTCGACTCCTGTATCCAGCCAGGGTACGTCTGAAGAGTTTGAAGATTCGATTCCTGTATCCAGCCAGGGAAAATCTGTTGACGACTATTTCCAGATTCGATTCCTGCATCCAGCCAGGGCACGTCTGAAGAGTTTGAAGATTCGATTCATGTATCTAGCCAGGGCATATCTGTTGATGATTATTTCCAGATTCGACTCCTGTATCCAGCCAGGGCACGTCTGAAGAGTTTGAAGATTCGATTCCTGTATCCAGCCAGGGCATATTTGTTGACGACTATTTCCATATTCGACTCCTGTATCCATCCAGGGCACGTCTGAAGAGTTTGAAGACTCGATTCCTGTATCTAGCCAGGGCACATCTGTTGACGACTATTTCTGGACTCGACTCCTGTATCCAGCCAGGGCACGTCTGAAGAGTTTGAAGATTCGATTCCTGTAACCAGCCAGGCATATCTGTTGACGACTATTTCCGGACTCGACTCCTGTATCCAGCCAGGGCACACCTGAAGAGTTTGAAGATTCGATTCCTGTAACCAGCCAGGGCATATCTGTTGACGACTAATTCCAGATTCGACTCCTGTATCCAGCCAGGGCACGTCTGAAGAGTTTGAAGATTCGATTCCTGTATCCAGCCAGGGCACGTCTGAAGAGTTTGAAGATTCGATTCCTGTATCCAGCCAGGGCATATCTGTTGATGACTATTTCCAGATTCGATTCCTGTATCCAGCCAGGGCATGTCTGAAGAGTTTGAAGATTCGATTCCTATATCCAGCCAGGGCACGTCTGAAGAGTTTGAAGATTCGATTCCTGTATCCAGCCAGGGCATGTCTGTTGACGACTATTTCCAGATTCGATTCCTGTATCCAGCCAGGGCACATCTGAAGAGTTTGAAGATTCGATTCCTGTATCCAGCCAGGGCATGTCTGTTGACGACTATTTCCAGATTCGATTCCTGTATCCAGCCAGGGCACGTCTGAAGAGTTTGAAGATTCGATTCCTGTATCCAGCCAGGGCATATCTGTTGACGACTAATTCCAGATTCGATACCTGTATCTAGCCAGGGCACATCTGTGAGCAACCAATTGTAGATTCGATACCTGTATCCAGCCAGGGCATGTCTGCATGAAGAGTTTGAAGATCAACCCCTGTAACAGGCCAGGTAATTATCTTTCTTTCTCAGGTACGCAAGTTCTCGCTAAGGAATCTCTTATGCGATCGACACCTATATGGCATCTGTAAGCCCATCCACTTACCAACAGTTCCAAATGGCATCTATAAGCCCATTTCCGACAAGGTTCTGTCACATCTCCAGATGGCATCTATAAGCCCATCCTCCTATCCACCATCCCTCCAAATGGCATCTATAAGCCCATTCCCGTTGTCACACTGCTGATACTCTACCATGTGAGTGCAAATTTTTGGGCACTTTAGTGTTCAATCATCTTCCACCTTCGGATCACGAAAGGCACACAAGCCAATCTACATCCTCAGGTCTAAGAAGATTGAACAGGGGCAACTGTTTTACCCCAAAATTTTCCCTCCCATAATCTTCAAAGTTTTGCCAAGCATCACCTCAAATGGTTCAAAGTCTACTCAAGGGCTACACAGTCAACCATCCTCCTAAGCCTGTCAAAATTAGGGTTTTGGTTCTTGCAAGGAAGTTGAGGTTTTCAAGGGCTCAATCAAATCCCATATGCTCATACACTTTGTCAAACATCCACATGTCAAGTTTCAAGGCTCACAAGGTCAAGTTGCACAGTCAAAAACCCTAACTGTCTCACAATCAACTGTAGGGGCAAAATGGTCATTTGGCAGTCAAAAGTCAAATTTTTTGGTCAACATCTTATTTTGAAGCCACAATCATCATTTGGTCAAGTCTTGACCATGATTCCACAAGCATGGCTCAAAAATCATCAAGATGCAAAAGTTTCTATTTTTGGACAGTTGAAAAGTCAACTGTAACTTGACCAAGGCATAACTTTTTCATGGTTCATCAGAAAAATACCATCCAATGCTCATCTTGAAGGGGAAGACATTTCCTACAACTCATCTTCACATTCCAAGTCCAAGAAATGCTCTCACAAAAAGTTATCAATTTCAATATTATAGGTCATTTTCAAAAGTCAACAAAAAGGCACTTTAAGTCAAAGACCATAACTTGAGATTGGTAAATCAAAATGACATGGGACCAAAGGCATTGGTTAGAGGACTTCAAGTCCTTTCCAAAATGTCTAAGAACATGTTCATATGATTAAAATTGAGCAAGATATGCATTGGAGAAGTTGGGAAATTTTTGTGAAATGGCCAAAGTCAATTATCCTTGAAACTACGTTTTTGACAAAAGGGGCCCACTTTTTCCACTTGGTTCAGCTTGGCCATGCCTCCCACGTGTCCCACAATTTATTTCAAGATTAAAAATTAATTTTTCCATTTTTATTTAATTTTATTTGATTTAATTCATTTTAAATCTTTAAAATTCAAATAAAAATCAAGAAAATTAATGGAAGGATATTTTGTGGCTTGAATAGCTTTGATACACCATGAAGCACATTCCAAATTCGTGCAAGGCCTATTCCAAGCATGAAATTCAAATTTGAAGCAAAAATGGCAAGATTTCCAATGGAGTTTATGGCAAAATCAAGAACATAATTGCATTGGTTTAATGTTCATTATATTGGTTGATTCACATTACAAAACATATATGCAAGCCTTCTATATAGAAGACACGACCTAGAAAGCTCAAAAACAGCCAAACCAAATTTCATTTTTCAAGAGAAAAATCACAAACTGAAAACCATCTTCCAACACAATTCAAGCTCTCTCTTTGATCCAAACACACTCCTGACCCTTCCAGGAACCTTTTGCAATCAGAATTAAGCCAAAAACCTCAAGAAATATCGTTACACAACTCATACGGTTTACATTCTTTCTCAAAATTACAGTCATACATTTATGCATTTTAACACTTTTTGTTGATGACATTATACTCACAGGATCAATACAAAGCTTTCCATGTGATTTAATTTGAGAAAGGTGCCTTAAATCGAAAATCACCATGGACGAATTTCAAGGTTTTCAGAGCTTGTTATTTAGGGCTTTTGCTATACTGTAAAATCAGGACTCCAAATGTACATGGCCAAACTCAGCACAATGAGACAAACGTGATGAACATATCGCGCCCTTTTTATATTGCATGAGCGTCTAATCGCTATTTTCATAATGCTTGTATTTTGTGGGGGTTTAAAACCTCCGCTATATGTTTTATGTTTACAGGAAAGCTTGAAGACGAAGGGCGTGGCAAGCAGGGAATGGTCAATTCAAATTGACGCGCGCGTTTCAGCATATAGTGCGCTTGTATTATATAATATTCGTTGTTCATTAGGATTACAAATAAGCGCGTTTGGTTCAGTGGTTGGCCATGTGTTTGGTAATCTCTGGGACCTGGGTTCGATTCCCAGGTCCCCCCATATTTCATTGTCATTTTTTCTTAAATGTTCTTGTGCAGATTCCCAAGCGTTGGACACCATAAGCCTCACACATCCAACGTGCCATGTGTCATCAGTGCAGATCCAAAGGACAAAAAGTGAGGAATACCATGTGCTCAGTCAAAGCATGCTGCAGGCAATCAAGGAAAGTCAAACGTGGCTTGTTCAAATGGGCCTCAAATCTCAACAATACACCCTCAAATTCCAGCCTACACCCCCCTTGGGTTTACTTACTTTTTTCTTATTTTATTTTGTTTTGTCATTTTCTTTTATTTTATTTATTTGCCTTATTTTATTTTTTTAATTAACATAATTAACATTTTTTATAAAAAATCAAAAAAGAATAGAATTAACATTATTATTATTATTCTCATATTATTTTTGTAAATGAAATACTAACAAATAAATAGATTAATTAGGCAATTTTAACTTCTTTTTCTTAATAATTAAAATAGATTTAGAATTAGGTAAAATTAACTTTTAATTTTATTTCTTTTTATTTTATTCCATAAAAAACATAAAAAACACAAAAAAATATTTTCCTTTAATAAATTAATTAATTAGATTAGGTTTATTTAATTAATTGCATTTAATTCCAAAAAGACCAAAAAAATCAATTTCTTTTCTAAAAAGGGTCAACACCCTTAAAACATTCCCGGATGTAATAGTAATTAGGATTTTACTGTTTTTATTTACTTTCCGTACTTATTTACCAAAAACGGGTCTTTGTATTTTTTGGCGATGTATAGACCCGCGCCTTGTAATAGCGTAGGATTTATGTTTCCGTAATTTACTTTCCGCACCCCCTAACTGTTAAATGCATGAAAGAATGTATGGTAAATGAAAACAACTCGTAGCTCACTAATTACAAAGACAAACATTAACTGAATACAACACACAATGCACAAACCACTTCTAGGGTACGCCTCACTCGTTGCCTTCGAAACATGGTCATCAAGTATAGGGTGTCTTAGAGTCGCCCTTTTGTCTAAGATCCAGTTTCCTCGAAACAGTTGCCTCGGATAAAAGGATCTAGGACATTAGGGTTACTCCTAAGGTATCCTACCATTGCTTCGGTGACCACACTGTCCCTTAATCGAATTAACCCGAACACCTCCAACGATGGTGCTACCTACCTCTCAATGGTGGGATAGCACTATCTAAAGGACACTTACACAGCTTAATTCCTTAGGGTAGGTAGATGACTCATGGGTACTTGCTCTTTTCAAAAACAAACAAAATACTTTTCACACCTTACACTTTCAAAAGCTTTCAAAACAAATTTTTCAAACACTCTTGAGGACAGATACAAGAGTTATTCAGAAATCTTTTAAAGAAACTTTTTCAAACCCATTCACATTTGAAAAGCAAACATCTTTTGAAAACATAAGAGCAAGTACCTAAGAGCCCATGGATAACCATGGATAAAAAGGGTGCTAACACCTTCCCTTTCTATAAATCTACCTCCCGAACCGAGAAACATTCTCATAAGGAATTTTGCTGTGCTTTTGTCCTTTCCATGTTGGAGAAAATAAAAGACGGTGGCGACTCTTGCTTACCGCGAAATTTCGCGAAACCAGCTTAAAAAACAGTCAGTTCTATTTCCACCGATCACAGGGAGCTGGTGGTCGAAGAATGATTCCTCGTCCCTTTTTTTCTTTTGGTTGTAATTATCTTTACCCTTATGGGGGATTTGGTAATTATTTTGAACAGCGGCGTCCCATGTGGGCTCCTTTATATTAACTACCTTTATTATTAATTTTTCTATTGTTTTGGTTGCTTCTAAGGCGGAAAAAATCTACTTTCTAGGAGATTTGTAATTTTATATCGCCTCCATGGTCGGTAAAGATCCCATCTTGAAGACCCAACATGGTTAATCGCCTCTGTAGGCGGCAAGGATCTCATTTTAGGGATCCATTGTATGTAAGCGCCTCTAGGGGCGACAAGGATCCCATATTGGGGATCCAACACGTGTAATTGCCTCTATGGGTGGCAAGGACCCCATCTTAGGGATCCAACATGGTTAATCGCCTCTATAGGGGGACAAGGATCCCATCTTGGGGATCTACCATATGTAATCACCTTTTTGGACGACAAGAATACCATCTTGGAAATCCAACATATGTAATTGCCTCTACATCTGACAAGGATCCCATTTTGGAGATCGAGCATGGTTAATCACTTATATGGATGGCATGGATCCCATCTTGGGGATCCAACATATTCAATTACCTCTACGATAGGGTTTTTTGTGAGCCTAAACTTTTTGTAGCGGTATAGAATAAAAAACAAATATATATAAATAAAGATGAGGTGCATCATTAAAAACCCTTTCTCAAATTCAAAGAGAAAAGAGTGCACCTCAACAAACAACTCGTTCTTACAATCAACAAAGTTTTAATACTTACCTATGAAAATTTGTCAATTGAATATGTGAACAACAAAAGCATAATGACTACATCTATGACTCCAAAAAAGAGGGGGAAATCCCTCTTGATTTTAAACTTCATCTTGCATTTTTGATGAGAAGCTTCCTCGCTCTCGCCCGCCTCATCGTGCGGTGTTATCCTAGAGTTGGCCTTCTTTACCCTCATGCCCAAAAAATGCATCCTCTTTAACTTGAGGTTTTTTGCATAACATTTCTTGGAGATCTCCTGATCCCTTCAGATAACCCTCACTCACCCATTGGGGAGTGGATACTTCATGCATAAATACAAAGTAGATAAAGCGGCTCCCAGTCGGTTAAAGGTTGATCGCCTATTAATCATATTATATGAAGAGGGGCGCTAATAACTAGATACTTAACCTTATTTCTTTGACATGGTCTTCTTCTCCAAACGTGATAACCAGGGTTAAATATTCTTTTACATGTACAAGTTCTCCTGAAAATCTAATCAATGATCCTTTGAAAGGCTTCAAGTCTTCGAGATCGAGACGTAATCTCTCGAATTCTTCTTAATAGAGTATGTCAGCGGAGCTTCTTTGATCCACCATAACTCTTTTAGTCTCTCACTCCTCGCACTTGACTGCTATGACCATGGGGTCGTCGTTTTGGGGATGGATGCCAGATGCATCTTTCTCTAAGAAGATAATCACGGCTTCTGGTGCTTCCACGCTCTTGACCTCAAAGAGATTTTCTACGCTTAAAATTTGACGGGCATATCTTTTGTTGACAAAGCTGGTCTCACTGCCCCCGATGAATCCTCCTGCTTTGGAGTTCAGCGTGTGATGTGTCACTTTACTACCCTCACCCTGAGTTGTTTCTTTGGATTTGTTTAGACCATGGCTTCTGACACCTTCTCGCTCACGCATCTTATGTCTTTTCGCCAGGTTGGAGGGGTCGTGCCTCTCCAAACCATCTTTCTAAAAACCGGAAAAAGTATCCATTTTAAAACTATCAAACCTTCTAAAGGTAGTGTTATTACAAATTTGTTTAAACAATACATTTAGAATCTTATAAAGACTATCATTGGTCTTCCTAATCTCAAGATTGAGTTTGTAGATGGAAGAGGCTCCAAATTCAAAGGAAAAAAATGAGACTCAAGGTCGACCTAAATATGTAATTACATGGAAGCACTTGTAAACCCCTTCTTATGTCTATGGTCAAGGATTTTGAAGGAGTCCAAACACATAAGGACAACCTAAAAATAATATATGATGGAAGTTTGACCAACATTTTTCAATGAAATTTTTTTCAAAAGAGGATTAAATGACCAAAGTCTAACTTAAATTCTCATACTTCTATTGAGAGTGTGTGGTATTGTTTTAAAACTTTTACAAATATCAAAATAATAAATAAAGTTGGTTCAGATATTTGGTGGCCTTGTTCTCGTTTTAAAGGTTTCTAACAAAAAATTAAAAAAAAAAATAGTCTTTAATAATTTTTTTGAATATTTATCGACTATTTTAATTTTTTATTGATAACTATTTCTTTATAAGTCAAATCAATTGATAGATGTGTCGAGATATTAAGTGTGGGAGCGTGGATCCGAACACGTTATATTCTAGTTGTTCACATTTAAAAGGTAAATTTCAGACAATAAATTATTTAACTAAAAAATTAAATAAATTTAAAGCAATAGTCGTATGTTCAAGTCTTTGTAATTATATTGTTTGTGAATAAAACAACATCTTTTTTATAAATAAAATAATTCTTATAAAATATAAAGTCCATTTGCTGGTTCGATTCCAATAATTTATTATCCACTTTCAAGTAATTATCTTATTATAAAAAATAATATTGATTAATAATAATAAAAATTACATTCTGCTTTAAAAGTAGTAACATACAAAAAAGAATAATTATGTTCTGTAAAAGAATTACTAAAAAGGAATTAATTCACAATTTGTCACCCTATGGGAAGAAATGAATAGTTTATAGTATTGCTTAGCCAAAAAAAGCATTCTCTACCTTTGTCTTTTCCACGAATACAAAATGTTAGAAGTTGATAGGTTAAAGTCATTATTTATATGAAAGTTGAAAAGCTTTGAGTGGGTCATCACAAGTCCACACACTACACACATAGCATAATGCCCACTATATCCCTTTCCTATGGCATAGGAGACCCCAACAACACCCAACATTGAAATGGGTGGAATCATAGACTGCAACATTGCAATGGAGCAGTGCATAATGTACAATATTATTGGGATTGGGATGTGTTGTGTGTACAGAAAATAGCTATAGGTAGGAACCCACCATAACCCACTTTCTCTTGATTCTTTTCTTTTCTTTGCTTAGGAATTCACACTCCACCATCACTATAACATATGTCTATATGTGTTATCGCTCTCAAACATGCTTTCTCTTTGTCTTCTATCACATTATTTTATTTCATCATATAATAATAACCAACATGTATTGCCCATAACACTATATATTTATCTACTTATTCATCCTTAATCCACTAATGTTACATTATTACTTCAATTAGTTTAATGTAATTCAATAGTTTGCCCATTTTGCATAACCATATCTTCATGCCCAAACAAAATCAGCCCATGCTTCTCATTAGGGCTGTCAAAACAAATAATATTTTACAATTTTTTTAGATTAAATTAATATTTTAGATCTACACTCTCTTATATGTATGCTCTGATACCACCACTTGTAGGATCAAACGCTTACCACTGAACTAAAAATAATTGCTTGTAGTCAAGATGCAACTTTATTTCTATATAGTACAAGCATTTTTAGGGACTGCACCTAGTTTACTAAGCGCCCATAGGTGAAATGTTAAGCCCTTCAAATCCTTAAGGTTGACGCTGGATATTTTAATCCAACACTCATTTGATCTGATTGATTTTTTTTACAAGCAGACCTATAATCGCACTTTCAACAATGTCTATCTCCTTCCGCTCTATTTTTTTTTTTGTAAGTTTTATATTGATGATTTAAACTAGACGAAGATGCTTGGTTTTCACTCCTATTTCTTACGACAAAAATAAATAAATAATTGTCATTTTTTATAACAAAAATAATACATTTTTGTATGGATTTCTTTATGTGGAAGTAATGATTTGGTGCATTAAATGTACTGGGGATCTTGTGATAGCATGCAACCAAAATGATTTTAAGAAGACTCATTATTATATGCTTTGTTATATGACAATTATGGTCCTCACTACTAACTCTATTTAAAATCATGTGAAAAGATGTTGTACTATTTTTTTCCCTTTGGACTGTAAAACCATCATAGTCGGTGGTCCCCTCACTGTATAGTGTTTAGTGGCCACAGGCATAAAATCAAGAACTTGTTTTTTGGGTCAAAGATAAAATTCGATGTACTTGAATTATTTTTTTTTTATAGAGGTGTACTTGAACTCGATCTAGTGATTGTTTATACAAAAAATATAATTAAATTGTGAGGGATTGATTACTCTTATTTTTCTGTTGCCAAAACATGTAGTATAGAGAAAATAGTAATCAGAAAAAATATTGGTAGTTTCTATTTAAACAATTTGTTGGTAATTTCATTATGAAGCAAATTATTTTACAAGTACATTTAGTCTCTCTCACAAACCTACTTTCTTTTATAAATGAAATTAATAGATTAAAATGTGTTTTTGATATCTTATTTTGATCTAATTGATACTTCAGTCTTTCATTTTTAAAATCAATTCTTTATCCTTGGATTCAAAAAAATTTGAATTTTATTTTATCCTTTCCATTTTGGTGATATGTCAATCTCATTTATATTGAGATGATAAAGTGACAACTCATATATTTAAAATAAAAACATACAGCAACATTTTAATTAAATATATAAATTGGGTTTTATTTTATATAACTTAAAAATTAAATTAATAATTACTCCCTCCATTCTCTTTTATAAGAAATTTTTGACTTTTTAGATTCATTAAATAAATAATGTATTTAGACTATATATTGGTTAGATACATCAATTATTCAATGAACCTAAAAAGTTAAAATTTCTTATAAATAAGAATGAAGGGAGTACTTATTATCAATTCCATGCGTCATCATCGATATCATTTTCATTTGAGAAATATAATCAGAGAAATGATTAGGCGTTCATTTGAATTCTTTGTCATTTTCATGCAATTATATCAGTATTATTATTTTTTTAAAATAGTTACGCACGATTTCTTGTCGTATAACCAACTTCGTCTGATTAGAATTCACAATATCTTAGATGACATTGCAATTGATAAATGTTTGTTTGAAGGTTATATATATATATATATATATATATATATATATATATATATATATATATATATATATATATATATATATATATATATATATATATATATATATATATGTGTGTGTGTGTGTGTGTGTGTGTGTCACGATTGAATATGTCATATGTCTAATGAATAAATAGTTTCTCTGTTGAGATATTAGATTTAATTTAAGTTGTGTAACTTAAGCATAAGTTCAATTAGAGTTTGTTAGTCTACTCAATGTATAAGTTAGGTGTATATAAATAGTCATAGTTTGTATTATTATTATAACAATATAATTTAATAATAGAATCCTTATTTCTTTATTCTCTCTCTCTTTCTCTCCTCACTAAAAGTGTCTCACGCACTAACAAATTGATATCTGGAAATCCAGATAGATTTTTTTATCGTGCTTTCAATAATTACACATCAGAGATCGTGTTTTCGGAATCGTGGGTTGCTGTCAATCAATCGCTGTGAAGATGAATGGTACTAACGGTATTCTGAATTCTCTTTTAACTCTTGACGGAAAAAATTAGATTTGATGGAGAAAACATATGCAATCTCTGTTTGGCTTTTATGAAACTCTAGAAATGGTTATTAATGGCGTTTTTGCATTGGCTGCAGATGCCACCGACGCACACAAGACCGCTCACAATGAAGCTAAGAAGAAGGATTGAAAGGTTGTGTACTGCATTCAAACGGCCTAAGATTCAGCGAATTTCGATAGTATCTCTCATGTTGAATCGGTGAAGGAGGCAAGGAATATTCTTGTCAAGTACTATGAAGGAGGTGAGAAAGTCAAGGTTGTCAAGTGCAAACCTTGCGTTGGCAATATGAATTATTGTCGATGGGAGAAGACGAAAACATTGTAGGCTATATGTCGAAGGTGTATAAACTCATATATCTCATGAAGGATTATGGTGAAATCTTAACTGATAAGATGATAGCTGAGAAGGTAATGTGTACATTGACCTCTCACTTTGATCACGTTATCATAGATATTTAAGAATCCAATCAACTTGAAACCCTAAAACTGGAAGATTTGGTTGGTTCCTTAGAAGCACATGAGATTAGGATTGTCAAAAGGAAAGAGGTTCAAGACTCGATACAAGCATTTCAGGCCCAGTCATGGAAAAAATGGTGGTTCCAAGAAAATCAAAGGCAAATTCGACAAGACTCATGGCAATAAGTCTTGGTCGAATCCCCACAATAATAAAATCGATGACAGAGCTTCTGAATCCTCGAAAAGAGAAGAAGGAAATTCCTATCAGAAAGACAAAGAATAGAAAAAAGGTATGCACTGCTATAATTGTGAAAAGTGGAGTCACTTGGCCAAGCATTATTGGTACATGAAATATAAGGGATTAACATAAGGTAAGGACGAAGCAGTGAACCTTGCATGCCAAGATTTAGATAATTCTGAAGGTATGGTGGTTGTGTTTGTAGTTGAAGATAACCACATCGAATCCAAGATATGGTTCCTCGACTCTGACTGCTCGAATCACATGACTGGTCAAAAGGTGTGGTTGACAGATTTTGACGAGTCGAACATGAGCAAGGTAAAACTTGCTGATAATAGTTTTTTACAAGCAGAAGGTACTGACAACATGGTTTTTCAAATGAGTAATGGAGGGAAAGCTATGATAAAAAATGTACTATATGTACCTAGAATAAAGTGCAACATGTTAAGTGTTGGAAAACTAGTCGAAAAAGGTTTCTCAATTGTCATGAAATATGGAGCTTTAAAATTGTTTGACATCCAAAACAATTTGGTCTTAAAATCTCTGTTATCGAACAATAGGATGTTTAAGACCATGACCAGTTCAACTGAATTACAATGTCTAAAAATTGTTGTCGGCCAAAAGGATAGTTGGTTGTGGCGTTTAAGGTTTGGACATTTGAACTTTCAATCACTTAATCAGCTGATTACTCAAGATACGGTATCGGGTATCCCAAGTCTTGTGATGCCCGACAAACTCTATGAAGGTTATTTAGTCAGAAAGCAATCTAAAAATTCTTTCGTTTTGACTATGCCAATAAAATCATCATGTATACTCAAAGTGGTACATTCAGATGTATGTGGCTCGTTCGAAGAACATACCATTGGTAGAAACATGTATTATGTTTCATTTGTCGATGAGTTTAGTCGAAAGCTCTGGATCTACGTGATCAAGAGAAATGACAAAGTATTTGAAATCTTTATGAGATTCAAGATACTCGTCGAAAACTAGAGTGAGAAGAAGAACAAAGTTTTGCAAACACATGGAAGTGGTGAATACACATCCAAGATGTTTGAAGAATTTTTGGCAGAACATGGTATCGATCCTGAGATAAGTGCTCCCTATACGCCTCAACATAATGGAATTGCAGAAAGAAGAAACAAAACCATATTAGATATGACGACATACATGCTGAAGCAGAAGGATTTTACAAAATCCTTATGGGGAGAAGTTGTTTCGATTGCAGTTTATATTATGAATAGGTTCCCTACCAAGAAATTGAAGAACAATTTTCTTGAAGAAATATGAAGTGGAAAACAACCATCAGTGAGTCATCTGAAGGTGTTTGGCTCTATGTGTCATAAGGATGTTCCCAATGTAAGAATAATGAAGCTTGATGATAAGAGTGAACCTATAATTCTGGTATAATATCATAAAACTAGTGCATACAGGCTATTCAATCTAATCAATGAGAAAATTGTGATAACCTGGGACATTGTGATTGATGAAAATTCTTCTTGGGATTAGAATTCTAATTATGCAATTAACAAGTCATTGATGAGTTATGGTTTTGATGAAGAAGTTGATGGAGTCGAAGAAATTCCAAATATTCCAGTCAAAGTCAAAGCAAATGCTGACATTCCCGACACGGTCAACGTCAAAGAGGGTGTGGCTAGCACAAGCGAAAGACCTCAAAGAACTAGAGTGCATCCAACAAGAATTCAAGACTGTGAAGTGACTGGTGATGATGAAGTAACACCAAATAGAGAATTAGTTCATTTTTCTTTACTTGCAGGTACTGATCCAGTCAATTATAACGAAGCTTTAAAGATTAAACAGTGGAAGTTAGTTATGGTCGAAGAGTTACAAGAAATGGAAAGAAACAACATATAGGAGTTAGTCAAATTTCCAGCATATACAAAAGCTATCAAAGTAAAGTGGGTGTTCAAGTTGAAGCACAATGTTGATGGGTCGATAATAAGACATAAGGCAATATTAGTAGCTTGGGGATTTCTTCAAAGAGCATGAATCGACTACTATGAAGTATTTTCTCCAGTAACAAGATTAGAGACGGTTCGACTAGTGGTAGCCTTGGCCTGCAAGCAAGGTTGGTCGACATTTTATTTAGATGTGAAATCAACATTTCTGAATGGTTTTTCAGGCGAAGAGTTCTATGTCACACAACCTTCAGAGTTTCTGATTCATAAGGAAGCGAGTAAAGTATATAAGTTGCACAAAGTGCTCTATGACCTCAAACAGACACCTAAGGCATAAAACAAGAAGATTGACTCATACTTAGTCGAATTGGGATTCACCAAATGCAAATTTGAGTATGGTGTCTATGTTCAGGCTGTGGCACAAAATATAACGATCATCTTCTTATATGTCGATGACTTGCTGGTAACTGGAAATAGCTTAGAGAACTAGTCGAAGCACAAAAAGCTGATGATGAAGGAATTTGAAATGTCGGATCTGGGAAAATTGTCTTATTTCCTAGGCATGGAATTTCAAATGTAGAATCTAGGTATGGTGATGCATCAAAAGAAGTATGTCAAAGAGATACTCAAGATATTCAGGATGGATGATTCAACACCAGCATCTTCACCTGTCGAACCAAATTTGAAGATGGAGAAGTGTTGTTGCGGTAAAGCGATAAGTAAAAGTAAGTATTTTGTTTTATCGCCTCCACATGGATTAGTGCAAGGGAAAGAATGTCGTTCATTAATCTCCGTGTTTTTGAGCTTGGTTTTGAATGGTTTAAAAGTAAAGTGCGGAGATTAAAACATATAAACAAGTAAATAAATGCATTCTTAGAGAGGAGAGAACTCATCGGGATTGGGTTTCATCTACCCATCAAATACTTAAATCTATCAATAAGTTGTACGCAACCTACAATACTAGTAAACATCATCATGTATCCCTCATATCAGTGTTCATGTCTGAAGCACCTACGAGAGTTATATCGTATTGTCTCATCGGTGATGTCTTACGCAACTAAACAACACAGAGCACTAAGAACCGACATCGACTGTGAATATTAGGTCTAAATCTATTTCTAGAGTTTAGAACCTAATAAATGTTCATCCTAGTTGTAGATCTGAAGAGTATATGTCTATAGCAACTCAAATCCAAACGTAAAGCAAGCAAACAAGGATAACATCAATAAAGATTTGTAAAATAGATATTATACAACGCCATGATCAATACATATACATAAACTTACATACAAACCCCAACAATATATTATACAAAGTCAAGATGATTGTTACAAATCCAAATCTGAATCATCAAGCTATAACATCTAATGTTGTTTTCTAAGCCACAAATCTCTAAGAATGGGTTTGATGGAGTTAGGAGTAAAAATCCCGAAAATAATTCCTAAATAATCTGAATAAATGGTATAAGTACAAAATTGTTTTGTAGATCGTGCTTATCCTGCTTAGAGCGTGCTAAGCGCGACCCCACGTATTGCACTTAAGCTGCCTTAAACCGCGTTAAACGCCCTCAGGCCGCGCTTAGTGTGGTAGTCTCTGCCCCTGGTTTCTGCAGTGCGCTAGCACCGTACTTAGCCTGACCTGGGAATCATTATTCCATCAAAATTTCATCTTGAAGCCTTATTCGTACCCTATGATGCCCAATGCTTCAACCATGCAAAGAATCCTACAAAAAGACGTGAAAAACTATCAAAACGATACAATATTTACACGATACAATACCTATACACAATATTTACACGATAATGAAATATGTACATATTTACATATAAGTTAAGGTTTATTTACTATATTCCAACGAAATAAGTCAATAAGTGCCACAAAACTATACACAAATTTAACTGTAATTTGACACTTATCAAATCTCTCTAACTTAAAACTTTGTTTGTCCTTAAACAAAGGTCATGCAAACCTAAAGAAACAAAAACAACCATCGAGAAATCATGAATCAACAATATTTGAAAACGAAAAACAAATGTATGGTTCAAAAACAAAAGTGTAACACCTCAAAATTCGTAATTACTTATTTAATTAATTAATTATGAGTATTTATGAATTATTGATGAATATATGATGTTTTGTTGAGTATGATGTGTGATGTGATGATATGTTGTGGGATAATGGGAATTTAGATGAGTAAGGAGTATTCTAGTAATTAGATAATTAGTTAATAATTATTTAAATTTTTTTAGAATTATTATTAATAATAAAGTATAGGAATAATTGATGTAGAGAAGATACGGGCAAGATGGTAATTGGTGAAAGGCTAACTGAGGACAAGTTGGGAAAAACATATTAAGGGTCCAAAGGTTAAACAAGGAATAAGGGAAAATATTGCATTCATTACGATCGTAAAAATATTGGAAGAGCAGACGAGAAATTTAGGGCACGAAAAACACAAAGGAATTTCGGTAGATCACAATGAGAAGAGACCTAAGCTAGGAATTTAAGGTAAGAGGGTGATTTGTCATTATAATTGATATGGGGTTTAGAGGTATGTAGGGATTTGTTGGGGTTTTGATAATTTGATGATATGTTGTATTGTGATGAAATTGTGTTGAAATTGATGGAAATAACATATTGAATTTCCATGAGTTTGTGTATATAATGCCTATAATATTGTATGGTTGTTATATGATGATTATATATTGAGAACTATGATAATCTGGACTGTATTAATATGAAATCGCAAGAGGAATTGAGGATGAACAAGAGCAGAATCGCAATAGGAAGTTGTTGTCTACTACGCATCATCGGGTAAAGGAATACATTGTCGGGTGATACAACGAAGCCTGGTCATCACCGGGCGAGATGAGAAGCGAAGGAATGGGGGGAAAGTGGTGCTCCTCGATTTTGTATGGAGAAGGTTGCCTCGCTCGCGCGTCACCAGTCGATGCAGGAGCGAGAGGTACGTCGCTAGGCAAGCAAGGAGCTTAGTCAGGCGATGGAGACTAGAGGAGAATGGTGGTGTTATCGTTCCCACATCGTCGAGTGAGCCTCAAACAAGAAGTTTGCTTTGTCGGGCGAGCACCATGCGATAGACAGCAGTAGGATTTTTAAAGGGCCATAACTTGAGTTTTAGAACTCTGTTTGAGGCGTCATTCAAAGCGTTGAATAAATAACGCGATTAACTACATGTGGGCTGAATCAAATGAGTAAAAATATGTATATTTCCAGTACCTAGGCTAAGGTAGGCTTAGATTCTTAATGAGATGGTCTATCACGATGTATGTTGTTATGATGAATTGTGAATGTTATGATGGTAATCTGTTGTGACTATGATATATTGAATAATGTTGATGATTTCATGAATGATGATACAATTTGACTAGTTGTAGTCATTTGATATTCTGTTATTGCGCATCATACATTCATGGCATAGTTTGGAAAGCTTTGGTCCACCCATGTTGATTTAGGATGTTGGTCTAGTGTTGGCCTCAATCCCATTGTGTGGATTGAGTGTGTTGATGTTGTGCTCCGGTTCCAAGAGGGAATCGATCCTATAGAGAGGATCTTTGGAGGGTGATGAATCTAGTACTCCTAACGAATTGGTACCAAATGTATGAGCCTATGTTATTGCATTACCTCTTATGTGGCATTGCATAATTGTTGACTAGATGATGTTGTATATGTTTTCGTGCTAATTGATGATGTGTTGAAAACGTTGTTGATTTTGATGTTATAATGTTGCTAGTTGAACTATTATGTATATTCCGTATACCTTTTGTAATGAATGTGATTACTCACCCTTTTTGTTTGAATGTTTCCTCCACGTGGGTAACACGCATGTGATCAGGAGTAGTTCATAGAAGCTTAGAAGATAGCTTGGAGTGTGTTATTTTCTTTCCGTTGATTTTAGAAGGTCTTGCTCTGATATGTAACATCGGGGTCGGGAATGCTTGATTTTGAACTTTATGTTCCTTTGTTTTATTATGAGATCTTGAACTACCTTTCATGGTATTTAAGTTATTTCGAATTATGAACCATGAACAACGAATTTTTGATGATGTGTTTAATAAAGATGTTTTAAACTATGAATTTTGCTGCATAGTACATGTTTTATAATTGTTTGAAAACCCATGTTACGGAGTAAGACATGCTTGTGTGATGTTTTATGAAGCATGTGACGCCCTTTTGCTGAAATACTCTGATTATTTATTTATATTATTCGTGGGATTTTAGAAGGGTGTTACAAAAAGCACAAGCAAAGTAATACTTACCACTATACTACAATGAGAACATGAACATGAAACAAATCCTAAGTACAAAACATATGTCAAAAATTCTAATATAATACAAACTCAATCATGAATCACACATATCACACATCTTCAAATGATGAATAAAAAAGAATAGAATGAGGGTGTTATTTCTCTGGAATTATGGTTGGCTTTCACTTTGGTAAAACCAGTTTAATAGCAACATGTTGAACAAGATGTTTCAACATTATGTTTCAACATGTCGAGTAAGATGTCCTAACAAGGAGATAGGACATCGCGTCAGCAGCAAGCTGACAGTGTGAATCAGCTGATTTGTAGCTATTGAATATTCAGGGAATATTCAGTTAGCTTATGTGGCATCCAAGATTGATTGATCAGAATATTTTGTGATTGGTTTTCAAAGATTTAATCAGTTTCTAAATATGGAGATTTATTAGAAAACTAATGATTGAAGACCTATTTTTCTTGGAGAACTTTTTGCAGACTTTTTGTAGCCTCACTGTTGCGGTATTGAAGCCCAACCCAATTTAGAATAAAGTTATAAATATACTGGTGTATACCTAGTATTAGGTATACCTTACGTGTGTGCTTTTAGGGTTGTATAATCCTTATTTTGTGAGCCTCTCTAATATCATCTTGATAGAAGAGCAGGACTGTTTTGTTGGGTTATAAGTTTTGTTTTTAGATGTTCATAAGCTTTTAAGCATTGAACATATTGTGTGTCAATTTTCATAATCTTTTAAGCATTGAGTCTTGCGTGTTTTGGAAGTATAGCTTCTGGTTGGTTTTTATTCTCTACTTGTGTTTAGAGTTTGCTCCAATTGCTGAGTATAATTGAAGAGGGATTTGAGGAGGGCCTCATACCTAGGTGTGTCTTAGGTAGAAGTTAAACAAAGGGTAGTGATTAAATGCGTAGACTGTAAACTGGAGGTTTGCTGTAAGGTCTACAAATTGATACTATCTAGTTGATTTCGTCTTGGCTTGGTAGCCTCTATAGTAGGAAAGTTATTCCGAACTGGGTAAACATATTATTTGTTATTTACTTGCACCACTGATATTTTTGTTTATACATCTTGTTGTTCTGTGTGAAATCGGATCTGGTGTCTTGACATCTCGTAGGACATCCGTAATCTAATAGCTAGAATTTCATAGGGAAACAACTCACACCCAAAAATTATGCAAACATCTTGATCAACTTAGGTATCCATCAAAGCAAGCGCATATTGAAAGTATAAAAGCATAAATCATAAAGGACCTCAAGATTTGTAATGTGGCTTGGTTAACAAAGAAGGATTATTTCTAAAGTTAATTGAAACAAAAAATTTCCAAATCCTATTAGAGAGATCAACTCATAAAGTCTCAAGCACAAAACTTCAATCACACTTCTCTTTACTTATTTGCTACAACCATTTCACATAACTTATTAGCACAATTATTTGCTATTTTTTTTATTTCTCTCTTTCTTTTCTTTTTCATATTTTTATTTCTTTTTTCAACCTTTTCCTTTTTCTCAACCTCTTAGCAACCAACCTTTTCTCCCCAACTTGAATACAAACAAACATGTAATGTGAATCGTGTTAAAACAAGATTTGGTTATGCAATTTTATCACTAAGTTTTGATGATAACAAAGAGTATGTTTGTATGAACAATTTTGGTACTCTAATATTTGTTATTTTGAGTATTTAAAAAATAGGTTCTACTTCTGATGAAAGGCGCTTCCAAGACATTAAAAGAGAATAAGTTCTGCTTCTAGCTACACAAGTTATGATAAACAGTAACAAAACGCTTCAGATGGCTCTGAAGTTGTGACTTTAATACAAGTCCAAGAAACCAAGTTCTGAAGATCTGAAGACAGAATTTGTAACTGAAGTCCAGATGTTGAAGACAAAGGGTTCTGAAA
Source organism: Vicia faba (assembly GCA_948472305.1). Lineage (NCBI taxonomy): Eukaryota > Viridiplantae > Streptophyta > Magnoliopsida > Fabales > Fabaceae > Vicia > Vicia faba. The sequence goes on from OX451738.1 coordinate 35,121,461, forward strand.
GATCAAGTGCTGAAGATTCTAAGCACATAGTTATGAAGACTCTAAAGACTTGAAGTTCTGGTAACTCAAGGTTCTACAAACGGTTCTGAAGACCAAGTGTTGAAGACTCTTAAGATGAAGTTCGGAAGACTCTAAGGACTTGAAGTTCTAATGAACCAAGTGTTATTTTCTTACTTCTAACTCATGCTTGTCAGAAGCCCTTGAAGTATAGAAGATTAGAATATAACTTTAATGTCTACATAGTAAATTTTACAATCAAAGATTTTATTCCACTACCATGAAGGACAAACGCATTGTACGATCTTGTGCCCTACTATATATCAAGCTGCCAACTTTCTGGAAGTTCAAGAAATGCCCTTCAACGATTGTAATATTTTATTAGCTATAAAAGGGCTTGAAGACTAAGAGATAAGACTCCTAATTCATATTCTTAAAAAATTGTTCATACACTTTCTTATTTTTTCTTAGTCTATATTCTTGAAATACTGTTTACTTATTCGCTTATGTAAAATCATATCTTTTGTAAACAAACTTTGTTCAAACAATTGTTTGATTTTTATTAAGGTTGGTGAGTGCTGATAGCAATATGCTTCTATGGTAGACCAGTAGTACCCTGCCTCTAGGATCTTTTTAGCCATCGTATGCCCACTGGAATGAGTGCCAAAAGTGCCTTCGTGTAGATCAGCCATGATCTTTTCTGCCTCAGCCTTGTCTACGTAACGAAGCAAAACAGAGTCGTGGTTGCGCTAATAGAGAATGCCATTACTAAGGAAGAATTTAGCAGAGAATCTCCTTAAGAACTTCTTATCATTGACTGAAGCTTCCTCCGGATACTCTTGGGCCTCGATATACCTCTTAACTTCATGGAACCAAGGTTGGTCCACTACTTCTTCAGTATCGATCTTGTGACAGAAAGTTGGTTCGTCCATCCGTTCAATGGTGATCTGGGGAGTCTCGTTACCCCACTTGAGTTTAAACATGGACGACACGGTGGCTAGCGCGTCCGCTAGTTGATTTTCCTCTCGTGGGAAATGCTCAAAGGTAATTTCCTCGAAATATGGGATTAATGTCAACACATGTTCTTTGTAGGGGATGAGGTTAGGGTGCTTTGTGTCCCATTCTCCTTTGATCTGACTGATGACTAAGGCTGAATCTCCAAATACACTTAAGGACTTGATTCCCAAATCTATGGCAACTTTGAGACCAAAAATACACGCTTCGTATTCTGTCATGTTACTGGTACAGTTGAAGCAAAGTCTTGCAGTAAAGGGAGTATGAAATCCTTCAGGGGATATGATTACAACACCTATGCCATTGCCGAGTGTGATACGGTGGGAGAACTGACTTGAGGTTTTGCGTTTGTATTCGCACTTGTTCGGTTTAGCAAGAGTCGCCACTGACTTTTTATTTTATCCTAAAGGAAAGGTTAAAAAGCACAGGAAAAACCTTTTGAGACGTTTCGTGAGTTCGGGGGGTAGATTATGAAAAGGGAAGGTATTAGCACCCTTTTCATCCATGGTTATCCATGGGCTCTTAGTTACTTGGTTTTAGATCATTTGCCTTGATTTTTGATTGCTTGAAATGGTGTGTGTGTGTGTGTGTGTTTTGAAATAGACGCCTTTGTTTCGGCAACCATTGTAATGACTCGTGTTTGAGTATATACGAAGGTGTGTATCTTTTCGAAAAGATGTTTCAAATGTTTTTTGAAAGTTTGTTTTGAAAGTGTTTGTGGAGTGTGGTTTGAAAAGTAGGCAAGTGTGTTCTGCAAGTTGATCAAGTAACTAAGAGTTTTGTCTACCCCTAATATACTCAAAGGTTTTTCTCATGTTTTAACCCTTTTTTAACAATTTTGTTCCACCATTGTATTTGGTGGACAATCTTGCGTTTAGGATGTTTAACGGGACAGGCGCGGGTCATCGTATGGACCATGAATGCAATGGTGCCAAGTGTCTTTGGAAATTTTGCTTGAAGGGACTATGATCATTCCGTTTAGGCAACTTTCTAAAGTGTCATCGAGGGACTTATGATCATTTGAATTGTTTTTCCAAAGAAACTCGACGTGCAAGCATGGCCCATTTTGGAAGGCAACATGTGGGATTACCCTAGGGGTGCAAGTGTGATTGTGTATTGATTTCATGTATTTGTCTTGTATTAGGTTATCTAGCGTTTGATTTTATGTACATACAAACCCTAGGTCTAACCATGGTATATTTGAAAGCGGTAAATTGCGGGAATTTAAAGTCTACGCTATTACAAAATAGTATCCGGGAGTGGGGGTACAAGTATACAAATGGGGGATGAGACTTATAGGAGGATAGTATCCAAATAATTACAACCAAATCGAATCGATCACAAATGTAAAATATAATGTATAGCAATGTATAAGAATAGCAAATGTATATGCATCAATGTATTCGTGTATTGTGTATGTGTAAGTGTATGTGTATATGTTGAGAAATGTTAATGTATTATTAAGCATATACTATTGTTTTGTATTTGGTTAAGTATGTACAAAGAAAATATTTTAAGAAAAGAAAATATTCAAATTCTAAATATTGATGTCTTATATTAAAGAAAAGTATTTCTTATGTATTTACCCATTAATGTATTTTAATTAATCTTTTTATGCACAAAATTTTAACTAAAAAAATGTTTTTTTAAGAAAAAAATTAATGTTTTGGTGTATTTTAAATAATGTATTATATACAAAATTATAATTATGGTATATATAAAAAGGTATTGTTAATTAGAAATTAATGTAAAAAAAACAAAATTAATGTATTAAGTAAGTTATAAACAAGAAATGGTATATGTTAGTTTGAATCATAAAAATAAATGATAAATAAAAATGTTAGTTTATAAGTGTCTAAAATAAAAATAAAGGAGAAAATTGAATGGGCTAAAGAGGTTTAGGGCCCAAACATAAACAATCAGAAGTGGAATGGGGGGTACGTTTTGGAAAAAGGCAAATGGGCTTAGGCGTTTTGAAGGGCAAGGCCCAAGGCTCTAAACAATTGTTTTAGGGTTAATTGATTTTGTTTGCATTTGGGAAGATTAGGGTTAAGCAGAGGCGCGCCGTTCTCTTCATTTCGTTCGTTCCTCTTCATTTTTTTAGCCAAGCATTCCTGAATGGATCCCTTCCTTGCCCAGCCACCAACGCTACCGTCCGTCTTCCTTCCTCCATGGATGAGCGTAGTAGCGCCAAGAAACGGTAAAAACAAATTTCTTTCATGCCTTAGCTTTTTTTTTTTGATTTCGTGTTTTGATTAAGTGCCATTATTGTTTCTGATTGGGAAATATTATTGTTATTTTGAGGAGCGTTAAAGGAAAGAGAAGGAGAGATACTACCTTCGTTGGAGGAGGAGGCGGATTTGGGGGGCGCTCAGGATGGCTGGACGGAGGGGAAACACGTGATGCTCCAAACCTTTGCTTCCTGGTTTGTATCTTTTACTTTCTTTAGGGTTTTATGATGAACTTGAAAACCTTAGTTTGATAGTTGCCTCTCTTCTTCTCCAGTTGCCTTGCCTTTGTTTATTCTGAGTTGTCTCTGAACACTTTGTATGCTTCTGAGGTGTTTGATATGTTGTGCTTGAGTTGCCTTGATGCCTTGATGCCTGCTCTGTGATGAGGCTTCCTCTGAGGGTCTCTTTGCCTCGTATGCTTGCTTGATATGTTTGGTTGCCTTGGATTAACCCAGTGATGACAATGTTCTGAGGGTTTGTGTTGGTTCAAATGTCTTGAATTGTTTTTTGAAAGCTTGCCCAATGATGAAATTTTCTGAGGGCTCGTGTTGGTTGCCTTGAAATGCCTAGAAAACAGGTTATGGGCGTGAGGGCCTTGAGGCTTGATGCAGGTCTGGATTTGGTTTGATATTATGTGAGTTTGTTTAGGTGTTTGGAAATACCTTAGCAGGTGAAGGCTTTGAAGCTTGTATGGTTTGTATTTACTGGTTTGGGCTTGACAGTTCAGGCAGGTAAGGCTTGGACAGGTTGAGCTTTGGTTCAAGGTTTGACACAGTTTGGCATGGCCCTTTTTTTTTGAATGCAGGTTTCCTGGTTTGACAGTTTAATCTTTGGCTTGAAGCCTGGTGCTTTAGGTTTGACAGGTTATCTCTTGTTAAGCTTGGGCTTCAGGCTTATGTTATGTTTATGTAGGATGTTTGAACAGGTTGAGAGACTTTTTGAGGTTTGGAGGCTTGGGACTGTCTTTGCTATCTCAGTTTGATGTTATCTCTTTTTTTTTCTCAGTTTGTGGTATTATGTTTTTTTTTGTAATGTCCCTGCCTCTCTCTACTGTGTTAACAGTTTTGTTTTTTTATATCTCTTTTCAAGCCTAAGCCTGTAAGCCCTTCTTCTTTTCTTTCTTCTCTCTCTCTCTCCAGTACAAGTTAAAGCATTAAATAATGTTTATGTTTGTACTTTGTTCTGAAAAGGCAACTGCTGGAAAATGATGTAATTTGATGTTGCTTGCACTTGTATATTTTCCTCTGCATACTTTGTACTTCTTGATATTTGCATATCTCTTTTGACAGCTTTTGGTGGCCTTTTGTACTTGCTTGATATTTTGATATCTTTCCATATCCTTGGACAGTTTTTTTGACATTTAGTTCAGTTTGGACTTGGACTTTGTTTGGCATGCTGTTTGTTTGGAAAATATGCAGTTGGTTGACAATTTGAACTTGTGCAAAATCATAACTTTGTGCATTCATACCTTTTTCTTTTGCGAGCATTTTTCATCCCTCTCTGTGAACCGGGAGAAATCTCGTGATTTGCAGAGAGGGCAAACTGATTCCGGCCAGTTGCCTTTAATGATGAATCTTTAAATTACTGTCTGTCTTTTTAATTTTATCTGCTTTGACTTTTGCTTTTTTCTCTTTGTTTTGCAGATAAAACTCAATGGAGAGGAGCAGCAGTAGAAGCTGAAGATTTGAAGACTTAGGAATATTTAGGATAGTTTTATTTTCATTTTAATTTATTTGTAAAATTATTATTGTAAACAAAAATGTAAGTAAATTTACAATTGTTTGAATAATAATTTGTAACAAAGCAATTAAAAATGAATAAATAAAAATCCTTTTTATCAGTTAATTCATCTTTCAATTTACGGTCCATTTAATTATTTGAATTCCTTAAATTAAAATAACTGGAAGTATCCAATTATTCTGACTTAGAGAAAAAATAATAATTAACGAACACTGTGGTCTCGCCATTCAGCATGAATCAGTAATAAACCTGGCGCTCCATTTAAACAATGCATAGTTAATCAAACCAACATCCAGATGCTCTCTTTTCACTGATTTAATCAAACACTGCAAATTCTTAATTTAAGTACCTCATCTCAAATCAAATGCCTTAGCCTTTACTGATCATACCAAGCACTGCAAGGTCTCAATTCAAATGCCTCAAATCAAATTTCAGAGTAAACTGAAAAGAAACTGTAAAGATAATCCTTTCAGAGAATGCGCGCACAAAAACCCTAATTCTTGATTAAATGCCAAAGAAACGTCTGCCTGATCAAAACCTGAGCCAAAATCAACCAAACCCTAAGCAAATTGTGTGAACTGTTCCAGAGCCATGAAAACCCTAACTTTGTCTGACTGATAAGAAAAATCTGTTTGACTGATTCTTACGCCAATCTGAAAAATCAGGAAACGCCCGAGGCTGTGATTTCTTGTGGAAAAATGCAAGGGCAAATTTTGGGGTACAACAGTTGCCCCTGTTCAATCTTCTTGAACCTGAAGAGTTAGATTGGCAAGTTTGCCTTTTGCGACTCGAGGGTAAAAGGAGATTGGACACTAGAGTGCCCTAAAATTTGCACTTGGTGATGTGATGGTGGAGGGAATGGGCTTAAAGATGCCATTTGGAAATGGGTTTAAAGATGCCATTTGGAAATGTTGATAGGAGGATGGGCTTATAGATGCCATCTGGAAATAGGCTTAAAGAGGCCATTTGGAAGTGTTTGTTGAGGAGGATGGGCTTATAGATGCCATTTGGAAATGGGCTTAAAAGATGCCATTTGGAAATGGGCTTAAAGATGCCATTTGGAAATGGGCTTAAAGATGCCATTTGGAAATGTTGAACTGCATGACCTTGGTGAGTGGACGAGTATCAGAAAGGTATCCATGTTTTGGAACGTCTCTGAACTGGGGGTCTGAACAAGCGATAGATTGACATCCATGTTTGGAGAATCCGTAAACTGTTTTCAGGAGTTGGAGTTGAATAAGCAATAGAGTAGCATCCGTTGTTGGGAAGCGTCCGTAAACTGTTTTCAAAAGTTGCATCTGAACAAGTGATAGATTAACATCCGTTGTTGGGAAGCGTCCGTAAACTGTTTTCAGAAGTCTTGAAGTGAAGAAGGAACCGACGTAGGGTTTCCTGATGATGAGTCCGTGTAAAACTGCCTCTGGATGAATCTGGAATAAGTATCAGAATGTTGTCGTGTTTGGGTCACATCTGAACTATTTCTGGATGAATCTCGGAAGATGATGATTTTTGTCTGTTGACTGATCTTTTCCTAAAAAGGTAAAGAGTTAGTTGTATGCAATGTCATGATGCATGATGCAATGTATGTTACATCAATGTTGATGATATGAATGTGATGAATGCGCAAGTAAGCTGATGAGCTGTCTTGCTGAGGATATATGAATCCTGGATGGCTGGAGATAGAAGAATCTCGACTGCTGCTGGGGAGGGCAAGAATCTTTGATCATAAGAAGTCCTGGGACCACTGTCGGGGAATCCGGAGCTTGGGTTGTATGCCAATCTACTGGGTAATTCCTGTCTTGAGGGGATCTTCACTGGAGAATATTTGAATATTCTGTGAGGAACTGAAAATGAGAGTCTTCACTCTGCTTGGGGATTGATAGTTGGAAGTTTTAGCTCCGCTGGGGATATTGAAACTTGATTCTAAGGGGAATTAGATTCTGTGAGGCTCTCTGGCCGGGGATTCCAAGACTCTTTTGAGTTTGAGAAAGAACCTGTGTAGGGTTGCTTCATGATGAGGTGATGGAAATCTTCGTTCTGTTAACGATCAGAAACTGAGAGTATACCAATCTTCTGAGGTTTTAAGGATGTGGGTCTTCACTCTGGAGGGTTAAATGCTATCTGGTCGTAATCCAGGCTTCACAGAAATTTGTATTGCTATCTGGTCGTGGTCCAGGCTTCACAATAGCTTGCTAAGCTGTTATCCGGTCAAATCCGGGCTTCACGGATTGTGTTAAAGATATACCACTATCTGGTCGATTCCAGGCTTCGTAGTACTCTTGACTGCTGTCCGGTCGTAATCCAGGCTTGGCGATTGTCTGACACTGTTATCCGGTCGTAATCCGGTCTTCACAATGTGTTGTAGAGATCCAGGTACTATCCGGTCAAATCCGGGCTTCATAACTTGAATTCAAGATATCCCACTATCTGGTCGTAATCCAGGCTTTGTGGTAATCTGACACTGTTATCCGGTCGTAGTCCGGTCTTCACAATGTGCTGTAGAGATCCAGGTACTATCCGGTTAAATCCGGGCTTCATAACTTGAATTCAGGAGATCCCACTATCTGGTCGTAATCCAGGCTTTGCGGTAATCTAACACTGTTATTCGGTCGTAGTCCGGTCTTCACAATATGCTATAGAGATCAAGATATTATCCGGTCAAATCCGGGCTTCATAACTTGAATTCAGGAGATCCCACTATCTGGTCGTAATCCAGGCTTTACGGTAATCTGACACTGTTATTCGGTCGTAGTCCGGTCTTTACAATGTGCTGTAGAGATCAAGATATTATCCGGTTAAATCCGGGCTTCATAACTTGAATTTTGTGAGAATTTGATCTTTGATGACCGTAACTTCCAACAGGTGATGAAGGAATTGTTGAACACTTTTGACATTCGAATGCCCCAAGTGGTGATGTAGATAATTTCCTGGCTTGTTACAGGTGTTAATCCATAATCAGTCGTCCACAGATATTTTCCTGGCTTGTTACAGGTGTTGATCTGGAACTTAAAAAAAGTTGGTCAAGGAGATATTGTCCTGGCTTGTTACAGGTGTTGATCTCTGACCTGAGAAAGAAAGATGGTTCCCTGGCTTGGTACAGGTGTTGATCTTCGATCTCTTCATGTAGATAATTTCCTAGCTTGTTACATGTGTTAATCTACAATCAGTCGTCCACAGATATGCCCTGGCTAGGTACAGGAATCGAATCTGGAAAGGTGATAGTTACTCTGTTGGTGGTTGTAATTTCCAGCAGGTGATGAAGGAATACTCCGGACACTTTTGACATTCGAATTCCCCAAGTGATGATGAAGGAGTCTTGAATCAGATTACTCTGCCAATTAAGAGATTTCTTGAAATCTTGACTGGACTGCCCCAAGTTAACTGAACCTTGAAAGATCTGTTGGACCTTGACTGGACTGCCCCAAGTTAATTGAACCTTGAAAGATCTGTTGGACCTTGACTGGACTGCCCCAGGTTAATTGGATGGTGACATGTCGCGCCCCTGGTTGATAGGAGACTTGTCGTTGGAAGTGTCGTCCTTTTGAAGTGATTTTAACTCACTAAGAGAGTTTTCGTTCCTCCGAACATTCGCTGTATGAATTTCTTCGCTGTCAAACAAATAGCCAAATGCAAACAGTGACATTCAAACAATGCAAAGTTTGAAGTTTGTCTCGAAGTTTTAAAAAATGCGCTTTTTAGCAGAAAACTTTTTATAAGACAAATCAACACAAGATTTTAGAGCAAAGCCTTACAGGAGTCAGGATACCTTTTGTAACAGTATGCTTTCGAACTAACCCATGCTTCAATTAGGACTTTTAAAGGGTTGTAACGTGGCCTGGTTCACGGTTTAAGAAACAAAGGATAAAGGCTCAAAGTATATTTGTACCCACCCGCTCTTCGTGATGTTCTTCAACCCTAAGCTCAGTTAATTGCACGTCGCACTCTGTTTGAGTTTGGAACGACTTTTGGGTGATGGTTCACCAGATGAATTTGGGAGACAGTCATCATCTCCTTTTTCTTTTGCAACATTTTTCATGTTGTTGAGGGTTTGTAATGACCTCTCTATTTTGGTTTTGATTTGTTATCCCTAACTTTTGCCTGACTGTCTCTGTTTTCGAGATCACAGTCAGCGGGATGCCCCAGCTTTCTTAAACCTTCTTTACAGGTTTTGACTCAGTGGGCTTTTCTCTTTTTTTTCCGAGAGATTGACTGCCTATGTTATAGGGAACCTTCACTGTCTTTTGATTCTAGAGGAATGCTTTTCTTTGTCGTCGTTGTGTTACGAACTGAGAGTTTGCGACTTCAATGCGCATTTTCTTTTGAATTAACTGAGATACTACCCTGCCCCAGGTTTATATCCAAGGTTTTGATTGTTTAGAATAGAAAACTCCTACTTATTTGGCTCGAAGGGGTTGACTAGGGATTATCTTCCTTATAACTCCAGTGTTTGAGAATTGAAAGAAATGCCTGTACATCATCAGCAAGGTCTGTTCAAAAGCATACTGTATGAGATTATGGTATTGTTTCGTCATCCTCCCTCTAAAGGCTTGCATCTTTTTATCAAGAGTTAAATATCATAAAGAAAGCATAAGAGTAGTGAAAACGAATGGATAAATTCAAGACAAACATATGTAATGCATTAATGAAACAGAGTTCAACATCAACAGATAATTGTTTGAAAACAAAAGAAATTACAACTTTGAAAATTCAAAATGAAGCAAAAGTCTCCCAGCTTTGAACTTTATCACTCCAGGTGGAGAACTCCTTAACGGAATATTTTCATCTCGTCGTCTGGCATGAACCTCAACACTCCAATGTCAATTAGATCTTGAATATTGTTCTTCAAGTCCCAACAATCATCGGTGTCGTGCCCCGGGCTGTAGGAGTGGTACACACAAAATGCATCGGGATGATAGTTAGGAGCGGAGGTATTTGGGTTCCGGATAGGATCCCTCAAGGCAGTCAGGTTGACCTCTAACAAGCGTTCCAGAATCAGAGATGACGGTATGTCAGTCTCCGTGAACTGTCTTCCCGACGTTTCTTGCTTACGCCGATTACCCCGTTGACGCTGGCGAGGTTGTTGCTGGGCTTGTGACCCTGAAGCAAGTAGAGGAGCCTTCCCCTTGTCTTCTTGAGTGGATGGAGGCTGAGCGGTGACTTGCTCTTCAACCTCAGATGTTTGCCCCAGTTGGTTGTTCCGAAGCAGTTGGCTGACGAGAACTCTGAGTTCCTCCTGTCTTTGAGATAAATCTTGGATGAGAGCCATCTGGCCCACCAACTGTCCCATCACTTGGATCCTCAATGTTGTCAAATCAAACTGCAGCTCCGCAAGCTGATCACTCCTGGCATTGTTTGAAGTCTCCTAGACCAAGCCCTTTGTGAGGAGAGCTTTCATTTCTTCTTGCCCCAGAGACAAGTTCAAGAACATCTCCTGTAGCTGAGCAGTCTGGTCCTGGATATCCTTGACAGTCCTCTCTAGAGCCATCTCTTACTGAAATAAACAGTATGAGAGTAAGGAAACCTGAAAAAGGAAAAACTGTCAAGATGCAATGCATGATATGTGGATGCATGCTTTCAAGGATCTCTTGGGGTAAACACAAGAAAATGTTAGAGGTTGAACTTTAGTCTTTGATTGGAGAACTTTGCAACGGTGGATGTCTTTCCGCGGGAATCAAGCTCACCATGTCAAGTGGGTCATAGCCCCTGATTCAAGTTGTTGTACTTGATCTTTGATGGCATCTGTTTAGAGGAGAAAACCTCTTACCCCTTGGTAGACGTCTGGTTCAACGTAACCCTGCATCAAAAGAACCCTCGAGATCCTTGAAATGGTTATTTGAAAATGCTATGGTATGATGTTATGATGTTATGTACATGTATGCAAAAGCAAATGAGTGTATATACAGGCAATCATATTCACACAAAGCAAAACAAGTCCTTAGGTTCAGGCTTGCATGGGGTTGTAGGTAAGTACCCTCTTGAAGTTAGTTGGCTCATCCTGTCCTAAAAATAGAAACCGGGTTCTAAGGAGCTCAATATTATTGGATTGTTTTCCGTGTTCATCGTTTTGGTTTAGCCACTTAACTGGCTACCAAAATATTCCAAGAAAACAACCCTCAATGAGTGTAGTATCGAGTATCTACCAACTTCAGACTGCACCAAAGTCGGTCGTCTCACTACCCCTAAAAAGGCTAGGATGGTCAAGTAATGTTCTAAGAGTTCGTTAGTGCTTCGTGACATCACTCAGCGGCCCCGTACTCTCCTTGATTGAACTCAATGGTTACCGGTACTCACAAATATGTCACACTAACATAGCTTACTGCTTCAACCATGTCGGTATACCCCACACAGTTCCCTCACAGTTTTATTGCTATTTACCTAAAAAGGTGCCCCAAATCCGGGTGTAGGATTTATAACAAACCCAAACAAGGACCCAAAAAGTAAAGCAATCAAGGCAACCAAAGCAAGAATATAAAGGTGATCTAAACCCTAAGGTAACCCCACTTTTGAATGCTCCCCAGCAGAGTCGCCAGTTCTGTGATACGGTGGGAGAACTGACTTGAGGTTTTGCGTTTGTATTCGCACTTGTTCGGTTTAGCAAGAGTCGCCACCGACTTTTTATTTTATCCTAAAGGAAAGGTTAAAAAGCACAGGAAAAACCTTTTGAGACGTTTCGTGGGTTCGGGGGGTAGATTATGAAAAGGGAAGGTATTAGCACCCTTTTCATCCATGGTTATCCATGGGCTCATAGTTACTTGGTTTTAGATCACTTGCCTTGATTTTTGATTGCTTGAAATGCTGTGTGTGTGTGTGTTTTGAAAATGTTTTGAAATAGACGCCTTTGTTTTGGAAACCATTGTAATGACTCGTGTTTGAGTATATACGAAGGTGTGTATCTTTTCAAAAATATGTTTCAAATGTTTTTTGAAAGTTTGTTTTGAAAGTGTTTGTGGAGTGTGGTTTGAAAAGTAGGCAAGTGTCTTCTGCAAGTTGATCAAGTAACTAAGAGTTTTGTCTACCCCTAATGTACTCAAAGGTTTTTCTCATGTTTTAACCCTTTTTAAACAATTTTGTTCCACCATTGTATTTGGTGGACAATCTTGCGTTTAGGATGTTTAACGGGACAGGCGCGGGTCATCGTATGGACCATGAATGCAATGGTGCCAAGTGTCTTTGGCAATTTTGCTTGAAGGGACTATGATCATTCCATTTAGGCAACTTTCGAAAGCGTCATCGAGGGACTTATGATCATTTGAATTGTTTTGCCAAAGAAACTCGACGTGCAAGCATGGCCCATTTGGGAAGGCAACATGTGGGATTACCCTAGGGGTGCAAGTGTGATTGTGTATTGATTTCATGTATTTGTCTTGTATTAGGTTATCTAGCGTTTGATTTTATGTACATACAAACCCTAGGTCTAACCATGGTATATTTGAAAGCAGTAAATTGCGGGAATTTAAAGTCTACGCTATTACAAAATAGTATCCGGGAGTGGGGGTACAAGTATACAAATGGGGGATGAGACTTATAGGAGGATAGTATCCAAATAATTACAACCAAATCGAATCGATCACAAATGTAAAATATAATGTATAGCAATGTATAAGAATAACAAATGTATATGCATCAATGTATTCGTGTATTGTGTATGTGTAAGTGTATGTGTATATGTTGAGAAATGTTAATGTATTATTAAACATGTATTCTTGTTTTGTATTTGGTTAAGCATGTACAAAGAAAATATTTTAAGAAAAGAAAATTTTCAAATTCTAAATATTGATGTCTTATATTAAAGAAAAATATTTCTTATGTATTTACCCATTAATGTATTTTAATTAATCTTTTTATGCACAAAATTTTAACTAAAAAATGTTTTTTTAAGAAAAAAATTAATGTTTTGGTGTATTTTAAATAATGTATTATATACAAAATTATAATTATGTTATATATAAAAAGGTATTGTTAATTAGAAATTAATGTAAAAAAAACAAAATTAATGTATTAAGTAAGTTATAAACAAGAAATGGTATATGTTAGTTTGAATCATAAAAATAAATGATAAATAAAAATGTTAGTTTATAAGTGTTTAAAATAAAAATAAAGGAGAAAATTGAATGGGCTAAAGAGGTTTAGGGCCCAAACAATAAACAATCAGAAGTGGAATGGGGGGTACGTTTTAGAAAAAGGCAAATGGGCTTAGGCGTTTTGAAGGGCAAGGCCCAAGGCTCTAAACAATTGTTTTAGGGTTAATTGATTTTGTTTGCATTTGGGAAGATTAGGGTTAAGCAGAGGCGCGTCGTTCTTTTCATTTCGTTTGTTCCTCTTCATTTTTTTAGCCAAGCATTCCTGAACGGATCCCTTCCTTGCCCAGCCACCAACGCTACCGTCCGTCTTCCTTCCTCCATGGATGAGCGTAGTAGCGCCAAGAAACGGTAAAAACAAATTTCTTTCATGCCTTAGCTTTTTTTTTGATTTCGTGTTTTGATTAAGTGCCATTATTGTTTCTGATTGGGAAATATTATTGTTATTTTGAGGAGCGTTAAAGGAAAGAGAAGGAGAGATACTACCTTCGTTGGAGGAGGAGGCGGATTTGGGGGGCGCTCAGGATGGCTGGACGGAGGGGAAACGCGTGATGCTCCGAACCTTTGCTTCCTGGTTTGTATCTTTTACTTTCTTTAGGGTTTTATGATGAACTTGAAAACCTTAGTTTGATAGTTGCCTCTCTTCTTCTCCAGTTGCCTTGCCTTTGTTTATTCTGAGTTGTCTCTGAACACTTTGTATGCTTTTGAGGTGTTTGATATGTTGTGCTTGAGTTGTCTTGATGCCTTGATGCCTGCCCTGTGATGAGGCTTCCTCTGAGGGCCTCTTTGCCTCGTATGCTTGCTTGATATGTTTGGTTGCCTTGGATTAACCCAGTGATGACAATGTTCTGAGGGTTTGTGTTGGTTCGAATGTCTTGAATTGTTTTTTGAAAGCTTGCCCAATGATGAAATTTTCTGAGGGCTCGTGTTGGTTGCCTTGAAATGCCTAGAAAACAGGTTATGGGCGTGAGGGCCTTGAGGCTTGATGCAGGTCTGGATTTGGTTTGATATTATGTGAGTTTGTTTAGGTGTTTGGAAATACCTTAGCAGGTGAAGGCTTTGAAGCTTGTATGGTTTGTATTTACTGGTTTGGGCTTGACAGTTCAGGCAGGTAAGGCTTGGACAGGTTGAGCTTTGGTTCAAGGTTTGACACAGTTTGGCATGGCCCTTTTTTTTTGAATGCAGGTTTCCTGGTTTGACAGTTTAATCTTTGGCTTGAAGCCTGGTGCTTTAGGTTTGACAGGTTATCTCTTGTTAAGCTTGGGCTTCAGGCTTATGTTATGTTTATGTAGGATGTTTGAACAGGTTGAGAGACTTTTTGAGGTTTGGAGGCTTGGGACTGTATTTGCTATCTCAGTTTGATGTTATCTCTTTTTTTTTCTCAGTTTGTGGTATTATGTTTTTTTTTGTAATGTCCCTGCCTCTCTCTACTGTGTTAACAATTTTGTTTTTTTATATCTCTTTTCAAGCCTAAGCCTGTAAGCCCTTCTTCTTTTCTTTCTTCTATCTCTCTCCAGTACAAGTTAAAGCATTAAATAATGTTTATGTTTGTACTTTGTTCTGAAAAGGCAACTGCTAGAAAATGATGTAATTTTATGTTGCTTGCACTTGTATATTTTCCTCTGCATACTTTGTACTTCTTGATATTTGCATATCTCTTTTGACAGCTTTTGGTGGCCTTTTGTACTTGCTTGATATTTTGATATCTTTCCATATGCTTGGACAGTTTTTTTGACATTTAGTTCAGTTTGGACTTGGACTTTGTTTGGCATGCTGTTTGTTTGGAAACTATGCAGTTGGTTGACAATTTGAACTTGTGCAAAATCATAACTTTGTGCATTCATACCTTTTTCTTTTGCGAGCATTTTTCATCCCTCTCTGTGAACCGGGAGAAATCTCGTGATTTGCAGAGAGGGAAAACTGATTCCGGCCAGTTGCCTTTAATGATGAATCTTTAAATTACTGTCTGTCTTTTTAATTTTATCTGCTTTGACTTTTGCTTTTTTCTCTTTGTTTTGCAGATAAAACTCAATGGAGAGGAGCAGCAGTAGAAGCTGAAGATTTGAAGACTTAGGAATATTTAGGATAGTTTTATTTTCATTTTAATTTATTTGTAAAATTATTATTGTAAACAAAAATGTAAGTAAATTTACAATTGTTCGAATAATAATTTGTAACAAAACAATTAAAAATGAATAAATAAAAATCCTTTTTATCAGTTAATTCCTCTTTCAATTTACGGTCCATTTAATTATTTGAATTCCTTAAATTAAAATAACTGGAAGTATCCAATTATTCTGACTTAGAGAAAAAAAAATAATTAACGAACACTGTGGTCTCGCCATTCAGCATGAATCAGTAATAAACCTGGCGCTCCATTTAAACAATGCATAGTTAATCAAACCAACATCCAGATGCTCTCTTTTCACTAATTTAATCAAACACTGCAGATTCTTAATTTAAGTACCTCATCTCAAATCAAATGCCTTAGCCTTTACTGATCATACCAAGCACTGCAAGGTCTCAATTCAAATGCCTCAAATCAAATTTCAGAGTAAACTGAAAAGAAACTGTAAAGATAATCCTTTCTGAGAATGCGCGCACAAAAACCCTAATTCTTGATTAAATGCCAAAGAAACGTCTGCCTGATCAAAACCTGAGCCAAAATCAACCAAACCCTAAGCAAACTGTGTGAACTGTTCCAGAGCCATGAAAACCCTAACTTTGTCTGACTGATAAGAAAAATCTGTTTGACTGATTCTTACGCCAATCTGAAAAATCAGGAAACGCCCGAGGCTACGATTTCTTGTGGAAAAATGCGAGGGCAAATTTTGGGGTACAACACCGAGTGCGTTGGAGGCTTCTTCAAAAATCAAGGTCCATCGGGGTCCTTGTTCAGGTCCGTCATATGGTCTGAGTTCTTCACAGTTGTTTACCATCATGATGTCTTCATCTGGGAACTCAAATTTCATGGACTGGTAGTCATCCACAGCTTGATGAGCAAGGTGATCAGCTATCACACTGCCCTTTATTGCTCTTTGGGTAGTGTACTGAATGTCGTATTCTATCAGGATCATCTGCCATCTTGCTATTCTCCCAGAGAGGGAAGGCTTCTCGAATATGCATTTAATTGGATCCATCTTGGATATCAATAAGGTAGTATGGGTCAGCATATACTGTCTTAGCCGGCGAGCAGCCCATGCCAGAGCGCAACAATTTTTCTTGAGAAGTGAATATCTTGTTTCACAGTCGGTAAACTTTTTGCTCAGGTAGTAAATAGAATGCTCTTTTCGGCCAGACTGGTCATGCTGCCACAACACACACCCCATTGAATTTTCCAAGACAGTTAGATACATGATTAAAGGTCTTCCCTCGACTGGCGACATCAAAACAGGAGGCTCTTGAAGGTACTCTTTAATCTTGTTGAAGGCAACTTGGCATTCATTATTCCATTTGACTACTTGATCTTTCTTCAGTAATTTGAAGATTGGTTTACAAGTAGCGGTTAAGTAGAAATGTATCTGGCAATGTAGTTTTGTCGTCCTAAGAATCCTCTGACTTCCTTCTCGGTGCAAGGAGCAAGCATTTCTTGTATTTTTTCACCTTGGAAGGGTCCAACTCGATACCTTTATTGACGATGAAGCCTAGGAGTTTACCGGACCTTACCCCAAATATGCATTTATTCGTGTTCAACCTCAACTTGTATTTCTTTAGCCTCTCAAACTGTTTCTGCAAATGGTCAAGATGTTCCTCTTCAGTTTGAGATTTGGCTATCATGTCATCCACATAGACCTTTATTTCGTGATGGATCATATCGTGAAATAGAGCTACCATGGCGCGCTGATAAGTTTCCCCAACATTCTTCAACCCAAATGGCATAACCTTGTAACATAAAGTGCCCCACTGCGTGACGAAGGTCGTTTTCTCCATGTCCTCAGGTGCCATTTTGATTTGATTATAGCCTGAGAAACCATCCATAAATGAGAACACTTTATGTTGTGCAGTATTTTCAACCAAAATATCGATATGGGGAAGTGGAAAATCATCCTTAGGGCTTGCCCTATTGAAATCTCAGTAATCCATGCACATCCGTACTTTGTCGTCCTTTTTAGGCACTGGAACAACATTGGCGACCCACTGTGGATAGGAGGTGACGACTAACAATCCGGTGTTGAATTGTTTCATGACTTCAATTTTGATCTTCTCTGACATGTCTGGCCGCATGCGACAGACTTTCTGTTTTACCGGAGGGCAATCTTCTTTTGTTGGTAGACAATGGACCATGATATCAACATCAAGTCCTGACATATCTTCGTATGACCAAGTAAAGACCTCAACATAATCATGTAGCAATTGAGTTAAATGCTTCTTGACACTAGGTTCCAGATTGGCACCCACCTTGACTTCTTTCTTGTCCTCTTCGGTACCTAAGTTGACTGTGTCCACTGGTTCTTCGTAAGGTTGTATGGTCCTTTCTTCCTGTTGTAGTAGCCTGGCTAGTTCCCCTGGAACTTCACAATCTTCCTCACCTTTCTATCCAGCTTGGTAGATTAGATTTTCAAAGTCACAATAGGCCATAGCAGAATTGTTAGCCATGGGATCCTAAGTGGATGTAGATCTGCATTTTAAATGTGAGTGTGTGTAAGAGTATAACTATCTTTGAAAGAAAATAAAAATGTAGAAAAAGAAAGACATAGCGAACAAAGTTTGTATGCAAAAATGTCCATGATTCATTGATGAAATATGAAAATGAGGTAACAACCCTTACAAATGGATCGTTGTTTCTCGGGTAAGACACAAGGTTTTAAAAGTATGAATTGTTTAATTATTACAAGTCTGGCAGAAATTTAAAGACAATTACTGTTGGATGAAAGTAATTGGGACAAAATCTTTAGCTTCCCAGTTGGTGAGTCCTCCGTTGATAGTTGGCAAAATCCATTCCTCCAGGTCGCAGCCGTCATCACTATCCTCCACTGCGTTGACTGCATGGTTGCTAATCTTCAAAGGTGGTCTCCCGGTACGAGCACGACGAACAACTTTCTGGGCTCCTAAAGTGAAACCCAAACCAAATTTGTCAGATTTGTAAGGGATATCCGGGAGTTGGCCCCAAATAGTACACCCACCTTCTTTGATCACTGCCTTGGCATCTTTCAGAGAAGACATCTTTAGCGGAGATCTTGTAATCTTTGGGACTTGGGAAACAGTCTTGGTTGCTGCCACTGTTTGTGGGACTTCCTCGAAATGTTGAAACGGAGTTTCAATGAATTCAACATCAAATTCCACGTATCTGAAGGAGTTTAAGTGACTGGCCATATATTCCTCTTCTCCATGGACAATAATGATTTTCCCTTTGGTTGGGTATTTCAGCATCTGATGTAATGTAGAGGTGACAACACCAACGTCATGAATCCAAGGTCGGCCCAACAAACAAAAATAGGAAGGGAGAATGTCCATCACGTAGAATATTGAATCATAGATTTGAGTTCCAACTTTAATGGGGATGTCCACCTCCACATGCACCAATCCCTTTGGACCGTTGAAGGCCCTTACCACTATGTTGCTGGGTTTTAAGGTCAAACCTTCACAGTCGAGTCTATCCAAAGCTTTCTTAGGAAGTACATTAAAAAATGAACCAGTATCAACCAGGACATGGGCCAAAGTTGTGCCCCGGCATTCGACAGAGACATGCAACGCCTTGTTGTGTTTCCTCCCTCTAGGTGTCAGGTCAGCATCAGAAAAACCTAAACCATTATCCGCGGTCAAACTAGCCACACGGTTTTGGAACCGATCAGCAGAGATTTCTTGTGGCACATGGGCAGTTTTAAGAAATTTCACCAAGTCCTTCGCATGAGCCTCGGAGCACAACAATAAAGCTAGCATAAAGATCTTTGACGGAGTGTGCCCTAGCTGTTCGACTATGTTGTAGTCACTTCTCTTTATAATTTTCAGAATTTCCTCCATCTCCTTTTTGGAGGCCTCTGGGATAGATACTAATTGCGCCTTAATCCAGAGTGGCTCAATCAAAATGCCTTTGCCCCGAGTCTCGATCGACTCGGTGATAGGGGTATCAGCAGGGGTAACTGTAAGGATTGTAGTAGTGGTGTCAACAGGAACAAAAGCAAGGATGATTACAGGACCGGTAACAGTTTTCGGAGGATAAATCTTTGGGGGGAATACCCTTCCACTTCGGGTTATTTTGCTGGTTCCCACAATGTTTCCGATGTCGGGGTCAGCCTTCACAAAAATCGAGTCTTCATCAGCCAGCCAATCCTGTTTGACACCGTGATAGTAGACGTCACCCACATAGTTCCATGGGACAGTTTTATCTGAGGAGTACGGGATCGGCCCTGGGATAGTAATTATCAGTGGAGTCACTTTAGGAACATGTGTAATTCTAACAGGTTTTTGGTGGAGACCCTGGAAGGATTGGCGAAAATGGTTACAATTGAAACTTATTTGTAAGAAATGGCGGGAACGGGAGTCTTCTCAAACAAAATCTCTTTGTTATCCATTAAGCATTGGACACCTGCTTTCAATAAATGACAACCAGTTGGTAGGGATAAATAGAGGTGACAGCCTTCGCCACTGCCCAGGAATAAATCGGCTTTCAACAGGTTCCTCTTGACAGTCACGAGAGGAGTAAAAAGTTCATCAACAATAGTAACAAACATATCATCTTTAACAACATTAACATCACGGCCACGCTTGGGCATAGGAGCGGTGATAACATTTGGGATTTCAGGAGTATCAAATTCAATTTCTTTTGCTTCGAGAAGGTCTTGCACCTTGTTTTTCAAAGCCCAGCAATTATTGGTATCATGGCCTGGACATCCTGAATGGTAAGCACAGCGAGCATTAGGGTGGTAATAAGGAGAGGCGGTGTTGGGATTCTTCGGGGCTTCCTTCAAAGTTACCAGATTAGATCTCAACAAATGTGGCAGGATTTAAAACAGCGTCATATTTATCTGGGTAAATTGTCTTACTGGTCTTTCCGTTCTAGGATGGTTGCTCCTTTTTTGAGTAGGTGCAGGCTTATGGATCATGACGGTCCCTACTATTGGACGGTGTTCAGTTCTATCCGGATTCCTTTGAGGGTACATAACACCAACTTATTTCTTCCCAATAAATGGTTTTCTCACGGCATTAGAGGATGCGTCCTTTTGGATCTTCCCACTCTTAATCCCAGCTTCCACTCTTTCACCGGTCAAGATTAGTTCAGTGAATCCTGTTGAGGAGCTTCCAATTAGATGATTGAAGAAAGGACTGGACAGGGTACCAAAAAATATGTCTACTAGTTCTCTGTCAGACAGGGGAGGCTAGACTCTTCCTGCTAAGTCCCTCAATTTCTGAGCGTAGTCTTTGAAGCCTTCGCTTGAAACCATAGCCATACTTTAGAGTTGAGTACGGGTGGGAGCAAGGTCTGTATTGTATTTATACTGTTTATAAAAATCAGCGGCAAGGTCTTCCCAATTATGGATATTGGCCCTCTTTAGTTGATAGAACCAATCTAGCTGAGTCTTAGATAGACTATCTTGAAAGAAGTGGACCCACAAATCTCTGTCAGCAGTGTGAGGTTGTATCTTTCTCACATAAGATATGAGGTGCATCTTGGGACACGAAACCCCGTCGTACTTAGCAAACACTGGTGCCTTGAATTTTTGTGGAATAACAATCCTAGACACCAAACCCAGCTCTTCAAAGTCCAGCCCGGGCACTTTCCGAATCTTCATTGCGCTTAGACGTTTTTCCAGATGTTTGTATTTGTCATCTGCCAGAGGATACTATTCTTCAGAGTAATCCTCTTCTTCTTCCTCTTCAGATTCTGGCTGGGAAATCACTTCTTTTTTTTCCCTTCTTGATTATCTTTTTCACCAGATGATGTTGCGAAGTCTAGGGTCCGTCTGGCTGGCCCTGGGAACCTTCTTCCTAGATTCAGAACACCGATTGCTTTCTTTGTTTTCTTCTTATTTTCTTCGATCAACAAAGTTTTCAAATACTCTTGTCCTTTGGCTAGAGTCAAGATCATCTGTTGAAACTGAGCATTATGCACCTGGAGGTCTTTTACTGTCTGCTCGAGATCCATCTTATTGAAATAAACAGTAGAAAGATGAGGAGACTTGTTGTAAGAAACTTGTTTATGTGATGATGAGTGAAGATGCATATGCAATAATTTCAAGGAAATTAGAGATTTAAATTTTCTTTAGACACAAAAGAAAACACACGTCATATTAATAAATCAAAGTTTAAGTACATCATGCCTCTTTGGGCTTACAAAGAAATACAAAAACTCTAAGAAAAAAAAGTTGAACGCATCCTCTTTGGTGCGATGTAGGCGTTCAGACTCTGCTCCTCATGAAGCTGCTTGGTGAGTTCCAGAACCTTCTTCTTGCTGGCGTAGAATTGGGCCTCGAAAGTGTCTCGCTCCCCCTTAAGCTGTATCTAATCCCTTTGCAAGTCTTCGAGAGAGATGGGCATGTCAGGATGCAGGGTAGTGTATGGGCCATCTCCTTCCATTACAGGCTCTATGATAACCGGGAGAATAGAGAGGTAAGGCATCATAAGACTTTGATAATGGGCTCGTACCCATTTGAGATAAGGCTCAAGAGGGATGGAATTCTTATGCCCCAATGTCTTGCTATCTACCTTGTTCAACATCCTCCAAGCTCGGATAAACCTCTGGCGGTGACCTTGATCGCCATTCTCGTAGTCAAATACCAACCCTTGAATAAGCTATGTCCTAATGGACAAGTTGGTCAAGTAAAGGTTCTAGAAGTTACTTAGTGCTTCATGACATCACTCAGCGGCCCCGTATTCTCCTTGACTACTCAAGGGCTACCGGTACCCACAAATATGTCACACTAACATAGCTATTGCTTAGACCATGTCGGTATATCCCGCACCGTTTCCATAATGTATTGCTACTTACCTATAAGGTATCCCTAATCCGGGTAGAGGATTCAAACCCAAAGAAAGAACAAAAATGTAAAGCGTACAAGTTAAACAATGAAAGCAAGTAAATGTTATCTAACCCTAAGGTAACCCCATTTTAAAAATTTCCCCAGCAGATTCGCCAGTTCTGTAACACAGTGGGAGAACTTAGTTGGTCGTTTTGTGTTCGATCGCAAATGTTGTGGTTAGCAAGAGTTGCCATCGACTTTTCTTTTATCCAAAAGGAAAGGATGAAAAGAACAGGAAAGACCTTTGAGATGTTTTCTTGAGTTCGGGAGGTAGATTATGAAAAGGGAAGGTATTATCACCTTTTTATCCATGGTTTTCCATGGGCTCTTAGTTACTTGCTAGATCACTTGCTTTTGTTTGAAAATGTGCTTTGTGTGGTTTTGGAAAGTATTTTGAAAAGGTGCCATCGTTTAGGAAAACTTTGTAATGATTCTCGTTCGTAAGAATGTATACAAAGTGTTGATCTTTTGAAAATGTTTTCAAGTTTGAAAGATGTTTGTTGAAAGTGTTGTTGTTTGTTCTTGAAGATAGCAAGGATGTTTTGGTTTTGAAATTGAGCAAGCAAATAGGAGTAATCTACCTACTAAAAAATCTTTCATGTTTATTTCCTCTTTCCTTTGACATTGTTATCTTACCATTGATTTGGTAAGTAACCCTATCTTTGGATGTAAAAGGGACAGGCAAGGGTCATCGTATAGCCATGATTAGCAACGTTGTAAGATATCTTAGCATTTTCCTCAGGGACTAAGATCATTTTGAAAGGCAACATGGGTAGCGTCATCGAGAGACTATGATTTTGTATTTTTTTGCTTGTTTTTGCTAAGATACCTCACATGCATAATATGACCATTTTTGTAAGGCAATAAAGTGGATTTACCCTATGGGTGTATGTGTTCAAGTGTATTGGTTTACATGCTTGATTTGTCTTGATTAGGGTTTGCTACTTGTTGATTTTAATATTTCCATACAAAAACCCTAATTACTAGCATTTGTATATAAAGCGTTTAAATTGCGGAAAATAAAAATACTAAGCTATTACATCATTTAGGGGAGGGGGTGTACAAATTTATAAATGGGGAATTGCAAGAAATTAAATCTAAATAATTAATACAACCATATTGAATATTTCACAAAAATGAATAAATAAAATGCAAGAATGTATATGAAAAAAGAAATGTGATTTTTGTTTGATTTTCATGAAAAGGGATTTTTGACCTAGTTAACTAAAATAAAATAATTAACTAAAAATAAGAAAATTAAGATTAAGTTAGTAAAATAAATTAATTTAAAGAAAACAAGTTTTTTTAGGGTTTTGTGAATTTAATGAGTAAATAAAATTAACCAAATAAAAGTCATAAGTTCTAAATTGATTTTATTCACAAGAAAATAATATAATAGTTAAACCCTAGTCTAAATGTTTATTGAATAAAAAAGGAAATTAATTTATTAAATGAAAAAATGTTTTTTGTTCTTTTAGTTTTTATGAAAAAAATAAACTAAATAAATATAAATAATAAAATATAAATATTTTTGGGTTTTTTTTATTAGTAGCAAAAAAAAATGATATTAATAATAATAATAATAAAGAAAATAAAAATAATGAAAATATAAAGAAAAGTAAGGGGGTTTGGAAATGGTTAAAGGGGTTAGAAGGTTAAAAAAAGAAAGAAAGGCCCAAAGTTGTTGGGCCAAGCGCTGCAAAAAGGCAAAAATATGGGAAAATATGAAGAAAAAAAAGACAAAAGGCAGCGCGCTGGGTGTTGAACCTACACTCTCTTGGTTACCAGCACGCTGCCTTACCACTGAGGTGACCATACATCTGTTAACTTAACTGAAATGATAAATATATAATACAAAATAAGTCATGAATACACTTCATCTTCAACCTCCAGCCAAACCACCTGTATCTCATTCTTTTCTCAACAAAAATAGAAAATGAAAACATGAAAGTTGATCCATTTTTCAATATGAATCCAACCATATAAATATCATAAACTATAAATCAAAGATGTATGAGAATTTTTGAAAGTACCAAATTCTGACCTAATTATTTTCAGAGGTTCAATCCTAAAATTCTCCTAGCTCAATAAATATAAATAAAATCTATGGACATGTACAACTTCAGGGTAATGATGTTTACATTTTATCTTCACAAATGCAAGCCTAACAATGCCTAAATAATGAGATAGAAGTTCAAGAAAAACACCTCAAAACTGGAAATCCTGAAATGCAAATGAGCTTTATTCAAGGTGCTGTAATGATCAGGTTAGCTTCCTCAAGTTCCCAGGAAGCTAATGCAATGGTTAGCTTGAGTTGAGAGTGGCTGAAATGGATTGGAGAAGTCAATATGCAGTGCTCTATTTTTGGCTATGGAGGAAGATGGAAATGGAGTTACAGTTGTGTAACAGGGACATGGATGAGTTATTTTTATGTTTAGAAGCTTTAGGAACCAAAAGGCTTGAAAACTCACGAGGGAGATGTGAGTTTCAAGTTTTTGGTCAGAATGTGCAACAATGGTGATTTTTTATTCAAATCTGAGTTCTTGTGTGTTTTATGGCACGTGTATGCGTGTGTTTTCTTACAAACAACTTGTGTATATGTATGGAAAAGGTTTGGATGCTTGAGGTGGTCATAAGTACAAGATATGTTTTGGCTTCTTGGCTTGTTTTTGAAGTAAGGTTGACAAACATGGTTTAAATTCATAGTACAAAGCTATCTAGAGTGGTTACCAACTTTAAACATGCTTATCTGACTTTGTAGAGGAAGTTTATGCAGAAGGAACAAGTGCAAAGCTTAATGCAAGTTGACTTTGCATAAAGCTTGCTTTATGTAAATGGCAATGGTGCCTTTGTGCCATTAATGGAAAGTTATCTTGGATAAAGCTTCAATCAAATGGATAATAGCTGAAAAGCAAGTGTAATCTTCTGATTAGGGAGAGATCTTGAGGTTTAGAGTCCTGCAAAGCAAGTTTGTGCAGCATAGGCTTGAGATTTTAATTCTTGTTCATCATAAAAATTGCCTTGCAAAACAACTTGAAACCCCAACTTCTGGCCTTCGATTATCCTTGCTCGCAAATGATATTAAGGAGTTCTCTGACATTTTGGAAATCTTATAATGTGCTCTAAAACCCCTCTTTGAATCACTTTTGCAAAATCCAAATGGAACTATGTGAAACTTAGGTCAGAAGTTAGGTCAAAATCCTGACCTAAAATGCTCAAAATTTCACTAAGTGTTTTAGTTTCATGATCATGACTTCATGGATTAATAACTTGATATCCAAGCATTTATATGAGAATTTGTGTAAATAAATGTTTTAGATCTCATGGAGATCTACTACTTTCATGTTGAAAGTTTCTTTTGAATCATCTTGCATCATGGTGAAAAATTGGCTCAAAGTTGTGGAAAAACAATGAAGTTTTCAACATTTAGAAAAATTTCTAAGTTTGGAAATTTTGACTTTTCAAAATGAAATCTTGACTTTTTGATTTCTTGATGAACAAGTTTCATATTTTGACATGTTTTGATGAATTGTAATCTTTGACACTTGATTTTGACCAAAAAGTCAAAGTTTGACTTTTTAGTGTACAATTGACTTTTGATTAGTTAATTGTAAATCAATTATCAATCAATTGACCTTGAGCAATGTTTTGAGTCATCCAATTAGGTAAAAATGATTCAATTTAAATATTGAGATCATGCTTCAACCAATTAACCATTTTCTAGGTCAAAAATCAAAAATTGCCCTTTCTCAGTTAAAACCCTAATTTTGACCATTTTGCCCTTTTTATGATCCGATCAAATTTCTTGAGGAATTATGGTCCAAAATTGATCAAATGATACATATGAGTTTATAATGTTGATATGGATAAAAAATTATGAAGTTTGACTGTAAATTGGCCACAGTTGACGTTTTCCCCAATACAGTTGATTTTTAGGTCAACTGCTCAATTGACTGGGCAAAAATGTGATCCAAGACTTGAAACTTGACATGAGTAATATTGGGGGTCCACAATGATATATGAAAGTCATATGAGACATTAAAAGTTCAATTATCCTTATGCAATCTCAAACCCTAATTTCAGTCATCAGTGCTTAAGGAGGTGTCTTGAGCTGATTAATCCTTGTACAGTCTTGAACCAATAGGGATCTTGTGAGAAAATATTTGATAAATGAGAGGGAAAATTTTGGGGTACAACACAGGGCTCGCTTGTATTCATTATCTAATGACGTGAATTCCTTGCAGGACTTGTTTATAGTCATTATCCAATAACCTGGACTTCTTGCAAGGCTTACTTGTTTACGTCACCTTGCACTTTTGTTTGATGCATAGCATACACATCATGACATCATGCTATAGAATTTGCATTAACCATTTCAAGGGCTATGACCCACTCGACATGGTGAGCTTGATTCTCGTAGAAGGACATTAAAGGATACGAAGTTCTTCAATCAAAGCTGCAGTTAGATTCAGTTGCTAACATCTTCTTGTGTTTACCCTGCGAGATCCTTGAAAACATTACATGCATGTCATTACATAATAAGTATTCTCAAGACAGGTTTCTCATTTTCTCGCTGTTTATTTTAGCAAGGAAGATGGCTCTCGAACAGAATGAAAGAGATCTCTAAACTCAAGATGCTCAATTCAAGGAAATGTTCCTGAATCTATCCAAGGGGCAAGAAGAATTGAAAGCACTCCTCGATGGGAACTTGACTAAGAAAAATCCTAACGACAACAAGGATGACCAGTTGGAAAAACTACAAGCTGGGATGGAAAGGATGAGAATCCAGATGAATAGTCAAATGGCTCTTATCCAAAATTTAGCTCGGGGATAAGAAGAGTTGAGGATTCTCATTAGCAAGCTTCATCAGGACAGATATGACCGCTTGGGGAAAATTGCTAAAATTTGAGGCCTAGTCAATGATCAACCTCTCTTGGCAGATGGGGAATTGGGTGACATGTTCATGCAGGAACATGTTAAAAATAAACTCAGTAACGATAAATTTCAGCAAATTGCATCTTCAAGTACTAAGAAGAGATCATATAAAAGAAAGAAGGAGTCCAGTACTCTATACGACCATAAGGATCGTAATAAGAGTGATCTCAACCAATATGTAGGGGCAGTGCTAACCTCTAATCCAATACCAGTGAAACATCAATGACAAGGAAATTAGCATAAACAGGACACGCCCAAAAGGCAATTCACCAAAATCAACATGTCTTCGACTCAAGTATTGCAACACATGTTGAGGATGAAGTTGATTACGTTGAAGGATCCTCCTCAAAATCCCAACACCTCCTCTCCTCAGTACAATCCTAATGTAAGATCCGCTTATCATTCCAATAGTCCTGGGTATGACACTAATAGCTATTGGATATTGAAAAATAATATTCAAGACTTGATCGATAAAGGAGTGCTGGAGTTCACACAAGATGGTCAGACTGAATTCTTTTTTCATCCCTCAAAGGCACACCTTCTTAACTGACAAATTCAAACGGGAAGGCTTTTTGTTCATTAGAATTTTCAAATTGTAATTTTCTTTTGATTGTTCGAACACTTATTTTATGTCAAACTTTTTAATTACATTAATGCATTGCACATGTTTGTCTTGAATTGATCCATTCGTTTTCACTATACTAAAACTATGCTTTTACTCCCTTTTTGTGATATTCTTCTCTCAATTAAAAGCTATAAGCCTTTAGAGGGAGGATGAGGAAAACAATACCATAATCTCATACATAATGCTTTTGAACAGACCTTGCTGACGATGTACAGGCGTTGTTTCAAATCCTAAACAGTGGAGTTATAAGGAAAATAATCCCTAGTCAACCCTTTGAGCCTAAGAAGTATGAGTTTTCTTTTCCACACCAATTGAAACCTATAATCATAACCTGGGGCATGGTAGTTTCTTAGTTAACTCATTGGTGCATTCAATCGCAAGCTCTACCTTCGTACACGATAAATAATGTCGAAGATGTTCTTCTAAATCAAAAGACAGTGATGATTCCCCGTAATCACTAAAATAGGCAGTCATAATTTTCAAAAGAAAAGCCCGTTAAGTCAAAACCTATGAATAAGACTTAAGAAAAAACTGGGGCATCCCGCTGACGGTAATCACAAAAGAAACAGTTCAGGCAAAAGATAGGGATGATAAAATTAAAAAAAAATAGGTCACTACAAATCCACAACAAAAGAATAAATGTTACAAAAAAATGATTGCCTTCTCAAATAAACTTTCGGTATCCGAACCATCACAGAAATATCAGGGTAAAGATTCCAGACTCAATTGGGATCTAAACAACAATTAACTGAGTATAAGACTGGAGAATATCACGAAGAACAATTTGGGTACAAATACAGTTTGAGCCTTTATCATTTGTTTCTTAAACCGTGAACCAGACCACGTTACAACCCTTAAAAGTCCTAATTTGAGCTTGGGTTAGTTTGAAAGCATACTGTTACAAAAGGTATCCCGAATCTCGTAAGGTTTACTATAAATCCTGAGTTGAATTCATATTCTTACAAAATTCAGTTTGTTTACTAAAAATGCATTTCAAAACTTCAAGACAGACATAAGCTTTGCATTTTTTTAAATGCCATTGTTTGCATATGACTAACTGTTCGACAACATAGAATTCGCATAACGGATATTCAATGAACGGAAATCCTCTCAATGAACATAATCACCTCAGATGAAAAGACATTTCCAGTAACAGGCCTTTCATAATCTAGGGGCATGACATGGTGCTTAACTGATATAGGGTAGTCAAGTCAAGATTCAAAGAATCTCTCAAAAGTGCCGAATAGCCAGGGGCAGATATCCATCTGAGTCACTTGGGGCATTGAACATGAGTTCTAGTAAAGTGCCATGTACGATCAAGCAAACATTTTATGGCAGTGCTACAAAACTTACTACTATAAACAATGACAATTCTTTGCACCCTGTGAACACAGACATAGTCGAAAAATACTACGCATGAAAACAGACCCGCTAGGTTGAATGGCCTGGGAAAAAATAAGGGTATCCCGGTGAACCAAAAGAGTTCGGGCAAAAATTATGAAAATATAAATAAAACTATACACCCGAAAAGTCAAAAACCTGAAAAGGTTGCTTGGGTAAAAAAAGGGTATCCCGGTGGACTGAAAATCTGAAAGGACAATCCAGGCAAAGGTTACGGATTAAAGCGTACAACTATGTCCTGTCATCTCATCACTTGTCTATCAGTAGAAGACTTATCTCCCTGATCAGCATTCGCCAAGGGCTCTTGAAGTTGATGACGTCCAAGCTGTCCACAAATACCTACAGAGTCGCTTCAAGAGATTATCTCTACAAAGTAATCTTCACAAAATTATACATTCCCCACAATTTTCCCAACAGATTGCTTCGGCAGGAAAAGGAGTGTAGTATTTTTCCCAGTAATATTTCCCATCTATGGGATACCAATCATTACCGTTTATAGGAATTCTTCTCCCCATCTAAATTTTCAAAACTTTAAAAGCCTCTACAAACCACTTCTCTCCAGCAGAGCTCATTCTCCTCGGAAAAGAGTTTCACTCAGCAAGAGTATTTCTCCATCAAATAGGGTCTATTTCCCCAAACAATTTATCACCTTTTAGATACAATTCAGATACAATATAGATATAGATTCATTCTGACACTCATTCCAGATTCACTCTAGATACAGGTTAGATACAACCTAGATATAGATTCATTCTGACACTCATTCCAGATCATCTTCCAGATACAGTTCAGATACAATCTAGATATAGTTTCATTCTGACACTCATTCTGACACTCATTCTAGATCCTCTTCCAGATACAATTCAGATACGATCCATATATGGATGTCATTCTGATAATCATTTAGTGCATCTTCCAGATACAGTTCATATACAATATAGATATAGATTCATTCTGACACTCATTCTAGATCCTCTTCCAGATATGATTCAGATACAATCCAAATATGGATATCATTCTGAGACTCGTTCAACACATCTTCAGATACAATCAAGGCATATATTTATTCTGACACTCCCCAGTTTGAGTGTGCTTCTACTACAAACCACCAAAAAAATTCCCTTCCCCAGCAAAGTTTCCACTATCCCCAGAGGGTTGCAATTGAATCTAAAATAGAATCAGATATCAGTCAACCTTATCCTCCTCAGACGAGCCAGAAAGTTATCCATCTCTGTTATCCCCAGTCAGGATATACAAATAATTATAACCCCCAGTAGAGCAAAGAACAACCAAATATTCTTGAACTCTTCTCCCCAAGCAGGAATTAACATTCTCGGGCAAGAGTTTCCTCAAAAAGCAGAAATCAATGTTCCCCAGCGGAGTTTCCTCAAATTTACAAATTTGCTTCAAAAACATTTCAGATTCATACAACATTTACCAAATGTCATAGCTCATGCATACGAAACGCATATAGAATAATCTCATATATTTTAAGAACATCATTGCACAATACATTTCATACATTCAAACATTGCATACAACTAATTCCTTACCTTTTCAGAAAATATCAATCAACAAACATCATCCAATACTTATATGACCTGACAATCTTCTCAAAGACTACATTTGACGAAGGGCAATTTCAACATTTTCCTTTGGAGGTCTTTCTCAAAATATATTTGCTGGTTCAGTTTAAATCGACCAATGATTTACCCTGATTCGTATTCTGGTAGACACTTTCTTTGGTTCAGTTAAATTGCCCAATGATTTATTCTGATTCTTATCCAGTTAAAGATAAGTACAGACATCTGCTGGTCCAATTTAAATCAACCAATGATTTACCTTGATTCATTTCCAGTAGACTCTTATCGACCCAAAGATTTTTCTAATTCTTATCCAGTTAAAGACAATTAAAGACCTCTCCTGGTTTAGTTTAAGTCGACCAATGATGTACCCTGATTCATTTTCTGGTAGACGCTTTCTATGGTTCAATTAAATCGACCCTAAGATTTTTCAAATTCTTATCCAGTTAAAGAGAATAAAAGACCTCTACTGGTTCAGTTTAAATCGACCAATGATTTATCCTGATTCTTTTCCAGTAGACTCTTTCTCTGGTTCAGTTAAATCGACCAATGATTTATCCTGATTCTTTTCCAGTAGACTCTTTCTCTGGTTCAGTTAAATTGACCCTAAGATTTTTTTGATTCATATCCAGTTAAAGACAACTCAAGACCTCTACTGGTTAAGTTTAAATCGACCAATGATTTATCCTGATTCTCTTCCAGTGAACTCTTTCTCTAGTTTAGTTTAAATCAACCAATGATTTATTCTGATTCATTTTCCAGTAGACACCTTACTCTGGTTCAGTTTAAGTTTCCCAAAGACTTATTCTGATTCTTATCCAATTGAAGACAATCAAGACCTTTCTCTGGTTTAACTTAAATTGCTCAAATCTATATTCTGATTATTATCCAATTAAAGTTAAGTACAGACATCTGCTGGTTCAGTTTGAATCGACCAATTATTTATCCTGATGCTTTTCCAGTAGACCTTTCTCTAGTTCAGTTTAAATCAACCAAATATTTATTCTGATACTTCTTCTAGTTGAAGTCAACAGTTATTTTGGATGGCATCTATAAGCCCATCTCTGAAAAATCTCTGTCACCTCTCTAAATGGAATCTATAAGCCCATTCTCGATACAATCAACCAACAACATTACCTCTTGCACAGTCATGTGCAAATTTCTAGGCATTTAAGTGTTCAATCATCTTCTACCTTTAAGTCACGAATGGCGGACATGCCAATCTAACTTTTCAGATTTAAGAGGATTGAACAGGGGCATCTGTTTTACCCCAAAATTTTCCCTCATTTTTTTCTTCAAATCATTCTTTCAAGGCTTCTCAGACACTCAAGGCACTCAAGGGTTGACCAGTCAAATCACTTCCTAAGCCCAAAGGTCTACAATTAAGGTTTTTAATTTCTCAAGGAAATTTGTATTGAAAAGGTATCAAGTGTCTTCCATGGTTCTTCATAGGTCCTCAACAAGGTCCATGTCAAGTTTCAAGTCCTACATCACAAGTTTGCTCAGTTAATGGCTCATATGATTGAAAATCAACCGTATTGATCAAAAAGTCAATTATGGTCAACATACATTCAAACTTCAAGATTTTTGGTCAAAGTCAACATTTTAAGGTTATATTCATCATTTTATCAAGGGTTAATCATGATTCCCCAAGGAAATCCCTCAAATTATCAAAAGTCAAGAATTGTCAAATTAGAGTTCCCTTAGGATAAGTCAACTGAACTTTGACCAGGCATAACTTTCACATACTTCATCAAATTTTCCCCAACCAAAGCTCATTTTAAAGAGAATTCAATTATCTATAACTTTTAATTTATGCTCAAGTCCAAAAAATGCTTCATTTGAAAGATATGAGCAAATACATTTTAAGTCATTTTCAAAAGTCATCAAAAGACACTTTTTGTCAAGGCAACTTACATCAAGATAATGTCTTCAAAAGAAAAAATGATTAACATAGATATTGTAGAGGACATATTGAGCTTTCAAAAAAGTCCTAGATCATATTCAAAAGATGAAATTGAGCAAGTTATGAGTTGCACAAGTTGGAAGATTTTGAAGAAATTCATGAAGTTCAAATTGGGCAATTTAGAAACTTTGAACTAGTGAGCCTAATTTTTGGTGTTCAAACATGTTTACCAAATATTAGAGGACCTCTAAGTCCATTTTTACATGGCTTTGATTTTTATTTATATTTATCTTGATTTTATTTAATTTAAAACAAAATAAATTAAATAAAATCATAAGAGAGCATGGGATAATGCAAGTGGGCTTGATTTGATCAACTATGAGGCCCAATAATTCATGCAAGACACATATAAATAGTCCAGGTTCGTTGCACATTCAAAAGGGTAAGAAAACATGCAAAATGAAAGTTTTTAAGTTGTTTGATTTTGGGTTTATTAGGGCCATCATGTCTTGATCCCTTGCCTTGTTTATCAACTCACTCTTCCCCTTTATAAATACTGAGCCAAAGCAAGCCAAAAGGACACGAAAAATCTGGCATACAAACTCTCCATAATTCTCAAAAAAAATCTCAAAGTTGCAAAGTTCATATACTCATTTCCAGGAAGTTGCAGTCCAAACAAGTGATTGAGTCACATTCCTAAGGTGCCCAGGAATTGAACCACGCCCATAATCGATCCCTTCTTGTTAAATATGCATTGTTAACCGATTTAACATATGCATACATGTTCATAGCAATGTATAGAACATGTTGGACGTAAAACATGTGAGCTTTGGGGCTTAAATCGCAAGATGCCATTTTTAACTCCGATCGAACACTTTGTTTCGAAGCGCATAATTCAGGAATCTTTAGCTAAAAATAACACAAGATTCAGACTCAGGGTGATTTTTTAAGGGGGGTAAGGTTATTTTAGATCTTTAATGGTTATTATTTTGAAGGAATGATTTTCATGCCAACTGGAGAAGACAACCGGAAGGTTGACTCCAGTGGTTGACTTCGGTCGAAGGCGTGGCATCCCCTTAGTGGCCCATTCAAATTTCCCAGCGCACACATGTTTTGATTTTCAAATATTTGAATTTCATAATATTTATATTTGTTTGCATTTGAAATAACGAATGAGCAGCTGGCACAGATGGTAACACATGTACTCTTAAGGCATATCTCCCCCACGTCCTGGGTTCGATCCAGGCGTGAGGGAGTTTTACTTTTCATATTTTCTCATTACTGAGCAGGTACCCAGCAGAGCCATACGCGCACGGTGTGCTCCACTTCCTGACCACTAGATTCCATCAGGCCAGATCCAAGGCCTCAAAGGCGCGTTCCATGATACACTCCAAGGTGTGCTTCCCAATTGGATCAAATGGAGCTCTGGGCTCAGTTTGTCTTGGGCAAAGCATATTTTGTTTTTTGCACCCCTCTAACCATTTTTGCAGTGCAGGCTCAATTAAGTTTTTTTTTTAATTTTCTTTATTTAGTTTCAATAAACATTTTTTTTTTCAGTTTTATTTTTTTAATTAAAAACATAAAATCAAAATTTAAAAAATTAGATTTAGGATTAATTAATTAGCTTTATTTTTATAATAAAATTAATTAATTTAAATCATTTTGAGTTTATTTTGCTAATTAAAATTGTTTAGGATAAGGTTTATTATCATAAAGATTTTTTTTTTTCTTAATTAAAAACAACAAAAATATTTTTTTTACTTAGATTTTTTAGGGTTTTATATATTTCCTCTTTTCCTTTCTCCGCGCGTTATTTACATTTTCACATTATTATTTTTCATAATTTATGTAAATGCTCAAAAGGATGTAATAGTTTAATTTAGGAGATTTACATTTTTCCCCATTTTGGTTTGTATCCCCCCATCCCGAAGCAATGTAATAACGTAGTTTAATTTCCGCATTTTTATTTTTCTGCACTTGTATATAATGAACTGTCGGATGTATGCTTAATAAGATTGATGACAAGATCTTAAAAGCAAACGTTAGAAAACCTAACATCCAAGACAAATAACTGAAATACAACACACTTTGCACATGCGCACCTCTAGGGTATTCCTCACTTGTTGCCTCAGATAAAGAACAGTCATGTCCCTCGAACTCGGAACGCTTTAGCAAAGACCCTTCGGTTAAAAGATCGTAGTCCCTCGATGATCCTTCGATGCTGCCTCGGTAGACGATCTTAGTCCTTTATGACAATTTCTAAAGCGTCCTACGAGTTTCCTTTAGGACTGTACGATGACCCGCACCCGTCCCTCAAACATCCAATGATAGGGCTTCCTATTAACGTGGGATAGCGCTATCTAAGGGAAAGGAGAAAAAGAACAAAGACCATTCGAGTAGGTAGACAACTCGTAGTTGCTTCCTCACAAAACAAAATAAAATTTCTCACACATACACTCTCTTTTTCTAAATACTTTCAAAGACAAAAACACTTTGTATGCGTTCTCAACAATACGAGAATCATTACAAAGTTCGTCGCACTAAGGCGTATTTTCAAAAATACACTTACACAAAAAGCATTTTCAAAATGAGCTACCAACTAAGAGCTCGTAGATAACTACGCATGGAAAGGGTGCTAATACCTTCCCTTTCCATAAT
This sequence comes from Vicia faba, assembly GCA_948472305.1. Lineage (NCBI taxonomy): Eukaryota > Viridiplantae > Streptophyta > Magnoliopsida > Fabales > Fabaceae > Vicia > Vicia faba. Next base: position 35,156,586 of record OX451738.1, read on the forward strand.
CTACCCCCGAACTCAAAATCTTTAAAAAGGTCTTTCATGTTGTTTTCACCCTTTCCTTTGATGGATAAAAGAAAAGTCGGTGGCGACTCTTGCTAACCGCAACACTTATGATAAAACATGAAACCAGTAAAGTCAATTCTCTCACCGTACTACAGAACTGGAGACTCTGCTGAGGATAATCTTAAAAGTGGGGTTACCTTAGAGCTATATCATATTTAAAAATGTTTTAATTGTTTGACTTGTATGCTTTACATTTTGGGTTTATGTTTGGGCTATTCTTAAAGATCCTATACCCGCATCTGGGGCACTTTAGGTAAGTAGCAATACGAGGCTTGTGTGTGGTGTCATGAAGCACTAACTGACTGTAGAATCTTAGTTGAACAAACTTGGCCATTAGAAAGTAGTGAGATAGCCAACTTTGGTGCAAAACTGAATATTGGTTGATACTCGATACTACACTCATTGAGGTCAGACTTTCAAGATATTTCAGCCGCGAGAAAAAATCGCTTGAGCTGAAATAATGCTTGCTGAAGAAAGATCAGTGATATTGAGACTCCTAGAACCCGATTACTTATTTTAGGACAGGTTTAGCCAACTGAACTTAAAGAGGGTACTTACCTACAAACTCCTTGCAAGCCTGAACCTAAGGTTGTTTGTGTAACTTGTTTGCATTCATTATCTAACAACTTGAACTCCTTGTAGGGCTTCCTTGCATTCATTATCTAACGACGTGAATTCCTTGCAGGCCTTGTTTGTAGTCATTATCCAATAACCTGGGCTTCTTTCAAGGCTTACTTGTTTACGTCACCTTGCACTTTTGTTTGGTGCATAACATACACATCATGACATCATGCTATAGCATTTTCATTAACCATTTCAAGGATCTCAAAGGGCATGTGATACAGGTTATGATAAACCAAATGTCTAGCAAGGGGAAAGGGGATTTATTTTCCTCTAGCCAAAGCCATCAAAGCATGATGTCTTGAGTCATTGGCTATGACCCACTCTACATGGTGAGCTTGATTCTCATATAAGGACATTGAACAATATGAAGTTCTTCAATCAAAGTTGTAGTCAGATTCAGTTGCTAACATCTTCTTGTGTTTACCCTGCGAGATCCTTGAAAACATTACATGCATGTCATTATATAACAGGTATTCTCAAGACAGGTGTCTCATTTTCTCTCTCTTTATTTCAGCAAGGAAGATGGATCTCGAACAAAATGACAGAGATTTCCAAACTCCAGATGCTCACTTCAAGGAAATGTTCCTGAATCTATCCAAGGGGGAAGAAGATTTGAAAGCACTCCTCACTAGGAACTTGCCCAAGAAAAATCCTGACAACAACAAGGATGACCAGTTGGAACAACTGCAAGCTGAGATGGAAAGGATGAGAATCTAGATGAATAGTCAGATGGTTCTTATCAAAAATTTAGCTCGGGGAGAAGAAGAGTTAAGGATTCTCATCAGCAAGCTTCATCAGGACAGATACGACCATCTGGGGAAAACTACTAGAATTTGGGGCCTAGTCAATGATCAACCTCTCTTGGCAGACAGGGAATTGGGTGACATGTTCATGCGGGAACATGTAGAAAATAAACTCAGGAGCGGTGAAAGTCAGGGGAATGCATCTTTAAGTACTCAGAAGAGATCATACAACGGAAAGAAGGAGTCCAGTACTGTGTATGACCAGAAGGATTGTAATAAGAGTGATCTCAACCAATTTGAAGGGGAAGTGCGAACCTCTAATCCAGTATCAGTGTAACAGCAACGACAAGGCAATCAGTGTAAAAAGGACACGCCCAAAATGCAATTCACCAAAATTAACATGTACTCGACTCAAGTATTGCAACACATGTTGAGGATGGAGTTGATTACGTTGAAGGATCCTCCTCAGAATCCCAACACTTCCTCTCCTCGGTACAATCCTAATGTGAGATGCGCTTAGCATTCCAATAGTCTTAGGAATGACACTAATAGCTGTTGGGAATTGAAAAATAAGATTCAAGACTTGATCGACAAAGGAGTGCTAGAGTTTACATAAGATGGTCATACTGAATTGTTTTGTCATCCCTCAAAGGCACACCACCTGAAGTGACAAGTTCAGCCAAAAGGTTTTTTGTTCATTAGAATTTTCAAATTGAAATTTTATTTTGATTGTTTGAACACTTATTTTATGTCAAACTTTGCTATTCCATTAATGCATTGCATATGTTTGTATTGAATTAATCCATTCGTTTTCACTATACTGAAACTATGCTTTTACTTCCTTTTTGTGATATTCAACTCTCAATTAAAAGCTATAAGCCTTTAGAGGGAGGATGACGAAAACAATACCATAATCTCATACAATATGCTTTTGAACATACCTTGCTAACAATGTACAGGCGTTGTTTCAAATCCTAAACAGTGGAGTTATAAGGAAGATAATCCCTAGTCAACCCCTTTGAGCCTAAGAAGTAGGAGTTTTTTTTTCCACACAAATTGAAACCTCTAATCATAATCTGGGGCTGGGAAGTTTCTCAGTTAATTCAATGGTGCATTCAATTGCAAGCTCTACCTTCGTACACGACAAATAGTGTTGAAGATACTCTTCTAAATCAAAAGACGTTCATGATTCCCCATAATCACTAAAACAAGCAGTCATTATTTTTCAAAAGAAAAGCCCGATAAGTCAAAACCTATGAAGGAGACTTAAGAAAAAACTGGGGCATCCCGCTGACTGTAATCACTAAAGAAACAGTTTAGGAAAAAGGTAGGGATAATAAAATAAAATAAAAAGAGGTCGCTACAAATCATCAGCAAAAGAAAAAATGTTACAAAAAATGATTGCCTTCTCAAATAAACTTTCGGTATCCGAACCATCACCAGAATATCACTGCAAATATTCCAGACTCAATTGGGATCTAAACACACAATTAACTGAGTATAGGGCTGAAGAATATCATGAATAACGGTTTGGGTAAAAATAAATTTTGAGCCTTTATCCTTTGTTTCTTAAACCGTGAACCAGGCCACATTACAACCATTAAAAGTCCTAACTGAAGCATGGGTTAGTTCAAAAGCATATTGTACAAAAGGTATCCTGACTCCCGTAAGGTTTACTATAAATCCTAAGTTGGATTCATATTCTTACAAAATTTTGTTTGTTTACTAAAAATGCATTTTCAAAACTTCAAGACAGACATAAGCTTTTCATTTTTAAAAATGCCATTATTTGCATATGACTAACTGTTCGACAACAAAGAAATCCGTACAAAGTATATTCAATGAATGAAAATCCTCTCAATGAACAGAATCACCTCATATGAAAAGAAATTTCCAGTAACAAGCCTTTCATAATCCAGGGGCATGACGTGGTGCCTAACTGATCTAGGGAAGTCAAGTCAAGATTCAAAGAATCTCACAAAAGTGACGAATAGCCAAGGGCATATCTCCATCTGAATCACTTGGGGCATTGAACATGAGTTCCAGCAAAGGGCCATGTACAATCAAGAAAGCATTTTCTGGAAGTGCTACAACACTTACTATTATGGAAAGTGACAATTCTCCACACCCTGTGAACACGAACATAGTCGAAAAATAATACGCATGAAAAAAGATCTGCTAGGTTGACTAGCCGAGGCAAAAATAAGGGCATCCCAGCGAACCAAAAGAGTTCGGGTAAAGATTATGGGTATATAAATAAAATTGTACACCCGGAAAGTCGAAAATCTGAAAAGGCGGCTTGGGCTAAAAAGGGTATCCTGGTGGGCTGAAAATCTGAAAGGACAGTCCAGGAAAAAGTTAAGGATTAAAATGTACGACTATGTTCCATCATCTCGTCACTTATCTATCAGTAGAAGACTTATCACTGTGATTAGCATTCGCCAAAGGCTCTAGAAGTTGATGACATCCAAGCCGTCCACAAATCTCCACAGAGTCGCTTCAAGAGATTATCCCTACAAAGTAATCTTCACAAAGTCATACATTCCCCGCAATTTTCCCAGTAGATTACTCCGGCGGGAAAATGAGTATAGTCTTTTTTCCAGTAATATTGACCATCTACGGGATCCCAATCATTATAGTTTTTGGGAATTCTTCTCCCCAGCTAAGTTTTCAAAACTGTAAAAGCCTCTGCAGACTACTTCTCTCCAGCAGAGCTCATTCTCCTCAGCAAGAGTATTTCTCCATCATACATGGTCTATTTCCCCAAATAATTTATGAGCTTTTAGATAAAGTTTAGATACAATCTAGATATAGATTCATTGTGACATTCATTCCAGATTCACTTCAGATACAGTTTAGATAATATCTAGATATATATTCATTATGTCACTCATTCCATATCCTTTTCCAGATACAATTCAGATACAATCTAGATATAGATTCATTCAGAAACTCATTCTAGATCCTCTTCCAGATACAGTTCATATACGATCCAAATATGGATGTCATTCTGATACTCATTCAGTACATCTTCCAGATACAGTTCAGATACAATCTAGATATAGATTCATTCTGACACCCATTCTAGAGCCTCTTCCAGATATGATTCAGATACAATCCAGATATGGATATCATTATGAGACCCGTTCAACATATCTTCATATACAATTAAGGCATAAATTTATTTTGACACTCCCCAGTTTGAGTGTGCTTCTACCACAAACCACAGGAAAAATTCCCTTCCCCGGTGAGGTTGCCACTATCCCTAGAGGGTTTCTACTGAATCTAAAATCGGATCAGATGTCAGTCAAAGTTATCCTCCTTAGACGAGTGATAACACGAAAATGTATAGTATATTTGGCTTGATTAACAAATATTATGTCTCTATTTTAATTAATTAAATTACTCTTTATTCGTATTATGTTGGTATTTTCTATGTTTTCAGGAATTTGATGTTTGCAAGGCATGTGCGAAGAAAGTCGAGAAAAGTCAATCTAATCAAGAGCAATTATACAATTGAGGGGTGTGTGGTAGAATAGGGTGCACTAAAAGCAAAAAGACCAAGAAAAGAAGCACTGGCCCAATCCACTAAGGGAGTGTGACGACCGTTACACATTGGCCTAAAGGAGTGTAACAACCGTTACACCCTACCACGCAAGCCTTTCCTAAAAAACAAGAGTGTAACGACCATTACACCCTACCACACAAGCCCTACCCCAAGTTCAGGAGTGTAACGACCGTTACACTTAGAGTTCTTCAGTATGTAACGGTCGCTACAGAGGAAATTTCGGAGGAGAAAATATATCAACTCCCGCGCGTCTCCAAGGCTATAAATAGGGCCCTCTCTCGTCCATTTTAAGATATATATTTTATTTTTCGTTCATAGCTTTTTCTTAGAATGTAAAAGTAATAGTTCTCCATATCGAGGGACTATTACCAAATTAGTTTTAGGATTTATTACTACCATTTAATATATGTATCAGATCTAAGTTTGTCAGCTATTTGAATTCAAGATTTCTTTGTTTCCATTTTCTGCATTTACAGGTTCTTCATTTTACCACTTTATTATTATTATTATTATCATTGCTATTCTTTTTTATCGCATTATTTATTATTACTATTTTGTTTGCCAAATTTAATTGCTATGTCATTTTTCATCAAAACTATAATTATTCATGCGTTTTTAATTAGTAACATGTCTGGCTAAATAGTTTTGAGTCCGATGTGAGGACCGTTGTTGCCAACGAACTCGGTAGAAAATAATAGGTGTAAATTTATGATCAGAATTCTGTTTTGGTTTTAAGTTCCAAGTCTAATTTAAATAACCTTGTCACGAGAGTGAAAGATTATTTAACACGATTTTGTCACGAGAGTGAGAAATCAATTAAGGTTAGAGCCGTCACTGTGAGAGCGTGGGGATCAAACCAGATAGTGGAAATTAAGCATCAAATCTAAATACAGCGAGAGCGCTTTATCCGTGTTTAGGATATTATTGGCTTTCAAAATATATTTCTTAGTTACCGGGCGAGCGAGAGCAAAATCTTGGGACTAGGAAGTATGGCTTTAGTTAATAACGCGGGAATGTGAGATGGGTTCTTTAAGTTAGTATATTCACGTAACTAAGTTATAGTCGCTATTAGTACCTGTTTTCTATAAGTCCTTCAGGAACGCGGAAATCATATCCCGACCTCGTTTTATTATTATTTTCAAACCTTTAGCATTTAGTACCTTTATTCCCCTTAATCAATTATTCATTAGCCTTAACTTATCCTCAACCAAATTTCCTCTATGATCACCGCTCCCAATATCTTGAGGAGTCGCAAGAATCCTATAAATCTGACCTCGAAATATTAATGGAAAATTTTAATGAAATAACTATGATGATAGAGCGCTTTGTGGAAACACAAAATGCGACTCTAACTCACTTTGAAGAATCAGAAGAATCACATGATTTTAACTTCGAAACATCAATCGAGGATTTTGATGCGACGCTAATTAACTCTAGGTAAGAATCTATGATGGAGCACTTTATAGACACACAAACTGTCCATAATGAAGAGTTTAGCAAACAAAGTCTTCAAAACAATGAAACCTTTAGGCAATTGACCATTGTGGTTGAGCCGCTCGCGACTCACAACATAGCCTTAGAGACTCAAATCTCCCAGCTTGAACAAAACCCTCTAGGTCCCTTCCCTGAGGAGAGAATGTATGTTGTAACAACCAGTATTGAAAAACAAATTGAAAATCCTAAGTAGAGTGATAATGAGGTTGAGGAGAGTGATGATGTGGTTGAGGAGAGTTCCGACGAGAAAAGAGTAAAGATTGAGAAAAATACTCCAACACCATCTGAAAGGGAGGTTGTAGAAGCGGTAGAGAAGGAAGCACCTATTATTGTTCCTCATCCCTATACCCCACCTTTTCCTTTCTCAAAAAGTTTTATGGAAGCTCAGGTAGACTCCCAATCTAAAACATATGTGGAGGTATTGGAAAATATCCACACCAATGCACCCTTGTTTGAAGTCTTGCATAAAAAGGGAAAATTAGAGGACCATGAAACTAGGGATGTAATTACTGTTAAGAGGGTAAGGTTAACCTTTGAGGTGGTGGATGAAATCACTAAGCCAAAACTAAAAAATATGATACTTAGGATAGATCCAGAACCACTACCACAAGTTCAAAATAATGAACCACCCCACAGAAGAAAGAAAAGAAAAGGTGAGGGATATGTGAGATGGCTTGATAATTGGCCATGGAAAACGATAACTACTAAAAGTTCAACCGAAGAGTCATTCTCGAGAGAACAACCATGAGTGCTTGCACTCCTGGGCCGTCGATCTATCGATGTTAAACAAAGCACTGCGTGGGAGGCAACCCATGAGTTTTTAATTTAATGTTTTTTTTTTATTGTCTGAATTTACAGAAAATAAAGATATGGATTTCTCCTCACGTCTCGGCCATCTCTAGGCGGAAAATTTATAGATGATCATCTCGAAGATGAGTCGGTGCCCGCGCACATTCCTACTAATATCACTGCTGGTGGTGACACTGTTGATGAGTACGATAGGAGAAGGTACTTCCTCTAGATGCAGAGCGGATTTGGTCGTGATAGCCCATCAATAGCATTCATACAGGTTCTGTCTTTCCTATTTCCACCTTTTATCAAAACATTGAGGATAATGTTTGGTTTAAGTGTGGGGGAGGAACTCTACCGCTTTCAATTTATCGGTTTTTAGTTTGATTTATCGTTTTCTAAGTTTATTACATGTTTTTAGGATTTTACTTGTTTTCGGTATTTGGTCGAGTCATAGCATGTGTTGTCGAGTCTGTATGCCTGTTTTCAATTGTTATGTCGAGTCTGTATGCTTGTTTCCAGTTGTTATCGAATTTCCCCAAATTTTTAAAATTTTAGCCTCCAACAAAAAAAATTTCTTTTTGATTCATGGCACCACACTCTGAAAGTTTATAGGTTGTCTAGGCTTCGTTAGAGAGACTTGGGAAAGTTTCGATAAAATCGATACTGTTATGACACCCTAAACCCCTCATTATGTGATACCAATCTGGGTACCCATTATGTAAAGACCTTAGGCTCAAGTTTTCAAAGTAGCTCTTAAGTAGTTTATATTAGCAGACAACACCATCTTAAACACAAACTACGTAGGGAGTCGATGAATATAAGTGAATGATCCTGTTTTTAATAAATAATTCATTTAATTGAAAAATAACCTTCTAAGTTAGGTGACCCTCACCCGGTCATTTATCCCAACGGTTGTTAAGCCTGTAAGGATTTAATATAATCACCCATTGTTGGTTGGTCCAGAGGTCACTGGTACTGGACTTGGTAGGGTGGGCTACGGTCTGATCCCCCGTAACCGCAGTTGGGAAAAATGGGTTGCACCGCTTAAATACCAGAACTCCATCCTAAAGAAAAGAAAAGGATCATAGTCGCTAACCGATTTCCCCTACTATGTGCGTGTATAGATAATGGGCTTAATGTGATTGTGCTTGAATGAATAGAGTGAAATAAAAACGAGAGATATAGGTTGAGTTATAATGGCATGATTCGAATTGGTTTGCATAAAGTGGGAGTCTTTGAACATTGTGTTGTTACGGTATCCTTGGTGTTGAATACTTAGTACCTATCAAACTAACATTATCCTAGCAACCACGTATGATTAGGAGTCGTGTTGTGCCCTTGTTTCAAAGCTCTCTTATCATTTCTTTTACCGTGTTGGTCGATTACTTGAGGACAAGCAATGATTTAAGTGTGGGGGTATTTGATAACACGAAAATGTATAGTATATTTGGCTTGATTAACATAAATTATGTCTCTATTTTAATTAACTAAATTACTCTTTATTATGCTGGCATTTTCTATGTTTTCAGGAATTTGATGTTTGCAAGGCATGTGCGAAGAAAGTCGAGAAAATTCAAGCTAATCAAGAGCAATTATGCAATTTAGGGGTGTGTGGTAGAATAGGGTGCACTGAAAGCAAAAAGCCCAAGAAAAGAAGCACTGGCCCAATCCACTAAGGGAGTGTAACGACCGTTACACATTGTCCTAAGGGAATGTAACGACCATTACACATTGGCCTAAAGGAGTGTAACGACTGTTACACCCTGCCATGCAAGCCTTTTCTCAAAAGAAAGAGTGTAACGACCGTTACGCCCTGCCACACAAGCCCTACCCCAAGTTCAGGAGTGTAACGACCATTACATTGATAGTTCTTCAGTTCGTAGCGGTCGCTACGGAGGAAATTCCGGAGGAGAAAATATCTCAAATCCCACGTGTCTCCAAGGCTATAAATAGGGCCCTCTCTCGTCCATTTTAGGATATATATTTTTTATTTTTCGTTCATAGCTTTTTCTTAGAATGTAAAAGTAATAGTTCTCCATATCAGGGGACTATTACCAAATTTGTTTTAGGATTTATTTCTACCGTTTAATTTATGTATCACATCTAAGTTTGTCGGCTATTTGAATTTAAGATTTCTTTGTTTCCATTTTCTGCATTTACAAGTTCTTCATTTTACTGCTTTATTATTATTATTATTATCATTGCTATTCTTTTTTATCGCATTATTTATTATTACTATTTTGTTCGTCAAATTTAATTGCTATGTCGTTTTTCATCATAACTATAATTATTCATGCGTTTTTAATTAGTAACATGTCTGGCTAAATAGTCTTGAGTCCGTTGTGAGGACCGTTGTTGCCAACAGACTCGGTAGAAAATAATAGGTGCAAATTTATGATTGGAATTATATTTTGATTTTAAGTTCCAAGTCTAATTTAAATAACCTTGTCACGAGAGTGAAATATTATTTAACACGATTTTGTCATGAGAGTTAGAAATTAATTAAGGTTAGAGTCGTCAATGCGAGAGAATTGGGATCGAACCAGATAGTGGAAATTAGACAACAAATCTAAATACAGCGAGAGCGCTTTAGATGCGTTTAGGATATTATTGGCTTTCAAAATATATTTCTTAGTTATCGGGCGAGCGGGAGCAAAATCTTGGGACTAGGAAGTATGGCTTCAGTTAATAACACGAGAGTGTGAGATGGAGTCTTTAAGTTAGTATATTCTATGGAACTAAGTTATAGTTGTTATTAGTACCCGTTTTCTATAAGTCCTTCAGGAACGCGGAAATCATATCCCAGCCTCGTTTTAGTATTATTTTCAAACCTTTAGCATTTAGTACCCTTATTCCCCTCAATCAATTATTCATTAGCCTTAGCTTTACAAAGTGACGATAGATTACGGTAGGTTGACATTGGTCTTTGTGGTTCGACAATCTTTTATATTACTTTGATATTTCCATGCACTTACGGACACATCAAGTTTTTTGAGTGTGCTTCTACCACAAACCACCGCAAAAATTCCCTTCCCCAGTGAGGTTGCCACTATCCCTAGTGGGTTGCTATTGAATCTAAAATTGGATCAGATGTCAATCAAACTTATCCTCCTTAGATGAGCTGGAAAGTTATCCATCTCTATTAACCCCAGTCAGGATATACAAAGAATTATATCCCAAATTATAGCAAAGAACAACCAAATATTCTTGAACTCTTCTCCCCAATAAGGAATTAACATTCTCCAACAAGAGTTTCTTTAGAAAGCAGAAATCAATGTTCCCCAGCGGAGTTTCCTCAAATTTACAAATGCGTTTCAAAAACATGTCACATTCATACAACATTTACCAAATGTTATAGCATATGCATACGAAAAGCATGTAGCATAATCCCATATATTTTGAGAAAATCATTGCGTAATACACTTCATACATCATGACATTGCATACAACTAATTCCTTACCTTTTCAGGAAAGATCAATCAACAAACATCATCAACTACTTATATGACCTGAAAATATTATCAAAGACTACATATGACGAAGGGCTATTTCATCATTTTCCTCAGGAGGTCTTTCTCAAAATATATATGCTGGTTCAGTTTAAATCGACCAATGATTTACCCTGATTCGTACTCCGGTAGACACATTATTTGGTTCAGTTAAATTTCCCAATGATTTATTATGATTCTTATCCAGTTAAAGACAATTAAAGATCTCTGCTGGTTCAATTTAAATTGACCAATGATTTACCCTGATTCATTTTCCAGTAGATGCTTTCTCTGGTTCAGTTAAATCGACCATAAGATTTTTCTGATTCTTATCTAGTTAAAGACAATTAAAGACCTCTACTGGTTCAGTTTAAATTGATAAATGATTTATCCTGATTATATTTCGATAGACTCTTTCTCTGGTTTAGTTAAATTGACTCTAAGATTTTTCTGATTCTTATCCATTTAAAGACAACTCAAGACCTCTGTTGGTTCAGTTTAAATCGACCAATGATTTATCCCGATTTGTTTCCAGTAGATTTTTCTCTGGTTCAGTTTAAATAGACTCAATAATTTATTTTGATTCTTATCCAGTTAAAGACAATTAAAGGCCTCTATTGTTTCAGTTTAAATCGACCAATGATTTATCTTGATTCGTTTCCAGTAGATCTTTCTCTGGTTCAGTTTAAATCGAATCACTGATTTATTCTGATTCTTATCCAGTTAAAGTTAATTAAAGACCTCTGCTGGTTCAACTCAAATCGACCAATGATTTATCCTGATTCTTTTCTGGTGGACTCTTTCTCTAGTTCAGTTTAAATCAACCAATGATTTATCCTGATTCTTTTGCCAGTAGACACCTTACTCTAGTTCAATTTAAGCTGCCCAAAGACCTATTCTAATTCTTATCCAGTTGAATACAATCAAGACCTTTCTCTGGTTCAGCTTAAATCGCTCAAAGATTTATTCTGATTCTTATCCAGTTAAAGTTAAGTACAGACATCTTCTGGTTTAGTTTGAATCGACCAATGATTTATCCTGATGCTTTTCCAATAGACCTTTCTCTAGTTTAGTTTAAATCAACCAATATTTAATATGATACTTCTTCCAATTGAATTCAACAATTATTTTGGATGGTATATATAATCCCATCTCCGACAAATCTCTGCCACCTATCCAAATGGCATCTATAAGCCCATTCCAGATACAATCAACCAACAACGTTACCTCTTGCACATGTGAGTGCAAATTTCTGGGAAATTGAGTGTTCAATCATCTTCTACCTTGAAGTCATGAATGACAGACATGCCAATCTAACTTTTCAAAATTTTCCCTCCCCTTTTCTTCTCAAGACATTCTTTTAAGGCTTCTCATTTATTCAATACATTTAAGGGTTGACTAGTCAAGATGCTCCTCCTAAGCCAAAGGCTTACAACTAGGGTTTGGAGCTTCTCAAGGAAATTTGGTTTTCAAATGTCTCAAGTGGCTTTAATGGTACTTCATAGGTCTTCAACAAGGTTCATGTCAAGTTTCAAGTCATGCATCACAAGTTTGCTTCGTCAATGGCTCAGATGATTGAAAATTAACTGTATTGGTAAAAAAGTCAACCGTGATCAACATACAGTCAAACTTCAAGATTTTTGCTCAACATCAACATTTTGAAGTGATATTCATCATTTGATCAAGGGCTGATCATGATTCCCCAAGGAAAGATCTCAAATCATCAAAAGTCAAGAATTATCAAATTAGAGTTTCCCTAGGAGAAGTCAACTGAATTTTGACCAGACATAACTTTCACATACTTCATCAACTTTTCCCCAACCAAAGCTTATTTTGAAGAAAATTCAATTCCCTACAACTATTTTTATGCTCAAGTCCAAAAAATGATTCATTTGAAAGATATGAGCTAAAACATTATAGGTCATTTTCAAAAGTCAACGAAAGACACTTTTTATCAAGGCAACTTACATCAAGATAAAGTCTTGAAAAGCAAAAATGATCAACATATATATTGTAAAGGACATCTTGAGATTTGCAAAAAGACCAAGATCATCTTCAAAAGTTGAAAATTGAGCAAGTTATGAGTTGCACAAGTTGGGAAATTTTAAAGAAATTCATGAAATGCAAACTGGGCAAAATTGCAATTTTGAACTAATGGGCCTAGTTTTTGATATTCAAACATGTTTATAAGATGTGGTAGGACCTCTAAAAAATATTCACAGATGCTCATGATTTTTATTTCTTTTATTTGATTTTTTATTCATTTAAAAATGAATAAAATTGAATAAAAAGATGAAAATAGAGTGTGAAGACTTGGGCCTTTGGATTTTAAACCTTTTGCAAGCCCAACAAACTCATGCAAGCCAGCAATGTGTCTAAGTTCATGCTAAAAACGAAAATGGCAAGGATATGGCAAGTTTGGAAACAAATTAAGGTGTTTTATATTGGTTTGAAAAAGGCCTTCATAGCTTTGATTCATTACCATATATATCTATCTCTTTCACTTCCCTATAAATACTTAAGCAATGTAAGCTCAAAAGGACCACGAAATTCTTGCATACCAAAGCCATTTCAAAATTCTCCAAAAAATCATATGCATAAAAGCTATAAAAATTCTCAAAAAACAAATTCTCAAGAACCTTCGTGCTTCAAAGCTCTTCCTGCAGGCCTTCTCAACCCATAAATCTATCCTTATCCTATCCCTGAACGTGAAAGGGTAAGCTTGGCCAGTTACCATGGTCCAAAACACATGATAAAGGCATAGCATACATTTCCGATCGCATAACGCTTTATGATTCATGTTCTTTTGTTTTACTTTGTTTTGAGCTTAATGATTATTATTAACGTGATTTTGAGTACTTGATGAACAGGTTCTAACCTTTGATACACTTCCATGCACGCAGAATCGATAGATTCCATTTTTCTTCTGATTTTTGCATTTTGATCCAAAGCGCATGATTCAAGAACTTTTAACCCATAACTTTTTTTTGTTTATTATTTATTTTTGTTTTAATTCATTTCTTTTTTTTCTTTTTAATTACTTTTTTTAATAAATCATAAAATCAAATAAAAAAATTAGATTTAGGATTTAATTAATTTGCTTTACTTTTACAAGAAAATTAATTAATTTAATCACTTTTTAGTTTATTTTGTTAATTAAAATTGGTTAGAATTAGGTTTATTATCATAAAAAAATTTCCTAATTAAAAACAACAAAAAAACATTTTTCCAATGCTTAGAACTCTTTCATGGTTTTTCATCTTTTACATTTTCTCCTCCGCGCGTTTGTTTGCTTTATTCACATTATTTTCATGGATTATGTAATTGTACAAAGGGATGTAATAGTTTAAACTAGGACTTTTTTTCTTTCCTTCATTAGTGTAGTTTAATTTCCGAATTTTAATTTTTCCGCACTTGTATATATTTAACTGCTAGATGTATGCTAATAGGTATAGCATGATAAGACTTAAAAGCAAATGTTAGAAAACCTAACATTCAAGACAAATATAACTGAAATACAACACACTTCACACATGCGCACCTCTAGGGTATTCCTCACTTGTTGCCTCAGATAAACAATAATCATGTTCCTCGAACGTGGGATACTTTAGCAAAGATCCTTCAGTTAAAAGACCATAGTCCCTCGATGACCCTTCGATGCTACCTCGGTAGACGATCTTAGTCCCTTACGATAACTGCTAAAGCGTCCTACGAGTTACCTTTATGATTATACGATGACCCACGCCCGTCCCTCAAACATCCAATGATAGAGCTTCCTACTAACTAATGGTGGGATAACACTATCTAAGGGAAAGGAGAAAAAGAACAAAGACCATTCGAGTAGGTAGACAGCTCGTAGTTTCTTTCTCACAAAATAAAACAAAATTTCTCACACATACACTCTCTTTTTCTAAATATTTTCAAAGGAAAAAAATACTTTGTATGCGTTCTCAACGATACGAGAATCATTACAAAGTCCGCCGCACTATGGCGTCTTTTCAAAAATATTTTCAAAAATACACTTACACAAAAAAGGATTTTCAAAGTGAGCTAGAAACTAAGAGCCCGTAGATAAATATGGATGGAAAGGGTGCTAATACCTTCCCTTTCCATAACCTACCCCCCCGAACTCAAAATTCTTAAAAAGATCTTTCCTGTTCTTTTCACCCTTTTATTTGTTGGATAAAAGAAAAGTCGATGGCGACTCTTGCTAACCGCTACATTTGCGATAAAATGCAAAACCAGTAAAGTCACTTCTCCCACCGTATTAAAACTAGTAACACCAATATTACTCTATTTTTCTAATTAAAATAATTCTAACCAATTATTCTAATTATTCAAATTACCAAAAATCCTCTTAATCATATTAATTCCCCTTACACCATCATATACCACATCAAACATCATATTAACCATCATAATCATCAAAACATGTTAGTTACATCACAAATACACATTACAAATACACATCGTAAATCAATTAATTAAATAAATAAATCACTTAATTAACTTGGGGTGTTACAGCTACTCCTAACCAACACTTTAGCAAATGTGAAGGGAAACAAAGATATATACATACGTAGCACAATTGAAAACACATATATACAAAATAAACAAGTATGGCAAACAAGTATAAAGCAAACATATATACAATATAGGCAAGTATGGAAAACATGTATAAATATACAAGTATGGAAAACATAGACAAGTAAGTATACAAGTATAAATATACAAGTGTAAATACAATATAAATAATTTATACAAAGATAAAAAACATATAAATGATTGCAATGATTTCAATATAGAAACACCAATCTCTGAAAATGATGCCATTTTATTGTTGCGGTAAAGCGGCAAGAAAAAGTAAGTATTTTGTTTTATCGTCTCCACAGGAATTAGTGCGAGGAAAAGAATGTCGTTCAATAATCTCTGTGTTTCTAAGCTTGGTTTTGAATGGTTTAAAAGTAAAGTGCAGATATTAAAACTTATGAACAAGTAAATAAATGCATTCTTAGAGAGGAGAGAACTCGTCGGTATTGAATTTCATCTACCCATTAAATACTTAAATCTATCGATCAGTTGTAAACAACTTGCAATACTAGTAAATATCACCACGTATCCCTCACATCAATGTTCATGTTTGAAGCACCAACGAGAGTTCTACCGTATTGTCTCATCGGTGATGTCTCATACAACTAAATAACACAGAGCACTAAGAAATGATACCCAATGTGAATATTAGGTCAAAATCTATTTCTAGAGTTTAGAACCTAATAGATGTTCATCCTAGTTCCATATCTGAAGAGTATATGTCTATAGAAACTCATATCCAAATATAAATCAAGAAAGTAAGGATAACATCAAAAAATATATGTAAAATAGATAATATACAATGCCATGATCAATACATATACATAAAATCGTAATAAACTTACATACAAACCCCAACAATAGAGAATACAAAGAGAAGAAAAGAGATGAATCAACAACTCTCGCAGTGTCAAGACGATTATTGCAAATCCAACTCCGAATCATCAAGTTGTAACCTCTAATGTTGTTTTCTAAGCCTCAAATCTCCAAGAATGGGGCTCATACAAAGTTGATTTTGCAGACCGAGCTTAGCCTGCTCAGGGCGCACTAAGCGTGATCTCACTTATTGCACTTAAGCTTCCTTAAATTGCGCTAAGCCCCTATGGGACCGTGCTTATCGTGGTAGTCTTTGCCCCTATTTTCTATTGTGCCCTAGCACCACTCTTAGCCCGACCTAGGACTCATTATTTCCATCAAAATTGCATCTTTAAGCCTTCTTTATGCCCTATGATGCTCAAATGTTCAACCATGAAAAGAATCCTACAAAAAGAAATGAAAACTATCAAAACGATACAATATTTACACGATACCACAACTATACAAAATATTTGCACGATAACAAAATATATATATATTTACATAGAAGTTGATGTTTATTTACTATATTCCAACGAAATAAGTCAATGGGTGCCACAAAACTATACATAAACTTAACTAAAATTTGGTACTTATCAAGAAGCATGGTGTAATACGGTGGGAGAACTGACTTGGTTGTTTTACGTTTGATCGCAATTGTAAGGATAGCAAGAGTCGCCACCGACTTTTTTTTTATCTAATAAGGAAAGGCTGAAAAGAACAGGAAAGACCTTTCGAGATATTTTCTTGAGTTCGGGGGGTAGATTATAAAAAGGGAAGGTGTTAGCACCCTTTTTATCTGTAGTTATCTACAGGCTCTTAGTTGCTTGCTAGATCACTTGCTTCTTTGTTTGAAAATGTGTTTGCGATGTGGTTTTTGAAAGTATTTTGAAAAAGAATGTCTTTGTAAAGGTTCTCGTCTCTATAAGAACGCGTACAAAGTGTTTTGTCTTTTGAAAATGTTTCAAAGTGAAGTGTTGGTGCATAAAGTGTTTTTGTTGTGAGCAAGCGGGCAACTAGGAGTAACCTACCTACTCAAAAAGTCTTAAATGTTCTTTTCCTTCTCCTTTAGATGTGGCTATCTTACCATTGATTTGGTAAGAAGCTCTATCATTGGATGTGAATGGACGAGCACAGGACATTTGTATAGTCAAAGAAGGCAACCCATGGGACATTTTAGCAATGTCATTTCTGGACTAGACCGTTTACCGAAGGCAACATTAAGGGTCATCGAGGGACTACGATCTTTTATCGAGGGTCTTTGTTAAAACGCCCATGTTCGAGGGACATGACTATTTTCCGAAAGGCAATAAAGTGAGATCACCCTAGAGGTGCTAGTGTGCAAGTGTTTATGATTTACATGCATTTTGTCTTGATTAGGGTTATCTATTTGTTGATTTTATGTCTTACCATACAAACCCTAATTACTAGCATTTATATTTGAAAGCGATAAATTGCAGAAATATAAAGTCCTACGCTATTACATCATTTAGGGAAGGGGGTACATAATTATAAATGGGGATTTGCAAGCATTTAAATCCTAATCATCTATTACAACCATATTGAATTATACAATATAAGAAAAAGAAGAGAAAAAAAAAAGGAAAGGACTTGTTTTGAAAATGGTTTTTTGTCTTAATAAATTAAAAGGAAAATAATCATTTAATAAAAAAAATATTTTGATGTTTTGCATGTTAATAAAAATAGTACTAATGCTAAAAATAATAATAATAAAATAGGTAAATAAAAAATAATGAGAAATAAGATCAGCATGTTGCTGAAAGCAAAATAAAGAGGACCAGAATTTCTGATGCCCGGCGCGCTGTGGTTTGGCAAGAAACATCAGAGGTGATCAGAAGTTCTGAGTTGATGCATGCTGAGGTCCTGAAAAAAACGTTAGGGGGGAAAGCAGAAGTTCTGGGTCGCTACACGCTGAAGTTCTGAGTGTTAGAATAGTGAGAAAATCTTAGAAGTTTCGTGTGTTAAAACAGTGAGCAAAATCAGAAGTTCTGTGTTGTGTTAAACAGTGAGTGAAAATCAGAAGTTCCATGTTGTGTTAAATAGTGAGTGAAAATCAGAAGTTCTGTGCTGTGTTAAATAGTGAGTGAAAATCAGAAGTTCTGTGTTGTGTTAAAAACAGTGGGAAAGAAAGACCCAGAAGTTCTGTGTTACACTTCAACTCCTTCCTTATATTAATCAGCTCATCAGCAACTTAATCAGTTCTTAACAAGAGAAAAATTAGAAAGATAAAAGCACAACAGTTCATAGAAGTTCTAATCCTAATTCTTAGCATAGCTTTATTCAAGAAGTTCCGATCCACCGTTTTTTCCTACTTATGCAATGATATGGACAACATCAATACTATGATATTTACATATTTAATGATATTCTGAATGAAAAGATTCAAAGTCAGAAAGACTTACCTTGAATTTGGAACGTGTGTTTGGGACTTGAGTTGCTGCCTTCAGATGTTCTGGAGTCAGCAAGAACAATGTAACAGAAAACGCTATGTTCTTTGATTCAAAGGGAAGAACAAAGGTTTTGGTTTTGTTTAGGAATTCAGGGTTCACGAATGTTTTACTGTTTCCTTTTCTCTCTTTGATAATTCTCTCTTTCCAAAAGCCATCCCTTTGAAAGTGTGATGGAGCAACTTATTTATAGGTGAATTTGTTGTGGTTTTGGGGGAAAACAAATGGGATTTAAACATTTTTTCCATATTGTTCCATTTATTTTAATCACAGCTTTTGTATGCTAATTTGGTTCAAATATGGGGTTTGAGAAAGTGCAGACATGGACTAGATCAGCAGCTGGTTATAGGACTGTGTTGTAGCAGGGCAGCAGGCTGCTTAAACGAGGTTTTGGGATTTGGAGATGTTCTTATTGTAGGAGACCAAAAGCGTAGCCTCCATATGCTGAAGAGTCATGTTCTGACCAAAGGGCATTGCTTCCGTATGTTATGATTGAAGGGTCATATTTTGAACCGTCTTTGCAAAATCTGATTGCACTTTCCTGGAGACTGGCCCAGAAGTTCTGAAGTATCATATTCTCCTAACACTTAGAAAATTTTCCAAATGTTTAGAAATTTGATTTTTTCAAAGTAATTTTTGACTTCTGATTTTGATGAACTAATTTCATGTCTTGATGAAATATAATTTTTGAAACTTGATTTTGATCAAAGAGTTAGAGTTTGACTTTTCAGTGTGTTCTTGACCATTTTGCCCTTGTGAATGACTTTCTTAGAAAATGGGAATCCAAAGCTTGAAACTTGATGGAAGCAAACCCGAGGGTCCTGGATGATCCTTTGAGAAATGAGAGGGAAAATTTTCGGGTACAACAGTTACCCCTGTTCAATCTTCTTAAACTTGAAGAGTTAGATTGGCGAATCTGCCATTCGTGACTTGAAGGTAGAAGATGATTGAACACTAGAGTGCCCAGAAATTTGCACTTGATGATATTATGGTTGAGGTGTAAGGAATGGGCTTAAAGATTCTAATTGGATAAATTCTGGAGAGTTGGCGGAGATGGGCTTATAGATGCCATCCAAAGGTGACTGTTGACAGAATTTGAAGCAGTATCAGAATAAACCTCTAATTGATTTATACTGAAATAGTAGATGTAGTGGGATGAGTATAAGAAAAACATAAATGGGTTGTATCCTATTTGAAAGATGTACTGAGTGAGCGTCAGAATGACATCTGTATCTGGATTGTATCTAGACTGTATTTGAGAAATGTGCTGAATGAGAATCAGAATGGCATCCATATTTGGAGCGTATCTGAACTGTATCTAAAAGCTGAATCTAAATGAGTATCATAATGGCATCCGCATCTGGAGCGTATTTGAACTGTATCTGAAAGCTGAATAAGAAGGAGCATGTGTAGGATTGCTTCTTGATGAGTTCGTGTAAAACTGCATCTGGAAATGAGAAGGAACATGGGTAGGGTTGCTTGATGATGAGTCCGTGTGAAACTGCATCTGGAAATGAGAAGGAACTTGGGTAGGGTTGCTTGATGATGAGTCCGTGTGAATCTGCATCTGGAAATGAGAAGGAACCTGGGTAGGGTTGCTTGATGATAAGTTCGCGTGAAACTACATCTGGAAATGAGAAGGAACCTAGGTAGGGTTGCTTAATGAAGAGTCTGTGTGAAATTGGGTAGGGTTGCTTGATGATGAGTCTGTGTGAAACTGCATCTAGAAATGAGAAGGAACCTGAGTAGGGTTGCTTAATGATGAGTTCGTGTGAAACTGCATCTGGAAATGAGAAGGAACCTGGGTAGGGTTGATTGATGATGAGTCTGTGTGAAACTGAATCTAGAAATGAGAAAGAACCTGGGTAGGGTTGCTTGAGCTGGTCGAGTAGATAGTTGTCCTGTCTGGTTTCACGTATTAATCTCTGACCTTTTGAAGATCGTTGATGACATCCATCTGTTGATTTGGTCTTTCCTAAAAAGGTAAAGAGTTAGCTGCATGTAATGCCATGATGTATGAAATGCATGGTGCAATTATGTTCTCAAAATAAATGAGATTGTGTCGTATGCACTTGTCATGTATGTAATATGATACGAAATGTTATTGGAATGTATTTTTGGAAAATAAATCCTTGACAAATGTTGGGGAGTTTTGGGAGGCTGAATCCCGGATGACCGTTGGGGATGAAGAGTATGCCCATCTTTAAACCTTTCTTAGAACGTTTCCACTAGGGATTCCTGTTTTTGTTATTTGAGGAGAAACCCGTTGGGGGATGTTGATTTAGCTTGAGAAGAAAACTCTATGAAGAGTGTTGATTTCATTTTGGGAAAAAAGTTCAGGAGTCTTAGTTGTTTGTTGCTCTACTGGAGAGTTATCTCTTGATGGAAGAGAAAGGAAGCTAAAAACTTGTTGGGGATAAAGGAGTTAACTGTTATCTGGTTGTCTTCCAAGTTTTACAGCAGCTTACTAGGGATTGTAGGAAAGTCTACTGGGGAAGAGGAGTTGTGGTCCCTTGATTTGTGATAGTCTGGGAGGCAAATTCAAGTTGGGGAATCTTGCCGTTTGTTGGGGAAATAAACCATGTGGCCAATCTGTTGGAGAGGTGCTTTCTTTTGACAGAACTCCTCGAGGGTTCTTGAAATCAACTCAGTTGGGGAGAAGTTTTCAGAGATTGAAATTTTGGTTGGGGATCACCCTGTGAAAAGGACTTTGTGGGGGATTCGTCACTGCCCTTAGTAGCAAGTGTTTAAAGTATTGCTAGGAAACATTTGCTTGAATGTATACAACCTTTTGTTGGAGTTCATATTCAATGCTTCAAGTGACTCAGATGCAAATCTGCCCCTGGTTACTCAACACTTCTTGAGAGATTTCTTGGAATCTTGACTTGACTGCCCCAGATGTGCTAGATAATAATCATGTCATTCCCCTTGCTTAATAGGAGATTCGTCGTTGGAAGTGTCGTCCCATTTGAAGTGATTTTGTCCAGAGAGAGAGCTTTCGTTTACTGAATATTTGACGTGTGAATTTCTCTGTTGTCAAACAATTAGCCATATGCAAACAACGATATTCAAAATAATGCAAAGTTTATGCTTGTCTTGAATTTTTTAAAATGTGTTTTAGTAGATAGAAGAATTTTGCAAGTATGTGAATTCAAATCAGGATTTAGAGTAAGCCTTACAGGAGTCAGGATACCTTTTGTAACTGTATGCTTTCGGACTAACCCATGATTCAATTAGGACTTTGAAAGGTTGTATCATGGTCTGATTCACGGTTTAAGAAACAAATGATAAGGCTCAAAGTGTATTGGTACCCACCCGTTCTTCGTGATGTCCTTCAGTCCTAAACTCAGTTAATTATGTGTTTGGACTCCAATCGAGTCTGAAATGGCGTTTTGATGATGGTTCAGACAAGTCAATTTTGTTGGAAGGCAGCCATTTTTTGGTCATATTTTCCATGTTGTTGAGGATTTGTAGTGACCTCTTTTTGATTTATTATCCCTGATTTTGCCTGACTGTTCTTGTTTTTGAGATTATGGTCAGCGGGATTCCCCAGTTTTTCTTAAGTCTCCTTCGTAGGTTTTGACTTAGTGGTTTTTTTTTCTTTTGAGAGATATTGATTGCCTATTTTGGTAGGGAACCATCACAGTCTTTTAATTCCAGAGGAATGTTTTTGATGTCATTTGTTGTGTACGAAGTGAAAGTTTGCGACTAAACGCGCATTTGAATTAACTAAGAGACCACCCTGCCCCAGGTTTTGATCAAAGGTTTCAGTTTGTGTAAAAAGGAAACTCCTACTTCTTTGGCTCAAATGGTTTGACTAGGGATTATCCTCCTTATAACTCCAGTGTTTAGGAATTGAAATAAACGCTTGTACATCGTTAGCAAGGTCTATCCAAAAGCATATTGTATGAGATTATGGCATTGTCCTCGTCATCCTCCCTCTAAAGGCTTGCAACTTTTAAAACAAGAGTTGAATATCATAAAGGGAGTAAAAAGCATTGTTTAAATATAATTAAAACGAATGGGTTAATTCAAGACAAACATATTCAATGCATTAATGAAACAAAGTTTGACATCAATAGATAAATGTTTGAACAACAAAAGAGATTACAATTGAAAATTCAAAATGAACAGGACACTCTCAATGATTTGGCATAGGAGCAGTAATCACGTTAGGAGCCTCTGGAGGGTCGAACTTAATCTCCTTGGCTTTAATCACGTTTTGAATCTTATATTTCAGCGCTCAACAATCATTAGTATCATGCCCAAGACTTCCGGAATGATATGCACATATTGCATCGAGATTATAGTTAGGAGAAGAAGTTTTAGGGTTTGGATAAGGTCATATCAACGTAATCAGATTCATCTTCAACAAGTGTTGTAGTGCTTGAGACAGCGGAATGTTGATGTTAGTAAACTGTCTTTTGGGCTCGTCTGGCCTTCGCTGATTTCCCCTTTGTTGTTGTCACCGTGATGTAGGGCCTGAGATCAAGACTGCTCCCACATGTTGGTCGTAGTTGCTCTTGTTATGACCCTTTTGGCGGTAAACAACATTGGACTCTTTCTTCCCATTGTATGGATTTTTCTGAGTATCAGAGGATGTAGCTCCTTGGATCTTTCCGCTTTTGATGCCAGCTTCGAACCTTTCGCCAGTCCGTATTAGCTCGATGAATCCGGACAAGGAGCTTCCGATTAGGTGATTGAAGAAAGGTCCAGTCAAAGTTCCCATAAAGATGTCAATCATCTCCCTGCCAGTCAAGGGTGGATGCACTCTGCCTGCCAAGTCTCTCTATTTTTGGGTGTACTCTTTGAAGCCCTCATTGGAATGCATGGTCATATTTTGCAATTGCACACGAGTTGGTGCAAGATCAGCGTTGTATTGATACTGCTTGTAGAAAGCAGTAGCCAAGTCCTCCCAGGTACGAATGTCGGTTCTTTCCAACTGATAGAACCACTCTAGCTGAGTGGCAACCAAACTTTCTTGGAATGAATGGACCCATAGCTTCCGGTCAGCAGTGTGAGGCTGAATCTAGCGGACATATGACCTCAGATGCATTTTAGGACAGGAGATCCCATCATACTTGGCAAAGGTAAGGATTTTGAACTTTAGTGGGATGACCACTCCGAAAACCAAACCTAAATCTTCAAAGTCCAAGCCAAGTATCTGTTGAATCTCTATAGCATTAAGGCGATCCTCCAGCTGTTTGTATTTATCATCAGCGGGAGAATATTGTTCCTCGGAGAAGTCAGCTTCATCTTCATCTATCCCCAGACTGTTATCTCCTTCTTTTGTCTGATTATCTCCTTCGGTTCACGGAGTTGAGAGATCTAGAGTTCTCTTGATTGGTCATCTAAGTCTTCTTCTCAAGTTCAGGACTGACTTTTTCTTCTTGTCCTTGAGAAGAAGAGTCTTCAGTTCCTCTTGCCCCTTAGCTATGGCCAGGAACATTTATTGGAATTGGGCATTTTGTGCTTGGAGATCCTTCATCGATTGTTCCATATCCATCTTACTGAAATAAACAGTAGGAAGATAAGGAGACTTGTATGGGAGAAACCTGTCATGGTATGATGTATGATATGTGGATGCATGTTTTCAAGGATCTCGCAGGGTAAACACGAGAAGATGTTAGAAGTTACTTACAACTTTGATTAGAAAACTTCGTATTTGTGGATGTGCTTCCACGAGAATTAAACTCATCGTGTCAAGTGGGTCATAGCCCTTGACTCCATTTGTTGTACTTTGATCTTTTGACGGTGTTTGGTTAGAGGAAAATAAATCCTCTTTCCCCTTGGCAGGCGTCTGGTTCAACAGGGCACTGCATCATAGACCCTTGAGATCCTTGAAATGGATATTGAACATGGTATGATATGATGTCATGATGTTATGTACAAGTATGCAAAGTAAGCAAGTTGTTATGTACAAATAGTCATATACACACAAAGCAGACAAGTCCTTAGGTTTGGGCTTGCATGGAGTTTGATAGGTAAGTACCCTCTTGAAGTTTAGTTGGCTTAACCTGTCCTAGTATAGTAACCGGGTTCTAAGGGATCTCAATATCACTGATCTTTCTTCATCGGGCATTAATTCAGCGTAAGCCTCTTTAATGGTGACCGGAATATCCTGAAAGTCTGATCTCAATGAGTGTAGTATCGAGTATCAACCAATTTTCAGATTTACATTGAAACCGGCTATCTCACTACTTCCTAATGGCCAAGTTGGTCAGTTAGTGTTTCATGACGCTGCTCAGCGGCCCCGTATTCTCCTCGATTCAACACAAGGGATACTGGTACGAACAAATGCGTCACACTAAGGTAGCTATTGTTTAGACCATGTCGATATACCCTGCACAGTTTCCATAATCTATTGCTACTTACCTAAAATGGTGCCCCAGATCCGGGTAGAGGATCAAAACAAAAACCCAAACAAGGACCCAAAATGTAAAGCACGAAAATCAAACAAGGAAAGCAAGCAAAGGTGATTTATCCCTAAGGTAACCCCACTTTTAAGTAAAATCCCCAACAGAGTCTCCAGTTCTATAATACGGTAGGAGAACTGACTTGGTTGTTTTACGTTTGATCGTAATTGTGCGGATAGCAAGAGTCGCCACCGACTTTTCTTTTATCCAATAATTAAAGGCTGAAAAGAACAGGAAAGACCTTTCGAGATATTTTCCTGAGTTCGGGGGGTAGATTATAAAAAGGTAAGGTGTTAGCACCCTTTTTGTCCGTAGTTATCTACGGGCTCTTAGTTACTTGCTAGATCACTTGCTTTTTTGTTTGAAAATGTGTTTGCGATGTGTTTTTTGAAAGTATTTTAAAAAAGAATGTCTTTGTAATGGTTCTCGTCTCTATAAGAACATGTAAAAAGTGTTTTGTATTTTGAAAATGTTTCAAAGTGAAGTGTTGGTGCATAAAGTGTTTTTGTTGTGAGCAAGCGAGCAACTTGGAGTAACCTACCTACTCAAAAAGTCTTAAATATTCTTTTCCTTCTCCTTTAGATGTGGCTATCTTACCATTGATTTGGTAAGAAACCCTATCATTGGATGTGAAGAGACGAGCACGGGACATTTGCATAGTCATAGAAGGCAACCCATGGGACATTTTAGCAATGTCATTTAGGGACTAGACCGTTTACCAAAGGCAAAATTAAGGGTCATCGAGGGGCTACGAGCTTTTATCGAGGGTCTTTGCTAAAACGCCCATGTTTGAGGGATATGACTATTTTCTTAAAGGCAACAAAGTGAGATCACCCTAGAGGTGCTAGTGTGCAAGTGTTTTTGATTTACATGCATTTTGTCTTGATTAGGGTTATCTATTTGTTGATTTTATGTCTTACCATACAAACCCTAATTACTAGCATTTATATTTGAAAGTGATAAATTGCGGAAATGTAAAGTCCTACGCTATTACATTATTTAGGGATGGGGGTACATAATTACAAATGGGGATTTAAAATAATTTAAATCCTAGTCATATATTACAACCATATTGAATTATACAATATAAGAAAGAAAAAAAAAGGAAAGGACTTGTTTTGAAAATAGTTTTTTGTCTTAATAAATTAAAAGGAAAATAATCATTTAATAAAAGAAAATATTTTGATGTTTTGCATGTTAATAAAAATAGTACTAATGCTAAAAATAATAATAATAAAAGAGAAATAGGATCAGCATGTTGCTGAAAGCAAAATAAAGAGGACCAAAAGTTCTGATGCCCAACATACAGTGGTTCAGCAAGAAACATCAGAGGTGATCAGAAGTTCTGAGTTGATGCACATTGAGGTCCTGAAAGAAATGTTAGGGGGAAAACAGAAGTTCTGGGTCGCTACATGCTGAAGTTCTGAGTGTTAGAATAGTGAGAAAATCTTAGAAGTTCTGTGTGTTAAGACATTGAGCAAAATCAGAAGTTCTGTGTTGTGTTAAACAGTGAGTGAAAATCTGAAGTTCCATGTTGTGTTAAACATTGAGTGAAAATCAGAAGTTCTATGCTGTGTTAAATAGTGAGTGAAAATCAGAAGTTCCATGTTGTGTTAAAAATAATGGGAAAGAAAGACCCATAAGTTGTGTTACACTTCAACTCCTTCCTTATATTAATCGGCTCATCAGAAACTTATTCAGTTCTTAACAACAGCAAAATCAGAAAGATAAAACCACAACAGTTCATAGAAGTTCTAATCCTAATTTTGAGCCTAGCTTTATTTAAGAAGTTCTGATCCATAATTTTTTTTCTATTTATGCAATGATATGGGCAACATCAATACTATGATATTTACATATTTAATGATGTTCTGAATGAAAAGATACAAAGTCATAAAGACTTACCTTGAATCTGGAACGTGTGTTTGAGACTTGAGTTGTTGTCTTCAGATGTTCTGGAGTCAGCAAGAACAACAGAACGGAAAATTCTATGTTCTTTGATTCAAAGGGAAGAACAAAGGTTTTGGTTTTGTTTAGGAATTCAGGGTTCTCAAATGTTTTATTGTTTCCTTTTCTCTCTTTGATAATTCTCTCTTTCCAAAAGCCAGCCCCTTGAAAGTGTGATGGAGAAACTTATTTATAGGTGAGTTCATTGTGGTTTTGGGGGGGAAAACCAATGGGATTTAAACCTTTTTGGCATACTGTTCCATTTTTTTAATCACATCTTTTGTATGCTAATTTGGTACAAATATGGGGTTTGAGAAATTGCAGGCATGGACTAGATCAGCAGCTAGTTGCAAGAATGTGTTGTAGCAGGGCAGCAGGCTGCTTAAACAAGGTTTTGGGATTTGGTGATGTTCTGATCGCAGGAGACCAGAAGTGTAGCCTCCATATGCTGAAGAGTCATGTTCTTACCGAAGGACATTATTTCTATATGTTCTAATTGAAGGGTCATTTTCTGAACCGTCTTTGCAAATTTTGATTGCACTTGCGTGGAGGCTGGCCCAGAAGTTCTGAAGTATCATATTCTCCTAACACTTAGAAAATTTTCCAAATGTTTAGAAATTTGTTTTTTTTCAAAGTAATTTCTGATTTTGATGAACAAATTTCATGTCTTGATGAAATATAATTGTTGAAACTTAATTTTGATCAAAGAGTCAGAGTTTGACTTTTCAGTGTGTTTTTGACCATTTTGCCCTTGTGAATGACTTTCTTGGAAAATTGGAATCCAAAGCTTGAAACTTGATGGAAGCAAACCTGAGGGTCTTGGGTGATCCTTTGAGAAATGAGAGGGCAAATTTTAGGGTACAACACATGGAGAGGAAGAGAAAATCCATGTAACTTTGTTTAAACAAATAGTATGATCTCTGAGATATGTGTGCAATAGTCGACCTGATATAGGTTTCACAGTTTGAATAGTGAGCAGGTACATGAGTGAACCAAGGGTGTCATACATGAAGGCGGCAAGAAGAATTTTGAGATACTTAAAATGATCGATAAACTATGGAATTCTATTTCGACGAGACTCTGAAATCAAAGAAGCAACTGTTACTTGTTTTCAGATGCTGATTGGTGTGAAGATAAGGATCGGAAGATCGAAGAAGCACAACTGGATATTTTTTTCAAGTATTTGGTGCCCCAATCTCATGGTGCTCGAAAAAGTAACTTGTGGTGGCATTATTATCACGTGAAGCTGAATATATAGAGGGATTAAATGTTGTATGATATACAATTTGGATCATACTGGTACTTGAAGAAATAGAGGTCGAAGTGAAGAAACCTCTTGTGTTGCAAATCTACAATAAGTCAGTCATTAATCTTGTGAAGAATCCAGTTCTGCATGGAAGGAGTAAGCATATTGAAGCTAGATTTCACTTCTTGAGGGAAAAGGTAAATTGAGGTGAACTTGAAGTTAGGAATTGCTCAAGTGAAGCACAGTTGGCCGATGTTTTCACCAAAAGATTGAAGTTCGACAAATTCCTAAATTTGAGAAAGAAATTAGGAATACTTCAGATTGACTATTTTTAGAGTATGTTCAATAACTTAGATTATAGAGGGTATGTTGAGATATTAGATCTAATCCATGTTCTGTAACCTAAGCCCAAGCCCAATTAGGTTTTGTTAGTTTACTTAGTGTATAAGTTAGGTTTATATAAATAGTCATAGTTTATATCATTATTTATAAAAATTCAATTTAATAATAGAATTCTTATTTCCTTATTCTCTTTCTCTTTCCCTTTCTCCCCTCACTAAAAGTGTCTCACGCACTAACACTTTCAACAATATTTAATTCCAATAAATAAATTTACGGCTATCTCAATTATTATATAACTAACCCTTCAATTCCACCGATGGGAAAAAACATCAAGCATAAAATAATATTGAAAAAGTATAAAAATTTCATCTTTTAAAGATAAAATCTAAACAAATCACATGTTCACATTATCGGGGAACAAATTCATAAAATGGTATGTAATCTATGAAGACTTACAGCTCATTCTTTAGTAATTTATAATCAATTAAATACAATAAAACAATTACATCTTACAAACGATTAGGGATGAATCACTAAGTGACTCCTTGCTTTCTTCTTGCTCCAATGCCTCAAAATGTGTCTTTTCTCACAAAAAATTGTAAACCTGGTTAGAACCAAAATTGTAGAACAAAATTAGAGTACAAAAAATATTGTACTTCTTCTTATTAAATATACATTGTAGTAGGATTTTAGGGTTGGGAGAAAATTATAAAACAATACAATTCTTACAATTCATATTTGTAATACTTGTACTAATTTTTGTTTGCCGCTTTTTCGCAGCAACAAAATGGCACCATTGTCGGGGATTGATGTTTATTGTTTTTGCATTGCGATAGTTTCTTTGTTTTTTAGTTTTGTAATTAATGTATATGTTGTATAGAATGTTTACATAAAATTGTCTATTTTTACTTGTATATGTTTTTGAGAATTTTTCTTGAGTTTGGGGGGTAGGTTATGAAAAGGGAAGGTGTTAGGACCCTTTTCATCTATAGTTATCTACGGGCTCTTAGTTGCTAGCTCACTTTGAAAATGCTTTGTTTAAAATTTATTTGTGATGGGTTTTGAAAATATTATTGAAAAGTGCCTTCGCTTAGGTGAACTTTGTAATGATTCTCGTCTCGATAAGAATGCGTACAAAGTGTTGACTTTTGAAAATATTTCATTTGAAAGTGTTGGCGTGTTTGAAAGGTGTTTTGAGAAATGGTTTATGAGCAAGCAACTATGAATGTTCTAGCTACTCGAAAAGTCTTAGTTCATTTCTTCTTCCTTTAAATATTACTATCTTACCATTGATTGATAAGAAGCCCTATCTTTGGATGTGAAGGGACAGGAATGGGTCATCGTATAGTCATTGAAAGCAATATTGTGAGATACCTTAGCAACTTTGTAAGGGTCTAAGATAATTTATAAAGGCAAAATTTGAAGCATCATCGAGGGACTATGATCTTGTATTTGTTTGTTTTTGCTAAAGTATTCCACATGCGAGACATGACTATTTATTTCTCAAGGCAACAAGTGAGGTTAACCCTAGAGGTGTAAGTGTGCGAAGTGTTTGTTTTCATGCTTTTGTTCTTGAATTAGGGTTTGCTACTTGTTGATTTTAGTCTTGCCATACAATCCTAGTTACTAGCAATAATATTAAAAGCGATAAATTACGGAAATAAAATGTCCTACGCTATTACAAAGCTTTTATGGGATGGGAATATAAATTACAAATGAGGATATAAAGCAATAAAGCCCTAATTACTATTATAAACCATAGAATATGAATTATAAATAATAATAGAATATACAAATAAACTAAAGATTAGAGTGGAGAAAGGAATTATCTTTTTAGGGTTTCTTTTTTGGATGAAAAAGGTTTAATGTTAACCTAATTAACTAAATAATTTTAATTACCAAAAAAATCAGTTAATTAATTATTAACAAGACCTAAAATCTAAGTTCATTGAAGTTTTAAGAAAAAGATAAAACCTAAGTCTAAATAATTTATTTAGAAAATAATTTGAATGTTAATATTAATTTAGAAAAAATATTTTAAGGTATAAATAAAACCTAACTCTAAATATTAACAAAAATAAAGTAATTATTTAAATTATTAATTAAATTATTTAAGAAGATATATTTTTTATTATTTTTGATTAATAAAAATAAAAAAAAAATAATGATAATGAAAATAAATAAAAGAAAAGAAAAGAAAAAATATAAATATAAGTCAGGGGGTTTGAAAATAGGTTAAGGGGTTAGTAAGTAGGACTATTTTATGTTAGGCCCAAATGAGTTTTGTTTGAAATCAGAAAACAAATAGAAATAAAAAACTTATGGGCCTGCGCTGGATAGGGCAAATAGGGGGGTGAAAGGGAGTAAAATGAAGCATGCCCATTAAAGGAAGGCCCAGCGCTGCCAAACAAAAAAGAGAAAATGTTATGGAAAATAACAAAATGGACGGTGGGGCTTGAACACAGGTCCTAAAGGTGAAAAGAGTGCGCTTTAACCACTAAGGTAGTGATACATCCATTGATTTAAACAAAACCATCACATTATATTATAAAACAGGTCCTGAATACATTGTCTTATTCTTCCTCGCGCCAGCTTCCTTGGACATGATTTTCAAATTCTTATCTTTCTCATTTCTTAACCATTCTCAAAAGTGTAAACATCAATCTTGTTAGAAATTTTATCACGATTCTAAATATGTAAACAACTTAAACAATGGATCAAGGATGATCACGAATTTTATCTTGTACCAAATGAAACCTAATTTTTTCAGAAAGTTCAAACTTGAAATTCACACTACTCAGGCAATATAAATGAATTCTAAGGACATGGTCAGTTTCAGGGTTATGATATCTACATTTTATCTTCACAAATCAGAATCAAATGATGCTTGTATGAAGAGATAGAAGTTCAGAAAACATACCTTGTAGATGGAGATCATGTTTTGCAAATGAGCTTGCTTCAAGGTTGTGTAATGGTAAGGTTAGCTTCCTTGAGCCTCTAGGGAGCTATTCCAATAGTTACCTTGAGCTGAGAGTACTTGAACTGGCCTGGAGAAGTCAAGATGCAGACCTCTGTTTTTGAAAATGGAATATGGTGATGGAGGTGTTATAGAACTGTAACAGGGATTGGGATAGCTTCTATATGAAGTAAGGAACCTTTGTGAATGGTTTGGCCAAGAAACGCTAGAGTAGATTTTGAGTTGGGTGTTCAAAGTAAAAAATTACAGAAAAATTGAGGTTTTGTGCAATTTCTGGCTTGAGGGAGTTTGAGTAGTTTAGAGGGCTTGTAAAATCGTGTCTATGCTTGCAAGTGAAGGTTTAATTTATAGGCAAAGAGTTTGGAAGCTTGTAGAAGTCAGAAGTACAAAATCACATGCTATGGATTTTGACTTGTTTTTTAAGCAAGCTTGGACAAACATGGTTTCAAGGAAAGGTAGGGTGGCTAGAAACTTTAAATATGCTTGTTCTGATTGTGTAAAGGATGCTTGTGTAGAAAGAGCAAGTGCAATGATGAAGACAAGTTGACTTTGCATAAAGCTTGCTTTTCAAGAATGGCAATGATTACTTTATTATAAAAATGGAGTGATGCATTGGATAAGGGCTCAAATGCTTGGACAATGGCTATATCAGTTGTGTAAACCATTAATTATGGAGTGAAACACAAGTTTGAGGCCTGCAAAGCAAAGATTATGCATCATGGCTATGAATTGGTCAAGTGTTCATCACAAATTCCGCCTTGTAAATCAAGAATGAAACCTTAACTTCATTTCTCCGATTCTCTTAGCTCAAGCTTGATCTCAATGAGTTCTTGGCGTTTTTATAAAGCTTGTAACATCCTATGCAACCTCATGTTTTCCATTTTTTAAGAATTTAATTGAAACTATGTGAAAAGTTGTCATGAAGTTGGTACCAAAAATCTGCCTAACTAGGTCAAATTTTCACTAAGTGTTTTAAGAAAAAGTTTAGGACTTTATGGCCTTATAACTCCAAATCTAAACATTTTTTGGACATGAACCCTATAATACAAGTTTGTAGAATTCATTAAGATCTACAACTTTCATGTTGATAGTTTTCCTTGAAACATCTTGCATCCTGGTGAAAAATTGGCATGTAGTTATGAAGAAAAGCATGTATAAAACACTTTAAAAAAATTCCAAGTCTTAGAAATTTTGACTTTTCAAAATGAATTTTGACTTGATTTCTTGATGATCAAGTTTCATATTTTTTTCATGTCTTGATGAAATGTGATCTTTGAAACTTAATTTTGATCAAAAAACCAAAGTTTGACTTTTCAGGGTACAGTTGACTTTTTCATAAGTTGATCAAATTTCAACTATCGATCAATTGATCTCGAGAAATGAATTGAACCATGTGACTAGGTTAATATGATGCATTTGAATCCTTGATATCACATTTCAAGCAAATAAGTCATGTATTAGGTCAAAAGTCAAAAAAGACTTCTCAGTCAAAACCCTAATTTTGACCATTTTTCTCTTTTGGTGATCTCATCAAATTTCTTGGGGAGTTGTAATCCAAACTTGATAAATTGATACATATGAGTTCAGAATGTTGATATGGGCCAAAAATGTTGAAGTTTGACTGTAAGTTGACTAGAATTGACTTTTTACCCAATACAATTGATTTTAGGTCATCTGATCAATTGACTGAGCAAACTTGAACTGCAAGACTTGAAACTTGACATGAGCAATATTAAAGGTCCATAATGATCCATGAAAGTCATATGAGTCATTAAAATTCCAATTGTCCTTGTAAAAACTCAAACCCTAATTTGAGGTGTCAATGTTGAGGAGATGTTTTGACCTAGTCAATCCTTGTGCAAGCTTGAGCTATTGAAGATCTTGTGGGAAATGTCTTGAGAAATGAGAGAGAAAATTTTGCGGTACAACAAAAGAGAAGCGGATTTTGTAATACGGTGGGAGAAATGACTTGGGTGTTTGTATTTTATCGCAATTGTTGCGGATAGCAAGAGTCGCCACTGACTTTTCTTTTATCCAATAAAGGAAAGGGTGAAAAGAACAGTAAAGACCTTTAGAGATGTTTTCTTGAGTTCGAGGGGTAGGTTATGAAAAGGGAAGGTGTTAGCACCCTTTTCATCCGTAGTTATCTACGGGCTCTTAGTTGCTTTCTAGATCACTTTTGCTTTGTTTGAAAATGTGTTTTGTGGTGGGTGTAAGTTTGAAAATATTTCGCAAAATGCCTTTGTTGCGGCTAACTTTGTAATGATTCTCGTCTCTATAAGAATGCGTACAAAGTGTTGGTTTTGAAAATAGTTCAAAAAGATGTTTGTTTTTGAATATATTTTGAAAGTGTAAGTGTGGAAATGGTTTTAATTTGTGAGCAAGCAACTACGATGTCCTACCTAATCAAAAGGTCTATGTTCTTTTCCTCCTCCTTTAGATGTTTCTACCTTACCAATGATTTGGTAAGAAGCCCCATCGTTGGATGTAAAGGGACGGACGTGGGTCAATTGTATAGTCATAGAAGGCAACCTATGAGACGTTTTAGTAATTTTCGTAAGGGACTATATCGTTTACCGAAGGCAACATCGAGGGACATCGAGGGACTACGATCTTTTTTATCGAGGGTCTTTGCTAAAATGCCCATATTCGAGGGACTTGACTATTTTCCGAGGCAACAAGTGATATTACCCTAGAAGGTGACGTGTGTGAATAGTTTGTTTGATTGCATGCATTTTTGTCTTTGAAATTAGGGTTTTCTACTTGTTTATTTTATCTTGCCACATACACCCTAGTTACTAACAATTTATATTAAAGCGTTAAATTGCGGAAATTAAAATCCTAAGCTATTACATCATTAGGGGATGAGGGATACAAATGTACAAATGGGGGGTGGAAAGAAATAAAAGTCCTAATTATTACGACCATATTGAATAGCAATGAAAGAAAATATATAGAAAAATATAAAAAGAAAAATAGTTCAAAAGAGAGAAATAAAAGAAATCCTGGATCGAAGCATGTGTCCTTCGATTCACACCCCTTTTGTTTTCTTTCGTTTGGGCCTGCAACCAGTGTGTATTGAATCCTGCATCCCTCGATTCACACAACCTTTTTTTTATTTCGTTTGGGCCTGCAAATCAGTGTGTATCGAAGCATACACCCTTTGATTCACACACCTTTTTTTGTTTTCTTTCAATTGGGACTGGATAGCAGTATGGGTCGAAGCCATGCTAGTATTGTTTCGTGGTCTGTATAGGTTAGTTCTTAACATGTATTTGGACAAGAAAAGAAAACAAACGAATGGGTAGAAATGAAAAATAAACAAAAGGTTATTTAAATGTTACGCCTGAAATGAAAGGTTTAAAGTCAATAAGACTTACCTTGAAGCTGAAATGTATTTTGAACTTTGGGTTTCTGCCTTTCTTGAATTCGAAGGAAAGAAGGAACCTGAGTTCGAAGGATAGGGAAATTGGGATTCGAAAGAGAGAACAAACATAGGTGTTGTATTTATTTGGTTCTGGATTCGAAAGAAAAGAAACAAAGTGTGAGTTGTACCCCAAAATTTTTCCTCTTATATATCAAGTATGTTCCCATAAGATCTCCTTTGGTTCTAGATTGCACTAGGGTGGATCAACTCAAGACACCTCCTTAAGCACTGATGACTAAAATTAGGGTTTGAGATTGCACAAGGAAAATTGACCTTTCAATGCTTCATATGACTTTCATGGATCATTATGGACCCCCCAAGATTTCTCATGTCAAGTTTCAAGCCTTGAATCACATTTTTGCTCAATCAATTGAGCAGTTGACCTAAAAATCAGCTTTATTGGGGAAAAAGTCAACTGTGGTCAATTTATAGTCAAACTTCATAATTTTTTATCCACATCAACATTATAAACTCATATATATCATTTTATCATGTTTGGACCATAATTCCTCAAGCAATTTGATCAAATCATTAAAAGGGCAAAATGGCCAAAATAAGGGTTTTGACTGAGAAAGGGCAATTCCTGATTTTTGACCTAGAAAACGGTTAATTGGTTTGAGGCATGATCTCAAGAGTTAAATTGCATCATTTTGACCTAATGTCATGACTCAAAACATTGCTCAAGATCAATTGGATTGATAGTTGATTTTCAGTCAATTATACACTGAAAAGTCAAACTTTGACTTTTTGGTCAAAATCAAGTATCAAAGATCACAATTCATCAAAACATGTCAAAATATGAAACTTATTCATCAAGAAATCAAAAAGTCAAGATTTCATTTTGAAAAGTCAAAGTTTTCGAACTTAGAAATTTTTCTAAGTGTTTAAAACTTGATGTTTTTTCACAACTTTGAGCAAAATTTTCACCATGATGCAAGATGATTCAAAAGAAACTTTCAACATGAAAGTTGTATATCTCCATGAACAAAGATTCAAATCTCAAACCTATGCTGCATATCTCCACCGACTTTTCTTTTATCCAAAAGGAAAGGTGACAAAGTACAGGAAAGACCTTTGAGATTGTTTCTTGAGTTTGGGGGGTAGATTATGAAAAGGGAAGGTATTAGCACCCTTTTCATCCATGGTTTTCCATGGGATCTTAGTTACTTGATAGATCACTTTCTTTTGTTTGAAATTGTGATTTGTGTGGTTTTTGAAAGTATTTTGTAAACAGGCCATTGTTTAGGCAATCTTCGTAAGAATGTATACAAAAATGTTTGATCTTTTGAAAATATTTTCAATTTTTGTAAGATGTTTTGAAATGTGTAGGTGTTTGTTTTGAAAATAGCAAGGATGTTTTGTTTGAAATTGAGCAAGTAATTAGCAGCAATCTACCTACTCAAATGTCTTTCTTGTTCATTTTCTTTTCCTTTGACATTGTTGTCTTACCATTGATTTGGTAGGCAACCCTATCTTTGGATGTAAGCGGGACGGACGTGTGTCATTGTATAACCATGATTAGCAATGTTGCAAGGTATCTTAGCATTCTTTTTGAGGGACTAAGATCATTTGTAAGGCAACTTAGATAGCGTCATCTAGGGACTAT
The DNA here is from genome assembly GCA_948472305.1 of Vicia faba. NCBI lineage: Eukaryota > Viridiplantae > Streptophyta > Magnoliopsida > Fabales > Fabaceae > Vicia > Vicia faba. The sequence continues at coordinate 35,193,229 of OX451738.1, forward strand.
GATCTTGTATTCGTTTGTTTTTGCTAAGATACCTCACATGTGTAATATGGCAATTTTGTATAAGGCAACCAAGTGGAATAACCCTAGGGGTGTTTGTGTGCAAGTGCATCATTTTCATGCTTGTTTTTGTCATGAATTAGGGTTTTCTAAGCATTGGTTTTAGTCTTTCCATACAAACCCTAATTACTAGCATTATATATAAAAGCGATAAATTGCGAAATTTAAAGTTACTACGCTATTACAACATTTGTGTGTGTGTGTGGGGGGGGGGGGGGGGGGGGGGTATACAATTTCTGAATGGGGATTGCAATAATATAAACCTAATTAATCTATTACAACCAAATTGAATATGTGCAAATATTACATAAATGCAAAGTATAAAAGATGGATAAATGTATAAGGATAAAAATTCAAAGAAGATGAATTTTGTTTGATTTTCATAAAGAAATACTTTTTTCATCTTAACCTAATTTAAATAAAGAAAATAATTAATTAAATTTGAATTTATTAAGAAAAATATTTTTAAAAGAAAACCCTAATTCTATTAATTAACCAAAAGAAAATAATTTTTAAAGAAAGTATTTTTGGCACTTTTATCTTGAAAATATTTATAGCTTTAAAAATATTTTTAGTCTTTTTTTGGTATTTAAATAATATATTTTTAAATGGTATGAAGAAAAATAAATAATATAATATTAATTAAGTTTATAAGAAAAATAAATAAAGTATAGTAAATAAAATATTTTTGTTCATGGAAAAATAAAATAAAATAAGTCAAAATATAAAATGTATCATTTTTGTATTTTTCATGATTTTTAGTATTTTAGAAAATATATTTAAAAGGAAAAATGAAATAAATAAGTAAATAAAAATAAATGGGCCAGGGGGTGCCAAAAGTAAGCAGGGAGGCGATTTAGTAAAAAAACAATGCCAAGGCCAAAGGGCCCAACACCTTCAAAAACAAACAATGTTAAAAAATCAAAAAATATGCAAAAAAATATACAAAAGGGGGGTTCACATTGGTTCGAACCCCCGTCCTTTAGGTAAGAAGTGACTTAGTACGCGCGCGCTTGCCACTGGGGTGGCTGTTTCATCTGGTCATATAACCAAACCATAAATATATATTAGAAACTGCTTCCTGAAGACCACTTCATCTTCAACCTCGCGCCTAGCCAAACCACCTGTATCTTCTTCATCTCTCCACAAAAAATGGAAAGTTCAAACATGAAATTTGTGGTGTTTCTTTCCACGAATCCAACTATATAACTTGTGTAAGCTAAAAGTCAAAGATGAAAACTAATTTTGCTGGCCCTAAATTGAAACCTAATTTTCTTAGAAATTTCAAATCAAAAATTCTCTATACACAGTCAATATAAATGGGAACTATGAACATGGTCAGCTTTAGAGCAAAGATAGCTACATTTTGTCTTCACAAGTCAGGATCAAAAGATGCTTGTATGAAGAGATAGAAGTTTGAAAACTTACCCCTTGCATCTGGAGTCGTGAGTAGAGTTTGAGCAACTTTTGAGATGGCCTGAGGATCTGTTTAGCTTGCCTGGACCTCCTTGAGTGTATTCCAACTCTTACTTTGTCTTGAAAGTTCCTAAATCTCTCTACTTAAGTCAACCTGCAAGCTTGATGTTTGAAAATGGTGGATGGTGATGGAGGAGTTACAATCTTGAAATAGGGGCCTAGGTTGCTTTGGTATGGTGTATAGAAGGTGTTTGAATGATTGGTTTTCAAAACGCACAAGTGGAAATGAAGATCATAAGTTTTGGTTCAAAACTGTACCTCAATGGTGTTTTTGAGCATATTTATGGTTTTTGAGTGTTTGAGATAGTTTCAGGGCACTAGCATTCGTGTGTCATCTTGTAAATAGTGTATGTACTTATAGGAAAGAGGTTTTGAGGCTTGAAACAACTCAGAAATTGAAATCACATGTTATGGCTTGGTTACTTGTTTTTGAAGCAAAGTTGACAAACATGGTTTCAATGTGAAGTACAAGGATTTGCAGGGTGGTTAGCAGGCTGTAGACATGTTGCTTCTTGCTTTTAGAAGTCTTGGAGTTAGAAAGAACAATGTATGGGCTCAAGAAGAGTTGACATTGTGATTAAAGTCACTTTTCCAAAATGGAAGTGGTGACTTTCTTCCCAAAATGGAAATGCAACTTGGATAATGGCTCAAATGCTTGGAAAATGTCTCTATCAGTTGTCTAAACATTAAGTTATTGAGTGATTAGCAAGTTTGAAACCTTAAAAGCAAGATTTGTACAGCATGCTTGAAGATTGAATCAAGTGTTCTTCACAAAATGGCTTGTAATTCTAGTTTGAAAACCCTAACTTCTTGCCTTCGATTCTCCTTGCTCAAGAATGATCTCAAGGAGTTCTTAGACATTTTGGAAAGCTTGAAATGTTCTATTCAACCCATCTTTGAATTGCTTTTGAAGATGCCCCTTGGAACTATGTGAAAAATTTCCATGAAGTTAGGTAAAAAATCTGCCTAACTAGGACAAAATTCCACTGAGTCTTTTTTAGTTCATGAGCATGTATTCACAAAATTATAACTTGAGATCCAAGCACTTTTAGGAGAAGTTGTCTGAAGCAAAGTTGTAGATTTCATGGAGATATACAACTTTCATGATGGAGGTTTTCTTTGAATCATCTTGCATCATGGTGAAAAAATTGCTCAAAGTTATGAAAAAATAAGAAATTTTCAACACTTAGAAAAATTTCTGTTTAAAAATTTTGACTTTTCAAAGTGAAATCTTGATTTCTTGATTTATTGATGAATAAGTTTCCTATTTTGACATGTTTTGATGAATTGTGATCTTTGGCACTTGAATTTGACCAAAAATTCAAAGTTTGACTTTTCAGTATACAGTTTGACTTTTGATCAGTTGACTGCAAAACTCATTTGTCAATCCAAAGGATTTGCAACATTTTGAAACATGTCATTAGTTCGAAAATGATGAAATTGAACTCTTGAGATCATGTCTTAAACCAGTTTACCATTAGCTAGGTCAAAAATCAGAAATTGCCCTTTCCCAGTCAAAACCCTAATTTTGACCATTTTGCCCTTTTGGAGATTTGATCAAATTTCTTGAGGAATTATGGTCCAAACTTGATCATATGATACATATGAGTCTAAAATGTTGATGTGGATCAAAAATTATGAAGTTTGACTATAAATTGGCCATGGTTGACTTTTTCCTAATACAACTGATTTTTAGGTCAACTGTTCAATTGACTGATCAAAAGTGTGATCCAAGGATTGAAACTTGACATGAGTAATCTTGGGGGTCCATAATGACCCATGAAAATCATATGGGGAATTGGAAGTTCAAAAATACTTGTGCAAACTCAAACCCTAAATTTGGTCATCAGTGCTTAAGGAGGTGTCTTGAGCTGATCAAACCCTAGTGCAATCTTGAGCCCAATGAGATCTTGTGAGAAGATTCTTGATAAGCGAGAGGGCAAATTTTAGGGTACAACACAGATGATCCTGATAGAATATGACATTCAGTACACTACCCCAAAAAGAAATAAAGGGCAATGTGCTAGCCGATCACCTTGCTCATCAAGCTGTGGAAGATCATCAGTCCATGAAGTTCAAATTTTCGGATGAAGACATCATGATGGTAAACAAATGTGAAGAACTCAGACCATATGACAGACCTAAACAAGGATCCCGATGGACCTTGGTTTTTGATGGGGCATACAACACACTCGGTAATGGAATAGGTGTTGTACTCATATCCCCTGAAGGATGCCACACTCCTTTTACTACAAGACTCTGCTTCAATTGTACAAATAACATGGCAGAATATGAAGCGTGCATTTTTAGTCTCAAAGTTGCCATAGATTTGGGGATCAAGTCCTTAAGTGTATTCGAAGATTCAGCCTTAGTAATCAACCAGATCAAAGGAGAATGGGACACGAAGCACCCTAACCTTATCCCCTACAAAGAACATGTGTTGACATTAATCCCACATTTTGAGAAGATTACCTTCGAGCATTTCCCGCGAGAATAAAATCAACTAGCGGATGCGCTAGCCACAATGTCATCCATGTTTAAACTCAAATGGGATAACGAGGCTCCCCATATCACCATTGAACGAATGGATGAACCATCTCATTGTCACGAGATCGATAATGAAGAAGTAGTGGACCAGCCTTAGTTCCATGAAGTTAAGAGGTATCTCGAGGCTCAAGAATATCCGGAAGGAGCTTCAGTCAATGATAAGAAGTTCTTGAGGAGATTCTCTGCTAAGTTCTTCATCAGTAATGGAATTCTCTACAAACACAACGACGACCCTGTATTGCTTCGTTGCATAGACAAGGTTGAGGCAGAAAAGATCATGGCTGATCTACATGAAGGCACTTTTGGCACCCATTCCAGTGGGCATACGATGGCAAAGAAGATCCCACGGGCAGGTTATTACTGGTCTACCATGGAAGCAGATTGTTATCAACATTCACGAACTTGTCATAAGTGTCACATCTATGCTGACAAAGTGCATGTACCTCTAGTTCCTCTGAATGTCCTGACTACTCTCTGGCCATTTGCGATGTGGGGCATTGATATGATTGGAGAAATCAAACCTACAGCCTCTAATGGACACCACTTTATCTTGGTGGCCATTGACTATTTCACAAAGTGGGTTGAGGTGGATTATTTCGCTTCCATTACCAAGAATGTTGTCGCCCGGTTCATCAAACAGAATCTCATTTGTCGGTACGGCATCTTGGAGAGGATCATCACAAACAATGGTACAAATCTCAACAATACTATGATCACCGTATTGTGCATGCAATTCAAGATCCGGCACCACAATTCTTCCCCTTACCGGCCAAAGATGAATGGTGTTGTCGAAGCCGCAAATAAGAACATCAAAAAGATCATACAAAAAATGACAATAACCTACAAAGACTGGCATGATATGCTACCATTCGCTCTCCACAGTTACTGTACCACGGCGTGCACATCAATTGGGGCAACACCTTACTCTCTGGTATACAGCATGGAGGCTGTTTTGCCTATTGAGGTCCAGATCCCTTCTCTTAGAATCATGAAGGATGCAGGGCTGAATGAAGATGACTGGATCCAAACTCGGCTTGATTAACTGAACTTGATTGATGAGAAAAGGACTACTACTGTCTGTCATGGTCAAATGTATCAAAAATAGATGATCAAGGCTTTCAACAAAAAGGTCAAACGCCAAGTGTATCAAGTCGGGGATCTGGTGATCAAGCGCATCATACTGCCGCAGGGTGATCCAAGGGGAAAATAGACTCCTACATACGAAGGATCGTTTGTGATCAAAATCATATTCTCTGATGGAGCAATGATCTTAACCACTATGGATGGCGACGACCTGTCGTACCCTGTGAACGCGGACATAGTCAAAATATACTACGCATAAGAGACCCGCTAGGTTGACACACCTAGGCAAAACAAGGGAATCCCGGTGAACCAAATAGGTTCGGGAAAAAATTATGGATAAAACAAAAAAAAATTGTACACCTGGCAAGCTGAAAACCCGAAAGGGCGACTTGTGCAAAAAAGGGTATCCCGGTGGACTGAAAACCCGAAAGGATGGTCCAGGAAAAAGTTAGGGAATTAAAGCGTATGACTATGCCCCGTTGGATCACCTTGCAGACAACCTTTGGCTTCGACTAACAAACTCAACAGGTCTAATCAATCCAATCAACTTCAGACAAGGCGGCAAGTGGACAAGACGCTTAGAGACACGAAGGCTATAGCAGAATGGGAATCCCATGTGATTATTGCACATAGCTATCTTTTCTTTAAATCAAATTTTCATTTTTTACAACGACTAGAATGTTCGTCTCATTGTACAAAAAATATTTATTCAAGTTAATACAAAGATACCCCTTTGAAAGTGCAAAATTATCTGTTTTTTCTTTATTTCTGTGTTTTGTTTACAAAAGCGTCCAACGATTTATTTTTAAACATATGCATTTAAACGTAACTACTGTTTACAAATGAACAAAAATAGAAAGACGTTATCTAATGGCTTTAAGAAATAGGATAATATCTTTAGACTATAAAATCCCCCACAATGCGCAGATTAATGATATCAAGCTCTCTCACATCCCCGGCGGAACAAAACTTCCAGTTTATCACTCCCCAGTAGAAGTTGCCCAATTTCTCATGATTCTCCGACAGAATTTCACCAGCAATACATAGTCTTTCCCTTACAACAGATTTTATTTCTCTACCAAATAGAAGCTCATCAACTCATCAGCACTTCAAAGCATGAAGACTTACACTCCACGTCCCCAACAGTAGTCATGGATCTATTTTCCCTGATCCAACAGTATTACAGTTGCATAGCTTACATGCCCATACATCGCATCTGTGATACGGTGGGAGAACTGACTATGGTTTTGCGTTTGTTTTCGCAAATGTTTCGGTTGAGCAAGAGTCGCCACCGACTTTTTATTTTATCCTAAGGAAAGGTTTAAAAATCACAGCAAAAACCTTTGAGAAATTTTCTTGGGTTCGGGGAGTAGATTATAGAAAGGGAAGGTATTAGCACCCTTTCTATCCATGGTTATCCATGGGCTCTTAGGTACTTGCTTAGATCAACTTGCCTTGGTTTTCAATTGTTTGAAATGGTGCTTTGTGTGTGGCTTTGAAAAGGTTTTGAAAAAGATGCCTTGTTTAGGCTACCCTTGCAACAATTCTTTACTCGAATGTTTTACAAAAGGTGTTTGTCTTTTTGAAAAGATGTTTCAAATGTTTTTGAGAGTTTGTTTTGAAAGTGTTGTGGAGTGTGGTTTTTGAAAAGAAGGCAAGTGTTTTTGCAAGTTGATCTCAAGTAACTAAGAGTTTTGTCTACCCTATTGTACTCAAAGGTTTTCTCTATGTTTTCAACCCTTTTTAACAATTTTGTTCCACCATTGAAATTGATGGACAATCTTGCGTTTAGGATGTTTAACGGGACGGGCGCGGGTCATCGTATGGACCATGAATGCAATGGTGCCAAGTGTCTTTGGCAATGTGCTTTGAAGGGACTATGATCATTCCATTTAGGCAACTTTCGAAAGCGTCATCGAGGGACTTATGATCATTTGAATTTGTTTTGCCAAAGAAATTCGACGTGCAAACATGGCCCATTTTGGAAGGCAACATGTGGGATTACCCTAGAGGGTGCAAGTGTGATTGTGTATTGATTTCATGTATTTGTCTTGTATTAGGTTATCTAGCATTTGATTTTATGTACATGCAAACCCTAGGTCTAACCATGGTATAATTGAAAACGGTAAATTGCGGAAATGTAAAGTCTACGCTATTACAAAATAAGTATCCGGGAGTGGGGGTACAAATTTACGAATGGGGATGAGACTTAGGAATATAATATCCAATAGATTACAACCAAATCGAATCGATCAAATGTAAATGTAACGAATATACAAAATAAGCAAATGCATAATGTATCAAATGTAAGCATATTGTGTAAGTGTACGTGTATATGTGTATGTATATTTGTATATGTAATTATTTACAGGTTAGGAAAATGTGAATTCGAATGTGTATTATTAAGCATTGTTTTAACTTAAAGAAAATAATTAGATATTCAATTATTTAGTCTTTTGAAATCTTGTATATTGTTAATATGTACAAAAAGAATGTTTTAATCTTAATTAAATTATGTATATTAAAAAAATGTATTTTTAAGTATTATGTACAAAAAAAAGAAAATTTAAAAAGGAAAATGTTATAGTTTGAAAATTGTCATTTTTATGTTTGATATGAATTTGTGTCTTTATGTTTTTGTGTTTTTAATATATACAAAAAGGATATTTTAATTAAAAGATAGAAAGAATGTTTTTTCAATTTTAATTATATTATGTAAAAAAAAAATGTATCTTTCAAATATTATATACAAGTGATGTTTCAAGAGTTATTCTTATGCATTTGTATTTTATTTAATTATGTTAGTATAAAAAAAAGTATTGTTAGTATAAAAAAAATAAAATAAAATTAGTATTAAGTAAATTATAAAAAAGGGGTTAATTAATGTAAAATGTTTAAATGATGTTAGTAAGAAATGAATGGGCTCAGTGTTTGAAACGGGCAAGGCCCAGCTGTGGAAACGAATGTTTTAGGGTTTGAATCATTTGTTTTCAGTTGGGAATTGTTTTAGGGTTTTGAGACAGAGGCGCCGTTGCTAGTTCCACTTCATCTTCTCCGTTCGTTTCCTTCATCTCTCCAACCCAAGGCCACTGATCCCCTCCAACCTTCAACTACCGGGCGCCACTTCCGTCCTCATCTCTTCACAGTTGTTCAATTAAGATGGCAAGAAAGGTGACAAGATTTTGGACACTCTAAGGTTCTTCTTAATTACTGTCTTTGCATGTCATGATTCCTTGATTATTGAATCTCAATTTGTGTTTTATTATCGTTTCTGTGAGCGAAAAAAAAGGAAGAGAAGGGGTTTATACCTTAGGCTTTTGGGAGATGGAGATGAGGCGGACTAGAGGCGCTGAGGATGGCCGGAGGGTGGAGGTTCGATGATGATGGACTTGGAACCCTGGTTTGTGTATTCTTTGTCTTTTGCCCTTTTATTTGGTGATGATGATGAACTGAGCCTTTTTGATATTCACTTCTTTCTTCTTCTCTTTCACTGTATGCTGAACATGCTTGATATTCTTTGAAATGTTTGTTGCCTTTGAGTTGCCTTTGAACGTTTGCCTGTGATGAAAATTTCTGAGGCCTGATGCTTGACTATTCCTTTGAACATGCTATTGTTGAAACGTTGTTTTGACTAGCTGGACTTCTTCTTCTTTCTGCTTTGCTTCTGTATATTGATACTTGGTTGCCTTGATGTTTTGAGTGTTGGTGGATACCTTGTGTTGCCTAATGATGAAGAGATTCTGAAGGCATTTTGTGGGTTTGGGGAATTGGTTTTACAGGTTATGTATGTTCTGGTTTTTAGTTTGGCCAAGGTTATGTTACTATAGCTTAGGCTTTGAAAATGGCTATGGCTCTGGTCTTGAATGCAGGTTATATGTTTTATTAGGCCATGGTTATGAAATGGCTATGGTTAGGCTTGAACAAGTTTTACTGGTTTATTGTTAGGCTTCAGGCAGGGTGAGGCTTGGGTTTGAAACTGGTTTTCTGGCTTGTCTTTTGATGATAGGCTTTACAGGTTTTTATGTTACTGGCTTTTTGTTGACAGGTTATGAGGCTGGTTGGTTCTGGCTTAATGCTTATTGATAAGGCTTATGCAGGTCTGGTAGAGGTTTTGTGGTTATTAGCAGGTTTTGGCTTTGAGGCCCAGGCTTGGCCTTGCTTGCAGATTATCTGGTTTAAGGCGTTTGGTTGTTATGCTTATACAGTTTTGTGTATTTTCTTTGTATTGGTTTTGCCCTCTCTCTCTACTGTACTGTGTTCAGTTCTTTTTATATTTCTTTCTTCCTGCCTAAAGCCTAAGCCTGCTTTCTTTTTCTCTTCTCTCTCTCTCTTTAGTACAGTTTGCATTAAAATAATGTTTATGCTGTACTTTTCTGAAAGGGCCACTTGGGAAATGATGAAAATGAGATAGTTTGCTTGCATAACAATTTTCCTCTGCATATTTGTCCCTTCTTTTGACAGCTTCTTGTACTTTTGGATCTTTTGATATCTTGCCAAATCTTCTTTTTGATAGCTTGGGCAGCCTTGTACAGTTTGACAGCAAGTTTGAATTTTTCAGTTTGGACTTTGTAGTTTGATTTGCACTTGCTTTTGAACTATGCAGTTTGACAATTTTTGAATTGTGCAATTTTGACTTTTGTGCATTCATTTTTAGCAAATAAATATTCGACCCTCTTTGTGAACCGGGAGAAATCCCGTGATTTGCAGAGAGGGCTAACTGATCCCAATCAGTGGCCCTTAATGATGAACTGTAATTTTATCTGTCTCCTTTATTTTATTTATCTGCTATTGATTTTCCTTCTTTTCTTTTGCAGATGAATAATTAAAATGGAGCACTTGGAGCAAGGGATAGCAGATGAAGAAATGAAGATTAGAAAAAATGTTTAGGATAGTTTTATTTAGGTTTAAATTACTTGTAAAATCATTGTTGTAAATAAATTGTAAACAATAATTGTACGAATAATTTAAAAATAAATAAAAGTTTTTATTATCCAATTAATTCTTTTTCCTCCTATTGTTTATTTATTATTTGCAATTCTTTAATAAAAATAATTGAAAATAAATTCCAATCATTTAATCTTAGAATAATAAATAATTTAAATAAACAATGCTTTAGCAATTTGATCAGTTAAACCTGGCATTTCCAACATCCAAAGCAAAGCAACAGTTAATCAAAACAACTGATCAGGCGCATTCCCTTTTCACTGATTTTTTACCAAACACTGCAAATCTAAACTGAATGTATCCTTTGAATGGTTCAATCAAACAAACGTGAATTCAATCCAAATGCATTTTTTAGTGATTAAGTCAAACAATGCGAATTCAAACCGAATCTCGGAATAACTTGCAAAGCACCGTAGAATTAAATCTTTCTGAAGAACTGCGCATGAACAACCCTAATTCACGATTAAATGCCAAAGAACATTCGCCTGATCAAAGTTGAGCCAAAAATCAATCAAAACCCTAAGCCAACTGGTTGAAACATTCTAAAGCCCTGAGAATCAGTAAAACCCTAATTGTGTCTGATTGACGAGAAAAGTCCGTTTGGCCGATTCTTGAGCCAGTCTGAAAAATCAGGAAACGCCTGAAGCTGTGATTTCTTGAGGAAAAATGCGAGGGCAAATTTTGGGGTACAACAGTTGCCCCTGTTCAATCTTCTTGAACCTGAAGAGTTAGATTGGCAAGTTTGCCTTTCGTGACTCGAAGGTAAAAGGAGATTGGACACTAAAGTGCCCAGAAAATTTGCACTCGGCGATGTGATGGTAGAGGTGAATGGGCTTAAAGATGCCATTTGGTGATGGGCTTAAAGATGCCATCTGATGCGATAGAATCTTGTCGGGGGATGGGCTTAGAGATGCCATATGGGAATGGGCTTAAAGATGCCATTTGGTGACTGCTGGTAGGAGGATGGGCTTATAGATGCCATCTGGAAATGGGCTTAAAGATGCCATTTGGTGATGTTGAACTGTATGTCAATGGTGAGTGGACGAGTATCGGAAAGGCACCCATGTTTTGGAACATCTCTGAATTGGGGGTCCGAATAAGCAATAGATTGACATCCATGTCTGGAGAATCCGTGAACTGTTTTCAGGAGTTGAGATTGAATAAGCAATAGAGCAGCATCCGTTGTTGGGAAGCGTCCGTAAACTGTTTTCAAAAGTTTGAGAAGAGTCTGAACAAGTGATAGGTTAACATCCGTTACTGGAGAACCCGTGAACTGTTTTCAGAAGTTTGAGAAGAGACTGAACAAGCGATAGATTAACATCCGTTACTGGAGAACCCGTGAACTGTTTTCAGAAGTTTGAGAAGAGTCTGAACAAGTGATAGGTTAACATCCGTTACTGGAGAACCCGTGAACTGTTTTCAGAAGTCTTGAAGTTGAATAAGCAATAGAGCAGCATCCGTTGTTGGGAAGCGTCCGTAAACTGTTTTCAAAAATTGAGAAGAGTCTGAACAAGCGATAGATTAACATCCGTTGTTGGGAAGAATCCGTAAACTGTTTTCAGAAGTCTTGAAGTTGAATAAGCAATAGAGCAGCATCCGTTGTTGGGAAGCGTCCGTAAACTGTTTTCAAAAATTGAGAAGAGTCTGAACAAGCGATAGATTAACATCCGTTGTTGGGAAGAATCCGTAAACTGTTTTCAGAAGTCTTGAGAAGAATCTGAACAAGTGATAGGTTAACATCCGTTACTGGAGAACCCGTGAACTGTTTTCAGAAGTCTTGAAGAGGAACCGGTGTAGGGCTTCCTGATGATGAGCTCGTGTAAAACTGCATCTGGATGAATCTGGAATAAGTATCAGAATGCCGCCGTGTCCGGGTCACATCTGAATTATTTCTGGATGAATCTCGGAAGATGATCTGTGTCTGTCGACTGATCTTACCTGAAAAGGTAAAGGGTTAGTTGTATGCAATATTATGATGCATGATGCAATGTATGTGTCATCAATGTTTATAACATGAATGTGATGAATGCGCATGTAAGCTGGAGAGCTGTCTTGCGAAGGATAGATGAATCCGAGATGGCTGAAGATAAAAGAATCTTGACTGCTGCTGGGAAAATAATTCCTTGGCTGCTGCTGTGGAGGGCAAGAATCTTCAATTGTTAAAAATGAGAAGTCTTGGGACCACCGTTGGGAAAATCAGAAGCTTGGGTTGTATGCCAAACTACTGGGGTCTTCCTGTTTTGAGGAGATCTGTGTAGGATTTCCTGATGATGCGTCCGTGTAAAACTGCATCGGTTTTTTAAACACTTTTGACATTCGAATGTCCCAAGTGGTGACGTAGATAATTTCCTGGCTTGTTACAGGTGTTGGTCTACAATCGGTCGTTCACAGATGTTTTCCTGGCTTGTTACAGGTGTTGATCTGGAACTAGTCGTCAATAGACATGCCCTGGCTGGATACAGGAATCGAATCTGGAAATAGTCGTCAACAGATATGCCCTGGCTGGATACAGGAATCGAATCCTCAAACTCTTCAGACGTGCCCTGGCTAGATACAGGAATCGAGTCTGGAAATAGTCGTCAACAGATGTGCCCTGGCTGGATACAGGAATCGAATCCTTAAACTCTTCAGACGTGCCCTGGCTAGATACAGGAATCGAGTCTGGAACTGTGATAGTTAACAGATATGCCCTGGCTGGATACAGGAATCGAATCTTCGAACTCTTCAGACGTGCCCTGGCTAGATACAAGAATCGAGTCTGGAACTGTGATAGTTGATTTGTTGAACACTTTTGACATTCGAATGCCCCAAGTGGTGATGAAGGAGTCTTGAATCAGATTACTCTGTGTATTGAGAGATTTTTTGAAATCTTGACTGGACTGCCCCAGGTTAACTGAATCTGAAAGATCTGTTGAAACCTTGACTGGACTGCCCCAGGTTAATTGAATTTTGAAAGATCTGTTGGACCTTGACTGGACTGCCCCAGGTTGATTGGATGGTGCTATGTCATGCCCCTTGTTGATAGGAGATTTGTCGTTTGAAATAATTTTGCTCACTGAGAGAGTTTTCGTTCCTCCGAAAATTTGCTGTATGAATTTCTTCGCTGTCAAACAAAAATCCCAAATGCAGACAGTGATATTCAAGCAATGCAAAGTTTATGTTTGTCTCGAAGTTTTGAAAAAATGCGTTTTTAGCAGAAAACTTTTTATAAGATAGATCAACACAAGATTTAGAGCAAAGCCTTACAGGAGTCAGGATACCTTTTGTAACAGTATGCTTTCGAACTAACCCATGCTTCAATTAGTACTTTTGAAGGGTTGTAACGTGGCTTGGTTCACGATTTTAAGAAACAAAGGATATAGGCTCAAAGTATATTTGTACCCACCCGCTCTTCGTGATGTTTTCCAACCTAAGCTCAGTCAATTGTGCGTCGTACTCTGTTTTGAGTTTGGAACGACTTTTCGGTGATGGTTCACTAGTTGAATTTGGGGAGACAGTCATCATCTCCTTTTCTTTTTCAACATCTTTTCATGTTGTTGAGGACTTTGTAACGACCTCACTATTTTGATTTTGATTTGTTATCCCTAACTTTTGCCTGACTGTTACCATTTTCCGGGATTACCGTCAGCGGGATGCCCCAGCTTTCTTAAGCCTCCTTTATAGGTTTTGGCTTGGTGGGCTTTTCTCTTTTGATAGATTGACTGTCTATGTGATGGGGAACCACCCTTGTCTTTTGATTCCAAGGGAATGCTTTTTCTTTTTTGGCGTCGTTCGTTGTGTTACAAACTGAGAGTTTGCGACTTCAATGCGCATTTTCTTTTGAATTAATTGAGATACTACCCTGCCCCAGGTTTATATCAAAGGTTTTGATTGTTTAGAATAGAAAACTCCTACTTCTTTGGCTCGAAGGGGTTGACTAGGGATTATCTTCCTTATAACTCCAGTGTTTGGGAATTGAAAGAAATGCCTGTACATCATCAGCAAGGTCTGTTCAAAAGCATATTGTATGAGATTATGGTATTGTTTCGTCATCCTCCCTCTAAAGGCTTACAACTTTTTATCAAGAGTCAAATATCATAAAGAAAAGCATAAGAGTAGTGAAACGAATGGATGAATTCAAGACAAACATATGCAATGCATTAATGAAAACATAGTTTAACATCAACAGATAATTGTTTGATAGCAAAAGAAATTACAACTTTGAAAATTCAAAATGAAGCAAAAAGTCTTTCAGCTTGAGCTTCGTCACTTCAAGTGGAGCACTCCTTAACGGAAGATTTTCATCTCACCGTCTGGCATGAATTCCAGCATTCCAATGTCGACCAGATCTTGAATCTTGTTCTTCAAGGCCCAACAGTCGTTGGTGTCGTGTCCCGGGCTGTAGGAGTGGTAAACACAAAATGCGTCGAGATGATAGTTAGGAGAGGAGGTATTGAGCTTCTGAGGAGGATCCTTTAGGGTAAGCAGGTTGACCTCCAACAGACGCTTCAGTATGAAGAATGATGGTATTTCAGTCTCCGTGAACTGTCTTCCCGACGTTTCTTGCTTACGCCGATTACCCCGTTGACGCTGGTGAGGTTGTTGATGGGCTTGTGACCCTGAAGCAAGCGAAGGAGCCTTCCCCTTGTCTTCTTGAATGGATGGAGGCTGAGCGGTGACTTGCTCTTCAACCTCAGATGTCTGCCCCAGTTGGTTGTTTGGAAGCAGTTGGCGGACAAGAACTCTGAGTTCCTCTTGTCTTTGAGATAGGTCCTGGATGAGAGCCATCTGGCCCACCAACTGTCCCATCACTTGGGTCCTCAATGTTGTCAGATCAAACTGCAACTCCGCAAGCTGATCACTCCTGGCCTTGTTGGAATTCTCCAAGCCCTTTGTGAGGAGAGCTTTCATTTCTTCTTGCCCCAGAGACAAGTTCAGGAACATCTCCTGCAGCTGAGCAGTCTGGTCTTGGATGTCTTTGACAGACCTTTCTAGAGCCATCTCTTACTGAAATAAACAGTAGGAGAGTAAGGAAACCTGAAAAAGGAAAGACTGTCAAAATGCAATGCATGATATGTGGATGCATGCTTTCAAGGATCTCTTGGGGTAAACACAAGAAAATGTTAGAGGTTGAACTTCGATCTTTGATTGGAGAACTTTGCGTCGGTGGGTGCCTTTCCACTAGAATCAAGCTCACCATGTCGAGTGGGTCATAGCCACTGATTCAAGTTGTTGTACTTGATCTTTGATTGGCATTGGTTAGAGGAGAAACCTCTTTCCCCTTTGGTAGATGTCTGGTTCAACGTAACCCTGCATCAAAAGAACCCTCAAGATCCTTGAGATGGTTATTGAAAATGCTATGGTATGATGTCATGATATTATGTACATGTATGCACAAAAAGCAAGTGAGTGTATATACAGACAATTATTCACACAAAGCAAACAAGTCCTTAGGTTTAGGCTTGCATGGGGTTCAGGTACTACCCTCTTTCAGTTTCGTTGGTTAAAACCTGTCCTATTAAAAGTAACCGGGTTCTAGAGGATCTCAAATCATTGGCTACCCTCGATCGGTCATAACTCCAACATCGCTATCTTTTCTTGCGGCCGGAACCATCGCGAGAGTTTAGCCTCAATGAGTGTAGCATACTGCTACTGTTCTAATGGCCAAGTTGGGTCAATTTAGGGTTCTAAGGTCGGTTGGTGCTTAATGACTCCCTGGAAGACCCATATTCTCCCCGTTTCAACACGAGGGATATCGGTACAGACCAAGGCGCCACACCAATGTAGCCACTGCTTCACCCATGTCGGTATACGCCGGACAGGTCCCTCGCAGATTATGCTACCTAAAAGGGTATTCCCCAGATCCGGGTTAGGATCTATGAAACTCCAATACAAAGCCCACAAATGTAAAAGCAAACAAAGCAATCAATTGAAAACAAAGGTGATCTAAACCCTAAGGTAACCCCGCTTTGAGTAGAATTCCCCAGCAGAGTCGCCAATTCTGTGATACGGTGGGAGAACTGACTATGGTTTTGCGTTTGTTTTCGCAAATGTTTCGGTTGAGCAAGAGTCGCCACCGACTTTTTATTTTATCCTAAGGAAAGGTTTAAAAAGCACAGCAAAAACCTTTGAGATATTTTCTTGGGTTCAGGGAGTAGATTATAGAAAGGGAAGGTATTAGCACCCTTTCTATCCATGGTTATCCATGGGCTCTTAGGTACTTGCTTAGATCAACTTGCCTTGGTTTTCAATTGTTTGAAATGGTGCTTTGTGTCTGGCTTTGAAAAGGTTTTGAAAAAGATGCCTTGTTTAGGCTACCCTTGCAACAATTCTTTACTCGAATGTTTTACAAAAGGTGTTTGTCTTTTTGAAAAGATGTTTCAAATGTTTTTGAGAGTTTGTTTTGAAAGTGTTGTGGAGTGTGGTTTTTGAAAATAAGGCAAGTGTTTTTGCAAGTTGATCTCAAGTAACTAAGAGTTTTGTCTACCCTATTGTACTCAAAGGTTTTCTCTATGTTTTCAACCCTTTTTAAAAATTTTGTTCCACCATTGAAATTGATGGACAATCTTGCGTTTAGGATGTTTAACGGGACGGGCGCGGGTCATCGTATGGACCATGAATGCAATGGTGCCAAGTGTCTTTGGCAATGTGCTTTGAAGGGACTATGATCATTCCATTTAGGCAACTTTCGAAAGCGTCATCGAGGGACTTATGATCATTTGAATTTGTTTTGCCAAAGAAATTCGACGTGCAAACATGGCCCATTTTGGAAGGCAACATGTGGGATTACCCTAGAGGGTGCAAGTGTGATTGTGTATTGATTTCATGTATTTGTCTTGTATTAGGTTATCTAGCATTTGATTTTATGTACATGCAAACCCTAGGTCTAACCATGGTATAATTGAAAACGGTAAATTGCGGAAATGTAAAGTCTACGCTATTACAAAATAAGTATCCGGGAGTGGGGGTACAAATTTACGAATGGGGATGAGACTTAGGAATATAGTATCCAATAGATTACAACCAAATCGAATCGATCAAATGTAAATGTAACGAATATACAAAATAAGCAAATGCATAATGTATCAAATGTAAGCATATTGTGTAAGTGTACGTGTATATGTGTATGTATATTTGTATATGTAATTATTTACAGGTTAGGAAAATGTGAATTTGAATGTGTATTATTAAGCATTGTTTTAACTTAAAGAAAATAATTAGATATTCAATTATTTAGTCTTTTGAAATCTTGTATATTGTTAATATGTACAAAAAGAATGTTTTAATCTTAATTAAATTATGTATATTAAAAAAATGTATTTTTAAGTATTATGTACAAAAAAAAGAAAATTTAAAAAGGAAAATGTTATAAGTTTGAAAATTGTCATTTTTATGTTTGATATGAATTTGTGTCTTTATGTTTTTGTGTTTTTAATATATACAAAAAGGATATTTTAATTAAAAGATAGAAAGAATGTTTTTTCAATTTTAATTATATTATGTAAAAAAAATGTATCTTTCAAATATTATATACAAGTGATATTTCAAGAGTTATTCTTATGCATTTGTATTTTATTTAATTAGGTTAGTATAAAAAAAGTATTGTTGGTATAAAAAAATAAAATAAAATTAGTATTAAGTAAATTATAAAAAAGGGGTTAATTAATGTAAAATGTTTAAATGATGTTA
The DNA here is from genome assembly GCA_948472305.1 of Vicia faba. Taxonomy (NCBI): domain Eukaryota; kingdom Viridiplantae; phylum Streptophyta; class Magnoliopsida; order Fabales; family Fabaceae; genus Vicia; species Vicia faba. Next base: position 35,211,004 of record OX451738.1, read on the forward strand.
GTAAGAAATGAATGGGCTCAGTGTTTGAAACGGGCAAGGCCCAGCTGTGGAAACGAACGTTTTAGGGTTTGAATCATTTGTTTTCAGTTGGGAATTGTTTTAAGGTTTTGAGACAGAGGCGCCGTTGCTAGTTCCACTTCGTCTTCTCCGTTCGTTTCCTTCATCTCTCCAACCCAAGGCCACTGATCCCCTCCAACCTTCAACTACCGGGCGCCACTTCCGTCCTCATCTCTTCACAGTTGTTCAATTAAGATGGCAAGAAAGGTGACAAGATTTTGGACACTCTAAGGTTCTTCTTAATTACTGTCTTTGCATGTCATGATTCCTTGATTATTGAATCTCAATTTGTGTTTTATTATCGTTTCTGTGAGCGAAAAAAAAAAGGAAGAGAAGGGGTTTATACCTTAGGCTTTTGGGAGATGGAGATGAGGCGGACTGGAGGCGCTGAGGATGGCCGGAGGGTGGAGGTTCGATGATGATGGACTTGGACCCCTGGTTTGTGTATTCTTTGTCTTTTGCCCTTTTATTTGGTGATGATGATGAACTGAGCCTTTTTGATATTCACTTCTTTCTTCTTCTCTTTCACTGTATGCTGAACATGCTTGATATTCTTTGAAATGTTTGTTGCCTTTGAGTTGCCTTTGAACGTTTGCCTGTGATGAAAATTTCTGAGGCCTGATGCTTGACTATTCCTTTGAACATGCTATTGTTGAAACGTTGTTTTGACTAGCTGGACTTCTTCTTCTTTCTGCTTTGCTTCTGTATATTGATACTTGGTTGCCTTGATGTTTTGAATGTTGGTGGATACCTTGTGTTGCCTAATGATGAAGAGATTCTGAAGGCATTTTGTGGGTTTGGGGAATTGGTTTTACAGGTTATGTATGTTCTGGTTTTTAGTTTGGCCAAGGTTATGTTACTATAGCTTAGGCTTTGAAAATGGCTATGGCTCTGGTCTTGAATGCAGGTTATATGTTTTATTAGGCCATGGTTATGAAATGGCTATGGTTAGGCTTGAACAAGTTTTACTGGTTTATTGTTAGGCTTCAGGCAGGGTGAGGCTTGGGTTTGAAATTGGTTTTCTGGCTTGTCTTTTGATGATAGGATTTACAGGTTTTTATGTTATTGGCTTTTTGTTGACAGGTTATGAGGCTGGTTGGTTCTGGCTTAATGCTTATTGATAAGGCTTATGCAGGTCTGGTAGAGGTTTTGTGGTTATTAGCAGGTTTTGGCTTTGAGGCCCAGGCTTGGCCTTGCTTGCAGATTATCTGGTTTAAGGCGTTTGGTTGTTATACTTATATAGTTTTGTGTATTTTCTTTGTATTGGTTTTGCCCTCTCTCTCTACTGTACTGTGTTCAGTTCTTTTATATTTCTTTCTTCCTGCCTAAAGCCTAAGCCTGCTTTCTTTTTCTCTTCTCTCTCTCTCTTTATTACAGTTTGCATTAAAATAATGTTTATGCTGTACTTTTCTGAAAGGGCCACTTGGGAAATGATGAAAATGAGATAGTTTGCTTGCATAACAATTTTCCTCTGCATATTTGTCCCTTCTTTTGACAGCTTCTTGTACTTTTGGATCTTTTGATATCTTGCCAAATCTTCTTTTTGATGGCTTGGGCAGCCTTGTACAGTTTGACAGCAAGTTTGAATTTTTCAGTTTGGACTTTGTAGTTTGATTTGCACTTGCTTTTGAACTATGCAGTTTGACAATTTTTGAATTGTGCAATTTTGACTTTTGTGCATTCATTTTTAGCAAATAAATATTCGACCCTCTTTGTGAACCGGGAGAAATCCCGTGATTTGCAGAGAGGGCTAACTGATCCCAATCAGTGGCCCTTAATGATGAACTGTAATTTTATCTGTCTCCTTTATTTTATTTATCTGCTATTGATTTTCCTTCTTTTCTTTTGCAGATGAATAATTAAAATGGAGCACTTGGAGCAAGGGATAGCAGATGAAGAAATGAAGATTAGAAAAAATGTTTAGGATAGTTTTATTTAGGTTTAAATTACTTGTAAAATCATTGTTGTAAATAAATTGTAAACAATAATTGTACGAATAATTTAAAAATAAATAAAAGTTTTTATTATCCAATTAATTATTTTTCCTCCTATTGTTTATTTATTATTTGCAATTCTTTAATAAAAATAATTGAAAATAAATTCCAATCATTTAATCTTAGAATAATAAATAATTTAAATAAACAATGATTTAGCAATTTGATCAGTTAAACCTGGCATTTCCAACATCCAAAGCAAAGCAACAGTTAATCAAAACAACTGATCAGGCGCATTCCCTTTTCACTGATTTTTTACCAAACACTGCAAATCCAAACTGAATGTATCCTTTGACTGGTTCAATCAAACAAACGTGAATTCAATCCAAATGCATTTTTTACTGATTAAGTCAAACAATGCGAATTCAAACCGAATCTCGGAATAACTTGCAAAGCACCATAGAATTAAATCTTTTTGAAGAACTGCGCATGAACAACCCTAATTCCTGATTAAATGCCAAAGAACATTCGCCTGATCAAAGTTGAGCCAAAAATCAATCAAAACCCTAAGCCAACTATTTGAAACATTCTAAAGCCCTGAGAATCAGTAAAACCCTAATTGTGTCTGATTGACGAGAAAAGTCCGTTTGGCCGATTCTTGAGCCAGTCTAAAAAATCAGGAAACGCCTGAAGCTGTGATTTCTTGAGGAAAAATACGAGGGCAAATTTTGGGGTACAACAGCATCCATACGTCATAAACATCTATGATACGAATGCATATAACATAATCTCATTTATTTTATTGAGAACATCATTGTACAATGCATTTCATACGTCATGACATTGCATACAACTAATCTTTCATCTCTTCAGAAAAGATCAGCCAGCAGATGGCTACCGTCAATAATTTATAAAAGGGTCAGAGATTAATACTTGAAACAAGCAAGGACAATTATCTACACGACTAGCTGAAGCAATCCTACACGGGTTTCTTGTCATTAAGCTTTCAGATACAGATCAGATACGCTCCAGATACGGATGCTATCCTGATACTCATTCAGATTCAGCTTTCAGATACAGTTCAGATACGCTCCAGATACGGGTGCCATCCTGATACTCATTCAGATTCAACTTTCAGATACAGTTCAGATACGCTCCAGATACGGATGCGATCCTGATACTCATTCAATCAGCTTTCAGATACAGTTTAGATATGCTCCAGATACGGATGCCATCCTGATACTCATTCAGATTCAGCTTTCAGATACAGTTCAGATACGCTCTAGATACGGATGCCATCCTGATACTCATTCAGATACAGTTCAAATACGCTCTAGATACAGATGTCATCTTGATACTCATTCATATTCAGCTATCAAATACAGTTCAGATGCGCTCCAGATACGGACGCCATTCTGATACTCATTCAGATTCATCTTTCAGATACAGTTCAGGTATGCTCCAGATAAGGATGCCATCTTGATACTCATTCAGATCCATCTTTCGGATACAAACGCTGTTATGATACTCATCTAGTATAAATCAACCAGAGATTTATTCTGACACTTCTTCTATTCCTACCAGCAATCATTTTGGATGGCATCTACAAGACCGTCTCCAACAACTTTCCACCACCTCTCCAAATGGCATCTTTAAGCCCATTCCCTACACCATTAACCATCACATCCTCTAGTGCAAATTTCTGGGCACTCTAGTGTCCAATCATCTTCCACCTTCAAGTCATGAATGGCGGATCCGCCAATCTAACTCTTCAGGTTTAAGAAGATTGAACAGGGGAAGTTGTTGTACCCCAAAATTTGTCCTCTCATTTATCAAGTATTTTCCCATAAGGTCTCATTTGGTTCAAGACTGCACTAGGGTGGATCAACTCAAGACACCTCCTTAAGCACTGATGACTGAAATTAGGGTTTGATATTGCACAAGGACAATTGAACTTTCAATGCTTCATATGACTTTCATGGATCATTATGGACCCTCAAGATTCCTCATGTCAAGTTTCAAGCCTTGAATCACATTTTTGCTCAATCAATTGAGCAATTGATCTAAAAATCAGTTGTATTGGGGAAAAGTCAATTATGGTCAATTTACAGTCAAACTTAATAATTTTTTTATCCACATCAACATTATTAACTCATATATATCATTTGATCAAGTTTTTACCATAATTCCTCAAGAAATTTGATCAAATCATCAAAAGGGCAAAATGGTCAAAATTAGGGTTTTGACTGAGAAAGGGCAACTCCTGATTTTTGACCTAGCAAATGGTTAATTTGTTTGAGGCATGATCTCAAGAGTTCAATTGAATCATTTTGACCTAATTTCATGACCCAAAACATTGCTCAAGATCAATTGGATTGATAGTTGATTTTCAGTCAACTATACACTAAAAAGTCAAACTTTGAATTTTTGGTCAAAATCAAGTATCAAATATCACAATTCATCAAAACATGTCAAAATATGAAACTTATTCATCAAGAAATCAAAATGTCAAGATTTCATTTTGAAAAGTCAAAGTTTTCTAACTTAGAAATTTTTCTAAGTGTTTAAAACTTCATGTTTTTTCACAACTTTGAGCAAAATTTTCACCATGATGCAAGATGATTCAAAAGAAACTTTCAACATGAAAGTTGTATATCTCCATGAGATATACAATAATGATTTACACAACTTCTTCTAAAAGTTCTTGGATTTCAAGTTATTAATTCATGAAGTCATGGTCTTGAAATTAAACACTTAGTGAAATTTTGCCCTAGTTTAGGCAGGATTTTGACCTAACTTCATGGCACTTTTTCATATAGTTCCAAGGGGAATTTTCAAAAGCGATTCAAAGAGGGGTTGTAGAGCATATTAAAAGCTTTCTAAAATGTCCAAGAATTCCTTGAGATCATTATTGAGCAAGGAGAATCGAAGAGAGGAAGTTAGGGTTTCAAACTAAAATTATAGTTCATTTTGTGATGAACAAAGATTCAAATCTCAAACCTATGTTGCATAATATCTACTTTAAAGGCCTCAAACTTGTTAGGAACTCCATAATTAATTGCTTGCATAGCTGTTAGAGGTCTCAACTCAAGCATTCAATGCAATGCCATGCTTTATATCCATTTTAGGAAGAAAGTGCACAATGCCATTTTGAAAAAGTAGCTTTACACATAAAACTTGTTCTTGAGCCTTGCAATGGTTTTATTCTGATCATACACGTCCTATAGCTCAAGAGAAGTTTGTCTCAAGCCTTACAATCACTCAGCCCATGCTTGTACTTCATCTTGGAACTATGCTCCCACTTTTCTTCAAAATCAAGTAACATAGCAATCAATTTAGAACTTGTACTTCTGACTCTCCCAAGCACAAAAACCTTCTCATTACTTATGTACAAGTCCTTTGCAACAAAACACACACATTCTTAAGTCCTAAAAATACCAATAACTCTGAATTGTATCACATACCTCCATTCTTGCATAACCTGACCAAAAGTTTGAAACTCACATCTCTCTTGTGTGTTTTCAAGCCTTTTTGTTCCTAAAGCTTCTAAACATCATTTAGAACTCATCCCGCACCTTGTTACAAGACTGTAACACCATTAACACCATCCTCCATTTTTAAAAACAGAGATTTTCACTTGGAATTCTCCAGAACTCCTCAGGAACTTTCAGCTCAAGCTAAGCATCACATTAGCTTCCTGAGAACTTAAGGAAGCTAATCCAATCATTGGAACTCACTAAAAGCTGCTCAAACTCAAAACATGATACCCTCTTGCAAGGTGAGTTTTCTGACTTCTGAAATCTTCATACATGAATCATTAATGGTTCATTTATGAATAAGAAATGTAGGTATCATTGTCTTGAAGCTAACCATGTCTTTAGATTTCATTTATATTGCTTAAGGAGTTAGAATTTTGAATCTGAACGTCATGGAAAAGTTAGGTCAGAATTTGGTACCATTCAAAATTCATGCTCATTTTTTAGAATTAGTTTAAGTTGTTTACATTTCTGGAATCGTGGTGAAATTTTACACAACTTTCATGTTTACATTTTTGCAAATGGTTGAGAAATGAACAAGTTGCAGAGCTTCTGGCAGGAGGTTGAAGATGAAATACATTTAGGGCAAGACTTAGATTATATATTTGTTGTTTTACATAAGTTAATGGATGTATCACCACCCCAGTGTTTAAAACGCGCGCCTGTCACCATGAGGTCCTGGGTTCAAGCCCCAGCGTGATCTTTTTTCCATTTTTTTTTCACTTTTTTGACATTTTCTTTGTTTTTGCAGCGCCTGGGCCTCCATTGCTTTGGGCCTTTTTTTTGCTACATTCTAACCCCCTGTCTTGATGTTCATACATCCTGGTCCATTTTATTTTATTTTTATTTTTTACTTTTATCATTATTATTATTAGTATTATTAATATTAATTTTTATCATTAGTGATAAAAACTCAAAAAATATTTTTATTTATTATTTTCACATTTTATGTTTTATTTTTCTTCACAAAAACAAAAGAATAAAAACATTTCTTTTACAATAAAATTTACTTTTTTAAATACTTAGATGATTTATTTTTAAATATTATTATATTATATTATTTATTTTTCTTGTAAATTAAAATCAATTTAGAATTTAGGATTTTTATTTAATATATTTACTAACTTAATTAAATTCACCAAAAAAACCCCTAAAAAACTTGTTTTCTTTAAATTAATTTAGTTTACTAATTTAATCTTAATTTTCTTATTTTTCTTAGTTAATTATTTTATTTAATTAGGTCAAAAAACCCTTTTCATAAAAACCAAACAAAAAAATCATATTTCTTTTTACATCTACATCCTTGTATTTTATTTGTTCATTTTGTACATTTATTAAAAATTCAATATGGTTGTAATATTTATTTAGATTCAAATTGCAATATTTCCCATTTGTAATTTGTACACCCCCTCCCCTAAATATTGTAATAGCGTTGTAATTTTAATTTCCGTAATTTATCGCTTTATATACAAAATGCTAGTAATTAGGGTTTTGTATGGAAAGACTAAAACCAATCAATAGAAAACCCTAATCAAATACAAATCAAACATGTAAATCAATCCACTTGCACACAAACACCCCTAGGGTAAATCCACTTGGTTGCCTTACAAAAATGGCCATATTATGCATGTGAGGTATCTTAGCAAAAAAACAAGATCATATTCCCTCGATGACGTTATCTATGTTGCCTTTCAAAATGATCTTAGTCCCTAAAGAAAAATGCTAAGATATCTTGCAACATTGCTAATCATGGTTATACGATGACCCACACCCGTCCCTTTTACATCCAAAGATAAGGTTACTTACCAAATCAATGGTAAGATAAAAATGTCAAAGGAAAAAGGAAATGAACATGAAAGACTTTTGAGTAGGTAGAATGTTCCTAGTTGCTTGCTCCATTTCAAAATAAAAACATCCTTGCTATGTTCAAAATAAGCACCAACACTTTCAAAACATCTGCAAAACTTGAAAATATTTTCAAAAGATCAACACTTTGTATACATTCTTACGAATAAGAATCATTACAAAGTTTGCCTAGACAAATGCCTCTTTACAAAATACTTTCAAAAACCACACAAAGCATATTTCAAACAAAAGCAAGTGATCTAGCCAGTAACTAAGAGCCCGTGGAAAACCATGGATGAAAATGGTGCTAATACCTTCCCTTTTCATAATCTACCCCCCCCCCCCCCCCCGAACTCAAGAAACAATCTCAAAGGTCTTTCCTGTGCTTTTTCACCTTTCCTTTTGGATAAAAGAAAAGTCGGTGGCGACTCTTGCTAACCGTAACATTTGCGATCAAATGCAAAACACCCAAGTCATTTCTCTCATCGTATCACAGTGTGGTTTTTCTTGGTTCTGGGTTTATGAGTGTTTAAGTGTTCTCTCCTCTCTTTGCCTTTCCAACAAACCTCTCTCCAGCCACTTAAAAGCCACCCTTAGATGTATTGTGAAACATCTTATTTATAGAAGAGTTTTGTTGGGGTTTGGGGGGGGGGGGGGAACAAATGAAATTTGAACAGTTTGGGTATGTTCTTTTCATAGCTTTCGAGGTGCAGCTCTTATATGCTAGTTTGGTGCAAATTAGGAGCAGCATAGCAGGACTACTTTGCTGTAGTTTTGGAGTGTTGTGGCAGCTTGGTGCAGGACTATTTCATAGCAGTACATGAGACTTGGGCTTGGAAGCATATAGGACTTTGTTCAGCAGCCTTCGACCAAACTCATCAAAAGACAAAACACCAATTGTGTGTTCTTCAAATGGACCTATTGTATGTCCTTCGAATGGACCAATTGTATGTCCTTCGAATGGACCCCTAAATGTAGGTTCTTCGAATCCATCAAATTCATGTTCTTCGAATGAGCCTTTTGTATTTTCTTCGAATGAACCATAATGTAGGTTCTTCGAATCCACCAAATTCATATTCTTCGAATGGGCCACCAAATATGTATTCTTAGAATGCACCAAATTCATGTTCTTCGAATGGACCTTTTGTATATTCTTCGAATCCATCAATTGTGTGTCATAGTGTATAAACTATGTGTGTTGAAGGGTTTAAAGGTGGAGTCGGAGCTAGCATGAGGGAAGCCCTTGCTTTGTGAATCGAAGCAAGCATGAAAGAAGCCATTGCTCAGTGGATAGAAGAAAGCGTGAAGGAAGCCACTGCTTTATGAAATCAAAGCAAGCTTGAAGGAGGCCAAAGTCCAGTCGAATCTTTATGAAATCGAAGCAAGCTTGAAGGAAGCCAAAGTCCAGTCGAAGCTTGGGAAATTGAAGCAAGCTCGAAGGAGGCCAAAGTCCAGTCGATGTTTGGGAAATCGAAGCAAGCTTACTCTTCTTGGATTTGATGCTTGAAAGCCCAATGTGATCCATGGGAACTATATGGAGCATTTAAAAGTCCAATTGTACTTGTGCAAACTTGAGCTTTTGAAAATCTTTGTTAGAAAAGTCTTGAAAAGAGAAAGGGAAAATTTTGGGGTACAACAATTTCCCCTGTTCAATCTTCTTAAACCTGAAAAGCGAGGATGGCACGTCGATGTTCGTAGCTTGAAGGTAGAAGATGATTGAATACTAGAGTACCCAGAAATTTGCACTCAACCCTGTGTTAGTTGATTGTGTAGGGAATGGGCTTAAAATGCCATTTGGAGAGATGATGGAGAGTTGTCGGAGATGGGCTTAAAGACGCCATCAAAAGTGATTGTTGATATAAATTAGACTAAATCTAAGCTTGACTGCAACTGGGAGAAATATCAGAATAAATATTTGGTCGATTTAATTCTGAATGACATGTTGGAATGGACCCGCGTTAAGCCGTGCTTGGTAATATATTAGAAGGAATTTGTGTAAGACTGCTTCAGGATGAATCCGTGTGGGAATATATCGGGAAATTCATGAGAAGGAACTTGTGTAGGGCTTCTTCAGAATGAGTTCGTGTGAAACTGCATCTGGAAATACATGAGAAGGAACTTAGGTAGGGTTGCTTTGGGAAGAGCCTGTGTGAAACTGTATCTGGAAATTATGAGAAGGAACCTGGGTAGGGTTGCTTCATGATGAGTCCGTGTGAAACTTCATCTGGAAATGTATGAGAAGGAACCTGGGTAGGGTTGCTTCCGGATGAGTCCATGTGAAACTGCATCTGGGAATTATGAGAAAGAACCTGGGTAGGGTTGCTTCAAGACGAGTTCGTGTGTGTTGTACCCCAATTTTTGCCCCTAAGATCCTTTCACCATACCTCGTTGATTCAATAATAACAAGATCACATTAGGGATTTTGGTTCTCTTCCCTATATTTAGCTTTGCTTTTTGAGGAATCACCAAGTACCTTGACTTGTTTCCTTTTATGATCATGAATGTTTTGTCTTGATTTTTTTTTTGATTAATAAAATACAATGTTGGCTTGTCTTACTTGTTAATAATGTAGGAAAAGGAAATGTGGCTTAGCAAGTTGATCCATGGGTTCATAAGTTTTTTTCCATGCCCTAGTCAATAAAACATGAGAACTTCAAACCTCACCATTGAATTTATTTTGGAAGGAATGTCATGGCAAGGTTTATTTTGGTTCATCACATTTCAAAGTTATCAAGATTTATTCAAAAGTACAAGGGTTTGATTGAAGAAGTCGTCATGGTTGGACAAGGCCTTGTTCCCATTGGTCACAAGTGCATATTTCTATAAATTCTCAAGATATGGAAGTGGTTTTGATGGCTATGAGTTCTCATTATCATCCTAAATAACTTCTATTTACAAATCAAGAGTGTTAGTACAAGAAGGTTGTTCAAAATTGTCAAAGTCCCTCAAAGCATTTTCTTGATCTAGGAGCTAGGGTTTTGAACTTCAAAGAAGTATATCTTGCTCATATTTTGGTATTTTTGAGTGATTCCAAATATATCCTTCTCTTAAAATGGTTATTAACAAATAACTTCAAAAGTTTCAAGGAGTTTTCATGTAAAAGAAACTTGATGATGAAGAAAGATTACAAGTCCTCTAGATGAACCCTCATTTTCTCATGTGTGACTTCAAATGATCATAACTTGGTCAATTTTTATCACCTTGAGCCCACTCTTTTTCCATAATGATATTGAGGATGTAAACTTTATTCCTTTGTTTATGTGAAAAGTGAGAAAACGGATGGAAGATACCCTGAGGAAACAAAGTATTATAGGTCATTTCATGATTTTTTTTCCAACTTCAACAATTCACAACTCTCTCAATTTTTGGAGCTTTTGAATGGTTCAGGTTTCAAAATGTTATTAAAGAGGTCTATTTCATTCCATATTTTTTGGTCATGAGAAATTTCCAAGTGTAAGGCCATGTTTGGATGCAAAACATTATAGGTCACTTTTGAAGAAAAATTTGAAATATTTCTAAGTATGGAAAGTCAACCCTTTTCCTCCAACTTTGACTCAATGCAACTCCCAGCTCAAGCATCCATTTGATTCCATTCTTTTTCCATTGCAAATATTGCAACCTCATCTTTCTAAAGCATCAAGAATTATGCCTTAAGACCCCTTGAGTTGAAAATGCCATTGATTTGAAATTGGTAGCTTGAAACTGAAGTTTCATCACAAGTCAGATTTTGAAATTTTTGTTTTGACTTCTAATCACAAGTTTTCCACGCGTTTTTGCTTCTAATCATGTTTAGCATAATGAAACACGCGATTTGGCTGAGTTTTAATTCTAAACAAGTCACACTTTGTTCATACCGCAAACCTCCCACGATTTCCCTCCAAACTTCACCATTTCACACGCTTGAGGATCCCATTCATTCTCCTATAAATAGAGGGTCATCCCCCATTCATTTCCTCAGGCTTGAATAGCCAGAATCACCCTGCCAAACTTGCTCCATAACTCAATTTTCTGTAACTTCGAAATCAGTGTTCAAGCCTTTTTCAATCCATTTTTTCTATCAATTCACCTTCTTTGATATTCCCTGAGACTAAACATACAATTACCTTCAAGAATCGTGCCCTATATTGCTCCATAGAAGTCCAGTTTCAGAGCTCTACAACTCAACTTCAGTAGGTAGATTTCTCCATCAATTCTTCAAAACTTTGATATCACTGTGAAGCTCTCATTGCCCTGGTTCTAGTCGTAACACCAACTTTTATCTGGAAACACGTTTTGACCATGAAATTTCAAATCCCTTTTCAAAACTTTCTTTCCAAATTGCTTGAGCTATGGTTTATATAAATTTATCACGAAGGTGTGGTTGTCTTCGTCTTGAAGAGACGAAGCGAATGGCATAGGTCTCATGCTCTAATTTTTACAGATTGAGCAACCTGGTTTTGGGACTGGCTGGAGGTTGATGATGACCAACGTGTCATCCTTCAACCAATGAAACAGCGCCATTTATCTTTTTTGAATTTTTTATTAACATTTGATTCAGTGCATTATTCACTAAAGTCCATAACATGCACAGAACGCCAGGACCACTTGATCTGTTTACTAACGCATTTTGACATTGATCAGATGGCCCATATTTTTTTTGTTTTTATTTTCTTTTCTGATTTTTATATTTAATTGTTTTAAATTTCAAAAAACATAGAAAATTCATTTTTAGTCCAAAAAATCTGAAAAAACTATGAAAAATATTTTTGATTTTTCTCTTTCTGATTTTTATTTTTTCACAATTTTATTTTGTGTTTTGATATTTTTAATAAATTTTCACTTTATTTGAATTGTTTTAAATGTTTAAAAATACTTTGTGCATTTTTAAATTCTAAAAAAATTATGGAATGATCCAATAATATTGTGACAAATATTGGTGACCTCATTCATTTATTATTTCTGACTTTGTTATTTTTTTATCATTTTTTGGTTTATTTTACCCATTTCTTTTAATTTTAAAAATAGTTTCTGACTTTAAAAAATTACCAAAATTTTTATAAAAATATTTAAGTTCATTTCTGATTTTTCTATGGTCTTACTTAATATTTCTTGATTAATTTGAATATAGTTTCCTTTTTTCTCTATTATCTTCATTTTTAATCATTTTTAAACCCTAATTCTTTTATTTTAAAATACAATTTAATTTTTGTATATTTTCTGGCTGATCTTGGGTTGAATTTTTGATCATTAACTTTATTAACATCATTGGATTCATGGTGTTGAGTCTAACTCTACAAAAATGGATGAATGATTTTAATAATAGTTTGATTAAATTTTAATTCAAATGTGGTTTGTATATTCTTTCCCACATTTCTTCATCCTATCTCTTTCTTATTGCACTAAGTGTTATTGGAGCATGATCTCTAAAATAGGTGCGACTTCTACATAAGTCCACTTACGATTCCTTAACATAGCGCTAAATTTTGTCCCGATTCGAATAAATGATCATTTGTGGCCCAAACTTATGTTTGCAAGCCCAAGTATGTTAATTTGATCTCTTTGATCCAATAACCTTGAAATTCATTGTGTGGAGGCTTTGGTTCTACCAATCCTCTAATGGATCTACAATACTTTTGGTCGACGCGGATCACTTAAACATCGTTGATCATTAGATGGTACTTTTGAGGATTCGAAATGGATGATATACTTGATAAAAAGCAAATGCAACTTGTTGTGTGGAGGTTTTGGTTCTACCAATCCTCTAATAAGTTCCAAATGCAAGTTTCAAGATGGTCATCCAACTAACCACTAATTATTAAATTATTTTTACTTTATGCTTTTATTTTTAATGCTTTATGTACCATTTACTCTAAGCATTACATTTCATGCCATTTTTATTTTTCTCACTTGAGCATTTACTTTCTTGTCATTTTTATTTTGCTCACTTGAGCTTTTCTTTTCTCTTCTAAGACACCTAATAATCAACATGAACCATAAAAACCTTTAATGATACTTGGACTATTTGGTTACTATCATTGACATTATGGAGTATTGGACTTCTTGGACTTAGGATTAGAAACCTTGGCCTATGTTGGAGACCTTTTGACCTTGATTGATATTTTATCTAGAGTTCTTGAGGTTTACATCAAGACATTCGGTTGTTTGTTTATTTTGTGTGCATGTTATTGTGATTACATTATTTGTCTGTAATCTGGAATTCACCCGTATACAACCGTTACTCTGCCCAATTTTTGTGAAGACTTAATACACTTGAAGTTTAGTTCTCTCAAGAGGTCTAGAATTTTTGCTTGCTTGGTTTTAATCCAAAGAATGGGAATTCTATTTTGACTCATAATGTCAAGTATTGGCTTCTTGTTAGTTAGACGGTTCTTATCCCTAGCTTTTATCTTATGCTTTAGGATAGTCTCTTCTTCTCCTCCCATCTTCTTTAATTTCAAAAATCTTCTTCCTCCTTTTGAAAATTCTTCTTGTTTTTAAACTTGAACCACTTTCATAATAAACTTGGACTTAGGTCCATGCATTTTCAAAACCTTTCATAAATAAAATTCAATCAATTTAATAATACCTTGACATTTTTTGTGAAAAGACTAAAAGCCAGTCAATCTCATTTCAAACCATTTTTGCCACATTGACTTTTATTTTAAAACCTTTCTCGAAAGATTAAACTCTTGCCAATCCTTGTAATGATGCAAACAACTATACTTCTACAATATGTAGTGAAGAGAGATATTTTCCACTTGGTTGTTGAGTGAGGCATTGTTGATTTTAAAATCTAAGCCATATTTTCTACTTTGAGATAATGTAAATGCTCTTTTCTCATGATTGTGGGTAGTAAGTATGTTTTCCACACGGACAATGACGATGATGTCTTATCTCATAAACTTAACCAATACACTTGTGTTTTAAATTTTTTGAAAGGTTAACTACGTGTACCCTAATCCCCTGTTGCACGAAAGGTGGTACGTAGGCACTAAAGGTTCGCAACCGCGGCGGGTGCAAAAATCATAAAAAGTATATTTCTTTTCTCACCTCCGCCATCTATTTTATATACAACTTTTTTATAGCCAAAATATACAGATTTTACAAAGAGGTTCCTACGGAGTACCATAGATGTTTAGGGTGCTAATACCTTCCCTTTGCATAACCAATCCTGTTACCTTGAATGTTTCCCCCTCTTTTTGGGTTACTCGCTCTTTTCCCATTCCTTTGGAAACAATAAAGCGCGGTGGCGATTTTTATTTTGATTTGTATAAGTCTAGTCAATCTAATGGCTTAGTCTTAAATATTTCTACCGCTATAGAAAAATAACGACTTCACTGGGGAAAGATTGGCCTCTTGCTGGTCCATCCCTAAGTGGTTTGAGCCTATCTTTGTTTATATTTATATATGTGCTATTGTTATTTATGTGTTACATATAGTATATATGTTTGTCTGGATTTTCCTGGTTTTCAGGGTGCTTGGTGATTACTTATAAGTCCTATACCCGGACTTGGGAAAACTTTAAGATAGGACGGGCGATATAGTCATGTTAAATTTGTGGGAGTAATCCCAAAAAAAGGAGGCATGAGATCCCCCACTCAGTGAAGGCCCCTTTGTAGTTTTATTTATCGAGTAATCGGGAAGACGTACTGCTTTCGACTTGGGAGCCTGCTGAAGCTGAAGACCGTGGAATACCTAACCCTTCTTGGCCTTTTAGGTGTAGTGCGGAAACTACGACGGAGTAATCAGGAAATAGTTGTCACGTGATACTATACTCGGACGATTTTTTCTTTAGAATATTACTAATCACCGAGTCAATCGGGAAGTTGGTAATATCCGAAGGAAGGATATAGACTTTGGGAACCTCTAGAACCTTATTTGGTAGGTGATAACTCTTAGACCATACCTTATGGGTAGTACCTTAAACCTCATGCTCGTGACATTGAACCTATGAACCCTATATGTGTGATCTTGTATGTGATTGTTGCATCATGCATCCATGCACTCATAAGCATCTTTTGAAGGAATTTCATTTCAAGGGACTTAAAAGTTGACCATTTATGAATATCTCAGGTACCTTTTGACCATGGATTATGGAAAAATAAAGACCGGAAAATACAATTTCAAGGATCCCAAGATAGATGAGTTGATCAGTCTAATTCCCGAGATTGAGTGTCCTGCAAATTTTCAGAATAAGTATGGATCCATCATTCCTATCATGAAGCTCGGGATGAAGGAGGGTATTCTCTCAAACTTGGTCCAATTCTATGATTCGATGTATCATTGCTTTACTTTCCCTGATTATCAGTTGATGCCTACATTGGAGGAGTATTCTTATCTGTTGGATTTACCTATTACTGATTGTGTTCCTTTCACTGGTTTGGAGGGAGAGCCAAATCACATGAGATTGCTGCTTTGATTCATCTGAGGAAGTCTGAGGTTGAAGCCCATATGACTACTAAAGAAGGGATTAGAGGATTACCAGCTCAGTTCTTATTGGAGAAAGCTCTTTAACGTTAATGCTATCGGGATCTTCATGATTGGAAACCCAGTTCCTACATTATTGGGTGATGCTTATTACTCTATTCATCTTCAGAATTCTTATCATGGGGGGATGATTATCTGTTGCATGCCTTTGTTGTACCAGTGGTTTATCTCTCATATGCCTCAGTCCAATGCTTTTTGGGATGTCAGGAAGGAACCCCGTTGGGCTCCTAAGATCATGGCACTTACTCACTCAGATATTGATTGGTATCATCGAGCTTACCTGGATGTAGAGATTGTTGACAGTTGTGGTAGTTTCCCCAATGTACCTCTTCTTGGTACAAAGGGAGGAATTAACTATAACCATGTTCTTGCACGACGACAGCTTAGTTATCCGATGAGGGATAAACCAAATAGTATTCATTTGAGTAGTTTCTTTTTGAAGGAGGGAGAAGACCAAATGGAAGCTAGGGAGCAGATTGCGAAGGCCTGGCGTCACATCCATAAGAAGAGTAGGAAAGATTTGGGACCGAGAGAGGTTGTTTCTTTGGAACCTTATCTTCAGTGGATCCAAACAAGAGCTATTCAGTTGAAGATGTCGTATTCTCGGGAAACACCTATGTCTAATTTGTTTGCAAAGACCACTCCTCCTTTATTGGATGATGTAGAAGAGCTACAGCTTGCTTTAGTAAGGATTCAACAGGAAAAGGATGCTTGGAAGAATAAGTGCCAAACTTTAGAGATTTCCTATAGAGCAGATTTAAAGGAGAAAGACGACTTGATTGAGATCCTTGAGAGTCGGTCTGTAGAGATCATGGAGGGACAAGGGGATTTATTTTTTCCTAATCCTCAATCAGATACTAGTTGCTCACTTCCTAATTCAGGTGATTGGAAGGAGGTTGCCACCAGATATGCTGAAGAAAACCAGAGGTTGAAGGCTCATAATTCAAGGCTTACAGGGAAGCGCCAGCGAATAGAGTGATCTCCACCAACTTTACTTCATAGGGTTTTAGACTTTATTTTCATATTGTACTTGAGATTATTGAAACTTGTAATCCATTTTGAAGTTATTATAATGAAATTTTCCAGTATTTCAAATGTGTTATTACTTTGATATTTACAATGTGTCTATAAATCTTTAAGTCCCTTGAAATAGTAATAATAAAAGTTAATCATGTGAATTGCATATCATGCATCATATTGCACGTATTTCTTGCATTTGTTATGCATAACCAGGTGTCTTACCAAGCTTCTTTACTTCGTTCAACAAGCTGACTCACCACTACAACACTTGAGCTAATTTCAGAAGGAACATGGACAACTTGGAACAAGAGAATCGCGAGCTGCACGAGGAAGTTTCTACTTTGAAGGCCGGCATGGCCAATCTTACTGCTCTGATGGAATCTCTGGTGGCTGCTCAGAATCAGCCACCGAGTGTTCAACCTCAACCAACAAGGGTTACTGCTGAAGCTCTGGCTATTCTTGTGTCTGCTACTCCAGTTGTTGTTCAGAATCGCATGCCTCAAGGTTATCCATGGGGAATTCCAGAGAACTTTGCGCCTAAAGGTTTCAATCTTGGTCCTCAAGATGCTCCAGTTGTTCATACTATTGTTACTCCCACACCTCCTATGGTGCATGTTGCTCCTGCTGCACCTCCTTCGGTGAATTTGGTTCCATTTGTTAATGATGATATGTGTCACCTTTTTCCTCCACCATGTGAAGACTTGGGTCTTTATCACAAAATAGACGACTTTCAAGAACAATTTGACAAGATGCAGAGGGAGATGAAGGCCCTCAGGGGAAAAGAGTTATTCAGGAAGAACGTGAATGAATTATGCTTGGTCTCAAATGTTAAGATACCTTCCAAGTTTAAGGTCCCAGAGTTCGAGAAGTACAAGGGAAACACCTGTCCTCATGCTCGTATTGTGATGTATGTAAGGAGAATGTCTACCCATACTGATGATCAACATATGTTGATTCACTTTTTTCAGGATAGTTTGATCGGTGCTGCGCTGAAGTGGTTTATGAGTTTGGACAACGTCAACATCCATACTCTCAATGACTTGGGAGAAGCATTTATCAGACAATACAAATACAACATGGACATGGCGCCAGACCGTGATCAACTCAGGGCCATGGTTCAGAAAGACAGGGAATCATTCAAAGAATATGCACAGAGTGTTAGAACATAGTTTGATTCTACAACCCTTAATTAGAGTTTTGATGATAACAAACACAAAGAACAAATATGCACTCTAAATTTGTGTTATTTTGTATGCAGAAATTCTGACCAAAGCAGCATCAGAAGTTAAGCTATAGAAGCTTTCAAGCTGAGGTAATCAGAATCTGCACTGAAGAATGGTAATCAGAACCTGCACTGAAGAATGATGATCAGAACCTGCGCTAAAGTGAAGAATACTCTGATTGTGAACAGAAGTTTCATATACCATCATATCCTCACATCCCTGAGTCATCAATGTTATGAAGAAATTGCAGCATGCAAGATTCTAAGATTCTGAAGCGTTACTATTCAATCAAGATAGCATCACATGCAACGGCTTTATTCAGACAAGAATCTTCTCAATATGGCAACAACATTGAATGTCCATTATCACACTTTATGTTGGACAAGATTTCTATGCCTATATAAACAAGCTAAGAGGACAAATCATTTACAATTTTGAACATGACTGAAAGATATCTCTAAAAACGCTGCAAGCTTACATATTCTTTTCTACGCTCAAAATTGTGTAAAATATCACAGTTGTGATACTGTTTTTGTAAAGAAAAACAACCATACACAGAATACTCTTTCATCTTGATTAAGCTAGTTGCTCCTTAAGATTAACCGGGTTGTGGTTGTACTCAAGAAAACTTTGGCAGTTGTCAAAGTCGTGATTGTAATCAGTTTTTGATTAGTGAATTAAGTCCTCGTTGGAGAGAGGCGAAATCACCTTGACGGGTGGACTGGAGTAGTTTGAGATTAAACGAACCAGGATAAGAATATCGTGTTTACTGCGCTTTTGATCTTAAGTTTTTCAATTCAACCCCCCCTTCTTGTATTTTTCACTTCTTCATTTGGTATCAGAGCGCCTGGTTCTAAGTTCATACACTTAACCGTGTCAGTACAAGATCCAAGCTTTAGAAAATCACTCTGGTGGGACCAAGCCAAAACATCAGCAATGACTATCATGAGGACAAGGACAAAATTAGTGGCAAACCTCCATTCTTTGATGGAGAAAATTTTGACTACTGGAAAGACAGAATTGAGAGCTTCTTTCTGGCCCATGATGCTGATCTATGGGACATGGTAATTGATGGATACACACATCCAGTGGATGAAAGTGGTCAGAAGATAGACATAAAAAGGATGTATGACCAGTAAAAACGTGATTTCAGAAACCATCATAAAGCCAGAACAATTCTTCTCAGTGCCATCTCATACTCAGAATATGAGAAAATCTCAAACAGAGAGACATCCAAAAACATGTTTGACTCTCTGAGAATGACGCATGAAGGAAACATACAAGTCAAAGAAACCAAGGCACTTACGCTCATTCAGAAGTATGAAGCATTCAAGATGGAAGACAGTGAATCCATAGAAGCAATGTTCTCAAGATTCCAGATCCTTGTTGCTGGTCTGAAGGTTCTTGACAAAGGATATTCTACTGCTGATCACGTAAAGAAGATCATCAGAAGTCTACCCAAGCAATGGAGGACAATGTTCACAGCACTTAAGCTATCTAAAGATCTCAACAAGATATCTCTGGAGGAACTTGTCAGCTCCCTCAAAAGTCACGAGATAAAGCTAGAAGAAGATGAGCCTCAAAAGCAAGGTAAGCCACTAGCATTAAAATCTAACAAACAATCTGATTCTAAGGTTTTGCAGGCTATGGAAGAAACCTCTGATGGATCCTCATCAGAATAAGATAAATTGTCTCTCCTCTCCAGAAGGATAAATTAACTCTGGAAGCAGAGACAAAGGAAATTCATAAACCCTAGAAGATCAGAGAATCAAAATGAATCCTCCTCCAGATACAGAAAGTATGAGTCTTCCTATGGACACAGAAGATCTGAAGGTTCTTCAGGACACAGAAAGTCAAATAACAAGGACATCATCTGCTATGAGTGAAATGAGCAAGGGCACTACAAAAGTGACTGTCCAGGGCTTCAGAAGGAGAAGCCCAAAAAGAAATTCTTCAAGGAGAAGAAGAAAAGCCTCATGGCAACATGGGACGATTCTGACACTTCTGATGCTGACTCAGAGTCAGATGATGAAAGAGCCAACATAGCTCTCATGGAAAATGTGTCAGAAGACAGTGAAGCTTCTGGTTCAGACTCAGAATCAGACACTAAAGAGGTATTCCCTAACTTCACTATTAATTTTACTAAAGCTGAACTTGCAGAAAGTATGAATGAAATTCTGGAAAGGTATCAGTAAATCAGAGTCAAATTCAAGAACCTGAAAAAGGATCTTGTCGCTGACTCTGAAAAGACTGAGAGTCTTAGATTAGAGAGTTCTGAGTTAAAAGAAAAGGTTTCAAAATTAAAAAACGATTTACAAAACTCTCAGAAAGAAATAATCTCATAGACTCACAGTAATGCTGATGAGATTATCAAAGAGTATGATCACAACTTTCAGAAGTTTCTGGCTAAAAACATAGATAGAAGAAAAATGGCTTCAATGATCTATGGAGTTAGCAGGAATGGCAGAAAAGGAATAGGATACCAAGGTAAGGTATCTACACCTAAGAAAGTCATGGATCTTTTCATAAAACGCACACTACTAAAATCACACTTCACATATGGGCACACACATGACCTAAAATACACTAGTAATGATTACTCTGTCAAACCAAAATTCAACCAGAATTTTAGTAAAACTAACAAACCAGGACCCAAGAAGATATGGGTACCTGAGGACAAAATTATATATGTAGAAGATATCTTTAGCAGCAAGGCTAAAACACCAGTCATGGTACCTGGACTCTGAATGCTCTCGACACATGAAGGGGAGAAAGCATATGTTCCAAAGCCTGGAACTTAAACCTGGAGGCTACATGGGCTTTTGAGGCAACCAAAGAGGGAAGATCATTCGCTCTGGAACAATAGGTAATGGAAATCTTCCTTTTATAAATAATGTGTTCTTAGTTGATAGATTAATGCATAACCTGTTATCCATAAGTCAATTAAGTGATAACGGTTATGATATAATCTTTAATCAAAATTCATGCAAAGTTGTTAGTCAGAAAGATGGAACTATCCTTTTTAATACAAAGAGGAAAAACAACATTTATAAGATAAAACTCTCTAAACTAAAGAGCCAGAATGTAAAATGTCTTCTCTCTGTTAACAACGAGCAATGGGTCTGGCACAGAAGATTGGGGCATGTTAGTATGAGGAGAATATCTCAGATTAACAAACTCAATCTGGTCAGAGGACTTCCTAATCTGAAGTTCAGCTCAGATGCTTTGTGTGAAGCATGTCAGAAAGGCAAATTTGTAAAACCTGCTTTTAAATCTAAAAATGTTGTTTCCACCTCTAAGCCATTAGAACTTCTGCACATAGACTTATTTGGACCAGTAAAAGCTGCGTCTGTTAGTGGCAAGAAGTATGGGTTAGTGATCATAGATAACTATAGCAGATGGACATGGGTAAAGTTCTTAAGACACAAGGACGAGTCACTCTCTGTGTTTGTTGCATTCTGTAACCAAGTTCAGAATGAAAAGGATCTTAGAATTATCAAAGTCAGAAGTGATCATGGTGGGGAATTTGAAAATAAAAATTTTGAATCATTTTTTAATGAAAAAGGCATCTTACATGACTTCTCTTGTCCTAGAACTCCCCAACAAAATGGAGTTGTAGAACGAAAGAACAGAACACTGTAAGAAATGGACAGAACCATGATCAATGAAACTAACATTGCTAAGATCTTCTAGGCAGAAGCAATTAACACAGCGTGTTACATTCAGAATAGAATATCTATAAGACCTATTCTGGAAAAGACTCCATATGAATTGTGGAAGAATAGAAAGCCCAACATTTCTTATTTCTATCCTTTTGGATGCCCCTGTTTCATTCTGATTACTATGGATTATCTGAACAAGTTTGACTCTAAAGCACAAAAGTGTATTATGTTAGGATACTCTGAACGCTCAAGAGGGTACAGAGTATACAATACAGAAACACATATTGTTGAAGAGTCAATCAGTGTTAGATTTGATGATAAGCTTGACCCTCAAAAGTCAAAGCAGAATGAATTCTTTGCAGATATAGAAGTTGAATCAACAGAGATGCTCCAACAACTTCAGAAAGAAATGTTACAAGTGATCCAGTACCTTGTGTTGATCAACTCCAGAAAAGGTTATCCAGAAGTAGCATAGCTCACCCAGAAGATAAGATCCTGGGAAAGAAGGATGATCCAATCAGAACAAGATCAACATTCAGAAACTCTAAAGAATCCCTCATGGGACTGGTCTCTCTGATTGAACCAACAACAATTGACGAAGCTCTTCTGGACAATGACTAGATTCTGGAAATGCATGAGGAATTAAATCAGTTCACCAGAAATGACGTATGGGATCTGGTTCCCAAACCAAAAGTATTCAACGTCATTGGAACAAAGTGGGTATTCAGAAACAAACTGAACGAGCAAGGAGAAGTCATCAGAAACAAAGCACGACTATTGGCACAAGGTTATAGTCAACAAGAGGGGATAGACTATACAAAAACCTTTGCTCCAGTCGATAGGTTAGAATCTATCAGACTCTTAATCTCATTTGCTATAAACAATGGCATCACTCTGTATCATATGGATGTTAAAAGTGCATTCCTAAATGGCTACATAGATGAAGAGGTATATGTGCACCAACCCCCTGGGTTTGAGAATTCCAAACACCGAGAATATGTTTTCAAACTAAAGAAGTCACTCTATGGTCTGAAACAAGCTCCGAGAGCTTGGTATGAAAGACGAAGTAACTTCCTTTTAGAAAAGGAATTCACCAGAGGGAAAGTGGACACAACCTTATTTTGTAAGACATTTAAGAATGATATTTTAGTTTGTCAGATTTATGTAGAATGATATCATTTTTGGATCCACTAAACCTTCTCTGGGAAGAGAATTTGCTAAGTGCATGCAGACAGAGTTTGAGATGAGCTTAATGGGGGAACTCAAATTCTTTCTGGGCATTCAGATAAACCAAACTCCAGAAGGAACTTACATTCATCAGAGCAAATATGTCAGAGAATTTCTGAAGAAATTTGACCTCTCAGAATGTAATCCCTCAAAGACTCCAATGCATCCCACGTGCATTCTGGGAAAGGAAGAGGTAAGTAAAAAGGTAGAACAGAAAATATAGAGGTATGATTGTCTCTCTCCTTTATCTGACGGCTTAAAGGCATGATATTTTATTCAGTGTTTTCTTATGTGCTAGATTCTAATCAGATCCTAGAGAATCTCACTTAACAGCAGTTAAGCAAATTTTCAAGTATCTGAAAGGTACTACTAATCTGGGTTTGTGTTATAGAAAATCCAATGAATACAACTTAGTAGAATACTGTGATGCTGACTTTGCTGGAGACAGAGTAGAGCGTAAAAGCACTTCTGGAAGCTGCCAGTTTCTGGGAGACAATCTGATCTCATGGACCAGCAAGAGACAGTCCACAATAGCATTGTCAACAACAGAAGTTGAGTACATAGCAGCTACTGGATGTAGCACTCAAATGCTCTGGATAAAAAGTCAACTTGAAGACTTCAATATATTTGAGAGTAACATTCATATCTTCTGTGATAACACTTCTTCCACATGTCTCAGTAGAAATCCCATTTTGCATTCTAGGGCTAAGCATATAGAAATAAAACATCACTTTATTAGGGACTATATTCAGAAAGGAATTCTTACTTTAAAATTTATTGACACAGACCATCAATGGGCTGATGTATTTACAAAACCCCTTTCTGAAGATAGATTCAATTTCATTCTGAAACATCTCAGCATGAAGTTATGCCCTGAATAAAATGTTTTATTTGCATATCTTAACCCTTAGAACTTTATTGTTTTCTATTAACATCTGATCAACTTGTCTTCAGAAGTTAGAAGTACAGTTGCCTCAGAATCTATCTATGAAGATTTGAACATTTCATTTCAAGGATAGAGGCGTGCAGTTCACATCATCAAACATTTGTCATCCTCTCACAAGCTACCTTCTGAGGCTGAACACGCGTTCAAATTCTGAAGGGTCCAAGGCTCTGATTGGATGCATTGAGACACTTGTCAGTGGTAACTATTCAATATCTCTTTAAATCCCCTAAATTCAGATTTCATTAATGCATATAATCATTACTTATTTTCTTGCTTACTGTCTACGTTTTCTAAAAACCTATATAAACTCAATTTACTATTTCATTCATTCACGCTTTACCCTCTTCTATATTCTCTCGTATTCTAGTTTCTTTTTCAAAAACCCTTTCCATTAATTTACTTCAAAGAACCTGTGTGAACAATGGCATCATCATCAAGTCTCAAGAATCTCAGTGCTCCTGAATCTTCATCAACGGAACAATATGAAGAATCCATTAGAACGCTACTCACTCATGTTGACAACCTGGAAGTTCTCTCTGAATTGATCATTGATTTTGAAAGCTTCCAAGAAAATGGGTTTAATCTATATGAAGACGTAACTGCATAAGGGTGGAACAGATATTTTGACCATCTGTTGGGTCCAACTTTTCCCATTCTTGTCAAAAAGTTCTGGATTCATGCTACCTCATCCAACCACCAGGTTACATCATATGTTATGGGGGAAGAAGATAGTGATGACCGAAGATTTAATTGGGAAACTCATTAGATACAATGGCGGTGGAGTCAGATGCATTGATATGGTTGATAGGTGTTCTGGCCTAAAATCTATTGCCAGGGAAATCTTCATATCTGGACAGCCATCCATCAAGATCAGAGACTTGAAGGATCATCACAGAATCTAGGCTAGAATAATTCTGGGATGTATCAATCATTGGAAGCCTACAAGCTCTCCTGATTACATCAATATTAATAAACAGTTCCTGATTTACTTCATTGCAAAGAAGACCGAGATAAACCTTCCACACTTACTCTTCAACCATCTCAGAACAAGTGTGAAAGAGACAAGAGAAGATGAAAGAACTAAGAGGGATTGGATTCCTCTAGGAAGACTAATTTAAGATATTCTAACAGAAAACAGGCTGATAGAACATCTAATAGAGGCTCAAGAAATCAGTACTCTGGAAGCAATCGCTGGGAAACCTTTGAATGCCAAGAATCTGAAGAAAATGAAGATCATTGAGAACATTAAGAAGGAACCAACAATTGCTTCTCACGAGGTCATCACTTCTAGGAGAATCCCTCTGACGGATTTTCCACTATTTTCTGAGATAGATGCCTCTCCTAAAATCATAGTCAGATACCTTGAGGCTTGCAAGGCTGATGGGACTATTCCAAAAATTAACATTCAAGATCTACACAAGCCAGCTCCAGAGGTTGTGCTAAAGAAATCCAAAAAGAGGAAGGCAGCAGGAGAAGGATCCTCTCAAAAGACACCTAAAGCTGCGAAAAAGAAAGGTAACCCATCTTTTGTTTCTGTTGTAGAATCAAAAGCTATTCCAACATCTGAAACCATTCCCCCTCAACCAACAGAAAATCCTTCACCTCATACATTTGAGCATTTTGACATAGAGTTTGACACATCTGTAACTCTTGGAAACTTTTTGAATAAACATCACTCCCCCAATCCAAATCCAAATCCAGATCATCATCAACCAGAACTTGCAAAAGTTCTATCTGACATTGAACTGTTTGATCAAGACTTTTCCTCACCAATACTAGAAAATCCAAACACTCAATCTCCACTCCCAAAAAATCTAAACACTCAACAACAACCAGAAAATCCACAACCACACTCTCCTCAACCAGAAAATCCACAACCACACTCTCCTCAATCAGAACATTTGAACCTCAACTCACCTCAACCAGAGAATGGAAACTCACTCATTCCTTCTTCTGAAAACCCATCGTCTGAAATTCATGAACCAGAAATTCAACACGCTACCGCAAACCAATCTGAAGACTCCCCTTCAGATTCTGATACACTATCCCAATCCCTGGAATAACATAACCCCTTACGGTTCGATTACCTCTCACCATTCATGATATTCCAGAAATCCCTTCACCATATGAATCTACACCACCAAACACCCCTAACTCATGAATCCTGATTTCTGACTCTTCCACTCCATCACCCATCAACCATCCAGCTGACAACCTCAGACTTGTCATTGATCCACTAGTGCTGGACCAACTAGTTTCCACCTCAAACAAAATTGCCACTCTCAAAGCTAAACCAACCTCAACCAAATCAGATGTTGGTAAGAATCTGTTGATTTTTGAAACAGAAATGCAGGAATAGATTAATTCTTTAAAGCAAGCAAGTCAAGAGATTTCTAATCCTGCTGCTTCTGATTCTGTGGGAAGGATTCAGAAAATGGCTCAACTCTAAAACTCTGGAGCTGAAAGAATTGGGCTATGAAAAGGCTCAGCAGAACTTCAGTGATCAGCTGAAAGCCTTCCAAGATCAAGTTCTGAGCCAATGGTACAAGAAAGAAATTCTTCCGCTGGATAATGCTCCCTGAAAAGAGCACCATCCTTCAGAAGTCTCTGAACTAGATTCTGATAGTCACTCTCTGACTACTGCTCCATAAAACATGATTGCAATAGAAGAAGTTGTTCATTCAGAAGAGGCTACAGAATGTTCTAAACAACATGCAACCCCTGAAGATACACCAGCTTTGTCTCTAGTCATGCAAACTCTGGAAGAGTTGAAGAAGGAGAATGCCTTAATCCATGCCAGACTGGATAAGCAAGAGGATACAAACAAAGAGATCAAGGGTATTTTGGATAAACAAGAAGATGCAATAAAAGAAATCAAATACATTCTGGGAAAGTAGGAAGAATCAAGCACTCAGATCAAGAGCTTGTTAGAAGCGTTGTTCACACGTCTTCCCCCTCCTTCTTAGATTTTCTTTAAACTATTTATCTGTAATTATTTTTCTTATCCTCCTTATTTCTGAAAATTGTCATTGCATTATGTTTTCAATATAATTAATCCTTCTTGACTATGATTATATTGCTTTTTGATACCTGACAAAAAGGGGGAGAAAGTAATATATTTTCAATAATAGTATACTGGACAAAGTCTCAAATATTATGAATATCTTAACCTCTATATTTTCTGAAAAGCTTGAACAGGAACACATTATGATAAGGACAGAAGGAGATGCATCAAAAGCTCTAACGAGAAGGAACTTCAGGGAAGTAATCAACTCAGGGGGAGTCTCTCTTAAGCCTTTTGTTCTATATCTTTCGTTGAAAATCCTAGTTTTTGTCATCATCAAAAAGGGGGAGATTGTTAGAACACAGTTTGATTCTATAACCCTTAATTAGAGTTTTGATGATAACAAACACAAAGAAAAAATATGCACTCTAAATTTGTGTTATTTTGTATGCAAAAATTCTGACCAAAGCAACATCAGAAGTTAAGCTATAGAAGCTTTCAAGCTGAGGTAATCAGAATCTGCGCTGAAGAATGATAATCAGAATCGGCGCTGAAGAATGATGATCAGAATCTGCGTTGAAGTAAAGAATACTCTGATTCTGAACAGAAGTTTCATATACCATCAGATCCTCACATCTCTAAGTCATCAATGTTATGAAGCAATTGCAGCATGCAAGATTCTAAGATTCTGAAGCATTACTATTCAATCAAGACAGCATCACATGCAACAGCTTCATTTAGACAAGAATCTTCTCAATATGGCAACAACATTGAATGTCCATTATCACGCTTTATGTTGGACAGGATTTCTATGCCTATATAAACAAGCTAAGAGGACAAATAGTTTACGATTTTAAACACGACTGAAAGATATCTCTAAAAATGCTACAAGCTTACATATTCTTTTCTGCGCTCAAAATTGTGTATAATATCACAGTTGTGATACTGTTTTTGTATAGAAAAACAACCATACACAAAATACTCTTTCATCTTGATTAAGCTAGTTTTTCCTTAAGATTAACCGGGTTGTGGTTATTCTCAAGAAGAATTTGGCATTTGTCAAAGTAGTGATTGTAACCAGTTTTTGATTAGTGAATTAAGTCCTCGTTAGAGAGAGGCAAAATCACCTTGACGGGTGAACTGGAGTAGTTTGAGATTAAACGAACCAGGATAAAAATATCGTGTCTACTGCGCTTTTGATCTTAAGTTTTTCAATTCAACCCCCCTTCTTGTGTTTTTCACTTCTTCACAGAGATGGCGTGAGGTAGTCGCCCAAGTGATTCCTCCTATGAAAGAGAAGGAGATGACTAAGATCTTCTTGAAAACTCTGGGTGCTTTCTACTATGGGAGGATGGTAGCAAGTGCGCCAAGTGACTTTACCGAAATGGTAGGCATGGTTGTCCGCTTAGAAGAGGCTGTAAGAGAAGGTCGTTTAACAAAGAGTGAAGGTTCTGGAAGTGCGGAAAAGCCATCCTATGGGTTTACTAAAAAGAAGGAAGGAGATACAAATGTTGTTATGCAAGATAGGAGAGTTAATCCTCCTAGAAGAAATTATCAGCGTCATCAGCAAGTCGCCTCAGTCACTCAGGTTCTTAGAGTAGCTCCAACCACCGTTTCTTATCAAAGACCATCCTAGAAGGGGAATCAAGGGTATGATCAGAGAAGGGAGAATTATGACCCTATCCCTATGAGTTATACAGAGTTACTGCCGGAATTAATTCAGAAGAAGTTGGTTCAGACCCGACCACCTCCCGCTGTACCATCGTCGTTGCCTTGGTATTACAAAGTAGACCAAACATGTGCTTTCCATCAGGGAGCACCAGGGCATAATGTTGAGAACTGCTATCCTTTGAAGACTGAAGTACAGAAATTGGTAAAGTCCAGTATTCTATCTCTCAAAGATATGGGCCCTAATGTGAAAGACAATTCTCTACCCAAGCATGGAGGAGCAAATGTTGTGAATATGGTGACCGATTATCCAGGCGACTTCCGAATTTTTGATATTAATCTTGTTAGAGGAGATTTGGTGAAAATGCATGCAGACCTCTGTGAATTTAGCTACTATACGCATGACCATGCCGGTTGTGCTATTTGTAGTACAAACATATAGGGTTGTGATAAGATAAAGGCTGATTTGCAGGAGATGATGGATGAGGGCCTCATCCATATAATCAGGGCTAGGGCAGAGTATGAAGAGGAAGTGAACATGGTTTCTGGATGTCCTGAAGAGTTCAGAATTTTTGATGTGGAGTATATGAATGAGAACCTTGTGCAATTGCACGCTACTTTCTGCCACATGGTGGGTCAGGTGGAACATCAGTATGGATTTTGCTGAGTTTGCTGCCAGGACTCCTGAGGATGTTCAATTGTGAAGAAAGGTGTTCAGTTGTTGTTGGATAATGGAACCATCAAGGTTACAGGTCAAAGGGATGATTATCATGAAGTTGATGTGATTGAGGTTTTTTTGGCTGAAGAGGAGTCAGATGATGAGTATGCCTCTACAGACGAGTTCTTCTCCTCGGATGAAGATATGTTTTCCAGAGATGACTCTATAATGACTGGAGGTGTTGAAGAGGGAGTAAATTTTATTGTGCTTTGTTTTGGTGTACCCGCCCATTTTGAAGTTGAATATCATAGCAAGCCAGCTATCACTCCATTGGTGATTAGTTTTCCTGGTCCTGTCCCCTACGAGTAAGATAAGGTAGTACCCTACAAATATAATGCTACAATCTTAGAGGATGGTATGGAAGTTCCCATCCAGCCGATGTCTGATGTTGGAAATATTGTCGAGACTAGCAGAGTGACCCGCAATGGTCGTATATTTGCACCAGTTGTTCGTGGAGATGTTAGTGCTGGAAAGAAAATTGTTGAAAATGTTAAGCCCAAGAAGGCACTGGGTGAATCTAGTGGAGCTACGCTAGAGGAAGAGGTGGATGATATTTTAAAGATAATCAAGATGAGCGACTACAGAATTGTAGATCATATACTGCAGACTCCTTCAAAAATATCTATCTTGGCTTTATTGATGAAGTCCTATGCTCACAGGGAATCTTTGATGAGGGTATTGGACCAAGCTTTCGTGGAAAGTGACATGCCTATAGACCAATTTCGTAGTGTGGTAGGGAACATTACGTCATGTAATAACCTGAGTTTCTGCGACGATGAATTTCCAGATGAAGGAAGGAATCATAACTTGGCCCTCCACATCTCTATGAACTGCAAGAATGATTCACTATCCAATGTGCTGATTGATAATGGATCCGCATTAAACGTCATACCAAGAAGCACACTTATGAAGTTGAAATATCAAGGAACGCCCATGCGCCCAAGTGGCATTATTGTAAAAGCGTTTGATGGATCAAGGAAATCTGTTATTGGTGAAGTGGACTTACCTATTCATATAGGCCCGCATTTGTTTCAGATTACTTTCCAGGTCATGGATATTGTACCCGCTTATAGCTGCTTGCTGGGACAGCCGTGGATACATGAGGCAGGGGCTATCACTTTGACTCTACACCAAAAGCTGAAGTTTGTTTGTGAAGGAAAAGTGGTGATTATAAATGGAGAATAAGCATTATTAATATCTCATTTGTCCTCTTTCAGCATTGTGGAGGCGGATGAAGTTGCTATTGGAACACAATTCCAAGCTTTATCCATTGATAATATAAGAGGAAATGAGAATTCTATGGCTTCATTTAAGGATACTCAACAGGTTGTGCATAATGGCCATAGTGAAGTCTGGGGACAGATTGTTGACCCACCTGTGAACAAGAATAAAGTTGTGTTGTACCCCAAAATTTTCCCTCTCATTTTACTCAAAACGTACTCATTGAAGTCCTCAACTTGCTCAAGGATGCCCAAGAACTAACCAAACAAATGCTCTCCTAAGACAATGAACCTCAAACTAGGGTTTACATTTTCATCAATAGGGGTGAACTCCAAAGGTCTAAAATATTTTCCATGGTCTTAATATGTTCTCAAGACCATTCATGTCAAGTTTCATGCCTTGCACAAGAAGTTTGCTCAGTCAACTGCTCAGATGCTTGCAAATCAACTGTATTAGGTCAAAAGTAAACTGTGGCCCACTTACAGTCAAACTTCAAGATTTTTGGTCAACATCAACATTTTGAAGTGATATCCATCATTTGATCAAGGGTTGATCATGATTCCCCAAGGAATGCTCCTAATTCATCAAAACTTAAAAGTTGCTAAATTATGGTTTCTCAGGAAAAGTCAACCAAACTTTGACCAAGCATAACTTTTTCATACTTTATCAGAAATTTCTCATCCAAGGCTCATTTTAAGAGAATCCAATTCCCTACAACTCATCTTCATCCCTAAAGTTCAAGAAATGCACTCATGAAAAGATATAAATTCAGACATTATAGGTCCTTTTCAAAAGTCAACAAAATCACCTTTTGGATCAAAGCTTCTTATATGAAACTGGATGATCCAATTGAGATGAAACCAAATAGGTTGCTTAGGGGACATCTTAAGCTTTCTAAAACGTCCAAGAACACCCTCTTAGGGTTAAAATTGAGGGAGATATGTATTGTCAAAGTTGACCAATTTTTGGAAATGTGTATGAAGTCAACATTGATCAAAATGACTTTTTTTCCAAATGGGCCCATGTTTTCTTGTTTGAATATTGTTCCTAAGATGGCCCATGACCCTTGATCTTATCCACCTATTATTTTATTATTTTTATTATTTATTTTGATTTTTTATCCATTTAAATCAAAATAAATTAATTTAAATAGTAGAATAATCAAATAAAATCAAATATTTGATTTTATGAGCATATTAGGAGTCCATGAACAGCTAGCAAATCAAAAAAATCGTGCAAGAGCTAATTGATTGGAAAAGATCTTAATTTGGTTTATTTTGTAAACAAATCATACAACATAAAGAATGAAATCAAATCTCCATAATTTGCAAAGATATGATTAGTTTTTATTGACCTAATGCATTCCAATATAAGGACATAACATTCTCAAGGCAAAAAAAGAGGGTTTGGGTCGTGAAAACAAAGGAAGAAGTTGCAAATTTTGGAAGAAAAAGTGCAGATCAGATTCTCTTCCATAGACCAATTCAAGCCGTCTCAAAGCCATCAATCTATTCCTGGACGTGTTCTGAAACTATTCCAATCATCCTCAAGGCCAAAAACATCAAGAATCGTGCCCTTACAGTACCACAGTTTGCATATTTTTCTCAAACTCGAATTTATTGATTTACCCATTATAAACTTGTTTTGATCACATATCCACACTTGTTATCATATTTGCATTGTTTTTGGATGGTTTAATCTGAGTTCGAGTGCAGGAATGGCACGACGCCATTGTTAGGGTTTTAAGGTCCCAAATTGGGGACTCTCTGTAGAGGCGAAATTAGACCAAATTATGGGTACTAATGAACTCAGGGCGTGATTTGAAACGGATCTATGCCTTTGGTTTTGGTTTATCTTGCTTGTATTATTTTTTTGAATCTTGCAGGGATGTAGCTACGAACAAAAACAATCACCATAGCCTTTAGTGGTTGTTTTATTCGTAGGTAAAAGCTGATATAAAAAACAACAGTTACGGGAAAGAAGACAAGAGGTGGCAGCACACCATTGGCCCATTTGAAATTGGTGTGTGTTTCTGGGCAAGGCACTTTATTTCCATTATATGTTATTCCTTTTATTATATGTATAGATGTTCCAGCTAGCACAGACGGCTGAGGAGTGTGCCTATGAAGCAAACGTCCTGGGTTCGATCCCAGGCGTGTGCTTCTATTATTTTTCCTAATAATTGCTTGTAGATTCCATGTTACTATCATAAGCGCGCTCACCGTAGGCTTCCAATTCCTCATCATTGGATCATCTCCATCGCAGATCTAATGCCTCAAGCATACAGGCGCGTGGTGGACCTTCTTGGCCAGCGTCTCACTGGAGCAAACGTAAGCTTTGGGCCAGCTATGTTGGGCCTGGAAATTTCAAACAATGCACCTCCCAGATTGCTACTTCACTAGGCCCAGTTTAATTTTTATTTTTAATTCCTTTATTTATTTTAATTGTTTGTTTAATTATGTTTACAAAAACAAAATCATTTTTTAATTAAATAAAAAAAATCACCAAGACATTAAAATCAGGTTTTTTTTCATAAAATATTCTATTTCATTAAATTAATTACCTTAATTTAATTAGGGAAATTTAAATTCTTATTTTCATAATTAAAATCAACTAGAAAATTAGGGTTAATTTGCAATTTAATTGTTTTCTCAATAAAAAAATAACAAAAATATTTTTTGTGATTCCCGTATTAAATTCTCGCACGTAAGATTTTATATTTTATTTTCCAATTATTGTATTTGTTTCAGGTTTATAATAGTTTTTAATTAGGGTTTACCGCATATTATTTACTGTTTAATCCCCGATTTTTGGTCATGTAACCCCCTCCCTGAAGCCTTGTAATAGCGTAGATTTACTTTTCCGCTTTTAATTTCTGCAACTATAAACTGTCTAGATGTATGGATAATAGGCTTGCATGCAAAAGACAAATAAAATTAAAACAGTAGAAAACCCTAATTGTGCAAAGGTAATTAACTGAAAAAACACACTTGCACATGCTCACTCCTAGGGTTTTCCCCACTTGGTTGCCTCGGAAAATAATGGTCATGTCCCTCGAACGTAGGGATGTCTTAGCAAAGACCCTTAATTATAAAGTCATCATAAAGATCATGGTCCCTGACGTCCCTTGAGTTGCCTACGAGAAATGATCTTGTCCCTCGATATTGCCTATATGATAACAGTTCATTCGAATGCTGAGGTATCTTTACATGTTTCCTTCGATGACCATAGCGTCCCTTTTGATAGTCCCTCAACATCCAACGATAGAGCTACCTACTCACTAATAGTAGGATAGTGCTGTCTAAAGGAAACAATAAAATGAACAATCTTTTTCGAGTAGGTAGAAACTCTTAAGTACTTGCTTAAAACAACAAAAACTTTTTCACAAAGACTTTCAAAACAGTTTTCAAAAACAACTTTGTCACACTCTTCAGGACAGATACAAGGGTTATCACGAAGTTAAACAAAAAAACTTTTCAAAACACACACAAGAAATTTCAAAATGAGCAAGTACCTAAGAGCCCGTAGAAAACCACGGATAGGAAGGGTGCTAACACCTTCCCTTTCTATAATCTACCCTCCGTACTCAGAAACATCTCGAAAAAGGTTTTTTTTGTTCTTTTTCCCTTTTCCTTTGTTGGATGAAATAAAATTTGGTGGTGACTCTTGCTTACCGCAACATTTGTAAACAAAAAACGCAAACCAGTATAACAGTCGGTTCTGCCACCGTATCACAAGCTGGCTTGGGGTTCTCTGTGAAGAATGATAAGGGTAAGAGCATGAAGCCTAAGTCTGTTGCAGACAAGTATCAAGATATATTTCGTAGCAGGGGTTATCTTCATCCAACTATTTTTGGGATTAATGCCATTGTGGAAGATGAGGCAGAGCTAAAGATGCCAAATCATGTGACGCACGGGGTTAGGGTTCAGAACTGGATCACCATTGGTGTTCCCTCTTGCATGCATGTTTCAAAGTAATTTGTTTTTGTTAATCTTTTTGAAAGAACTTTCACTCTGCCCAAGGTGAAAGTATTGATATTGAATGGGCTTATCTGTTTGCTTTGTTTTTTAAAATCAATAATAAGAGTTATCTTTGTTTTCCAAATTTTGTCTTTATTTTTTGCTTTTTCTTGGAAAATGGTAATCAGAAAAAACCTTTCAAAATAAATAATAACTGAAATTCAATCTGCATGATCACTTATTATATGTTTCAGTTTCTAAAAACAATCATGAATCGTATGTGCAGATTAATTAAAAAACCCATTGAATACAATGACCCTGCACCCTCTCCTAACTTTGAATGTCTTGTGTATGGGGCCGAAGAAGTAGACTATGATGAGATCTCAGAAGAGGTATCGCGATTGCTTGAGCGCGAGGAGAATGCCATTCATCCATATAAAGAGCCATTGGAAGTAATCAATTTGGGTTCAGAGGAAGATCCGAAGGAAGTCAAGATTGGTGCATTACTACATCCTGATGTGAAGAGCAGGTTGATTGAGTTTCTGAAAGAGTATGTGGACATTTTTTATTGGTCTTACCAAGATATGCCTGGTCGAGATATAGATATTGTAGAGCATCGTTTGCCATTAAAGCCGGAGTGTCCACCAATCAAACAGAAGTTGCGAAGAACTCACCCAGAAATGGCAATGAAGATCAAAGAGAAAGTTCCAAAGCAGATTAATGCCGGTTTTCTTGTGACATTAGTGTATTCTCAATGGATTTCCAATATTTTCCCAGTACCGAAGAAAGACGAAAAAGTTCGCATGTGCGTAGATTACACAGATCTAAATAAAGCTAGTCCAAAAGATGATTTCCCATTGCCACACATTGATATGTTAGTGGATAGCACAGCAAAATTCAAATTTTTCTCGTTCATGGAAGGATTTTCCAGGTATAATCAAATAAGGATGGCTCCAGAGGACATGGAAAAAACAACATTTATCACACCCTAGGGAACATTCTGTTACAGAGTGATGCCCTTTGGGTTGAAGGACGCTGGTGAAACGTACCAGAAGGCTATGACAACCCTATTCCATGATCTAATGCACAAGCAAATTGAGGTATATGTTGATGATATGATTGCTAAATCCCAGACTGAAGAAGGGCACATAGAAGATTTGTTGAAGTTGTGTCAACGTTTGAGGAAGTATCGTCTCCGCTTGAATCCGAAAAATGTACCTTCGGTGTTTGGTCAGGGAAATTGTTGGGTTTCATTGTTAGCCAAAAAGGGATTAAAGTTGACCCTGATAAAGTAAAAGCAATTCAAGAGATTCCAGCACCGAGAACTGAAAAGAAAGTCAGAGGGTTCCTCGGGCGTTGGAATTATATTTCTAGATTCATTTCTCACATGACTGCAACGTGTGAACCTATATTTAAGTTGTTAAAGAAAGATCAAGGTTGTGTATGGACAGATGACTGCCAAAGGGAATTTGAAAGTATTAAGGAATATCTGCTTGAACCTCCTATCTTGCTCCCTCCTGTTGAAGGAAGACCATTGATTATGTATCTAACAGTGTTAGATAATTCAGTGGGCTGTATTCTGGGACAACAAGATGAAACGGGGAAGAAAGAGTATGCCATTTATTATCTCAATAAAAAGTTTACTGATTATGAGTCATGGTATTCCATGATGTAAAATACATTTTATGCTCCGGCCTGTGCGGCAAAACGTTTATGGCAGTATATGTTGAATCACACTACTTGGTTGATCTCCAAAATGGATCCAATCAAATACATTTTTGAAAAGCTTGCTCTTACTGGGAGAATTTCCCACTGGCAGATACTGTTATCTGAATATGACATAGAATACCACACTCAAAAAGCTATTAAAAGTAGCGTGTTAGCAGATTATCTTGCTCACCAACCAGTTGATGATTATCAGTCTGTGAAGTATGATTTCCCTGATGAGGTTGTGATGTTTCTAAGAGTGAAATATTGTGAAGAACCATTGCCCGAGGAAGGTCCTGATCCTGAATCTCGTTGGAGTATGATGTTTGATGGAGTTGTGAATACTTATGGTAAAGGAATTGGTGTTGTGATTGTCACTCCACATAGATCACACATTCCTTTTACTGCAAGGTTGACATTTGATTGTACTAATAATATGGCAGAATATGAGGCTTGCATCATGGGTCTCGAGGAAGCTATTGATCTCAGAATTAAAATTCTAGATGTGTATGGCGATTCAGCTCTGGTAATGAATCAAATTAAAGGAGAGTGGGATATTCGTCACCCTGGCTTGATCCCTTACAAAGATTATGCTAGAAAATTGTTACCCTTCTTTAATAAAGTTGAATTCCATCACATTCCTATAGATGAAAATCAAATGGTGGATGCTCCGGCAACTCTGGCTTTTATGTATCAAGTAAATACTTGGAATGATATAAGTCGAATTATAGTTCGGCGATTGGATAGGCCCCTCATGTGTTTACAACATAGGAGGTAGCAGATGAGAAACCTGGTATTATGATATCAAGCATTTTCTCCAGACTCGGGAATACCCGATTGGTGCTTCGAATAAAGATAGAAATACATTGAGAAAATTGGATGGAAGCTTCTACCTCAGTGAAAATGTGTTGTACAAGAGAAATTATGAGATGGTCTTGCTCAGATGCGTGGATAGACACGAAGCAGACATGTTGATGCATGAGATTCATGAAGGTTCATTTGGCACTCATGCCAATGGACACTCGATGGTTAAAAAGATGCTAAGGGCATGTAACTATTGGCTGACAATGGAATCTGACTGTTACAAATTTGCAAAGAAGTGCCATAAATGCCAGATTTATGCGGACAAGATTCATGTGCCTCCGACACTTCTCAATTTGACCTCTTCCCCGTGGCCTTTCTCTATGTGGGGTAATGACATGATTGGGATGATAGAACCCAAAGCTTCGATTGGACACCATTTTATCTTGGTAGCAATTGATTACTTCACCAAATGGGTGGAAGCTGCTTCATATGCCAATGTTACTAAGCATGTGGTGGTGTGCTTCATTAAGAATAATCTTATATGTCGTTATGGTGTGCCGAGCAGAATTATCACTAACAATGGCTCGAGTCTGAACAACAAGATGATGACAGAACTTTGTGAGGAATTCAATATTTTCCATCACAATTCATCTCCGTACAGGCCGAAGATGAACGGGGTTGTTGAAGCTGCTAATAAGAATATCAAGAAGATTATCCAGAAGATGGTTGTTACTTATAAGGATTGGCATGAAATGCTCCCTTTTGCTTTACATGGATATCGGACATCTGTCCGCACTTCAAAAGGAGCAACCCCATTCTCCCTTGTGTATGGAATGGAAGCGGTACTCCCAATTGAAGTTGAGATTCCCTCTTTGCGTGTGATAATGGAAACCAAGTTGTCAGAGGCTGAATAGGTCCAGAACAGGTTTGATCAATTGAATTTGATCGAAGAGAAAAGAATGACGGCTTTGTGTCATGGGCTGTTATACCAGAAGAGAATGAAGAAAGCTTTTGATAAGAAGGTCAAACCTCGTGAATTCAGAGAAGGCGACCTCATGCTCAGGAAGATCATGTCTTTTAACGCTGATTCTAGGGGCAAGTGGACTCCCAATTTTGAAGGCCCATATGTTGTCAAGAAAGCCTTCTCTGGCGGTGCATTAATTCTTGAAACTATGGATGGCGAGGAGTTCCCATGTCCCATGAATACTGATGCAGTCAAGAAATACTTCGCCTAACGAAATAAAAGAACAGCTCGCTAATTTGAAAACCCGAAAGGGAGGGTTAGGCAAAATAGAGCGTCTCGGTAGGCCGAAAACCCAAAAGGGTGGTCTAGGCAAAAATTAGAGACATAAACAGAATAAATTTCCCGCTAAGTTGAAAACCCGCAAGGGCAGCTTAGGAAAAAGTTAGGGACTTTCTTAGCAAGTAACTACATCAGACAAGACTTGATCATTGAAGCAACAATCTTCTCGGATCCTCATCATACTTCAACAGAAGCTGCTGCTTAGGATTTCAAGAGTTGTTAAAGGGGATAGTGGTCATTGTATCTCAATGTATCTTTTCCATTATATACTACCATTTTCCGAACTTTGTAATCATCCATAGAGTCTCGCCATTCGCAGACTACCATTCTATTAATGAAATTTGAGCTTTTACCCAATTCTTTGTATTTCTTATTTTATTTAGCTTGCAAAGACTCCATTTATTATTGATAATAATTTTAAAAGCGAAAAGATTAAATAAAAAATTTGTTCTACAAAAAGAATTTACAATTTACTTTTACTTTTACTTTAGATTGTGTGATTCAAGAGAAAAACAAAAGTGGTAATCCCAGGAATGGACGAACTCCAGTAGTTTTGAGAAGTTTTTATTTCCCCGGGAAGGTTTACTTAGGATGTTTTCGCTGTATTGGGTTTGTGACTCCAGTGTCCCCAGTCAAGTCTTGGTTCATTTTCTTCTTTTCTGAGTTTGCATGATATGAAGACTCAATCCAAGATTTCCCCAGTGAAGGTTTTGCTTGTTTGATAGAAGTCATTTCTCTCTAGAGAAGTTGGTACAATAATTGCTCTTGAAGAACACGTATCTCCGGTTTCTCCAGCGAAGAATGTATATTGCTTTCCCCTCGAGGATGTGGTGTTGACCTCCCTAATGAAGTCAGCACGAAATCCCCAGTTGATATCTCGATGATGAAGCATTATATGCCTTAGTGAAGTTTGTATGTTTTTCCTCCTTCAAAATGGGCCTAAATTCCCCAGTGAATGTTTGGATGATTTTGTATCCATCTGCTTTAATTGAAATAGCTTTGCAATCCCCAGTAGAAGTGTTACATTTGAAAATATTTATTTCCCCTTTGAAGTCTGAGTGCTACTCCCTGGTGAAGCCTGGAGAAGGATGTTATATCACTGTGTCTGTACTGTTTCGTTGCTATATTATGTTTCTCCCAAGTAAAATTAACGCATGCAGTAAGACTTTGTTTCCTCAGTTGGTGCTTTTTTTTCTTATTTTAGGATGATCATCTTGGATGTGATTTGGTCGAGTGTTGTGTGCGCTCGTGTTGGTTTTGTTTGTGTATTCCCAGTATTATATGTCTGTTTGGTCAGCATATACATAATAACATGCATACACTTATACATACATCATACATAGTTAAATTCAGTAAATCATTGCTCATTCACACTCGTTAATATTTTATGGACATATTGCCTTGTTTTGCAGAGTTGTGTTGTCCTCTCTCTAATAGAGTGTCAAGTCATAAGCAGAAAGTGTATGTTCTTTCAATTTCCCCACTGAGTTATCCCTCGTGGAAGATTTTTGCTTTAGCCTTCCTACACAACTCTTTGTCTGGATAGATTGGGTCTCCCTCTTGAGTTTATTTCTCAAAGGGTGTATTTTGGTAGACCATTTTACTCCAGTTTATTTCTGGATTGAATCTTTGTTTCCCAGCATTTTTATTACTTTGGATGACTGGAAGCTTCGGGTTTTGGTTTGGGAATATGCATTTATTTTCCATGAGAAGACTTTTATCTCCTCAGCTGGAATATCATGGCATTTCCCCGGGAAGTTGTATGTCATTCCCCAGTGAGTCATGATTCATTCCCCAGGAAGCTATATGTTATTCCCAAGGAAGTCATATTTCTTTCTCCAGGAAGTCATATTGCTTTCCCCAGAAAGTCATTTTTGCAATCCTTCCTATAACAGCAAGTAGCAGGTCTTTTTATTTGAGATAGCTTATATACTACCCTTTCCAGGCAAAACACCTTGGTTAAAGAATAAGTTGAGACCTCTTCTAGGTGAAATGCCAAAAAATTTGGGAAAAAACTTGTTATCTTTTTGCTACCTTCAGTGAATGTTGGTAGTTCATCGTTAGTGAACAGCGATGCTATGATATATTTTCTCTTTCTACCTTCAGTGAAAGTTGGTAGGTCTTCGGTAGTGGATGTCGATGATTGTTATCTTTTTGCTACCCTCAGTGAACGTTGGTAGTTCATCGTCAGTGAACAGCGATGTTATGATATATTTTCTATTTCTACCTTCAGTGAAAGTTGGTAGGTGTTGTACCCCAAAATTTGCCCTCCCATTTCCTCAACATTTTCTCATCACCAGACCTTTGAAGATCAAGATCCAGTCAGGGTTTCCTCTGCTCAAGACTTCTCCTTGCACTGATGGACCCAAATTAGGGTTTGTGTTTGAACAAAGATGTTTTGACCTAAAAAGCCTAAGATGACTTTCATGCTTCATGTTGGACTCCCAAGTTTACCTATACCAAGTTTCAAGTCTTGATTCCAAGTTTTGCCCAGTCAATTGGACAGTTGACCTAGAAATCAGCTGTATTGGGGAAAAAGTCAACTATGGCCAATTGACAGTCAAATCTCATGAAAATTGACCCACATCAACATTATGAACTCACATGGACTATTGGATCAAGTTTGGATCACAATTCCACAAGAAATTTGATCAGATCACCAAAAGGGCAAAATCGTCATTTTTAGGGTTTTGACTGCACAAAGGCAATTTTTGACTGTTTGACCTAGCCAATGGCAAACCAAGCTCACATATGGACTCAAGGACCCCATGGAATTATCTTGACATGCTCAACAAACTCAAAAGATCCCAAGTACACAAGATTGACAGTTGAATTTCCCAGTCAATTGATCAATTTTGACTGTATACTGAAAAGTCAAACTTTGACTTTTTGGTCAAAATCAAGAGTCAAGATTCATTTTTCATCAAAACATGCCAAATCATGAAACTTGTTCACCAAGAAACCAAGAAATGCAAATTAGGGTTTGAAATGGAATTTTTCATAACTTAGAATTTTTCTAAGTTATGGAAAACCCTAATTTTTCCCCAACTTTGCCCCACTTTTTCACCATGATTCATTTGGATTCAAACA
The DNA here is from genome assembly GCA_948472305.1 of Vicia faba. Classification (NCBI taxonomy): domain Eukaryota; kingdom Viridiplantae; phylum Streptophyta; class Magnoliopsida; order Fabales; family Fabaceae; genus Vicia; species Vicia faba. The sequence goes on from OX451738.1 coordinate 35,252,394, forward strand.
AAAGTCAAAACATGAAAGTTGTAGCTTGTTGCATAATCTACAACTTTTACTCACAAAGTTTTCTCATTTGAAGCTTGTATCTCAAGTTACAAATTTTTGAATAAGGGCACTAAACCATTCTTAACTTAGTGAAAATTTGACCTATTTTGACAAGTTTTTCTACCCAACTTCAAGGCCATTTTCCATACACTTCCACTTGGAATTTCAATTTGCACTTCAAATATGGATTGTAGTACACATTCCAAGCTTTCCAAAATGTCCAAGAACTTCTCAAACAACCTCATGGTTAGGGAGAATCGAATTTCACAATATGGCAAAAACTCACTTGGTTCATGACCAAGTTACATGTCCATAACCTTGCAATCTGAACTCAGCATGCCTTAAGCTAGATTACAGGTCTTTTATCTCATCTACACTCCATAATTTAATGCCAATCCTTTGTGCCAAGGTGTTGTTCTATGAGTTTGGACATTGTATGCAAGATTAATCCATTTTTAGATAAAGCAAAATAGCCATTTTTGAAAAGTCATACTTTATGTCAATTGGTAAATCAAGAAGGTACAGATCAAATCTCTTTAGCACAAGATTATGGACAAATCACTCTGATCAAGGAGAGTTTATGCAGCACATTAGGGGTCCTCTACATGCCTAGAAACACAAGTTGACATTTGTTGCTTAAAGTTGAAGAAAAGTGCCATAACATATACCAACTTCCATCTCAGCTTACACATACTTAGACAAAGTTATCAAACATATTCCAAAGATCAGAACCAAGCTTTTGCACGACCCTTGCACCTCTCAAACACTCCCCTTGCCATAATCACTCTCAAACTGCAAAAACAGGGCAGGCCCTGCAGTTTGAGTGTTATCTCTCATTTCTCTCGAGCTCTCTTGCCCAAACCAGTTCACATACCTTCCATACCATCTATGCAAGCTAACCAAAAGAAAAAGCACGACCTGTAATCCCTCTAACCACTTCCACCATTTTCAGTTTCTTGTTTTGCAGGTGAAGTGCTCTAGCACGATTCAGAAGCTTTCAAGACAAAGTAAACATTGGAATAGCATCCCTGGACCTCAAGGAAGCTTTTCCAATCATCACCTTGCACTGAAAGCTCCCTCATTGCAAGATAGAACTTGAGCTGAACAGGTATCTTGGTTAACTCGTATCTCTCTTATTATGCATCATTAGCTTTAAGTTTGTGAATAAACAAGGTTCTACTCATGCCACTGAACATGTACATGTTTTTACTTTTCATTTCTTTTGCTTGAGCTGTGAGAATTTGAGGTTTGAAAATGGCAGAAAATCTAGGTTAGGATTTGGGGGAGGAGAAATTCTCCCTCATCTTAGAGAGTTAGATCAAGTTATGCATATGGTTAGAATCGTCTCTTCATGCTGAACATCTTTTATGTTATGAGTTTGCATTGAAAAGCCAGGAATCAAGAGATGGAAGATGAGGAACAGGGCGCGCGTTTTTTGAATGTTGTTGTACAGAGGTTGAAGAAAGGTCTTCATGGGCTGGGCCTATGTTGACTTTCCTTTTCACACCACCCTTTTTGGTTTTACACCCTTGAGCCCATTTGCTTCATTTTTAATATTTTTTGACTTTTACTTTTTTTAACTGACTCATTTATTTTTTCTCAGCATATTAAAAATATAAAAATATTTTTCCCATCATTTTTTGAATTTATTAAGTATTTATTTGATTTTTTTGTACATAAATAAATAAATATACATATATACTTTTTGTTTAAAATATTAAGATAATACAAATATATTTTTTATACACTTTTATTTTATTTTTACTTCCTGAAAATATTTTGTATAAAAAATACCCTTTTTTATTTTTATATTAAATATTATTATTTTTTATATATAATACATATTTAGAACTTAATACATAAATATATATATTTATTAATATACTTAGAATAAAATACTAAAAATATACATATTTTATTTTATTAATATTAAACACTAAAAAATCATTTTTTACAAATATATTTCTTTCCTTATTTTATTTTTGTGTATAAATGATAAATATTGCATATATTAATAATAATACATTTCATTTAATGAAAATTAGGGTTTTGCCCTAAATTCAAAAATACTCCAAAAATAATATCTTTTTATTTTCTTTTTATTTTACATAAATAATCTTTTTTTCATACATATAAAAAACCTTTTTTTTTGCATTCTTGCATATTTTATTCCATTTTTATTTAACTATTGTACATTAATTAAATTGTATAAATTCAAAATTGATGTAATAGTTTTAGGTTTAAATTCCTTGTCAAAATCCCCATTTGAAACATTGTACCCCCCTCCCTATATTATTGTGTTGTAATAGCGTAGGAATTTAAATTTCGCACTTTATCGCTTTCTAAATATACAATGCTAGAATTAGGGTTTATATGCGAATAAAAAATGAACAAAATAGTTGGACCTAATATAAGACAAACAAGCATGAAAATGGACACACAAATCACACTTGCACCCCCTAGGGTATTCCACTTGTTGCCTTTCAAAATTGGGCCATATTGCATGTTAGGTCTCTTTGGGCAAAACAAACAAATTGAATGATCATAGTCCCTCGATAACACTTTTCAAAATATTGCCAAACAAATGATCAAGTCCCTTAAAGAAAATGCCCAAAGATACTTGGCACCATTGCAATTATGGTCCAAATGATGACCCGCGCCCGTCCCTTTCACATCCTAACATAAGATTATCCACCAAATACAATGGTGGAACAAACTTATGAAAAGGGTTAAAACATAGCAATAGTCTTTGAGAAATTTAGGAGTAGATAAACTCTTAGTTACTTGAATCAAACTTGTAAAAACAAAACACTTGCCTATTTTATAAAACACACCTCACAACACTTTCAAAACAAAAACAAATGAAAACCTTTTCAAAGACATACATCTTTGTATACATCCCCACATGGATCATTACAAAGGTTGCCACCACATTGGCTTCTTTTCAAAACATTTTCAAACCCACACACACAAGCACCACTTAAAACAATTGAAAACAAAAGGCAAGTGATCTAAGCAAGTAACTAAGAGCCCATGGATAACCATGGATAGAAAGGGTGCTAATACCTTCCCTTTCTATAATCTACTCCCCGAACCCAAGAAAAATCTCAAAGGTTTTTGCTGTGCTTTTTAAACCTTTCCTTAGGATAAAATAAAAAGTCGGTGGCGACTCTTGCTCAACCGAAACATTTGCTAAAACAAACGCAAAACCATAGTCAGTTCTCCCACCGTATCACAGTAGGTGTTACACCCTAAAATTTGCCCTCTCATGTTTCCTAAAGCCTTCCCCTTGCATGGTTGATCACAAACTATTGCCTAAGGAAAAGGAAAATTTTTGAGTGATGCTTTAAGGACATTTCGATTTGCATTCTGAAGAAGCACTTCGATTGGCATTCTGAAAGATACTTCGATTGGAATTCTGAAAGACCCTTCGATTGGCATTCTGAAGGAGCATTTCGATTGGCACTCTGAAGAAGCATTTCGATTGGCATTCTGAAGGAGTACTTCGATTGGCATTCTGAAAGACCCTTCGATTGGAATTCTGAAGGAGCATTTCGATTGGCACTCTGAAGAAGCATTTCGATTGGCATTAAGGACAAGTACTTCGATTGGAATTCCAAAAAGGTCCATTCGAAGAAGCATTCAAAGGGTCCATTCGAAGAAGCTTTCGAAGAGCATTCGAAGGAGGTTATCAGCCCATTCAAAAAGGAGCATTCGAAAGAAGCCATCAGCCCATTCGAAAGGGAGTGTTCGAAGGCCAGCTGCTTGTCATTCAAAATTCAAAAAGGGACAGGATCCCATGTGTTTAGCCAACGTTACAAGCTCTCATTCATGGCTTTCAAACACATGATTAATGTTACGAATCCTCCTTCATGGCTGTCAAAACACATAATCAAGGTCATTTAAACCTTTGTCTTCCTGTCCCCTTCACCCCCTTTATATAAAGAATTCACAAATGCTGCAAGACACACAGAAAAAAGATACAGAAAAATAGAGAACTTGGAGAGACGCTGCCCAGAATTTTCCAAGCCAAAGCTGCCACCCAGCGAACGCCTCCCCCCTCAGAACTACAGGTCGAAGCACCTCTGTTTGGTAAAAGAAAAATCTAATCTCAAGCTCACTCTCAAATTCATTTCGATTGCATATTCATATTTTTATTTCTGTTTGTGAATGATTTAATGTGCTTCACGTGAGCTACAATGCAGAGTTGAGATTGTGCCATTGCTTGGGCATAATCTGAGTTTATCCTTCGAATCCCAGGATAAAACAAACCCATACCCAGGTTCAGCAGGTGCGAATAAGAGGAGATTCGAACCAGGGGGGTTAAGTCCCCCCTGGACTTTTAATATGTGTTTCGTTTTGCAGGAACCATATGCTCAGCTTCTTATTCAGAGCTTCGAAGCTCAACAGTTTAGCTTCGAACTGGACCCAGGACTTTCAGTTCGAAAGATGACATGTCCAAATCGAACCCCCTCGGAGTGCAGCCCCTCATGCCCCTTCGACCCAGATTCTTCACTGGGTCGAAAGACAGCCTGCATCTTTTTCGACCCAGGCCTCCAGAATTACATTTTTTTCTTATTTTGCTGCCTGGCCCATTTGTACTTTGTTTGTTTTGTTTCTGTTTTTTCCTTTTAGTTTTAGTTTTAATCAACATAAAAAAAAATCATAAAAAATACACAACTTAGAATTAGGATTTAATTTAATTAATCATTTTAACTTATTTTCTCCAATTTTAAAATCAGTAGACTTAGGTTTTATTCAAATTCAATCTTTTTTCATAAACAAAAATACAAAAAATATTAGGTTTGTTTTAGAATAAATTTTAATCAGTATTTTTTTTAATTAATTAAATTTGACTTAACTGAATATTTAGCATTTTCTCAAAAAAATAAAATAAAACAACAAAAAGATTATATGCTTAGGATTTTTAAGTTTCATGCGCGTTTATTTTATTGTAACTGCTTATTATTCCCCCAATTTTGGACATGTAAATAATCCCCTCCCCGAAGCCTTGTAATAGCGTAGGATTTACAATTTCTGCACTTTAAATTCCTGTATATATATTAACTGCTTAGATGTATGCTAACTAGGATTGTATGACAAGATCTAAAAGCAAATGGTAGAACACCTAAAAATACAAAGATAATATAAATTGAAAATTGACACACTTGCACATGCCATTCCTAGGGTACACCTCATTTGGTTGCCTCAAATGTGGTCATTAAGTATAGGATGTTTTAGAGGTCGTCCTTTTTGTCCCAAGATCATAAGTTGCCTCGATAAAAATGATCCAAGACATTAGGATTACCACTAAAACGTCCTAATGTTGCTTTAGTGACCACAAGTCCCTTAAATCGAATTGACCCGAAAACTCCAACGATGGTGCTACCCACTTCTCAATAGTGGGATAGCACTGTCTAAAGGACATTTGCACAATTAAATTCCTTTTTGAGTAGGTAGAGGCTCTTAAGTACTTGCTCTCATCTAAAAACAAAAACAACAACTTTTCACACTTACACTTTCTTCAAAAATAAAAATTTTTCAAAACCCACAATCATAAAGAAAAGCAAACCTTTTGAAAACATAGTGAGCAAGTACCTAAGGGCCCGTGGATAACCACAGATAGAAAGGGTGCTAACACCTTCCCTTTCTATAATCTACCTCCTGAACTCGAGAAACATTCTCGAAAAGGAATTTTTTGTGTGCTTTTGTCCTTTTCCTTGTTGGATAAAATAAAAGACGGCGGCGACTCTTGCTTACCGCGACACTTTGCAAAAACAAACGCAAACGCGAACCAGCATTCCAAAAACAGTCAGTTCTCGTTCCCACCGATCACAGAACTGGCGACTCTGCTGGGGACAAATTATAAGTGAGGTGTACCTTAGGACTAGATCACTTGTGTTTTCATTTGTATTGCTTTGTATGCTTTTAATTTTGTGGGTTTGTATCGGAGATCTATAAATCCTCCACCCGGATTTTGGGAAACATTCATAGATAGCAATACATTGTGGAAACTGTGCGGGGTATACCGACACGGTTGAAGCAATAGCTATATTAGTGCGACATATTTGTGAGTATCGGTAGCCTTTGAGTCAATCAAAGAGAATACGGGGCCGCTGAGTGATGTCACTAAGCACTAATGACCTAGGACCATACTTGACCATCTTGGCCTTTTTAGGGGTAGTGAGATGACCGACTTTGGTGCAGTCTGAAGTTGGTAGATACTCGATACTACACTCATTGAGGATTGTTTTCTCAGAATATTTTGGTCGCTAGTTCAGTGGCTAAACCAAAACAATGAACATAGAAAACAATCCAATGATATTGAGCTCCTTAGAACCCGGTTACTATTTATAGGACAGGTTTTTGAGCCAACTACACTCAAGAGGGTACTTGCCTATGAAACCTCCTGCAAGCCTGAAACTAGGGTTTTTGTGTGACTTGCTTGTACATGTGTTTTTGCATACATCATAAAGCATCATATGCATCTGCTAACCATTTCAAGGGTTTAGATTTTCATCTTTGTTCTTGTTTTGTAGGACATGGAGTCTCTCCGCAGGAAAACAATTCAAGTCAACCTTGTAAGGGTCCCTCTTCAACTCAAAGAGCTTACATCCAGGATTCCCGAGAATTATCTCTTCAGTGAAAGACATGGTAGACTCCTCAGCTTGGTTAACACCAACATTGAAGAGGACACGATGAAAGTTCTCTTCCAGTTCTTTGACCCCCTACACCACTGTTTCACATTCCCTGATTATCAATTGGTGCCTACTTTGGAGGAATTTTCTCAACTCCTGAGAATTCCTATTCTTAGTCAACTACCCTACAACGGTATGGAAAAGGAACCAAAACTTGAAGATGTTGCTCAAGCATTACGCTTGCAACCATCCGACATCAAATGGGCATTGGGAAACCAAAAGTGGTATCAAAGGATTCTTGGCAAAGTTTCTGTTTGAGAAGGCACGAGAATGCTGGAATTCTCTTGATCTACAAGCCTTTTAAGAGATTGCGGCACTCTTTATCTATGGTTTGGTTTTGTTCCCAAATCCTGATCAACTTATAGATGTGAATGCTGTCAAGATTTTCATATCCAGGAATCCCATACCTACATTGCTTGGGGACATCCTCCACTCATTTTACACACGAACAATGAGGAAAAGAGGTGTTCTCATGTGTTGTACTCCTCTCTTAGCAAGGTGGTTTATTTCTCACCTTCCACAATTAGTTTTGAAGAATGAACATGGTTTAAGATGGTCACAACGATTGATAACCCTCACGCATTCTGATGTACATTGGTGTTCTCGGTCCAGAGAAAATGTCACTATCATTGATCGTTGTGGAGAATTTCCTAATGTTCCGTTACTTGGAATTAGGGGAGGCATTACCTACAACCTCTGTCTAGCTTTGAGACAATTTGGATATGCTCGGAGGGATGGCCCCCATGACATGCTGATCCCTGACCTAGTTTTTGACTTTGACAACGATGCACAAGGACTTCGACAAAGGTTCATCAGAGCTTGGAGAATGCCTAATAGAGTGGATAATAAGACACTGGGGCACAAGAATTCTATCCCCCTTGAGCCTTACCTCAAGTGGGTACGAACCCGCTCCCAGAATCTTATGATGCCATATCCTCACATTCTCCCCTTGATCAAAGAGCCTGTTATGGAAGGAGAGATTCCATACGCCATCCTACATCCTGACATGCCAACATCATGGGAAGAAATGCAAAAGAGTTGGATCCAACTCAAGGAAGAGCGGAATACTTTTGAAGACATCTTTTATGCCAGTGAAAAGAAGGTTTTGGAGCTTACCCGCCGACTTCACGAGGAGGAGACCCTCAACAGTTACATCGCTCCAAAGAGGATGCGCAATGTCTTCCTACATTAAGAATTTTGTAATATTTCGCCCATGGGGCACTTATGTACTAACAAATTGCTTCTTAATGTGACGTGTGTTCTCTTTTGTCTGCAACAAATTTGAATTTTTGAACCCTTGAATGCATTACATAAATAGCATACCATTCATCATATGCATAACAGGTACCCTTTTATAGGTCTCTTATCTTCTTCGCTGTTTATTTCAGTAATCATCATGTCTGCTGAAACTTCCACTGAGCAAGCTATCAAGGCCCTCCAGGCCCAGAATGCCCAATTTCAAGAGTTGGTCATGAATCTAGCTAAGGGTCAGCAGGACCTGAAGACCCTGCTCCTGAAAAAGAAGAAGAAGAAGAGGACCGTCCTGTTCAATACTGGACGCAGGTTTGGAAACGGGTTGCAGAATGAAATTGATCTGGCCACCCCGTCTGGAAAGAAAGACAGTCCACAAGAAAGGAGGGCTCCTAGCCCTGAAGTCTCCGACAACGAGACAGACTATGATGGAGAACAGTATCCTCCTGCTGAGGATAAGTACAAACAGCTGGAGGACCGGTTGAACGCCATGGAAGTACAGAAGGTGCCCGGTCTAGACTTCGGAGATTTAGGTTTATCATCTGGGGTGGTGATTCCCCACAAGTTCAAGGCACATACCTTTGCCAAATATGACGGAGCTTCCTGTCCCAAGCTGCACCTCCGGTCATATGTGAGGAAGATCCAACCATACACTACTGATAAGAATTTATGGATCCATTTCTTTCAGGACAATCTCTCAGGGACTCAGCTTGAGTGGTTCTATCAGTTGGATGGAGCCAGTATCTGCAGCTGGGAGGATTTGGCTGCTGCGTTCTTTAAGCATTATCAGTATAATTCCGACCTTGCTCCTACACGTACCCAACTCTAGGGTATGTCAATAGGGACGGGCGAAGGATTTAAAGAGTATGCTCAAAAATGGAGGGACCTGGCCGGAAGGGTGCAACCACCTTTGGCTGATCGTGAACTGGTTGATATATTTATGGGGACCCTGTCTGGTTCATTCTTTAACCATTTGATTGGAAGCTCCTCAGCTGGGTTTACAGACCTTATCTTGACTGGTGAGAGGATTGAAGCTGGAATTAAGGATGGAAAAATACAGAACGGTGCCTCCTCGAGCACCGAGAAGAGACTGTTTAAGAAAGAGTCCAGTGCGGTCTATAGTTCGAGAAGGAAGAATAGACCTGAACACCGCCAAGCTGTCAATGTGGTTGTTATCCCAAAACCTGCCGGTGCTCCTCAGCATCACAACCAACGAAGGGACGAGGGACCTCAAAGGCAATTCACTCGTCTCAGCATGACTTTGTCTCAGATTCTGCCACAATTGTTGAAGACCAATCTGGTGACCCTAAAAGAAGCTCCAAAGAATCCAAATACAATGTCACCAAGGTATAACCCTAATGTCCGTTGCGCTTTTCACTCTGATAGCCCGGGGCATAATACAGATGATTGTTGGGTTTTGAAGAACAAGGTGCAGGACTTAATTGATGCAAAGGAGATTGAGTTCGAGGCGCACGAGAGGCCTAATGTTGTAACTGCTCCCATACCCAGGCATGGAGTGAATGCTGTAGAGGAAGACTCGTTTGTAGTTTCTGTGGATGATGTTGTTACCCCTCTAATGACTATTAAGAAGAACCTGTTACTAGCCGGTTTATTTTCGGGCTGTGGTGAAGGTTGCCCTATGTGTTCTGTTTTACCTACTGGTTGTCCATCTTTGAGGTCAGGTATCCAGAACCTGATGGATAGTAAAGAGATTCTTTTTGAAAAGACTGTTGTTCCACCCGTTCATTCTGAAGAAGTTTCCATCATTACCATTTTCGACAATTCTTCCAAGGCTCCCTCGAGGACGCCTGTTAGAATTACATCTGTTCCGAAGACCGCACCTATAAAAATCATTGTTCCGGGGACCATCCCCTACACCTCTGACAAAGCTGTCCCTTGAAACTATGGGGCAGATATTTATGTTCTCGGAGTTAAACAAGAGTTTGATGTTGATGCCGACGTCAGCAACATTACCGGGCTTGCTAAAGTCACTCGCAGCGGTAGACTTTTCTCACCTGATATTGCTCCACCAGCTGTTAGAAGACCTGTTGTCATTAAGCTTGCAAGTGTACCTACTGTTGTTCCTGATCAAATTCCTATCCTTCCCCCTATCATCGAGTCATCTAGCGCTCGGGGCAAAGGGATCGCTACTAATATGCCTGCCCAGACGGAGGCGCCAAAGACAATCAACGTTGAAGCTTCTAAACAGGAGATGGAAGAGATTCTGAAGATCATTAAGAAGAGTGATTATAATGTGGTTGAGCAACTGGGGCAAACCCCATCCAAGATTTCCATGTTATCGTTGTTGTTGTGTTCAGAAGCCCATGCCAAGGCCCTGATTACCTTCCTGAAGACGGCCCACGTGCCACAAGAGACGTCAGCTGATCAATTTACCGATTGTGTGGCCAATTTAACTACTGATAATGGTTTGGGTTTCTCCGACGCTGATCTGACTGCTAAAGGGAAAAACCATAATGATGCCCTGCATGTCTCCATTGAATGCAGGGGCACTACTCTTGCACATGTGTTGGTTGACACTGGTTCCTCGTTGAACGTCTTGCCAAAGAAAGCTTTAGACAGGCTGGATTGCGAAGGTTTAGAGCTAAAGCCGAGTAACAATGTCGTCCGGGCCTTTGATGGGTCTAAGAGGATGGTGCATGGTGAGGTTGATATTCCAATCAAAGTTGGTTCTCAGGTCTTCAACTCTACATTTTACGTGATGGACATTCGGCCGTCCTATTCTTGTTTACTGGGTCGTCCATGGATCCACAAAGCTGGAGCCGTAACCTCAACGCTCCACCAGAAGTTGAAGTATCCTGTCAGAGGGAAGATTGTAATAGTTCAAGGGGAGGAGGAGTATATGGTCAGCCACCTCAACTCGTTCCGGTATGTAGAGATGGATGGAGAGTTCATTGAGACCCCATTTCAACACTTTGAAGAGGTTCCTCAGACATTGGCATCGGCAGAGACTGTGATGGAAGATTCTCCCATGAAGATGGCTTCCTTAAAGGATGCCCAGGCTGTTATTGAGAAGGGTGAGCATACAAACTGGGGCCGACTTCCTGATTTCACTCAGAAGACTAACAAGTTCGGTTTGGGTTTCACTGCAGAAGCTCAGAGGGCTGTTCGAAGTGCAAGGATTGGAAGACCTCATGTGTTCATCAGTAACTCGGGAGTGAATGCCATTGAAGACGATGTTGAAGAGTCTGAGTTCGACAGTTGGATCTATCCTACTACTGATGGAGGACTAAACAACTGGGCAGCAAAGGACTTCATCCCTATTACTTTTATTACTCAGTAATGAGCTCTTTGTTTCGAATTTGTAACAGACAATGTTTTGAAACTTTATGGCCCAGTGTCTTACCCGAGGCACCGTGGCTTCATTCGTGAGGGCTTTTGTATGCCATTTTCATATATCATTAATAAAAGCATTAGACGTTTTCGCATTTCAAATTTTGTGCTCCTTGTCTTTCTTTATTACATATTTCAAAACAACTATTTTACACACACTCACATATACAGGTCCCAATCCACTCTGGATCTCACTGGTAACGACTCTGCTACTGCCAGTTATGACTTCGAAAATCCGATCAACTTAGCCGAAGACGAAGGTGAAGATGATTGCGAAGTGCCTGGTGAGCTTGCAAGACTACTACTCCAGGAAGAGAGGGCCATTCAGCCACATGAAGAGTCGGTGGAAACAGTGAATCTGGGTACCGAGATAGACAAGAAGAAAGTCAAGATCGGGGCAAATCTGGAGCTTAGTATGAAACAACGGTTGACTCAGATGCTGCATGACTATGTGGAAATCTTTTCCTGGTCTTACGAAGATATGCCTGGGTTGGATACTGACATTGTGGTTCATCGCCTGCCTACCAAGGAAGACTGCCCTCCGGTAAAACAGAAAGTTCGCCGTATGTGTCCAGAGATGTCTGAGAAAATTAAGGCTGAAGTTATGAAACAGTTTGACGCCGGTTTTCTAGCAGTAACTTCTTACTCTTAGTGGGTCGCCAATGTGGTTCCAGTGCCGAAGAAAGATGGTAAGGTTAGAATGTGTGTTGATTACAGAGATTTGAACAGGGCAAGCCCTAAGGATGACTTCCCTCTGCCTCACATCGACGTTCTAGTCGACAATACTGCTCAGCACAAGGTAATCTCCTTTATGGACGGCTTCTCCGGTTATAATCAGATCAAGATGGCTCCTGAAGACATGGAGAAGACCACTTTTGTTACTCAGTGGGGTACCTTTTGTTACAAGGTCATGCCTTTTGGGTTGAAGAATGCTCGGGCAACATATCAGCGTGCCATGGTTGCTTTATTTCATGACATGATCCATCATGAGATTGAAGTATATGTTGACGATATGATTGCGAGGTCCCAAACTGAGGAGGAACACCTTGACCATCTACAGAAACTGTTTGACAGGTTGAAGTTGTACAAGCTGAGATTGAACCCAAACAAATGTACCTTCGGGGTGAGGTCTGGCAAATTTCTAGGGTTCGTCGTGAGCGACAAAGGTATTCAAGTGGACCCTGCCAAGGTGAAAGCTATACAAGAGATGCCAGCTCTCAAGACATAGAAAGAGGTCAAAGGTTTTCTAGGACGTCTGAACTACATTGCCCGATTCATCTCGCACCTAACTGCTACTTGTGAGCCAATCTTCAAACTGCTGAAGAAAGATCAAGTGGTACGTTGGAACGATGAATGCCAAGCCGCTTTCGAAAGAATCAAAGAGTACCTCCAGGAGCCACCTATTCTTATGCCACCAGTGGAAGGGAGACCTCTAATCTTATACTTGACAGTGCTTGACAACTCAATGGGGTGTGTGCTGGGGCAGCATGACGAGTCTGGCCGAAAAGAGCATGCCATTTATTACCTTAGCAAAAAGTTTACCGACTGTGAGACCCGATACTCACTACTCGAGAAAACTTACTGCGCTTTGGCATGGGCTGCTCGCCGGCTGAGACAGTATATGTTGACTCGCACTACTCTTTTGATTTCAAAAATGGATCCCATCAAGTATATCTTCGAAAAGCCTGCCTTGTCTGGAAGAATAGCAAGATGGCAGATGATCCTGACTGAGTATGACATCCAGTACACAACTCAAAAAGCAATCAAGGGAAGTGTATTGGCAGACCATTTGGCACATCAGGCAGTGGATGATTACCAGTCCATTAACTTTGAATTCCCAGACGAGAATATCATGGTAGTAACTGATTGTGAGACACCTGGACCGGATGAAGGACCTAAGGAAGGATCCCGATGGTCTATGCACTTTGATGGAGCTTCAAACGCTTTGGGTAATGGCATTGGCGCTGTGATCATATCTCCTAAAGGCTCTCATACTCCGTTTACCGCCCGACTGTGTTTCAACTGCACCAACAACATGGCGGAGTATGAAGCATGCATTATGGGTCTCCGAGCTGCAATTGACCTAAGGATTAAGTTTCTGAGTGTCTTCAGAGATTCCGCTCTTGTGATCAGTCAGATCAAAGGAGAGTGGAATACGAAACACCCAAATCTTATTCCTTACAAGGAGTATGTATTGACGTTGCTTCCCCATTTCGAGGAGATAACCTTTGAACACTTCCCAAGAGAGGAGAATCAGTTGGCGGACGCGTTAGCTACGATGTCTTCTATGTTCAAAATCAAGTGGGACAACGAGGCTCCCCGGATCATTATTTGGAAATTGGATGAACCTGCACATTGTTGTGATCTTGAGACCGAAGAGGCAACAGAAAAGCCTTGGTATCATGAAGTGAAGAGGTACCTTGAAGCTCAAGAATACCCCGAGGGTGCATCTGTTAATGACAAGAAGTTTCTGAGAAGGTTCGCGGCAAAGTTATTCATCAACAATGGCATTCTTTACAAACGTAACCATGATTCAACCTTACTGCGTTGCGTGGATAAAATTGAAGCAGAAAGGATCATGGCAGAGCTGCATGAAGGTGCTTTCGGAACTCATTCCAGTGGACATACCATGGCAAAGAAAATCCTTCGGGCAGGATACTACTGGTCCACAATGGAAGCCGACTGTTATCAGCATTCTCGGACATGTCACAAGTGCCAGGTCTATGCTGATAAGGTGCATATTCCTCCAGTTCCTTTGAATGTTTTGACAGCACCTTGGCCCTTTGCAATGTGGGGCATTGATATGATCGGCGAGATCAGACCTACGACATCCAACGGGCATCGTTTCATTCTGGTAGCGATTGATTACTTTACCAAGTGGGTTGAAGCAGTTTCCTTTGCTACCGTAACCAAGAACATCGTGGCACGGTTCATTCGGCATAACCTGATCTGTCGATACGGTGTACCAGAGAGGATCATTACGGACAATGGTACCAATCTTAACAACAAGATGATCACTGAGCTCTGGGAACAATTCAAGATACAGCATCATAACTCTTCTCCCTACCGACCGAAGATGAATGGGGTTGTAGAAGCAGCTAATAAGAACATTAAGAAGATTGTGCAGAAGATGACAGTGACATACAAAAACTGGCATGAGATGTTACCATTTACTCTTCATGGGTACCGTACCTCAGCACGAACGTCAACAGGGGCAACACCATATTCCTTGGTTTATGGCATGGAGGCAGTCTTGCCCATTGAAGTTCAGATACCCTCTCTTAGGATCATGAAGGATGCAGGTTTAGGAGAAGATGATTGGATCCAGACCCGACTTTATCAATTGAATCTAATCGACGAAAAGAGACTCACAGCTATTTGTCATGGTCAGACGTACCAAAAACGGATGATCAAGGCATTTAACAAGAAAGTCAGACGACAAGAATATCAAGTTGGGGACCTGGTAATCAAGCACATTATTCTACCTCAAGGTGATCCCAGGGGCAAATGGACCCCTACTTACGAAGGGCCATTTGTGGTTAAGAACATATTCTCAGGAGGAGCGATGATTCTAACCACCATGGATGGTGACGACCTTCCTCACCCCGTCAATGCAGACATAGTAAAAAGATACTACGCATAATCAAAGACCCGCTAGGTTGACTGGCCTAGGCAAAAATAAGGGCTTCCCGGCGAACCAAAAGGGTTCGGGCAAAAATAAGGGATGAAAAAAAAACTGTACACCCGGCAAGTCGAAAACCTGAAAAGGCGGCTTGGGCAAAAATGGGTATCCCGGTGGACTGAAAACCCGAAAGGGCGGTTCAGGCAAAAGTTAGGGATTAAAGCGTAATACTATGTCTCATTGGATCACCTCGCATCCAGACTTCGGTATCAACTATTAGGCTCGGACGACGCCAGTCAATCAGATTCACCTTTAACTGAGCAACAAAGTGATAAGATGCTTGAAGATATAAAGGCAATAGCAGAGTTGGAACCCAGTGGGATTATTCACATAGCTGTTTTGTTTTCACAAATTGTATAAATTCTATTTGTTCGGCGGCATTCTCTTACTAGGACGTCAGCCTCTTGTACAAAACGCCTATTTACAGGCCAAACTTCAAAGTCAATACAAACTC
This sequence comes from Vicia faba, assembly GCA_948472305.1. NCBI lineage: Eukaryota > Viridiplantae > Streptophyta > Magnoliopsida > Fabales > Fabaceae > Vicia > Vicia faba. The sequence continues at coordinate 35,267,869 of OX451738.1, forward strand.
ATTTTCAAACAAATTTCAAATTGTTTTTCCTTTATCTGTTTTGTTTTGCAAAGAACATCCAATGTTCATTTTTGATATATGCATTTGACATTAAATTGCTGCTCATAAATATTTACATGTGAAACAAAGGACTAATTACGGGTGATATCAGAAACAGGGGCAATAAGATTTTTCTAAGCGGTCTAATTACTTTATCCACCAGGTACCAAGGTATATATTCAGCTGAAGAATATGGCTAAGATACTTTCACTCCCCCAGAGTAAGACAACAATGGTGGCTCTCCCAACTGAGACTTGCAACTATGAACAAATCAGCAATGCTCCCCCCAAGAAGAGCTCATCCACCATCAGCGCTAAAAAGGTTGGGTATCCCCCAGAAGGTCCTAATATTGGCGGAGTATAAGGATATCCCCCAGCAAACATAAGAGTATCCCTGGCAGTCTTAATATTCCTCAACAGAATATAAGAATGTTCCCCGGCAGAATGCAAGACACCCCCAGTGGAGCCATTTCCCCAGCGCAGTCTAAAAAGCTTCCCCAATGGAGTTGAATCATCTTTCCCAGTAGATTCTGGAAGCTTATCCCCTACAGAGTACAAAGTAAATCTCCCCAGCCAATTTCAGAAGGTTATCCCCAGCAAGTTGCAACTGAAACGTCATCCCCAGCGAAGTTATTTCTTTCCCCAAGCAGGATTTCTATCCTCAACAGATTCGATATCACCAGCAATGGTAATCAATCCCCAGCGGAGTTTATCGTCAAAATCCCCAACAGAGCTTATCAGCGGAACCCCCAGCGGAGCTTATCGTTAAAATCCCCAACAGAGTATCTCTTCCCCACAGAGTATTTTCCCGCAGAGTAATCTCTTCATCATGTTTATTCCCAAACGGAGTCCTTCTCTCCTGCAGGTTTATTCTCACAATCATCTTTGTTCACCATCCCCAGCAGAAATGAAGAATTCAACTATATTCTCCAGCAAGCTATCCGGGATTTATTTTCCCCAGCCAAAACATCACATTTCCATACATCATGATACATGCATATATGCATCATGCGAATACAATCTCATTTATTTTGAGAACATCATTGCCTGATCCATATCATGCATTGCATATGACTGACCTTTACCTTTCAGGAAAAATGCAGTTAAGTTCTCAGCTTAGTCGAAGATCTGACCAGTTCTTAAATCTCAATTGAATTATCATCAGTTGAATTTTCAGATAAGGTTCTCAATCTCAACAGTTTTCCTCCGTCATAGTGTGGACAAGTTCTATAACCTCAACGGTTTACTCCATTGAGCACGAGACAGTTCTTAGATCTTGATGAAGATGTTTCCCTGCGTCATAGTGTGGACGAGTACTATAACCTCAACGGTATACTCCATTGAGCACGAGTCAGTTCCTAGATCTTGATGTTTTCCTCCGTCATAGTGTGGACAAGTTCTATAACCTCAGCGGTTTACTCCATTGAGCACAAGACAGTTCTTGGATCTTGATGAAGATGTTTCCCAACGTCATAGTGTGGACGAGTACTATAACCTCAATGGTATACTCCGTTGAGCACGAGTCAGTTCCTAGATTTTGATGTTTTCCTCCGTCATAGTGTAGACAAGTTCTATAACCTCAGCGGTTTACTCCATTGAGCACGAGACAGTTCTTGGATCTTGATGAAGATGTTTCCCTACGTCATAGTGTGGACGAGTACTATAACCTCAACGGTATACTCCATTGAGCACGAGTCAGTTCCTAGATCTTGATGTTTTCCTCCGTCATAGTGTGGACAAGTTCTATAACCTTAGCGGTTTACTCCATTGAGCACGAGACAGTTCCTGGATCTTGATGAAGATGTTTCCCTATGTCATAGTGTGGACGAGTACTATAACCTCAACGGTATACTCCATTGAGCACGAGTCAGTTCCTAGATCTTAATGTTTTCCTCCGTCATAGTGTGGACAAGTTCTATAACCTCAGCGATTTACTCCATTGAGCCCGAGACAGTTCCTGGATCTTGATGAAGATGTTTCCCTACGTCATAGTGTGGATGAGTACTATAACCTCAATGGTATACTCCATTGAGCACGAGTCAGTTCCTAGATCTTGATGTTTTCCTCCGTCATAGTGTGGACAAGTTCTATAACCTCAACGGTATACTCCCGGTGAACACGAGACAGTTCCTAGATCTTGATGAAGATGTTTCCCTACGTCATAGTGTGGACGAGTACTATAACCTCAACGGTATACTCCCGGTGAGCACGAGTCAGTTCCTAGATCTTGATGTTTTCCTTCGTCATAGTGTGGACGAGTTCTATAACCTCAACGGTATACTCCATTAAGCACGAGATAGTTCCTAGATCTTGATGAAGATGTTTCCCCCCAATTGAATTATGAACAAGTTCTTAAAATTCAGCTGAGGCATTCTCCCAGTTGAAGTACAGGCAGGTTCCTAAATCTCAATGAAGTTAGACTTCCCCAGTGGAATCTCCTACAATAACAGGTATGCAAGTTTTCGCTAAGGGATCTCTTATGCGATTGACACTCCTGCAGATGGCATCTATAAGCCCATCCTCCTACCAACAATCTCCAAATGGCATCTGTAAGCCCATTCCTGACATCACAATGCTGATACTTCACCATGCGAGTGCAAACTTCTAGGCACTCTAGTGTTCAATTATCTTTCACCCTCGGATCACGAAAGGCTCGAAAGCCAATCTATATCCTCAGGTTTAAGAAAATTGAACAGGGGCAACTGTTGCACCCCAAAATTTGCCCTCTCATGTTTCCCAAAGCCTTCCCCTTGCATGGTTGATCACAAACTCTTGCCTAAGGAAAAGGAAAATTTTTGAGTGATGCTTTAAGGACATTTCGATTTGCATTCTGAAGAAGCACTTCGATTGGCATTCTGAAAGATACTTCGATTGGCATTCTGAAAGACCCTTCGATTGGCATTCTGAAGGAGCATTTCGATTGGCACTCTGAAGAAGCATTTCGATTGGAATTCTGAAGGAGCACTTCGATTGGCATTCTGAAAGACCCTTCGATTGGCATTCTGAAGGAGCATTTTGATTGGCACTCTGAAGAAGCATTTCGATTGGCATTAAGGACAAGTACTTCGATTGGAATTCCAAAAAGGTCCATTTGAAGAAGCATTCAAATGGTCCATTCGAAGAAGCTTTCGAAGAGCATTCGAAGGAGGTTATCAGCCCATTCAAAAAGGAGCATTCGAAAGAATCCATCAGCCCATTCGAAAGGGAGTGTTCGAAGGCCAGCTGCTTGTCATTCAAAATTCAAAAAGGGACAGGATCCCATGTGTTTAGCCAACGTTACAAGCTCTCATTCATGGCTTTCAAACACATGATTAACGTTACGAATCCTCCTTCATGGCTGTCAAAACACATAATCAAGGTCATTTAAACCTTTGTCTTCCTGTCCCCTTCACCCCCTCTATATAAAGAATTCACAAATGCTGCAAGACACAGAAAAAAGATACAGAAAAATAGAGAACTTGGAGAGACGCTGCCCAGAATTTTCCAAGCCAAAGCTGCCACCCAGCGAACGCCTCCCCCCTCAGAACTACAGGTCGAAGCACCTCTGTTTGGTAAAATAAAAATCTAATCTCAAGCTCACTCTCAAATTAATTTCGATTGCATATTCATATTTTTATTTCTGTTTGTGAATGATTTAATGTGCTTCACGTGAGCTACAGTGCAGAGTTGAGATTGTGCCATTGCTTGGGCATAATCTGAGTTTATCCTTCGAATCCCAGGATAAAACAAACCCATACCCAGGTTCAGCAGGTGCGAATAAGAGGAGATTCGAACCAGGGGGGTTAAGTCCCCCCTGAACTTTTAATATGTGTTTCGTTTTGCAGGAACCATATGCTCAACTTCTTGTTCAGAGCTTCGAAGCTCAACAGTTTAGCTTCGAACTAGACCCAGGACTTTCAGTTCAAAAGATGACATGTCCAGATCGAACCCCCTCAGAGTGCAGCCCCTCATGCCCCTTCGATCCAGATTCTTCACTGGGTCGAAAGACAGCCTGCATCTTTTTCGACCCAGGCCTCCAGAATTACATTTTTTTTCTTATTTTGCTGCTTGGCCCATTTGTACTTTGTTTGTTTTGTTTCTGTTTTTTCCTTTTAGTTTTAGTTTTAATCAACATAAAAAAAATCATAAAAAATACACAACTTAGAATTAGGATTTAATTTAATTAATCATTTTAACTTATTTTCTCCAATTTTAAAATCAGCAGACTTAGGTTTTATTCAAATTCAATCTTTTTTCATAAACAAAAATACAAAAAATATTAGGTTTGTTTTAGAATAAATTTTAATCAGTATTTTTTTTTAATTAATTAAATTTGACTTAATTGAATATTTAGCATTTTCTCAAAAAAATAAAATAAAACAACAAAAAGATTATATGCTTAGGATTTTTAAGTTTCATGCGCGTTTATTTTATTGTAACTGCTTATTATTCCCCCAATTTTGGACATGTAAATAATCCCCTCCCTGAAGCCTTGTAATAGCGTAGGATTTACAATTTCTGCACTTTAAATTCCTGTATATATATTAACTGCTTAGATGTATGCTAACTAGGATTGTATGACAAGATCTAAAAACAAATGGTAGAACACCTAAAAATACAAAGATAATATAAACTGAAAATTGACACACTTGCACATGCCACTCCTAGGGTACACCTCATTTGGTTGCCTCAAATGTGGTCATTAAGTATAGGATGTTTTAGAGGTCGTCCTTTTTGTCCCAAGATCATAAGTTGCCTCGAAATGGTTTCCTCGATAAAAATGATCCAAGACATTAGGATTACCACTAAAACGTCCTAATGTTGCTTTAGTGACCACAAGTCCCTTAAATTGAATTGACCCAAAAACTCCAACGATGGTGCTACCCACTTCTCAATAGTGGGATAGAACTGTCTAAAGGACATTTGCACAATTAAATTCCTTTTTGAGTAGGTAGAGGCTCTTAAGTACTTGCTCTCATCTAAAAACAAAAACAACAACTTTTCACACTTACACTTTCTTCAAAAATAAAACTTTTTCAAAACCCACAATCACAAAGAAAAGCAAACCTTTTGAAAACATAGTGAGCAAGTACCTAAGAGCCCGTGGATAACCATAGATAGAAAGGGTGCTAACACCTTCCCTTTCTATAATCTATCTCCCGAACCCGAGAAACATTCTCGAAAAGGAATTTTTTGTGTGCTTTTGTCCTTTCCCTTGTTGGATAAAATAAAAGACGGTGGCGACTCTTGCTTACCGCAATACTTTGCGAAAACAAACGCAAACGCGAACCAGCATTCCAAAAACAGTCAGTTCTCGTTCCCACCGATCACAGTAGGTCTTCGGCAGTGAACGTTGATGATTGTTATCTTTTTGCTACCCTCAGTGAATGTTGGTAGTTTATTATCAGTGAACAGCGATGCTATGATATATTTTCTCTTTCTACCTTCAGTGAAAGTTGGTAGGTCTTTGGCAGTGAACATCGATGATTGTTATATTTTTGCTACCCTCAGTGAATGTTGGTAGTTCATTGTCAGTGAATAGTGATGATATGATATATTTTCTATTTCTACCTTCAGTGAAAGTTGGTAGGTCTTCGGCAGTGAACGTCGATGATTGTTATCTTTTTGCTACCCTCAGTGGACGTTGGTAGTTCATCATCAGTGAACGACGATGATATGATATATTTTCTCTTTCTACCTTCAGTGAAAGTTGGTAGGTCTTCGGCAGTGAACGTCGATGATTGTTATCTTTTTGCTACCCTCAGTAAATGTTGGTAGTTCATCGTTAGTGAACGGCGATGCTATAATATATTTTCTCTTTCTACCTTCAGTGAAAGTTGGTAGGTCTTCAAAAGTGAACGTCGATGACTGTGATCTTTTTGCTACCCTCAGTGAACGTTAGTAGTTTATCGTCAGTGAACGGTGATGCTATGATATATTTTCTCTTTCTACCTTCAATGAAAGTTGGTAGGTCACCTTCAGTGAAAGTTGATGCTTGTTATCTTTTTGCTACCCTCAGTGAACGTTGGTAGTTCATCATCAGTGAATGGCGATGTTATGATAAATTTTCTCTTTCTACCTTCAGTGAAAGTTGGTAGGTCTTTGGCAGTAAACGTTGATGGTTACTTCTCTCTACCTTCAGTAAACATTGGTAGCTCCGCGTCAGTGAACGTCGGTGTTATTATTTCTTCTCCATTTCTACCTTCAGTGAATGTTAGTAGTTTCACCTTCAGTAGAAGTCGGTGTATCCTTTGACCTTTTTACCATCCTCTATAAGTCGGGTCTTTTGATCCACCAGTGATTTATTTTCTTGGTCGGGTTTTTCTTTTTCTTTATTTCCTCTGTTATATCCCCAGTGGTGTTTTGCGTCTCTTTGATTCTATTCATATGCATTCATAAGCATTTCATGGCATCTTAGGGCCAAAAATAGGGGTTGTTTTTATATTTAAGTATCTTCGATCGCGTCGACACGATAGTTTTTTTTAAAACACCTTCGTATCTCCGGATAGAAGAAACTTAAATAAGGGCAGATGTTGTACCCCAATTTTTGCCCCTAAGATCCCTTCACCATACCATGTTGATTCAATAACAACAAGATCACATTATGGCTTTTGGTTCTCTTCCCTATCTTTAGCTTTGCTCTTTGAGGAATCACTAAGCACCTTGACTTGTTTCCTCTTGTGATCATGAATGTTTTGTCCTGATTTTTCTTTTGATTAATAAAATACAATGTTAGCTTGTCTTACTTGTTAATAATGTAGTAAAAGGCAATGTGGCTTAGCAAGTTGATCCATGGGTTTATGAGTTTATTTCCATGCCCTAGTCAATAAAACTTGAGAACTTCAAACCTCACCATTGAATTTGTTTTGGAAGGAATAGCATGGCAAGGTTTATTTTGGTTCATCACATTTCAAAGTTATCCAGATTGATTCAAAAGTACAAGGGGTTGATTGAAGAAGTTGTCATGGTTGGATAAGGCCTTGTTTCCATTGGTCACTGTTGTACCCCAAAATTTGCCCTCCCATTTCCTCAACATTTTCTCATCACAAGACATTTGAAGATCAAGATACAATTAGGGTTTCCTCTGCTCAAGACTTCTCCTTGCACTGTGGACTCAAATTAGGGTTTGTATTTGCACAAAGATGTTTTGACCTAAAATGCCTAATATTACTTTCATGCTTCATGTTGGACTCCCAGGTTTACCTATACCAAGTTTCAAGTCTTGATTCCAAGTTTTACCCAGTCAATTGGACAGTTGACCTAGAAATCAGCTGTATTGGGGGAAAAGTCAACTGTGGCCAATTGACAGTCAAACCTCATGAAATTTGATCCACATCAACATTATGAACTCATATGAACCATTTGATCAAGTTTGGATCACAATTCCACAAGAAATTTGATCAGATCATCAAAAGGGCAAAATGGTCATTTTTAGGGTTTTGACTGCACAAGGGCAATTTTTGACTGTTTGACCTAGCCAATGGCAAACCAAGCTCACATATGGCCTCAAGGACTCAATGGAATTATCTTGACATGTTCATCAAGCTCAAAAGATCCCAAGTACACAAGATTGACAGTTGAATTTCTCAGTCAATTGATCAATTTTGACTGTATATTGAAAAGTCAAACTTTGACTTTTTGGTCAAAATCAAGAGTCAAGATTCATTTTTCATCAAAACATTCCAAATCATGAAACTTGTTCACCAAGAAATCACAAAGTGCAGATTAGGGTTAGAAAATGGAATTTTTCATAACTTAGAATTTTTCTAAGTTATGGAAAACCCTAATTTTTTCCCAACTTTGCCCCATCTTTTCACCATGATCCATTGAGATTCAAACAAAAGTCAAAACATGAAAGTTGTATCTTGTTGCATAATCTACAACTTTGATTCACAAAGTTTTCTCATTTGAAGCTTGTATCTCAAGTTATGATTTTTTGAATAAGGGCACTAAACCATCTTTTAACTTAGTGAAATTTGACCTATTTTGACAAGGTTTTCTACCCTACTTCAAGGCCACTTTTCATACCCTTCCACTTGGAATTTTGATTTGCATTTCAAAGATGGATTGTAGTACACATTCCAAGCTTTCCAAAATGTCCAAGAACTCATCAAACAACCTCATAACTTGAGAGATTCGAATTTCACAAGTTGGCAAAAATTCACTTTTGTTCTTCATCAAGACATGTTCACAAACTTGCAAATTTGAATTCAGTTTGCTTTATGCTTAATTACAGGTCCTTGAACCAATCCATACTCAATAATTTAATGCATATTCTTTGTACTAAGACCAAGTTCTTTGAGTTCAAGCTTTGTCTAATGGTTTAATCCTAAATTAGATAAAGTAAACTATCCATTTTTGCAAAAGTTCACTTTATGTCAATTTGAAAATCAAACAAGTACAAGCTAAATCTGAATGGCACAAGATTATGGACAAATTGCTCTGATCAAGAGAAGATTATGCAGCCCATTAGGAGGTCCCCTACATGCCTAGAACATCAACTTGCATTTCTTTGCTTCACATAGAAGAAACATCCATAACTCATGCCAACTCTCTCTTCAGCTTAGAAACACAAGAACAAAGTTGTCAAACACATTACACATAACATATCCAAGCTAACACACGAGCTTTTGACCTCCAATACACCCTCCATCTCAGAATCATCCTCAAACTGCACAAACAGGGGTGCCCCTGCAGTTTGAGTGCAAACTCCCAATCCCTTCGAGCATTTTGATCAAGACCTGTTCCTCTACCTTCCCTATAACATATGCAAGCTAACCATGGCCTAAAACCTGACCTGTAATCACTCTAACAGTTTCCACCATTTTCATTTTTTCCTTTTGCAGTTGAAGTTCCATAGCTTGATTCAGAAGCTCTCAAGACAAAGTAAGCATTGAAACAGCATCCCTGGACCTCAAGGAAGCTTTTCCAATCATCACCTTGCACTGAAAGTTCCTCATTCTCCAGATTGAAGTTCAACTGCACAGGTAAAAGTTTGAATTCGTATCTCTCTTATTAGGCATCTTTAGTCTTAAGTTTGTGAAGAAACAAGGTCCTACTCATAGCCCTGAACATGTACATATCTTTACATTTCATTTCTTTTGCCTGAGTAGAGAGAATTTAAGCTTTGAAAATGGTAGAAAAACTAGGTCAGAAAAGAGGGGGAGAGAAATTCTCCCTCATCTTAGAGAGATAGGTCAAGTTCTTTATATGGTTAGAACCGTCTCTTCATGCTTAACATCTTTTATGTTGGAAGTTTGTTCAAAAAATCAAGGAATCAAGAGTTAGAAGAAGCTGAGCATGGCGCGCGTTTTTTCAAATGTTTTGTGCTGGAGGTTGAAGACAGTGTTTCATTGGGCTGGGCTTTTGTGTTCTTTCTTTTCACACCATCTTTTTTGGCTCACACCCCCCTGAGCCCATTTACTCATTTTTTAACATTTTTGACTTTTTCCTTTTTTGCTGACTTTGTTTATTTTTTCTCATGCCATAAAAAAATTAAAAATATTTTTTTCATTATTTTTTGCATTTATTGCATATTTATTTGATTTATTTCTTTGTTTATACATAAATATATATATATGTATTATTATTAGAATAAATAAGAAATAATGTAAATACAATTTTTATTTTTATTTACTTTCTGAAAATATTTCACACAAAAAAAATACTCTTTTATTTATTTTATTAAAATATTAAATAAAAATTTATTTTAGAATAATACATATTTAGGGTTATATATATATATATATATATATATATATATATATATATATATATATATATATATATATATATATATATATATATATATATATATATATATATATATATATATATATATATATATATATATATATATATATATATATATATATATATATATATATATATATATATATATATATATATATATGTGTGATTATTAATATATTTAAGACAAAAATATAAAAATACTTGATTTTTTTCATTTTATTAATATTTAATATAAAAATACCTTTTTTCACAATACACTTCATTTTATTTTATTTTTGTACATAATAAATAAATAGTTGAATTAAATTAGAAAATAATACCTTTTTCTTTAAAATTAGGGTTTTTGCCCTAAATTCAAAATATTCAAAAAAATAATACATTTTTATTTCCTTTTTTCCTTTTACATAAATAATATTTTCTCATGCACATAAAAACTTCCTTTTTTGCATTTCACATATTTATTTAATTTACATTTAATTATGCAATTTATTTACTATGCAAATATCCAATTGATGTAATAATTTAGATTTAAATTCTTGTCAATATCCCCATTTGAACATTTGTACCCCCCTTCCCATATTTGGTTTTGTAATAGCTTAGTAATTTTAATTTCGCACTTTATTGCTTTCTAATGATAACATGTTAGAATTAGGGTTTGTATGCGAAAAAACGATAAAAAATAGTTTGACCTAATACAAGATAAACAAGCATGAAAATGGACACACAAATCACACTTGCACCCCCTAGGGTATTCCACTTGTTGCCTTCAAATAAATGGGCCATGTTGCATGTTAAACTTCTTTGGGCAAAGCAAACAATTTGAATGATCATAGTCCCTCGACAAAACTTTTCAAAAAAACAAACAAAAACAAATGATCAAGTCCCTTAGAGAAATTGCTCAAAGACATTTAACGCCGTTGCAATTATGGTCCATACGATGACCCGCGCCTGTCCCTTTCACATCCTAACACAAGGTTGCCCACCAAATACAATGGTGGAGCAAACTTGTTAAAAGGGTTAAAGTATAGCAATGATCTGTTGAGAAATTTAGGAGTAGATAACCTCTTAGTTACTTGAATCAACTTGCAAAACAAAACACTTGCCTAATTTCAAAATCACACATCACTACACTTTCAAAACAACATTTCAAAAAACAAATGAAAACTTTTTCAAAAGACATACATCTTTGTATACATCCCCACATGGATCATTACAAAGGTTGCCACCACATTGGCCTCTTTTCAAAACATTTTCAAACCCACACACTCAAGCACCGTTTAAAACAATTGAAAACAAAAGGCAAGTGATCTAAGCAAGTAACTAAGAGCCCATGGATAACCATGGATAGAAAGGGTGCTAATACCTTCCCTTTCTATAATCTACTCCCCGAACCCAAGAAAACATCTCAAAAGGTTTTTGCTGTGCTTTTTAACCTTTCCTTAGGATAAAATAAAAAGTCGGTGGCGACTCTTGCTAACCGCAACATTTGCGAATACGAACGCAAAACCTCAAGTCAGTTCTCCCACCGTATCACAGAACTGGCGACTCTGCTGGGGAGGACTTTTAAAGTGGAGTAACCTTAGGGTTTAGATCACCTTTGTTTTCAATTGCTTGCTTTGTTTGCTTTTACATATTGTGGGCTTTGTATCGGAGTTTTATAGATCCTAACCCGGATCTGGGGAAACCCTTTTTAGGTAGCAACAAGGCTGTGAGGGAACTGTGCGGGGTATACCGACATGGTTGAAGCAGTCTGCTACGTTGATGTGGCACTTTGGTGTGTACCGGTAACCCTTGAGTTCAGTCGAGGAGAGTACGGGGCCGCCGCGTGGTGTCATGAAACATCAACTGACCTTAGGAACCTTAATTGAACCATCTTGGCCTTTTAGGGGTAGTGAGATAACTGACTTTGGTGCAGTCCGAGGTTGGTTGATACTCGATACTACACTCAATTGAGGTTTGCTTTCCTGGAATATTTCGGTCGCCAGTTCAGTGGCTAAATCGAAACGATGAACAATGAAAGCAATCCAGTGATATTGGGACCTTTAGAACCCGGTTACTTTTGATAAGACAGGTTGAACCCACCAAGCTTCAAGAGGGTAATACCCAGACCCCATGCAAGCCTAAACTCTAAGGGTTGGTGTGACTTGTGTGCCTTACCATGTTTTGCCTCTGTGAATGTTTATAGTGCATTTAATCATCACATCATTACATCATACAAACATCATGAGCATTGACTAACCATTTCAAGGGTTTCGAATCTTCATCTTTGTTCTTGTTTTATAGGACATGGAAACTGCTCGCAGAAAGACAATTCAGATTAGCCTTGTAAAAATCCCTCCTCAGCTTAAGGAGCTTCTGTCCAGGATTCCCGAGGGTTCTTCATTCAGTGAGAGACATGGAAGACTCATCAACTTGGTTAACACCAACATTGAGGAGGACTTGATAAAGGTCCTGTTCCAATTCTTTGACCCTCTGCATCACTGCTTCACTTTTCCGGATTATCAGTTGGTGCCTACATTGGAAGAGTTCTCCCGACTCCTGAAGGTCCCTATCCTTGATCAACTACCCTACAACGGTACGGAAGAGGAGCCCAAGCTTGAAGAGATTGCTAAAGCCTTGCACTTACAGACATCTGACCTCAAAGGACATTGGGAAGTTAGAAGTGGTATCAAAGGGTTCTTAGCCAGATTTCTGTTTGAAAAAGCTCAAGAATGTTGGAACTCTCTTGACCTACGAGCTTTTGAAGAAGTTATGGCCCTCCTTATCTATGGTTTGGTGTTGTTCCCTAACCCAGATCAGCTTATTGATATCAGTGCTGTCCAGATCTTTATGACCAGGAATCCTGTACCTACACTGTTGGGGGACATCCTTCACTCATGTTACACTCGAACCATGAGGAGAAGGGGTGTCCTTATGTGTTGCACTCCTCTCTTGGGAAGGTGGTTTATTTCGCATCTTCCACAATCAGTTTTGAAGAACGAGCGGGGTTTGAGATGGTCACAACGGTTAATGACTCTCACGCATGCAGATATACATTGGTGCCCTAGGTCTAGGGAAGACATCACTATCATTGATCGTTGTGGGGAATACCCTAATGTTCCTTTATTTGGAATCAAAGGAGGTATCACCTACAACCCATGCCTGGCTTGGAGACAGTTTGGTTATGCTCGGAAGGATGGCCCTCATGACATGTTAATTCCTGACATAGTTTTCGATTTCGACAACGATACTCAAGGACTTCGTCAGAGATTTATCAGAGCTTGGAGGATGCCAAGTAGGATAGACAGCAAGACATTGGGGCACCGGAACTCCATCCCGTTGGAACCTTACCTCAAGTGGGTACGAGCCCGCTCCCAGAAGTTAGTAATGCCTTACCCTCACATGCTACCTGTAATCAAAGAGCCAGTCTTGGAAGGAGAAGCATCCTACACCATTCAACATCCCGACATGCCCACCTCCTGGGAAGAGATGCAGAAGAGCTGGATCCAACTTAAGGAAGAACGGAATTCTCTTGAGACCAGTCTACATGCTAGTGAAAAGAAGGTCCTGGAACTCACCCGCCTGCTGCACGAGGAAAGGAATCTCAACACCTACATCGCGCCAAAGAGGATGCGCAATGTCTTTTTACCTTAAGGAGTTATTTTGTAATATTTGGCCCATGAGGCATTTATGTACTAACGAATTCCTCCTTATTAATATGATGTGCGTTCCTTTTTGTCTACAACAAATTTTGAATGTTCTAAATCCTTGAATGCATTGCATACATACGCATTCCATTGCACCATATGCATAGCAGGTACCCTATTTCACAGGTTGCTTAATTTTCTTCGCTGTTTATGTGCACAGTCATCATGAATCCAGAGTCCTCCAGTGAGCAAGCAATCAAGGCCCTTCAGGCCCAAAGTGCACAGTTTCAAGAGATGGTCCTAAGCCTAGCCCAAGGTCAGCAAGAGTTGAAGACTCTACTCATGAAGAAGAAGAAGAAAAAGAGGACTGCATTGTTCAACACCGGACGCAGATTTGGGAACACACTCCACAATGAAGCTGATCCAACCACTTCTTCTGCTGAGAAAAATAGTCCCCAAGGGGGAGGAGCTCCTAGTCCCGCAGTCTCCGACAACGAGACGGACTATAATGACGAACAATACCCACCTGCTGCTGACAGATACAAACAATTGGAGGACCGCTTGAGCGCCATGGAGATTCAGAATGTGCCGGGACTGGATTTCGGAGATTTGGGGTTATCTTCTGGGGTAGTCATTCCACACAAGTTTAAGGCGCCTGCCTTCGCCAAGTATGATGGGGTCTCCTGCCCAAAGCTGCATCTGAGGTCGTATGTAAGGAAAATCCAACCTTACACGGCGGATAAGAACCTCTGGATTCACTTCTTCCAAGACAGCCTCTCGGGGTCTCAGCTTGAATGGTTCTACCAATTAGATGGAACTAGCATCCGACACTGGGAAGATTTGGCAACCGCATTCTACAAACAATACCAATACAATTCTGATCTCGCTCCTACACGTACCCAACTTCAGGGTATGTCTCTAGGAACGGGTGAAGGGTTCAAAGAGTACGCTCAAAAATGGAGAGATTTGGCTGGCAGGGTGCAGCCTCCATTAACTGATCGAGAGTTGGTTGATATGTTCCTTGGGACGTTGTCTGGTCCGTTTTTCAATCATTTGGTTGGTAACTCCTCCACTGGGTTCACAGATTTGATATTAACGGGAGAGAGAATTGAAGCTGGCATCAGGTCAGGCAAGATACAAAAGGCTGCCTCTACAAGTGCTGAGAAGAGGCCGTTTAAGAAAGAAGCAAGTGCCGTCTATGGTCCTAGAAGACAAGTCAAGCCCGAAAGTCGCCAAGCCATCAATGCTTTGGTCATCTCTAAACCTGTTGCTGCTCCTCAGCAGTACAATCAACAAAGAAGTGAAAGGCCCAAGAGGCAGTATACCCGATTGAGTATGACATTATCTCAAATTTTACCCCAACTGTTATCCACCAACCTAGTGACCCTCAAAGAAGCTCCTAAGGTCGTCAACACTGCGTCTCCTAAATACAACCCAAATGCCCGGTGTGCTTATCATTCTGATAGTCCCGGGCACACTACTGATGATTGCTGGGCCTTGAGAAACAAAGTGCAAGATCTGATCGACGCGAAAGAAATTCAGTTTGAAGCGCCGGAAAGACCAAATGTTGTAACGGCTCCTATGCCCCAGCATAGGGTAAATGCCATTGAGGAAGAAGTGTACGCTGTTTCGGTAGATGAAGTTGTTACCCCTCTGAAGACTGTTAAGAAGAACCTACTGCGGGCCGGTTTATTTCCGGGTTGCGGCGAAGGTTGCCCATTCTGTGCTATTTCCCCATCTGATTGTCCCTTGCTAAGGTTAGGCATCCAAGGCCTAATGGATAGCAAGGAGATTCTATTCAAAAAGACTGCTGTTCAATTGGTTCCGATGAAAGAAGTTTCCGTGATTACCATCTTCAAAAATCCAATCAAGGCTCCCCCGAAAAAGCCTATTCAAATCTTGACAGTTGCGCCTGTGATCATTACTGTTCCAGGACCCCTCTCCTACGTGTCTGATAAAGCTGTCCCCTGGCATTATGGGGCAGACGTGTATGTAAATGGAATCAAGCAAGAATTCGACGCTAGTGCCAGTATCTGCGATATCACTGGTCCCGCTAAAGTCACCCGCAGTGGCAGGCTCTTCTCGCCTGACATTGCGCCGCCCGCTATTCGAAAACCCCTCCTCATAAAACCTGCAAGTTTACCTAGTCCTGTTGCTGATCAAATTGCATCCCCTGCTGCCGAGTCATCAAATGCTCGGGGCAAAGGGATTGAAGAAGAGCCTGCCCGGGTGGAGGCACCAATACCCGTAAATGCTGAGGCCTCCCGACAAGAAATGGAGGAGATTCTGAAAATAATAAAGAAAAGTGATTTTAATGTTGTCGAGCAATTGGGGCATACACCCTCCAAGATCTCCCTGCTCTCCTTATTGCTATGCTCCGAGGCTCATGCTAAAGCCTTGATCTCATTTCTCAAGACGGCCCATGTGCCGCAAGAGACGTCTGCAGTCCAGTTCACTGACTGCATAGCGAATCTGACGGCGGACAACGGCTTGGGTTTTTCAGATGCTGACCTGACCGCAAAAGGGAGAGACCACAACAATGCCCTGCATGTCTCTATTGAATGCAGGGGCACTACTCTGGCACATGTATTGGTGGACACTGGTTCTTCCTTGAATGTTCTTCCGAAAAAGGCTTTAGATCGTCTGGATTATGAAGGCCTGGAGTTGAAACCCAGCAATATCATCGTCAGGGCTTTCGACGGTTCCAAGAGGATGGTTCATGGAGAGGTTAACATCCCTATTCGTGTGGGCTCTCAAGTGTTTGACTCTACCTTTTATGTGATGGATATACGTCCATCATACTCTTGTCTGTTGGGTCGACCTTGGATCCATAAAGCTGGGGCAGTGACCTCCACCTTACACCAAAAGCTGAAGTATCCCGTCAGGGGGAAGATCGTCACTGTGCGAGGAGAAGAGGAGTATATGGTGAGCCATTTGAATTCCTTCAGGTACATCGAGATGGACGGAGAGTTCATTGAAACCCCCTTCCAACATTTCGAGGAGGTACATCCAATTTCAGCAGCTGCAGAGACAATGGCCGAAGAGAATGATTCCTTGAAGATGGCTTCCCTAAGGGATGCCCGGGCTGTGGTTCAGAAAGGCAATTGTGCACACTGGGGTCAGCTTCCTGACTTCACTCAGAAGAACGACAAGTTTGGGCTAGGCTTTACTGCAGAGGCTCAGAAGGCAGTGCGCAAAGAGAAGATCGGAAAGGCTCCGGTGTTTATTTCCAGCTCAAGGGTGAACGCTATTGAGGAAAATGTGGAGGAAGCAGAGTTTGATAGTTGGATCTACCCGACTACCAGCAACGGACCTAGCAACTGGACGGCAAAGGATTTTACCCCTATCACATTTGTCACGCAGTAATTGATTTCTTTTGATTTCCAAATTTGTAACAAACAATATGTTAAAACTCTGTTGGCTCGGTGTCCTACCCGGGGCATCGTAGCTCCATTTGTGAGGGCTTTTTGTATGACATTTTCATATATCATCAATCAAAACATTGGACGTTTGTTGCATTTCAAATCTTGCGCTCTTTTCCTTTCTGTGTTATATATATTGCAAAACAGCTATATTTACACACACTCACTTATACAGGTTTCAATCCACTCTGGATCTCACCGGTAACAGCTCTGCTACCGCCAGTTATGACTTCGAAAATCCGATCAACTTGGCCGAAGACGAAGGTGAAGATGATTGCGAAGTTCCTGGT
This sequence comes from Vicia faba, assembly GCA_948472305.1. NCBI lineage: Eukaryota > Viridiplantae > Streptophyta > Magnoliopsida > Fabales > Fabaceae > Vicia > Vicia faba. The sequence goes on from OX451738.1 coordinate 35,284,977, forward strand.
GAGTTCGCAAGACTGCTACTCCAGGAAGAGAGGGCTATTCAACCACATGAAGAGCCTGTGGAGACAATTAACCTGGGTACTGAGACAGATAGGAAAGAGGTCAAGATTGGTGCCAATCTAGAGCTCAGCGTGAAGCAACGATTAATCCAGATGCTACAAGACTACATGGAAATTTTTGCTTGGTCCTATGAAGATATGCCTGGTTTGGACGCCGACATTGTAGTTCACCATTTGCCAACCAAGGAAGATTGCCCTCCGGTAAAGCAAAAAGTTCGACGGATGCGTCCAGAGATGTCTGAAAAGATCAAGGCCGAGGTTATGAAGCAGTTTGATGCCGGGTTCCTTGCAGTGACTTCTTACCCTCAATGGGTTGCCAATGTTGTGCCAGTGCCGAAGAAGGACGGTAAAGTCAGAATGTGTGTCGACTATAGGGATTTGAACAGGGCCAGCCCCAAGGATGACTTCCCCCTACCTCACATTGATGTCCTTGTTGACAATATAGCTCAACACAAGGTGTTCTCCTTCATGGATGGTTTTTCAGGGTATAATCAGATCAAGATGGCTCCAGAGGATATGGAGAAGACTACCTTTGTGACTCAGTGGGGCACCTTCTGTTATAAGGTCATGCCATTCGGATTAAAAAATGCTGGGGAAACCTATCAACGTGCCATGGTTGCTTTATTTCATGATATGATCCATCATGAAATTGAGGTATACGTTGATGACATGATTGCAAGGTCTCAAACTGAGGAGGAGCACCTTGACCATCTGAGGAAGTTGTTTGACCGACTCAAGTTGTACAAGCTGAGGTTGAATCCCAACAAATGCACCTTTGGGGTAAGATCCGGAAAGCTGTTAGGTTTCATTGTAAGTGATAAAGGTATTCAGGTGGATCCTGCCAAGGTAAAAGCCATACAAGAGATGCCGACTCCAAAAACAGAGAAAGAAGTCAGAGGTTTCCTAGGACGACTGAATTACATTGCCCGATTCATCTCACATCTAACTGCTACTTGTGTGCCAATCTTCAAATTACTGAAGAAAGACCAAGTAGTACGCTGGAATGATGAATGTCAGGCCGCCTTTGAAAGGATAAAGGAATATCTCCAAGAGCCACCCATTCTTATGCCACCGGTGGAAGGAAGACCTCTGATACTATACTTAACAGTGCTTGATAATTCAATGGGGTGTGTGCTGGGGCAGCATGACGAGTCTGGCCGAAAAGAGCACGCTATTTATTACTTGAGCAAAAAGTTTACCGACTGTGAGTCTCGTTACTCACTGCTTGAGAAAACTTGCTGCGCTCTTGTATGGGCTGCTCGCCGGCTGAGACAGTATATGCTGACTCACACTACTTTATTGATTTCAAAGATGGATCCCATAAAGTACATATTTGAAAAGCCTGCTCTGTCTGGAAGAATAGCGAGATGGCAAATGATCTTAACAGAATATGATATCCAGTATACAACTCAGAAAGCAATTAAGGGAAGTGTACTGGCTGATCATTTGGCACACCAACCTGTGGACGATTATCAATCATTGAACTTTGATTTTCCGGACGAAGACATCATGGTGGTAACTGACTGTGAAGTACCTGGACCGGATGAAGGACCTGAGGAAGGATCCCGATGGTCTATGCATTTTGATGGAGCCTCCAATGCTTTGGGTAACGGCGTCGGCGCTGTAATCATATCTCCCAAAGGAACTCATACTCCCCTCACCGCCCGATTATGTTTCAGCTGCACCAACAATATGGCAGAATATGAGGCATGTATCATGGGTCTACAAGCTGCAATCGACTTGAGGATCAAGTTTCTAAGTGTCTTCGGAGATTCCGCTCTCGTGATCAATCAGATCAAAGGCGAGTGGGATACGAAACACCCGAATCTCATTCCTTACAAGGAGTATGTGTCGACCTTGCTCCCCCACTTTGAAGAGATAACTTTTGAACATTTCCCCAGAGAGGAAAATCAGCTAGCGGACGCACTAGCCACGATGTCTTCAATGTTCAAAGTTAAATGGGACAATGAGGCTCCCCGAATCATAATCTGGAAGTTGGATGAACCAGCATACTGCTGCGAGCTCGAGGCCGAGAAGGTGACTGAAAAACCCTGGTATCACGAGGTAAAGAGGTATTTGGAAGCTCAGGAATACCCTGAAGGTGCATCTGTCAACGACAAGAAGTTCATGAGAAGGTTTGCTGCAAAATTCTTCCTCAGCAACGGCATTCTCTACAAACGGAATCATGATTCGACTCTGCTGCGTTGTGTGGATAAGGCTGAAGCTGAGAAAATCATGATGGAACTGCATGAAGGTACATTTGGAACACATTCCAGTGGACACACCATGGCTAAGAAAATCCTTCGGGCAGGATATTTCTGGTCCACAATGGAAGCCGATTGTTACCAGCACTCCCGAACTTGTCATAAATGCCAAATCTATGCTGACAAGGTGCATATCCCTCCGGTTCCTTTGAATGTCCTGACGGCACCTTGGCCTTTCGCAATGTGGGGCATCGATATGATCGGTGAGATCCGACCGACGGCATCCAACGGGCATCGCTTCATCTTGGTAGCGATCGATTACTTCACGAAGTGGGTTGAGGCAGCTTCGTACGCGACGGTAACCAAGAGCGTCGTGGCACGTTTCACCCGGCATAATCTGATCTGTCGGTACAGCGTCCCGGAAAGAATCATTACGGACAATGGTACCAATCTCAATAACAAAATGGTCACTGAACTCTGTGAACAATTCAAGATACAGCACCACAATTCTTCTCCCTACCGGCCGAAGATGAATGGGGCTGTAGAGGCAGCCAATAAAAATATCAAGAAAATTGTGCAGAAGATGACAGTGACCTATAAAGATTGGCACGAGATGTTACCGTTCGCTCTTCATGGGTACCGCACCTCAGCAAGGACGTCAACCGGGGCAACTCCCTTCTCCTTAGTCTATGGCATGGAGGCAGTCTTGCCAATCGAGATCCAGATACCCTCCCTCCGGATAATGAAGGATGCAGACTTGAATGAAGATGATTGGATCCAAACTCGACTTGATCAATTAAATCTGATTGACGAAAAAAGGCTCACTGCTATCTGTCATGGTCAAACGTATCAGAAACGGATGATCAGGGCATTTAACAAGAAAGTCAGACCGCAAGAGTATCAAGTTGGGGACCTGGTGATCAAACGCATCATCCTTCCTCAAAGTAATCCCCGGGGTAAATGGACCCCTACTTACGAAGGGCCATTTGTGGTTAAACGTGTGTTCTCAGGAGGAGCCATGATCCTAACCACCATGGATGGTGACGACCTTCCTCACCCCGCCAATGCAGATATAGTGAAAAAATACTACGCATAAATAAAAGACCCGCTAGGTTGACATACCTAGGCAAAATAAGGGCTTCCCGGCGAACCAAAAGGGTTCAGGCAAAAATAAGGGATGAAATAAAAAAAATCTGTACACCCGGCAAGTCGAAAACCTGAAAGGGCGGCTTGGGCAAAAATGGGTATCCCGGTGGACTGAAAACCCGAAAGGGCGGTCCAGGCAAAAGTTAGGGATAAAAGCGTAACACTATGTCTCATTGGATCACTTCGCATCTGGAATTCGGCATCAACTATCTGGCTTCAGATTGCAGCATTGACCAATCAGCTTCATCTTCAAAGTGGACAGCAAAGCGATGAGACGTTCGAAGACATAAAGGCAATAGCAGAGTTGGAACCCAGTGGGATTGATTCACATAGCTGTTTTGTTTCCTTTTTCAAATTGTAAACTCTATGCTATTTGGCGATATCCTCTTACTAGGATGTCAGCCTCTTGTACAAAAACGCCTATTCACGGGCAAAGTTTAAATCAATACAAATTCGCTTGTCCATACAAATTACCATTATTTTCCCTTTTTTCTTTCTTCTGTTTTGTCTTGCGAAGGACGTCCAATGTTCATTTTTGATATATGCATTTGACATTAAATTGCTGATTCATAAATATTCGCATATGAAACAAGAGATTAATTACAGGTAACATCAAAGACAGGGGCAGTGTGGAGTTGTCTAATGCAGTCTAGTTGCTTTGTCCTCCAAAGCACCAAGGTAGGTTCAACTGAAAAATGTGGCCAAATCATCTCAATTCCCCGCAGAATAAGACAGGATGCGACAATACTTTCCCCAGGCAGAGTTGGTCCCCCGTCGATCCTAAAAAGGCACAACATTCCCCGGCGAAGTACGGACGTCTCTCCCGAGTTTTATTTAGAGTTATTTCCTCACAAGGACTTATAACTGGGTTATCCTCAGCTAAAAGCCACGGAAGACCGTTCTCGGCAAAAGTTCCTTCAATCCCCAGCGAAGTCTATCTTTGGTATTCCCAAGCAGAGTTTATCTTTGGGGTTCCCCAGCGGAGTTTATCATCATTATCCTCAGCGGAATCCATCGTTAAAGTCCTCAGCAAGCCTCTCATCAGAGCTTCGGCCAAGTATCTCTTCCACAGAGCAGCTTCCCGGCCGTTCGTCAAGGATTTATTTTCCTAAGATGAAATTACACTCATAAACATTTCACATTTTCATACATCTTACTTCCATACAGGATGAAACGCATACAACATCTCATGTTGAACATCATGATATCATGCATATCATACATCATGACATTGCATACAACTTACGTTTTTGCCTTTTCAGGAAAAAGACAATCCCAAAAACAATTACCGTCAACTGTCGCAATTCCAGATCCGATACCTGTATCTAGCCAGGGCACATCTGAGAGTGATCAGTTTCCAGACTCGATTCCTGTATCTAGCCAGGGCACGTCTGAAGAGTTCGAAGATTCGATTCCTGTATCCAGCCAGGGCACATCTATCAACTACAACGTCTCCGGATTCGATTCCTGTATCCAGCCAGGGCATATCTGTTGACCACATTTCCAGACTCGACTCCTGTATCTAGCCAGGGCACGTCTAAAGAGTTCGAAGATTCGATTCCTGTATCCAGCCAGGGCACATCTATTAAACGACTATTTCCAGATTCGACTCCTGTATCCAGCCAGGACACATCTGAGCAACCAATTGTAGATTCAATACCTGTATCTAGCCAGGGCATATCTGCATAAGGAGACTGAAGATCAAACACCTGTAACAAGCCAGGAAAACATCTGTCTTTCTTAAATACATAAGTTCTCGCTAAGGAATCTCTTATGCGATCAACACTTCCAAATGGCATCAATAAGCCCATTCCCGTCAAAGTTCTGTCACTGCTCCAGATGGCATCTGTAAGCCCATTCCCGACACCACATTGTTGAGACTCCAGCATGCGAGTGCAAATTTCCGGGCACTCTAGTGTCCAATCTCCTTTTACCCTCGAGTCACGAAAGGCAAACTTGCCAATCTAACTCATCAGGTCCAAGAAGATTGAACAGGGGCAACTATTGTACCCCAAAATTTGCCCTCCCATTTCCTCAACATTTTCTCATCACAAGACATTTGAAGATCAAGATACAATTAGGGTTTCCTCTGCTCAAGACTTCTCCTTGCACTGTGGACTCAAATTAGGGTTTGTATTTGCACAAAGATGTTTTGACCTAAAATGCCTAAGATGACTTTCATGCTTCATGTTAGACTCCCAGGTTTACCTATACCAAGTTTCAAGTCTTGATTCCAAGTTTTACCCAGTCAATTGGACAGTTGACCTAGAAATCAGCTGTATTGGGGGAAAAGTCAACTGTGGCCAATTGACAGTCAAACCTCATGAAATTTGATCCACATCAACATTATGAACTCATATGATACATTTGGTCAAGTTTGGATCACAATTCCACAAGAAATTTGATCAGATCATCAAAAGGGCAAAATGGTCATTTTTAGGGTTTTGACTGCACAAGGGCAATTTTTGACTGTTTGACCTAGCCAATGGCAAACCAAGCTCACATATGGCCTCAAGGACTCAATGGAATTATCTTGACATGTTCATCAAGCTCAAAAGATCCCAAGTACACAAGATTGACAGTTGAATTTCTCAGTCAATTGATCAATTTTGACTGTATACTGAAAAGTCAAACTTTGACTTTTTGGTCAAAATCAAGAGTCAAGATTCATTTTTCATCAAAACATTCCAAATCATGAAACTTGTTCACCAAGAAATCACAAAGTGCAAATTAGGGTTAGAAAATGGAATTTTTCATAACTTAGAATTTTTCTAAGTTATGGAAAACCCTAATTTTTTCCCAACTTTGCCCCATCTTTTCACCATGATCCATTGGGATTCAAACAAAAGTCAAAACATGAAAGTTGTAGCTTGTTGCATAATCTACAACTTTAATTCACAAAGTTTTATCATTTGAAGCTTGTATCTCAAGTTATGATTTTTTGAATAAGGGCACTAAACCATCTTTTAACTTAGTGAAATTTGACCTATTTTGACAAGGTTTTCTACCCTACTTCAAGGCCACTTTTCATACCCTTCCACTTGGAATTTTGATTTACATTTCAAAGATGGATTGTAGTACACATTCCAAGCTTTCCAAAATGTCCAAGAACTCATCAAACAACCTCATAACTTGAGAGATTCGAATTTCACAAGTTGGCAAAAATTCACTTTTGTTCTTCATCAAGACATGTTCACAAACTTGCAAATTTGAATTCAGTTTGCTTTATGCTTAATTACAGGTCCTTGAACCAATCCATACTCAATAATTTAATGCATATTCTTTGTACTAAGACCAAGTTCTTTGAGTTCAAGCTTTGTCTAATGGTTTAATCCTAAATTAGATAAAGTAAACTATCCATTTTTGCAAAAGTTCACTTTATGTCAATTTGAAAATCAAACAAGTACAAGCTAAATCTGAATGGCACAAGATTATGGACAAATTGCTCTGATCAAGAGAAGATTATGCAGCCCATTAGGAGGTCCCCTACATGCCTAGAACATCAACTTGCATTTCTTTGCTTCACATAGAAGAAACATCCATAACCCATGCCAACTCTCTCTTCAGCTTAGAAACACAAGAACAAAGTTGTCAAACACATTACACATAACATATCCAAGCTAACACACGAGCTTTTGACCTCCAATACACCCTCCATCTCAGAATCATCCTCAAACTGCACAAACAGGGGTGCCCCTGCAGTTTGAGTGCAAACTCCCAATCCCTTCGAGCATTTTGATCAAGACCTGTTCCTCTACCTTCCCTACAACATATGCAAGCTAACCATGGCCTAAAACCTGACCTGTAATCACTCTAACAGTTTCCACCATTTTCATTTTTTCCTTTTGCAGTTGAAGTTCCATAGCTTGATTCAGAAGCTCTCAAGACAAAGTAAGCATTGAAACAGCATCCCTGGACCTCAAGGAAGCTTTTCCAATCATCACCTTGCACTGAAAGTTCCTCATTCTCCAGATTGAAGTTCAACTGCACAGGTAAAAGTTTGAATTCGTATCTCTCTTATTAGGCATCTTTAGTCTTAAGTTTGTGAAGAAACAAGGTCCTACTCATAGCCCTGAACATGTACATATCTTTACATTTCATTTCTTTTGCCTGAGTATAGAGAATTTAAGCTTTGAAAATGGTAGAAAAACTAGGTCAGAAAAGAGGGGGAGAGAAATTATCCCTCATCTTAGAGAGATAGGTCAAGTTCTTTATATGGTTAGAACCGTCTCTTCATGCTTAACATCTTTTATGTTGGAAGTTTGTTCAAAAAATCAAGGAATCAAGAGTTAGAAGAAGCTGAGCATGGCGCGCGTTTTTTCAAATGTTTTGTGCTGGAGGTTGAAGACAGTGTTTCATTGGGCTGGGCTTTTGTGTTCTTTCTTTTCACACCATCTTTTTTGGCTCACACCCCCCTGAGCCCATTTACTCATTTTTTAACATTTTTGACTTTTTCCTTTTTTGCTGACTTTGTTTATTTTTTCTCATGCCATAAAAAAATTAAAAATATTTTTTTCATTATTTTTTGCATTTATTGCATATTTATTTGATTTATTTCTTTGTTTATACATAAATATATATATATGTATTATTATTAGAATAAATAAGAAATAATGTAAATACAATTTTTATTTTTATTTACTTTCTGAAAATATTTCACACAAAAAAAATACTCTTTTATTTATTTTATTAAAATATTAAATAAAAATTTATTTTAGAATAATACATATTTAGGGTTATATATATATATATATATATATGTGATTATTAATATATTTAAGACAAAAATATAAAAATACTTGATTTTTTTCATTTTATTAATATTTAATATAAAAATACCTTTTTTCACAATACACTTCATTTTATTTTATTTTTGTACATAATAAATAAATAGTTGAATTAAATTAGAAAATAATACCTTTTTCTTTAAAATTAGGGTTTTTGCCCTAAATTCAAAATATTCAAAAAAATAATACATTTTTATTTCCTTTTTTCCTTTTACATAAATAATATTTTCTCATGCACATAAAAACTTCCTTTTTTGCATTTCACATATTTATTTAATTTACATTTAATTATGCAATTTATTTACTATGCAAATATCCAATTGATGTAATAATTTAGATTTAAATTCTTGTCAATATCCCCATTTGAACATTTGTACCCCCCTTCCCATATTTGGTTTTGTAATAGCTTAGTAATTTTAATTTCGCACTTTATTGCTTTCTAATGATAACATGTTAGAATTAGGGTTTGTATGCGAAAAAACGATAAAAAATAGTTTGACCTAATACAAGATAAACAAGCATGAAAATGGACACACAAATCACACTTGCACCCCCTAGGGTATTCCACTTGTTGCCTTCAAATAAATGGGCCATGTTGCATGTTAAACTTCTTTGGGCAAAGCAAACAATTTGAATGATCATAGTCCCTCGACAAAACTTTTCAAAAAAACAAACAAAAACAAATGATCAAGTCCCTTAGAGAAATTGCTCAAAGACATTTAACGCCGTTGCAATTATGGTCCATACGATGACCCGCGCCTGTCCCTTTCACATCCTAACACAAGGTTGCCCACCAAATACAATGGTGGAGCAAACTTGTTAAAAGGGTTAAAGTATAGCAATGATCTGTTGAGAAATTTAGGAGTAGATAACCTCTTAGTTACTTGAATCAACTTGCAAAACAAAACACTTGCCTAATTTCAAAATCACACATCACTACACTTTCAAAACAACATTTCAAAAAACAAATGAAAACTTTTTCAAAAGACATACATCTTTGTATACATCCCCACATGGATCATTACAAAGGTTGCCACCACATTGGCCTCTTTTCAAAACATTTTCAAACCCACACACTCAAGCACCGTTTAAAACAATTGAAAACAAAAGGCAAGTGATCTAAGCAAGTAACTAAGAGCCCATGGATAACCATGGATAGAAAGGGTGCTAATACCTTCCCTTTCTATAATCTACTCCCCAAACCCAAGAAAACATCTCAAAAGGTTTTTGCTGTGCTTTTTAACCTTTCCTTAGGATAAAATAAAAAGTCGGTGGCGACTCTTGCTAACCGCAACATTTGCGAATACGAACGCAAAACCTCAAGTCAGTTCTCCCACCGTATCACAGTCACAAGTGCACATTTCTCTAAGTTCTCAAGATATGGAAGTGGTTTTGATGGATATGAGTTCTCATTATCATCCTCATTAACTTTTATGTACAAAGCAAGAGTGTTAGTACAAGAAGGTTGTTCAAAATTGTCAAAGTCCCTCAAAGCATTTTCTTGATCTAGGAGCTAGGGTTTTGAACTTCAAAGAAGTATATCTTGCTCATGTTTTGGTATTTTTGAGTGATTCCAAAGACATCCTTCTCTTAAAAGGGTTATTAAAAAATCAATTCAAAAGTTTCAAGTATTTTTCATATGGAAGAAACTTGATGATAAAGAAAGATTACAAGTCCTCCAGATGAACCCTCATTTTCTCATTTGTGACTTCAAATGATCATAAATTGGTCAATTTTTATCACCTTGAGCCCACTCTTTTTCCACAATGATCTTGAGGATGTGAACTTTATTCCTTCTTTTATGTGCAAAGTGAGAAAATGGATGGAATATGCCCCAAGGATATAAACGATTATATGTCATTTCATGATTTATTTGCCAACATCAACAATTCATAACTCTCTCAATTTTTGGAGATTTTGAATGGTTCAAGTTTCAAAATTTCATTCGAGAGGTCTATTTTATGCCATCTTTTTTGGTCAAGAGCAATTTCCAAGTGGAAGGTCATGTTTGGATGAAAAACATTATAGGTCACTTTGAAGAAAAATTTGAAATATTTCTAAGTATGGAAAGTCAACCCTTTTCCTCCAACTTTGACTCAAAGCAACTCTTAGCTCAAGCATCCATTTTATTTCATTCTTTTTTCATTGCAAATCTTGCAACCTCATATTTCTAAATCATCAAGAATTATGCCCTAAGGCCCCTTGAGTTGAAAATGCCATTATTTTGAAATTGGTAGCTTGAAACTGAAGTTTCATCACAAGTCAGATTTTGAAATCTTTGTTTTGGCTTCTAATCACAAGTTTTCCACGTGTTTTTGATTCTAATCATGTTTAGAAACTTTCCAAAGGTGTTTAGCATCATGAAACGCACGATTTGGCTAAGTTTTAATGCTAAACAAGTCACACTTTGTTCATGCTGCAGACCTCCCGCAATTTCCCTCCATACTTCATCATTTCACATGCTTGAGGTTCCCATTCATTCTCCTATAAATAGAGGTTCATCCCCATTCATTTTCTCAAGCTTGGATAGCTAGAATCACCCTGCCAAACTTGCTCCATAACTCAATTTTCTGTAACTTCAAAATCAGTGTTCAAGCCTTTTCAAATCTAATTTTTCTATCAATTCACCTTACTTGATCTTCCCTGAGACTAACCATACAATTACCTTCAAGAATCGTGCCCTATATTGCTCCATAGAAGTCCAGCTTCAGAGCTCTGCAACTCAACTTCAATAGGTAGATTTCTCCATCAATTCTTTAAAACTTTGATATCATTGTGAATCTCTCATTTCCCCGGTTCTAGTCGCAACACTAGCTTTTATCTGGAAACACGTTTTGACCATAAAATTTTAAATCCCTTTTCAAAACTTTCTTTCCAAATTGCTTGAGTTATGGTTTATATAAATTTATCGTGAAGGTGTGGTTGTCTTCATCTTGAAGAGACGAAGAGAATGGCATAGGTCTTGTACTCTAATTTTACAGATTAAGCAACCTGGTTTTGGGACTGGCTGGAGGTTGAAGATGACCAACGTGTCATCCTTCAACCAATGAAACAACGCCATTTATCTTTTTTGAGTTTCTGATTTACATTTGATTCAGTGCATTATTCACTAAAGTCATAACATACACAGCGCGCCAGGTCCACTTGATCTGTTTACTAACGCATTTTGACATTGATAAGATGGCCCACATTTTTTTGGTTTTTATTTTATTTTCTGATTTTTATATTTAATTGTTTTAAATTTCAAAATATCATAGAAAATTCATTTTTAGTCCAAAAAATCTGAAAAAATTATGAAAAATATTTTTGATTTTTCTCTTTCTGATTTTTATTTTTTTCATAATTTTATTTTGTGTTTTGATATTTTAAATAAATTTCCACTTTATTTGAATTGTTTTAAAGGTTTAAAAATACTTTTCTGCACTTTTAAATTCTAAAAAAATTATGGAATGATCCAATGATATTGTGACAAATATTGATGACCTCGTTCATTTTTTATTTCTGACTTTGTTATTTTTTTAATCATTTTTTGGTTTATTTTGCCCATTTCTTTTAATTTTAAAAATAGTTTCTGACTTTAAAAAATTACAAAAAAATTTATAAAAATATTTGAGTCATTTCTGATTTTTCTATGGTCTTACTTAATATTTCTTGATTAATTTGAACATAGTTTCCTTTTTTCTCTATTATCTTCATTTTTTAATCATTTTTAAACCCTAATTCTTTTATTTTAAAATACAATTTAATTTTTGTATAATTTCTGGCTGATCTTGGGTTGAATTTTTGATCATGGACTTTATTAACATCATTGGATCCATGGTGTTGAGTCTAACTCCACAAAAATGGATGAATGATTTTAATAATAGTTTGATTAAATTTTAATTTAAATGTGGTTTGTATATTCTTTCCCACCTTTCTTCACCTTATCCCTTTCTTATTGCACTAAGTGTTATTGGAGCATGATCTCTATATCATGTCTCAAAACAAATGGTGCATAGATTGCTATTGACCGGCCTCAAAATAGGTGCGACTTCTACATAAGTCCACTTATGATTGCTTAACATAACACTAAATTTTGTCCTGATTCGAATAAATGATCATTTGTGGCCCAAACCTATGTTTGCAAGCCCAAGTATGTTAATTTGATCTCTTTAATCCAATAACCTTGAGATTCATTGTATGGAGGCTTTGGTTCTACCAATCTTCTAATGGATCTACAACACTTTTGGTCGATGCGGATCACTTAAATATCGTTGATCATTAGATGATACTTTTGAGGATTCCAAATGGATGATATACTTGACAAAAAGCAAATGCAACTTGTTGTGTGGAGGTTTTGGTTCTACCAATCCTCTGATGAGTTCCAAATGCAAGTTTCAAGATGGTCATCCAACTAACCACTAATTATTAAATTGTTTTTACTTTATGCTTTTATTTTTAATGCTTTATGTACCATTTACTTTAAGCATTATATTTCATGTCATTTTTATTTTGCTCACTTGAGCATTTACTTTCTTTTCATTTTTATTTTGCTCACTTGACCTTTTCTTTTCTCTTCTAAGACACCTAATGATCAACATGAACCATAAAAACCTTTAATGATACTTGGACTATTTGGTTACTATCATTGACATTATGGAGCATTGGACTTCTTGGACTTAAGATTAGAAATCTTGGCCTATGTTAGAGACCTTGTGACCTTGATTGATATTTTGTATGGAGTTCATAAGGTTTACCTCAAGACATTGGGTTGTTTGTTTGTTTTGTGTACAGGTTATTGTGATTACATTCTTTGTCTATAATCTATAATTCACCCATATACAGCTGTTACTCCGTCCAATTTTTGTGAAGACTTAATACACTTGAAGTTTAGTTCTCTCAAGAGGTCTAGTAATTTTTCTTGCTTGGTTTCAATCCAAAGAATGGGAATTCTATTTTGACTCATAATGTCAAGTATTGGCTTCTTGTTGGTTAGATGATTCTTATCCCTAGAATTTACCTTATGGTTTAGGATAGTCTCTTCTTATCCTCCCATCTTCTTTAATTTCAAAAATCTTCTTCCTCCTTTTAAAAATTCTTCTCGTTTTTAAACTTGAACCACTTTCATAATAAACTTGGACTTAGCTCCATGCATTTTCAAAACCTTTCATAAATAAACTTCAATCAATTTAATAATACCTTGACATTTTTTGTGAAAAGACTAAAAGCCAATCAATCTCATTTCAAACCATTTTTGCCACTTTGGCTTTTATTTTAAAACCTTTCTCGAAAGATTAGACTCTTGTCAATCCTTGTAGTGATGCAAACAACTATACTTCTATAATATGTAGTGAAGAGAGATGTTTTCCACTTGGGTGTTGAGTGAGGCATTGTTGATTTTAAAATCTAAGCCATATCTTCCACTTTGAGATGATGCAAATTCTCCTTTCTCATGATTATGGGTAGTAAGTATGTTTTCCACACGGACAATGACAATGATGTCTTATCTCATAAAATTAACCAATACACTTATGTTTTAAATTTTTTGAAAGGTGAACTATGTGTACCCTGATCCCCTATTGCACAAAAGGTGGTACGTAGGCACTAAAGATTCGCAACCGCAGCGGGTGCAAAAATCATAAAAAGTATATTTCTTTTCTCACCTCCACCGTCTATTTTACATACAAATATTTTATAGCCAAAACATACAGATTTTACAAAGAGGTTCCTGCGGAGTACCGTAGATGTTTAGGGTGCTAATACCTTCCCTTTGCATAACCAACCCCCTTACCTTGAATCTTTCCCCCTCTTTTTGGGTTACTCGCTCTTTTCCCATTCCTTTGGAAACAATAAAGCACGGTGGTGATTTTTATTTTGATCTGTATAAGTCTAGTCAATCCAATGGCTTAGTCTTAAACATTTCTACCACTACAGTGCGAAACTGCATATGGGAATTATGAGAAGGAACCTGGGTATGGTTGCTTCAGGATGAGTCTGTTTTGAAATTGCATCTGGGAATTATGAGAAGGAACCTGGGTAGGGTTGCTTCAGGATGAGTCCGTGTGAAACTGCATTTGGAAATTATGAGAAGGAACCTAGGTAGGGCTGCTTCATGATGAGTCTGGGTAAAACTCCATCTGGGAATGTATAAGAAAGAACCTGGGTAGGGATGCTTCAGGATGAGTCTGTGTGAAATTGCGTCTGGAAATTATGAGAAGGAACCTGGGTAGGGCTACTTCATGATGTGTCCGGGTAAAACTCCATCTGGGAATATATAAGAAGGAACCTGGGTATGGGTACTTCAAGATGAGTCCGTGTGAAACTGCATCTGGAAATTATGAGAAGGAACCTGGGCAGGGTTGCTTCAGGATGAGTCCGTGTGAAACTGCATCTAGTAATTATGAGAAGGAACCTGGGTAGGGTTGCTTCATGATGAGCCCCTGTAAAGCTGCGTTTGGAAATTTTGAGAGGGAATTCGTGTAAGATTGCTTTATGATGAGCCCGTGTAAAGCTGCGTTTGGAAATTTTGAGAGGGAATCCGTGTAGGATTGCTTTATGATGAGCCCTTGTAAAGCTGCGTCTAGAAATTTTGAGAGGGAATCTGTGTAAGATTGCTTTATGATGAGCCTGTGTAAAGCTGCATTTGGAAATTTTGAGAGGGAATCTGTGTAGGATTGCTTTATGATGAGCCTGTGTAAAGCTGCATTTGGAAATTTTGAGAGGGAATCTGTGTAGGATTACTTTATGATGATCCCGTGTAAAGTTGCGTCTGGAATTTAGAAGGAACCCAATTTTTGTTGGTCGTGGAGATAGTTGTCCTGGCTTGTTTCAGGAATTAATCTCTGACCTATTTGAAAGAAAGATAGTTTCCCCTGCTTGTTTCGGGAGTTAATCTTCAATATGCTCATGTAGATAGTTGTCTTGGCTTGTTTCAGGTATTAATCTACAATCATTTGTTCACAAATAGTTGTCATGTCTTATTTCAGGTATTAATCTGGAACTTTTTTTTTGTTGGCCGTAGAGATAGTTGCCCCAGCTTGTGTCAGGAATTAATCTTTGACCTATTTGCAAGAAAGATAGTTTTCCCGACTTGTTTAGGGAGTTAATCTTCAATATGCTCAAGTAGATAATTGTCCTGACTTGTTTCAAGTATTAATCTACAATCAGTTGTTCACAGATAGTTGTCCTGTCTTATTTCAAGTATTAATCTGGAACTTGTTTTTTTGTTGGCTGTAGAGATAGTTGCCCTGGCTTGTTTCAGGAATTAATCTCTGACCTATTTGAAAGAAAGATAGTTTCCTCGGCTTGTTTCAAGAGTTAATCTTCAATCTGCTCAAGTAGATAGTTGTCCTTGCTTGTTTCAGGTATTAATCTACAATCAGTCGTTCACATATAGTTGTCTTGTCTTGCTTTAGGTATTAATTTGGAACTTGTTTTTTTGTTGGCCATAGAAATAGTTGCCGTGACTTGTTTCAGGAATTAATCTCTGACCTTTTGAGAAATGGTTGTGATATTTGCCAAAAGAGGATTTTTGCTGACTGACTTTTCCCTATAAGGAAGAGGGTTAGTGGCATGCAGATGTATGCATGATTTGATGATGTTCTCAAAATAAATGAGATTATGCTATATGCATTTATCGTGTATGTAATATGATGTATGAATGTGAAATATTTGTTGAAATGTATCTTTGCTTCGGAAAATAAATCCTTGACAAGTGCTAGGGAGCTTTGGGAAGTTAAATCCCAGAATGCTGTTTAGGATGAAGAGTATGTGCATCTTCAACCTTGTTTGGAATGTTTCCATTGGGAATTCCTGTTTTTTTTTGTTTGAGGAGAAATCCATTGGGGAAGATTGGCTTTGGATTGAGAAATCTTTATGGAGAGTGTTGATTTATTCTTGGGGAAAAGAGTACAGGAGCTTTAGTTGTCCGTTGCTTTACTGGGGAGTTATACTCTTGATTTGAGAGAATATGAAGTTAACAACTTGTTGAGGATAAAGAGGTTAACTGTTATCTGATCAACTTCCAGGATTTGCAGCAACTCACTGGGGATAGTGGCAAACTTTACTGGGGAAGAGGAGTTTTGTTAGAGATTTGAAGAAGTTAAACTATTATCTGGTCGGGTCCAGGTTTTAGTAACTTTTGGGGATAGCAACAACTCCGTTGGGGATATCAGTGACTCTACCGGGAATTAAAATTTTTTGTCTATTGATTGGTATTGGTCCGGTGGATTTGTAGTTTGTTGGGGAAATAAACCCATTTGACAATTTGCTGGTGAAGTGTTTTCTTCTAGCATAACTCCTCAAGGATTCTTCTTAAGACCAATTCAGCCGGGGAAGGTTTTCCAGAGATTGAAACTCTGGTTGATGATTGCATGGATCCAACTTTGTGGGGATATCTATGAACTTGGCCTTGTGGGGTTTGTACCCTTATTTGTGGAGATTATTCTGTGATGATAACCTTATAGAGGTGGCTCTGGAGACTTTACTGGGGATCCCCTTATGAAAGGGACTTTGTGGGGATTTGTTGTTGTCCATAGCAGTAAGTTGTAGTACTGCCAGAAATTTTTTGCTTGATTGTACGTGCCCCTTTGATGGGATTTATGTTCAATACCCCAAGTGATTCGAATGGAGACCTGCCCCCGACTATGAGATTTCTTATAATCTTGACTTGACTGCCCCAGATGGGTTAGACAATAATCATGTTATACCCCTTGATTATGGAATATTTGTCAATGGAAGTGTTTTTCCATTTGAAGTGAATTTGTTTATTGAGAGAGTTTTTGTTCACTGGATATTCATCGTGTGAATTTCTCTGTTTTCAAACAAATAGCTATATGCAAACAACGATATTCAAATAATGCAAAGTTTATGTTTGTCTTGAAGTTTTGAAAAAGTATTTTTAGTAGATAAAAGAATTTGTAAGAATGTGAATTCAACTCGGGATTTACAGTAAGCCTTACAGGAGTCAGGATACCTTTTGTAATAGTATGCTTTCGAACTAACTCATGCTTCAATTAAGACTTTTAAGGGGTTGCAACGTGGCCTGGTTCATGACTTAAGAAACAAAGGATAAGGCTCAAAGTTTGTTTGTACCCGGCCCGTTCTCCATTATATTCTCCAGTCCTATACTTAGTCAATTACACACTTTGAATCCTAATTGAGTATGGAATGACGTTTTGGTGATGGTAAGTTAAGTTTGTTGGAGAAGGCAGTCATTTTTTTGCAACATTTTTCTATTGTTGAGGATTTGTAATGCCCTCCTTTTTGATTTATTGTCCTTATTTTTTGCCTGAATGTTCTTGTTTTGAGATTACAGCCAGCAGAATGCCCTAGTTTTTTTAAGTCCCCTTCACAGGTTTTGACTCAGTGGGTTTTTCTTTTGAGAGATAATAACTGCCTATTTCACGGGGAACCATCACGGTCTTTTGATTTAGAAGGATGTTTGTGTATGAAGTGAAAGCTTGCGGCTGAATGCGCATTTGAATTAGACTGAGAAACTACCCTGCCCCAGGTTTTCATTAAAGGTTTCAATTTGTGTAAAAAAGAAAACTCCTACTTCTTTGGGTCAAAGGGGGTTGACTAAGGATCTTCTTCCTTATAACTCCACTGTTTAGAAATTGAAAGAACATTTGTACATCGTTAGCAAGGTCTGTCCAAAAGCATACTGTATGAGATTATGGCATTGTTTTTGTCATCCTCCCTCTAAAGGCTTACGGCTTGTAATCGAGAGTTAAATATCACAAAAAGGAGTAGAAAGCACAATTTAAATATAGTGACAACAAATGAATTAATTCAAGACAAACATGTGCAATGCATTAATGAAAACAAAGTTTGACATAACATATAAGTGTTAGAACAAACAAAAGAAATTACAATTGAAAATTCAAAAATGAACTGGACACTCTCAATGATTTAGCATGGGAGCAGTGATCACATTTGGAGCTTCAGGAGGGTCGAAATCAATCTCCTTGGCGACAATCATATCTTGAATTTTGTTCTTCAAAGCCTATCAACCATTCGTATCATGTCCAGGACTGTCGGAATGGTATGGACACCTTTCATTAGGGTGGTAACTAGGAGCATAAGTATTGGGATTCTGGAGAGGAGCCTTTAACGTAATTAGATTTGCCTTCAACATGTGTTGTAACGCTTAAGCCAGTGACATGTTGATCTTGGTGAATTGTCTTTTAGCGTGTCATCCTTATGTTGATTCCCCTGTTGATGTTGTTGCACGGTCATAGGATTAGAGATTAGCACAACTCCCACAGATTTGTTGTGGTTACCTCTAGCATAAACAACACTAACTTCCTTCTTCCCAATGAAAGGCTTCTTCACCGCGCTTGAAAATGCGTCCCTTTGAATCTTACCGCTCTTGATACCAGCTTCTACTCTTTAACCTGTCAATATCAGCTCGATGAACCCAGCTGAAGAGATTCCGATCAGATGGTTGCAAATTGGGCCTGACAAAGCACCCAAGAACCTATCTACCAGCTCTCTATCAGATAAAGGAGGTTGGACTCTTCCTGCAAGATCTCTTCATTTCTGGGAATTATCTTTGAAGCCCTCACTAGAAGCCATATACATGCTTTGGAGTTGTATATGAGTTGGAGCAAGGTCATCATTGTATTGGTACTGCCTGTAGAAAGCAACAGCCAAATCCTCCCAGTTCTGGATGTTGGTTCCCTCCAGCTAATAGAACCATTCCAATTGAGTCCCCGATAAACTTTCCTAGAATAAGTGCACCCATAAATTCCTATCAGCGAAGTGAGGTTGGATCTTCCCGACATAAGACCTCAGATGCAGCTTAGGACATGAAACTCCATCGTATTAGGCAAATGAAGGAACCTTGAACTTCGGAGGAATGACCACTCCAGAAACCAACCCTGATTCTTCAAAGTCCAAACCAGGTACTCTCTGAATTTCCATGGCGTTGAGACGATCTTGCAGCTGCTTATATTTGTCATCAATAGGAGGATATTTTTCTTCAGCATAATCAGCCTCTTCTTCATCAGACTCCGAATTATGGTCATTTTCTTTTGTCTTCTCTTCTTGGTTGTCCCCCTCGCTTGACAGAGTTGTGAATTCGAGATATCGCTTTGCTGGTCCTCTGAGTCTCCTTCCTATATTCAGG
Organism: Vicia faba; assembly: GCA_948472305.1. NCBI lineage: Eukaryota > Viridiplantae > Streptophyta > Magnoliopsida > Fabales > Fabaceae > Vicia > Vicia faba. The sequence continues at coordinate 35,304,281 of OX451738.1, forward strand.
ACACCCACTAGTTTCTTTGCCTTTTTCTTCTTGTCAATGAGAAGGAGAGTCTTTAGGTCCTCTTGTCCTTTAGCCAAAGCCAGGAACATCTGTTAGAATTAAGCATTTTGTGCTTGAAGATCCCTCATTATTTTCTCTAGAGCCATCTCTACAGAAATAAACAGTAAGCAGATGAGAAAACCTGTATGGGGAAAACCTCTCATGGTATGATGCATAATATGTAGATGCAATGTTTTCAAGGATCTCGCGGGGTAAACACAAGAAGATATTAGGAGTTTAATTTTGACCACAACCTTGATTGAAGAACTTTGTATCTTTGAATGTCCTTCTACGAGAATCAAGCTCACCATGTCAAGTAGGTTATATCCCTTGACTCAAATTGTTGTGTTTTGGTCTTTGACAACATTTGGTTAGAGAAAATAAATCCTCTTACCCCTTGATAGACGTTTGGTTCAATATGTCCCTGCATCAAAGGCCCTTGAGATCCTTGAAATGATTATTGAAAAATGTTATGGTATGATACCATGATGTTATGTACAAGCATCATACACAATCAAAAGCAAACAAGTCGTTATGTATAAACAAAGCAAACAAACCCTTAGGTTTAGACTTGTATGGAGTTTATAGGTAAGTATCCTCTTGAAGTTTAGTTGGCTCAACCTGTCCTAGAAAGTAATCGAGTTCCAGGGGATCTCAATATCATTGATCTTTCTTCATTGGGCATTGTCTTAGCACAATCAATCTTTTCTTATGGATAAGATATCCCAAAGTCCAATCTCAATGAGTGTAGCATCGAGTATCAACCAATCTTCAGCTTTACACAAAAGTCGGCTATCTTACTACTTCCTAATAGCCAAGTTGTTAAATTAAGGTTCTATGGTTAGTTAGTGCTTCATGACACCGCTCAGCGGCCCCGTATTCTCCTCGATTCAACACAAGGGATATCGGTACCAACAAATGTGTCACACTAACATAGCCATTGCTTCAACCATATTGGTCTATGCCACACAATTTCCATATTCTGTTGTTATTTACCTAAAAGTTTCCCCAGATCTGAGTGTAGCATCTTTTAACAATATCCCAAACAAGGACCCAAAATGTAAATCAAGCAAGTCAAACAAAGAAATCAGTATAAAGGTGATCTAGCTCTAAGGTAACCCCACTTTTAAGTTTCTTCCCCAGTAGAGTCGACAGTTCTGGAATTCGGTGGGAGAACTGACTTGGGTGTTTGCGTTTTATCGCAATTGTTGCGGATAGTAAGAGTCGCCACCGACTTTTCTTTTATCCAATAAAGGAAAGGGTGAAAAGAATAGGAAAGACCTTTAGTGATGTTTTCTTGAGTTCGGGGGGTAGGTTATGAAAAGGGAAGGTGTGATCGGTGGGAAAAGAACTGACTGTTTTGGAATGCTGGTTCACGTTTACGTTTGTTTTCGCAAAATGTCGCGGTAAGCAAGAGTCGCCACCGTCTTTTATTTTATCCAACAAGGAAAGGACAAAAGCACAGAAAAATTTCTTTTTGAGATATTTCTCGGGTTCAGGAGGTAGATTATAGAAAGGGAAGGTGTTAGCACCCTTTCTATCCGTGGTTATCCACGGGCTCTTAGGTACTTGCTCATTGTGTTTTCAAAAGTTTGCTTTTCTTTGTGTTTGTGGGTTTGAAAAGAGTTTTTTGTTTGAAAGGGGTGTAAGTGCGAAAAGTTTTGTTTTGTTTTAAAAGGAGCAAGTACTTAAGAACCATTTACCTACTCGAAAAAGGAATTAATTTGTGCAAATGTCCTTTAGATAATGCTATCCCACTATTGAGGAGTAGGTAGCACTGTCGTTGGAGTTTAAGGGTCAATTCGATTAAGGGACGTGTGGTCACTAAAGCAATGTTAGGACGCCTTAGAGGTAACCCTAATGTCTTAGATCGTTTTTCCGAGGCAACCGTTTCGAGGCAACTATGATCTTTGGACAAGAGGGCGACCTCTAAAACTTCCTATACTCAATGACCACGTTCGAGGCAACCAAGTGAGGTGTACCCTAAGAGTGGCATGTGCAAGTGTGTTAATTAGGTTAATTTTATCTGTACATGTCATGGGTTATCTATGTTGATTTTAAGTTCATACATTGGATCTTGTCATGCATTCCCTATTATCAAACATCTAACAGTTAATATTGTGCGGAAATTAAATTGCGGGAAATTAATCTAAGCTATTACAAGGCGTCGGGTATTTACATCGCCAAAGACAAACCCTTTTAAAATTAAATTGCGGAAAGTAAATAAAAGCGATAAATAATTAAAATCCTAATTTAAAAACTATTACATTCCCGGAGCAGTTACAATATTGGATAAAAATAACACGTGTGCGAGAAAATTAAATCGGAGCATTTTAGGGTTTTGACCATTTTTTATTAAAGAAAGCATATTTTTGTTATTTTTTTGAATTAAAAAATTATGTCTAAGTTAATAATTGAATTAAATGAAAATATTTTTTTTGGGTTTTATCTATAATTAAGGAAATAAAATAAAATGATTAAAATTATTAAAAGCCCTAATTCTATATTAATTTTAATTTAATGCAAAAGATATTAAAATTGTACCTAATTAAAAACTAAATTAATTAAATTATTTACTCACAAAATAAAATAGTGAAATCAAATAAAGATATTATTTTTGGGTTTTCTGATTTTATAAAAAAATGTTAATTGGTTAATTAATTAATAACAAAATAAATAATTAAAACAAAATAAATAAAGGAAAATATGAAGGGAAAAAGAAATAACCCAGGGGGGTGCTGGGCTTAATTTGGGTGTGAAATCAGCAATTATTGAGGCCCATTAACGTTCAACCTGCTTGACTTTTCCAGTTTTCTATGCGTGCATTGACTTGAGACCATGGTAGTCCCTCATTCATGGCCACTAGATTTGGCCTGAAGGCCATCTGGCACGTTGATCCTTGAGGTGTATGGTGCACCACACTCTAGGCGCTGCGTATGAATACTTGAAGAAAAAATCAAATAAAGTTTTGGGGGACCTGGGATTCGAACCCAGGTCCCAATGCTCATTGACACGCTTCCTTGGCCAACTCATCCACGCTGCTTCTTTGTTAGTGGAATACATAGTAAACATTATATTGAAAACAGATAATTATGCCTGGAAAAATAAAAAATGCGCTAACAATTTGAACTGGCCAGTGACGCTAAGCCACGTAATTGTCTTCCCCAACGCATCCCTGGTTCATTTACCTGCGGATTTTTATCCGCAGGAAGATTCGTGGGGTGTCTCAAAAATCTTTCCCAGGCCATGTAAACACAAGCTAAGGGTACCAATGTGATCGTCTCCCTTCCCTGAGTATGAATATGGCCATGGTTTGCCTTGATTGTACCTGTGCCAAGAATGCCTAAAAACAATACAAGAAAACCCTAGATTCGGGTATCATGATACAGGCTCTAAAAATAAAATTGAATAATGTCAAAACGTTCTAAATCAAACAACAAACACAAATATGCCAAGATTTTAAAGAAAAGATGCAAGAATTTGAGATTTGGATTTCATGTTCAGATCTTGGTTCGTGGACACTTACAGCGGGTTTTAGGCAATGAGAAGGCTTGGTTTTGATTGGTATCGCTTCAGGGGATTGCTAGCAAGAGATTAGTGTCAAGCTTTTGGTTTGAATCGAGCTCTAATGTTGTTTTTGATCTCACACTTTTTCCAAACTTTGTATGGCCTTTTCTGTAATGCTTTGTGCGTGTTCTTGCTATGCTTGGCATGTGTGCACATAAGGGAATCATTTTAGGTTAAAATTTGGGCATTTATCAATGAATATTGAATATTGGAGATTTGATTTTGATCACCATTATCAAACTTCCCAAAATAGCTCAAATCTGATTTTTTTTTATGCATGAATAAGCCTTGATACGAATTGATTTGATGAATCATGACAATTGAAAGTTGTACCAATCAAAAAGATATTATTTCATCAATTTTTAGATTTTATTTGATTTAATATTGATTAAAAATGAATTAAATCAATAAAAATTAAATAAAATAGAAAAATAAATGAATGGCCATGAAATCAAATATGGGACACGTGTGTGGCATGACAAGACCATATCAAGTGGAAAAAAGTGGGCCCTTTTGTCAAAAATTGGAGTTTTGAGGATAGTTGACTTTTGACAAATTTGGAAAAATGCCCAACTTCAACAATGCATAACTTCTTCAATTTTGAACTTTTGGAGGTGTTCTTGGACTTTTTAGAAACCTTGATATGTACTCTAATCAACCCTTTTGGTATCATATCATTTTATGTTCCATGCTCAAGTTATAAGCTTTGGCAAAAAAGGTGTTTTTGTTGACTTTTAAAAATGACCTATAATGTCCAAATTTGTAACTTTTTGTGAGTGCATCTCTTGATCTTGGGGTGTGAATATGGATTGTATGAAATTGCATCCTCTTCAAAATGAGCTTTGTATGGGTCATTTCTCATAAAGTATGAGAAAGTTATGCTTGGTCAAAGTTGAGTTGACTTTTCCTATAAAACCCTAATTTAACAACTTTTAAATTTTGATGAATCTTGGGAAATCCTTGATGAATCATGATAAACCCTTGATAAAATGATGAATTATCCTTCAAAATGAGAATTTTGACAAAAAATCTTGAGGTTTGACTGTATTTGGGTCACAGTTGACTTTTGCCCTAGCACAGTCGATTTTTGGACCTCTTGAGCAATTGACTGACCAAACTTCCTCTGCAAGGCTTGAAATTTGACATGGATGAACTTAAGAACATATAAGGACATTTGGGAGAACTTGAGGTCATTTGTATGTAAGGACCTTGATGCAACACAAAACCCTAATTTTGAATTGACTGCCTTAAGAGGTGATTTGACTGTCCAACTCTTGAGCCATCTTGAACAACTTAGAGATAATTCTTGACATGTCTTGAGAAATATGGGAGGGAAAATTTTGGGGTACAACAATTGCCCATGTTCAATATTCTTAAACCTGAGGATATAGATTGGCGTTCGGGCCTTTCGTGATCCGAAGGTGGAAGATGATTGAACACTAGAGTGCCCAGAAATTTGCACTCGCATGAAGTTGTATCAGCCTTGTGATGTCGGGAATGGGCTTACAGATTCCATTTGGAGATTGATGATGGGAGATGGGCTTAAAGATGCCATCCGAAGGAGTGTCGATCGCGTAAGAGATTCCTTAGCGAGAGCTTGTATACCTGTTGTTGAGGGAGATTCCGCTGGGGAATGTTGTTCTTTGTCTTAGGAGAAATAGAACTTTAGGAGCTCATGTCGTCCGTTATTCTACTGGGTAATTATCTTTGTTGAAGATATGAGAGTGAACTACTATCTGGCCGTAACCCAGGCTTCATAGTGATAAGACCGACTGCTATCTGGTCGTAATCCAGGCTTCGTAGTGACTTACTGGGGAGATGAGATTAAACTTGCTATCTGGTCGTAATCCAGGCTTTGCAATACCTCACTTCTTATCTGGTCGAAATCCAGGCTTCAGAACAAATCAAGTGATTATCCGGTCGCATCCGGGCTTTAACTTGAATTTAGGGCATACTAATATCCGGCCGACTCCGAGCTTCTTAGTAACTTGTTAGGTAAACTGTTATCTGGTCGTAATCTAAGCTTCACAATGTCCCTTAACGCTATCTGGTCATAATCCAGGCTTCACAAAGTATCATTCCACTATCTGGTCAAAATCCAGGCTTCGCAGTACTCTTGGTTGTTATCTGGTCGTCATCCAGTCTTCACAATATCTTCTACCATTATCCGGTCGTAATCCAGGCTTCAAGGTCTTGCATTGCTTTCTGGTCGTAATCCAGTCTTCACAATGTATCATACCACTATCTGGTCGTAATCCAGGCTTCGTAGTACTCTTGGTTGCTATATGGTCGTAATCCAGTCTTCACAACATCTTCTACCATTATCTGGTCGTAACCCAGGCTTCAAGGTCTTGTATTGCTTTCTGGTCATAAGCCAGTCTTCACAATAACTTGATGAGGTGTTATCCGGTCGTGATCCGGGCTTCACGGCTTGTGTTTGTGATATACCACTATCTGGTCGAATCCAGGCTTCATGGTGCTTACTGAGCTGCTATTCGGTCGTAATCTGGGCTTCACGGCTCACTGGGGCATAAACTATTATCCGGTTGTTCTCGAATTTTTTTTATTAATAACCATGTATTAAAAAAATATTTCGCAAATAACCGGGTTTCGGGAAAAATTACGCAAATAACCATGTTTCAGATGGCTCCACAAAGGAGGAGCCATCTCAATTGGCGCATGCACCTAGGGTTTTGCCCTAGGCGCCATCTCACTTGGCGCCTCCCTTGGCTTTTAGCCAAGTGAGATGGCGCATGCTCCTTAAAAATGAGAGGAGGCGCCATCTCACTTGGCGCCTAGGGCAAAACTAGGTCAAAATGCTGTTTTATAAATAATTCGTCCGTTTCTTCGAAATTTCTCACACTTTCTCGCACTGTATTTTTATTTTGTACTCCGTTATTTGCGTAATGACGTCGCCTATGATTTTTAGCAGAGATGGTTACGTTATATTCTCCGCCACGAAACCTGCGATGAAAATGAAATCCTGGCACATTCACTCCATGGAGCGTCTGAAGCGGGAGTTGATGCGGTGGCTAGATGGAGACATCGCGGAGGGGGGAAAAATTCGAAGGATCCAGCGAAAACGAACAACAACCTCGCATGCGACAGGAAGACCTAATGTGTGGTTGGAGGAAGTCAAAACAGACAGTGATGTAATGCTGATGATGCATGGGTCAGATGAAATTGTGTTAACAGTTGTAATTTCCTAGATTGAATATCGTTAATCATTGTTGTACGCGAAAACCCTAATGTAATTTCCTAGATTGAATTTCCTAAATTGTGTTAACAGTTTTATTAACGGAAAACCCTAATGTTTACAACACAAATATTGAAAAGATTTATTGTATTACAATATTTATGTGGTCGAGCCAGACGCCCGATTCGGACAGTTTTTGCGATTGTGTCCGACCTGACGGCATAAACCACACTTTCTTTCCAACCTATCAAGATCGTCCATTTCTGTTGTGATGCGCCTACTTTTGGGACGACCCTTCTTGTTCCTTCGCATTTGGTCATTGTGCCAAAATATATCGCCGTTGTATTCAGGCCAATAATCTGGTTTTGCCACCAAAGGAAAGTTGTTGTTGTAAACAGTGAGCAACGTTTCAGATTTGTAAACGTTTGAGAGCAGTTGAAGCGCGTCTTGATGGGTATGAGCACAAGCGGAAATGACATGAGAGCAAGGCATACGAAATGCTTGAAACCTGCCACAATCGCACCATTGAGAAGGTAAAATGACCCTGTATTCTTGTCTTACTAGGCCTTCATTGTGGTCGATTGTCTCTTTCACAATGAAGTTGTGGTTGTGTCGGTCAAACCGTGTAACCATGTGAGTGTTGGCTTTAGCACTTTCAGCCTTAATGTATTTCATGCAGCTTTCACTCCATAGTTGTCCTGATTGCAACACCGCATACCACATTTCACCTCTTTTGGCAAATAACGCAGCCATCCTAAAATACGTGGATTTTACCAAGGCAGTGATTGGGAGGTTTCGTATGCCCTTGAATACCCCATTCATTGATTCAATAAGATTCGTTGTCATATGCCCCCATCTTTGGCCATTGTCGTATGACCTAGTCCACTTTTCGACCGGAATATTGTCGATCCACGTACCAGCTTCTGGATTAGACAAACGGATCTCGTTGCGGTAATATTTGAATGTGGGTTGTGTCAATGCATATCCCGCATTCATAACTTCTTTCCTCAATGTTTTGTCCTTGACCTCCCTCGAGAAATTCTGGACGATATGCCTGACGCAATAGACATGCGTAGAAGGAGGGTCATGCCAACCATTTGCTGGATTATTGTAGGAACTTTCAATGGAGGCATGTCTGTCCGAGATCAAACAGAGATCTGGTTGAGGAGCCACGTGTGTCCAAAGATTTTTCAGGAAAAAGCTCCAAGCACCACCAGTCTCCCCCTCGACAAGGGCAAACGCAACGGGGAAAATGTTGTTGTTGCCATCTTGTGCAACTGCCATCAATAGCGTGCCTTTGTACTTCCCATACAACCAAGTCCCGTCAATTTGTAGAATTGGTTTGCATGATGCAAACCCTGTGATGCATGGTTGAAATGCCCAAAACACGCGACTGAATATTTCGTTTCCATGCAGTAGACTACCATCTTGGGCGTACGCTGGCAATGTTTCCAGAACATAAACACTACCTGGAGAATATGTCTTGAGTGCATTTAGGTAGCGGGGAAGTTCTCGGTATGACTCCTCCCAGTTTCCGTACACCCTTTCAATCGCCTTAGTCTTTGCTAACCACGCCTTACGGTAAGACGGAGTGTAGTTAAAAACCATGGTGATATGGGAGATGATTGTTTTCACCTTCAAAGATGGGTCGTTGCTGACCAGGGGTAGGATTTCTTGACAGATTAGATCATGGTTGAGTTTTCGGTGGTCCTGTGATTGAGTGGAACTTACACAAGTGTGGGTAGTCATGGAACCTATGACCCAGCAGTCACCCCTTAATCTGTATGATGCGGTCAGCTTGAACATACAGTCAGGGTGGACACACTTGATCTTGTACCTTTCCGGGTTGACACGATCCACCTTAAAATCAACCGAGTTGAGCATGTGAAATTTTTTAATGGCCCTGATGCATTCCTCTCTGTTACGAAACTTGTCCTTCTCTTTTAAATTTTCATCCGACTGCATATACGGTTTGAAAAACAAGTCATTAGAAGGTTCATCTCCGCCCATGTTGAAGTTTGTCATGTGCGGAGGTGGTGTGTAGATTTTGTCTGTAGGAATACTTGGGATGCCATCATCGTCAGAATCATCGTTCACCATTTCATCAAACTCTAACTCGTTATCTTCTTCTTCATCATCAACTGTATGTACCTCATCTTGTTCATTCTCCAAAGGATCAACCTCCTGTGTCACCGGAGGCTCTACCTCCTGTGTCACCGGAGGCTCTTGAAGCAAAACGTACAACTCAATAGAGTCGTATCCAGAATAGACATGGCTGGAAATCATGTTCTGGAGATCCTCGTCATCTTGAACTTCAACCTTATAAAAAATTACTTGGTTGTTTCCAAAAAAAACTGGATTCTGATAAAATATCTGGGATACCGGACCTTGTTCAAGTTTGGCCGCCAATCTTTTCTTGAAGTACGAGAAATTGGCTTTCCCGTTTAAGAGAAATCGAACGTTGTCGGTGTTTCTAAACAAAAACCCAACTGTGGGACAAATGTATGTCTCACCGTTGAAATGTGCTTTGACAACAAATTATGGTGAAGAGGCCATTGCGTAGAATTGTTTTAAGGTTTGAAGGTTGGAATGTTTGAGGTTTATTGATTGTATGAAGGTATGAATGCTGGAATGTTTGAAGGTTTGATGACTGATTCGAAGGTTGGAAGATTTGACAGATTATGTGAATCAATGTTATGTTAAACGTAAGGCTAAAAATTTCAATTAAGTAAGGGATGCAACCCCCCAAGGCTGCCAATAATATTACATGCAATAATGAAACCCCATAGGCTGCCACCTATCCTGGCCCTATTCTGCACACATACATGTTTTGTGTAAGACTCCACCCATCAACTCCAATGGCCTTGCATGCAATAAAGAAAGGAATCCCAAAGGATGTCACGTAGCCTGAGCCTATGCTGTAACAAATGACACCTCTTATTCGCCAAATGGGGTGGCGACACCATACATTTTTGTACTCTTTCGCCAAGTCCAATGGCGCCTCCCTTATTGTCCAATCGTGATACATGCATGGGCTTATGAAACCCCATAGGCTGCCACCTATCCTGGCCCTATTCTGCACACATACATGTTTTGTGTAAGACTCCACCCATCAACTCCAATGGCCTTGCATGCAATAAAGAAAGGAATCCCAAAGGCTGTCACGTAGCCTGAGCCTATGTTGTAACAAATGACACCTCTTATTCGCCAAATGGGGTGGCGACACCATACATTTTTGTACTCTTTCGCCAAGTCCAATGGCGCCTCCCTTACTGTCCAATCGTGATACATGCATGGGCTTATGAAACCCCATAGGCTGCCACCTATCCTGGCCCTATTCTGCACACATACATGTTTTGTGTAAGACTCCACCCATCAACTCCAATGGCCTTGCATGCAATAAAGAAAGGAATCCCAAAGGCTGTCACGTAGCCTGAGCCTATGTTGTAACAAATGACACCTCTTATTCGCCAAATGGGGTGGCGACACCATACATTTTTGTACTCTTTCGCCAAGTCCAGTGGCGCCTCCCTTACTGTCCAATCGTGATACATGCATGGGCTTATGAAACCCCATAGGCTGCCACCTATCCTGGCCCTATTCTGCACACATACATGTTTTGTGTAAGACTCCACCCATCAACTCCAATGGCCTTGCATGCAATAAAGAAAGGAATCCCAAAGGCTGTCACGTAGCCTGAGCCTATGCTGTAATAAATGACACCTCTTATTCGCCAAATGGGGTGGCGACACCATTCATTTTTGTACTCTTTCGCCAAGTCCAATGGCGCCTCCCTTATTGTCCAATCGTGATACATGCATGGGCTGCCACCTAGCCTGCAAGAGTGACACCTTACATTTTTTGTAAATGCATGCATGCATATGTGTAACCCCCTAAGCATGCAAATGTGACACTTCGCAGGCATGCAAGCACAAGCAACCACTACATCAAACTTATTTGCCTATAAATACATACCTTATGAAACATCTCTCACACCCACACAACTCTCACTCTCTGCTACGAAATATTTCTTAAGTCTATCATACTCTCTATCTCTTCCTAAGTCTTTCATACTCTCAAGCATTCTGAACAATGGCTCTTCTAACAATGGGCGATACTCACAGAGGCACAAGGGAAAACATTGCTGCATTTGTAAGTCTCTTCTTTGGTTATACATTTTTCATACTTCAAATAACGTGTTGTTCATCTTAATTAATCTTACACCTGTTAAATTATGATCTCAGGACACAAAAAGATTCAGAATCCGTTCGCACAACTACCTGGCTCCCGACCCATTTATCGTCCCTTATCTGGAATATGCAGGTTTTGGACATGTGATAAAGATCTCCAACTGCACCATTGACTCAAAGTTCATTCTTGCAATGTTGGAAAGGTGGAGACCGGAGACCCATACATTTCACCTACCAATAGGTGAATGTACCATCACGCTCGAGGATGTGTACATGCTACTGGGCCTCCCTATCGACGGTAAGGCGGTGAAAGGGTCAGTTCAACAACCCAACTCACAGTGTGAAGAACTGTTGGGTAGGGATATGGTAGAAGGTGGTGGAGCAAGAGGGCAGGGAATACTACTCACTGACCTGAAACGTATCTTATGATACTTTTTGGTACATTTTTATTTCTCGAAAGTACGGGAAATAGTGTAAATTTTATGTACTTACATTTACTAACAAATTTTGAAAAAACTAGAAAATATAGTTGGGGTTCTGCAGTATTAGCCCACCTATACAGTTCCTTGTGCAAAAACGCAGTCAAGGAAAAATGTACATTTTATGGATGCGCATTTTTACTACAAGCCTGGGGTTGGTGGAGGATGGAGTCCTTAAACCCCATCAACAACAACACTTTTGGTTTCCCGTACGCAACAAAGCAAGTCATTAAGTTATAGCATTTATAACTATTCTGCTCTTTCCAAAATATATGCTAAAAATAACATGTTTCTCATTTCCTTTAGGTACTGCGTGAGGGGTATGGATTACGGCAAGAATCCAAGATTCAATGTCGCACTCTACCGGAATCTGTTGGATCACTTAGGCCCAGATGACGTACGTCGTAGCTTTTAACTTTTGTTCATTTTAATTATTTATACATTACTTTTGCGCTAACCTGATTTAAATTTTATCGCAGTTCGTCTGGAGACCATATTTGGGTTTGGGCCATGCTCCAAACCCAGAGGATGCAGCAACTTGGACTGCAAAGACTGCACTCATTCGGTTCAACATTGTGGAGATGCACCACAGCGACCGTGTGAAGATGCAGTTCGGAATGCATCAAGAGATACCAAGTGATCCAACAGATTTGTCCCCCTGGCATCTTAAAAGGGTTGACGCCCAGTGGGGTCTTACCAACTGGAAAGACTTTGCTTCGGAATGGTGTAAGATGTGGCAGAGGCGTCACCGCTACATCTTGCAATCCCCGGTTTTCCTTACTCAAGGTAACATGCGACACACGGATCAATATATGTCGCGGTACAGGTCGGTTAGTAACCCAGAAATGCACGTGTCTCATCCGAGGTACTTGGTTGACCCACGCACACAATGGGCACAACCCTCGATTCCCCATCAACAAACCCAAAACCCATCAACCTCCAACCAACCCCCAAGAAGAAACAGACCCACAAACACCCAACCACATTCCCCACCACAACACAACTACAATCAAATGACGTACTACCAACCACAATCACCACCAAACTACCAATACCCGGATATGCCTCAAACCCAACCACAATACCAACCCCAATACCAGCACACCCACATACCCCAGACACAATTTCAGTCTTCCACATATCCCAATATGGCGCCCTCAACATCCAGCCTTAGCCCTGATATGGGAATGTCGGAAGATTATGACCAAGCCGACCAAACCTACCATCAACCACCATATCACCAAACAACCCAACATCCACAATACCAAACACCCCAAGATCCATTTCCTTTCTACCCCCCATACTCAGACGACCAATGCTACCGACCAACCATGGAACCCCACCCACCGCCAACACGACCAAACTTTGAGGGTATGGGTAACCGACTGTACCAGAGCAGATCTTCGAGATATGGAGATCTTACTGATTTTATGGATTCGGACCGCATTGACTTCGCTGGGCCATCGACCTTGCCGCAGCAGGAAACACGACGGCACCCAGCAAGAGAAAGGCGAGGACGGGGATGCGGAACCGGGGGTCATTACCGGGTTCCGGGGGATCACTGATGTATCTTTTTATTCCCAATATTTTTTGTATCCATTTTTTTTACTGTTCTTTTAATGTAATACAGTTGAATGTAATTATTTTTTTTAATAAAAAGTCCATTTTGTTGATCTTTGTCCAATAGGCAACGCACAGGAAAAAAATATAAAAAAAAATTTTTTGCGCTAAATTTATACATAGGCGCCATCTCACTTGGCTTAGGGCATGCCCTAAGCACTTAGGCGCCAAGTGAGATGGCGCCTCCCTTAAAAAAGGAGGTGCATGCGCCAATTGAAATGGCTCCTCCTTTGTGGAGCCATCTCAAACATGGTTATTTGCGTAATTTTTTCCGAAACCCGGTTATTTGCGAAATATTTTTTTAATACATGGTTATTAATAAAAAAAATTCGTTGTTCTCCGAGCTTCATAGCTTGCTTTTGAGAGATATCACTATTTGGTCGTGATCCAGGCTTCGTGGTAGTCTGATATTATTATCTGGTCGTAATCCGGGCTTCACAATATGCTGTAGAAATCAAGATACTATACGGTCGTACCCGGGCTTCATGACTTGAATTTTGATTGTATCTTTCCTGAAAGGTAAAGGTTAGCTGTATGCAATGCATGATATGTATCAGGCAATGATGTTCTCAAAATAAATGAGATTGTATGGTATGATGCGTATATGCATGTATCATGATGTATGGACATGTAATGTTTTAGTTGGGGAAAATAAATCCCGGAGCTGCTGGAGAATAGAGTTGAGTTCTTTGTTTCTGCTGGGGATGGTGAACGAAGATGACTGACTTGCAGGAGAAGATAACTTTGTTGGGGAAATACTCTGTGGGGAAGAGATGTTCTGCTCAGGATTTTAACGATAAACTCCGATGGGAATTCCGCTGATAAACTCTGTTGGGGGTTTCAATGATGAACTCCGCTGGGGATAAACTCTACTGGGGATGAATTACCGTTGCTGGTGATACTGAATCTGTTGAGGATTGAATTCTTGTTTGGGGAAAGAAAGAACTTCGTTGGGGAATAACTTTCAGTTGCAACTTGCTGAGGATAACCCAGTTAGACTCTTGTGGGGATAACCCTCTGAATTTGGTTGGGGAGATTTATTTGCGCTTTGCAGGGGATAAGCTTCTAGAATCTACTGGGGAAGATGATTCAACTCTGTTGGGAAAGCTTTTTTTAGACTGTGCTGGGGAAATGGCTCCACTGGGGGTATCTGGTATTCCACCGGGGAACATTCTTATACTCCGTTGAGGAATATTAAGACTGTTGGGGATGCTCTTATACTTGCTGGGGGATATCTTTATACTCCGCTGGGGAATATTCAGACCTTCTGGGGATACTCAACCTTTTTAGGGCTGATGGTAGATCAACTCTACTTGGAAAGAGTATTGTTGATTCGTTCATACTTGCAAGTCTCAGCTGGGGAGATCTACCATTACTGTTTTACTCTGCGGGGAGTGACGGTATCTTGGTCATATTCTTCAGCTGAACCTACCTTGGTACCTTGGTGGACAGAGCAACTAGACAGCTCGGACAATTCTTATTGCCCCTGTTTCTGATATTACCAGCAATTTGCCTTTTGTTTCGCATGTAAACATTTACGAGCAACAATTAATGTCAAATGCATATATCAAATATGTAACTTTGGACGTGCTTTGCAAAACAAAACAGATAAAGGAAAAACAATTTGAAATTTGTCTGAAAATGAATTTGTATTGATTTTGAAGTTTGCTCGTAAATAGGCGCTTTTGTATAAGAGGCTGACGTCCTAGTAAGAGAATGCCGCTGAACAAAAAGAATTTATACAATTTGTGGAAAGAAAACAAAACAGCTATGTGAATAATCCCACTGGGTTCCAACTCCGCTATTGCCCTTATGTCTTCGAGCATCTCATCGCTTTGTTGTTGGTTGAAGATGAATCAGATTGATCAATGCCTTCTGAGCTCGATAGTTGATACTGAAGTCTGGATGCAAGGTGATCCAATGAGACATAGTGTTACGCTTTAATCCCTAACTTTTGCCTGGACCGCCCTTTCGGGTTTTCAGTCTACCGGGATACCCATTTTTTACCCAAGCCGCCTTTTCAGGTTTTCGACTTGCCGGGTGTACAGGTTTTTTCATTTTCATCCCTTATTTTTGCCCGAACCCTTTTGGTTCGCCAGGAAGCCCTTATTTTTGCCTAGGCCAGTCAACCTAGCGGGTCTTTGATTATGCATAGTATCTTTTCACTATGTCTGCATTGACGGGGTGAGGAAGGTCGTCACCATCCATGGTGGTTAGAATCATTGCTCCTCCTGAGAAAATGTTCTTAACCACAAATGGCCCTTCGTAAGTAGGGGTCCATTTGCCCCTGGGATCACCTTGAGGTAGAATAATGCGCTTGATTACCAGGTCCCCAACTTGATACTCTTGTCGTCTGACTTTCTTGTTAAATACCTTGATCATCCGTTTTTGATACGTCTGACCATGACAAATAGCAGTAAGTCTCTTTTCGTCGATTAGGTTCAGTTGATCAAGCCGGGTCTGAATCCAGTCATCTTCGCTTAAACCTGCATCCTTCATGATCTGAAGAGAGGGTATCTGAACTTCAATGGGAAGGACTGCCTCCATGCCATATACCAAGGAATAGGGGGTTTCCCCTGTTGACGCTCGTACTGAGGTACGGTACCCATGAAGGGAAAATGGTAACATCTCGTGCCAGTCTTTGTATATCACTGTCATCTTCTGCACAATCTTCTTAATATTTTTATTAGCCGCTTCGACAGCCCCATTCATCTTCGGCCGGTAGGGAGAAGAGTTATGATGTTGTATCTTGAACTGCTTGCAGAGCTCAGTGATCATCTTGTTGTTGAGATTGGTACCATTGTCCGTAATGATCCTCTCTGGTACACCGTATCGACAGATCAGGTTATGCCGAATGAACCGTGCCACGATGTTCTTGGTTACAGTAGCAAAGGAATCCGCTTCAACCCACTTCGTAAAGTAATCAATCGCTACCAGGATGAAACGATGCCCGTTGGATGCGGTAGGTCTGATCTCACCGATCATATCAATGCCCCACATTGCAAAAGGCCAAGGAGCTGTCAAGACGTTCAGAGGGACTGGAGGTATGTGCACTTTATTAGCATAGACTTGGCACTTGTGACATGTTTGAGAATGCTGATAATAGTCGGCTTCCATGGTGGACCAGTAATATCCTGCCCAGAGGATTTTCTTTGCCATGGTATGTCCATTGGAATGAGTTCCGAAAGTACCTTCATGTAGCTCTATCATGATCCTTTCTGCTTCAGTCTTATCCACACAACGCAGTAAGGTTGAATCATGGTTACGCTTGTAGAGAATGTCATTGCTGATGAATAACTTTACCGCGAACCTTCTCAGAAACTTCTTATCATTAACAGATGCACCCTCGGGGTACTCTTGAGCTTCAAGATACCTCTTCACCTCATGATACCAGGGCTTTTCTATTACCTCTTCAGCCTCCAGATCACAGCAATGTGCGGGTTCGTCCAATCTTTCAATAAGGATCCGGGGAGCCTCGTTATCCCAATTGACTTTGAACATAGAAGACATCGTAGCCAGCGCATCCGCTAACTGTATCTCCTCTCTAGGGAAGTGTTCAAAGGCTATCTCCTCGAAATGGGGAAGCAATGTCAACACATACTCCTTGTAAGAGATAAGATTGGGGTGTTTCGTATCCCACTCGCCTTTGATCTGACTGATCACGAGAGAGGAATCTCCGAAGACACTCAAGAACTTAATCCTTAGGTCAATTGCTGCTCGAAGACCCATAATGCATGCTTCATACTCCGCCATATTGTTGGTGCAGTTGAAACATAGTCGGGCGGTAAACGAAGTATGAGAGCCTTTAGGAGATATGATTACGGCGCCAATGCCATTACCCAAAGCGTTTGAAGCTCCATCAAAGTACATAGACCATCGGGATCCTTCCTCAGGTCCTTCATCCGGTCCAGGTGTCTCACAATCAGTTATCAACATGATAATCTCGTCTGGAAATTCAAAGTTCATAGACTGGTAACCATCCACTGCCTGATGTGCCAAATGGTGTGCCAACACACTTCCCTTGATTGCCTTTTGAGCCGTGTATTGGATGTCATACTCAGTCAAGATCATCTGCCATCTTGCTATTCTTTTGGACAAAGCAGGCTTTTCGAAGATATACTTGATGGGATCCATCTTTGATATCAACAGAGTAGTGTGAGTCAACATATACTGTCTCAGCCGGCGAGCAGCCCATGCCAAAGCACAACAAGTTTTCTCAAGCAGTGAGTATCGGGTCTCACAGTCGGTAAACGTTTTGCTAAGGTAATAAATAGAATGCTCTTTTCGGCCAGACTCGTCATGCTGCCCCAGCACACACCCCATTGAGTTGTCAAGTACTGTCAAGCATAAGATCAGAGGTCTCCCTTCAACTGGTGGCATCAGGATGGGTGGCTCCTAGAGATACTATTTGATCCTTTCGAAAGCGGCCTGACATTCATCGTTCCAACGTACTACTTGATCTTTCTTCAACAGCTTGAAGATTGGCTCACAAGTAGCAGTTAGGTGAGAGATGAATCGAGCAATATAATTCAGTCGTCCCAGAAAGCCTCTGACTTCTTTATCTGTCTTGGGAGCTGGCATTTTCTGTATGGCTTTCACCTTGGCAGGGCCCACTTGAATACCTTTGTCGCTTACGACGAAACCTAGTAGTTTGCCTGATCTCACCCCGAAGGTGCACTTGTTCGGGTTCAATCTCAGCTTGTACAACTTCAGTCTGTCAAACAGCTTCTGCAGATGGTCAAGATGTTCTTCCTCAGTCTGGGACCTTGCAATCATATCGTCGACGTATACTTCAATCTCATGATGGATCATGTCATGAAACAAAGCAACCATGGCACACTGATATGTTGCCCCAGCATTTTTCAACCCAAAAGGCATGACCTTGTAGCAAAAGGTGCCCCACTGAGTAACAAAGGTTGTTTTCTCCATGTCTTTGGGAGCCATTTTAATCTAATTATAGCCTGAGAAGCCATCCATAAAGGAGAACACCTTGTGCTGAGCGGTATTGTCAACCAGAACGTCAATATGAGGTAGAGGGAAATCATCCTTGGGACTCGCCCTGTTCAAATCCCTATAGTCAACACACATCCGGAATTTACCATCTTTCTTAGGCACAGGAACCATATTGGCGACCCACTGAGGGTAAGAAGTAATTGCTAGAAAACCGACGTCAAACTGTTTCATAACTTCAGCCTTGATTTTCTCGGACATCTCTGGGCGCATACGGCGAACCTTCTGTTTTACCGGAGGACAGTCTTCCTTGGTAGGCAGGCGATGAACCACAATGTCAGTATCCAACCCAGGCATATCTTCGTAAGACCAGGCAAAGATCTCAACATAGTCACGCAGCATCTGAATTAACCGTTGTTTCACGCTAAGCTCCAGATTGGCACCGATCTTGACTTCCTTCTTGTCTGTCTCAGTACAAGGATTCATTGTTTCTACCGGCTCTTCGTGTGGCTGAATAACCCTATCTTCCTGGAGTAGCAGTCTTGCAAGTTCACCAGGCACTTCTCAATCATCTTCACCTTCGTCTTCGGCTAAGTTGATCGGATTTTCGAAGTCATAACTGGCAGTAGCAGTGTCGTTACCAGTAGAATCCATAGTGGATATGGACCTGTATATGTGAGTGTGTGTAAAATAGTTGTTTTGCAATATATAATAAAGAAAAACAAGGAGCGCAAAATTTGAAATGCAAAAGACGTCCAATGCTTTTATTAATGATATATGAAAATGACACACAAAAGCCCTCACAAATGAAGCCACAGTGCCCCGGGTAAGACACCGAGCCATAAAGTTTCAAAACATTGTCTATTACAAATTCAAAACAAAAGTTTCATTACTGGGTAACAAAAGTAATAGGGATGAAGTCCTTTGTTGTCCAGTTGCTTGGTCCATTGTCGGTCGTAGGATAGATCCAGCTGTCGAATTCAGACTCTTCTACATCTTCTTCAATGGAATTCACTCCCGAGTTGCTGATGAACACGGGAGGTCTTCCAATCCTCGCACTTCGAACAGCCCTTTGAGCTTCTGTAGTGAAACCCAAACTAAACTTGTTAGTCTTCTGTGTAAAATCAGGAAGTCGGCCCCAACTTGCACACTCACCCTTCTCAATAACAGCCCGGGCATCCTTTAAGGAAGCCATCTTCATAGGAGAATCTTCAACCACAGTCTCAGCTGATGCTAGTGTCTGAGGAACCTCTTCAAAATGCTGAAATGGGGTCTCAATGAACTCCTCATCCATCTCCACGTATCTGAACGAGTTGAGGTGGCTGACCATATCCTCCTCCTCCCCTTGTACTGTTACAATCTTCCCTCTGACCGGGTACTTCAACTTCTGGTGGAGTGTTGAGGTTACGGCCCCAGCTTTGTGGATCCATGGACGACCCAGCAAACAAGAATAGGATGGCTGAATGTCCATCACATAGAACATAGAATTGAAGACCTGAGAACCAACTTTAATTGGAATATCAACTTCACCATGCACCATCCTTTTAGACCCATCAAAGGCCCTGACATTAATGTTACTTGGTTTCAGCTCCAAACCTGCATAATCCAACCGATTTAGAGCTTTTTTAGGCAAGACATTCAACGAAGAACCAATATCTACCAACACATGTGCAAGAGTAGTGCCCCTGCATTTAATGGAGACATGCAGGGCATCGTTGTGGTTCTTCCCTTTAACAGTCAAGTCGGTGTCCGAGAAACCCAACCCATTATCAGCAGTTAAATTGGCCACACAATCGATAAATTGATCAGCTGATGTCTCTTGTGGCACGTGGGCAGTCTTTGGGAAGGTAATTAGAGCCTTGGCATGGGCCTCTGAACATAACAACAGTGACAACATAGAAATCTTGGATGGGGTTTTCCCCAGCTGCTCAACTACGTTATAATCACTCTTCTTAATAATCTTCAGAATCTCTTCCATCTCTTATTTGGAAGCTTCAATAGTAATTGTCTTCGGTGCCTCCATCTGGGCAGGCACATTAGTGGTGATCCCTTTGCCCCGAGCTTCAGATGACTCGGCGACAGGGGTAAGAATAGGGACTTGATCAGGAATGGCAGTAGGTACACTTACAGGTGTAATAACAACAGGTTTTCGGACAGTTGGTGGAGCAATATCAGGTGAGAAAAGTCTGCCGCTGCGGGTGACTTTAGCAGGTCCAATAATGTTGCTGACGTCGGTATCGGCATCCAACTCTTGCTTAACTCCATGAAAATAAACATCAGTCCCATAGTGCCAAGGGACAACTTTATCAGAGGTATAGGGGATGGGCCCCAGAACAGTAATGATCACAGGTGCGATTTTCGGAACAAATGTAATTCTAACAGGCTTCCTCGAGGGAGCCTTGGAAGAATTGTCGAAAATGGTAATGATGGCAACTTCTTCAGAATGAAAGGATGGAACAACAATCTTCTCAAACAGCATCTCTTTACTATCCATCAGGTTTTAGATACCTGACTTCAGGAATGGGCAACCGGTAGGTAAAACAGAACACATATGGCAACCTTCATCGCAGCCCAGAAATAAACCGGCTAGCAACAGGTTCTTCTTGACAGTCATCAGAGGGGTAACAATATCATCCATAGAAAATACAAACAAGTCTTCCTCTACAGCATTTACTCCATGCTTGGGCAGGGGAGCAGTCACAACATTAGGCCTCTCGTGCGCCTCGAACTTAATCTCCTTTGCATCAATTAAGTCCTGTATATTGTTCTTTAAAGCCCAACAATCATCTGTATTATGCCCCGGGATATCGGAGTGATAAGCGCAGCGGGTGTTAGGGTTATACCTTGGTGACGTTGTATTTGCATTCTTAGGGGGTTCCCTTAGACTCACCAGATTAGTCTTCAGCAACTGCGGCAGAATCTGAGATAAGGTCATGCTGAGATGAGTGAATTGCCTCTTAGGTATCTCGTCCTTTTGTTGATTATTGTACTGAGGAGCACCAGCAGGTTTTGAAATAACAACCACATTGACAGCTTGGCGGTGTTCAGGTCTGCTCTGTCTTCTGGCACTATAGACAACACTGGACTCTTTCTTAAACGGCTTCTTCTCGGTGCTCGATGAGGCACCCTTCTGTATCTTCCCAGCCTTAATACCAGCTTCAATCCTCTCACCAGTCAAAATAAGATTTGTAAACCCAGCTGAAGAGCTTCCAATCAGATGATTAAAGAATGGACCAGACAGGGTCCCCAGAAACATGTCCACAAGCTCACGATCAGCCAAAGGTGGTTGCACCCTTCCAGCAAGGTCTCTCCACTTTTGAGCATACTCTTTGAATCCTTCACCCGTTCCTATTGACATACCCTGGAGTTGGGTACGCATAGGAGCGAGGTCGGAATTGTACTGATACTGCCTGTAGAATGCAGTAGCCAAATCTTCCCAGCTACGGATACTGGCTCCATCCAACTGATAGAACCACTCAAGTTGAGTCCCTGAGAGACTGTCTTTAAATAAATGGATCCATAGGTTCTTATCAGCAGTGTAAGGCTGGATCTTTCTCACATATGACTAGAGGTGCAGCTTTGGACAGGAAGCTCTGTCATACTTGGCAAAGGCAGGTGCCTTGAATTTATGGGGAATCACCACCCCAGATGATAGACCTAGATCTCTGGATTCCAGACCGGGCACCTTCTGAATTTCCATAGCGCTCAAACGGTCTTCCAGTTGTTTGTATTTATCCTCAGCAGGAGGATATTGTTCTTCATCGTAGTCCGTCTCGTTGCCGGAGACCACAGAGCTAGGAGCCCTCCTTTCTTGTGGACTATCTTTCCCTCCAGATGAGGTGGTCAGATCAACTTCATTCTGTAGCCTGTTCCCAAACCTAGGACCAGTGTTGAACAGGATTGTTCTCTTTTTCTTCTTCTTTTTCTCCTTCAGAATTAAGGTCTCCAGGTCCTGCTGACCCTTATCTAGACTCATGACCAGCTCTTGAAATTAGGCATTCTAGGCCTAGAGGGCCTTGATAGCTTGCTTAGTTGAAGGTTCAGCAGACATGATAATTGCTTAAATAAACAGCGAAGAAGATAAGAGACCTGTAATGGGTACCTGTTCATGGAGTGCATGGGATGAAATGCGTATGATTTATGATTTCAAAGACAATCGGGATTCAAATTTGTAAACAAGAAAGGAAACACACTTTATTAGATTTAAAACTTCAAAATTTAAATTGTTCAACAAACTGCCCTTAGGCGTTACAAGAATGAAAATACTGAAAAGTAAATAAAAACTGTAAAGGAAATCATCAAAGGTCCATCAATGCTCCCATGGTCTCTTCTTCTCAGTGCGGACATAGTCATTCAGAATCCGCTCATTCTCCAACTGCCTAGTCAGCTTCTGTATCTTCTGCTCTTGTTCGTTGAACTTCTCCCGATAAGAATCCCGTTCATCCCTCAACTGCATCCAAGACCTCTTCAGTGCCCCAATGTCAGTGGGCATATAAGGATGGAGAATGGTTGGAAGAACCCCTTCTTCATTAGCAACTTCAAGGGTGACAGGCTGAACAACTTCATATGGCATACCTAGCTTCTGGGTCCGGATGCGGACCCATCTGAGATATGGCTCCATTGGCAGAGAAGTCTTTGGACCCAACTCATGTGGATCAGATTGGTGAACTATGTCCCAAGCCCTTATGAACCTACGATGTAGCTCGTCGCTATCTCCCTGAAAATCAAAGATGATATGAGGCATTAACATTTCATGAGGTCCTTCTCTTCTGGCTCTTCCAAACTGACGGAGAGCTAAGCATGGGTTGTAAGAAATTCCTCCATGGGTTCCTAGCATAGGAACATTGGGATACTCTCCACAGCGATCAATGATAGTCACCTCATCCATACCTTTGAGAGTCCAGATAATGTCATTATTAGAAAGAGACATCACCCTATAAGCCCAGCCCATTCCTTCTTTGTTCTTCAGCACGGACTTAGGGAGGTGAGAAATAAACCACCTCGACAATAAAGGAGCACAACACATCAAAGTTCCCCGCTTTCGGGCAGTACGAGCATAGAGCTGATGAAGGATGCCACCCAAGAGAGTGGGTACCGGATTCTGAGAGATGAAGATCTTTATGGCATCAATATCAACAAAAGTATCAGGATTTGGAAACAATACCAAGCCATAAATCAAGAGAGCCAGAATATCCTCGAATGCCTTAAAGTCTAGGCTATCCCAGAAGTAGTTAGCCTTGCCAACCAAGAACTTAGTCAGAAAACCCTTAGCTCCACTTCTAGTTTCCCAATTAGCCATTACCTCCTCTTTGGTCAAATGAAGGGCTGCAATAATTTCTTCAGGCTTAAGAGTCTTCTCTCAACCAGTAAACGGGGTATGTTCCAGAACAGAGATACCGAGCAGCTCAGAAAACTCTTCTAGGGTAGGAACCAGCTGGAAGTCTTGAAAAGTGAAGCAATGGTACAGCGGATCATAAAACTGGACCAGGACACTCATCATTTGTTCGTCCGATTTGGAGGTGACCAAACTGAGAAGAGAACCATGTCTCCTGATGAAGGACGTAGTGTATGGCATCCTGACAACCAACTCTTTAAGCAAGGTAGGGACTTGGACAAAGTTGATCCGGATAGTATTCTTACGCATGGGCATCATGATGACCTACAAAACAGAGCAAAGATGAAACCCTCTTGTCTTTGAAATAGGTTAGTCCTTATGCAAGATGTATGCAATGCTATGATATTATGATGTCATGATAAAGGCACACCACAAGTATTCACAAAAAGCAAACATGGCGAAGGCACACAAGTCACACTGAGAGCCCTTAGATTTTAGGCTGGCATAGAGCTTAGGTACTACCCTCTTTCAGTTCAGTTGGTTTAAACCTGTCCTAAAAATAGTAATCGGGTTCTAGAGGATCTCAATATCACTGACTACCCTCAATCGGTCATAATTCCAGTTTAGTAACCTTTTCTTGTGGCCGGAATCATCGCGAGAGTTTAGTCTCAATGAGTGTAGCATACTGCTACTGTTCTATGGCCAAGTTGGTAAATTTAAGGTTCTAAGGTCAGTTGGTGATTAACGACCCCTTAGAAGACCCATATTCTCCTCGTTCCAACACAAGGGATATCGGTACATACTAAAGTGCCACACCAATGTAGCTACTGCTTCATCCGTATCGGTCTACGCCGTACACATCCCTCACAGTTTATTGCTACTTACCTAAAGGGTACCCCCAGATCCGGGTTAGGATCTATAGAAACTCCGATACAAGCCCACAAAAATAAAGCATACAAAGCATACAATTGAAAACAATAGTGATCTAATCCTAAGGTACACCTCACTTTAAATATTCCCCAGCAGAGTCACCAGTTCTGTGATCGGTGGGAAAAGAACTGACTGTTTTGGAATGCTGGTTTGCGTTTGTTTTCGCAAAATGTCGCGGTAAGCAAGAGTCGCCACCGTCTTTTATTTTATCCAATAAGGAAAGGACAAAAGCACGGAAAAATTCCTTTTTGAGATATTTATCGGGTTCGAGAGGTAGATTATAGAAAGGGAAGGTGTTAGCACCCTTTCTATCCGTGGTTATCCACAGGCTCTTAGGTACTTTCTCATTATGTTTTCAAAAGTTTGCTTTTCTTTGTGTTTGTGGGTTTGAAAAGAGTTTTTTGTTTGAAAGGGGTGTAAGTGCGAAAAGTTTTGTTTTGTTTTAAAAGGAGCAAGTACTTAAGAACCATCTACCTACTCGAAAAAGGAATTAATCTGTGCAAATGTCCTTTAGATAATGCTATCCCACTATTGAGGAGTAGGTAGCACTATCGTTGGAGTTTAAGGGTCAATTCGATTAGGGGACGTGTGGTCACTAGAGCAATGTTAGGACGCCTTAGCGGTAACCCTAATGTCTTAGATCATTTTTCCGAGGCAACCGTTTCGAGGCAACTATGATCTTTGGACAAGAGGGCGACCTCTAAAACTTCCTATACTCAATGACCACGTTCGAGGCAACCAAGTAAAGTGTACCCTAAGAGTGGCATGTGCAAGTGTGTTAATTCGGTTAATTTTATTTGTACATGTCATGGGTTATCTATGTTGATTTTAAGTTCATATATTGGATCTTGTCATGCATTCCCTATTATCAAACATCTAACAGTTATTATTGTACAGAAATTAAATTGCGGGAAATTAATCTAAGCTATTACAAGGCGTCGGGTATTTACATCGCCACAGACAAACCCTTTTAAAATTAAATTGCGGAAAGTAAATAAAAGCGATAAATAATTAAAATCCTAATTTAAAAACTATTACATTCCCGGAGCAGTTACAATATTGGATAAAAAGAACACACGTGCGAGAAAATTAAATCAGAGCATTTTAGGGTTTTGACCCTTTTTTATTAAAGAAAGCATATTTTTATTATTTTTTTGAATTAAAAAATTATGTCTAAGTTAATAATTGAATTAAATGAAAATATTTTTTTTGGGTTTTATCTATAATTAAGGAAATAAAATAAAATGATTAAAATTATTAAAAGCCCTAATTCTATATTAATTTAATTTAATGCAAAAGATATTAAAATTGTACCTAATTAAAAACTAAATTAATTAAATTATTTACTCACAAAATAAAATAGTGAAATTAAATAAAGATATTATTTTTGGGTTTTCTGATTTTATAAAAAAAATGTTAATTGGTTAATTAATTAATAACAAAATAAATAATTAAAACAAAATAAATAAAGGAAAATATGAAGGGAAAAAGAAATAACCTAGGGGGTGATGGGCTTAATTTGGGTGTGAAATCAACAATTATTAAGGCCCATTAACGTTCATCCTGCTTCACTTTTCCAGTTTGCTATGCGTGTATTGACTTGAGGTCATGGTAGTCCCTCATTCATGGCCACCAGATTTGGCCTGAAGGCCATCTGGCACGTTGATCCTTGAGGCGTATGGTGCACCACACTCTAGACGATGCGTATGAATACCTGAAGAAAAAATCAAATAAAGTTTTGGGGGACCTGGGATTCGAACCCAGGTCCCAATGCTCATTGACACGCTTCCTTGGCCAACTCATCCATGCTGCTTCTTTGTTAGTGGAATACATAGTAAACATTATATTGAAAATAGATAATTATGCCTGGAAAAATAAAAAACGCGCTAACAATTTGAACTGGCCAGTGACGCTAAGCCACGTAATCGTCTTCCCCAATGCATCCCTGGTTCGTTTACCTGCGGATTTTTATCCGCAGGAAGATTCGTGGGGTGTCTAAAAAATCTTTCCTAGGCCATGTAAACACAAGCTAAGGGTATCAACGTGATCGTCTCCCTTCCCTGAGTATGAATATGGCCATGGTTTGCCTTGATTGTACCTGTGCCAAGAATGCCTAAAAACAACACAAGAAAACCCTAGATTCGGGTATCATGATACAGGCTCTAAAAATAAAATTGAATAATGTCAAAACGTTCTAAATCAAACAACAAACACAAATATGCCAAGATTTTAAAGAAAAGATGCAAGAATTAGAGATTTGGATTTCATGTTCAGAGCTTGGTTCGTGGACACTTACAGCGAGTTTTAGGCAATGAGAAGGCTTGGTTTTGATTGGTATCGCTTCAGGGGATTGCCAGCAAGAGATTAGTGTCAAGCTTTTGGTTTGAATCGAGCTCTAATGTTGTTTTTGATCTCACACTTTTTCACACTTTTTCCAAACTTTATATGGCCGTTTCTGCAATGCTTTGTGCGTGTTCTTGCTATGCTTGGCTTGTGTGCACATAAGGGAATCAGTTAGGTTAAAATTTGGGCCTTTATCAATGAATATTGAATATTTGAGATTTGATTTTGATCACCATTATCAAACTTCCCAAAATAGCTCAAATCTGATTTTTTTATGCATGAATAAGCCTTGATACGAATTGATTTGATGAATCATGACAATTTAAAGTTGTACCAATCACAAAGATATTATTTCATCAATTTTTAGATTTTATTTGATTTAAAATTGATTAAAAATGAATTAAATCAATAAAAATTAAATAAAATAGAAAAATAAATGAATGGCCATGAAATCAAATATGGGACACGTGTGTGGCATGACAAGACCATATCAAGTGGAAAAAAGTGGGCCCTTTTGTCAAAAATTGGAGTTTTGAGGATAGTTGACTTTTGGTAAATTTGGAAAAATGCCCAACTTCAACAATGCATAACTTCTTCAATTTTGAACTTTTGGAGGTGTTCTTGGACTTTTTAGAAACCTTGAGATGTCCTATAATCAACCCTTTTGGTATCATCTCATTTTGATGTTACATGCTCAAGTTATAAGCTTTGGATAAAAAGGTGTTTTTGTTGACTTTCAAAAATTACCTATAATGTCCAAATTTGTAACTTTTTGTGAGTTCATCTATTGATCTTGGGGTTTGAATATGGATTGTATTAAATTTCATACTATTAAAAATGAGCTTTGGATGGGTCATTTCTCATTAGGTATGAGAAAGTTATGCTTGGTCAAAGTTGAGTTGACTTTTCCTACAAAACCCTAATTTAGCAACTTTTGAATTTTGATGAATCTTGGGCAATCCTTGATGAATCATGATCAATCCTTGATCAAATGATGAATTATCCTTCAAAATGAGAATGTTGACAAAAAATATTGAGGTTTGACTGTATTTGGGTCACAATTGACTTTTGCCCTAGCACAATCGATTTTTGGACCTCTTGAGCAATTGACTGACCAAACTTCCTCTGCAAGGCTTGAAATTTGACATGGATGAACTTAAGAACATATTAGGACATTGGGGAGAACTTTAGGTCATTTTAATGTAAGGACCTTGATGCAACACAAAACCCTAATTTTGAATTGACTGTCTTAAGAGGTGA
The DNA here is from genome assembly GCA_948472305.1 of Vicia faba. Taxonomy (NCBI): domain Eukaryota; kingdom Viridiplantae; phylum Streptophyta; class Magnoliopsida; order Fabales; family Fabaceae; genus Vicia; species Vicia faba. The sequence continues at coordinate 35,332,190 of OX451738.1, forward strand.
TTTGACTGTCCAACTCTTGAGCCATCTTGAACAACTTGGAGATAATTCTTGACACGTCTTGAGAAATATGGGAGGGCAAATTTTGGGGTAAAACAGAAGGTGTTATCACCCTTTTCATCCATAGTTATCTACGGATTCTTAGTTGCTTGCTAGATCACTTTTCCTTTGTTTGAAAATGTGATTGTGATGGGTGTAAGTTTGAAAATATTTTGCAAAATTCCTTTTGTAACACGGTGGGAGAACTGACTTGGGTGTTTTGCGTTTGATCGCAATTGTTGCAGATAACAAGAGTCGCCACCGACTTTTCTTTTATCCAAAAGGAAAGGTTGAAAAGAACAGGAAATACCTTTCGAGATTATTTCTTGAGTTCGGAGGGTAGATAATAAAAAGGGAAGGTGCTAGCACCCTTTTTATCCGTAGTTATCTACGGGCTCTTAGTTGCTTGCTATATCACTTACTTTTTGTTCAAAAGTGTGTTTGTGACGTGGGTTTTGAAAGTATTTTGAAAAGGTGTCTTTGTAATGGTTCTCGTCTCTATAAGAACGTGTACAAAGTGTTTTGTCTTTTGAAAAATGTTTCAAAGTGAAGTGTCGGTGTATAAAATGTTTTTGTTGTAAGCAAGCTAGAAACTAAAGGCAACATACCTACTCAAAAGGTATTAAACGTTCTTTTCCTCCTCCTTTAGATGTTGTTATCTTACCATTGTTTTGGTAAGAAACCCCATCGTTGGATGTGAAGGGATGGGCGTGGGACGTTTGTATAGTCATAGAAGGCAACCTATGGGACATTTTAACAATGTCGTTTAGGGACTAGATCATTTACCGAAGGCAACATTAAGGGTCATCGAGGGACTATGATCTTTTATCGAGGATCTTTACTAAAACGCCCTTATTCGAGGGACATGACTATTTTCCGAAAGGCAACAAAGTGAGATCACCCTAGAGGTGCTAGTGTGCAAGTGTGTTTAATTTACATGCATTTTGTCTTGATTAGGGTATCTATTAGTTGATTTTATATCTTATCATATAAATCCTAATTACTAGCATTTATATTTGAAAGCTATAAATTGCGGAAATGTAAAGTCCTACGCTATTACATCATTTATGGATGGGGGTACAAATTTACAAATGGGGGGTCGCAAGAACTTTAACTCTTAATTATCTATTACAACCATATTGAATTGTACAATACAAGAAAAGGAAAGGATTTATTTTTTTGAAAAAAAAGGGTTTTTTTGTCTTAACAAATTAAAAGGAAAATAATTAATTCATAAAAGGAAATATTTTTATGTCTTTTTTATATTAATAAAAAAATGATCAATGTTGAAAATAATAAGAATAAGAAAGAAAAAAGGAAAAACTAATGAAAACAAGATCAGCACATTGCTAAAAATGAAAATGGAGGGGACCAGAAGTTCTGATGCCAGGCGCGTTGTGGTTCAGAAAGAAACGTCAGAGGTAATCAAAAGTTCTGGGTTGATGCACACTGGGGTCCTGAAAGAAGCATTAGAGGGAAAAACAGAAGTTCTGGGTTGCTACGCACTGATGTTCTGAGTGTTCAAATAGTGAGAAAAAATCCTAGAAGTTATGTGTGTGTTAAAACAGTGAGGAAAAATCCTAGAAGTTATGTGTGTGTTAAAACAGTATGAAAGCCTAGAAATTCTGGTGTTGTGCCATGACCGTGAGAAAACCTATAAGTTCTGTATGTGTTAAAATAGTAAGAAAGCCTAGAAGTTTTATGTGTTAAAAAAACAGTAAGAAAGCCTAGAAGTTCTGATGCTGTGTCATAACAATGTGAAAACCTAGAGGTTCGGTGTGTTAAAACAGTGAGGGGAACTCAGAAGTTATGTGTTTTAAAACAGTGGAAAAGAAGAAGAAAAAAACATAAGTTATGTGTTACACTTCACCTCCTTCCTTACATTAGTCAAAACATCTGCAACTTATTAAGTTCTAAACAACAACAAATCAGAAAGATAAAAGCACAACAGTTTATAGAAGTTCTAATCATGATTCTGAGCCTAGCTTTATTCAAGAAGTTTTGATCCATAGTTTTTCTACTTATGAAATGATATGGACAACATCCACACTATGATATTTACATATTTAATGATGTTCTAAATGAAAAATTCAAAGTCAGAAAGACTTACCTTGAATTTGAAGCGTGTGTTTGAGACGTGAGCTGCTGTCTTCAGATGTTATGGGGTTAGCGAGGAATGGAACAGAATGTTATGTTCTTTGATTCAAAGGAAGAACAAAGGTTTGGTTTTGTTTGGTAATTCCGAGTTTACGAATGTTTGATTGTTTTCTCTTCTCTTTTTTTTGTATTTGATAATTCTCTCCTTCCAAAACCCATCCCCTTGAAAGTGTGGTGGAGAAACTTATTTATAGATGGGTTTGTTGTGGTTTTAGGGGGAAAACAAATGAGATTTAAACCTTTTTGGAATACTGTTCCATTGCTTTTAAATCACAACTTTTGTATGTTGATTTGGTGCAATTATGGGGTTTGAGAAAGTGCAGGCGTGGACTAGATCAACAACACTTTGGAGTGTTGCAGCAGCTGGATGTAGAACTGTGCTATAACAATAAATGAGGTTTTGGGATTTGGTGATGTTCTGATCGCAGAAGACCAGAGTGAGATTCGAAGGGTGAGGCTCTGATCGAGGCATAGAATGCAGCCTCCATATGCTGAAGAGTCATGTTTTGAATAAAGGATGCAGTTTCCATATGTTTTGATTAAAGAGTCATGTTCTGAACCATGTTTGCAAATTCTGATTGCACTTACGTGAAGGCTGGCCCAGAAGTTCTGAAGTATCATATTCTCTTAACACTTTGAAAATTTTCTAAATGTTTATAAATTTGATTTTTCAAAGTAATTTATGACTTCTGATTTTTGATGAACCAATTTCATGTCCTGATGAAATATGATTGTTGAAACTTGATTTCTGGTCCAAAAGTCAAAGTTTGACTTTTCAGTGTGCTTTTGGCCATTTTGCCCTTGTGAATGACTTTCTTTAGAAAATTGTAATTTGAGACTTGAAAATTGCCAGAAGCAAACCTGAGGGTCTAGGATGATCCTCTGAGAAATTAGAGGGCAAATTTTGGTGTACAACAGCTGCCCCTGTTCAATCTTCTTAAACCTGAAGAGTTAGATTGGTGAATCTTCCATTCATGACTTGAAGGTGGAAGATGATTGAACACTAGAGTATCCAGATATTTGCACTCTGAAGATTTGGAGGTTGAGGTGTAAGGAATGGGCTTAAAGATGCCATTTGGAGAAATGTTGGAGAGTTGGCGGAGATGGGCTTATAGATGCCATCCAAAGGTGACTGTTGATAGAAAATTAGACTAAGCCTAAGCTTGACTTCAGTTGGGAAAAGAATCAAAATAAACCTTTGGTCGATTTAAAACTGAACCTAACAAAAGTTTTGAATAATCTTTTACTGGAAAGAATCAGGATAAATCATTGAGAGGCTTTAAACTGAACCAGTAGGGGTCTGGAAAAGAATCAGAACAAATCTTGGAGCAATTTATCTGAACCAGAAAAGATGTCTACTGGGGAAAGAATCAGGATAAACCGTTGAGAGATTTAAACTGAACCAACAAGGGTCTGGAAAAGAATCAGAATAAATCTTCGGAGTGATTTATCTGAATCAGAGGAGATGCATGCGGGTAAGAATCAAGATAAAGCGTTGAGAGATTTAAATTGAGCCGACAGAGGTCTGGAAAAGAATCAGAATAAATCTTCGGAGCGATCTATCTAAACCAGAGGGGATGTCTGCGGGAAAGAATCGGGATAAACCGTTAAGAGATTTAAACTGAACCGACATAGGTCTGGAAAAGAATCATAATAAATCTTTGAGCGACTTATCTGAACCAGAGAAGATGTCTGCGGGATAGAATCAGGATAAATTGTTGAGAGATTTAAACTGAATGGGCAGGGGTCTGAAAAAGAATCAGAATAAATCTTGGAGCGACTTATCTGAACCAAAGAAGATGTCTGCAGGATAGAATCAGGATAAACCGTTTAGAGATTTAAACTGAACCATCAGAGGTCTGGAAAAGAATCAAAATAAATCTTCTGAGCGATTTATCTAAACTAGAGGGGATGTATGCAGGAAAGAATCAGGATAAACCGTTGAGAGATTTAAACTGAACCAGCAGGGGTCCGAAGGAAGTAATTGTCATGTAGATAGTCACCCAGTCCTCTTTCGGGAATTGATCTACAATTGATTTGTTCATAGATATTTGCCTTGTCTTGTTGAAAATTTGATAAAATTTTTCTGTTGGTTGATATTTTCCTGAAAAAGGTAAAGAGTTATTTATATATAATTCCATGATGCATGGAATGCATAGTGCAATAAGATTGTGATATATGCACTTGTGTCATCGATGTTTGTGATGTATGGATGCGATGTATGTGCATGTAAGCTGTTATGCTGAAGTGTTGTCGGATTGGGGAAAATAAATCCCTGACTACCGCTGGGAATAAGGAGTGTGAGTATTTATATTTTGTTGAAGTTGAAGTGTTGATAGATGGGTTTCCATAATCAGATAAATAAACTTTGTTGGGGAAGAGAAACATCGTGTATTGCCTGTGGGCTTTATGAAATCCTGCTGGGAAATCCTCAGAAGCTGGGCGACTTTTGCTAGGGAATCTTTGAGGTGGTAACTAGAAGTTTTGCTTCATCAAAGATATGAAGGCAAAAGGCACCATTAGGCTACATGCTGGGGATATGACAATGATCCTATAACAGGGTGTTCTTGCTTCCACTCTGTTTATACAAAGTATATGCGAGGTTTTATGGAATGGCCCATAGATGTTGTCATGTTTCTTAAAGCCATTAGTGATTGTCTTTCTATTTAGTTTTCCTTTTATGCGTTCATTTATAAATAGTAATTACATTCAAATGCATATGCTCAAAAATAAATACTGGACGTTTTTTGCACACAAAACAGGAACACTAAAAGAGAGACAGATAGTTTTGCACTTTCAAAGAAATATCTTTGTATTAACTTGAATAAGTATTTTTATACAAAGAGACGAACATCCTAGTAAGAGAATGTCGTCATAAAAATGAAAACTGATACAAAGAAAAGACAGCTATGTGAAATAATCCCCTGGGGTTCCCACTCTGCTATAGCCTTCATGTCTCTGAGCGTCTCATCCACTTGCTGCTTTGTCCGAGGCTGATTGGATTGATTAGAAACATCCGAGTTTGACGATTAATGCTGAAGAATGGCTATAAGGTGATCCAACGGGACATAGTCATACGCTATAAATCCCTAACTTTTTCCTGGACCGCCCTTTCGGGTTTTCAGTCCACCGGGATACCTTTTTTTGCCCAAGCCGCCCTTTCAGGTTTTCGGCTTGCCGGGTGTACATATTTTTTTGTATTTATCCCTAATTTTTTCCTGAACCCTTTTGGTTCGCCGGGTTGTCCTAGCTTTTTCCTAGTCCAGTCGACCTAGTGGGTCTTTGTTTATGTGTAGTCTCTTTTAACTATGTCCGTGTTTACAGGATGCGGTAAGTCATCGCCGTCCATAATGGTTAAGATCATTGCCCCACCAGAAAATAGGTTTTTTTATCACAAACGGTCCTTCATATGTAGGAGCCCATTTTCCCTGGGATCACCTTGTGACAATATGATACGTTTGATTACCAGGTGTTGTACCCCAAAATTTGCCCTCCCATATTCTTCAAAGTTTTGACAAGCATCACCTCAAATGGTTCAAAGTCTACTCAAGGGCTACACAGTCAAGCACCCTCCTAAGCCAGTCAAATTAGGGTTTTGGTTCTTGCAAGGAAGTTGAGGTTTTCAAGGGCTCAATCGAGTCCCATATGCTCATATACATTGTCAAGCACCTACATGTCAAGTTTCAAGGCTCACAAGGTCAAGTTGCACAGTCAAAAACCCTAATTGCTCCACAATCAACTGCAGGTGCAAAATGGTCATTTGGCAGTCAAAAGTCAAAATTTTTGGTCAACATCTTATTTTGAAGCCACAATCATCATTTGGTCAAGTCTTGACCATGACTTCACAAGAATGGCTCAAAAATCATCAAGATGCAAAAGTTTCTATTCTTGGACAGCTGAAAAAGTCAACTGCAACTTGACCAAGGCATAACTTTTTCATGGTTCATCAGAAAAATCCCATCCAATGCTCATCTTGAAGGGGAAGACATTTCCTACAATTCATCTTCACATTCCAAGTCCAAGAAATGCTCTCATAAAAAGTTATCAATTTCAACATTATAGGTCATTTTCAAAAGTCAACAAAAAGGCACTTTAAGTCAAAGACCATAACTTGAGATTGGTAAATTCAAATGACATGGGACCAAAGACATTGGTTAGAGGACTTCAAGACCTTTCCAAAATGTCCAAGAACATGTTCATAGCTTTAAATTTAAGCAAGATATGCATTGGAGAAGTTGGGAAATTTTTGTGAAATGGCCAAAGTCAATTATCCTTGAAATTTCATTTTTGACAAAAAGGGCCCACTTTTTCCACTTGGTTCAGCTTAGCCATGCCTCCCACGTGTCCCACAAATTATTTCAAGATTAAAAATTAATTTTTCCATTTTTATTTAATTTTATTTGATTTAATTCATTTTAAATCTTTAAAATTCAAATAAAAATCAAGAAAATTAATGGAGGGATATCTTTGAGTTTGAATAGCTTTGATACACCATTATTCACATGCCAAATTTGTGCAAGGCCTATTCCAAGCATAAAAATTCAAATTTTGACAAGAATGGTAAGTTGCTTTAATGGAGGTTATGGCAAAATCTCAAACATAAGTGCAAGGGTTAAAGGTGCATTATATTGTTTGATTCTCATTCAAGGATACATATGCAAGCCTTCTATAGCCAAAAACACGACCTAGAACACACAAACCAAAATACAATACACATACAGTAGCTAGGTTTCTCCCTTTCTTTCTCAGGCCATCATCTCCCTTCTTCATCTACTACCCAGCTTTCACTTTGTTTCCCTTTCCTCAGGCACATCACCATCCACCCTTCTCACCAACTACCGCCATACCCTGTCTTCAATTCCCTTTCATCGCCACATATCACCTTCAATTTTCCAGCAAACATAATCAACAACCCATCTATACACCCAAACAACAACCATTTTCATTTCGCAACTTCATTCAATTCCCCCCTTCAATTTCTCTCTCCGCGCCGCATAGTAGCTACCACTAAACCACACATCAACTCACAAACCACTCCAACCTCCATCATTACCGTAAATCACCTAACCTCATCAATTCATCCCCATCGATTCCGGCCATCCATCTGCCCATGTTTCTTCTGCTCGACTTCCGCAATTTTTCCAGCGAAGCCTCCCTCTGTCTGTGCAGCATCTCCGTTTCCATCAACAACTCACCGATCTCCATCATAAATCACCACCGATGAACATATCCAATATATCATGCCGGAGATCCACCGTTATCGGCCGCGAGCCCCGGATGAGGTGAGTTTGTTTGATTCCATGTTCCTTCCATTAACCCTGTTAGTATGTTGGTTTCTCTTTCCTGAGTTTGACAGATTTGAGAAGAATAGATGAAAGAGGAAAGACGATAATGCGAGAAAGATGAAGTTGATTTGTTTTTCTATTTTTATTTTATTATTATTATACAGATTATTATTATTATTATTATTATTATTATTATTATTTTGTAAAAAAACATTAACAAATAAATTAGTTTTAATTAGGCCATTTTAACCTTTTTTAAATAACTAAAATAACTTAGAATTAGATTAACTTTTAATTTCATTTCTTTTTATTTTATTCCATGAAAACATAAAAAACACAAAAAATACTTTCTTTTAATTAAATTAATTAATTAGTCATTAGTTAGTTTTAATTTCATTTTAATTACAAAAAGACAAAAAAAATCAATTTCTTTTCTTAAAAGGGTCAACACCCTTAAGACATTCCCGATTCTTTCTTTCGCGCGAATTTTAGTTTTAATTCCTTATTTTTGGATTATTATGTAACTGCTTTCGGATGTAATAGTAATTAGGATTTTACTGCTTTATTTCTCGCACTTATTTACCAAAAAATGGGTCTTTTGTATTTTTAGCGATGTATAGACCCGCGCCTTGTAATAACGTAGGATTTATGTTTCCGCAATTTACTTTCTGCACCCCTTAACTGTTAAATGCATGAAAGAATGTATGGTAAATAAAAACAAACTCGTAGCTCACAAATAACATGTACAAAAACATTAACTGAATACAACACACAATGCACACACCACTTCTAGGGTACGCCTCACTTGTTGCCTTCGAAACGTGGTCATCAAGTATAAGACGTTTTAGCGGTCGCTCTTATGTCCAAGATCCAATTGTCTCGAAACAGTTGCCTCGAAACAGTTGCCTCGGATAAAAGGGATCTAGGACATTAGGGTTACTTCTAAGGTGTCCTAATTGTTGCTTAGGTGACCACATTGTCCCTAAAATCGAATTGACCCGAACACCTCCAACGATGGTGCTACCTACCCCTCAATGGTGGGATAGCACTATCTAAAGGAATCTTACACAGCCTAATTCCTTAGAGTAGGTAGATTCTCTTAAGTACTTGCTCTTTTCAAAACAAACAAAAATAACTTTTCGCACCCCACACTTTCAAAAAGTTTTCAAACAAAACACTTCATACACTCTTGAGGACTGATACAAGAGTTACTTAGAAGTTTTCCGAACGAACTTTTTCAAAACCCACACACACTTGAAAAGCAAACAAATTTTGAAAACATAAGAGCAAGTACCTAAGAGCCCATGGATAACCATGGATAGAAAGGGTGCTAACACCTTCCCTTTCTATAAATCTACCTCCCGAACCGAGAAACATCTCGAATAAGGAATTTTGATGTGCTTTTGTCCTTTCCATGTTGGAGAACATAAAAGACAGTGGCGACTCTTGCTTACCGTGACATTTCGCGAAACCAGCTAAAAAATAGTCAGTTCTCATTCCCACCGATCACAGAACTGGCGACTCTGCTGGGGATATCATCGTGTTTTCAATTACTTGATCTGTTTGCTTTAAAATTGCGGGCCTGTTTTGGGAGTTTCATAGATCCTAACCCGGATCTGGGGGATACCTCTTAGAAAGTAGCAACAAACTGTGAGGGAACTGTGCGGGGTATACCGACACGGTTGAAGCAGTTTGCTACGTTGATGTGGCACTTTGGTGAGTACCGGTAACCCTTGAGTCAAGTCAAGGAGAGTACGGGGCCGCCGCGTGGTGTCGTGAAGCATCAACTGACCTTAGGAACCTTACTTGACCATCCCGGCCTCTTTAGGGGTAGTGAGATGACTGACTTTGGTGCAGTCCGAAGTTGGTTGATACTCGATACTACACTCATTGAGGGTTGTTTTCTTGGAATATTTTGATCGCCAGTTCAGTGGCTAAATCAAAATAATGAACATAAAAAACAACCCTATGATATTGAGTTCCTTAGAACCCGGTTACTTTTGATAGGACAGGTTTTGAGCCCACCAACTTCAAGAGGGTAGTACCCCAAACCTCATGCTGGCCTAAACTCTAAGGGCTTTCTGGTGTGACTTGTGTGCTTTAAAACTTGAACTACTTGCATATTCTTATCTGACACATGAGTTTCTTGCAGGTTTTGTTGACAGTTCGTAATCTGGACTTATAACAGGGTTTACTTACACGCATAGCATAACATCATACCATCATACCATTGCATGCATCCTACATAAGGACTAATCCATTTCAAGGACCTCAAGGGTCTGTGATGCAGGTCATGCTGAATCAAAAGTCTAGCAAAGGGCAAAGGGGATTTATTTTCCTCTAGCCAAGGTTAATGACTTGAGTCAGGGGCTATGACCCACTCGATATGGTGAGCCTTGACTCTTGAAGAAGGACTCTCATCAACATGAAGTCCCTTCCATCAAGCTACAAAATTCAAACTCTAACAATTTTCTTGTTTACCCCGCGAGATCCTTGAAAACATTGCATGCATATCATATATATCATTGCATTACAGGTACTCTTTTTTGGACAGGTCACTTACCTTCGTCGCTGTTTATTTCAGCAATGGCTTCCCAACAAGATAACCAGGGTCTTCTTGCTAAAGAGACTCAGTTCAGGGAGATCTCCTTAAGCCTATCCAAGGGGCAGGAAGAGTTGAGGACACTCCTCATGGGGAACTTGGCCAAGAAAAGTCCCGAAGATGATAAGGACGAACGGCTGAAACGTCTGCAAGCTGAGGTAGATACAATGAGAACCCAGATGCTGGGGCAAATGGCTCTCATCCAAGGCTTATCTCGGGAGCAAGAAGAGTTGAGGACCATGATCAATCAGCTTCATCAAGACAGACACAACATGAAGCAAACAGTCCAAGTCAGGGACCAGGTCATTGATCAGCTTCCGAGAGGACAAGAGTCTGGCATGGTGAAGATTAGACCTCTCCAAATTGCTACCACTTCACAGGTCCAACCACAACCTCGCCCAGAGCAACGGGTTGATCAGAGCAAGCCAGACAAGCCTAGGAGGCAATTTACCAAGCTCAACACGTCGCTGTCTCAAGCTTTACAACATCTGTTGAGGTTGAATTTGGTAACTCTAAGGGATCCTCCTAAGAACCCCAACAAGACACCTTCAAGGTATAACCCCAACGCCCACTACGCTTATCATTCGGACAGCCCGAGGCATGCCACAAACGACTGCTGGTCTCTGAAGAACAAGATCCAGGATCTGATTGATGAAGGAGCAGTGGAATTCACCCAAGATGGCCAGGCTGAGTTCTTCTACTATCCCTGCAAGATTCATCACTTGAAGTGACTAGTTCAAATTAGAAGACTTTTGTTCATTAGATTTTTCAAGTTGTAATTTTCTTTTGATTGTTCAAACAATTATTGTCATAGCAAACTTTATTACTTTATCAATGTATCACATATGTCTGTTTTGAATCAATATATTCGCATTCTCTATATGCAAACTGTTTTCATATTTTTATGATGATCAACCCTGGGTTGAAAATTCTAAGCCTCTTGAGGGAGGATGACAAAAACGATACCATAATCTACAGTATACTTTTGAACAGACCCCGCTGATGAGGTACAGGCATTGTTTCAATTCCTAAACACTGGATTTATAAGGAAGATAATCCCTCGTCAACCCCTTTGAGCCAAAGAAGTAGGAGTTTTTTATTTTCGAAAATTAAAACCCTTAATCATAACCTGGGGCAGGGTAGTTCTCTCAGTTGATCCCGGTGCACAGCGAATAGCATCCAAGGAGTCCTTCCAAAACGAAAAACAGTGATGGTTCCGAATAATCATAAAGACAGGCAGTCACCATTTCTCAAAATAAAATCCCAACAAGTCAAAACCTATGAAGGAGACTTACAAAAACTAGGGCATCCCGTTGACTGTAATCACAAAAGAAATAGTTCAGGCAAAAAAAACAGGGATAACGAAATCAAAAAGAAAGAGGTCCTACAAACCCTCAACAAAAATGACTGCCTGTTTCAAAATAAACTGTCAATGTCCAAACCATCACTGGAACATCAGAGCAAAGACTCAAACAAGGTCTAACGCACGATCAGCTGAGTTTAGGTTTGAAGAACATCACGAAGAGCGGGTGGGTACAAATAATTTGAGCCTTTATCCTTTGTTTCTTAAACCGTGAACCAGGCCACGCTACAACCCTTAAAAGTCCTAGCTGAAGCATGGGTTAGTTCGAGAGCATACTGTTACGAAAGGTATCCTGACTCCTTAAGGCTTACGGTAAAATAATGAGTTGACATCACGTTTTACAAAAATTCATTTGTTTTACAAAACTACATTTTCAAAAAAAAAATTCAAGACAGACATACGCTTTGCATTCTTAAAATAATATTGTTTGCATATGACTATTTGTTCAACAGCAGAGAAATTCGCACGACGAATGTCTAATGAACAAAAACACCTCCAATCAAGGGGCATGGCATGATCATTATCCAACATCTAGGGCAGTTAAGTCAAGATTCGGAGAATCTCTCAAATGCCAAATAGCCAGGGGCAAACCTCCCTCTGAGTCACTTGGGGCATTGGACAGGAATTCCAGCAACAAATCTTGGACGATCAAACGAGGATCTTCTGGTAGTAGGGCAACGCAACACTACTGACAGGGGCACCTCCCTACATCCTGAGAGCACGGACATAGTCGAAAACAATACTACGCACAACCAAAGACCCGCTAGGTTGACACACTTAGGAAAAAATAAGGGCTTCCCGGCGAACCAAAAGGGTTCGGGCAAAAATAAGGGATGAAATGAAAAAAAATCTGTACACCCGGCAAGTCGAAAACCTGAAAAGGCGACTTGGGCAAAAATGGGTATCCCGGTGGACTGAAAACCCGAAAGGGCGGTCCAGGCAAAAATTAGGGATCAGAAGCGTACGATTATGTCCCGTCATCTTGGCACTTGCCTACCAGAAGAAGATTCGTCAATCGGCAATCATCAAACACCTCACAGGCCTTCTTCTCCCGCAGAAACTGGGGTAATAAGAATTGTCTAAGCAATCTAGTTGCTTTATCCACCAAGGTACCAAGGTAGGTTCAGCTGAAGAACGTAACCAAGATACCTCCACTCTCCGTAGAGTAAGACAAATCATAAATACTCTCCCCAAGCAGAGTTGGTCTCCCGTCAGCCCTAACAAGGCACTGTATCTCCAGCAAGTCAGCAATACTCTCCCCAAGCAGAGTTAGCCTACTGTCAGCCTTAAGGAAGTTGGGTATCCCCAGAAGATCTCAATGTTCCCCAGCGGAGTATACAGATGTTCCTAAGCAAGCATCCCTGGCAGTCTTAAGATAAGATTGTTCCCCGGTGGAATACCAGACACTCCAGTGGAGCCACTTCCCCAGTACAGTTCAAAAGTTTCCCCAGGAAAGTGAATCAATCTCCCCAATAGATTCTGGAAGCTTATCCCCATTAGATTTCGGAAGCTTATCACCTACAGAGTACGAACGCGCCTCCCCGGTTTTATTCAAAGGTTATTTCCCCACCAGAGCTTATAAATGGGTTATCCTCAGCGAATTACAACGGAAAGATCGTCCTCGGCGAAGTTCTTCCTATCCCCCAGCGGAGTTCATCTTCCAACAAAGCTTATCAACAGGAATCCACGGCGGAGTTCTCATCAAACCTCAGCGAAGTATCTCCTCCCACAGAGTATTTCCCCGCCGAGTAATCTCTCCAACAAGTTTATTCCCCAACAGAGTCATCTTCTCCTACCGGATTATTCTTGCAACCATCATCCCCAGCGGAAACGAAGAACTCTCCTCTTCAACATCAGCCCAGGATTTGACTTCCCGGCATTCGTCAAGGATTTATTTTCCTAGACAAAAATATAGTCATAAACATCACATCTTCATACATTATAGCATGCACATACGCATCATGGACATACAATCTCATTTATTCTGAGAACATCACGCATGTCATACATCATGACATTGCATACAACTAACGTTTTGTCTTTTCAGGACCAAGATCAATACAAAGATGATTACTATCAACTGTCGCAATTCCAGATTCGATACCTAGCCAGGGCATATCTGTGAGCGACTATTTTCCGGACTCGATTCCTGTATCCTGCCAGGGCACGTCTGAAGAGTTTGAAGATCCGATTCCTGTATCCAGCCAGGGCGTATCTGTTGAAGACTATTTTCGGACTCGATTCCTGTATCCTGCCAGGGCACGTCTGAAGAGTTTGAAGATCCGATTCCTGTATCCTGCCAGGGTGTATCTGTTGACGACTATTTTCCAGATTCGACTCCTGTATCCAGCCAGGGCACGTCTGAAGAGTTTGAAGATTCGATTCCTGTATCCATCCAGGGCGTATCTGTTGAAGACTATTTCCGGATTCGATTCCTGTATCCAGCCAGGGCACGTCTGAAGAGTTTGAAGATCCGATTCCTGTATCCAGCCAGGGCGTATCTGTTGACGACTATTTCCGGACTCGATTCCTGTATCCTGCCAGGGCACGTCTGAAGAGTTTGAAGATCCGATTCCTGTATCCAGCCAGGGCGTATCTATTGACGACTATTTCTGGACTCGATTCCTGTATCCTTCTAGGGCACGTCTGAAGAGATTGAAGACCCGATTCCTGTATCCAGCCAGGGCGTATCTGTTGACGACTATTTCCAGACTCGATCCTTGTATCCTGCCAGGGCACGTCTGAAGAGTTTGAAGATCTGATTCCTGTATCCAGCCAGGGCGTATCTATTGGCGACTATTTCCGGACTCGATTCCTGTATCCTGCCAGGGCACGTCTGAAGAGTTTGAAGATCCGATTCCTGTATCCAGTCAAGGCGTATTTGTTGACGACTATTTCCAGATTCGATTCCTGTATCCAGCCAGGGCACGTCTGAAGAGTTTGAAGATTCGATTCCTGTATCCAGCCAGGGCATATCTGTTGACGACTATTTCCATATTCGATTCCTGTATCTAGCCAGGGCATATCTGTTGACGACTATTTCCATACTCGATTCCTGTATCCTGCCAGGGCACGTCTGAAGAGTTTGAAGATCCGATTCCTGTATCCTGCCAGGGTATATCTGTTGACGACTATTTCCGGACTCGATTCCTGTATCCAGCCAGGGCGTATCTGTTGACGACTATTTCCGGACTCGATTTCTGTATCCTGCCAGGCCACATCTGAAGAGTTTGAAGATCCGATTCCTGTATCCTACCAGGGCGTATCTGTTGACGACTATTTTCGGACTCGATTCCTGTATCCTGCCAGGGCATGTCTAAAGAGTTTGAAGATACGATTCCTGTATCCAGCCAGGGTGTATCTATTGACGACTATTTCCGGATTCGATACCTGTATCCAGCCAGGGCACATCTACATAAAGAGTTTGAAGATCAACCCCTGTAACAGGCCGGGTAATTATCTTTCTTTCTCAAATACGCAAGTTCTCGCTAAGGAATCTCTTACGCGATCGACACCTCCCGATGGCATCTATAAGCCCATCTCCACAACTATCTATTACAGTTCCAAATGGCATCTATAAGCCCATTCCCGACAAGGTTCTGTCACATCTCCAGATGGCATCTATAAGCCCATCCTCCTATCCACCATCTTTCCAAATGGCATCCGTAAGCCCATTCCTGCCACCGCACTGCTGATACTCTACTATGTGAGTGCAAATTTCTGGGCACTCTAGTGTTCAATCATCTTTCACCCTCGGATCACGAAAGGCACACAAGCCAATCTACATCCTCAGGTCTAAGAAGATTGAACAGGGGCAACTGTTGTACCCCAAAATTTTCCCTCCCATATTCTTCAAAGTTTTGACAAGCATCACCTCAAATGGTTCAAAGTCTACTCAAGGGCTACACAGTCAAGCACCCTCCTAAGCCAGTCAAATTAGGGTTTTGGTTCTTGCAAGGAAGTTGAGGTTTTCAAGGGCTCAATCAAGTCCCATATGCTCATATACATTGTCAAGCACCTACATGTCAAGTTTCAAGGCTCACAAGGTCAAGTTGCACAGTCAAAAACCCTAATTGCTCCACAGTCAACTGCAGGGGCAAAATGGTCATTTGGCAGTCAAAAGTCAAAAATTTTGGTCAACATCTTATTTTGAAGCCACAATCATCATTTGGTCAAGTCTTGACCATGACTTCACAAGAATGGCTCAAAAATCATCAAGATGCAAAAGTTTCTATTCTTGGACAGCTGAAAAAGTCAACTGCAACTTGACCAAGGCATAACTTTTTCATGGTTCATCAGAAAAATCCCATCCAATGCTCATCTTGAAGGGGAAGACATTTCCTACAATTCATATTCACATTCCAAGTCCAAGAAATGCTCTCATAAAAAGTTATCAATTTCAACATTATAGGTCATTTTCAAAAGTCAACAAAAAGGCACTTTAAGTCAAAGACCATAACTTCAGATTGGTAAATTCAAATGACATGGTACCAAAGACATTGGTTAGAGGACTTCAAGAACTTTCCAAAATGTCCAAGAACATGTTCATAGCTTTAAAATTGAGCAAGATATGCATTGGAGAAGTTGGGAAATATTTGTGAAATGGCCAAAGTCAATTATCCTTGAAATTTCATTTTTGACAAAAAGGGACCACTTTTTCCACTTGGTTCAGCTTGTCCATGCCTCCCACGTGTCCCACAAATTATTTCAAGATTAAAAATTAATTTTTCCATTTTTATTTAATTTTATTTGATTTAATTCATTTTAAATCTTTAAAATTCAAATAAAAATCAAGAAAATTAATGGAAGGATATCTTTGAGTTTGAATAGCTTTGATACACCATTATTCACATGCCAAATTCGTGCAAGGCCTATTCCAAGCATAAAAATTCAAATTTTGACAAGAATGGTAAGTTGCTTTAATGGAGGTTATGGCAAAATCTCAAACATAAGTGCAAGGGTTAAAGGTGCATTATATTGTTTGATTCTCATTCAAGGATACATATGCAAGCCTTCTATAGCCAAAAACACGACCTAGAACATACAAACCAAAATACAATACACATACAGTAGCTAGGTTTCTCCCTTTCTTTCTCAGGCCATCATCTCCCTTCTTCATCTACTACCCAACTTTCACTTTGTTTCCCTTTCCTCAGGCACATCACCATCCACCCTTCTCACCAACTACCGCCATACCCTGTCTTCAATTCCCTTTCATCGCCACACATCACCTTCAATTTTCCAGCAAACATAATCAACAACCCATCTATACACCCAAACATCAACCATTTTCATTCCGCAACTTCATTCAATTCCCCCCTTCAATTTCTCTCTCCGCGCCGCATAGTAGCTACCACTAAACCACACATCAACTCACAAACCACTCCAACCTCCATCATTACCGTAAATCACCTAACCTCATCAATTCACCCCCATCGATTCCGGCCATCCATCTGCCCATGTTTCTTCTGCTCGACTTCCGCAATTTTTCCAGCGACGCCTCCCTCTGTCTGTGCAGCATCTCCGTTTCCATCAACAACTCATCGATCTCCATCATAAATCACCACCGATGAACAGATCCAATATATCATGCCGGAGATCCACCGTTATCGGCCGCGAGCCCCGGATGAGGTGAGTTTGTTTGATTCCATGTTCCTGCCATTAACCCTGTTAGTATGTTGGTTTCTCTTTCTTGAGTTTGACAGATTTGAGAAGAATAGATGAAAGAGGAAAGACGATAATGCGAGAAAGATGAAGTTGATTTGTTTTTCTATTTTTCTTTTATTATTATTATACAGATTATTATTATTATTATTATTTTATTTTGTAAAAAAACATTAACAAATAAATTAGTTTTAATTAGGCCATTTTAACCTTTTTTAAATAACTAAAATAACTTAGAATTAGATTAACTTTTAATTTCATTTCTTTTTATTTTATTCCATAAAAACATAAAAAACACAAAAAATACTTTCTTTTAATTAAATTAATTAATTAGTCATTAGTTAGTTTTAATTTCATTTTAATTACAAAAAGACAAAAAAAATCAATTTCTTTTCTTAAAAGAGTCAACACCCTTAAGACATTCCCGATTCTTTCTTTCGCGTGCATTTTAGTTTTAATTCCTTATTTTTGGATTATTATATAACTGCCTTCGGATGTAATAGTAATTAGGATTTTACTGCTTTATTTCTCGCACTTATTTACCAAAAAACGGGTCTTTTGTATTTTTGGCGATGTATAGACCCGCGCCTTGTAATAGCGTAGGATTTATGTTTCCGCAATTTACTTTCTGCACCCCTTAACTGTTAAATGCATGAAAGAATGTATGGTAAATAAAAACAAACTCGTAGCTCACAAATAACATGTACAAAAACATTAACTGAATACAACACACAATGCACACACCACTTCTAGGGTACGCCTCACTTGTTGCCTTCGAAACGTGGTCATCAAGTATAAGACGTTTTAGCGGTCGCTCTTATGTCCAAGATCCAGTTGCCTCGAAACAGTTTCCTTGAAACAGTTGCCTCGAAACAGTTGCCTCGAAACGGTTGCCTCGGATAAAAGGGATCTAGGATATTAGGGTTACTTCTAAGGTGTCCTAACTGTTGCTTAGGTGACCATATTGTCCCTAAAATCGAATTGACCCGAACACCTCCAACGATGGTGCTACCTACCCCTTAATAGTGGGATAGCACTATCTAAAGGACTCTTACACAGCCTAATTCCTTAGAGTAGGTAGATTCTCTTAAGTACTTGCTCTTTTCAAAACAAACAAAAATAACTTTTCGCACCCCACACTTTCAAAAAGTTTTCAAACAAAACACTTCATACACTCTTGAGGACTGATACAAGAGTTACTTAGAAGTTTTCCGAACGAACTTTTTCAAAACCCACACACAATTGAAAAGCAAACAAATTTTGAAAACATAAGAGCAAGTACCTAAGAGCCCATGGATAACCATGGATAGAAAGGGTGCTAACACCTTCCCTTTCTATAAATCTACCTCTCGAACCGAGAAACATCTCGAATAAGGAATTTTGCTGTGCTTTTGTCCTTTCCATGTTGGAGAACATAAAAGACGGTGGCGACTCTTGCTTACCGCGACATTTCGCGAAACCAGCTAAAAAACAGTCAGTTCTCATTCCCACCGATCACACAAGGTCACCAACTTGATATGCCTGACGTCTGACTTTCTTGTTAAAGGCTTTAATCATACATTTTTGGTACATCTGGCCATGGCAGACATCCGTAAGCCTCTTCTCATCGATCAAGTTCAGCTGGTCAAGTCGAGTTTGAATCCATTCATCTTCATTCAACCCCGCATCCTCTATGATTCTCAAAGAAGGTATTTGGACTTCAATTGGTAGGACAACTTCCATGCCGTATACTAAGGAGAAAGGAGTTTCCCCTGTTAATGTTCGCGCCGTTGTACGGTATCCATGGAGATCAAGTGGTAACATCTCATGCCAATCTTTATAGGTTACTGTCATTTTTTATATGATCTTCTTGATGTTTTTATTAGCAGCTTCTACATCGCCATTCATCTTCGGCCGGTAAGGAGAAGGGTTATGATGCTAGATCTTGAATTGCATGCATAGTGCAGTGATCATAGTGTTGTTAAGATTGGTACCATTATCTGTGATGATTCTTTCCGGAATACCGTACTGACAAATAAGATTCTATTTGATGAATCAGGCCATAACATTCTTGGTGACAGAAGCGAAGGAAGCTACCTCGACCCACTTCATGAAGTAATTAATGGCAACCAAGATGAAGCAGTGTCCATTATAAGCTGTAGGTTTGATTTCTCCAATCATGTCAATGCCCCACATCACGAATGGCCAAGGAGCAGTCAGGACGTTTAGAGGAACTGGAGGCACATGTACCTTGTCAGCATAGATCTGACACTTGTGGCAGGTTCATGAATGTTGATGACAATATGCTTCCATGGTGGACCAATAGTATCCTGCCCGTAGGATCTTTTAGCCATTGTGTTCCCACTGGGATGAGTGCCAAAGGTACCTTCATGTAAATCAACCATGATCTTGTCTGCCTCACTCTTGTCTATGCACCGAAGCAAAGTAGAGTCGTGGTTGTGCTTATAGAGAATCTCATTACTGAGGAAGAACTTAACAGAGAATCTTCTCAGGAATTTCTTGTCATTGACTGAAGTTCCCTCCGGATACTCTTGAGTATCAAGATATATCTTAATTTCATGGAACCAAGGCTTGGACACTACTTATTCAGTATTAATCTCGTGACAGTAAGCTGGTTCATCCATCCTCTCAATGGTGATCCGGGGAGCCTCGTCATCCCACTTGATTTTGAACATGGATGACATAGTGGCTAGCGCGTCTGCTAGTTGATTTTCCTCTCGCGGAAAATGATCAAAGGTAATTTCCTCAAAATATGGGATTAATGTCAACACATGTTCTTTGTAGGGGATGAGATTAAGGTGCTTCGTGTCCCACTCTCCTTTGATATGACTGATGACTAAGGTTGAATCTCCAAATACACTTAAGGACTTGAGTCCCAAATCTATGGAAGCTTTGAGACCTATAATACACGCTTCATATTCCGCCATATTATTGGTACAGTTGAAACATAATCTAGCAGTGAAGGGAGTATGGCATCCTTCGGGGGATATGATCACAACGCCTATGCCGTTGCCGAGTGGGTTGGAAGCTCCGTCAAAAACCAAAATCCATCAAGATCCTTGTTCAGGTCCGTCATATGGTCTGAGTTCTTCACAATTGTTTACCAACATGATGTCTTCGTCCAGAAATTCGAAATTCATGGATTGATAGTCATCCATAGCCTGATGAGCAAGGTGATCGGCTAACTTTTATTGCTTTTTGGGTAATGTATTGAATGTCGTATTCAGTCAGGACCATCTGCCATCTTGCTATTCTTCCAGAGAGGGCGAGCTTCTTGAATATGTATTTAATTGGATCCATCTTGGATATTAATAAGGTAGTATGGGTCAACATATACTGTCTTAGCCGGTGAGCAGCCCATGCCAGAGCGCAACAAGTTTTCTCGAGCAATGAATATTTGGTTTCACAGTCGGTAAACTTTTTGCTCAGGTAGTATATTGCATGCTCTTTTCGGCCAGACTTGTCCAGCTTCCCCAGCACACACCTCATTGAATTTTCTAAGACAGTTAGATATATGATCAAAGGTCTTCCCTCGACTGGGGGCATCAAAACGGGAGGCTCTTGAAGGTACTCTTTGATCCTGTCGAAAGTAGCCTGGCAGTCGTCGTTCCATTCCAACACTTGATCTTTCTTCAGTAATTTGAAGATTGGTTCACAAGTAGCAGTTAAATGGGAAATGAATCGGGCGATATAGTTCAGCCGTCCTAAGAATCCCCTAACTTCCTTCTCAGTGCGAGGAGAAAGAATTTCTTGTATTGCTTTTACCTTTGCCGCTGACAATGAAGCATAAGAGTTTGCCGAACCTTACTCCAAAAGTGCATTTATTCGGGTTTAGCCGTAGTTTGTATCTCTTCAGTCTTTCAAATAGTTTCTGCAGATGGTCCAGGTGTTCCACTTCAATTTGAGATCTGGATATCATGTCATCCATATAGACCTCTATCTCATGATGGATCATATCTTGAAACAGAGCTACCATGGTGCGCTGATAGGTTTCCCCATCATTCTTTAACCCGAATGGCATAACTTTGTAACAGAATATCCCCCACTGTGTGACGAAGGTCATTTTTTCCATGCCCCCAGGTTCCATTTTGATCTGGTTGTATCTGGAGAAACCATCCGTGAAGGAAAATACTTTATGTTGTGCGGTGTTGTCAACCAGAATATCGATGTGGGGAAGCGGGAAGTCATCCTTGGGGCTTGCCCTATTCAAGTATCTGTAGTCCACATACATACCTTACCGTCCTTTTTAGGCACCAGAGCAACATTGGCGACCCATTATGGATAGGAGGTGACAACTAAGAATCCGGTGTTGAACTGCTTCATGACTTAAGTCTTTATTTTCTCTGACATTTCTAGCCTCATGCGTCAGACTTTCTGTTTTACCATAGGGCAGTATTCTTTTGTCGGCAGACGATGGACCATGATGTCGGTGTCGAGTCCTGGCAAGTCTTTGTATGACCAGACAAAGACATCAACATAGTCATGTAGTAACTGATTTAAGCGCTTCTTGACACTAGGCTCTAAGTTGGCACCTACCCTGACTTCTTTCTTGTCCTCTTCAGTACTTAAGTTAACTGTTTCCACTGGCTCTTCATGGGGTTGTATGGTCCTTTCTTCATGTTGCAATAACCTGGCTAGTTCTCTTGGTACCTCACAATCTTCCTCACCTTCGTCTTCGGCTTGGTAGATCGCATTTTCAAAGTCATGATATGCCATAGCAGAATCGTTACCCATGGAATCCTGAGTGGATGTGGATCTGCATTTTGATATGTGAGTGTGTGTAAGAGCATAACTATCTTTGAACAAATAAAAAGGTAAAGAGCGTAAAATTTGCATGCAAAAACGTCCATGATTTATTGATGACATATGAAGATGAAGTAACAACCCTCACAAATGGACCGTTGTGCCTCGGGTAAGACACAAGGTTTCAAAGTCTAAATTGTGTAATTATTACAAGTCCGAAAAAAAATTAAAAGACAATTACTCATGGATAAAAGTAATAGGGACAAATTCTCTGGCCTCCCAATTGTTGAGTCCTCCGCTGACAGTTGAGAAAATCCACTCATCCAGGTCACAACTGCCATCACTGTCTTCCACTGTGTTGAATCCCTGATTGCTGATACATAAAGGTGGCCCCCCTGCGCGAGTTCATCGAACAACTCTTTGTGCCTACGAAGTAAAACTCAAACCAAATTTGTTGGATTTGTAGGGAATATCCGGAAGTTGACCCCAGATAGTGCATCCACCTTCTTTGATCACTGCTCTACATCCTTCAGAGAGGCCATTTTCAATGGCGGTCTGGTGTCCTTTGGAGTCTTGGTAGTAGTCTTGGATATCGTAACTATTTGTGGGACCTCCTCGAAATGCTGACAGAGTTTCGATGAACTCACCATCCATTTCCACGTACCTGAAAGAGTTGAGGTGGCTGATCATATATTTCTCCTCTCCATGGACAGTGATGATTTTTCCCTTGATTGGGTACTTCAATATCTGATGTAATGTAGAGGTGACGGCACCAGCGCCATGAATCCAAGGTCAACCCAATAAACAGGAATAGAAAGCGCAGATATCCATCACATAGAAAGTTGAATCAAAGGTATGAGTTCCAACTTTTATAGGGATATCAACTTCTCTGTGCATTGTCCTCTTAGAACCATCAAAGGCCCTCACCATAATGTGGCTAGGCTTTAAAGTGAGTCCCTCGCAATCTAGCCGATCAAGAGCAGTTTTGGGTAAGACATTCAGCGATGAGCCCGTATCCACTAGAACGTGGGCTAGTGTAGTGCCCCTGCACTCAATGGAGATGTGTAAGGCATCATTGTGTTTCCTTCCTTTGGGAGTCAAGTCGCTGTCAAAAAAGCCCAATCTGTTACCAGCAGTTAGACTGGCCACACAATTCTCAAATTGGTCAATAAAAGTCTCTTGGGGCACGTGGGCGGTCCTTAAAAACTTTACCAAGGCTTTGGCATGGGCCTCAGAACACAAAAGTAAGGCCAACGTTGATATTTTCGAGGGGGGTTTCCTCAACTGTTCCACGATGTTGTAGCCATTTTTCTTGATTATTTTTAGTATCTCCTCCATCTCTTTTCTAGAAGCTTCAGGAATATCCTCTGGGTGCGCCTTCGTCTGGACAGGCTCAGATAACACCTCCTTGCCCCTAGTCTTGGCAGCAGGGATAACAGTAGGATTATCAACGAGAGTATTACTGGGAATGGTAGAAGGAGCGGTAGCGGGAATAATTACAGGAGTAGCGATGGTATTTGGAGAGATATCGGGTGAGAAGATTCTTCCACTTCTTGTTATCTTACTGGTCCCTACGATATTGACGACGTCGGGATCAGTGTCTTTCTCAATTTTGTCTTGGACAACCAACAGATCTTGCTTGACGTTGTAGTAATAGACGTCAACCTCATAGTTCCAGGGAACAACTTTATCCGAAGAATATGGTATTGACCTTGGCGTGGTGATGATTAGGGGAGCAGACTTTGGAACAGATGTAATCCTAACAGGTCTTTTGGTAGAGACCCTGGGAGGATTGTCAGAGATGGTGATTATTGAGACATCTTCATAGGAATTTCTGATAAGAGGAACTTTTCAAACAGGATTTCTTTGTTAGCCATCAAATGCTGGACGCCTGTCTTCAGTAACAAACAACCATTGGGTAGAGACATGCATAAGTGACAACTTTCATCACAACCCGGAAACAGACCGACTCGCAAAAGATTCTGTTTAATGGTTAAAAGAGGAGTAGTTAAATCATTCACGGAGGAAACAAAACACTCATCATGAACAAAATTGACACCTTGACCGTGTTTGGGCATTGGCGCTATTATCACATTCGGTGTTTCTGGGGGATCAAACTCAATCTCTTTCGCCTCGATAAGGTCTTGTATCTTATTCTTCAAGGCCCAACAATCGTTGGTATCATTCCCCTGGCTTTCAGAATGATAGGCACATCGAGCATTCAGGTTGTAGCAAGGAGAAGCTGTATTGGGGTTCTTGGGAGATTTCTTTAGGGTCACCAGATTGGACTTCAAAAGATGCGACAAAACTTGAGACAAGGTCATGTTGATTAGGGTGAATCGTCTCATGGGCGCCTCTGGCCTGCGTTGATAATTTCTCTACTGATTTGGTGTAGGATTAGAAATCATAACAACCCATATCGTGAGGTGACGTTCAGTTTTGTTTTGATTCCTATGGTCATATGCAACATTGACCTTCTTTTTTACGGTAAAGGGTTTCTTCATCGTGCTTAAGGATGCATCTCTCTGAATTTTGCCACTTTTTATACCGGCTTCTACCCGTTTACCAGTCATGATTAGTTCAATAAATCCATCTGAAGAGCTTCCGATTAGGTGGTTGAAGAATGGACCAGATAGCGTGCCTAAGAACATATCCACCAATTCTCTATCAGATAAAGGGGGTTGGACTCTTCCCACGAGATCCAGCCATTTTTGAGCATAGGTTTTGAAACCTTCACCTGCACCCATAGACATGCCTTGCAATTGTGTCCGAGTTGGAGCTAAGTCTGTGTTATATTGGTATTGCTTGTAAAAAGCGGCAACCAAATCTTCCTAATTGCGAATATTGGTCCCTTCCAACTGATAGAACTAATCCAACTACGTCTCCGACAAGCTTTCTTAGAATAAATGCACCCATAGATTCCTATCCGCAGTATGGGGTTGAATTTTCATGACGTATGACCTTAAATGCAGCTTTGGACAAGAAACACCGTCATATTTAGAGAAAGTAGGGACCTTGAATTTCTATGGGATGACAACCCCTGAGACAAGTCCCAGCTCTTCAAAATCCAATCTGGGTACTGTGATCGGTGGATCTGGAACTGACTGTTTAACGCTGGTTCGCGAAATGTCGCGGAAGCAAGAGTCGCCACCGTCTTTTATTTTCTCCAAATGGAAAGGACAAAAGCACAGAAAAATTCCTTTAAAGAGATTGCTCTCGGTTCGGGAGGTAGGTTATAGAAAGGGAAGGTGTTAGCACCCTTTCTATCCATGGTTGTCCATGGGCTCTTAGATACTTGCTCAATGTGTTTTCAAATTGTTTTGCGTGCTTTTCAATGTGGGTTTAAAAAGTTTCTTTGAAAAATTTCAGTTCGACTCGTACGTCAGAGTGTTTGAAAAGTTTGCTTCGAAAGCTTTTGAAAAGTGTCAGTGTGAAAAGATTGTTTGTTTGTTTTGAAGAGAGCAAGTATCTACGAGAACCTACCTACTCTAAGGAATTCGTCTGTGTAAATGTCCTTGAAAGTAGTGCCATCCCACCATTGAGAGGTAGGTAGCACCACCGTTGGAGGTGTTCGGGTCAATTCGATTTTAGGGACATGGTGATCACCAGAGCAATGGGAAGACACCTTAGAAGCTACCCTCATGCCAGGTTCCCGGATCATGAGGACTTACTAAGACGTCCTCTACTCGACGACCACCTTTCGAAAGGCAACAGTGAGGCGTACCCTAGGGGTGGTGTGTGCGATTCGTGTGTCATGTTTCAGTTATTGGTCTTGTCATGTTTGTCGTGTTCTACGCTTGATTTTAATTAGACATTCATTCTTTCATGCTCGGTTAACAGTTAAATATTTTGCGAGGAAATAAATCTAAACTATTACAAATGGCGCGGGTCCACATCGCCAAAATTAAACCGGACCCGATTTAGCGAAAAAAATAAATAATGCGAAGAAATAAAGTGCGAAAAATAAATTACATGGCTTAGGGACAATTACATAATTATAATTACGACATAAGATAAATGCGCAAATTAAATAATTGAAACGACGGGCGTTGGACCCTTTTGCAAACAATTAAAATTAATAGGAAATTAAAAATCAAAAATTAAATGTTTTTTGGTATTTTGGATTTAATGAAAAAAAGGAGAACTAATTAAAATTAAATTAAACGGCAAACCCTAAATTCTAATATTTTTTATTTATTAAGAAAAAATTAAAATATGACCTAAATTAACCTAATTCATTTATGTACAATTTAAAGAGGAAAATAAATAAATAAATAATAATTATTATTCTAAAAAAAAAAGGAATAAAAAATAGCAATTAACCTAATTCTACATTTTTTTGATTTTTATTAAAAGGATTTAAAATTGAAAACCTAATTACACTAAATAATCTACATTTTTATTTATTCATGAAAATAGTTAATATATAAACATTTATTAATTTTTTTGTATTTTCTGATTTTTTATAATGTTTTTAGATTTTTTTGTTAAAAATAATTAATTAAAACAAACAATTAAGATAAACATAACAATTAAAATAAATGAAATAAAAAAAAGGAAATCAAACCAGAGTGGGGTGTAATCCCCAATTTAGGAGGTGTTTTTTGTGAAAAGCCTGGCCCAATAAGCATGGAATTTCATTGACTTTTTGGATCATGTGTCATGCGTTGACTGATATTCATTGCACTTCTGGAATCCATGCCCTTGGTTTGGTTGCCTGGGACACGTGGGTGGCTTGGATATAGCGTGTATGGTGAATCTTCATGTGAGACCTGTATGAGATTGCCAAAGGAAAAATAACATGAAATTTTGCAAGACCTGGGATTTGAACCCAGGTCTTTGAGGTCATATGCATAGTGCGTTGCCAGCTGAGCTACGTGATTCCATTTAATATATAATACCAATTAAATATCAAAAAGCAAAATCAATGCGTAGTGGGCAAAACGCGCGTGAATTCAAACTGGCCTGTCTCCGTGTGACAACTCATCGTCTCTTTCGTTTTCTGAAATATGAAGGACAGAGGCAACGGTTTTTGATCGTGGCCTTAGGGGACTTAGAAGAAAATAGCGACTGGCCCCTCGTCGCTCATAAATTGAGCGCGAGGGTGCCATGGTCTTCGTCTCAACCCGCTTAAGCCATTGGTACTAGCCTGGAAGCCTGATTTTTCCTTGGTCAAAAACCCCCAAATCTGAAACCTGCAAACCCTAGAGGGCGCTCATGGTGAAATCATGCTTATGCCACAAAAACTCAATTAATTATAATGGTTAGTTCATAAACTTCATAAGGAGTAATAATCCACAAAGAAAAATGCAAGAGAATGCTTAAATCGTGCTATGCGAATTCAAAATTTTCTTGGTTCAGTTTGACTTAGAGGTACCGTTTCAAGATGTTTTTGCTGTTGTTAATGATTGGTACACGTCCAGAATTGTTCAAGGAAGCTATTGCAAAAGGAATGGAGCTTTGAATCAGTCTCTAGGGTGGATTTCAGAATTGGATTTTTTGAGAAATTTTGCAAGTTTGTGTATGGGTTTGCTGCGCAGTTTTCAGTCTTTTTTCCTTAGGTTTGTGGTTCTGAATATGTATGGAGCATTTTAGGTCAACAATTTTCAACAAAATCTCTTGCATTCAAGGATTAAAGATTTGATTTTTTTTCCATTATACTTTCAATCTTTTTCACATGGTTTTTGTGCAAATCATATCCAATTCAATCCAATTCTTCCCAATCAGCATGTGCACGAGTTATAGAGGCCAAATCATGCATAAAAAGATTTTTTCATGTTAGGTTTATATTTTTCATGAATTAAAATCATTTAAATGAATATAAATTAATATTAATTCAAATAAATAATTAAAAAATATGAGAATACTTCCCTTTGGGCCTAGTGGTCGTGCATAGGCTTGGCATGAAGAAATTTGGAAGATAATTGGGCCCATTTGCATTTTTAAGCCTTTTGCATCATTGTTGACTTTCAAAAATTTCCAAAAATTTCCCAACTTCCACAAGGCATAACTTGGTCAATTTTTAAGCTTTTCACATGTTCTTGGACATTTTGGAAAGGTCTTTGAGTCCTCTAACCAATGCCTTTGGTCCCATGTCATTTTGATTTACCAATCTCAAGTTATGGCCTTTGACTTAAAGTCACTTTTTGTTGACTTTTGAAAATGACCTATAATGTTGAAATTGATAACTTTTTGTGAGAGCATTTCTTGGACTTGGAACATGAAGATGAATTGTAGGAAATGTCTTTCTCTTCAAAATGAGCTTTGGATGGAATTTTTCTGATAATCCATGTGAAAGTTATGCCCTGGTCAATTTCAGTTGACTTTTTCAGCTGTCTAAATATAGCAACTTTTGCATCTTTGATGATTTCTGAGCCAAATTTTGAGAATCATGATCAAGCATTGATCAAATGATGTTTGTGGCTTCAAAATGATATATTGACCAAAAATTTGAACTTTTGACTGTCAAATGACCATTTTGCCCCTACAGTTGACTGTAGTGCAATCTAGGGTTTTGACTGTGCAATTTTGAGCTGAATGCCTTGAAACTTGACATGAGGATGTTTGACCATCTTTGTAGGCATATGAGACTTGATTGGGTCTTTGAAAAGTTCATTTGCTTGACCAGAACTCAAACCCTAGTTTTGACTGTATAGGAGACAGTTGAGCTGCACAACCCTGGGGGAATTTTGTGACCTTGACTTTGACCATTCTTGATGAATATGGGAGGGCAAATTTTGGGGTACAACAGTTGCCCCTGTTCAATCTTCTTAGACCTGAGGATGCAGATTGGCTGACGTGCCTTTCGTAATCCGAGGGTAGAAGATGATTGAACACTAAAGTGCCCAGAAATTTGCGCTCACATAGTGACAGTGATGGGGAATGGGCTTATAGATGCCATTTAGGGATTGCTGAATAGGGTGATGGGCTTATAGATGCCATCTGGATGCTGATTGCGTAAGAGATTCCTTCGCTAGAACCTGCATACCTGCAAAAGAGAAAATGAGTACCTGACACGCTGCAGGAGCTGATTTTAGATGCTTGGTATAGATGTGTCCTGACTAGTTACAGGAGCTGAATTTGGAGCTTCAAACGCTGATGAATGAACCAGGGATGGTTACTGCCTTAACCTGAATGATAAGTGAACCTTGGATGATTTTAACTTCAACAACGCTCGTTGAGAAAATCTTGGTGAGGATTACCACCTTCGTAGTGTCAGGAAGAGAACCAAAGGACATTATAATCTCAAAGGGAGTCACCTTACTCACCGCTGGAGAGGGAACTATAGGAAATTATAATCTGAAGGGAAATATCACCTCACGCTCATGCCGGAGAGGGAAACATCTGAAGAAGGAATTACCACCTCACACGCCGTTTGGAGAGGGGACCATAAGAGAATATCACCAGGGTCTTTATCAGAAAAATCTGTTTGGAGTCGATTTAACTGGACTGGAGGAATCCTTGAAATGTGTTTGAGAATTTCAACTGTATCTTTCCTGAAAGGTAAATGTCAGTTATATGCAATGCATGATATGGATCAAGCCATGATGTTCTTAACATAAATGAGGTTCGTATGATGCAGTGCGTTATGCATGCTGTGATGATGTATGTAATGATTCATGTATGTTTTTGTCTAGGAAAATAAATCCTTGACGGGTGCCGGGAAGTCATATCCTGGGCTGATGTTGAGTAAGAGATTTTGCTTCCGCTGTGGATGATTCGTTGCAAGAATACTGGTAGGAGGAGATAACTCCGTTGAGGAATGAAATAATTCTGCGGGAGAAAAGATACTCTAGCGATCATGCTGGGGAGTGCTACTCTGTGGGGATAGCGATGCTTTGCTGAGTTGGTGAAGATAACTCCGCTGGAGATACCGTTGATGAGTTATGCTGGGGATAACCTTTGTTGTGCTGGAAGTGTTGATAGACTTCGCTGGGGATAGGAAGATACTTTGCCGAGGACGCTCTTTCCGTGGCTTTTGGCTGAGGATAACCCAGTTATATCCTGTTACGGAAATAACTCTTTAAGTCAAGCCGGGACGACGCGTTCTGCGAGGGATAAGCTTCCAGAATCTACTGGGGATAAGCTTACTGCTTGGGGAGATATGAATTCCAATTTTGCTGGTGAAGCTGGATTGGACTCTTCTGGGGGAGTTTCGGACTTGTAATGCTGTAGATTGAAAGAGGGAGCCTATGTAAGGTTGCCTGCTGATGAGCTCGTGTAAAACCGCATCTGAAATGGGGAAGGAACCTGTGTAGGGTTACTTTGATGACGAGCTCGTGTTAAACTGCATTCTTGGAAAGGGAGAACCTGTGTAGGGTGTCCGGGCGACGAGTCCATGTAAAACTGCATCTTGAATAGGGGGAACCGGGGTAGGGTTGCTTGGTGAGGTAAGTTCATGTAAAACTTCTCGATGAACCGGGGTGAGGTTATCTTGAGATAGATCCGTGTGAGATTTCTTGATGAACCGGGGTAAGGTTGCTTCGGGATAAGTTTGTGTAGAACTTTGATGAACCGGGGTTAGGTTACTTGGATAAGTTTGTGTAAAAACTTTGATGAACCGGGGTTAGGTCATCTTGAGATAGGTCCATGTAAGACTTCAGGAGGAACCGGGGTTAGGTTACTTGGATAAGTTTGTGTAAAAACTTTGATGAACCGGGGTTAGGTCATCTTGAGATAGGTCCATGTAAGACTTCAGGAGGAACCGGGGTTAGGTTACTTGGATAAGTTTGTGTAAAAACTTTGATGAACCGGGGTTAGGTCATCTTGAGATAGGTCCATGTAAGACTTCAGGAGGAACCGGGGTTAGGTTACTTGGATAAGTTTGTGTAAAAACTTTGATGAACCGGGGTTAGGTCATCTTATGGAGGAGGAGTCTGTGTATGACTTTGTCTGAAGGTTGAGAAGAAACCGGTGTTGGGTTGCATGATTTTAATTAAGTGGATGATTGTCCTGTTTGGTTTCGGATGTTAACCCACGATCTGGAATTTGTAAAGGTAGATGGTAATCGTCCTTATGTTGATCTTTCCTTTGTACTTTGGTTAAAAGAGCAATTGGATCGCCTGGATAACTCATTATTGCCCCTGTTTCGGAGGTGAGGGAAGAGGACACCTGTGTGGGTGATTGACAAATCTTCGGGTAGACAAGTGACGAGATGCCGGGACATAGTCGTACGCTTTGATCCCTAACTTTTGCCTGGACCGCCCTTTCGGGTTTTCAGTCCACCGGGATACCCATTTTTGCCCAAGCCGCCCTTTCAGGTTTTCGACTTGCCGGGTGTACATGTTTTTTCGTTTCATCCCTTCATTCTGCCCGAACCCTTTTGGTTCGCCGGGAAGCCCTTATTTTTGCCTAGGTGTGTCAACCTAGCGGGTCCTTGATTTTGCGTAGTATTCTTTTCGACTATGTCCGTTCTCTTAGAATGTAGGGAGTTGCCCCTGTTAGAAGTATTTTGTCATGCCCCCGATAATGGGCAATGCTCCTACTGTGCCCCTTGATTGGAGGTACTTCTGTTCACAAGGTGTTCATCGTGCGAATTTCCCTGCTGTTCAAACAAATAGTTATATGCAAACAAGGTTATTTTAAGAATGCAAAAGCCTATGTCTGTCTTGAATTTTGAAAATGCATTTTTTGTAATACAGTGCGGTGTCAACTCAAGATTTTATAGTAAACCTTCAGGAGTCAGGATACCTTCATAACAGTATGCTTTCGAACTAACCCATGCTTCAGCTAGGACTTTTAAGGGTTATATTGTGGCCGGGTTCACGGTTTAAGAAACAAAGGATAAAGGCTCGAATTATTTGTACCCACCCGCTCTTCGTGATGTTCTCCAACCCTAAACTCAGTTGATCGTGCGTTAGACCTTGTTTGAGTCTTTGTTCTGATGTTCCAATGATGGTTCAGATGTTGATGATTTATCCTGACTAAGCAGTCATTTTTGTTTTTGCTGAGGGTTTGTAAGACCTCTTTTGATTTTGGTTATCCCTTTCTTTTTTTTTTGCCTGAACTGTTTCCTTTTTGGGATTACAGTCAGCGGGATGCCCCAGTTTGGTAAGTCTTCTTTATTGGTTTTGACTTTTTGGGCTTTTCCTTTATGATTTTTTTGATAATGATGACTGCCTGTCTTTATGATTGTTCTGAACCATCCTTGTCTTTTGTTTTTGAAAAACTCATTTGGTGCCATTTATTGTGCACTTGGATCAACTGAGAGAACTACCCTGCCCCAGGTTATGATTAAGGGTTTTGATTTTCGAAAATAAAAACTCCTACTTCTTTGGCTCAGATGGGTTGACGAGGGATTATCATCCTTATAACTCCAGTGTTTAGGGATTGAAACAATGCCTGTACCTCATCAGCGGGGTCTGTTCAAAAGCATACTGTAGATTATGGTATCGTTTTCGTCATCCTCCCTCAAGAGGTTTGGAATTTTCAATTAAGAGTTGACCATTGCAAAAGTATGAAAGCAGTTATAAGAATAGTAAACATAATTAAATCAAGACAGACATGTGTAATGCATTCATGAAATAAAAGAGTTTAACATAATAATTGTTTATCTGAACAAGAAAGGAAAAATACAACTTGAATTCAAATGAACAAAAAAAAACTCTCAATCCTAGCCATGTTTTGGCAATGGAGCATTGATCACATTGGGAGTCTCAGCAGGCTCGAATTCGATCTCTTTGGCATCGATCATGTTCTGAATTTTGTACTTTAGTGCCCAACAGTCTTCAGTATCGTGCCCCGGGCTATCGGAGTGATAAGCGCATCTGGCTTCTGGATTGTAGCTGGGAGAGGAGGTCTTAGGATTGGCAGGAGGGTTGATCACTGCAATCAGGTTCATCTTCAACATATGTTGCAGTGCTTGCGACCATGGCATGTTAATGTTGGTGAACTGCCTTTTAGGCCCGTCCGGCCTTTGCTGGTTTCCCCTCTGTGGTTGGCGGCGTGGTGCAGAACCAGAGATCATGACTGCCCCTGCATGTTGATCACGGCGACCCTTTTGACCGTATGCAGCATTAGATTCCTTCTTTCCCGTGTAAGGCTTTTTATGAATATCAGAAGGTGTGGCCTCTTGAATTTTCCCGCTCTTGATACCAGCTTCAATTCTTTCGCCGGTCAGGATGAGGTCGGTAAATCCAGCAGATGAGTTACCAATGAGGTGGTTGAAGAATGGACCAGACAGGGTCCCCAAGAACATGTCCACAAGTTCACGGTCAGTCAGAGGTGGTTGTACCCTTCCAGCGAGATCTCTCCATTTCTGCGCATATTCTTTGAAACCTTCACTTGATCCTAACGACATACCCTGGAGTTGGGTACGCGTAGGAGCAAGGTCGGCATTATACTGATACTGCTTGTAGAAAGCAGTAGCCAACTCCTCCCAGTTACGAACCTTGGTCCCATCCAGCAGATAGAACCATTCGAGATGAATCCCTGAAAGACTCTCCTGGAAGAAGTGGATCCATAGATTCTTATCCGCAGAGTACGGCTGAATCTTCCGAACATAGGACCTTAAGTGCAGCTTGGGACAAGACGCCCCGTCATACTTCGAGAAAGTTGGTGCTTTGAATTTATGTGGGATAATCACACCAGTCGACAAACCCAGATCTCCGAAATCCAGCCCAGGTACCTGTTGAACCTCCATAGCTTTCATTCTGTCCTCCAGTTGCTTATATCTGTCATCAGCAGGAGGGTACTGCTCTTCATCAAAATCTGTCTCGTTGTCGGAGACCACTGGACTGGGAACCTCTCCCTCATGATGACTGCTTTTTCCCACAGATGGGGTTGTCCTCTCAGCTTCAACTTGTGGTGTATTCCCAAATCTGCGTCTATGGCTGAACAGAACAGTCCTCTTCTTTTTCTTGTCCTTCTTCAAAAGCAGAGCCTTCAGGTCTTGTTGCCCCTGGGTCAAATTCAGGATCAGCTCTTGGAACTGGGCGTTCTGAGCCTGGAGATCCTTGATGGACTGTTCAGCTGATGATCCAGGATTCATGACGATCGGCTGAAATAAACAGCGGAGAAGGGTAAGCAACCTGCAGAGAAAAAAGGGTACCTGTTATGCAATGATATATATGACATGCATGCAATGATTTCAAGGACCTCGCGGGGTAAACAGAGAAACTTGTTAGAGTTGCAAGCCGGTAACTTGATTGAAGGCACTTCATGTTGTTGAGGGTCCTTCTTCAAGGGTCAAAGGCTCACCATATCCAGTGGGTCATAGCCCCTGACACCCTTGGCTAGAGGAAAACAAATCCTCTTTGCCCCTGGCTAGATGTTTGATTTATCATGACCTGCATCACAAGCCCTTGAGATCCTTGAAATGGGTTAAGATGTATGCAGGATGCATGCAATGGTATGATGTTATGCTATGCATGGGGTAACGTGAGTGAACCCTGTTATGAGTCCTGATTAAGGACTGAAACAAAACCTGCAAGAAACAAGTGTTAGGTCACAAGCATGCAGATAATCAAGTACGAAGGCACACAAGTCACGCAAGAGAGAGCCCTTAGGTTTGGGCCAGCATGGGGTCTGGGTAGTACCCTCTTGAAGTTGGTGGGTTCAACCTGTCCTAATCAAAAGTAACCGGGTTCTAAGGGTCCCAATATCACGGGATTGCTTTCATTGTTCATCGTTTCGATTTAGCCACTGAACTGGCGACCGAAATATTCCAGGAAAGCAACCCTCAATTGAGTGTAGTATCGAGTATCAAACCAACCTCGGACTGCACCAAAGTCAGTTATCTCACTACCCTAAAGAGGCCAAGATAGTTCAATTAAGGTTCCTAAGGTCTGTTGATGCTTCACGACACCATGCGGAGGCCCCGTACTCTCCTTGACTGAACTCAAGGGTTACCGGTACACACCAAAGTGCCACATCAACGTAGCAGACTGTTTCAACCGTGTCGGTATACCCCGCACAGTTCCCTCACAGCCTTGTTGCTACTTTCTAAGAAAGGTATCCCCAGATCCGGGTGTAGGACCTATAGAACTCCCAAGCAACCCACAATTTAAAGCACACAAGGAAAACAATTGAAAACATAGTTATAAGCTAGCCCTAAGGTAAACCTCACTTTATTTAATAGTCCCCAGCAGAGTCGCCAGTTCTGTGATCGGTGGATCTGGAACTGACTGTTTAACGCTGGTTCGCGAAATGTCGCGGAAGCAAGAGTCGCCACCGTCTTTTATTTTCTCCAAATGGAAAGGACAAAAGCACAGAAAAATTCCTTTAAAGAGATTGCTCTCGGTTCGGGAGGTAGGTTATAGAAAGGGAAGGTGTTAGCACCCTTTCTATCCATGGTTGTCCATGGGCTCTTAGATACTTGCTCAATGTGTTTTCAAATTGTTTTGCGTGCTTTTCAATGTGGGTTTAAAAAGTTTCTTTGAAAAATTTCAGTTCGACTCGTACGTCAGAGTGTTTGAAAAGTTTGCTTCGAAAGCTTTTGAAAAGTGTCAGTGTGAAAAGATTGTTTGTTTGTTTTGAAGAGAGCAAGTATCTACGAGAACCTACCTACTCTAAGGAATTCGTCTGTGTAAATGTCCTTGAAAGTAGTGCCATCCCACCATTGAGAGGTAGGTAGCACCACCGTTGGAGGTGTTCGGGTCAATTCGATTTTAGGGACATGGTGATCACCAGAGCAATGGGAAGACACCTTAGAAGCTACCCTCATGCCAGGTTCCCGGATCATGAGGACTTACTAAGACGTCCTCTACTCGACGACCACCTTTCGAAAGGCAACAGTGAGGCGTACCCTAGGGGTGGTGTGTGCGATTCGTGTGTCATGTTTCAGTTATTGGTCTTGTCATGTTTGTCGTGTTCTACGCTTGATTTTAATTAGACATTCATTCTTTCATGCTCGGTTAACAGTTAAATATTTTGCGAGGAAATAAATCTAAACTATTACAAATGGCGCGGGTCCACATCGCCAAAATTAAACCGGACCCGATTTAGCGAAAAAAATAAATAATGCGAAGAAATAAAGTGCGAAAAATAAATTACATGGCTTAGGGACAATTACATAATTATAATTACGACATAAGATAAATGCGCAAATTAAATAATTGAAACGACGGGCGTTGGACCCTTTTGCAAACAATTAAAATTAATAGGAAATTAAAAATCAAAAATTAAATGTTTTTTGGTATTTTGGATTTAATGAAAAAAAGGAGAACTAATTAAAATTAAATTAAACGGCAAACCCTAAATTCTAATATTTTTTATTTATTAAGAAAAAATTAAAATATGACCTAAATTAACCTAATTCATTTATGTACAATTTAAAGAGGAAAATAAATAAATAAATAATAATTATTATTCTAAAAAAAAAAGGAATAAAAAATAGCAATTAACCTAATTCTACATTTTTTTGATTTTTATTAAAAGGATTTAAAATTGAAAACCTAATTACACTAAATAATCTACATTTTTATTTATTCATGAAAATAGTTAATATATAAACATTTATTAATTTTTTTGTATTTTCTGATTTTTTATAATGTTTTTAGATTTTTTTGTTAAAAATAATTAATTAAAACAAACAATTAAGATAAACATAACAATTAAAATAAATGAAATAAAAAAAAGGAAATCAAACCAGAGTGGGGTGTAATCCCCAATTTAGGAGGTGTTTTTTGTGAAAAGCCTGGCCCAATAAGCATGGAATTTCATTGACTTTTTGGATCATGTGTCATGCGTTGACTGATATTCATTGCACTTCTGGAATCCATGCCCTTGGTTTGGTTGCCTGGGACACGTGGGTGGCTTGGATATAGCGTGTATGGTGAATCTTCATGTGAGACCTGTATGAGATTGCCAAAGGAAAAATAACATGAAATTTTGCAAGACCTGGGATTTGAACCCAGGTCTTTGAGGTCATATGCATAGTGCGTTGCCAGCTGAGCTACGTGATTCCATTTAATATATAATACCAATTAAATATCAAAAAGCAAAATCAATGCGTAGTGGGCAAAACGCGCGTGAATTCAAACTGGCCTGTCTCCGTGTGACAACTCATCGTCTCTTTCGTTTTCTGAAATATGAAGGACAGAGGCAACGGTTTTTGATCGTGGCCTTAGGGGACTTAGAAGAAAATAGCGACTGGCCCCTCGTCGCTCATAAATTGAGCGCGAGGGTGCCATGGTCTTCGTCTCAACCCGCTTAAGCCATTGGTACTAGCCTGGAAGCCTGATTTTTCCTTGGTCAAAAACCCCCAAATCTGAAACCTGCAAACCCTAGAGGGCGCTCATGGTGAAATCATGCTTATGCCACAAAAACTCAATTAATTATAATGGTTAGTTCATAAACTTCATAAGGAGTAATAATCCACAAAGAAAAATGCAAGAGAATGCTTAAATCGTGCTATGCGAATTCAAAATTTTCTTGGTTCAGTTTGACTTAGAGGTACCGTTTCAAGATGTTTTTGCTGTTGTTAATGATTGGTACACGTCCAGAATTGTTCAAGGAAGCTATTGCAAAAGGAATGGAGCTTTGAATCAGTCTCTAGGGTGGATTTCAGAATTGGATTTTTTGAGAAATTTTGCAAGTTTGTGTATGGGTTTGCTGCGCAGTTTTCAGTCTTTTTTCCTTAGGTTTGTGGTTCTGAATATGTATGGAGCATTTTAGGTCAACAATTTTCAACAAAATCTCTTGCATTCAAGGATTAAAGATTTGATTTTTTTTCCATTATACTTTCAATCTTTTTCACATGGTTTTTGTGCAAATCATATCCAATTCAATCCAATTCTTCCCAATCAGCATGTGCACGAGTTATAGAGGCCAAATCATGCATAAAAAGATTTTTTCATGTTAGGTTTATATTTTTCATGAATTAAAATCATTTAAATGAATATAAATTAATATTAATTCAAATAAATAATTAAAAAATATGAGAATACTTCCCTTTGGGCCTAGTGGTCGTGCATAGGCTTGGCATGAAGAAATTTGGAAGATAATTGGGCCCATTTGCATTTTTAAGCCTTTTGCATCATTGTTGACTTTCAAAAATTTCCAAAAATTTCCCAACTTCCACAAGGCATAACTTGGTCAATTTTTAAGCTTTTCACATGTTCTTGGACATTTTGGAAAGGTCTTTGAGTCCTCTAACCAATGCCTTTGGTCCCATGTCATTTTGATTTACCAATCTCAAGTTATGGCCTTTGACTTAAAGTCACTTTTTGTTGACTTTTGAAAATGACCTATAATGTTGAAATTGATAACTTTTTGTGAGAGCATTTCTTGGACTTGGAACATGAAGATGAATTGTAGGAAATGTCTTTCTCTTCAAAATGAGCTTTGGATGGAATTTTTCTGATAATCCATGTGAAAGTTATGCCCTGGTCAATTTCAGTTGACTTTTTCAGCTGTCCAAATATAGCAACTTTTGCATCTTTGATGATTTCTGAGCCAAATTTTGAGAATCATGATCAAGCATTGATCAAATGATGTTTGTGGCTTCAAAATGATATATTGACCAAAAATTTGAACTTTTGACTGTCAAATGACCATTTTGCCCCTACAGTTGACTGTAGTGCAATCTAGGGTTTTGACTGTGCAATTTTGAGCTGAATGCCTTGAAACTTGACATGAGGATGTTTGACCATCTTTGTAGGCATATGAGACTTGATTGGGTCTTTGAAAAGTTCATTTGCTTGACCAGAACTCAAACCCTAGTTTTGACTGTATAGGAGACAGTTGAGCTGCACAACCCTGGGGGAATTTTGTGACCTTGACTTTGACCATTCTTGATGAATATGGGAGGGCAAATTTTGGGGTACAACAGGTACCCTCTGGATCTCCATAGCATTGAGGCGATCCTCCAAATGCTTGTATTTATCGTCAGCTGGAGGATACTACTCTTCAGAGTAATCAACCTCTTCTTCTTCTTCTTCAGACTCTGGATAATTATTCACTTCCTTGTTTTTCCCCTTCACCCGATGATGTTGTGAAATCTAGAGTTAGCATGGCTGGTCCTTTAAACCTTCTTCCCAGATTCAAAACACTGGCTGGTTTCTTTGCTTTCTTCTTCTTCTCCTTGATCAGTAATGTTTCAAATCCTCTCGTCCTTTTTCCAGAGTCAAGAACATTTGTTGGAATTAAGCGTTCTACGCTTGAAGATCCTTTATTGTATGTTCAATATCCATCTCACTGAAATAAACAGTAGAAATATAAGGAGACTTGTTGTAAGAAACATGTTTGTGTTATGATGAATGAAGATGCATATGCAAATGATTTCAAGGAGATTAGAGATTTAAATTTGCTTTAGACAAAAAGAACACATGTTGCATTAATAAATCCAAGTTTGAGTACATCACACCTCTTTGGGCTTACAATATAAAAATACAAGAACTCCTAAGAAAAAACGTTTAACGCATCCTCTTTGGTGCGATGTAGGTGTTTAGACTCTGCTCTTCATGAAGCTGCTTGGTGAGTTCCAGAACTTTCTTCTCACTGGCGTAGAATCGGGCTTCGAAAGTGTCTCGTTCTTCCTTTAGCTGAATCCAATCTTTTTGCAAGTCTTAGAGAGAGGTAGGCATGTTGGGATAAAGGACGATATACGGGACATCTCCTTCAATCACAGGCTCCATGATAATGGGGAGGATATAGGGGTAAGGCATTACGAGACTCTGAGCACAAACTCGCACCCACCTAAGGTAAGGCTCAAGGGGAATGGAATTTTTGTGTCCCAATGTCCTACTATCCACCTTGTTTACCATCCTCCAAGCTTGTATAAACCTCTGACGGTAGCCTTGATCGTCGCTTTCATAGTTGAACACCAAACCTTGGATGAACATCTCATGAGGACCATCTCTTCGGGCATACCCAAATTGTCGTAAAGCTAAGCAAGGGTTGTAAGTGATACCTCCCCTAATGCCAAGCAGAGGGACGTTAGGGAATTCCCCATAATGGTCAATGATAGAAGTATCTTCCACGGATCTCGAACACCAATGAATATCAGAGTGGGTGAGGGACATCAACCTTTGAGACCATGTCAATCTTTGCTTGTTCTTCAATGTTGATCGAGGTAGGTGTGAAGTGAACCACTTGGAGAGTAAGGGAATACAACACAAGATAGTACCTCTTTTCTTCATGGTGTTGGTATGGAAGCAATGTAAGATATCTCCCAGAAAGGTAGGTATAAGATTACGAGAGGGGAAGAATTTAATGGCACTTACATCTATGAATTGGTCTGAGTTGGAGAATAGAACCAAACCATAGATGAGAAGGGCCGGGACATCTTCAAAGGCTTGAAAATCTATATCTTCCCAAAATGAACGAGCCTTCTCCAATAGGAACTTGGCTAGGAACCCTTTGACTCCGCTTCTTGTTTCCCAATTTGCTATAATGTCGGCTCTCTTCAGATGCAAAGCTTTGACAATGACTTCAGGTTTCAGAATGCTTTCTAGACCGGTGAACGGTATTTGATCAAGCACGGGTACTCCTAATAATAGAGAGAACTCTTCTAGTGTAGGCACCAACTGATAGTCAGGAAAGGTGAAGCAATGATGTATGAGATTAAAGAATTGGAAGAGCACACACATCATTCCTCTTGGAAATTGGAGGTAGCCAAACTGAGGAGTCGACCATATTTCCTGGTAAAAGGAGAATCTCTAGGCAGACGCTAACTCTTGGAGCTGAGGGTGTGCTTTCAAGAAGCTGATTCAGATGGTGTTCCTTCGGACGAGATTCATTGCCTATAAAACAAAGCAAAGATAAATTCCTAAATCCTTAAAATGGTTAGTGAGAATGTTTATGATGTTATGATGTTCATGATGTTATGTACAAGTAAGCAAGTTGTACACATAAAACAGACAAGTCCTTAGGTTTAGGCTTGCATGGGGCTTGTAGGTAAGTACCCTCTTGAAGTTTAGTTGGCTCAACCTGTCCTAGTAATAGTAACCGGGTTCTAAAGGATCTCAATATCACCGACCTTTCTTTTAGGCATAGTCTCAGCACAATCAATCTTTTCTTGCGTCCGAGATATCCCAAAAGTCCAATCTCAATGAGTATAGTATCGAGTATCAACCAATTTTCAACTTTCCATCGAACCGGTTATCTCACTACGTCCTAATGGCCAAGTTGTTCAATTAAGGTTCTAAGGCCAGTTAGTGCTTCATGACACTGCTCAGCGGCCCCATATTCTCCTTGATTCAACACAATGGATACCTGTACCAACAAATGCGTCACACTAACGTAGTTGTTGTTTCAACCATATCGGTCTACGTCGTACACTTTCCACAATCTATTGCTACTTACCTAAAAAGGTGCCCCAGATCCGGGTAGAGGATCAAAACAAACCCAAACAAGGAACCATAATGTAAAGCAAACAAAATCAAACAAAGAAAAGCAAGTAAAGGTGATCTAGCCCTAAGGTAACCCCACTTTAAAATATGTCCCCAACAGAGTCGTCAGTTCTGTAACACGGTGGGAGAACTGACTTGGGTGTTTTGTGTTTGATCGCAATTGTTGCGGATAGCAAGAGTTGCCACCGACTTTTCTTTTATCCAAAAGGAAAGGTTGAAAAGAACAAGAAAGACCTTTTGAGATTATTTCTTGAGTTCGGGAGGTAGATTA
The DNA here is from genome assembly GCA_948472305.1 of Vicia faba. Classification (NCBI taxonomy): domain Eukaryota; kingdom Viridiplantae; phylum Streptophyta; class Magnoliopsida; order Fabales; family Fabaceae; genus Vicia; species Vicia faba. The sequence continues at coordinate 35,373,603 of OX451738.1, forward strand.
TAAAAAGGGAAGGTGTTAGCATCCTTTTTATCCGTAGTTATCTACAGGCTCTTAGTTGCTTGCTAAATCACTTGCTTTTTGTTCAAAAGTGTGTTTGTGATGTGGGTTTTGAAAGTATTTTTAAAAGGTGTCTTTGTAATTGTTCTCGTCTCTATAAGAACACGTATAAAGTGTTTTGTCTTTTGAAAAATGTTTCAAAGTGAAGTGTCGGTGTATAAAATGTTTTTGTTGTGAGCAAGCGAGTAACTAAAGGCAACCTACCTACTCAAAAGGTCTTAAAAGTTATTTTCCTCCTCCTTTAGATGTTGTTATCTTACCATTGTTTTGGTAAGAAACCCCATCGTTGGATGTGAAGGGACAAGTGTGGGATATTTGTATAGTCATAGAAGGCAACCTATGGGACGTTGTAACAATATCGTTTAGGGACTAGATCGTTTACCGAAGACAACATTAAGGGTCATCGAAGGACTACGATCTTTTATCGAGGGTCTTTGCTAAAACGCCCATATTCGAGGGACATGACTATTTTCCAAAAGGCAACAAAGTGAGATTACCCTAGAGGTGTTAGTGTGCAAGTGTGTTTGATTTACATGCATTTTGTCTTGATTAGGGTTATCTATTTGTTGATTTTATGTCTTATCATACAAACCCTAATTACTAGCATTTATATTTGAAAGCGATAAATTGCGAAAATATAAAGTCCTACGCTATTACATCATTTAGGGATGGGGGTACAAATTTACAAATGGGGGGTAGCAAGAACTTTAACTCCTAATTATCTATTACAACCTTATTGAATTGTACAATACAAGAAAATGAAAGGATTTGTTTTTTTTGAAAAAAAAGGGTTTTTTTGTCTTAACAAATTAAAAGGAAAATAATTAATTGATAAAAGAAAATATTTTTATGTCTTTTTTATATTAATACAAAATAATTAATGCTGAAAATAATAAGAATACGAAAGAAAAAAGGAAAAACTAATGAAAACAAGATCAACACATTGCTGAAAACGGAAATGGAGGGGACCAGAAGTTCTGATGCCTGGCGGGCGTGGTTCAGAAATAAATGTCAGAGGTAATCAGAAGTTCTGGGTTGATGCACATTGGGGTCCTGAAAGAAACGTTAGAGGGAAAAACATAAGTTCTGGGTTGCTACGCGCTGAAGTTCTAAGTGTTAAAACAGTGAGAAAAAAATCCTAGAAGTCCTGTGTGTGTTAAAACAGTGAGGAAAAATCCTAGAAGTTTTGTGTGTGTTAAAACAATATGAAAGCCTAGAAATTATGGTGTTGTGCCATGATAGTGAGAAAACCTAGAAGTTCTGTATGTGTTAAAACAGTAAGAAAGCCTAGAAGTTCTGTGTGTTAAACAAAACAGTAAGAAAGCCTAGAATTTCTGATGTCGTATCATAACAATGTGAAAACCTAGAAGTTCTGTGTGTTAAAACGATGAGGGGAACTCAGAAGTTCTGCGTGTTAAAACAGTGGAAAAGAAAAAAAACAAAAGTTATGTGTTACACTTCACCTCCTTCCTTACATTAGTCAGAACATCTGCAACTTATTCAATTCTAAACAACAGCAAATCAGAAAGATAAAAGCACAACAGTTTATAGAAGTTCTAATCCTAATTCTGAGCCTAGCTTTATTCAAGAAGTTCTGATCCATAGTTTTTCTACTTATGCAATGATATGGACAACATCAACACTATGACATTTACATATTTAATGATGTTCTGAATGGAAAATTCAAAGTCAGAAAGACTTACCTTGAATTTGAAGCGTGTGTTTGGGACTTGAGCTGCTGTCTTCAGATGTTATGGGGTTAGCAAGGAATGGAACATAATGTTATGTTCTTTGATTCAAAGGAATAACAAAGGTTTGGTTTTGTTTGGGAATTCTGAGTTTACGAATGTTTGATTGTTTTCTCTTCTCTTTTTTTTTTGTATTTGATAATTCTCTCCTTCCAAAAGCCAACCCCTTGAAAGCGTGGTGGAGCAACTTATTTATAGATGGGTTTGTTGCTGTTTCGGGGGGAAAAACAAATGAGATTTAAACCTTTTTGGCATACTGTTCTATTGCTTTTAAATCACAGCTTTTGTATGCTAATTTGGTGCATTTATGGGGTTTGAGAAAGTGAATACGTGGACTGGATCAACAACACTTTGGAGTGGTTTGGCAGCTAGATGTAGGAATGTGCTATAGCAGTGCAACAGGCTGCTCAAACGAGGTTTTGGGATTTGGTGATGTTCTGATTGCAGAAGACCAGAGTGAGATTCGAAGGGTGAGGCTCTGATCGAAGCATAGAACGTAGCCTCCATATGCTGAAGAGTCATGTTCTGATTGAAGGATGCAATTTCCATATGTTCTGATTGAAGAGTCATGTTCTGAACCATGTTTTCAAATTCTGACTGCACTTGTGTGAAGGCTGGCCCAAAAGTTCTGAAGTATCATATTCTCTTAACACTTAGAGAATTTTCTAAATGTTTAGAAATTTGATTTTTTCAAAGTAATTTCTGACTTTTGATTTTTGATGAACCAATTTCATGTTCTGGTGAAATATAATTGTTGAAACTTGATTTTTGATCCAAAAGTCAAAGTTTGACTTTTCAGTGTGCTTTTGACCATTTTGCCCTTGTGAATGACTTTCTTTAGAAAATTGTAATCTGAGACTTGAAACTTGCCAGAAGCAAACCTGGGGGTCTAGGATGATCCTCTGAGAAATGAGAGGGCAAATTTTGGGGTACAACACCTTTGTTGCGGCTAACTTTATAATGATTCTCGTCTCTATAAGAATGCGTACAAAGCGTTGGTTTTAAAAATAGTTCAAAAATATGTTTGTTTTTGAAGATGTTTTGAAAGTGTAAGTGTGGAAATAGTTTTGATTTGTGAGCAAGCAACTACGAGCGTCCTACCTACTCAAAAGGTCTATGTTCTTTTCCTCCTCCTTTAGATGTTGCTACCTTACCATTGATTTAGTAATAAGCCCCAATCGTTGGATGTGAAGGGACGAACGTGGGTCAATTGTATAGTCATAGAAGGCAATCTATGAGACGTTTTAGCAATATTTTTAAGGGACTAGATTGTTTACCGAAGGCAACATCGAGGGACTACGATCTTTTTTATCGAGGGTCTTTGCTAAAATGCCCATATTCGAGGGACTTGACTATTTTCCGAGACAACAAGTGAGATTACCCTAGAGGTGTAGGTGTGTGAATAATGTGTTTGATTGCATGCATTTTTGTCTTTGAAATTAGGGGTTTCTACTTGTTGATTTTATCTTGCCACACACACACCCTAATTACTAATAATTTATATTAAAGCGGTAATACGAAAATTAAAATCCTAAGCTATTACATCATTAGGGGATACAAATGTACAAATGGGGGGTGCAAAGCAATAAAAGTCCTAATTATCACAACCATATTTAATAGCAATGAAAGAAAATATATAGAAAAATATAAAAACAAAAATAGTGCAAAAGAGAGAAATAACAGAAATCCGGGATCGAAGCATGTGTCCTTCAATTCACACCCCTTTTGTTTTATTTCGTTTGAGCCTGCAACCAGTGTGTATCGAAGCCTACACCCTTCGATTCACACACCCTTTTTTGTTTTCTTTCGTTTGGGATTGGATAGCAGTATGGGTCGAAGCCATGCTAATATTGTTTCGTAGTTTGTACATGTTAGTTCTTAACATGTATTTGGACAAGAAAAGAAAACAAACGAAATGGTAGAAACAAAAAATAAACAAAAGGTTATTTACATGTTACGCCTGAAACGAAAGGTTTAAAGTCAAGAAGACTTACCTTGAAGCTGGAATGTGTTTTGAACTTTGGGTTGCTTCCCTGAATATTCTTGAATTTGAAGGAAAGAAGGAACCTGAGTTCGAAGGATAGGGAAACTGGGATTCAAAAGAGATAACAAACAGAGGTGTTGTATTTCTTTGATTCTTGATTCGAAAGAAAAGAAACAAATGTGTGTTCTTTTTTGTTCTGGGTTTAAGAGTGTTTAAGTGTTCTCTCCTCTCTTTGCCTTGCCAACAAACCTCTCTCCAGCCACTAAAAAGCCACCGTTAGATGTGTTGTGAAACATCTTATTTATAGAAGAGTTTTACTGGGGTTTTGGGGGGAAAAACAAATGAAATTTGAACAGTTTGGGTATGTTCTTTTCATAGTTTTCGAGGTGCAGCTCTTATATGCTAGTTTGATGCAAATTAGGAGCAGCATAGCAATACTGCTTTGCAACAGTTTTGGAGTGTTGTGGCAGCTTGGTGCATGAGTATTTCATAGAAGTACAACAAACTTGGGCTTGACAGCATATAGGACTTTGTTCAGTAGCCTTCGACTAGACTCATCAAAAGATAGAAAACCAAATGTGTGTTCTTCGAATTGACCCATTGTATGTCCTTCGAATGGACCAATTATATGTCCTTCGAACGGACCACCAAATGTAGGTTCTTCGAATCTACCAAATTCATGTTCTTTGAATCTACCAAATTCATGTTCTTCGAATGGGCCTTTTGTGTGTTCTTCGAATGAACCATAATATAGGTTCTCCGAATCCACCAAATTCAAATTCTTCGAATGGGCCACCAAATATGTGTTCTTCGAATGCACCAAATTCAAGTTCTTCGAATGGACCTTTTGTATGTTCTTAGAATCCACCAATTGTGTGTCATAGTGTAAAAACTATGTGTGTTGAAGGGTTTAGAGGTGGAGTCGAAGCTAGCATGAGGGAAGCCCTTGCTTTGTGATTTTATCTTGCCACACACACCCTAATTACTAACAATTTATATTAAAGCGGTAATACGAAAATTAAAATCCTAAGCTATTACATCATTAGGGGATACAAATGTACAAATGGGGGGTGCAAAGCAATAAAAGTCCTAATTATCACAACCATATTTAATAGCAATGAAAGAAAATATATAGAAAAATATAAAAACAAAAATAGTGCAAAAGAGAGAAATAACAGAAATCTGGGATCGAAGCATGTGTCCTTCAATTCACACCCCTTTTGTTTTATTTCGTTTGGGCCTGCAACCAGTGTGTATCGAAGCCTACACCCTTCGATTCACACACCCTTTTTTGTTTTCTTTCGTTTGGGATTGGATAGCAGTATGGGTCGAAGCCATGCTAATATTGTTTCGTAGTTTGTACATGTTAGTTCTTAACATGTATTTGGACAAGAAAAGAAAACAAACGAAATGGTAGAAACAAAAAATAAACAAAAGGTTATTTACATGTTACGCCTGAAACGAAAGGTTTAAAGTCAAGAAGACTTACTTTGAAGCTGGAATGTGTTTTGAACTTTGGGTTGCTTCCCTGAATATTCTTGAATTTGAAGGAAAGAAGGAACCTGAGTTCGAAGGATAGGGAAACTGGGATTCAAAAGGGATAACAAACAGAGGTGTTGTATTTCTTTGATTCTTGATTCGAAAGAAAAGAAACAAATGTGTGTTCTTTTTTGTTCTGGGTTTAAGAGTGTTTAAGTGTTCTCTCCTCTCTTTGCCTTGCCAACAAACCTCTCTCCAGCCACTAAAAAGCCACCGTTAGATGTGTTGTGAAACATCTTATTTATAGAAGAGTTTTACTGGGGTTTTGGGGGGAAAAACAAATGAAATTTGAACAGTTTGGGTATGTTCTTTTCATAGTTTTCGAGGTGTAGCTCTTATATGCTAGTTTGATGCAAATTAGGAGCAGCATAGCAATACTGCTTTGCAACAGTTTTGGAGTGTTGTGGCAGCTTGGTGCATGAGTATTTCATAGAAGTACAACAAACTTGGGCTTGACAGCTTATAGGACTTTGTTCAGTAGCCTTCGACTAGACTCATCAAAAGATAGAAAACCAAATGTGTGTTCTTCGAATTGACCCATTGTATGTCCTTCGAATGGACCAATTATATGTCCTTCGAACGGACCACCAAATGTAGGTTCTTCGAATCTACCAAATTCATGTTCTTTGAATCTACCAAATTCATGTTCTTCGAATGGGCCTTTTGTGTGTTCTTCGAATGAACCATAATATAGGTTCTCCGAATCCACCAAATTCAAATTCTTCGAATGGGCCACCAAATATGTGTTCTTCGAATGCACCAAATTCAAGTTCTTCGAATGGACCTTTTGTATGTTCTTAGAATCCACCAATTGTGTGTCATAGTGTAAAAACTATGTGTGTTGAAGGGTTTAGAGGTGGAGTCGAAGCTAGCATGAGGGAAGCCCTTGCTTTGTGAATCGAAGCAAGCATGAAAGAAGCCACTGCTCAGTGGATCGAAGCAAGCGTGAAGGAAGCCACTGCTTTGTGAAATCGAAGCAAACTTGAAGGAGGCCAAAGTCCAGTCGAAGCTTTGTGAAATAGAAGCAAGCTTGAAGGAGGCCAAAATCCAGTTGAAGCTTCGGAAATCGAAGCAAGCTTACTCTTATTCGATTTGATGCTTGAAAGCCCAATGTGATCCATGTGAACTATATGGGACATTTAAAAGTCCAATTGTACTTGTGCAAACTTGAGCTTTTGAAAATCTTTGTTAGAAAAGTCTTGAAAAGAGAGAGGGTAAATTTTGGAGTACAACAGATTCTCTAACATAAACGCGCCAATGTTAGAGTGACGTCCAATGATTTTTAACTGTTCAATAAATCAAACTGTTTAAATAATGCCACATGCTCAATTTTACAAAACAAAAAATACAGGTGATCAAAGGGGATGATACAACTACTGCAAACTCTTCCCCACTTTCTCATAGTGAGTTTGGGTGTCATAACCTTGCTGTCACCGGTGACCGTCGTCTCTTTACTAATGCATTTTTCAATTTTAGTTACCATCTCTCTCACTCATGGCATGCAAAATAACAATACCAAATAAAATTGAATTCCAACAATTAACACATTCATAACAAATGAAATTAGATCATATGGGATTGAAAAGGAACAAAATCAGAAAAAAGAAAAACAAAGTGAGAAATGTAACAGTGAAGAGATGAGGTGATGTCGATGATTTGAAGACGACCGACAAAGGACAAGTAAACGAAGACAAAAACCGTGTAGCGTGTCGACGACGGTGAAAAACGACAATAGGCATGGCAAAGATGAAAGCAGAGGGTTCCACGACGGCAGTGTGGTGACATCGACGATCATTGATGGATGGTCTGGGATGATGACGTTTGGCGGTGGAGGTGGCAGAAAGACGATAAGGTCACAACATTGGTCCAATCCTTTTTCAATTTTTAAAAATGAGTTTTTTTTTTAAAAGTTACAACAATTCCACGCGACATCTTATCAACATCTCAATTCATCTGACGGACGAAAATACTTAAACAGTAACTTAATTTTCTCACAATACCGTTAGACGATCCATTTCCCAATAAAAGAGAGTATAAAAAAGTGTCAAACAAATTTAATTTATGTTTAATTCTATAATTAAAATACTCATGATTATTTTAGAGATTAAAAGTTAATTTTGACATGTTTTATTATACTCTAGAATTAAATTAAATTTTCCTTAAAATTATAATTATAATTTGACATTATTTGTAAAGTAAAGTATTCAAAGAGAAGTGAGGATCATGATAGGTAGAGTGTAACACATTATGTGAGCACCCTTGGAGTCAACAAGTAATGATAAAAAACTAGTAGTAGTATTTCAATTTCAATATGCAACAATCCAAATTACAATCGAGTATGGTTGGATCATATCCATTCCTACACACTTCATTTTCCCCCATAGATATCATTGTGAACTGGAACCCAACTAACCTCTTACAGTATTACCATATCATCATAAATAATCACTACCTCAGATTTTGTCCCTTGTCCCTCACACACACACACTATAATCCAATGATTATGATCCACCGTAAGCTCCACTGCACCTCCACAATGATCAAACTCATCCATCATCATGATCAGGATTCCACCAACCCAAATCCATCAACAGTGTGACTCATTCTAGCCCACCACTCATCAGGTACACCGAGAAGCACTGAATCATACCCAAAAAGTGACTCATTTTTATTAAATTAAATTTATTAAAATATTAAAAATAATATACAAACTACTAATACTAATTAATTTTTCTGTAATGATTTTTATTAAACTCAAGCTTTTATTATTAAGAGAAAGAAAACACAAATAGCAGAAGCCTGCAATAGAGATGACTGCAAGTTCGAATTATTCTTCTTCCTTGTATGATTGCTTTTATAATCCTCTCAGTACCACCTCTTTTGGACTCTCTCTCTCTCTCTCTCTCTCTCTTTCTCTCTCATAATAAATTTTCAATTTCCATTTTATTTTCTTTTCTCTCTTTTGTTTTTGCATAAATATAAGAGTTACTCCAAAAACCAAACACCATAGGGAGCAACTCATCAAAAAAGCAAAGTGAGGGACAGAGGCAAAGCCTTTTACACGTGATAAAGAAAACACCAAAAGCTCTTTTGCATGCGTGTATAAGATTCATCAACATCATCATCTTCCTTTCTCATCTTCCACTTTTTTTTTAATATTATTCTTTTCACCCTTCTCCCTTCTCTCTAAATCCTTCAAAAACACTCCATTTTTCTTTCTTTGCTTACAACCCATCTTCCATTTTCACTCTCTCATTGCTTTTACATGTCTTCCCTAGTTACATAGCTACATATAAGCATAAGGGTAAGCTCAAGTTTTCTTTTTTATTATCATTTTTTTTCTTCTCTTTTCCCATTTTCATGTTAGCTATAGGTGAGTGAGTGACTGAGTTTTCATTTTTCTGTTTTTTGACTTTGATTACACTTCAAGGCATTTAATAAAGATAGCATTTTACTACTCTCTAGCCTTGGCATTAATTGTTTTTTATTTTTTATTTTTTTATTTTATTTTGAATTTTGTTTTTGTGTCTATATATCTTCTACTAGTAGTAGACAGTAATTTTGCTACCCTTTTCAATGTTTATTCCTTCACTAAGGATGTTTTGTTCTTGATTTTTGTTTTCTTGTGCTTGTTTTATTCTCTTCAAACTTGCCTTCACTTTTTTTATTTATTTAAATTCCAATTATTATTTTTTATTTATTTATTTGTGTGGCTATCTAGTGTTTATTGATTTTCATTCTTTGGTAGGGGACAGGCCTAAGAAGCTGGTTTTGTTTTCTGGGTATTTCTATTTTCTGGTTTTTTTCCATCACATTAAAAACATTTTTATTTTTTTATTTTTATAGTTTATCTTTTGTTGTTTGTGATGTTTCATGTCGGTGTCAAATAAAGCCATGATTTTGAACTCCAAATTTTCATTTTGATTTCCTTGTTTTCTGGTTGTTTGAAACTTCAATCAAAAGGGTATGACAAAATGTCATTAAAATTTGATTTTTTTTTTTTTTATCTTATTTAGTTAGCTTCATTGTTCATGTTCAATCTGACACCAATATTTGGGTTTGCTTGCTGAAAAAATGGTAACTTGTTGGATTTTCAGTTTTTGCAAAGGAATAGTAATGTTTTTTTTGTGTGTGTTGTATTCTTAAACAGTTTCCTTTACTTTACACTTTCACGCCATACCAGTTTTATCTTTATGCATTGTTTCATTATAAGCTCAACAACTCATAATTGAGTTTTGCTTTTTCACTTTATAGCAATAATAACTTCTATTTGTCCTCTCACCTATAATTTCCATCTTTGTTTATGTATTCTCAGCTGAAGTAATTTTCACTATTTTGCAGTTATAGGCAAAAACTAAACGTGAAAAACTGGTTATTTGCTGAAACGTGAAAAGTATATCACTATCTCTCTCTCTCTCTCTCTATATATATATATATATATATATATATATATATATATATATATATATATTCCTGCAAGAACTCAGCAAAAATTCAACATGCCTTTGAGGCAAATGAAAGAGAGTTCAGAACAACATCTTGTGATCAAACCTCATTTACCAAACACTATGAATCAGGCTAAGAAGGTTACTAAAGCTGTTCAAAATGGTAAAGGTCCACCATTGTTGTCACAGGAGCAACATAACCAAACTTCACCACCACCTCAAGGAAAGAGTGGTGGAAGAAGGAGGAGTAGAAATGGGAGAAAATCTGATCAAGTTGATGTTTTGATGAGACCAAGTTGTAGGCCTTGTACTGCTGTGAAAAGTAATGAAAATGGTCATGTTGTTCAAAATAGAAACGTTGTCTCTAGTGATGTAGAGATGAGTTTTCCTACTTCAAGCAAGTCTTTGACTTTTGCTCAAAGGCCAGGTTATGGACAAGTTGGTACAAAATGCATTGTTAAAGCTAATCACTTCTTTGCAGAATTACCAGACAAGGACTTGAATCAGTATGATGTAAGTTTCTTTCATTGTTTTTTTTTTTATCAACTAGCCTAGTGTCTGGAATTTAACCCTTTAAAGGTGAACAAGTGAGATGTTGCGGGTTTGAACTTGAGCTGGCTTAACGGGACGGGTCTTTGGCTTAACGGGATATGTCTTTATTAGGCTAGTTTTAGTTTTATGCAAAAACAATATAGTTTGGTTTTCTTAGCGACTCACGCATAGCCCTTTATGGAAGCATTTAAGTTTATCCTTTAATTTCCTCTTATGTGTTCGGTTCAATTGCAGAATGAGTTGAATGAGCTTCTGTTTTAGCTTGTCCTTTTTCTTTAGTACCATTTATGAGTCCTTAAATTTTGCCTAAAGACTTCATTTGTGTTATACCAACAACAAAATTTGGATAACTTTTGCCACAAATTTTTAAGTTGTTAATTGCGTTCACTGCATGTTTATTGGATATATCAGATGTCAAAATTATTAGTCATTAACCATTGAAGCATTAAGCACGAATTTAGATGTGATTAACCACAATTTCTAGGAGTTCAAATAATCTATATGAGGTTACCCCTGAAAGTTATGGTTAACCACATCCAAGTTCATGGTTAATGATGTTCAACATGTGATATATTTGTCAGTCATTTACTAAATGTAATTAACCACATTTATGAACTACGTTAACCATTCAAAAACTGTATTTTATAGGTAACTATTACACCGGAAGTGTCTTCCAAAGCAGTTAACAGATCCATAATAGCAGAACTTGTGAGGCTGTATAAAGAATCTGACCTTGGCATGAGGCTTCCAGCATATGATGGCAGGAAAAGTCTCTACACAGCAGGGGTTCTTCCCTTTTCATGGAGAGAGTTTACGATTAAGCTTATAGAAGAAGAGGATGGAATTAATGGCCCCAAGTAAGATTTATTTCACATGTGTCTTGTCGGTGTCGGACATGAACAAGTTTTCAATCTAAAGTGTCATATATTATTTGTTTGAACTAAGTCATATTTCAACTGATATTTAACATTTTTCAGGAGGGAAAAAGAATACAAAGTGGTGATCAAATTTGTTGCAAGGGCTAACTTGCATCACTTGGGGCAGTTTCTGGCCGGAAAGCGTGCAGATGCTCCACAGGAGGCGATACAAATTCTTGACATTGTACTAAGAGAGCTAGCATCCAAGAGGTACTTTTACAAAATAATTATCAATTAAAACTGTGAAATACTGAAACTTACGGTTCTTGTTTTTTTCTAACAAAAGCTGCACTTTTTAAAGGTTTTGTCCGATTGGGAGGTCGTTTTATTCACCTGATATTAGAACACCACAACGTCTCGGAGAAGGATTGGAGTCATGGTGTGGATTTTACCAAAGCATAAGGCCTACTCAGATGGGCCTTTCCCTCAATATTGGTATATTATTACTTTTTACCTTTTTCATTTCCTAATGAAAATGCAGTTCAACCTTTGATTCATCTTACATTCTTTTGTTACATTCCGTAGATATGGCTTCTGCTGCGTTCATTGAACCCCTTCCGGTGGTGGAGTTTGTCGGTCAGCTGTTAGGAAAAGATGTTCTCTCAAGGCAGTTGTCTGATGCAGATCGCATTAAGGTTACTTTATTTATTGGCAAAAGTTTTGACTCACTCGTTTTCCACGATGTCTTAAAACTCTAAATTTAGGCCATGTTTGGATAAACATATTAATGAAGAATATAGCTTAAGCACTTGGTATAAGCTCAAATATGAAAATATGTTAAAAAACAATTTATGAGCATATCATATGCTAATTTTATAAGTCCTGTGATCAAATAAGCCAATTCAAACAGGACCTTACAAAGCTACTTTAACATGTTTAATAGATTAAGAAATCCCTCAGAGGAGTTAAAGTTGAAGTGACACATAGAGGGAGTGTGAGACGAAAGTATCGTGTTTCTGGTATAACTTCTCAACCAACAAGAGAACTTGTGTAAGTAAATTTTCTTTCTAGTCATGTAACTATTGATTGCTATACATCAAGTCCAATAAAAGTTCTAATGATTTTTCACAAATGTATTTCTTTTAGATTTCCCGTTGATGAGAACTCAACTATGAAGTCAGTAGTTGAATACTTCCAAGAGATGTACGGTTTCACTATTAAACATACACACCTTCCTTGCCTTCAAGTTGGTGGAAATCAAAAGAAAGCAAACTATTTACCTATGGAGGTAGTGAAAATTTCATGCCATTGATGATACTCATATACTTGCTCATAATTATACTGGTTTTTCTTACATGCCTCTGGTTCTTCAGGCCTGCAAAATCGTCGAGGGACAACGATATACTAAGAGATTGAATGAAAAGCAAATTACCTCTCTCTTGAAAGTCACTTGCCAAAGACCCCGGGATCGAGAAAATGACATATTGCGGGTAATTAGTGGTGTTTGCATTTCAACAAGTTTTATCAAAGATTATGTTATCAAAACTTTGAGGCTTATGGTGACTTATAATTTGATTTTGCTTACAAGCAGACGGTTCAGCATAATGCTTATGATCAAGATCCTTATGCAAAGGAATTCGGGATTAAAGTCAGCGAGAAGCTAGCTTCTGTGGAAGCACGAATTCTCCCTGCTCCTTGGGTAATGTGCTTCTCCAATCAATGTTTTATGTCTATAATGCAATCTATTTTTTTCTCATAATTATTCATCTTATTGATTTTGTTTGCAGCTTAAATATCACGAGAGTGGCAAAGAAAAAAATTGTTTACCCCAAGTTGGCCAGTGGAATATGATGAACAAGGTATTGCTAACTGATATTACAACTACCATTTCAATGGCATCAAATAGTTTCAGATTTTTGTAAATTTTTATGAAACTATTTGATGCTCTTAATGCTGGTATGTTTGTTTCCTAATACTTGAATGATGCAGAAAATGATTAATGGAATGACGGTAAGCCGCTGGGCATGCATAAATTTTTCACGAAGTGTGCAAGATAGTGTGGCCCGTACCTTTTGTAACGAGCTTGCGCAAATGTGTCAAGTATCTGGCATGGTAAAGTTTCCGATCCTTTCGATTTGTCGTGTTTGAAGTTTAACCAAAATTTGACTCTTATTCATAATGTTTTTTTTTGTTGTAGGAATTTAATCTAGACCCTGTTATTCCGATCTACAATGCAAAGCCCGAGCAAGTAGAGAAAGCTTTGAAGCATGTTTACCATGTATCATCAAACAAAACCAAAGGAAAGGAGTTGGAGCTTTTGTTAGTTATATTGCCCGACAACAATGGTTCTCTCTATGGTAAGCCTTATTGTTTTAAAAATGAGGAAGATGAAAATTATTATTCATGAAAGTGTACTAATAACTATTTTACGACCGTCTCCGAGAGAATGAGAATTTGGACTGAATGACAATGAGCCATTCGAATTCTTAATATTCATGATTTTGTGTCAATTTCTTTTGTTTTCAGGTGATCTCAAGCGTATTTGTGAGACCGACCTTGGTTTAATTTCTCAATGTTGTTTAACAAAGCATGTCTTTAAGATCACGAAGCAGTACTTGGCTAATGTGTCTCTGAAAATCAATGTTAAGGTTTGTTTGCTTTCAAATCTCAATTACGACAAACCTCACTTTCCAAATTAAACATTTACTGAAGTTTAAGTTCCAACAGCTAGTTAGTGATCATTTTCCGTCTTCTTCTTGATGCAGATGGGCGGTAGAAACACTGTTCTTGTTGATGCCGTAAGCTGCAGAATACCGTTGGTTAGTGACATACCAACAATAATATTTGGAGCAGATGTTACTCACCCTGAGAACGGAGAAGACTCCAGCCCCTCAATAGCAGCTGTACAGTTTACTTTTTTTTTTATAAACTATCTGTCTCGATTTTTGATATTGCAATGGTTATCCGATGTTTTGATTGCTAATATCTATCGATGAATCTATAGGTAGTAGCGTCACAAGATTGGCCTGAAGTTACAAAGTATGCAGGTGTAGTTTGTGCTCAACCTCAAAGACAAGAGCTTATACAAGATTTGTATAAAACTTGGCACGATCCTGTTCGTGGCGTAGTTAGTGGTGGCATGATTCGGTAATAATATATATATGACTTCCACTTTAGTAATTCTCATTGTTGTTCTTGGTTGTTTTATATGAATTTTAGTACTAAGATTTTCGTAATGCCATTTTAAACTTCATGTCCTATTTGTGCAGAGATTTGTTGGTTTCGTTTAGAAGGGCAACAGGACAGAAGCCACAAAGGATTATATTTTATAGGTCAGTAACTATCTTCAATTTATATATATTTTAGAAAATAATATCATGATATATCTAAATGATGAAATCTAATTGGACCACTAATTGTACAGGGATGGTGTAAGTGAAGGACAGTTTTACCAAGTTCTACTATACGAGTTGGATGCGATTCGGAAGGTTAGAACTGTTTGTTTACTCGCTCTTACTGTAATTGTTCGCTGTAGTTGTTCCTATGTTAACATATAAGTTTTTTTTTTATAAAGGCGTGTGCTTCTTTGGAGCCAAACTATCAACCTCCGGTAACTTTCATAGTTGTACAAAAAAGACATCATACTCGGTTATTTGCAAACAACCACAGGGACAGGAACAGTACAGATAGGAGTGGAAATATACTGCCTGGTATGTTGAGTGTTCCTATAATGGTTATACATGCAAATGAAATTATATGTTGTTCTCGTTTTTTGAATATTACCATTGATATTTTTCTGCTTTTGATATGCTTTCAGGAACTGTTGTTGATACAAAAATCTGTCACCCAACCGAGTTTGATTTTTATCTCTGCAGTCACGCCGGCATCCAGGTAAAAGATAGGCTAAAAGTGATAATTAAAATCTACTTTACTAATTTCTAGCTTCTAGTTATCTATGAATTACTGACACCGGGCTCTCGACACAGACACTTGTAATAATTTGAGGAATTGAAACATGCCTTCAGTTGGAAGCATGTCGGAGCCAAAATAGACAGACAGCTTCCTCGCTAAATTTGGATTTGACTCAACTATGGTTTTTGACATTCTTTTACCACACACGCAGGGTACAAGTCGTCCTGCGCATTATCACGTTCTATGGGATGAAAACAACTTCACAGCAGATGGAATTCAGTCTTTGACAAACAATCTCTGTTACACATATGCTAGGTGTACACGCTCCGTATCTGTTGGTAAGCCTATTCAATGTTTTGGTTTTAGGCTTTCAGCTTTCACATTGTTTCTCTATTATGTTTGTTTTTTTGATCGAGGTTCCATCTTGCACCCGAAAATGCAAAAGTTAATGGCTCTGTTGGTTTTTTTTTTGTGCAGTCCCGCCAGCATATTATGCACATTTAGCAGCTTTTCGAGCACGTTTCTACACGGAGCCAGACCTACAGGAGACTGGCTCCACGGGTGGCCGTGGTTCGAAGACAACACGTGCAGCTGGAGATTGCGGTGTCAAGCCATTGCCAGCCTTGAAGGAAAATGTGAAGAGAGTAATGTTTTATTGTTAGTCTCAGAAGCAGTTTGGCAATGCATGCATGGATGGTACATGCAGCAAGCACTATCTCTCCAATAGTTACTTGTACATTAGTGAATCTTCAGCAATGTTTCTCATGATTATAGTTCTAGAGGCCAAGTTTAGGATTCCTTGAAGTATTTGGCTATAACTTGGGAGACACTTAACATAGGATTAGACTTTAGATGGATGGTATTGAATCAGGCATTGTAAACAAACTATGCACAATCTCTATTGTAGAATTTTTATCTTTGCATGAAGGACCTTGTAGATGTTGAAGAGTAGAAAATTTCCACTTCCTATTAAGAATGTAGTTTGTATTTTTTTTTGGTCCGGAAACGAAGCGTTAATAATCACTAGAAGTTCATGCACACAATAGTGAATATTAAGATTCAAGCCCTAATTGTGATGTCTAATAGCAATATCAGCTCGGCTCCTGCCAGTTAAACTAGGATTTATGGATGGTAGTTTGTAAGTGTTGAGCATGAAGTTATTATTTCTAGTCAAAACTCAATGAGAGCAACAGTAAAATTTCTCTATAAAGGTGATTGCATGATCCATTGGCATTACACAAGGATTGACAATGATACAAAATTTAAGCATTTTCATATATAGCATAAAGTTTGAGGCAGCATATTAGAGTTATTCAATAAAAGAAAGTTACCTTTGGGTCGCATTCATAGAGGCGTGAGTAAACCTATGGAATATGGATACTTGTACGAGCAAGATCAACCGGCTAAGAATTAGAATAATAAGGTAATTTCTCATCTCACTATTGAAATATGAATTGCATATTTGAAAATTTAAAAATGTTTCTGGGTGACTTTGGAGATGTATTTTCGAATAGACCAAATAGTATTTAAAAAAAATATAGTTTGGAGATGCATCTCTGAATACATCCCGAGTGTAAATTCAGAGGTACAACTCCGAAGTCACTTTTTGCCTTAGAAAATAAAAAGCATCCCCTATTTCTAAAGAAAATTGGTTCGGAGATGCATATTCGATCCATGCGCGGAAATAATTCAGTGACACGTCTCCGAATTGTTGTCTGTATGATTTTTCAGAATCTTTTTTCTATTATTGTGGCGTTTTCAATTGAAATTAATTTCAATTCGATTAAAATCTCCTTTATTTGTTTCAACGATTAATAAAAACGAATATTATAGAACCATTAATAAAATCGAATATTATAGAAACCGAATATATTAGTACAATAATTATTCTCAAAGTCGATTAAAATTAAACTAAATACAATCAAACTTATTCTCAAAGTCAATCCTAACACCTTAACTCCTTCTGTGCCTACGGTAAGCCACGACACTGTGCCTCAGAAAGAATGGAATGAGCTACAGCGACTGCTTCATCTCCACCTCTCGCAAACACTCTGGACTCATGCCCACACGTGTAAGCCGTATAATGGTCTGACAGCGCGACAACACATCAACGACATGGTCGTCCATGGCCTGCTCATTCTCCAGGATCTCCTCATAAGTAGGCTTAGGTGGACGTCCAAGAGCGTCATGTGTCATGTAAGGGTGTGACACTTTGTAGAATAATGTCATGTAACCATCTATATAAGACCACTCAGATGTGACTGCTTGACTCCGACACTCTTTCGGGACCAGACAACTCTCAAAATCTGCAAGAATGTCATCCAAGTCTCTGTAGGCAATAATGATGGGAGTAGTCTGGAAAGGGGACCTCAAAATAATCTGGACGTACTCAAACTGCCGCATGCACCTGCACATGATGTTGGTCCCACATGTAACCCATCCAGAGTATAAGGAAATGAGGTCGAATGATACTTTGTCCCGGTGAGTACCGTATGTCCTCCATTCTACGTCGTCATGTTGAGTCTAGTCGATATACACATGGTACGACAAGACATGATCATTCCCTCTGCTAGGGACAATCCGGCAAGCATATGGTCAATCATGAGTATATAATAGGTCACGATTAAACCTGTGGATGCGGTGATAGTGAGCAAGGATTGATGTGGGCTATCCGCAAATATACAAAATCTTTTGTAGTTTTAATAAATATCGAACTCACAAGGACCAATAATCAATCTTATCGCAATTTAATGATGCCTTGTAATGCTAAGGATAATCGAATTAACGTTTATGCAAAATTAAATAAAAAAACATGAATTGAGATTGAATTTATAGAAACAATTGAAAGGGTAAGATCAAAATGTAGTTCTCGTTGTATTTATGGGACTCAGGTAAATCTCGACATTTGTTTAGTTTTAAAATTCTTTTCGGAGGAAGATAAGACTTAAAAATGCCACTCACTCTCGCGAAGCCCGCATTATGGTTTGACACCGTAATTGCTTTCTTGTCGCTCACTTAATTGCAGATTCGAACCAATTTTTGAAAATCTACAAATCGTAATTAGTTTAAAAAGTATTGTCGTGGTGTTTAAAAATTAAAGATCCAAACTTTTGCTGTCGGATACCGGTCTCACACAGTCACACTATTGACTAGTATCTAAACGTTTTCGCCGTCGCGCAAACCGT
The DNA here is from genome assembly GCA_948472305.1 of Vicia faba. Classification (NCBI taxonomy): domain Eukaryota; kingdom Viridiplantae; phylum Streptophyta; class Magnoliopsida; order Fabales; family Fabaceae; genus Vicia; species Vicia faba. Next base: position 35,391,882 of record OX451738.1, read on the forward strand.
TTTACTTTAAGAATCAAAAAGTGCAGAACCGAAAATATAATTTAAATTAAGAAATCATTTGCCTTTAGTTTACCAAGTCCCGTCGATACGACGATCCTCACATTTCAGACTCAAAACAACTTAGCCAGACATGGTATTAAACATGAACATGCAATTCTTAATATACGAGACTAGTAACAACGTGGTAATCAATTTGAATTGAATTATTGCAAAAACGAACATAAAACCTTGAAGTAACAACAATGATAGAAAATTAAAATAGCAATATAAAGAAACTTGAAAATACAACTGGAATTAACTCTGAAATAATCTTCGAATACAAACTAACAGAATGAAAATAACTCTAATGTCGTCACGATTACTTTGATCTAAGCTCACAAATAAATTCCTAAAATCTATAGTGTAGTAACTCCCCGATGTGAGAAGTTACTACTTTTCAATGGTATTTTTTACTTAAAACTAAGAAATGCTTTTGCGTACAAACTTGGATGCCTAAAATCACTTATTTATAGTGTCCCATATACTAAAGATGAAGTCCTCACATACTGACTTCGTGTGCAGGAAAATAGGTGGAGTGGGAGGAAAACAGGTCAGGTTTCTACAATATTTTTGGAACAGGAGGCCACAATGGGCTCCAGGGTGTGTGTGGCGGTTGCCACCAGACCAGAACACGTGGTCGTGGCAGTTAAGCCTCATGGCCGGCTCCACACACTTTTGACTCAGTATTTTTCATTGCTTTCTCTTTCTCCTGGTGGACCCCAACTGTTGCTTAGTCACGATTGGCATTGTTGTAACACCCTTCTAACCTAACAAATAAATCACGATTTATTTAATATATAATTTAAACTTAAATCACCAACAAGGGCATCACATCGTCATAGAAAACATCATACTTCGTAACACGAGTTTTCAACAATTATAAATCAATTTCCTTTTTGAAATGTCAACACATAAAATTATTTACTATGCAACAAAGTATTAGCCTCAACATAATTTCATTAAAAGTCCTCTTTAAAGGAACATCATCATGTTCATCATTCATGAACCATAATTCAAAACAACATAACAATGTTAAAACAACTTATAGGTCATGTCAACAAAAAGAACATATAATTATACTCAAACGATCCTAATCCCCGATGTTACATATCAGAGAAAGACCCTTCTTATTCATTGAAAATAAACAATACACTCTGACGCTATCCTCTAAGCTCTTGTGAATTACTCTTGATCACTTGTGCGAAACAGAAAGGGTGAGTATCAGAAATCATTACGAAAGATATACTGAATAAATATAATAGTTACAACAACATCATGAAATCCACATATCATCATATATCACATATTATACTCACACTCTCCTACTATTATCTCGATCACAACATCATTATACTGTTAGATGAATCTTTCACTAATAAAACACCATTTAATTTGCAATATTAACAATAACATCACTTAAGTCACAACATCATCAAATCATCATTTAATCAACAATCATGCAATGTCATATAGAATGCAATATATCAACATAGATTCATGCATGTGGTACCAAAATATTTTGATGGGCACTGGGCTATCACCCTCCAAAGATCTCCATCATAGGGTCGATTTCCTCTTGGAACTAAAGCACAACAAAATAACACACTCAATCCACACAAAGGGATTGAGGCCAACACTGGGCCAACATCCTAAACAACATGGGTGGACCAACTTCCAAACATATGCTATGAATGCATGATGCACAATCAACATAATATGTGTGACCCCGGTTAGTTAAGTGCACCATCATTCATGTAACCATCATACAATAAGTCATCATCTCATACGTAATTATACAACATACAACAATCAACATATCATACACCATATTTAACAAAAAAAAATTATATATATATATATATATATATATATATATATATATATATATATATATATATATATATATATATATATATATATATATATATATATATATATATATATATATATATATATATATATATATATATATATATATATATATATATATATATATATATATATATATATATATATATATATATATATATATATATATATATATATATATATATATATATATATATATATTCTTCATGGCATATTCATGGGAAACACATCATATAACTCATTTTATTCCATGCAAAACAACACAGAGCCAAATACTGTCAGCTGCCCACTCGCCTGAGGCTCTCCCAGCAACGCTGCGGCGACACGCTTCCCCCCATACGTTTTTCCAGGAGCACTTCTTTTCCACTCTTTCCTTCGCCTCCTATCTCGCCCGATGAAACTCACGCTCGCCACCTCTTCGCCCGACGATGTTGGAGCGAATCTCCTCATCCCATACATTTTCCAAGAGCACCTAAAGTCACATTTTTTTTCTCCCAGAGCTCGCTCGACGCTGCTCAGGCGAAACAACTTCGTCCGACGCTGCATGTGGCTCACTCGACCCTGCATGTGGCTCGCCAGACGTTGCGTGAGAAACACATATTTCCTGTTGCGATTCTGTACCTGTTCAGTCCCAATTTCTTATGTGATTTCATACTAATACTGTCCCAAACTCTTATAATTTGATAGGTTTTCATCATACAACAACAACACATCACATTATGCACTACATACATCAAATCATGGTATTATCAATATAATTTATTCTCCAATTTCATCATAGACTCATCATATTATCAATTCATCACAAAACTCCAAAAAACCTACATACATCTAAATCCATATCAATTATAATAACAATGATATCCCCCTTACCTTAGATTATCATAGCAAGTGATCTTCCTCTTTGTGTTCTACCGCAAATCCCCTTGTTTCCTCGTGCGCTAGCTCTGCTACACTCTTCCATTTCTTTCAGGATCGTACACAACGAAACACTTTTCCATCCTTTCCTTGTTAAACTCTTAGACCCCTAATATGAACTTCCCATACCCTCACCTAGACTTTCACCATTACAACCTTGCCCCCAACGTTTCTACATCAATATCCCTTTTATTTTATATAATAATAATTCTAATTAATAATTATAAATAACTATACTAAATTATCTAAATTATTAAAATACCCAAGATCCTCTTTATTCATCCTTACCCCAAACATAACATCACAACACATATCATATTCAACAAAATATCATATATTCACCAATAATTCACAAATACTCATAATAAATCAATTAAATAAATAATATAATTTTTTTAGGGTGTACAACTCTCCCCACTTATAGAATTTTTGTCCTTAAAAATTATCTGAGGAAAACAGAGTCGGATACGACTCTCTCATCTGATCCTCACGCTCTCAAGTCAAACTTCCACCAGCTGGTCCACCCCACAATACTTTCAGCAAGACAATATCTTTATCCCGTAATTGCTTCACTTCCCGACCTTTTATCCACACGTGTGATGCTTCAACCGTCCGATTATCTCTCACCTGTACATCATCCATTTGGATCACACGCGAAGGATCTGGAACGTACCTCCTCAACTGAGATACATGAAACACATCATGAAGATTCACAAGAGACAATGGTAAAGTAATTTGATAGGTCATCTCAACTATCTTCTCTAAAATCTGATACGGACCAACAAAACGAGTGTTAGCTTTCGCGACTTTAGAGCCCTACCAACACTAGTTACCAGAGTAACTCTCAAGAACACATAATCGCCCTTATGGAACTCAAGTTCCTCCTCTTATCATGATAAATCACTCTTATGAAGATTATGAGAAGCTTTCACCATCTCTTGGATCATCTTGATCTTCTCATTTGTTTCCTGCACAATCTCAGGCCCGAGCACAACACTCTCGCCTGACTCATACCAACATACACTACTACGGAAAAGACATTTAACAACGGTTAGGAAATATATATGACCACGCAGGACCAAGCATTATTATGTAGCGTGTGGTTGTATATGCCGTAGTTACAATTACGGTCCAATGACTGTCGTAGTAATCTGGAAACCGCGCGCCTTATAACAATGGTTACTATAATAACCGTTATGATATAGTATTTGAATAAATGTCAAATTTTCATACCATAATCAACATTAAACCAATTTTTAATTGATATCAAAACTTATATTAATTATAAGTACACAATTCCGTTAAGTAAATAATAAAATTTGAGCAACTTGAGAAATGCAATCTTTCCCACTTCCAAGAGAAAAGAAAGCGTATAGAATTAAAGAAACAATGATGAGCAGCTTTGGTTTTTAAACTTCCAAGATAAGAAGATGAAGAATCAGAAGGAACAACATAAAAGCGGAAGAACCAAGACACAAAAACAACTTCATCAAAAGGAATAACAATCATCAAGTGTTTGAATGAACGAAACAGAAACAGTATATCCCATATACCATCGTTGCATCAGATTTACTTATATCATATATAAAAGTGATCGATCTTATTTGTGTAACCTATGGACGATCGATGTATCGCTGCTTCACCATACTAATGTCGGATTCCGAAGCATAGTCAACATCAATCATCCAAATCGTACACAACAGATGCCAAATTTAATTACTCATTTATTATTCAATTCATTCTGGTTTTAATCGAATCAAAACAGAAAATATAGAACATAAACAACTATCAAATCCATGGTTTCGTAAGTGGCTCTGATACCACTGAAGGAAAATTGCGATCAAAAGCGCAGCGGAATTTAAAATTTTCCTTTAGCGATCCTTACGAATGAGCATGGTCAGTGATAGAAATATTTACCTCTTGTGGCGATTCAGACCTTTGATGTTGTGATCACGAGCGTTGATGAAGAACAATGCCTCTACTCAGTCCACACGAACAGATCGCTTCCAGTCACAGTGCTAGCTGATCACAAACGGAAACCTTGAGTGAGAGAGAGAATCAAAAACGAAATTGCATCAAGTGAAATTGCTTCATCACAAGGGATCTATTTATAGAATCACTCGTGTGGGCTACAAGCTAAAAGCCCAATTAAGGCTATAAGCTAAAAGCCCAATTAAGCTTATGGACATCATACCTTATGATGTACCATATATCACTTATCCATGTGGTACCTTACCACTTTCCGTATTACACTTAAGTGCATCGTACCTTACGGTGTTCCTTATTTATTCTATCTCTCATCAACCTATCCTTATGTGTGTGACCCTGTAGGTTTTCGCGACGTTGGCAATTATATTAAATCACACATTTAATATAATAAACAGTGAGCGGTATCTAGCAACATATCATTGTTACCCAAGTCACGAAAATGTCATGTGATCTGACCAAACCTTTTCCGTGATAATATTTGTGTTGTACAATTACCCTTTTTCCCTCATGTCTATATTGAACACAAGGCATACACTGTGTCACCCTTGTCCAGTTCAATATTGGGCCCTTAGACATTTACCCTGTTATGCAGGATGAGCAAATTCCATCTAGGTCACTCATGTCCCTTAGCGTGCTTTGTGAAGTACCCATCAACCGTCTTTATAGTCATCCAGTTACGGATGACGTTTGATCAGCAATAAAGTACTTGACTCTACATCTAGGGTCCATAGTGGTTTCAGGTCAAAGGGTGGTATACACCATTATCATCATGAGAATAACTTATGACACTTTGCATAACATTCTATGTAGTATTTTCATAGCGGGTCAATCCAGTATAAATATTACTCCTAATATTCATACCTATGTCAAGACTGATAACTCCTTATCTATGATCCATGAGATGTGATCATCAATCTATCTTCATAATAATCTTAATGCTTTAATGTTATCCCACTTCACATTAAAGCTTGACTACGGATACTTTAAGAATAGTGTCTTATGTTTAATGGGATCTCATGATTAAGTCACACTTAACATTTCATTAAACAAATAAACCATTCTAGGGACTTTATTATTTTTGTAAAGCAAATATAATAAAGAAATGCCTTTTATTATTAAATAAATAATTCGATACAAGTACCAAAAGTATTGGCCTCTAGGTCTTACACCAACACAATGAACTTGTGTGAGGCCTATAATTTAACACTTAATGATCATGTTGCTACTATTTTCCTCACACCAACTCAAATCAATCCACTTGATTTCCCATAACTGGTTAATGAGCCCTTTTGATTCATGTCCCTTAACTAATGTTCTTTTCTTGTTTTTGCTTTGAATTTTTAACTTTTGGATTGAGTTTGAGGTCATCAAATGACCAATGATAACATGTTAAGGAATGATACATCAAGGATAGTCTCATAAAGACTTGAGATCACTTGACCTTTTATGCTTGAACCAATTTCATTCATATATGAATTTGATGTTCCTTTTTTTTCCTTTTGAAAGTTTTGAGGTATATTAAATGCACTTGTGCAACATGATTTAGAATTAACATTTTAAACTATTGATCATATCCTCATAGAATTTTAGAAGCTTGATTTCAAGTATTTTAATGGTTTAAGTCTTATAACTTTGTCTTTGTTTGATTTCCTTGCCTTGCTAACTTGTGATCCAAGCTTTGTGATACATTTTGTGGTACCCTTCTTTTGTTATGCTTGTGAACCATGATGAAATGAATGAGTATGGATGTGAAGTGTTTGATACTGACTTATAAAGTCTTTGATTGTATTCTTCTCTTGCTCCTTTGATCCTTGATTGATATTTACTTGTCAATTCAACATGGTGACAAGAAAGGAGCAACAATTCTTTAGTTTTGACCTAGTTGTTGTTTGAGTTTTCTTGATGCTTCTTACATCTATTGCCCTTTATGTTTGCCATCATATTCATTTTGCATTCCCATGATTATATCATTATCTATCCTTTACTGGTTCGTCATTTCTCTTTGGAATCACTAATTTTTCTGTTGAATGTGTGAGGGACTGTGAAGAAAAGTTTTCCATTTAGACTTGGTACTGTAGCGTTCCACTTTATTTGTGGAACACAATTAGTTATCTTTACACTATTCTTGTGCTTGGTATATTTGTCATTCATTTGTAGGATATATATATATATATATATATATATATATATATATATATATATATATATATATATATATATATATATATATATATATATATATATATATATATATATATATATGTGATTGTGACTGCTATAGTCTTGCTCTTGAAGCCTCAATGCATATATTTGATGGCGTGATTTCTGACTTGACTTGTTTACTGATGCTAGCTTGCTTGAAGTTCTATGGGTTTCTTTTTTTTGCTTGCTCATTTGTTACGGATAGTTATCCATTTGGTATGGCACTATTTCCCTTTATTTTTTTCCACTCCTCACTGCTTTCTATTGCATGATGGGACCTCCGTTGTTGATATAAGTCAGGAGCCCCTCTGATTTATTTAAAGACCTGTTTAAGGCGATTCTGCATATGTACCTTTCTTTCTACTCATGTTTAACCACTTGTTTGTTTACTTGTTTGGTATTTACCATGCTCTCTTAGGATTGCTCGTGTAGGGTTAGTCCTCGAGCTAGACCTTAGGATAGGAATCCATGTATGCTAACATAGGGTAGAAATTTCCCTCTTTCATCCTCAACCCTAGGATCAATCTTTGTATGATAACATTAGGGGTAGTGTTAGGCTAGTCTCCCTTATTTGTTTCTCCTTTCTTTGCATATTGCATTTTTAAAACTAAAACTTCTTCTTGGCAAATAATAAAATATCTCTAATAAACTTCAATCCTTCTTCAAGGTAAAAAAGTACAAACCAATCTTATCTCTTTATGCGCCTCTTGGCTTTATTTTAAATCTTGTCAAAGTGTTGTCTTGTCATATTTGCCGTGTTATTCTGTTATCTTTTAGCCAATGTTTCTCCATCGCATATTCTTTTAGCCGATGTTTCACCATCTCATATTCTTTTGCCAATGTTTCACCATCGCATATTCTTTTAGCCGATGTTTCGCCATCGCACATGTTTGTTATCCTACTTTAATTCTCAATATAATTGTTAGGTGTGATGTTTTATCCTCTGGTTTATTGATGTTTCACCATCTTTGCCATGTTATCTTCCTATCTCTTAGCCAATGTGTGATACGGTGGGAGAACTGACTTGGGTTTTGCGTTTGTTTTCGCAAATGTTTCGGTTGAGCAAGAGTCGCCACCGACTTTTTATTTTATCCTAAGGAAAGGTTTAAAAAGCACAGCAAAAACCTTTGAGATATTTTCTTGGGTTCAGGGAGTAGATTATAGAAAGGGAAGGTATTAACACCCTTTCTATCCATGGTTATCCATGGGCTCTTAGGTACTTGCTTAGATCAACTTGCCTTGGTTTTCAATTGTTTGAAATGGTGCTTTGTGTGTGGTTTTGAAAATGTTTTAAAAAGATGCCTTGTATAGGCTACCCTTGTAACAATTCTTTACTCGAATGTTTTACAAAAGGTGTTTTGTCTTTTGAAAAGATGTTTCAAGGTTTTTTTTTGAAAGTTTGTTTTGAAAGTGTTTGTGAAGTGTGATTTGAAAATAGGCAAGTGTTTTCTTTGCAAATTGACAAGTACCTAAGAGTTATCTACCCTAAAGTTTTCTCAAAGATTCTTGTTATGTTTTAAACCTTTTGACAATTTTGTTCCACCATTGCATTTGGTGGACAATCTTGTATTAGGAGGTGAAAGGGACAGGCGCGGGTCATCGTTTTAGACCATAATTGCAATAGTGCTAAGTGTCTTTGGGCAATTTCTCTTTGAAAGGGACTTGATCATTTTAGGCAACTTTTCGAAAGCGTCATCGAAGGACTTATGATCATTTGATTGTTTGTTTTTACCCAAAGAAACCTAACATGCAATATGGCCTAATTATTTGAAGGCAACAAAGTGGAATACCCTAGGGGTGCAAGTGTGAAATGTGTTGTCCACTTTCATGCTTGTTTATCTTGAAATTAGGTCAAACTATTTTTGTTCTTTTTATTTACATACAAACCCTAACTCTAGCATGGTATGTTTAGAAAGCATTAAAGTGCGAGATTTAAATTCCTACACTATTACAACACAATAATATGGGGAGGGGGTACAAATGTTTCAAATGGGGGTTATTTAGACAAGAAATTAAACCTAGCTATTACATCATTTTCTTTGAATATTTACAATATAATTAAAGGCATAAATTAAATGGAAATGAAATAAATATGCAAGATGCAAAAAAGGATTTTTATATGTATGAAAAAAAATATTATTTGTCACATAAATAAAAAATGAAAAAATATTATTTTGGAGTATTTTCAAATTTAGGGCACAAACCTAATTTACTAAATAAAAGGCATTATTTATTCAAAATATACAATATTCACTATTTATATACAAAAATAAAATAAAAATATAGTATATTTGTAAAAATGTATTTTTAATGTTAAATATTAATAAAATAAAAATATGTATATTTTTGGGTATTTTATTCTAATAATATGTATATTTATATTATTTACAAAATATATTAAATATGCACAAAATAGTAATATTTAATTTTTATAAAAAAGGTATTTTTTATACAAAATGTTTCCAAAAGAGAAAAATGAAATAAAAATCAGAAATAATATGTTTACATTATTTTTTTTCTAATATTTCTAAATAATAGTATATATATATATTTATGTATAAATGTCTATATAAACAAATAAATACTTAAAAAATGCAAAAATGGTGTAAAAATGATTTTTTAAGTTTTAAACATTATTAAAAAAAAAAAAAGAGTCAGAAATAAAAAAGAAAGATAAAAAAAAACATTAAATCAAACAAATGGGCTCAGGGGGGTATGAATCAAAAAATATGGTGTAAAGAGCAAAACAAAAGCTGGCCCAGCCCATGAGGCACCTTCTTCAACCTCTGAACAAAATTATTCAGAAAACGCGCGCAAGAACCCCCATTCAAATATCCTGATTCCTTGATCTTTTGCACAAACTTCCAACATAAGAAATGTTAAGCATTGAATCACGATTTCAAATATATAAAAAACTCACCCTAACTCTCAGAAATGAGAGAGAATTTTAACATTCCCAAATCCTGACCTAAGTTTTCTACCATTTTCAAACCTTAAATTCTCACAGCTCAAGCAAAAGAAATGAAAAGTAAAAGCATGTACAGGTTCAGTGGCATGAGTAGAACATTTCTTATTCACAAACCTAGAGCTAATGATGCCTATACTAAGAGTTATAAGTTCACCAAAATACCTGTTCAGTTGAAGTTCTATCTGGCAATGGGGAAGCTTTCAGTGCAAGGTGATGGTTGGTATAGCTTCCTTGAGGTGTGGTGATGCTGTTCCAATGTTTACTTTGCCTTGAGACACTTTGAATCGAGCTGTGGAACTTCAACTGCAAAATGAGAAAGTGAAAATGGTAGAACTTGTTAGAGGAATTACAGATCGTGTTTCAGGTCTTGGTTAGCTTGCATTGATGCTAGGGGATGTGTATGAACTGGTTTGGGCAAGAAAGCTTGAGAGGAATGAAAGATGGCACTCAAACTGCAGGCCTTGCCCTGTTCTTGCAGTTTGAAGGTGATTCTGGGATTGGGAGTGTATGAGGGATGTTAGGGTCGTGTACTAGCTTAGTTGGGATGTCCTGGATGTGTTTTACCAGTTTGCTTAAGTGTTTGTAAGCTGATATGAGAGTTGTCTTACAAAATGCAATGTTACTTACACTTTAAGCAACAAATGCCCAAGTTGTGTTCTAGGTCAGTAGAGGCCCCCTAATATGCTGCATAATCTCTCCTTGATCAGAGTGTTTTGCTCATAATCTTGTGCCAATTAGATCTCATCTGTACTTCTTGGATTTTCAATTAGACATAAAGCTTGCTTTTTCAAAAATGGATAAAGTGCTTTATCTATTTTGGGATTAATCTACTATGCAATGCTTGAATCCATAGAACATGGTCTTGGCACAAAGAGTTTGCATTAAATTTATGAGTGTTGGATGGTTTAAGGACTTGTAATCAAGATATGCAAGCTGAGATTGAAAATGCCTAGTGTTATGAACATGTAAATTGACCAATTCAAAAGTGAGTTTTTGCCAAATTGTGAAATTCGATTCTCTCAAGTTATGAGGTTGTTTGATGAGTTCTTGGACATTTTGGAAAGCTTGGAATGTGTACTACAATCTATCTTTGAAATGCAAATTGAAATTCCAAGTAGAAGTGTATGGAAAATGGCCTTGAAGTTAGGTAGAAAACCTTGCCAAAATAGGCTAAAATTTCACTAAGTTAAGAATGGTTTAGTACCCTTATTCAAAAAAATGTAACTTGAGATACAAGCCTCATTTGGGAAAACTTTGTGAATCAAAGTTGTAGATTATGCAACAAGCTACAACTTTCATGTTTTGACTTTTGTTTGAATCCAAATAGATCTTGGTGAGAAAGTGGGGCAAAGTTGGGAAAAAATTAGGGTTTTTCATAACTTAGAAAAATTCTAAGTTATGAAAAATTCTCATTTCTAACCCTAATTTGCATTTTTGATTTCTTGGTGAACAAGTTTCATGATTTGGCATGTTTTTATGAAAAATGAATCTTGACTCTTGATTTTGACCAAAAAGTCAAAGTTTGACTTTTCAGTATACAGTCAAAATTGATCAATTGACTGGGAAATTCAACTGTCAATCTTGTGCATTTGGGATCTTTTGAACTTGTTGAGTATGTCAAGATAATTCCATGGGGTCCTTGAGTCCATATGTGAGCTTGGTTTGCCATTGGCTAGGTCAAACAGTCAAAAATTGCCTTTGTGCAGTCAAAACCCTAAAAATGACCATTTTGCCCTTTTGGTGATCTGATCAAATTTCTTGTGGAATTGTGATCCAAACTTGATCAAATGGTTCATATGAGTTCATAATGTTGATGTGGGTCAATTTTCATGAGGTTTGACTGTCAATTGGCCACAGTTGACTTTTTCCCCAATACAGTTGATTTCTAGGTCAACTGTCCAATTGACTGGGCAAAACTTGGAATCAAGACTTGAAACTTGATGAGGATAAACTTGGGAGTCCAATATGAAACAAGAAAGTCATCTTAGGCATTTTGGGTCAAAACATCTTTGTGCAAACACAAACCCTAATTAGGGTCAACAGTGCAAGGAGAAGTCTTTGAGCAGATGAAACCCTAACTGGATCTTGAGCTTCAAGGGCTTTGTGGTGAGCAATCAATGAGAAATGGGAGGGAAAATTTTGGGGTACAACAGTTTCCCCTGTTCAATCTTCTTGAATCCGAAGAGTTAGATTGGCAAGCTTGCCTTTTGTGACTCGAGGGTAAAAGGAGATTGGACACTAGAGTGCCCGGAAATTTGCACTCGTCAAAGCAATGGATGCGGGAATGGGATTAGAGATGCCATTTGGAGATGGGCTTAGAGATTCCATCTGGAATGAGTATCAGGAAGGCGTCCATGCTTTGGACCATCTTTGAACTGGGGGTCTGAATAAGCAATGGATAGACATCCGTTGTTGGGAGGAATCCGTAAACTGTTTTCAAAGGTTGCATCTGAACGAGTGATAGATTAACATCCGTTGTTGGGAAGAACCCATAGACTGTTTTCAGAAGTCTGGAGAAGAAACTGAGCAAGCGATAGGTTAACATCCGTTACTTGGAGAACCCGTAAACTGTTTTCAGAAGTCTTGGAGTTGAATAAGCAATAGAGCAACATCCGTTGTTGGGAAGCGTTCGTAAACTGTTTTCAAAGGTTGCATCTGAACAAGTGATAGATTAACATCCGTTGTTGGGAAGAATCTATAGACTGTTTTCAGAAGTCTTGAGAAGAAACTGAACAAGCAATAGGTTAACATCTGTTACTTGGAGAACCCGTAAACTGTTTTCAGGAATCTTGAATTTTGAGGAGGAACCGATGTAGGGTTGCTTGATGATGAGTCCATGTAAAGCTGCATCTAAAACTGTTAAGGATAACTTTTTATTCTTATCCTGAAAAGGACAAAATGTTAGCTAAACACAAAATTATGTTGCGTGAAATGTATGATGCAATATATGCTATATCAATGTTTATGATATGAATGCAATGAATGCGCATGTAAGCTGATGAGCTGTCTTGCTGGGGATAGATGAATCCTGGATGGCTGAAGATAAAAGCATCTTGACTGCTGCCGGGAAGAATAATTCCTTGGCTATTACTGGGGAATAAGGAGCTTGGGTCGTATACCAAACCTCTGGGGAATTCCTGATGACTTCTACTGGGGAGTACCAATCTAGTAGGCTCATGCTGGGGATGCAAGACTGAGGATCTTCAGTTTGGCGGGAAACATCTCTGGCGACTTTACTGGGGAACTCAAGATTTGCTCTCCTAAAACTCTGTAGGGAGAAGGTTCATTAGTCTGGCTTCGCTGGGGATTCTGAAACTTAAACTCTGGGGGGAATTGAATTCCTGAGGACCCTCTGGATGGGGGATTGCAAAGATAAGTTACGTTGGGGAATCTTGATGAACTCCGCTGGGGATAGGAAGAATTTTGGCGAGTGCGATCTTCCGTGGCAATAAGCTGAGGATAACCCAGTTATAAGCCCTTGTGAGGAATAACTTTGAACAAAACTCGGGAGAGACGTCCGTACTCCGTAGGGGATAAGCTTCTAGAATCTACTGGGGATATCCTTTGAAGGGGTATCAAGATATCCAATTGTACCTTTGACTTATCAGTAATCCTCTTTCTTGGTTCATAAGGAAATGATTATGTTCAAATGCATATGCCTATTTAACAAAACATTGGACATTTCTCAAAATAAAACAAACAGTGCAAGAGAAAAGAAAAGGAAATGACACAAATTTCTGGGAAAAGTATTTGTATTTAATTTCTATGAGTATATTTGTACAAAGGAGACAATCATCCTAGTAAGAGGATTTTGTCGTAAATATTGAAAGATTTATACAAAATAAAGATGGCTATGTGAAATAATTCCATGGGATTCCATTCCGCTATAGCTTTCACAACTCTGAATATCTGTCCATTCAATACTTCGTTGGCCAATGAATGGATTGATCGGAAGCCTGGAACTGGTTGATGAAGAGGTTGTCTTTGAAGTGATCCGACGAGACATAGTCATACGCTTTAATTCCCTAACTTTTGCCTGAATCGCCCTTTCGGGTTTTCGATCCAACGGGAAACCCCTTTTTGCCCAAGCCGCCCTTTCGGGTTTTCAACTTGCCGGGTGTACAGATTTTTTGTTTTTATCCCTAATTTTTGCCTGAACCGCCCTTTCGGGTTTTCGATCCACCGGGATGCCCATTTTTGCCCAAGTCGCCCTTTCGGGTTTTCGACTTGTCGGATCATTTTATGCGTAGTATCTTTTGACTATGTCTGCGTTCGCAGGGTGCGGCAAATCGTCGCCGTCCATGGTGGTCAGAATCATTGCACCACCAGAAAATATGCTCTTGATCACAAATGGTCCTTCATATGTAGGAGTCCATTTGCCCCTGGGATCACTTTGCGGCAAGATAATCCGCTTGATTACGAGATCTCCGACTTGATACACTTGACGTCTGACTTTCTTATTGAAGGCCTTGATCATCCGCTTTTGATACGTCTGACCATGGCCTATAGCAACAAGTCGCTTTTCGTCGATCAGATTAAGTTGATCAAGTCGGGTCTGCATCCAATCATCTTCATTCAAACCTGCATCCTTCATAATCCTTAGAGAAGGGATCTGGACTTCCATAGGTAAAACAGCTTCCATGCCATAAACCAAAGAAAATGGGGTTGCCCCAGTTGAAGTACGTGTCGTCGTACGGTATCCATGTAGAGCAAACGGTAACATCTCATGCCAGTCTTTGTAAGTGACTGTCATTTTCTGAATGATCTTCTTAATGTTTTTGTTCGCAGCTTCAACAGCACCGTTCATCTTCGGCCGATAGGGAGATGAATTGTGATGATAAATCTTGAACTGTTCGCACAATGCAGTGATCATCGTGTTATTCAGATTTGTACCGTTGTCTGTGATGATCCTGTCTGGAACACCATACCGACATATGAGATTTTGCTTGATAAAGCGGGCAACCACATTTTTAGTAACAGAGGCGAAGGAAGCTGCTTCGACCCATTTGGTGAAATAGTCAATGGCAACCAGGATGAAGCGATGTCCGTTGGAAGCCGTGGGCTTGATCTCTCCAATCATATCAATGCCCCACATTGCAAAGGGCCACGGAGCAGTCAGGACGTTGAGAGGAACCAGAGGGATATGAACTTTGTCAGCATAGACTTGACATTTGTGGCAAGTACGGGAATGTTGATGGCAGTCAGCTTCCATGGTAGACCAGTAATAGCCTGCCCTTAGGATCTTCTTAGCCATTGTATGCCCGCTCAAGTGAGTGCCAAATGTGCCGCTGTGTATATCAGTCATGATCAACTCTGCTTCAGCTTTATCTACGCATCGGAGTAATACACAATCATGGCTTCGTTTGTAAAGGATACCGTTGCTCAGGAAGAACTTAGCAGCGAATTTCCTTAAGAACTTCTTGTCATTTACGGAAGCTCCTTCAGGATAATCTCTAGTCTCGAGATACCTTTTGATTTCATGGAACCAGGGTTGTTCCACTACTTCTTCGGTATTAATCTCGTGACAATGCGCAGGTTCATCCATTCGCTCGATGGTGATTTGGGGAGCCTCGTTATCCCAGTTGAGTTTAAACATGGAGGACATTGTGGCTAGAGCATCTGCTAGCTGATTCTCTTCTCGCGGGAAATGCTCGAAGGTAATTTGCTCAAAATGAGGCAACAATGTCAGGACATGTTCTTTGTATGGGATAAGATTAGGATTCTTGGTATCCCACTCTCCTTTGATTTGACTGATAACCAAGGCCGAGTCCCCGAATACGATCAAAGATTTGATCCCCAGGTCTATAGCAGCCTTGAGACCAAAGATGCAAGCTTCATACTCAGCCATGTTGTTTGTGCAGCTGAAGCAAAGTCGGGCCGTGAAAGGTGTGTGACAACCTTCTGGAGAAATGAGTACCGCGCCGATACCGTTTCCAAGTGCATCTGAAGCACCATCAAAGTACAGGGTCCATCGGGATCCCTTTTCGGGTCCGTCATACGGTCCATTACCTTCAATGTTGTCCAAACTCATGATGTCCTCGTCTGGGAAGTCAAATCTCATGGGCTGATAATCTTCGATAGCTTGATGAGCCAGATGGTCAGCTAGTACACTCCCTTTTATAGCTTTTTGGGTGGTGTACTGGATGTCATACTCAGTTAAGATCATTTGCCATCTAGCTATCCTTCCAGATAAAGCGGGCTTTTCGAAGATATACTTGATAGGTTCCATTTTGGAAATCAACAGGGTAGTATGAGTCAACATATACTGTCTTAGTCGGCGAGCAGCCCATACCAAAGCGCATCAAGTTTTCTCGAGCAGTGAGTAGCGAGTCTCACAGTCGGTAAACTTTTTGCTAAGGTAATAAATAGCATGCTCTTTTCGACCAGACTCGTCATGCTGGCCCAAAACACACCCCATTGAGTTATCCAAGACGGTCAAATACATGATCAATGGTCTTCCTTCGACGGGTGGCATCAAAATAGGAGGTTCTAGCAAATACTCCTTGATTCTATCAAAATCAGCTTGACAATCGTTGTTCCACTCGACTACCTGATCTTTTTTCAAGAGTTTGAAAATTGGCTCACAGGTAGAAGTCAGATGTGAGATGAATCTGGCAATATAGTTTAAGCGCCCCAAGAATCCTCTAACTTCCTTCTCAGTACGGGGAGCAGGTATCTCTTGTATTGCTTTTACTTTTGCGGGATCGACTTCAATGCCTTTGTTGCTTACAATGAATCCCAGGAGTTTACCAGACCTAACTCCAAAAGTGCATTTACTTAGATTCAGCCTGAGCTTGTATTCTTTTAACCTGGCAAACAGCTTCTCCAGATGTTCAAGGTGCTCTTCCTCTGTTTGTGACCGAGCTATCATATCGTCTACGTAAACTTCAATCTCATGATGTATCATATCATGAAATAAAGCTACCATGGCGCGTTGATAAGTTGCCCCTGCGTTCTTCAGCCCGAACGGCATCACCTTGTAACAGAAAGTCCCTCATTGTGTGACAAAAGTTGTTTTCTCCATATCCTCGGGGGCCATTTTGATTTGATTGTAGCCCGAGAATCCATCCATGAAGGAAAAAACTTTATGCTGAGCTGTATTATCGATCAAGATGTCAATATGAGGTAGCGGGAAATCATCTTTAGGGCTGGCCCTATTCAAATCCCGGTAGTCCACACACATCCTGACTTTGCCATCTTTCTTAGGTACTGGCACAATGTTAGCGACCCATTGAGGATAGGACGTAACAGCCAGAAAACCAGCATCAAATTGCTTCAATACTTCTGCTTTGATCTTTTCGGACATGTCAGGCCTCATTCGGCGAACTTTTTGCTTGATTGGTGGACAGTCTTCTCTTGTAGGGAGACGGTGAACCACGATGTCCGTATCTAAACCCGACATGTCTTCATAAGACCAAGCGAAGATTTCAACATACTCATTCAACAACTGTATCAGGCTTTCCTTGACATTCGGTTTCAAATTGGCACCCACTTGCACCTCCTTCCGGTCTTCCTCGGTCCCTAAGTTGACAGTTTCTAATGACTCTTCATGCGGTAAGATGGCCCTTTCCTCTTGTTGCAGAAGTCTGGCTAGTTCCCCGGGTACTTCACAACCTTCGTCATCTTCATACTCGGCTAGATTGACCAGATCTTCAGAGTTATTGAAAGATATAGCAGAATAGTCACCCATGGAATCCGGAGTGGATGGGTACCTGCATTGGTGAGTGTGGGTGTGTGTAAGGGATATCCATCCTTAAACAAAAAATGCAAAAGGAAAGAAAATGAACACAAGCAGTTTATCAAATGAAAAACGTCCAATGAATCATTAAACATGGCATATGGATATGAAAAATAATCAAAACCCTTACAAGTGGACCTACATGCCCCGGGCAAGGCAGGAGGTGAAAAGATAGTGTACGGATTGTTTGAAAGTAAATATTATAGACCAAATAAGAAATGTTTAACAGATAAATTACTGATGAATAAAAGTGATGGGGACAAAGTCTTTTGCCTCCCAGTTGCTCAATCCTCCTTTGATAGTTGGATAAATCCACTTTTCAATGTTGCTCTCCTTGTCTTCATCCTCCAAAGCGTTGATTCCGTAGGGAGAAATTTTGACTGGCGCTCTTTCAATCTTCGACCGGCGCATAGCTTTCTGGACTGCGGTAGTGAACCCTAATCCAAATTTGTCTATCTTATGTGGAATGTCAGGTAACTGCCCCCATGCTGAATTTTTCCCTTCTTTTATTGCGGCCCTTGCGTCCTCCAGAGATGCCATCCTGGCCATCTGTCTTGGTGTCTCAGCTGCCAACTTTGCTACTGCTATTTCAGGAAGGACTTCTTCGAAATGCTGAAATGGTGTCTCAATGAACTCCCCTTAAACCTCCACATACCGGAAAGAATTTAAGTGGCTAATCATGTACTCTTCTTCGCCATGGACAGTGATGATCTTTCCCTTGACAGGATACTTCAACATCTGATGTAAGGAGGAGGTGACTGCCCCAGCATGGTGTATCCAAGGTCTACCTAGCAGGCAAGAGTATGATGGACGGATGTCCATCACATAGAAAGTGGATTTAAACACCTCAGTGCCTATGTTGATGGGAATTTCAACCTCTCCATGGACCATTCTCTTCGAACCATCGAAAGCTCTGACAACAATATCACTCGGCTTCAATTCCAACCCTTCACAATCTAGTCGGTCCAAGGCCTTCTTAGGTAAAACATTCAGCGACGAACCAGTGTCGACCAAGACGTGTGCGAGAGTAGTTCCTCGACACTCGACTGAAATGTGCAAAGCATCATTGTGATTCCTACCTTTAGGATTTAGGTCGGCATTAGAAAAACCTAATCCATTGTCCGCAGTCAGGCTAGCCACGCAATTTTGAAATTGATCCGCAGAGGTTTCCTGGGGCACATGGGCTGCCTTCAGGAATTTTATCAGAGCTTTAGCGTGCGCTTCCGAGCAAAGTAGTAGTGCCAGCATGGAAATCTTGGAGGGGGTTTGCCCCAGCTGTTCTACCACATCGTAATCACTTCTTTTGATTATCCTCAAAATCTCATCCATTTCCTTCTTGGAGGTTTCTGGGATAACCAAGGGCTGAGCCCTCGTCCCGACGGGCTCATCTTGGATTCCCTTACCTTTGTCAGCAGCGGTAGGAGAGACAGTACTAGGAACAACAACGTCTTCAATCAAAGGAGTTCTAGCAGAAAGTTTTATTGGTGCAGGGACGACCCTGTCAGCTGATGAGGGTCCAAAGACTGCTCTTGGAGGGGCAATCTCTGGAGAAAATATTCTCCCGCTTCTGGTGATTTTGCTAGTGCCCGCAATGTTACTAATGCTGGCTTCTTCATCATCCGAACTTTCTTCAATCATTTCGATTTGTTTGATACCATGGTAGTAGACGTCACCGCCATAGTTCCAAGGTATCGACTTTTCAGAAACATAGGGAACAAGCCCTGGCATTGTTATCTTTAAAGGAACAGATTTCGTAGCTGGTGTAATCTTAACAGGCTTTTTGACGGCCTCGGAAAGATTGGCGTGAATGGTTATGATTGAGACATCTTCAGTATGAACTGGAACAACAGAAACTTTTTCAAACAAAATTTGTCGACTATCCATAAGGCCTTGGACGCCTTTCTTCAGTAACGGACAATCAAACGGCAGAGAGTAACAACAATAGCAGTCTTCTTTACATCCCGGGAAGATCCCGGCCCTCAACAAATTCAACTTAATGGTTAGCAATGGAGTAGTCAGATCGCTGACATCAGCAACATACAAATCTTCTTCAATGGCATTGACATTTCGGCCGTGCTTCGGCATGGGTGCAGATATCACATTAGGCTTCTCTGGAGCGTCAAACTCTACCTCCTTAGCCTCTATCAGGTCTTGGATTTTATGCTTGAGTGCCCAACAATCATTGGTGTCGTGTCCAACACTGTCTGAATGGTAGGCGCATTTAGCATTGGCATGATAATGCGGAGATGACGTATTCACATTCTTTGGTGCCTCCTTGATGGTGGCGAGATTCAACTTCAATAGATGGGGAAGTACTTGCGCTGGAGTCATATTAATACGGGTGAACTGCCGTTGTGGCCGTTCCACCCGTTGTTGATTTGGTCTGGACTGGTTATAGCGAGGCTGCTCGCTCGGAGTGTTTTGAATCATTACGGCCCCCACAGTTGGCCAACGCTCCGTCTTCCCTGCTCTTCTCTGAGAATATACCACAACTAATTCCTTCTTAAAAGGTTTCTTCTCAACACTTGCGGCAACACCCTTCTGAATCTTTCCTGACTTGATGCCAACTTCTATTCTTTCGCCTGTTAAGATCAAATCGGTAAACCCCGCGGAAGAGTTACCGATTAGATGATTGAAAAATGGCCCAGATAGGGTCCCAAGAAACATATCAACGAGTTCACGGTCGTTTAAGGGAGGCTGCACCCTGCCAGCCAAATCCCTCCATTTTTGTGCATATTCTTTGAATCCTTCGCCTGTTCCTAACGACATGCCCTGAAGTTGGGTACGAGTAGGAGCAAGGTCAGAATTATATTGGTATTGTTTGTAGAAAGCGGTGGCCAAATCTTCCCAATTTCTGACACTGGTTCCTTCTAGCTGATAAAACCACTCCAACTGAGCTCCCGAAAGACTGTCTTGAAAGAAATGAATCCAAAGGTTTTTATCTGCCGTATAGGGTTGAATCTTTCTCACGTAGGACCTGAGATGCATTTTTGGACAGGACAGTCCATCATACCTCACAAACGCTGACACTTTGAATTTTGGGGGAATCACAATCCCGGCAACCAAACCCAAGTCTTCAAAATCCAAACCCGGTACTCTTTGTAATTCCATGGCGGCCAATCTGTCTTCTAAACCCTTGTATTTATCATCAGCTGGAGGGTATTGCTGGTCAGAATAATCTTCATCCTCTTCAACCTCTTCTTCTTCCGCATCAGACTCGGAAGGCACCGCAGCTCCATCTCTTTTACTGGTCCCTTCATCAGAAGTAGGAGGAAATTCAAGCACTCTCCGAGCTTCTCCGTCAAATCTTCTCCCCAAAGTAGCCACCCCAATCCTCTTTTTCTTCTTTTTCACTGGGTCCTTATTCCCCAATTGAGTCTTGATATCCTCCTGACCCTTAGCCAAGGTCATCAGGAGTTGCTGGAACTGTGCATTCTGAGCTTGTAGGTCTTTGACTGTTTGCTCGAGATCCATCCTACTGAAATAAACAGCAGACAGATAAGGAAACCTGGAGTGAGACCTGCTTATGCACATGATGAATGGTATGCTTATGTATGCAATGCATTCAAGGATTTAGAACATTCAAAATTGTTTCAGACAAAGAAGAACGCACGTCATATTAATAAGAAGAAATTTGTTAGTACATAAATGCCCCATGGGCCAAATATTACAAAATAACTTCTTAAGGCAAAAAGACATTGCGCATCCTCTTTGGTGCGATGTAGGTGTTGAGGGCCTCTTGCTCATGGAGTCGGAGGGTAAGCTCTAGAACCTTCTTCTCACTGGCGTAGAAGCTAGCTTCAAAAGTATTCTGTTCCTCCTTGAGCTGAATCCAACTTTTCTGCATTTCCTCCCACGATGTAGGCTTGTCTGGATGTAAGATGGTGTAGGGAACCTCTCCTTCATTGACGGGCTCTTTAATCACTGGGAGTACATGAGGATAAGGCATCATTAGACTTTGGGCTCGGGCTCGTACCCACTTGAGATAGGGCTCAAGAGGGATGGAATTCTTGTGTCCCAGAGTCTTGCTATCAACCTTGTTGAGTTTTCCCCAAGCTCTGATGAATCTTTGGCGAAGTCCTTGCGCATCGTTGTCGAAGTCAAAAACTAGGTCAGGAATCAACATATCATGAGGGCCATCCCTCCGTGCATATCCAAATTGCCTCAAAGCTAGGCAAGGGTTATAGGTGATACCTCCCCTAATTCCAAGTAAAGGAACATTAGGAAACTCTCTGCAACGATCGACGATGATGACATTTTCTCTGGACCGAGAACACCAATGTACATCAGAGTGAGTAAGAGTCATCAACCGTTGGGACCACCTTGAGCCTTGGTCATTCTTCAAGACAGATTGTGGAAGGTGCGAAATAAACCACCTCGCAAGGAGAGGAGTACAACACATGAGAACACCCCTCTTTCTCATTGTTCGTGTGTAAAATGAGTGAAGGATGTCCCCAAGCAATGTTGGTATTAGATTTCTGGACAAGAAGATTTTGACGGCGTTGACATCTACCAATTGGTCAGGATTTGGGAACAAGACCAACCCATAGATAAGGAGTGCCACAATCTCTTCAAAGGCTTGTAGGTCCAATGAATTCCAACATTCTTGTGCCTTCTCAAACAAGAATTTTGCTAAGAATCCCTTGACGCCGCTTCTGGTTTCCCAATGCCCCTTGATGTCGGATGGTTGTAGATGTAATGCTCGAGCAACATCTTCCGGCTTTGGTTCCTTTTCCGTACCGTTGAAGGGTAGTTGATTAAGGATAGGAATTCTCAGGAGTTGAGAAAACTCCTCCAAAGTGGGTACCAACTGATAATCAGGGAAAGTGAAACAGTGGTGAAGAGGGTCAAAGAACTGGAATAGCACTTTCATCATGTCTTCTTCAATGTTGGTGTTGACTAGGCTGAGCAGTCTACCATGTCTTTCACTGAAGGATGAATTTTCCGGAATTCTTGAGGTGAGCTCCTTGAGTTGAGGAGAGATTCTTACAAGGTTGACTTGAATGGTGTTTCTGCGAGGAATTTCCATGACCTACAAAACAGGAACAAAGATGAAGATCCAAACCCTTGAAATGGTTAGTGAATGCATATGATGCTTTATGATGTTTATGATGCATGCACAAAACATATGTACAAGCAATTCACACCAAACCCTAGTTTCAGGCTTGCATGGGGTTTCATAGGTAAGTATCCTCTTGAGTGTAGTTGGCTTAAAAACCTATCCTATAAACAGTAACCGGGTTCTAAGGAGCTCAATATCACGGGATTGTTTTCATTGTTTATTGTTTTGGTTTAGCCACTTAACTAGCGACCAAAATATTCCAAGAAAACAACCCTCAATGAGTGTAGTATCGAGTATCTACCAACTTCAGACTGCACCAAAGCCGGTCATCTCACTACCCCTAATAAAAGGCCAAGATGGTCAAGTAAGGTTCTAGGTCATTAGTGCTTAGTGACATCACTCAGCGGCCCCGTACTCTCCTTGATTGAACTCAAGGGTTACCGGTACTCACAAATATGTCGCACTAATATAGCTATTGCTTCGACCGTGTCGGTATACCCCGCACAGTTTCCACAACGTATTGCTATCTATGAATGTTTCCCAAAATCTGGGTGTAGGATTGTAAACCCAAACAATAGAGCCAAGATATAAAGCAAACAATTCAAACAATTTGTCATGCAAGAGGGTGATCTAAGCCCTAAGGTTACTCCACTTTTTAAAATTTTTCCCCAGCAGAGTCGCCAGTTCTGTGATACGGTGGGAGAACTGACTTGGGTTTTGCGTTTGTTTTTGCAAATGTTTCGGTTGAGCAAGAGTCGCCACCGACTTTTTATTTTATCCTAAGGAAAGGTTTAAAAAGCACAGCAAAAACCTTTGAGATATTTTCTTGGGTTCGGGGAGTAGATTATAGAAAGGGAAGGTATTAGAACCCTTTCTATCCATGGTTATCCATGGGCTCTTAGGTACTTGCTTAGATCAACTTGCCTTGGTTTTCAATTGTTTGAAATGGTACTTTGTGTGTGGTTTTGAAAATGTTTTAAAAAGATGCCTTGTATAGGCTACCCTTGTAACAATTCTTTACTCGAATGTTTTACAAAAGGTGTTTTGTCTTTTGAAAAGATGTTTCAAGGTTTTTTTTTTGAAAGTTTGTTTTGAAAGTGTTTGTGAAGTGTGATTTGAAAATAGGCAAGTGTTTTCTTTGCAAATTGACAAGTACCTAAGAGTTATCTACCCTAAAGTTTTCTCAAAGATTCTTGTTATGTTTTAAACCTTTTGACAATTTTGTTCCACCATTGCATTTGGTGGACAATCTTGTATTAGGAGGTGAAAGGGACGGGCGCGGGTCATCGTTTTAGACCATAATTGCAATAGTGCTAAGTGTCTTTGGGCAATTTCTCTTTGAAAGGGACTTGATCATTTTAGGCAACTTTTCGAAAGCGTCATCGAGGGACTTATGATCATTTGATTGTTTGTTTTTACCCAAAGAAACCTAACATGCAATATGGCCTAATTATTTGAAGGCAACAAAGTGGAATACCCTAGGGGTGCAAGTGTGAAATGTGTTGTCCACTTTCATGCTTGTTTATCTTGAAATTAGGTCAAACTATTTTTGTTCTTTTTATTTACATACAAACCCTAACTCTAGCATGGTATGTTTAGAAAGCATTAAAGTGCGAGATTTAAATTCCTACACTATTACAACACAATAATATGGGGAGGGGGGTACAAATGTTTCAAATGGGGGTTATTTAGACAAGAAATTAAACCTAGCTATTACATCATTTTCTTTGAATATTTACAATATAATTAAAGGCATATATTAAATGGAAATGAAATAAATATGCAAGATGCAAAAAAGGATTTTTATATGTATGAAAAAAAATATTATTTGTCACATAAATAAAAAATGAAAAAATATTATTTTGGAGCATTTTCAAATTTAGGGCACAAACCTAATTTACTAAATAAAAGGCATTATTTATTCAAAATATACAATATTCACTATTTATATACAAAAATAAAATAAAAATATAGTATATTTGTAAAAATGTATTTTTAATGTTAAATATTAATAAAATAAAAATATGTATATTTTTGGGTATTTTATTCTAAGTGTACTAATATATATATATATATATATATATATATATATATATATATATATATATATATATATATATATATATATATATATATATATATATATATATATAATATATATATATATATATATATATATATATATATATATATATATATATATATATATATATATATATATATATATATATATATATATATATATATATATATATATATATATATATATATATATATATATATATATATATATATTATATATATATATATATATATATATATATATATATATATATATATATATATATATATATATATATATATATATATATATATATATATATATATATATATATATATATATATATATATATATATATATATATATATATATATATATATATATATATATATTTATTTATATTATTTACAAAATATATTAAATATGCACAAGGTGTTTTACAAAAGGTGTTTTGTCTTTTGAAAAGATGTTTCAAGGTTTTTTTTTTTGAAAGTTTGTTTTGAAAGTGTTTGTGAAGTGTGATTTGAAAATAGGCAAGTGTTTTCTTTGCAAATTGACAAGTACCTAAGAGTTATCTACCCTAAAGTTTTCTCAAAGATTCTTGTTATGTTTTAAACCTTTTGACAATTTTGTTCCACCATTGCATTTGGTGGACAATCTTGTATTAGGAGGTGAAAGGGACGGGCGCGGGTCATCGTTTTAGACCATAATTGCAATAGTGCTAAGTGTCTTTGGGCAATTTCTCTTTGAAAGGGACTTGATCATTTTAGGCAACTTTTCGAAAGCGTCATCGAGGGACTTATGATCATTTGATTGTTTGTTTTTACCCAAAGAAACCTAACATGCAATATGGCCTAATTATTTGAAGGCAACAAAGTGGAATACCCTAGGGGTGCAAGTGTGAAATGTGTTGTCCACTTTCATGCTTGTTTATCTTGAAATTAGGTCAAACTATTTTTGTTCTTTTTATTTACATACAAACCCTAACTCTAGCATGGTATGTTTAGAAAGCATTAAAGTGCGAGATTTAAATTCCTACACTATTACAACACAATAATATGGGGAGGGGGGTACAAATGTTTCAAATGGGGGTTATTTAGACAAGAAATTAAACCTAGCTATTACATCATTTTCTTTGAATATTTACAATATAATTAAAGGCATATATTAAATGGAAATGAAATAAATATGCAAGATGCAAAAAAGGATTTTTATATGTATGAAAAAAAATATTATTTGTCACATAAATAAAAAATGAAAAAATATTATTTTGGAGCATTTTCAAATTTAGGGCACAAACCTAATTTACTAAATAAAAGGCATTATTTATTCAAAATATACAATATTCACTATTTATATACAAAAATAAAATAAAAATATAGTATATTTGTAAAAATGTATTTTTAATGTTAAATATTAATAAAATAAAAATATGTATATTTTTGGGTATTTTATTCTAAGTGTACTAATATATATATATATATATATATATATATATATATATATATATATATATATATATATATATATATATATATATATATATATATATATATATTTATTTATTTATATTATTTACAAAATATATTAAATATGCACAAAATAGTAATATTTAATTTTTATAAAAAAGGTATTTTTTATACAAAATGTTTCCAAAAGAGAAAAATGAAATAAAAATCAGAAATAATAGTATATATATATATATGTATAAATGTCTATATAAACAAATAAATACTTAAAAAATGCAAAAATGGTGTAAAAATGATTTTTTAAGTTTTAAACATTATTAAAAAAAAAATGAGTCAGAAATAAAAAAGAAAGATAAAAAAAAACATTAAATCAAACAAATGGGCTCAGGGGGGTATGAATCAAAAAATATGGTGTAAAGAGCAAAACAAAAGCTGGCCCAGCCCATGAGGCACCTTCTTCAACCTCTGAACAAAATTATTCAGAAAACGCGCGCAAGAACCCCCATTCAAATATCCTGATTCCTTGATCTTTTGCACAAACTTCCAACATAAGAAATGTTAAGCATTGAATCACGATTTCAAATATATAAAAAACTCACCCTAACTCTCAGAAATGAGAGAGAATTTTAACATTCCCAAATCCTGACCTAAGTTTTCTACCATTTTCAAACCTTAAATTCTCACAGCTCAAGCAAAAGAAATGAAAAGTAAAAGCATGTACAGGTTCAGTGGCATGAGTAGAACATTTCTTATTCACAAACCTAGAGCTAATGATGCCTATACTAAGAGTTATAAGTTCACCAAAATACCTGTTCAGTTGAAGTTCTATCTGGCAATGGGGAAGCTTTCAGTGCAAGGTGATGGTTGGTATAGCTTCCTTGAGGTGTGGTGATGCTGTTCCAATGTTTACTTTGCCTTGAGACACTTTGAATCGAGCTGTGGAACTTCAACTGCAAAATGAGAAAGTGAAAATGGTAGAACTTGTTAGAGGAATTACAGATCGTGTTTCAGGTCTTGGTTAGCTTGCATTGATGCTAGGGAATGTGTATGAACTGGTTTGGGCAAGAAAGCTTGAGAGGAATGAAAGATGGCACTCAAACTGCAGGCCTTGCCCTGTTCTTGCAGTTTGAAGGTGATTCTGGGATTGGGAGTGTATGAGGGATGTTAGGGTCGTGTACTAGCTTAGTTGAGATGTCCTGGATGTGTTTTACCAGTTTGCTTAAGTGTTTGTAAGCTGATATGAGAGTTGTCTTACAAAATGCAATGTTACTTACACTTTAAGCAACAAATGCCCAAGTTGTGTTCTAGGTCAGTAGAGGCCCCCTAATGTGCTGCATAATCTCTCCTTGATCAGAGTGTTTTGCTCATAATCTTGTGCCAATTAGATCTCATCTGTACTTCTTGGATTTTCAATTAGACATAAAGCTTGCTTTTTCAAAAATGGATAAAGTGCTTTATCTATTTTGGGATTAATCTACTATGCAATGCTTGAATCCATAGAACATGGTCTTGGCACAAAGAGTTTGCATTAAATTTATGAGTGTTGGATGGTTTAAGGACCTTTAATCAAGATATGCAAGCTGAGATTGAAAATGCCTAGTGTTATGAACATGTAAATTGACCAATTCAAAAGTGAGTTTTTGCCAAATTGTGAAATTCGATTCTCTCAAGTTATGAGGTTGTTTGATGAGTTCTTGGACATTTTGGAAAGCTTGGAATGTGTACTACAATCCATCTTTGAAATGCAAATTGAAATTCCAAGTGGAAGTGTATGGAAAATGGCCTTGAAGTTAGGTAGAAAACCTTGCCAAAATAGGCTAAAATTTCACTAAGTTAAGAATGGTTTAGTACCCTTATTCAAAAAAATGTAACTTGAGATACAAGCCTCATTTGGGAAAACTTTGTGAATCAAAGTTGTAGATTATGCAACAAGCTACAACTTTCATGTTTTGACTTTTGTTTGAATCCAAATAGATCTTGGTGAGAAAGTGGGGCAAAGTTGGGAAAAAATTAGGGTTTTTCATAACTTAGAAAAATTCTAAGTTATGAAAAATTCTCATTTCTAACCCTAATTTGCATTTTTGATTTCTTGGTGAACAAGTTTCATGATTTGGCATGTTTTGATGAAAAATGAATCTTGACTCTTGATTTTGACCAAAAAGTCAAAGTTTGACTTTTTAGTATACAGTCAAAATTGATCAATTGACTGGGAAATTCAACTGTCAATCTTGTGCATTTGGGATCTTTTGAACTTGTTGAGTATGTCAAGATAATTCCATGGGGTCCTTGAGTCCATATGTGAGCTTGGTTTGCCATTGGCTAGGTCAAACAGTCAAAAATTGCCTTTGTGCAGTCAAAACCCTAAAAATGACCATTTTGCCCTTTTGGTGATCTGATCAAATTTCTTGTGGAATTGTGATCCAAACTTGATCAAATGGTTCATATGAGTTCATAATGTTGATGTGGGTCAATTTTCATGAGGTTTGACTGTCAATTGGCCACAGTTGACTTTTTCCCCAATACAGTTGATTTCTAGGTCAACTGTCCAATTGACTGGGCAAAACTTGGAATCAAGACTTGAAACTTGATGAGGATAAACTTGGGAGTCCAATATGAAGCAAGAAAGTCATCTTAGGAATTTTGGGTCAAAACATCTTTGTGCAAACACAAACCCTAATTAGGGTCAACAGTGCAAGGAGAAGTCTTTGAGCAGATGAAATCCTAACTAGATCTTGAGCTTCAAGGGCTTTGTGGTGAGCAATCAATGAGAAATGGGAGGGAAAATTTTGGGGTACAACACAATGTTTCGCCATCGCACATTCTTTTAGCCGATATTTCGCCATTGCACGTGTTTGTTATCCTACCTTGATTCTCAATATCATTGTTAGGTGTGTTGTTTTGTTCTTTAGTTTATTGATGTTTCACCATCTTTTCCATGTTATCTTCCTATCTCTTAGTCGATGTTTCACCATCGCATATTCTTTTAGCCGATATTTTTCCATCGCACATGTTTGTTATCCTACCTTGATTCTCAATATCATTGTTAGGTGTGTTGTTTTGTTCTTTAGTTTATTGATGTTTTTCCATCTTTGCCATGTTATCTTCCTATCTCTTAGCCGATGTTTCGCCATCGTATATTCTTTTAGCCGATGTTTCGCCATCGCACGTGTTTGTTATCCTACCTTGATTCTCAATATCATTGTTAGGTGTGATATTTTGTTCTTTGGTTTATTGATGTTTCGCTATCTTTGCCATGTTATCTTCCTATCTCTTAGCCGATGTTTCGCCATCACATATTCTTTTAGCCGATGTTTCTCCATCGCACGTGTTTGTTATCCTACCTTGATTCTCAATATCATTGTTATGTGTGATGTTTTGTTCTTTGGTTTATTGATTTTTCTCCATCTTTTCCATGTTGTCTTCCTATCTCTTAGTCGATGTTTCGCCACTGCACATGTTTGTAGCCATGTTTCGCCATCGCACATGTTTGTTATCCTACTTTGATTTTCAATATCATTGTTAGGTGTAATGTTTCATCATCTTGTCTGATATTTGGCTATCATGTTGGCATTTTACCGCCTTATCTGAGTTTGTGTTGCCATGCGATGTCTTGTCGTCTCTTTTTCTATTCTATCATCATTGTTGACATTTTTGTTGTTCCATCTTATGTTTTGCTATCTTGATTGTTGCTTTTATCTTCTTAACTAAAAAGCATAAACCAACCAAAATATATGACCCTAACTACGACTGCTCTGATTCCTTAAAAGGGATAAGTAGGCATTAGGGTAGGGCCCAGGCGAGCACAACTTTTATTTTCCCTACATTCTTTTCTCATTTCTTTTGCATGCATTCCCTTTACAACATAGATATAGATTCTTACACACCCATTAGATTAGACAACAAGAGTGGATACCATAGAGTACTACGGGCGTGTGGGGTGATAATACCTTCCCCTCGCGTAACAGACTTCCTTACCCGATCTCTTGGTCGCAAGACCGTGATTTCACCCTCTTTAGGTTTTCTCGATGTTTACCTTTCCCCTTTTGGCGGGATAAAATACGTTCGGTGGCGAATTCATTGATATTTCATATATATTGGATGACAGTTTGGCCTATTGTTTCATGCACCAAGAACTGAAAAGCAAGTCAGAGGCTTCCTTGGACGTTTGAATTACATTTCTAGGTTCATTTCCCACATGACTGCAACATGTAAACCGATCTTTAAGCTGTTAAAGAAAGATCAAGGATGTGTGTGGACGGACGATTACCAAAGGGAATATGAAAGCATTAAAGAATATTTTCTTGAACCTCCTATCTTGTTCCTTTCTGTTGCAGGAAGACGATTAATTATGTATCTGATTGTGTTAGATAATTCTATGGGTTGCATTTTGGGACAACAAGATGAAATAGGAAGAAAAGAATATGTCATTTAGTATCTCAACAAGAAGTTTACTGACTATGAGTTACGATATTCTATTTTTAAAAAAAAACATGTTGTGCTTTGGCCTGGGCGGAAAAGTGACTGTGACAATATATGTTGAACCATACCACTTGGTTGATTTCCAAAATGGATCCAATTAAGTATATTTATGAAAAGTGTGCTCTTACCGGAAGAATTTCCCGTTGGCAGATGTTGTTATCTGAATATGATATTGAATACCGTACTCAGAAGGCTATAAAAAGTAGTGTGTTGGCAGATTATCTTGCTCACCAACATGTTGATGATTATCAGTCTGTTAAATATGATTTCCCTGATGAGGGTGTGATGTATTTGAAAGTAAAATATTGTGATAAACCTTTGCCTGAGGAAGGTCATGATCCTGAAACCTGATGGGGTATGGTGTTTGATGGAGCTGTAAATACTTATGGAAAAGGAATTGGTGACGTGATTATCACTCCCCATGGGTCACATATCCCTTTTACTGCAAGGTTAGCATTTAATTGTACCAATAATATGGAAGAGTACGAAGCTTGTATCATGGGTCTTGAAGAAGCTATAGATCTCAGAATCAAAATTCTAGATGTTTATAGCGATTCAACTTTGGTAATAAATCAGATTAAAGGACAATGGAATACTCGTCACATTGGCTTAATTCCCTACAAAGATTACGCAAGAAGATTATTACCTTTCTTTAATAAAGTTGAATTCCATCATATTCCCAGAGATGAGAATCAAATGGCAGATGCTTTAGCCACTTTGGCTTCTATGTACCAGGTAAATTCTTGGAATACTATACCTCAAATCACAGTTCGACGTCTAGATAGGCCAACTCATGTGTTTGCGACATAGGGAACGTCAGACGAAAAACCTTGGTATTATGATATCAAGCACTTTCTCAAGACTCAGGAATACCCGGTTGGTGCGTCAAATAAAGATAGAAAGACATTGAGAAGGTTGGCAGGTAGCTTTTTCCTTAACGAAGATGTGCTATACAAAAGAAGTTACAACATGGTCTTGCTCAGATGCGTGGATAGACACGAAGCAGACATGTTGATGCATGAGATCCTGAAGGTTCCTTTGGTACACATGTCAATGGACATTCAATGGCAAAAACAATTCTTAGGGTAGGTGTTGTACCCCAAAATTTGCCCTCCCATAATCTTCAAAGTTTTGCCAAGCATCACCTCAAATGGCTCAAGGTCTACTCAAGGGCTACACAGTCAACCATCCTCCTAAGCCAGTCAAACTAGGGTTTTGGTTCTTGCAAGGAAGTTGAGGTTTTCAAAGGCTCAATCAAGTCCCATATGCTCATACACATTGTCAAGCACCTACATGTCAAGTTTCAAGGCTCACAAGGTCAAGTTGCACAGTCAAAAATCCTAATTGCTCTACAGTCAACTGCAGGGGCAAAATGGTCATTTGGCAGTCAAAGGTCAAAATTTTTGGTCAACATCTTATTTTGAAGCCACAATCATCATTTGGTCAAGTCTTGACCATGATTCCACAAGAATGGCTCAAAAATCATCAAGATGCAAAAGTTTCTATTTTTGGACAGTTGAAAAGTCAACTGTAACTTGACCAAGGCATAACTTTTTCATGGTTCATCAGAAAAATCCAATCCAATGCTCATTTTGAAGGGGATGACATTTCCTACAACTCATATTCACATTCCAAGTCCAAGAAATGCTCTCACAAAAAGTTATCAATTTCAACATTATAGGTCATTTTCAAAAGTCAACAAAAAGGCACTTTAAGTCAAAGACCATAACTTGATATTGGTAAATCAAAATGACATGGGACCAAAGAAATTGGTTAGGGGACTTCAAGACCTTTCCAAAATGTCCAAGAACATGTTCATAACCTCAAAATTGAGCAAGATATGCATTGGAGAAGTTGGGAAATTTTTGTGAAATGGCCAAAATCAATTATCCTTGAAACTTCATTTTTTGACAAAAGGGGCCCACTTTTTCCATTTGTTTAAGCTTGGCCATGCTTCCCACGTGTCCCACAAATTATTTCAAGATTTAAAATTAAATTTTCCATTTTTATTTAATTTTATTTGATTTAATTCATTTTAAATCTTTTAAAATCAAATAAAAATCAAGAAAATTAATAAAAGGGAATATTTTGTATTGAAATGCTTTGATACACCATCATGATCATTCCAATTTCGTGCAAAGGCCTAAATGAAGCAAGAATTCAAATTTTGGCTCAAAAATGGAAAGTGCTTCAATGGAGTTTATGGAAAATCCCAAGCATGAATGCATTGTGTTATTGGCCTTAATTCTGATTGAAACACACTACATAACATATAGGCAAGCTATCACAAAGGATTCACGACCTAAGAAGCACCAAAAACGGCCATACACTTTTCAAAATTTCAAAGAAAAAAGAGAAACTGAAAACCTAGTTGCAGCGCCTCTCAAGCCTCCATTCCAATCCAAACATATACCTAGCATTCCTAGGAAGCTTTGGCAATCAGAACCAAGCACAATCACTCAAGAAATCGTGCCATAGACATCATTCGGTTTGCTTCATTTTTCAAAACTGTATATCACATTTCATAAGCATTTGATCCATTTTCTTTATTGTTTTGTATTGCTAGGGGCTTTCTGAAGCTAATAGGATAATCCAATTGCATTCTAATGCGTTATAACATGATTCACCATTAAAGCATTTTAGGTTTTTTTCAAGCTTCAAATTGGGGATTCCCCCATACTGAAAAATTGGAACCTCAGACCACCATGGTTGAATTGAGAAGGATGAGACGAAGCAAACGGACCCATCGCGCCTAATTTATGACTAACGAGGAGCTAATCGCTATTATTTGCAGGCTTGTGTTTTGGGGGGGTTTAAAACCCCCGTTATGTATTTTTTTATTTGCAAGAAAGCTTGAAGAAGACAGACGTGGCAAGCAGGCGTTGGTGCATTCAAAATTCCGCGCGCGTTTTCCAGGATTTATTCGCTTATCCATATAACATTAGTTGTTTATTGCTATGTCAATTGAAACAACTGGCTCAGATGGCAACGCATCAGTGGATATTCCCAGAGGGCACGAGTTCAAGTCCTGGTTCTGGCCTTTTCCCACCTTTTCCATAATTAACTTGTTTCCTTTGTTTTTCCTTTTTTTTTATATTTTTATTCTAATTTAATTTATGTTCAAATAATTTTCTCACGCATTTAAAAACTCACAAAAATATTTTCCTTTTGCATTTTAATCAAAAAAATGTTTATTTAATTTTTGACATTAAAAATAATATTTTTGCATGCATATTTTAATTAATTGTTAAATAATCATTAATTTGACTTTTATTTTGCTTTTAATTATCAAAATTGATCCAAAATACACAAAAAATAATTACTCTATCATTAAATTAATTTAACTAACATTTTCATAAAAAACCAAAAAAAATATAATTAACACTTTTATTATTATTATTTATTATTTTGTAAATAAACCATAATTGAACTAGTTTTTAATTAGGCCATTTTAACATTTTAATAATTAAAATAGATTTAGATTTAGGTTAACCTAGAATTTTATTTATTTTTCTATTTTATTTCATAAAAAATATAAAAAAAACAAAAAAATATTTTCTTGTAATTAAAATAATTAATTAGTCATTAATCAGTTTTTAATTTCATTTAATTACCAAAAAGACCAAAAAAAATTAATTTCTTTTCTTAAAAGGGTCAACACCCTTAGACATTCTCGATTAACTTGTTCGCGCGCATTTTACTTTATTTGATTATTATGTAATTGCTCCGGATATGTAATAGTAAATAGGACCTTTTACTGTTTTTTTATTTTCCGCACTTATTTACTTAAAACGGGTCTTTGTAAAAATTTGGCGATGTATAGACCCGCGCCTTGTAATAGCGTAGGATTTACGTTTTCCGCAATTTACTTTCCGCACCCTTTTTAACTGTTAACTTGTATGAAAGAATGCATGCTAATTAAAAAAACAAGCGTAGCTCACAATAATGCCCTGATCAAAGATAAACTTGACATGAAAACAACACACAAATACACACACCACTTCTAGGGTACGCCTCACTGTTGCCTTGCCCTCGAAACGTGGTCGTCGAGTATAGGACGTTTTAGTAAGTCCTTATGTCCATGACCTATGGCATAAGGGTAGCTTCTAAGGTGTCCTACTGTTGCTCTAGTGACCACACTGTCCCTAAACTCGAATTGACCCGAACACCTCCAACGGTGGTGCTACCTACCTCTCAATGGTGGGATGGCACTACCTAAAGGACAATTACACAGCTTAATTCCTTAGGGTAGGTAGATGACTCATAGATACTTGCTCTATTCAAAAACAAATCAAACTCTTTTCACACTGACACTTTCAAAAAGCTTTCAAAACAATTTTTCAAACACTCTTGAGGACTGATACAAGAGTCATTCTGAAATCTTTAAACGAAACTTTTTCAAACCCACTCACACTTGAAAAGCAAACACTTTTGAAAACATAATGAGCAAGTATCTAAGAGCCCATGGATAACCATGGATATAAAGGGTGCTAATACCTTCCCTTTCTAGAAATCTACCTCCCGAACCGAGAGATAATCTCATAAGGAATTTTGCTGTGCTTTTGTCCTGTCCATGTTGGAGAAAATAAAAGACGGTGGCGACTCTTGCTTCCGCGACATTTCGCGAACCAGCGTTAAACAGTCAGTTCCAGATCCACCGATCACAGTAGGTTACTATTGGTTGACAATGGAATCTAATTGTTACAAATTTGCGAAGAAGTTCCATAAGTGTCATATTTATGCTGACAAAAATCATGTGCCTCCGACGCTTCTCAATGTTATTTCTTTCACGTGGCCTTTTTCTATGTGGGGTATTGATATGATTGGAATGATTGAACTCAAGGCGTCCAATGAACATTGTTTCATCTTGGTGGTAATTGAATACTTCACCAAGTGGGTGGTAGCAGCTTCCTATGCTAATGCCACTAAGCAAGTGGTAGTACACTTTATCAAGAACAATCATATATGTCGATATGGTGTGCCAAGCAGGATTATCACTGACAACGACTCAAATCTAAATAACAAGATGATGACTGAACTTTATGAAGAATTCAAGATTGTCCATCACAACTCATCTCCTTATAGGCCTAAGATGAATGGGGTTGTTGAAGTTGCTAACAAAAACATTAAGAAGATCATCCAGAAGATGGTTGTTAACTATAAGGATTGGCATGAGATGCTCTATTTTTCTTTGCATGGGTATCGTACATCTGTTCGCACTTCAACATGGGTGAACCCGTTCTCTCTTGTGTATGGTATGGAAGCAGTGCTCCCCGTCGAGGTTGAGATTCCCTCTTTGCGTGTGATAATGGAAACCAAGTTGTCAGAGGCTGAATGGGTCCAGAACCGATTTTACCAGTTGAATTTGATTGAAGAAAAGAGAATGACGACTTTGTGTCATGGTCAGTTATATCAGAAGAGAATAAAGAAAGCTTTTGATAAGAAGGTCAAGCCTCGTGAATTCAGAGATGGTGACCTCGTGCTCATAATGATCATGTCTTTTAACACTGATTATATGGGCATATGGACTCCCAATTATGAAGGCCCATATATTGTCAAGAAATCCTTCTCTGGCGGTGCATTGATTCTTGAAACTATGAACGGCGAGGAGTTCCCACATCCTATGAATGTTGACGCACTCAAGAAATGCTTTTCCTAAAGAAATGAAAGAACAACTCGCTAATTTGAAAACCCGAAAGGGCGGATTAGGCAAAAAAGAGTGTCTCGGTAGACTGAAAACCTGAAAGGGCGGTCTAGGCAAAAGTAAGAGACACAAACAAAATTAATTTTTCCCGCTAAGTTGAAAACTCGCGAGGGAAACCTAGGAAAAATTTAGGGATTTCTTGGCAAGTAACTGCGTCAGACAAGACTTGATCATTGAAGCAACAATCTTTTTAGATTCTCATACCATTTCTAGTAGAGCCTCTGCTCAGGAGTTCAAAGTTGTTAGGGATAATAGTGATCATTGTATTTCAATGTATCTTTTCCATATATTACCATTTTCAAAACTTTGTAATCTTCCATAGAGTCTCGCCATTTGCAGACTACTATTCTATTAATAAAATTTGAGCCTTTATTCAATTCTTTGTAGTTCTTATTTTATTCTGTTTGCAAAGATTTCACTTATTATTGATAGTAATTTTCAAAACAAAAAGATTTAATAATAAAAAAAAATTTGAAAAGAATTTACAAATTACTTTTTATTTCAGATTTTGTGATTCAATTAGAACAAAAGTAGTGATTCCAAGGATGGACGAACTCCTAAAAGTTGAAAAAAATTCCCCAAGAAAGCTCTTCCAGGTTACTCTTGCTAATGTGCGCTTATGCCATTTATGTTTCTTTCCTCGAATAATTGGAGTTCATACCAATTGATATATGGTGCGATGTTGGGCCTATAATCCCATATCCCCAGTTAAGTCTTGGTTCATATTTCCCTCCAGGTTGTTTATTTGGTTTTGGGTTTGTACGATTTGATGTCTCTATCCCAGATTCTCTAGTCAGGACTTGACGTGGACTTTCCCCAACTGAGTAGCCAGACAAAAGCATCATCGTTTCTAAGAAGTGTTGAGACAACTATCCAACTTTTTGGGTTTTCTCTCGCCATGTGTTGAGTTTGATTTAAAATCCCCATAATTTTGACTTCTTATTGTATTGTTAAAATTATTAGATGCCCAAATGAAGTCGGGATGATGCTTCTCTCTGAAAGTTGTTACCCCCCTGAAGTTTCATAATTTCTCTCCAGAGAAGTTTGTGCAGTCATTACTATTGATATTGAAGATTGTATTTGGGCTCCCCTCAACGATGTGGTGTTGTCCTCCCCAATGAAGTCGGATTGGAATCCCCAGTTGAAGTCTAGACTATGTGACATTGTCTTCCTTAGTAAAGTCAATATGATATTCCCCGGTGAAGCCTGGAGAAGGGTGATATATCCATGCAACTGTATTGGTTTATGTCTATCAGATTATGTTATGACTATTTTCTAGCCATGTTTCTTCCCAATGGAGTTAAGCCGTGAAGTAGGAATTTATTTCCTTAGTTGGCACTTACTCTCTTATGGAATCTTAATCCTGGATGTGACTTAGTTGAGTGTTGACTTTACCCAAGCTGGTTTTTTCTGGTTATTTCCAGTGTAGTGTGTTAGTTTTGTCAGCATGTACATGATAATATTCATGCATTCATACATACATCATGTATAGCTGAGTTTAAAATTCATTGCTCATTTACATTCATTATTGTTTTTGTTGGCATATTACATTATTTACATAATTATGTTACCTTCTCTCCAATAGAGTGTCAACCTTAAGCAGAAAATGTATATCCTTTCAATTTCTCCATCGAACTATCCCTCGTGGAAGAATTTTGCTTTAGCCTTCCTATTCAGCTCATTATCTGGATAATATGATCCCCATTCCAGCTTACTCCTCATTAGGTGTTGTCTTGGTTGACTGTTTCACTCCATTTTATTTCCTATTTGAATCTGTTGTCCCCGACAACATTATTATTATGATTCCTGCAAGCTTTGAACCCTGGTTTAAGAAAGTACATTTATTTTGCACGAGAAGACTTTATCTCCTCAGCAGGAATGTATTGGCACTTCCCCAGAAAATCAAGATTCATTTCCCCGTCGTTCTATCACAATCCTCTTCATAAACAACAAGTGGCTGGTCTCTTTATTTGAGCAATTTGTTCTTCTCCAATAAGCCTATTAATTCCAGAGAAGATTTGTTACTCCGATGAATGGTAATCTCGTCATTATGGGAGATAGTTCGTCGTTGAGATTCACTTTTCTCTAAATAAGTTCATTTGTTTCCAGTCATAAGTACTAATGGCAATCATTTGTTACCTATCCTAATATTCATATTTACCACTACTATCTTACCATTTCTATTCCCTGTGAGTTGACTTTACTTTTTTGCTATCTCCTCTGTGAGTGGATAGTTCGCAGTTATCTGTCGATCATTGTCGTACATTACTTTCTCCTCATTATTTGAGTTGATGATGCCTTATCTCCTCCTTGGGCTTTACCACAATAGAGTTGAGTCTTTTGTTCCCCAGTGATTTATTTTCCTGGTCGGACTTTCTTTTGATCCTTTATTTTATTTCTCCCATCCCCAGTTGGTATCCTGTGTCGCCTTTGGAGTTTATCGGTTTGCATGCATAATCATAAGCATTGCATGGAATCTTAGGGCCAAAAATAGGGCTTGTTTTATATTTAAGTATCTTTAATCACGTTGATACAAAGATTTTCACCTTCGCATATCTAGATAGAAGACACTTAAATAAGGGCAACTGTTATACCCTAATTTCCCCCCCTAAGATTTCTCACCATCTCACCTTTATCAATACAACAAGATCACACATTAGGGATTGGTTCTCCCTATCTTCATCCCATATTTAAGTTTGCTCTTGAGGGATTACCAAGCACCTTGAAGTGTGTATCTTGTACATGTGTTCTTTAAACTAACATCAAAATATGTACATTTGTTTCTTTAAATGTTAATATTATAGGTGGTGATACAATTGCATTCATCTCACCCTCTAACCTAGAGTTGAGGGTTGGTTCTCAATCAAATGACTCTTAAATGAATTTCTGGAGCTCAAGTTTCAAGGCTATGTCCATGATATCAAATATTTGTGGTTCAAAGAATTCCCTCACCTTATTTAGGTCAAACTTTCCACAAAGTTTGTGTTGACATTCATCAAAGAGATAAATTCGTGTGTTCATTTCCACGCCTTCTTCAATAAGCTTCATTGAGACTTAAGCTCCATTTTTGAGTGTGCTTCAACACAATACCAATTTAAGACCTATTATGATTCATCGTGCTTTATCTTTCCAAGAAAGATCAAAATATTCAAAGTTTGGTCCAACAAGTTTGACCTAATTGAGCAAATGTTTGATCCAGTGATCACAAGTTCATAACTCCCTCAATTTTAAACATTTTGAGTTGTTTCTTTTTTCTATTTATTCTTATCATCATAAACAACAACCTCTCTTCACATGACAAGATCCAATTATGCAATAAAAATCATCAAAAGTTGAAAGGGGTTTCAAGTCATTTTGGCACTCTCTAAGCTAGGGTTTGTTGAATTCCAAGAACCATATCTTGCTCATTCTTTGATATTTTTTAGTTACTCCAAAGCCATGATTCTATTTAAAGGGTCCTTAACAAGCTCTATTCAGAAATCTAAGGCTAATTTTGAATGGAAGATCATTAATGATTGAGAAAGATTATAAGTCTCCTTAAAATGCCTTTGAATTTTAGGGTTTCAATTCAAATGATCATAACATTGTCAATTTTTATCCCCTTGAGCCCATTACGATGATCTTAAGAGTGTTAAACTCAACTCTTCCTTTATATGAAAAGCTTTAAAATGGTTAGAAGGTGCCTTAAGAGTTCAAAAGATTATAGGTCACTTCATGGATTTTCATCAACTTCACAAGGTCATAACTCTCCCAATTTTTGGAGTTTTTGGATGATTCAAGTTTAAAAATGCTCTTTAATAAGTCTACTTCATGCTATCTTCATTGACCAAAACATAATTTTAAGGGGAAGGCCATGTTTGAAGACAAGAGATTATGAGTCACTTTTGAACTCAAAACTTGGAAATTTTCTAAGTCCACAATTCAGTGTGTTTTTCACGATTTCAATTGATCATAACTTTTTGTTCAAGAATCCAAATGCTACCTTTCTTGGCACATTGTGAAATTTTGGTGAGATCTTTCCATTGCTTTAAGAATTATGCCATAAATCCTCTTGAGTTGGATGCACCATGTATTTAAAGTTGACACCTTGAAACTGATTTTGTCAAAACAGTCAGATTTTGATTTTCATAATGTGGCTTCAAAGTACCAATTTTGTGCGTGTTTTCCACTTAAGCATGTTTAACAAAGTTGCTAAGGTCGGATTAGGGATTAAAACGCAAAAAATGGTTGAGTTTTGACAACTTGCAAGTCACACTTTTGTCATGATCAGGGTGTGCACGATTTCACTTAATTGCTTATTCTTCACCCTCTCTCAGCATTACATTCACTTCTCTTATAAATACAGACCCGATTCCACTCATTTTATCAAGCTTGGACAGCTAAAATCACCCTTCCAAACTCTCTCTATAACTCATAACTCTGTACCTTCGAATTTGGTTCTACAACCTTTTTCAATCCATTTTCTTTTCTAATTCTTCATCATTGAACTTCACTGAAGCTAACAGAAGAAGAGACAAGCCTTGAAGTTTCCAAAATCGTGCTAGCCAAGCCAAGTTTTAGAGCTCTGAATTTGAACTTCAATAGGTATATTCCTCCATCAATTCTCTCAAAAAAATTTACTGCAATGAAGCTCTCATCACTCTAATACTCACCGCATCATTTGTTACCGGAAGTAAGTTTCGATCATGAATTTTCAAATCCCTATTCAACTTTTTTCTTCTGGTTTTCTTCAAATCGATTGAGCTATAATTTATATAAATTTTTCGCGAGGGTACCATTGAAATCGTCTTGAAGAGACAAAGCGAATGACACCGGTCTGAGCTCCTGATTTTACAGTCCATGAGACCTGCAATTCGCGTGGCTGGAGGTTGAAGATTACCAACATGTCATCTCTCAACCAATGACAATGCGCCACTTATTTTTTTCAAATATGTTTTTAATTAATGATCCGATGGTTTATTCACTAATGTCCATGATATGCACAACACGCCAGATCCCTTGGATTTGATTACTAACGCGTCTTGACATTGATCCAATGGTCTATATTATTTTGGTTTTATTTTTATTTTCTGATTTTATATTTTAATTGTTTTAAACTTCAAATATTCATAAAAAAATTCATTTCAACTTCTAAAATTATGAAAACATTCTTAAAAATACTTTTGATTTTTCTCTTTCTGATTTTTATTTTTTTACAATTTTATTTTGTGAATTCATATTTTTCTAATTTTTAACTTTATTTAACTTGTATAATTTTTCTTGATTTTTAAATTGTGGAAAAATTATGGAATGATCCAATGACCTCTTGACAAATATCGGTGACTTTATTTTATTTTTATTTCTGACTTTACTCTTTTTCACAGTTTTTGGTTTATTTTGCATATTTCTTTAAATTTTAAAAATAGTTTGACTTTAAAAAATTCCAAAAAAAATTTGTCAACACTTATTAACTCATGTTTGAATTCTGACTTTTTTTTGAGATTTTTATTTGGTGTTTTAATATACCTTATATATTTTACCAATTATTTCCATTTTATTAACCATTTAAATATTATTTTATTATTTTTGTTTGGTCCTGATTTGGGTGTTATTTTAGGACAAGTTCCTCAATCTCATTTGATCTTGGGTGTTGATAGGTTGAAAAACCAAATCCACCCAAATGGATGAATGATGTTGATAATATTTGAAACCCTAATTTCATTTAATACATCCCCTCCCTCTTCATCTTATCCCTTACTTACTTGTGATACATGTTGTTGGAGAATCATCTACATATTATTTCTCTAAACATATGGTACATAGATTGCTATTAACCGGCCTCAAAATAGGTTTGACTCCTACATAAGTCCACTTACGATTTCTTAAAATAGCGCTAAATTTGTCCCGATTTGAGAAATGATCATTCTGGCCCAAACCTATGTTTGCAAGCCTAAGTATGTTTAATTTGATACCTTTGATCCAATAACCTTGAGGTTCATTGTTAGGAGGTTTTGGTATTATCAATCCTCTAATGAACCATCATAAACTTTGGTCTAAGTGAATCATTTAAACATCATTGATCGTATGTTGTCTCCTTGAAAACTTGAAATGAATGATATACTTGACAAAAAGCAAATGAAACTTGTTATTGAGAAGCTTTGATTTTATAAATCTTTTAATGAGTTTTTAAATACAAGTTTCAAGATGGTCATTCAACTAACCTCTAATTTCTAATTCACTAACAATTGACTTTTACTTTGTGCTTTTACTTTATGCTTTATTTTATGCCTTTACTTTTATGCACCATTTATTCTAGCATTTACATTTCATGCTATTTTTATCTTTTCTCACTTGAGCATTTATCTTTATGTCATTTTTATTTTTCTTCCTTGAACTTTTATTTTCTTTTTGAAGACACTTAATAAGCAACTTAAACAATAAAAAAAATTTAAGGTTACTTGGACTATTTGGTTACTGTCCTTGGCATCATGGAGTTGTGGACCTCTTGGGCTTAGGATTAGAAGCCTTGATACTCTTGGGACCTTATGACTTTGTTGATATTTTGTCTAGAGTTCTTGGGGTTTACCCCTAGACATTGGGTTGATTTTCTTTGTGTGCAGGTTATTGTGATTATGTGTTTTGTCTGTGATTGAGAATTCCTTCGTATACAGCCATTACTCTGCCCAATTTTTGAAGACTTAATTCATCTAAAGCTTAGCATTCTTAAGAGGTTTAGTATCTTTCCTTGCTCGGTTTCAATCCAAATGATGAGAATTCTACATTGACTCTTTATCTCAAGTATTGGCTTCTTATTGGTTAGACGGTTATTTTACCTAGCTTTTACTTTATGCTTTAGGACAGTCTCTTAATTTCCTCCCATCCTCTTTAATTTCAAAAACATTCTCACTCCTTTTAAAAAATCTTCTGGTTTTCTAATTTGAACCATTTTCATAATAAACTTGGACTTAGGTCCATGTATTTTCAAAAAATATTTTCTTAATCGAACTTTAACCAACTTAATCATACTTTGACATTTTTTGTGAGAAAACTAAAAGTCAATCAACCTCATTCAAACCATTTTCCCACTTTCGATATTTACTTTAAAATTTTCTCAAAAATATTAGACTATTGTCAATCCTTGTAGTGATGCGAGTTACTATACTTCTATGATATGTAGTGAAGTGAGATATTTTCCATTTGAGTGTTGAGTGAGGCTTTGTTAATTTTAAAATCCAAGGTATATCATCCACTTTGAGATGCCGCAAACAACACTTATAGCCAAAATACACAAATTTTCAAAGAGGTTCTTGCAGAGTACCGTAGATGTTTAGGGTGCTAATACATTCCCTTTGCATAACCAACCCCCGTACATAGATTCTCCCCCCCTCTTTTTTGGGTTATTTTCTCTTTTCCCATTCCTTTAAAAACAATAAAGCATGGTGGCGATTTTTATTTGATCTGTGCGAGTCAA
The DNA here is from genome assembly GCA_948472305.1 of Vicia faba. Classification (NCBI taxonomy): domain Eukaryota; kingdom Viridiplantae; phylum Streptophyta; class Magnoliopsida; order Fabales; family Fabaceae; genus Vicia; species Vicia faba. Next base: position 35,435,831 of record OX451738.1, read on the forward strand.
GTCAATCCAATGGCTTAGTCTCAACATTTCTACCGCTACACTACTATATTTATTTCGTAATCTTTCGTAATGGTTTGTGATTACTCACCCTTTCTGTTTGAATGTTACCTCTATATGGGTAACGCACAAGTGATCAGGAGTAATTCGCGGGAGCTTAGAGGATAGCTTTAGAGTGCGTTGTTTATTTCCGTTGAATTAGAAGGGTCTTATTTTGATATGTAACATCGGGGATTGGGATCGTTTGAGTTGAATTATATGTTATTTTTGTTGACATGACCTATAAGTTGTTTTAACATTTTTATGTTATTTTGAGTTATGGTTCATGAATGATGAACATAATGATGTTCCTTTAAAAAGGACTTTTAATGAAATTATGTTGAGGCTAATATTCCGTTGCGTAGTAAATAATTTTATGTGTTGACATTCCGAAAAGGAAATTGATTTATAATTGTTGAAAACTCGTGTTACGAAGTAAGATGTTTGTTATGATGTTTTTTATGATGATGTGACACCCTTATTGGTGATTTGAGATTAAATTATATATTAAATAATTCGTGATTTATCCATTGGGTTAAAAGAGTGTTACAACAATGCCAATCGTGACTAAGCAACAGTTGAGGTCCACCAGGAGAGAGAGAGAGAGAAAGCATTGAAAAAGACTGAGTCAAAAGTGTGTGAAGCCCGCCACGGCCCTCATGGCGCCCTCCATGAGACTTAACTTCCACGACCACATGTTCTGGTCTGGTGGAAACGACCACACACCCCGCCCCTCACCTGGAGCCCACTGTGGCCTCAAGTTCCAAAAATATTGCAGGAAACTGACCATTTTTCCTCCCACTCCACCTATTTTCCTGCACACGAAGCTAGTACATGAGGACTTCAGTATATGGGACACTATAAATAAGTGATTTTAGGTAAATTTTAGGCATCCAAGTTTGTACGCAAAAGTAGTTCTTAGTTTTAAGTAGAAAATACCATTGAAAAGTAGTAACTTCTCACATCGGGGAGTTACTACACCATAGATTTTAGTAATTTATTTGTGAGCTTGGATCAAAGTAATCGTGACGACATTAGAGTCATTTTCATTTCGTTAGTTTGTACTCGAAGATTATTTCATAGTTAATTTCAATTATATTTTTAGGTTTCTTTATATTGTTATCTTAATTTGCTATCTTTATTGTTACTTCAAAATTTTATGTTTGTTTTTGCAATAATTCAATTCAAATTGATTACCATGTTGTTATTAGTCTCATATATTAAGAATTGCATATTCATGTTTAATACCATGTTTGGCTAAGTTGTTTTTAGTCTGGGATGTGAGGATCGTCGTATCGACGGGACTTGGTAAACCAAAGGAAAATGATTTCTTAACTTAAATTATATTTTTGATTCTGCAGTTTTTGATTCTTAAAGTAAAACGCTTTGCACGACGGTGAAAACATTCAGATACCAGTCAATAGTGCGATAGTGTGAGACCGATATCCGACAACAAAAGTTTGGATCTTTAATTTTTAAACACTGCGCTAACACTTTTTAAACTAATTAGGATTTGTAGATTTTCAAAAAATGGTTCGAACCCGGAATTGAGTGAGCGGCAGCAAAGCAATTGATGTGTCAAACCATAATGCGGGATGCGCGAGAGTGAGTAGCGTTTTTAAGTCTTATCTTCCTCTGAAAAGAATTTTAAAACTAAACAAATATTGAGGTTTACCCGAGTCTCATAAATACAACGAGAACTACATTTCGGTCCTGCCCTTATCAATTGCTTCTATAAATTCAATCTCAATTCATGTTCTTTTTATTTAACTTTGCATGAACGTTAATTCGATTATCCTTAGCCTCACAAAGCATCATTAAGTTGCGAAAAGATTGATTATTGGTCCTTGTGAGTTCAATATTTATTAAAACTACAACAGGTTTTGTATACTTACAGATAACCCCCATTAATCCTTGCTCACTATCACTCCATCCACGGGTTTAATCGCGACCCGTTATATACTCATGATTGACCATATGCTTGCCGGATTGTCCCTAGCAGAGGGAATGATCATATCTTGTCGTACCATATGTATATCGACCAGACTCAGCATGACGACGTAGAATGGAGAACATACAGTACTCACCGAGATAGAGTTTCATTCGACCATATTTCCTTATACTCTGGATGGGTTACATGTGGGACCAACATCATGTGCAGGTATCTGCCTGAGCGGTGCATACGGCATTTTGAGTACGTCCAGATTATTTTGAGGTCCCCCTTCCAGACTTCTCCCATCACTATTATCCGCAAAAACCTGGATGACATTCTTGTGGATTTTGAGAGTCGTCTGATACCGGAGGAGTATCGAGTCAGGCAGTCACATCTGAGTGGTATTATGTGGATGGTTACATGATATTGTTCTACAGGGTGTCACACCCTTACATGACACATGACGCTCCTAGACGTCCACCTAGGCATGCTTATGAGGAGATCCTAGAGAATGAGTAGGTGGAGATGAAGCGGTCTCCCTAGCCCAGTCCATTCTTTCTGAGGCACAAAGTGTCGTGGCTTACCATAGATAGAAGGAGTCAAGGTGTTAGGATTAGGAATACATAGTAAAGTATGCATTTGATTGTATTTAGTTTAATTTTAATCGACTTTGAGAATAATTATTGTACTAATATATTCTATTTCTATAATATTCGATTTTATTAAAGCTTTATGTGGTTCTATAATTCGTTTTTATTAATCGTTGAAACAAATAAAGGATATTTTATTCTAATTGAAATTAGTATCGATTGAAAACGCTACAATAATAGATACATATTCTGGAAAAATCATACAGGCAACAATTTGGAGACGTATCACTGAATTATCTCCGTGCATGGATCAGATATGCATCTCTGAACCATTCTTCTTAAGAAATAGGGGGATGTTTTTTATTTTCTAAGGCGAAAGGTGACTTCGGAGTTGTACCTTCGATTTTACACTCGGGGTGTATTTGAAGATACATATCCAAACTATATTTTTTTTAAATACTATTTAATTTATTCGAAGATTCATCTCAGAATTCACCCAGAAATATTTTTGAATTTTTATATATGCGATTCATATTGCAAACTTGAGATAAGAAATTGTCATATTATTCTAATTCTTAGCCGGTTGCTCTTGCTCGTACAAGTATCCATATTCCATTGATTTACTCACGCCTCTTTATGAATGCAACCCAAAGGTAACTTTTTTTTATTGAATAACTCTAATATGCTGCCTCAAATTTTATGCTATATATGAAAATGCTTAAATTTTGTATCATTGTCAATCCCTGTGTAATGCCAATGGATCATGCAATCACCTTTATAGAGAAATTTTGTTATTTCACTCATTGAGTTTTGACTAGAAATGATAACTTCATGTTCAACAGATACAAACAACCATCCATAAATTCTAGTTTAACTGGCAGGAGCCGAGCTGATATTATTAAACATCACAATTAAGGCTCGAATCTTAATAGTCACTATTGTGTGTATGAATTTTTTGTGATTATTATCAGTTCGTTTAGAGACAAAAAAAATACAAACTATAATCTTAATTTATACATGTACATCATGTTGTCTCAAGTACTATTATTCTTTTAACAAGATATAATTCTTCGCTTACACGAAGACATTGGAACAAAGTCATACTATACTTCCTTATTTAAGGGGTAAATGAACATTGGTTTGTTTAATTCATATCCAAATTAGAGTTAATAAATTATGCAGAAATATGATACTTTCCAGACCCTTATAATGGTAGATCATATAAATTATTTGTTTACTTATGGTGGTACAACTATTTCTTGGAGACCGGTGAATCTCGAACCATAACAACAAATTAGTCTAGTCATGAAGAAAATTTTAGCACTACATGAGACAAGTCGAGAATGTGTATGGTTGAGATCCTTAATCTAACACATACAAAGTAAATTGAAAGACCGTTACATTAAAGGAAATCAAACAAAACACATCTCTCCAAGCTCCTTTTCAATCATGATATTCAAAAGAGTGGTGATATAAACATCTAACAAATTCTTCATCTGATAATCTTGCATACCATTTCACAAAGTCACTCTCAAGTAGAACTTTTAATCAACTACTACAAAATATTGGTTTTCATCGTCGAAGAAATGACCGTTTAACTATGGGGGAGAAATGAATTTATTTTAAAAGAATATTGTATTCTTTTTTCTTCATTAGATTTTTTCCCAGTGGATTTTTTCTAGTAAGGTTTTAACGAGACATATCCAAAACAAACATTCAAGAAGAAGTGTTATGAATAATTGAATGATTGTCTCTCAATCATTTTATTTCTTATTTATAACCATTTATATTTATTACATTGTCTCTATGTTGTCTTATAAATATGACCAATCTCATTGTAGAAATACACACAAATAATTTAATATAGAATTATTATCATTTTTCTCTTCTCTTTTATCTTCTTTCTCCTTATTTCATAACAAATATATTGAATAAGGATGATTAGGCCAAAATTAAAAATTGTTTTGTTTTTCAACAACGTGAAAACATGTAATAGTCCACTAAAGATAAAATATAAAAAAAATTAAAATGAAATGGAAAATATTTTTTTTTAAGAAAAAATAAATAAAAAGGTCAAAAATAAACAAAACCAAATAATTTTGTTTAAGTGATCTGGTGGGAGGTGGGGGTTTATTGTTTAAATCATGGTTTTTAGAAAGAAAAAAATAATAAAAAATAAAGAGAAAAAAATGATACATACCATATATTTGTTTTAAGTTAATGAAAGGTTATAGGGATTTTGAAAAAAACAATGAAATAGTAAACTGAATAACTTAGGGATTGCACAATTGACCTACTAGAATTCCAATGTCTAAAGAATGAACATAAACAAGAGAAGCAGTATACTAGCTAAGGTTGAATATAGAAATCAAGATTATTATTTCTTGTTTTGTTTGTGTTCATGCAAGCAACAACTAAGTGAAACGACCACATGATCTGATCTTTTTCTCTAAGAAATAAAGAAGAAAAGTTAAGATCATGCTGGCAGCTTCACTTGGTAGTGGTCCATGACATATAAGAACTAGAGTTGCTACTTCATTATGGGACTCAGATTTAATAGTAGGAGATTGGATTGAGAAAAAGTAGGGAATGGTCACACTTATATATAGTAGTTTCAAAGTAGAAGCAGTGAAAAATATACATGCTTTTCTCCCCTTCTCTTTAAATTTCCTTTTTCGTAAATTTTGTTTTCCACTGCATACACATTCCAATTCCATAAACTCAACTATCAAACTAGATCAAATTATTATCATCGAAACCAGACTGCATGGTTTTAAGTTTCAACACTAATTATTATAACATGCAATAACTCACTCATTTTGGAGAATCAGAATATATTTGTTTTTTAAAAATATCAAAATTTTATCTTTATTCTTAATTTTATATTTAATTTTATCGTCATGATTTCATTTTCTCTCTCTTAATTTTACGCTTAATTTTATTGTAATAAATTTTAACTTATTAATTTTATCTCTTTCATCTTCATTTGACACTATTTATTAATTTTATTTCATATTATTATAATTTATATTAGTATTTTAAATAATAATAAAATTAAATATAAATAAAATATTAATATATGAGTTATAATTATCAGACTCAATGAGACCTAATGAGTTCTTCAGTTATAAAAAATAAAATTGAATAAATTATTTAAAAATGATGTGATTTTGTATAACACAAACAAAGGTAAAGTTATCAATAAAGTGTCTTAGAAGAAAGAAAATTTTGAAGTAATATAATTTTTAAGAGTAATTTAAATTCTTCAAATTTTTTTGAATGATATATTTGGAGAAATTTTAAAATAAAATAAACAATTATGAAATATTTTATCAAAATTGAATATAGAAAGTTTTATATACCACATATATAAAAAACCTAGCATTTAAAATTTATTCTTTAGTATATAGTATATGGATTTCAAATTGGTCCTTATAATCATTTTATATTATGAAAACTACTACTTCTTCTTTTCTTTTTTTTCCAACAAATTCACATATTCGTCCCTATATTTTTTATTTTTAAAATTTGATTTCTACATTTTTTAAATTTTACAATTTAATCTATATATTTTAAAATCGATCCATATTTCTAAAATTTTGTAAATTAGTCATTTAAACTCTTTTTTTTTTCTTGCAAATTGATCCATATATTTCTCAAAATTTGTAAATTAGTCCTTTAAATTTTAAGAAAATTGAAAATGGATTCCTATAAATTTTAAAATATTGTAAATTGATCCTTATAAGTTTAAAAAAATGTGCACATTGTTGTTTATAAGATTTAATATTAGATTACTTATCGTATCTGTTGTTCATCTTTGATCACCAATTTGTACTTGTTTTTAGAAGATAGAACAAGTCATTGCAGAGACATATTGAATTGAAAAACAAACTATAAGATGAAGAAAGTGGTCCCTTCTGGTGCAAATTGAATATTGTCACGCCAACAATATACCATGCATTTTTCAGAGGGTGTAGTGAGTTTTTTTTTCTTTCTATTGTATACTGCAAGAAACATTAATAACTTTATGGTTGAGTACCAAGAGAGGGGGGGGACCCTTTCCTCTCTCTCAGATGCACACACACACACTATGTTTCTACTAGTTATGCATTCATACATTTCCTATAAGTTAAAATATCTTTTTGTGTACATTCATACACATGCCATTTTCTTGCGAATTTTTCCAATTGCTAGATAGATTATCTACTGTATTTGTATAGTGCCAGATTTATAGATACCATTTAATGGAAACATTTGATACTGCTTAAGAAAACGACTTGTCAGTTAGAAAAGTAATTATATATCTATAGAATCATTTTACCTTGTTATAGTTAGAGCTAGGGACATGATGCATATAAAGTATATATGTCATCGTTTATTTTATAGCTTCCATCTTTTACAAGGGTTAGGCAAGGGTTTAAGAATCATTGATTTATCATTACATGATTTCTTTTCAAATTTAAATACTTTTATCCCTCTAATTTAACACTAAAATAATCAACTTTTAGATGTAACACCACGATTTTTGAGTATTTGGGCTTTAAATTTATTTAATTATTTTTATAGTTTTTTGGGTAAAATTATATAATTAAATTAGCGTAGAAGTGGGGAATTATAGTTTAGTATTTAATTAGAATTTAATTATATTTTTAGTTAAATAAAATAATAGAAATAATGAGAAATTGAGTGTTGGAAAGGAAATTAGAATTTAAATTAAAATTAAGGTGAAAGGGTGAAATTAGTGAGAATTGGAGAGTTTTATAATTAATAAAATTAGTAGGGTTTTATTTAATAATAGGGGAGAATTAGAGTTAGGGGGTGTTTGGTGAGAAAAGTTATCACCAGAGTTGGAGAAAGCCCTAGTAGAAAAAAAAGTAGGAGAAGAGAGAACCTCCATAGCTGTAGTTTGAGATTTTCTGCGAATTCACGGTAGGGGAGGGAGACTATTCATACTATGAGAGTGTTGGTAGTCGAAATAAGTCAAATAAATCGCAGAAACCACATGAGAGTGTTGATTGACTTGTTTCACGCGTAACTTGAGTTTCTTAAGTCTCTTTGAGTTGTGGTCAGTTGCGTTAGAAAGAGGGTTCAATGATCTTTTAGACTGGAGAGTTTTATAATTTTATCATAAGTCTATAACTATTGGTGCTATTTTGAATTCAGATGAAACTAAAGGTACGAAGAAACACAAGAAATGGGAGATTGAATTGGGTTTCTAGAACGAAACATTTCTTTTGCTCACCCGATAACACAAACATCAAAGATGCAACAATGATAAAAGACATGATGATTTTATCCTAGTTCCCTTTTAACTAGGTTAGTCCAGTCCATCCGTCAAGGTGATTTTTCCTTCTCAATAAGGACTTAATCCACTAATTAAGGATTTGATTACAACCACAAAGACTAACTGTCAATGTTCTTGAGAATCGTGACTATACTCTACTCTCTCAAGGAATTATAACTTAAAGACTCATAGTCAATGACTTCTTGAGTATTCTGACTAGTTCTTAGTCACTCAAGGAAATTAACCAAAATGATAAATACTAAGAATATGTGTTTACAGATTTGCTTCTACAATAAGCAGTTTGAACAAAATGAAGATCAAAACATTACATTTAAAATGACTTAAAATATACCGCTCTAAGTGTTTATCTCTTTGTTGTTCTTGATGTTCTCTCAACACTTTGTAATTTTCTTCTTATTGTGGTGTTTTTGTTTTAGTATTTATAAAGTGTCAACTAGATTTTTCAATCTCTTGTAAGTCGTCTCTTTTCTAAGCTTCCAGATCCTCTTTATAAAGGAAAAGAAAATAAACTAGATTGAAGGTAAAGTTGGAATATCCTCTTAAAAATAATAGATGTTGGAGATGCTTGATAATACCATAATGGATTTGCATACAATATATAGTGGATGAGAGGTTGAAATGAGGAAATACATGTTGGTACAACAATACTACCCTTTTCCAGATTATTTTTAAAGTAGTGGAAGGAATATTTGATCTTGTACTGGTTGTACTCTTGGACACATATTCTTCTTCTTGTGATTATCTTCAAGTTAGAGGCTTCAAATATATGTTGTTGAAGCTTGAGTAGAGTCAGATCCAGTCTTCAGAACTTGGTGAAAGTGATACTTCAGAGTCTGTAGAGTTCAAAGTCCTAAGACTTCAGAGTTCAAAGTATATATGTCATCGTTTATTTTATAGCTTCCATCTTTTAAAAGGGTTAGGCAAGGGTTTAAGAATCATTGATTTATCATTACATGATTTCTTTTCAAATTTAAATACTTTTATCCCTCTAATTTAACACTAAAATAATCAACTTTTAGATGTAACACCACGATTTTGAGTATTTGAGTTTTAAATTTATTAATTATTTTTATGGATTTTTGGGTAAGATTATATAATTAAATTAGCGTAGAAGTGGGGAATTATAGTTTAGTATTTAATTCGAATTTAATTATATTTTTAGTTAAATAAAATAATAAAAATAATGAGAAATTAAGTGTTGGAAAGGAAATTAGAATTTGAATTAAAATTACGGTGAAAGAGTGAAATTAGTGAGAATTGGGGAGTTTTATAATTAATAAAATTAGTAGGGTTTTATTTAATAATAGGGGAGAATTAGAGTTAGTGGGTGTTTGGTGAGAAAAATTATCAATAGAGTTGGAGAAAGCCCTAGCAGAAAAAAAAAAGTAGGAGAAGAGAGAATCTCCATAGCTGTAGTTTGAGATTTTCTGCGAATTCAAGGTAGGGGTGGGGAACTGTTCATACTATGAATGTTTAAGCGTGAAGGATAGAGAGAATTCCTTATCTTCTTTCTCTTTTCTTTATATTTTTCTTCATTGATGAGATTGTTGAATCTTGAGAAGGTTTGTGCAAAATCCCTCTTGATTATTATGATATGGTGTGAACTTCTTGCTTTATTGGTGACTGATTTTTGTATGGATTAATATGCCTAATTCTGATTTGTGAAAGTCAGGAACATATGTGATGGTTTTGATGAATATGATGATTGATTTCATAATGAATTAATGTGATAGAGTGTTAAATTGATATTTTGTTGTGAAATCTGTAGTTGTGATGTATGTGTTGAATCTATGCATTTTGATGTGTTAAGTATTGTATTATCCGTGTTTGATGATTGTTGTTGTTGTCATGTGTGTGTGTGTGTGGGGAGGGGGGCGGGGGCTGTTTGGTAGTCGAAATAAGTCAAATAAATTGCAGAAACCACATGAGAGTGTTGATTGACTTGTTTCACGCGTAACTTGAGTTTCTTAAGTCTCTTTGAGATGCGGTCAGTTGCATTAGAAAGAGGGTTCAATGATCTTTTAGACTGTAGAGTTTTATAATTTTATCATAAGTCTATAACTATTGGTGCCATTTTGAATTCAGATGAAACTAAAGGTACGAAGAAACACAAGAAATGGGAGATTGAATTGAGTTTCTAGAATGAAACATTTCTTTTGCTCACCCGATAACACAAACATCAAAGATGCAACAATGATAAAAGACATGATGATTTTATCCTAGTTCCCTTTTAACTAGGTTAGTCCAGTCCATCTGTCAAGGTGATTTTTCCTTCTCAATAAGGACTTAATCCACTAATTAAGGATTTGATTACAACCACAAAGACTAACTGTCAATGTTCTTGAGAATCCTGACTATACCCTACTCTCTCAAGGAATTACAACTTAAAGAGTCATAGTCAATGACTTCTTGAGTATTCTAACTAGTTCTTAGTCACTCAAGGAAATTAACCAAAAGGTTAAATACTAAGAATATTTGTTTACAGATTTGCTTCTACAACAAGCAGTTTGAACAAAATGAAGATCAAAATATTACATTTAAATGACTTAAAATATAATGCTCTAAGTGTTTATCTCTTTGTTGTTCTTGATGTTCTCTCAACACTTTGTAATTTTCTTCTTATTGTGGTGTTTTTGTTTTTCTATTTATAAAGTGTCAACTAGATTTTTCAACCTCTTGTAAGTCGTCTCTTTTCCAAGCTTCCACACCCTCTTTATAAAGGCAAAGAAAATAAACTAGATTAAAGGTGAAGTTGGAATATCCTCTTAAAAAGAATAGATGTTGGAGATGCTTGATAATACTATAATGGGTTTGCATATAATATGTAGTGGATGAGAGGATGAAATAAGGAAATACATGTTGGTACAACAGTACTACCCTTTTCCAGATTATTTTCATAGTAGTGGAAGGTGTGATACGGTGGGAGAACTGACTTGAAGTTTTGCGTTTCGATCGCATTTGTGCAGATAGCAAGAGTCGCCACCGACTTTTCTTTTATCCAAAAAGGAAAGGTAAAAAAGCACAGGAAATACCTTTCGAGATTATTTCTCGGGTTCGGGAGGTAGATTATGAAAAGGGAAGGTATTAGCACCCTTTTCATCCATGGTTTTCCATGGGCTCTTAGTTACTCGTTTAGATCACTTTCTTTCATTTGACAGTGTGCTTGTCGTGTGGGATTTGAAAGTATTTTGAAAAATCTCTTTGTAATGGTTCTCGTCTCTATAAGAACGCGTACAAAGTTTTGTTTTGAAAAGTGGTTCAAAGATGTGTTTGTGAATCATGTTTCAGAAAGTGTTTTGAAAAGATGTTTTGCAATGGTTCTCGTCTCTATAAGAACGTATACAAAACATTTTGTCTTTTGGAAAATGTTTTTGAAATGAAAGTGTAGGTGTGAAAAGTTTTTATCGTGAGCAAAATGGAGATGACAAAGTAAGGAAAGCAAGAAATCTGTGGCAGGCATGGAAGTCTTGGAGATAAACAAAAGAATTTGATACAAATTCAATCTTCAAACAAACTTAGACATAGATTAATTCTCCTAGGCCAATCAATCATTTGGATTTTCTTTGTAATTTAGAAAAATACTTCTTGTATTGTATCCAATAGTTGTACCAATTCATCTTTAAATACAATAAGTTGTAAAACATAAAGTATTGAAAGAATAAATTATTTTGTAACAACGTTTGAAATTGGAGAAAATCTTGAGTTGTAGCATGAAATATTCTGGTGTCACATGAATAACTTGAAATCCTTTATCAACAACAACTTGTAATTTCTCTTCGCATCCTAATTGATTTTTGAAATTCCCAATCAAGATATTTGAAACAAAATGCTCCAGTCTGATAACTTAAATTCCAAGTAATCCCAATAATTTTGTAACTGCATTTCAAACAAACACGCACTGTATATTCCATTTCCTAACCAAACAAATGTTTTAAGGACGTAAATCATCTGGTCAACCTGGATCCCACAATCATGATTGTCTTAACTGACAATCTTAACTTCTATCTCTTGTCCCAACAAATCATGCTCTGAGAACAAACATTATCTTTTTCAGTAAATTGTGTTTTAAGAAAATTCAAAATCAATCAAATGCCTTGCGATGATTTGATAATTTTAAAGTTTTCCAAACTCAAATTTCTTCCGATTCTTTGAAGTTAAACCCGTGAACGACATCACATCTGACCATGAATAGACAGAATCGTCTCAAAATCTTGTAGCTTGAAGAAATCATAAGTACAACCTTGAGGAAGCATGAAGACCTGTGAAAGCCAATTGGATCTTTGAAAACTCATTTTCTTTTTGAGAATTGCAAGAAACCCTAATTACTGGTTTACTGCCACAAAATAGAATCTGTCTGGTCGATTTCTGAGCCAATCTTGAATATCCGAGAAACCCTAGGATTGTATCTTGTATGAAAAATGGGAGGGCAAATTTTGGGGTACAACATCTGCCCCTGTTCAATTTTCTTAAACTTGAAAAGCGAGATCGGCATGTTTGTCGTTTGTGGCTTGAAAGTAGAAGATAATTGAACACTAGAGTGCCCCGAAATTTTTACTTGATGACGCGTTGGTTTGATTGTGTATGGAAATGGGCTTAAAGATTCCATTTGGAGAAACAGAGGAGAATTGTCGGAGATGGGATTGTAGATGCCATCCAAAGGTGATTGTTGACGGAAAGTTTGAACTGGATCTGAATAGAGAATGAATCAGAATAAACCGTTGAGAGATTTATCTGAAACAGTAAAAATCTGGAGATGAATCAGAATAAACCGTTGAGAGATTTATCCGAACCAGTAAAAATCTGGAGATGAATCAGAATAAACCGTTGAGATATTTATCTGAAACAATAAAAATCTGGAAATGAATCAGAATAAATCATTGAGAGATTTATCTGAACCAGTAAAATCTGGAGATGAATCAGAATAAACCGTTGAGAGATTTATCTGAACCAGTAAAAATAAGGAGATGAATCAGAATAAACCGTTGAGAGATTTATCTGAAACAGTAAAAATCTGGAAATGAATCAGAATAAATCATTGAGATATTTATCTGAACCAGCGAAATAATCTGGAGATGAATCAGAATAAATCGTTGAGAGATTTATCTGAACCAGCGAAATAATCTGGAGATGAATCAGAATAAACCGTTGAGAGATTTATCTGAACCAGTAAAAATCTGGAGACGAATCAGAATAAACCATTGAGAGATTTATCTGAACCAGTAAAAATCTGGAGACGAATCAAAATAAACCGTTGAGAGATTTATCTGAACAAAAAAAAATCTGGAAATGAATCAGAATAAACCGTTGAGAGATTTATCTGAACCAGTAAAAATCTGGATACGAATCAGAATAAACTGTTGAGAGATTTATTTGAACCAGTAAAAATCTGGAGACGAATCAGAATAAACCGTTGGGAGATTTATCTGAACCAGTAAGAATCTGGAAATGAATCAGAATAAACCGTTGAGAGATTTATCTGAACCAGTAAAAATCTGGAGATGAATCAGAATAAACCGTTGAGAGATTTATCTGAAACAGTAAAAATTTGGAAATGAATCAGAATAAATCGTTGAGAGATTTATCTGAACCAGCGAAATAATTTGGAGATGAATCAGAATAAACCGTTGAGAGATTTATCTGAACCAGTGAAATAATCTGGAGATGAATCAGAATAAACCGTTGAGAGATTTATCTGAACCAGTAAAAATATGGAGACAAATCAGAATAAACCGTTGAGAGATTTATCTGAACTAGTAAAAATCTGGAGACGAATTAGAATAAACCGTTGAGAGATTTATCTGAACCAAAAAAAATCTGGAAATGAATCAGAATAAACTGTTGAGATATTTATCTGAACCAGTAAAAATCTGGATACGAATCAGAATAAACCGTTGAGAGATTTATCTGAACTAGTAAAAATCTGGAGACGAATCAGAATAAATCATTGGGAAATTTATCTGAACCAGTAAGAATCTGGAAATGAATCAGAATAAACCGTTGAGAGATTTATCTGTACCAGTAAGAATCTGGCTTTTCTCGGAAACTGATCTGTATTTGACTTGTTGAAGATTTGTGTCTGTCAGAAGTTTGTTGATAATAACTGTCAAATGTCTCTTTCCTGTAAAAAGGTGAAGAGTTAATTGTATACAATGCTATGATGTATGCGATGCATGGTGTGATGTTTGCCTCTTAAAATAAATGAGATTGCACTGTATGCACTTGAGTTGCCAATGTTATGACGTATGTATGCGAATGTATGAAAAGTAAAATATTGTTTGTGTCGTAGCGTTGCTGGAAGTGGGGGAAATAAATCCCCTCTGAAGTACTGATGGGTGAATTTCCATGTAAAAACTTTGTTGCAGAAGGGAAAAGCCAGACATTTCTTGTGATATCCTGCTGGGAAATCTAAGAAGTTGGGCAACTTGCTGGGGGACACTTTGGACCAGTGGTTGGAAATTTTTGCTATGGCTGGAGAAAGTACCTGCGGGGGTTTTATGGACTGGCTCACAGATATCACTCTATTCCTTAAAGTCATTAGTAATTGTCTTTCCGTTATTTATTTATTTATTTGCAACAGTAATCACGTTCAAATGCATATGTTCAAAATGAATCATTGGACATTTTTGTAAATAAAACATAGAAATAAGAAAAACAGATGGTTTTTCACTTTCAAAAGGGATATCTTTGTATTAACTTGAACAAGTGTTTTTTTGTACAATGAGACAAAGCATTCTGGCAAGACAATGTCGTCGTAAAAAATGAAAATTTATACAAAGAAAAGGTAGCTATGTGAAATAATCCCATGGGGTTCCCGTTCTACTATAGCCTTCATGTCTCTGAATGTCTTATCCGCTGGTCGCCTCGGCGAAGTCGATTGGGTTGATTTAGAGCCAATTGAGTTGATTGGTTGACGCTGAAGATTTTTTTCCAGATGATCCAACGGGACATAGTCGTACGCTTTAATCCCTAACTTTTTCCTGGACCTCCCTCTCGGGTTTTCAGTCCACCGGGATACCCTTTTTTGCCCAAGTCACCCTTTCGGGTGTTCGACTTGCCGGGTGTACAAATTTTTTTTATTTTCATCCCTTATTTTTGCCCGAACCCTTTTGGTTCGCCAGGAAGCCCTTATTTTTTTCCTAGGCCAGTCAACCTAACGGGTCTTTGATCATGCGTAGTATCTTTTAACTATGTCCGTATTTACAGGGTGCGGGAGGTTGTCGCCATCCATAGTAGTCAAGATCATTGCTCCACTAGAGAAAATGATTTTGATTACAAATGGCCCCTCATATGTAGGGGTCCATTTTCCCCTGGGATCACCTTGTGGAAAAATGATACGCTTGATTACCAGGTCACCGACCCGATATACTTGACATTTGAACTTTTTATTAAAAGCTTTGATCATGCGTTTTTGGTACATCTGACCATGACAGATAGCTGTAAGCCTCTTCTCATCAATCAAGTTTAGTTGGTCAAACTGAGTTTGAATCCAATCTTCTTCATTCAAACCAGCATCCTTCATGATTCTTAGAGAGGGGATCTGGACCTCAATAGGAAAGACAACTTCCATGCTGTACACGAGAGAATAAGGTGTTGCCTCCATTGATGTGAGAGTTGTGGTACGATACCCGTGGAGAGAGAACGGTAGCATCTCATGCCAGTCTTTGTATGTGACTGTCATTTTCTGTATGATCTTCTTAATGTTTTTGTTAGCAGCTTCTACAACACCATTCATCTTTGGCCGGTAAGGGGAAGAATTGTGATGCTGAATCTTGAACTTCTCACACAAGGCGGTGATCATAATATTATTCAGATTTGTACCATTATCAGTGAGGATTCTCTCTAGGATACCGTACCGACAAATGAGATTCTGCTTGAAGAACCGGGCGACCACATTCTTAGTAACGGAAGTAAAGGAAGCTGCCTCAACCCATTTTGTAAAATAGTCAATGGCCACCAAGATAAAGTGATGTCCATTGGAGGTTGTTGGCTTGATTTCCCCAATCATATTGATTCCCCACATAGCAAAGGGCCAAGGAGCCGTCAAGACGTTCAAAGGAACCAGAGGTACGTGCACTTTGTCAGCATAGATTTGGCACTTATGGCAAGTCCGAGACTGTTGATAGCAATCTGCCTCCATGGTAGACCAATAATAGCCTGCCCGTAGGATTTTCTTTGCCATTGTATGCCCACTGGAATGTGTACCAAAAGTGCTTTCGTGTAGTTCACCCATGATCCTTTCAGCCTCAGCCTTATCTATGCACCGAAGCAATACCGAGTCATGACTGCATTTGTACAGAATGCCATTACTAAGGAAGAACTTAGCCGAGAACCTTATCAAGAATTTCTTGTCATTCACCGAAGCTCCTTCTGGATATTCCTGAGACTCGAGATACCTATTGACTTCATGAAACCAAGGCTGGTCCACTACTTCTTCGGTATTAATCTCGTAACAGTAGGCTGGTTCATTCATCCGCTCAATGGAGATTTGAGGAGCCTCGTTATCCCAATTAAGTTTAAACATAGATGACATTGTAGCTAATGCGTCTGCCAGCTGATTTTCTTCTCGCGGGAAATGCTCGAAGGTAATCTTCTTGAAATGCGGCAACAATGTCAACACATGTTCTTTATAAGGGATAAGATTGGGGTGCTTGGTATCCCATTCCCCTTTGACTTGACTGATGACCAAGGTTGAATCTCCAAATACATCCAAGTGTTTTATCCCCAAGTCTATGGCGGCCTTGAGTCCAAAGATGCATGCTTCATATTCTGCCATGTTGTTTGTACAGTTGAAGCAAAGTATGGCAGTAAAGGGAGTATGAAATCCTTCTGGAGATATGAGTACGGCGCTGGTACCATTGCCAAGTGCGTTGGATGCCCCATCAAAGAAAAGGGTCCATCGGGATCCTTGTTCAGGTCCGTCATATGGCCTGACCTCTTCACGGTTGTCTAACGTCATGATGTCTTCGTCTGGGAATTCAAACTGCATGGACTGATAGTCTTCTACATCTTGATGAGCAAGATGATCAGCCAATACACTGCCCTTTATAGCGTTCTGGGTAGTATACTGTATGTCATATTCTATCAGGATCATTTGCCATCTTGCTATTCTCCCAGAAAGAGCAGGCTTCTCAAAGATGTACTTTATCAGATCCATTTTAGATATCAACAAAGTAGTGTGGGTCAGCATATACTGTCTCAGCCAGCGAGCAGCCCATGCCAGAGCGCAACAAATTTTCTCGAGCAGTGAATATCTTGTTTCACAGTCGGTAAACTTTTTGCTCAGGTAATAAATAGTATGCTCTTTTCAGCCAGACTCGTCATGCTGCCCCAACACACACCCCATTGAGTTTTCTAAAACAGTTAGATATAAGATCAATGGCATCCCTTCGATAGGTGGTAACAACACAGGAGTTTCTTGCAGGTATTCCTTGATTTTGTCAAAAGCAACTTGGCATTCGTCGTTCCATCTGGCTACTTGATCTTTCTTCAAGAGTTTGAAGATTGGTTCACAAGTAGCTGTCAGGTGAGAAATAAACCTGGCTATGTAATTCAGACGTCCCAAGAATCCTCTGACTTCTTTCTCAGTACGAGGAGAGGGCATTTCTTGTATCGCTTTAACCTTGGCAGGATCAACTTCGATACCCTTGTTGCTGACGACAAAATCCAAGAGTTTACCAGATCGTACTCCGAATGTGCACTTGTTCGGATTTAATCTCAACTTGTACTTCTTCAGCCTTTCAAACAGCTTCTGTAGGTGATCGAGATGCTCTTCTTCCGTCTGCGACCTGGCTATCATATCGTCTATGTAGACCTCTATCTCATGGTGTATCATGTCATGAAATAAAGCTACCATAGCGCGTTGATAGGTTGCCCCAGCATTCTTCAGTCCGAATGGCATGACCTTATAACAGAAAGTGCCCCACTGTGTAACAAAAGTCGTTTTCTCCATATCCTCAAGCGCCATTTTGATTTGGTTGTAGCCCGAAAAGCCATCCATGAAGGAAAACACTTTGTATTGCACCGTATTGTCAACCAGGATGTCGATGTGGGGGAGTGGGAAATTATGTTTGGGGCTTACCCTATTTAAGTCTATGTAATCCACACACATCCGCACTTCTTTCTTGGGTACAGGGACAACATTGGCCACCCATTAGGGATAAGAGGTGACAGCCAAAAATCCAGCATTGAACTACTTTATAACTTTTGTTTTGATCTTTTCATACATATCGGGTCTCATACGACGAACCTTTTGCTTTACTGGGGGACAATATTCCTTTGTAGGCAGACGATGTACCACAATATCTGCATCCAGTCTTGGCATGTCTTCGTATGACCAGGCGAAGATCTCAACATAATCGTGCAACAGCTGAATCAGACGCTCCTTGACACTCGGCTCTAAATTGGCACCCACCTTGATTTCCTTTTTATCTTCCTCGGTACCCAAGTTGATTGTATCCAACGGTTCCTCATGAAGCTGAATAGCTCTGTCTTCTTATTGCAACAACCTGGCCAACTCTCTTGGCACTTCATAATCTTCCTCACCTTTGTCGTCAGCTTGGTAGATCGGATTTTCAAATTCACAATTGGCCTTGGCAGAACTGTTACCTCTGAGATCCTAAGTGGACGTAGATCTTCATTTTCAATGTGTGAGTGTGTGTAAGAACACAGCTACCTTTGAAAGAAATAAAATGCAAGAAAGAAAAGACAAAGAAAAAAAAAATTTGATGTAAAAAATGTCCATGATTCATTAATGACATATGAGAATGAAGTGACAACCCTTACAGATGGACCATTGTGCCTCTGGTAAGACACAAGGTTTAAAAAAAGAGTCTGAATTGTTTAAATATTATAAGCCTGAAAATATTAGAAGACAATTACTCTTGAATAAAATTAATAGGAATGAAATCCTTCGCCTCCCAATTATTAAGCCCTCCGCCGATAGTTGGAAAAATCCATTCATCCATGTCACGGCTGCCATCACTATCTTCTAAGGTGTTGACTCCTTGATTGCTGATACACAGAGGTGGTCCCCCTGCGCGAGAACATCAGACAGTTTTCTGAGCCTCTGAAGTGAACCCCAACCCAAATTTGTCGGACTTGTAGGGAATATCTGGAAGCTGACCCCAGATAGTACATCCTCCCTCTTCAACTACTGCTCGAGCATCTTTCAATGAAGCCATCTTTAGCGGAGGTCTGGTAATCTCCGGGACCTTTGGAGTAGACCTGGTGCTACGACCGTTGCTGGAACCTCCTCAAAGTTCTAACAGGGAGTCTCTATGAATTCACCATCCATTTCAACATACCTGAAAGAGTTCAAATGGCTAACCATGTATTCCTCTTCTCCGTGAACTGTGACAATCTTCCCTCTGATCGGGTATTTTAGCATTTGGTGTAGGGTGGAAATGACGGCACCAGCACCATGGATCCAGGGTCGACCCAACAGACAAGAGTACGAAGGGCGGATATCCATCACATAGAAAATTGAGTCAAAGGTCTGAGACCCAATTTTTATGGGGATACTAACTTCTCCGTGCATTGTCCTCTTGGAACCATCAAAGGCCCTCACTATGATGTTGCTAGGTTTCAAGATGAGTCCCTCGCAATCCAGCCGATCGAGGGAATTTTTGGGCAAGACATTCAATGATGAACCGGTATCCACCAAAACATGGGCAAGTGTGGTGCCCCTGCATTCAATGGAAATATGTAAGGCATCATTGTGCTTCCTTCCCTTAGAGGTTAAATCAGCATCGGAAAAGCCCAATCTGTTATCAGCAGTTAGACTGGCCACACAGTCTTCAAATTGGTCGATGGAGGTCTCTTGGGGCACATGAGCGGTCTTAAGAAACTTTACCAAGGCTTTGGCGTGAGTTTCAGAGCACAAAAGTAAGGACAACAATGATATCTTCGAGGGGGTCTGCCCCAATTATTCTACAATGTTGTAGTCACTTTTCTTGATTATCTTCAGGATTTCTTCTATTTCTTTTCTAGAAGCTTCAAGGATGACTTTGGGACGTTCTCTTGCTTTGGTAGGCTCAACCAAAGCCTCTTTGCCCCTGGTATCGGCAGTAGGGACAACAACGGGAGTATCACTAGCGGTGTCTATAGGAGTGGCAGTAGTGATGATCACAGGAGTAGCAACAGTCTTTGGAGAAATCTCAGGTGAGAAGACTCTTCCACTTCTTGTTGTTTTGCTGGTTCTAGTGATGTTACTGATATCAGGATCAATATCTCTCGCAACTTCATTTGTGACAGCCAACTGATCTTGCTTGACGCTGTAGTAATAAACGTCAGCCTCATAACTCCAAGGAACAACTTTATTTGAGGAGTATGGTATTGGTCTTGGCATAGTGATGATCAATGGTGCAGTTCTGGGAGCGGATGTAATCCTGACGGGTCTTTTGGTGGAGACCCTGGGAGGATTGTCGAAAATGGTGATTATCGAAATATCTTGATAAGAACTCTTGATAAGGGGTAGCTTTTCAAATAGGATTTCTTTACTAGTCATCATGCGTTGGACGCCTATCTTTAGTAACAAACAACCGTTCAGCAGAGATTTGCAAAGGTGGCAATTTTCATCACAACATGGGAACAAGCCGGCTTGCAGTAGATTTTGTTTAACGGTCAACAGAGGAGTAACCAAGTCATTCACGGAGGAAACAAAACGATCATCATCAATGGCGTTGATACCTTGGCCATGTTTGGGCATTGGTGCCGTTATTACATTAGGCGTTTCCGGGGACTCAAATTCAAGCTCCTTCGCATCGATAAGGCCTTGCACCTTATTCTTTAAGGCCCAACAGTCATCTGTATCGTGCCCTGGGCTTCCAAAATGATAGGCACATCGGGAGTTCGGGTTGTAGCGAGGAGAAGTCGTATTGGGGTTCTTGGGAGCCTCCTTTAAAATTGTCAGATTGGTCCTTAAAAGGTGTGGCAACACTTGAGACATGGTCATGTTAATCCGGGTAAATCGTCTCATGGGCGCTTCTGGTTTGCGCTGATAATTTCGTTGCTGATTTGGCGCAGGATTATAGATCATAACAGCCCCTACTGCCGGACGACGGTCAGTTTTGTTTTGATTCCTATGGTCATACGCAGCACTGACCTCCTTCTTTCCAACAAAAGGTTTCTTCACCAAACTTGAGGATGCATCTCTTTGAATTTTGCCGCTTTTTATACCGGCTTCGACCCACTCACCAGTCATGATTAATTCGGTAAACCCATATGAAGAACTCCCAATCAGGTGATTGAAAAATTGTCCTGACAAGGTGCCAAGGAACATATCCACTAATTCTCTGTCGGATAGAGGGGGCTGGACTCTGCCTGCGAGATCCCTCCATTTTTGAACATAAGTTTTGAAACCCTCATTCGTTCCCATATACATACTCTGTAACTGTGTCCTAGTCGGGGCCAAATCAACATTGTACTGATACTGTTTGTAGAAAGCGGCAGCCAACTCTTCCTAGTTATGGACATTGGACCCTTCTAGTTGGTAGAACCAATCCAACTGAGTCCCTGATAAGCTCTCTTGGAAGAAATGCACCCACAGATTTTTGTCAGGCGTGTGGGGTTGAATCTTTCTGACATATGACCTCAAATGTAGTTTTGGGCAAGAGATACCATCATACTTGGCGAAAGTTGGGACCTTGAATTTCTGTGGGATGACAACCCCTGAGATGAGTCCTAATTCTTCAAAGTCCAAACCGGGTACTCTCTAAATCTCCATGGAATTCAAACGACCCTCTAGCTGTTTGTATTTATCATCAGTAGGAGGATATTGCTCCTCAGAGTAATCAGGCTCTTCCTCTCCTTCAGATACTGGGTCGTCGTTCACTTCTTGGGTCTCGGACCCTTGGTTATCTCCTTCACCCGATGATGTTGCAAAGTCCAAGGTTCGCCTGGTCTGTCCTTTAAACCTTCTTCCCATGATCACAACCCCGATTGGTTTCTTTGTTTTCTTCTTCTTCTCTTTGGCTAGAAGAGTCTTCAACTCCTCTTGCCCTTTTGTCAGAGCCATGAGCATTTGTTGAAACTGGGCATTCTGTGCCTGAAGATCTTTCACAGTCTGTTCAACATCCATCTCACTGTAATAAACAATAGAAGGATAAGGCGATATGTTATGAGAAACCTGTATGATGTTATGATGAATGAAGATGCAATATGCAAATGATTTCAAGGAAATTTAGAAGATTTAAATTTGTCCAAACCAAAAAAGAACACATGTCATATTAAATAAAACCAAGTTTGAATACATCATGCCTATTTGGGCTTACAAAGAAAGAAACAAAATACAGCAAAAATTCTTAAGACAAAAAGACCGAGCGCATCCTTTTTGGAGCAATGTAGGTATTCAGATTTTTCTCTTCATGAAGAAGTTTGGTGAGCTCTAGAACCTTCTTCTCACTGGCGTAGTATTGGGTTTCAAAGGTGTCTCGTTCTTCCTTCAATTGAATCCAGGCTTTCTGCAGGTCTTCGAGAGAGGTAGGCATGTCCGGATGAAGAACGGTGTATGGGATGTCTCCTTCAATAACAGGCTCAATGATGACAGGAAGGATGGAAGGGTAAGGCATTAAGATACTCTGGGCATGAGCCCGTATCCACTTAAGGTAAGGCTCGAGAGGGGTGGAGTTTTTATGTCCCAAAGTCCTACTGTCCACTTTGTTCATCATTCCCCAAGCACGTGTAAACCTCTGGCGGTAACCTTGGTCTTCTTTGTCGTAGTCAAAAACCAGACCTCGGATGAGCGTCTCATGAGGTCCATCCCTTTGGGCATACCCAAACTTCCGAAGAGCTAAACATGGGTTATAGGTGATACCTCCCCTAATACCAAGCAGAGGTACATTAGGGAACTCCCCACAGCGGTCAATGATAGAGATATCTTCCAAGGATCTCGAGCACCATCGGATATCAGAGTGAGTGAGAGACATCATCCTTTGAGACCAAGTCAATCTTTGCTCGTTCTTCAATGCTGACTGAGGCAGGTGTGAAGTGAACCACTTAGCGAGTAGGGGTATACAACACACAAGGGTACCTCTTTTCTTCATGGTACGGGTATGGAGGCAATGCAAGATGTCTCCTAGCAAGGTGGGTATAGGATTGCGATAGAGAAATACTTTTATGGCATTAACGTATATGAATTGGTCCAAATTAGGAAACATAACCATACCATAAATGAGGAGAGCTAGCACGTCTTCGAAAGCTTGGAAATCCATGTCATCCCAGAATTTTGACCCTAGAGATGTGTTCTTGGACTTTTTAGAAAGCTTAAGATGTCCTCTAAGAAACCCTTTTGGTCTCATCTCAATTGAGTCTTCCATGTTCATGTATGAAGCTTTGACAAAAAGGTGTTTTTGTTGACTTTTCAAAATGACCTATAATGTCCAAATTTATATATTCTTGTGAGTGCATATTTTGAACTTGGGAGCTGAAGTTGAATTGTAGGGAATTACATCCTATTCAAAATGAGCTTTTGATGGGTCATTTTTGATAAAGTATGAGAAAGTTATGCTTGGTCAAAGTTGAGTTGACTTTTCCTACAAAACCCTAATTTAGCAACTTTTGGGTTTTGATGAATTTTGAGCAATCCTTGAGGAATCATGATAAACCCTTGATCAAATGACGGGTAATACTTCAAAATGAGAATGTTGACCAAAAATCTTGAAGTTTGACTGTATGTGGGCCACAATTGACTTTTGCCCTAGCATTGTCGATTTTTAGGCCTTTGAGCAATTGACTGAGCAAACTTCCTCTGCAAGGCTTGAAACTTGAAATGGACGATCTTGAGAACATATTAGTACAATGGTGAGCATTTGGGATCCTTTGGACTCAAACATCTTGATGCAAACTGAAACCCTAATTTGAGGTAGACTGCCTTAGGAGAGAGTTTGTCTGGTCAACCCTTGGACTTCCTTGAGAAATTTGAGGACCTCACTTGAAATGTATTGAGAAATATGGGAGGGAAAATTTTTGGGTACAACAGCTGCCCCTGTTCAATCTTCTAAAACCTGAGGATGTAGATTGGCTTGTCTGCCTTTCGTGATCTGAAGGTAGAAGATGATTGAACACTAGAGTGCCTAGAAATTTGCACTCGCATGAAGTGGTACAGGTATTATGATATCGGGAATGGGCTTATATATTCCATTTGGAGGTTGATGTCGGAAAATGGGCTTAAAGATGCCATCAGAAGAAGTGTCGATCGCATAAGAGATTCCTTTGCGAGAGCCCGTATACCTGTTGTCGAGGAGGACTACGCTGGTGAGTGCTGGTCTCTATCTTGAGAGAGATAGAGTTTTAGGAACTTCATTTGTCCATTACTCTACTGGGGAATCATCTCTTAGTCGAGGAGGTGAAAAAGAAACGCTATCTGGTCGTGCTCCAAGCTTCACAGTTATTTACTGAGGAAAATAAGACTGATTGCTATCTGGTCGTGCTCCAGGCTTCACAGTGACTTACTGGGGAGATGATATTTAACTTTCTATCTGGTCGTAATCCAGGCTTCGCAATTTATCACTTCTTATCTGGTCGTGCTCCAGGCTTCAAAAGGAATTAAGTTGTTATCCGGTCGCATCCGGGCTTCAACTTGAATTTAAGATTTACTAATATTTGGTCGATTCTGGGCTTCTTAGTACTTGGCCGAGTAAACTGCTATTTGGTAGAATTTCAAGCTTCGCAGTACCTCATAATGTTATCTGGTCGTGTTCAGGCTTCAGTATCCTTTGTTGTTATCTGGTCGTGATCCAGGCTTCACGGTGTCTTATACCATTACTGGTCGAGTCCAGGCTTCATGGTATCTTGTATTGCTATCTGGTCGATTTCCAGGCTTCACAATACCTTATTAAGCTATTTTCCAGTCGATTTCCGGGCTTCACAGCTTGTGTTTACCACTATCTGGTCGATTCCAAGCTTCATGGTGTCTTGCACTGTTATCTGGTCGATTTCCAGGCTTCACAGTAACTTGTTGGGGATTCAACTATTTTCCGGTCGATTTCCGGGCTTCATAGCTTTGAATTTGGGATATACCACTATCTGGTCGATTCCAGGCTTCATGGTATTTTGGAGAAATCAAGTTATTATTCGGTCGAGTCCAGGCTTCATAGCTTGAATTTATGATATACCACTATCTGGTCGATTCCAGGCTTCATAGTATTTGGAGAGATCAAGATATTATCCGGTCGGGTCCGGGCTTCATAGCTTGAACTGGAATAGAAATCTTAGTATTGATTTGAATGAACTAGGGAAAACTTGACAGAACTTGATTGCAACTTTCCCTGAAAGGTAAAGAGTTATTCGTATGCAATGTCATTATGTATGAAATGTATTGAGTAATGATGTTCTCAAAATAAATGAGATTGTGCTGTATGCTGCATATGCACATGCTATGATGTATGGATATGCGATGTTCTAGTGACATTCTCTAGCTGAGGAAAATGAATCCCGGACTGCTGCTATAGAATACAAGGAGTTGAATTCTTCGTTCTCGCTGGGGATAACGATCGAAGATGATTAGCTGGAGACTTGCGTCTGTTCTGCTCGAGAATAAACCATCGGGAGAGACTCTGCTGGAGAATAATTTGGCGAGAGAATGACTCTGTGGGGAAGAAATACTCTGTTAGACGATCTGCTGATTTGGAGAAAGAACTCCGCTGGGGATGCATTACCATTGCTGGTGATAATGAACCTTGTCGGGGATTGAATTTCTTCCTGTGGAAGAAATGAGCTCCACTGATGGTGAACTTCTATTGT
The DNA here is from genome assembly GCA_948472305.1 of Vicia faba. Classification (NCBI taxonomy): domain Eukaryota; kingdom Viridiplantae; phylum Streptophyta; class Magnoliopsida; order Fabales; family Fabaceae; genus Vicia; species Vicia faba. Next base: position 35,461,434 of record OX451738.1, read on the forward strand.
TGGTGATAGATAAACTCTGCTTGGGGGAGAATTAACACCACTGTCTTTGGGTACTTCTTACTCTGTGGAGAGTGTATGTACCTTTAGTCATATTCTCAAGCTGGCTTTGTCCCTGTACCTGGTGGATAAAGCAATTGTAAGGTTTGGACATTTCTTGTTGTTTTCCCCTGTTCCTGGAATTACGAGTAATTGTCTTTTGTTTTTTCATGTAAACATTTATGAGCAACAATTATTGTCAAATGCATATATCAAAAATGAACCATTGGACGTTCTTGCAAAACAAAATAGGGAAAGAAAAACAAGTTGAAATTTCTTGTGAAAATGAATTGTATTGATTTTGAAATTGCTGGCCTGTAATAGGCATTTTATACAAGAGGATGACATCCTAGTAAGAGAACGCCACCGAGGGAATTGTACATTTTGTGAAAAAGAAATAAAAACAGCTATGTGAAACAATCCCACTGGGTTCCAACTCTGTTATTGCCCTTATATCTTCGAGCGTCTCATCACTTTGCTACTTGGTCGAAGGTAGATCAGATTGATTGGCGCCGTCCGAGCTTGATAGTCGATACCGAAGTCTGGTTGCAAGATGATCCAATGAGACATAGTGTTACGCTTCAATCCCTAATTTTTTCCTGAACCGCCCTTTCGGGTTTTCAGTCCACCGAGATACACTTTTTTGCCCAAGCCGCCTTTTCAGGTTTTTGACTTGCCGGGTGTACAGTTTTTTTTATTTCATCCCTTATTTTTTCCCGAACCCTTTTGGTTCGCCGGAAAGCCCTTATTTTTGCCTAGGTGTGTCAACCTAGCGGGTCTTTGATTTTGCGTAGTATTTTTTCACTATGTCTACATTGCCGGGGTGAGGAAGGTCATCAGCATCCATGGTGGTTAGAATCATAGCTCCTCTTGAGAAAATGTTCTTAACCACGAATGGCCCTTCGTATATGGGGTTCCATTTGCCCCTGGGATCACCTTGCGGCAGTATGATGTGTTTGATCACTAGATCCCCGACTTGATATTCCTGTCGTCTGACTTTCTTGTTAAAATCCTTGATCATTCGCTTTTGATACGTCTGACCATGACAGATAGCAGTAAGTCTTTTTTCATCGATTAGGTTTAGCTAATCAAGTCGGGTTTGGATCCAATCATTTTCGCTCAAACCCGCATCCTTCATAATACAGAGAGAGGGTATCTTGACTTCAATGGGTAGGACTGCCTCTATGCCATACACCAGAGAATAGGGTGTTTCCCCTGTTGACTTCCGTGCTGAGGTACGGTACCCATGAAGAGCGAATGGTAACATCTCATGCCAGTCTTTGTATGTCACCGTCATCTTCTGCACAATCTTCTTGATGTTCTTATTAGCCGCTTCAACAACCCCATTCATCTTCGGCCGGTAGGGAGAAGAGTTGTGATGCTGTATCTTGAACTGTTTGCAGAGCTTGGTGATCATCGTATTGTTGAGATTTGTACTATTGCTCGTAACGATCCTCTTTGGTACACCGTATCGACAGATCAAATTATGCCGGATAAACTGCGCCACAACGTTCTTGGTTACTGTATCAAAGGAAGCTACCTCAACCCACTTCGTAAAGTAATCAATAGCTACCAGAATGAAACGATGCCCATTGGACGTAGTAGGTCTGATCTCGCCGATCATGTCGATGCCCCACATTGCGAAAGGCCAAGGAGCTGTTAAAACATTCAGAGGAACTGGAGGTACATGCATCTTGACAGCATATATTTGGCACTTATGACAGGTCCGAGAATGCTGATAACAGTCGGCTTCCATAGTAGACCAATAATATCCATCCCGTAGGATCTTCTTTGCCATGGTATGTCCACTGGAATGAGTTCCAAAGGTACCTTCATGTAACTCTTCCATGATCCTTTCTGCCTCGCTTTTGTCCATACATCGCAGTAAGGTTGAATCATGGTTACGTTTATAAAGGATACCATTACTGATGAAGAACTTCGCAGAGAACCTTCTCAAGAACTTCTTATCATTAATAGATGCACCCTCGGGGTATTCTTGAGCCTCAAGATACCTCTTTACATCGTGAAACCAGGGTTTATCTATTACCTCTTCAGTCTCAATCTTACAGAAATGTGTGGGTTCGTCCAACCTCTCGATGGTAATCTGGGGAGCTTCATTGTCCCACCTGACTTTGAACATAGAAGACATGGTAGCTAGCGCGTACGCTAACTGGTTTTCCTCTCTCGGGAAATGTTCAAAGGTTATCTCCTCAAAATGTGGGAGAAATGTCAGTACATACTCTTTGTAAGGAATAAGATTTGGGTGCTTCGTATCCCACCCGCCTTTGATCTGACTGATCACCAGAGCAGAATCTCCGAATACACTTAAGAACTTAATCCTTAGGTTAATAGCAGATTGAAGACCCAGTATACATGCTTCATACTCCGCCATATTGTTGGTGCAGTTAAAACATAATCGGGCGGTGAACGGAGTATGACAGCCTTCAGGATATATAATCACAGCGTCGATGCCATTCCCCAATGCGTTTGATTCCCCATCAAAATACATAGACCATCGGGATCCTTCCTCAGGTCCTCCATCCGGTCTAGGTTTCTCACAGTCGGTTACCAACATGATGTTCTCATCCGGGAACTCAAAATTCATGGATTGGTAGTCATCCACGGCCTAATGCGCCAAATGATCCGCCAATACACTCCCCTTGATTTCTTTTTGGGTTGTGTATTGGATGTCATACTCGGTTAAGATCATCTTCCATCTTGCTATTCTTCCAGATAAGGCGGGCTTTTCGAAGATATACTTGATTGGATCCATCTTTGATATCAATATGGTGGTGTGAGTCAGCATATAATGTCTTATCCGACGAGCAGCCCATGCCAAAGCGCAGCAAGTTTTCTCGAGCAGTGAGTATCGGGTCTCAAAGTCGGTAAATGTTTTGCTAAGGTAGTAAATAACATGCTCTTTTGGGCCAGACTCGTCATGCTGCCCCAGCACGCACCCCATTGAATTATCCATTACTGTCAAGTATAAGATCAAAGGTCTTCCTTCAACTGGAGGAATTAGAATTGGTGGCTCTTGTAGGTATTCCTTGATCCTTTCGAAAGCGGTCTGACATTCATCATTCCATTTTACCACTTGATCTTTCTTCAGCAGCTTGAAGATTGGCTCACAAGTAGCGGTCAGATGTGAAATGAATCGGGCGATGTAGTTCAGACGTCCCCAAAATCCCCTGACTTCCTTTTCTGTGCGGGGAGCCGACATCTCCTGTATGGCCTTTACCTTGGCAGGGTCTACCTGAATACCCTTATCAATGACGATGAAGCCCAACAGCTTACCAGACCTTACCCTGAAGGTGCACTTGTTCGGGTTCAACCTTAGCTTGTACACCTTCAACATGTCAAACAGTTTCTGGAGATGGTCAAGGTGTTCTTCCTCAGTTTGGGACGTTGCAATCATGTCATCAACATAAACCTCAATCTCATGGTGAATCGTGTCATGGAACAAAGCGACTATGGCGCACTGATAAGTTGCCCCAGCATTCTTCAATCCGAACAACATGACCTTGTAGCAAAAGGTTCCCCACTGTGTAACAAAGGTTGTCTTCTCATATCTTAGGGAGCCATCTTAATCTGATTGTAACCATAAAATCCATCCATAAAGGAGAAGATATTACGTTGCATGGTGTTGTCGACCAGAACATCGATGTGAGGAAGCGGGAAATCATCCTTGGGGCTTGCCTTGTTCAGATCTCTATAGTCCACACACATCCGTACCTTACCATATTTCTTGGGCACTGGAACAACATTGGCGACCCACTGCGGGTAATAAGTAACAGCTAGAAATATGGCGTCAAACTGTTTCATGACCTCAGCTTTGATTTTCTCAGACATCTTAGGGCGCATACGGCAAACATTCTGCTTTACTGAAGGGCAGTCTTCTTTAGTCGGCAAGTGATGTACCATAATGTCAGTGTCCAACCCAGGCATGTCTTCGTAGGACTAGGCGAAGATCTCAACATAGTCGCGTAGCACCTGTATCAACCATTGTTTGACACTAGGCTCCAGATTCGCACCTATCTTGACCTCTTTCCTGTCTTCCTCAGTACCCAAATTCACTGATTCCACTGGCTCTTCATGAGGCTGTATGGCCCTTTCTTCCTGTAGTAATAGTCTAGCAAGTTCTCCAGGCACCTCACAATCATCCTCACCTTCGTCCTCGGCTTGGTTGATCGGATTCTCGAAGTCATAACTGGCAGTAGCAGAGTTATTATCAATGGGATCCATAGTGGATATGGATCTGCATTATTATACGTGAGTTTGTGTAAGAGCATAATTGTTTTGATAAAGTGAAAGACAGAAAAGAAAAACAAGGAGCACAAAATTTGTAATGCAAGAAACGCCCAATGTTTTATTGATGATATATGAAAATGACAAATAATAAGCCCTCACAAACAAAGCCAAGATGCCTCGGGCAAGGCACCGGGCCATAAAGTTTCAAATTGTTTATTACAAACTCTTAAAAAGAGTAAATTACTGTGAAGTAAAGGAAACAGGTATGAAGTCCTTCGCTGTCCAGTTGTTCAATCCACTGTTGGTTGTCGGGTAGATCCAGCTGTCGACATCCGGGTTCTCATCATCAGCATATTTTGTGGCGGAGACAACCTCAATAGCATTGATTCTCGAGCCATGCTTGGGCATGGGAGCAATTATGACGTTGGATTTCTCCGGAGCGTCAAACTCAATCTCTTTGGCTTCGATCAAGTCTTGAACCTGGTTCTTCAAGGCCTAACAATTGTTTGTATCATGACCTGGGTCATCAGAGTGATAGGCGCAACGGGCATTCGGGTTATATAGCGGAGATGTGGTGTTGGGATTCTTCGGGGCTTCCCTCAGAGTTACCAGGTTGGTCTTTGTGATCGGTGGATCTGGAACTGACTGTTTAACGCTGGTTCGCGAAATGTCGCGGAAGCAAGAGTCGCCACCGTCTTTTATTTTCTCCAAATGGAAAGGACAAAAGCACAGAAAAATTCCTTAAAGAGATTGCTCTCGGTTCGGGAGGTAGGTTATAGAAAGGGAAGGTGTTAGCACCCTTTCTATCCATGGTTATCCATGGGCTCTTAGATACTTGCTCAATGTGTTTTCAAAATTGTTTGTTTGCTTTTCAACGTGGGTTAAAAAGTTTCTTTGAAAAATTTCAGTTCGACTCGTACGTCAGAGTGTTTGAAAAATTTGCTTTGAAAGCTTTTGAAAAGTGTTGGTGTGAAAAGTCCTTTTGATTTTGTTTTGAGATTAGAGCAAGTATCCTTGAGAACCTACCTACCCTAAGGAATTCGTCTGTGTAGATGTCCTTTAAAGTAGTGCCATCCCACCATTGAGAGGTAGGTAGCACCACCGTTGGAGGTGTTCGGGTCAATTCGAGTTTGTAGAGACATGGTGATCACCAGAGCAATGGGAAGACACCTTAGAAGCTACCCTCATGCCAGGTTCCCGGATCATGAGGACTTACTAAGACATCCTCTACTCGACGATCACCTTTCGAAAGGCAACAGTGAAGCGTACCCTAGGGGTGGTGTGTGCGAATTCGTGTGTCATGTTTCAGTTATTTGTCTTGTCATGTTTATTTGTGTTCTACGCTTGATTTTAATTAGGGCCATTCATTCTTGCATGCTTTTTAACAGTTAAAAGTATTTGCGGGAAAATAAATCTAAGGCTATTACAAATGGCGCGGGTCCACATCGCCAAAATTAAACCGGACCCGATTTGACGGAAAATAAATAAAGCAAAAGAAATGCGAAAAAGTAAAATTGTTACAACGCTTTGGGAGAATTACATAATTATAATAAATGACATAAAATAAATGCGCGAAATTAAACAATTAAAAATATGGGCGTTGGACCCTTTTTGCAATTGAAGTTAATGAATTAATTAATTAGAATTAATGTGGAATTAGGATTAAAGATTAAAAGAAAATGTTTTTAGTATTTTATATTTTTTAAGATTTAAAAGAAGAAGAATTTATTGAAATTAAAATAAAATGCTAAACCCTAGTTCTAATGGTTTTTAAGTTTATTGCGAAAATATTAAGTTTTAACCTAATTTAAATCTAAGTTAATTTACATGCAAAATTTAATTATAGAAAATAAATAAAATAAGCAATATTATCGTAAAAAGGGAAATTAAGAAGAATAAAAATTAAACCTAATTCTATTTTTGGATTTTCAGTTATTAAAAGGATTAAAATTATAACCTAATTAAAACTAAGTTTATTTACATGCATTTATTTACAAAAATAGTAAAATAAAATAATTTATTATATTTTCATCTTTTCTGATTTTTCTGTATTTTTTATGTTTTTGTAAAAAATAATTGGTTAAATAAACAGTAATTAAAAATAAAGATGACAATTAAAACAAGAATAAAATAAATAAATAAATAAAAATAGTGAAGGCAAACCAGGGGGGGGGGGGGGGGGTAGCCCCAAATTGGAGGTAAGGCCTTAGCAAACTGGCCCATTAAGCCCTGGTCTCGTTGGACTTTCTCAATCATGTGTGATGCATTGACTATGGTTTAGCGTGTTCTTCACATCCACGCCTTTGATCTGAATTGGTAGGACGCGTGGACGCTTGGATTAGGATGGCATATGGTGAACTTCAAAGTTGAACCTGCATAGGAATGAGTATAGAAAAATAATAGCGAAATTATTCAGACCTGGGGTTCGAACCCAGGTCTTTGGACATCAATGCGTTGATAGCTTGCCAGCTGAGCCACTTAGCCAATTTGATATATAATATGCAAACAAATATTAAAAAAGAAAGTAACGCATTAGTGGAATTTTGGCGCGAGCTTTTGAATTAGCCAATCCTCGCTTGACATGGCATCATCTTCTCCATTCCCTGAAACATGAAAAACGAAGGCAACGGTTTTCCAGGTGTGGTGTTAGGCTAGCTACGAGAAAATAGCGATTAAGCCTGTGTTGTTTAGAAATTAGGCGCGATGAGTGGTTCTTGTTCGTCTAGGCTTGCTGAATACAACCATGGTGGTCTTAAGGGCTGATTTTACCTTGTTTCAAAAGCCCCAATTTTGTACCCTGCAAAACCCTAAGGAACGAACATGGCATCTTGGCCTAAAGCGCATGAAACTTCAATTAAAGATTATGGTTAGCTTGTAAACTTCATCAGGAATATGAAATAATGGATAATATGTCATGAAAGTGCATAAATTTAAAAACACGATCACCAATTTTTCACAAAATATTCTAGCTTCTGTATACCGATTCCACGCTTGTTGATGGTTGTTCTTGATTGGGGAATGCTCAGTGATGTTTCAGGAAACTATTGGAATGGAAATTAAGGCTTGAATCCACTTCTAACCACGTTTTCAGAATTGAGTTTGTTTAACAATTTTTCAAGTTTGTATATTGGTTTTCTGTGCAGCTTTGAGTCCAATGCAATTAGGTTTGTAATCCTGATTATGTATGGAAGCAATTAGGTCAACAAAACTTGACAAAATCCAAGGCATTCATTGTTTTGCATATTTGATTTTATAAGATCCTTTTTTGAATCTTTTTCATGTGCAATTTTGTTCAATCATGCCAAATCAAACCAAAACTTGCCTAATTAGGATGTGCACGTGATATTGAGAGTAAAACATGCATGAAAAGATTTTTTAGGTCAAGTTTGATATTTTTCACATATTTAATTAATTTAAATGAATTAATATAAATAATAATTCAAATAAATAAATAAAAAATGAGAAAATATTTCCCTTTGGGCCAAGTGGTCGTGCATAGGCTTGGAATGATGAATCTTGGAAGAAAAATGGGCCCATTAGCAATTTTAGGTCATTTGAAGTAAAGTTGACTTTTCAAAATTCCCAAAAATTTCCCAACTTCCACAAGGCATAACTTGCTCAATTTTTAAGCTTTTCACATGTTCTTGGACATTTTGGAAAGGTTTTTGAGTCCTCTAACCAATTCCTTTGGTCCCATGTCATTTTGATTTACCAATCTCAAGTTATGGCCTTTGACTTAAAGTCCCTTTTTGTTGACTTTTGAAAATGACCTATAATGTTGAAATTGATAACTTTTTGTGAGAGCATTTCTTGGACTTGAAGTATGAAGATGAGTTTTAGGAAATGTCTTTCTCTTCAAAATGAGCTTTGGATGGAATTTTTCTGATAATCCATGTGAAAGTTATGCCCTGGTCAATTTCAGTTGACTTTTTCAGCTGTCCAAATAAGGAAACTTTTGCATCTTGGTGATTTTCTGAGCCAAACTTTGAGAATCATGATCAAGCATTGATCAAATGATGTTTGTGGCTTCAAAATGATATGTTGACCAAAAATTTGAACTTTTGACTGTCAAATGACCATTTTGCCCCTACAGTTGACTGTAGTGCAATTTAGGGTTTTGACTGTGCAATTTTGAGCTGAATGTCTTGAAATTTGATATGAGGATACTTGACTATCTTTGTAGGCATATGAGACTTGATTGGGCCTTTGAAAACTTCCAATTCTTGATCAGAACACAAACCCTAGTTTTGACTGTATAGGAGACAGTTGCACTGCACAACCCTTGGGGAATTTTGTGACTTGGCTTGGCAATTTCTTGAAGAATATGGGAGGGCAAATTTTGGGGTGCAACAGTTGCCCCTGTTCAATCTTATTAGACCTGAGGATGCAAATTGGCGGACGTGCCTTTCGTAATCCGAAGGTAGAAGATGATTGAACACTAGAGTGCCCAGAAATTTGCGCTCGCAGGCTAGCAATGAACGGGGGAATGGGCTTATAGATGCCATTTGGGGGTTGCTGGATAGGATGATGGGCTTATAGATGCCATCGGGATGTTGATCGCGTAGGAGATTCCTTAGCAAGAACCTGCATACCTGCAAAAAGAAAAATGAGTACCTGACACGTTGCAGGAGCTGATTTTAGATGCTTGGTATAGATGTGTCCTGACTGGTTACAGGAGCTGAGTCTGGAGCTTCAAATGCTGATGAATGAACCAGGGATGGTTACTGCCTTAGCATGAACGGTAAGAGAACCTTGGTTGATCTTACTTCAACAACGCTCGTTGAGAAAAATCTTGGCGGGAATTACCATCTTTGCAATATCGGGAAGAGAACCATAGAAAATTATAATCTGAAAGGGAATCACCTCACTCATCGTCGGAGAGGGAATCATAGGAAAAGGAATTGTCACCTCACACACTGTCGGAGAGGAAACCATAGAAAATTATAATCTGAAAGGGAATCACCTCACTCATCGTCGGAGAGGGAATCATAGGAAAAGGAATTGTCACCTCACACACCGTCGGAGAGGGAACCATAGAAAATTATAATCTGAAAGGGAATCACCTCACTCATCGTCGGAGAGGGAATCATAGGAAAAGGAATTGTCACCTCACACACCGTCGGAGAGGGAACCATAGGAGACTATCACCTCACACTCATCGTCGGAGAGGGAAACATCTGAGAAAGGTCTTACCACCTCACGCACTTGTCGGAGAGGGGACCATCACTTCTGCTGAGTCTTTATCAGAAAAATCTATTGGGGGTCGATTTAGCTGGACTAGAGAAGGCCTTGAAATATGTTTGAGAATGATGTGATGAAGGAATCTGAGACGATTGCTACTCCAAGTCTATGATGAAGGAATCTGGGACAATTACTACCTCAGCAGAATGATGAAGGAATCTGGGAAGATTGCTACCTCAGCAGGATGATGAAGGAATCTGGGACGATTACTACCTCAGCAGGATGATGAAGGAATCTGAGACGATTGCTACTCCAAATATATGATGAAGGAATCTGGGACGATTACTACCTCAGCAAGATGATGAAGGAATCTGAGACGATTGCTACTCCAAATATATGATGAAGGAATCTGGGACGATTACTACCTCAGCAAGATGATGAAGGAATCTGAGACGATTGCTACTCCAAATATATGATGAAGGAATCTAGGACGATTACTACCTCGGCAGGACGATGAAGGAATCTGAGACGATTGCTACTCCAACGGGTAACGACTTTTATCTGTTGATCGTTCTTTCCTGAAAAAGTAACGAATTAGTTGTATGCAATGTCATAATGCATGAATTGCCTGATTTTAAGATGTTCTCAAAAATAAATGAGATTGGGGTGATATGATGCGTCTATGCATGCTGTAATGATGTATGCGACGTTTTATGAATGTGTTTTTCGTCTAGGAAAGTAAATCCTTGACGGGTGCCGGGAAGTCATTCCTGGGATGATGTTGGAGAATAGATTTTTCTTCCGCTGGGGATGATAACTGCAAGAATACCGGTAGGAGAAGAGGACTCCGTTGTGGGATAAACTTGGCAAATGGAAGATTTTGCGGGGAGAAAAGATATTCTAGCGACCATGCTGAGAAGCAATACTCTGTGGGAAGAGGGATGCCTTGCTGGATGTTGATGATAATTTGCTGGGGAAACCCTTGTTGTTGGAAGTGTTGATGGACTTCGCTGGGGATAGGAAGACTTTGTCGACGACGCTTTTTCCGTGGCTTTTGGCTGAGGATAACCCAGTTATATCCTGTTAAGGAAATAACTCTTTAAATAAAGCCGGGCGACGCGTTCATGCTCTGCGAGGGGAAGCTTCCAGAATTTACTGGGGATAAGCTTACTGCCTGGGGATATGAATTCCAACTTTCCTGGGGAAACGGGGTTGGACTCTTCTGGGGAAGTATTGAACTGTATTGGTCAAGTTCTTCAACGGAACTTACCCTGATGCCTTGGAGGATAGAACAATCAGACTGCTTAGACCACTCTTCATTGCCCCTGTTTCTGAGGTGGGAGAGGAAGACCTGTGAGGTGCTGATAGCTGTTGATGGACAAACCCTCTTCTGGTAGGCAGGTGACAAGATAACAGGTCATAGTCGTACGCGTTAATCCCTAACTTTTGCCTGGACCGCCCTTTCGGGTTTTCAGTCCACCGGGATACCCATTTTTGCCCAAGCCGCCTTTTCAGGTTTTCGACTTGCCGGGTGTACAGATTTTTTCATTTTCATCCCTCATTTTGCCCGAACCCTTTTGGTTCGCCGGGAAGCCCTTATTTTTGCCTAGGTATGTCAACCTAGCGAGTCTTTGATTTTGCATAGTATTTTTCGACTATGTCCGCGTTCTCAGAATGTAGGGAGTTGCCCCTGTTAGAAGTGTTTTGTCATGTCACCAGAAGATGTCTGACCGGGCAAGATTCGTTGCTGGAATGCCCCAAGTGACTCAGGCGGAGATTTGCCCCAGGCTATTTGGCCTTTTGAGAGATTCTCCGAATCTTGATTGGATTGCCCCAGATAATGGACAATAGCCATGCCCTGTCCCTTGATTGGAAGTACTTTTGTTCATTAGGCATTCATCGTGCGGAGTTCCCTGCTGTTCAAACAAAAAGTCATATGCAAACAAAGTTATGTTAAAAACGCCAAGCTTATGTCTGTCTTGAAGATTTTGAAAATGCATTCTTTTTCATAAAACAAGTGATTGTTTGTAAAACGTGATGTCAACTCGTTATTTTATTGCGAGCCTTAAGGAGTCAGGATACCTTTCGTCACAGTATGCTTTCGAACTAACCCATGCTTCAGCTAGGACTTTTAAGGGTTATAACGTGGCCTGGTTCACGGTTTAATAAACAAAGGATAAAGGCTCAAAGTATTTGTACCCACCCGCTCTTCGTGATGTTCTCCAAACCTAAACTCAGTTGATCATACGTTAGACCTTGTTTGAGTCTTTGCTTTGATGTTCCGATAATGGTTCAGATGTTGATGATTTCTTTTGAATAGGCAGTCATTTTTTGCTTTGGTTGAGGGTTTGTGAGACCTCTTTCTTATCCCTTTTTTTTTTGCCTGAACTGTTTTCTTTTTGGAATTACAGTCAGCGGGATGCCCCAGTTTCATAAGTCCCCTTTGTAGGTTTAGACTTTTTGGGCTTTTCATTTATGAATTTTGATGATGACTGCCTGTCCTTTTGATTGTTCTGAACCATCACTGTCTTTGTTCGTTTTGTAAAGATGCACTTGGATCAACTGAGAGAACTACCCTGCCCCAGGTTATGATTAAGGGTTTTGATTTTCGAAAATAAAGAATCCTACTTCTTTGGCTCTGATGGGTTGACGAGGGATTATCATCCTTATAACTCCAACGTTTAGGGGTTGAAACAATGCCTGTACCTCATCAGCGGGGTTTGTTCAAAAGCATACTGTAATGATCGTGGTATCGTTTTCGTCATCCTCCCTCAAGAGGCTTAGAATTAAAGAGAGTTGACATCAGAAAAAATATGAAAATAATTTGCGTTTAGTGAATACGAATATATTGATTCAAAATAGACATAAGCGATGCATTAATGTGATAACAATGTTTAACATGAATAAATGTTTGATCAATCAAAGAAAAATACAACTTGAACATTTAAATGAACAAAAGACATTCTCGATGATTTGGTGTAGGATCAGTGTTCAAACTCGACCTCCTTGGCGTCAATCAAATCCTGGATCCTGTTCTTCAGGGTCCAACAGTCGTCGGTGTCATGTCCAGGACTGTCAGAATGGTAGGCACATCTCACACCCGGATTGTACTTGGGAGAGGAAGTGTCAGGATTTTGAGGAGGATCCTTTAGTGTGATCATTTTCGCCTTTAGCAATTGCTGTAATGCCTGAGACAAAGACATGTTGATGTCAGTATACTTCCTATCTTGATGCTTTATCCTGCGCCTATTGCTCTTTCTTGGCTGAACGGGCGTGGGATCAGAGATCTGGATTGCCCCTGCATCATGACGACCCTTTTTACCATGTATAGCATTGGACTCTTTCTTTCCACTGTGGGGCTTTTTCTGAGTATCAGCAGGTGCGGTTTCTTGAATCTTCCCCGACTTGATACCAGCTTCGATTCTTTCCCCAGTCAAAACAAGATCTGTAAACCCAGCAGCAGAATTCCCAATTAGGTGGTTGAAGAATGGACCAGACAGGGTCCCCAAGAACATGTCGACGAGCTCACGGTCAGTCAGAGGTGGTTGTACCCTTCCAGCAAGGTCCCTCCATTTTTGAGCATACTCTTTGAAGCCTTCGCCTGTACCCATAGACATCCCCTGAAGCTGAGTACGCGTGGGAGCGAGGTCGGCATTATACTGGTAGTGTTTGTAAAATGAAGTGGCTAAGTCTTCCCAGGTACGGATGTTGGCTCCATTCAGTTGATAGAACCACTCGAGCTGAGTCCCTGAAAGACTCTCTTGGAAGAAATGGATCCATAAGTTTTTGTCAGCTGTATAGGGCTGGATCCGCCTTGTATAAGCCCTGAGATGCAACTTAGGACAGGATGCCCCGTCGTATTTAGCAAAGGCAGGTACCTTGAATTTGCGCGGGATCACTACCCCAGAAGACAGACCTAGATCCTCGAAGTCCAGTCCAGGCACCTTTTGTATCTCCATAGCGCTGAGCCGGTCTTCCAACTGTTTGTACCTGTCCTCAGCCGGAGGGTACTGCTCGTCGTTGAAATCTGTCTCGTTGTCGGAGACCACTGGACTAGGCACCTCTCTCTCATGGTGACTGCTTTCCTTTATAGACGGGGTAGCCCTCTCAGTTTCAATCTGCGGTGCATTCCCAGATCTGCGTCTAGGGCTGAACAAAACAGTCCTCCTCTTCTTCTTTTCTTTCTTCAAGAGCAGAGCCTTCAGATCTTGCTGCCCCTGGGTCAGATTCATGATCAGCCCTTGGAATTGGGCGTTCTGAGCCTGGAGGTCCTTGATAGTCTGCTCGGCTGATGATTCAGGATTCATGATGATCGGCTGAAATAAACAGCGAAGAAGGTAAGCAACCTGTAGAGAAAAGGGTACCTGTAATGCGATGATATGTATGACATGCATGCAATGATTTCAAGGACCTCGCGGGGTAAACAAGGAAATTTGTTAGCATTTGGATCCGGTAGCTTGATTGGAAGAAACTTCATATTTGTTGAGAGTCTTTCTTCCAAGGGTCAAAGGCTCACCATATCCAGTGGGTCATAGCCCCTGACTTTAGTCATCATGTCTAGTTCTGATTTCCAAACAACCTTGGTTAGGGGAACCTTATTCAAGAGTCAGAGCTCACCATATCAAGTGGGTCATAGCCCCTGACCACTTTGGTTAGAGGAAAATAAATCCTCTTTGCCCCTTGCTAGATGTTTGATTCGTCATGACCTGCATCACAAGCCCCTTGAGATCCTTGAAATGGATTAGGATGTATGCAATGGTATGATGTCATGCTATGCATGGGGTGATGTAGGTGAACCCTGTTATGAGTCCCAATTAAGGACTATAAACAGACCCTGCAAGAAATTCAGTATACTTTGTTATGAGTCCCAATTAAGGACTATAAACAAAACCTGCAAGAGATCTAGTAAACCCTGTTATGAGTCCCAATTAAGGACTATCAACAACACCTGCAGGAAATTTGGTAAACCCTGTCATGAGTCCTAGTTAAGGACTATAAACAAGACCTGCAAGAAGTTCACGTGTCAGCTAACAAGCATGCAAGTAGGCAAGTACAAAGGCACACAAGTCACACAAGAGAAACCCTTAGGGTTAGGCCAGCATGGGGTCTGGGTAGTACCCTCTTGAAGTTGGTGGGCTCAACCTGTCCTAATCAAAGTAACCGGGTTCTAAGGTTCCCAATATCACGGGATTGCTTTCATTGCTCATCGTTTCGATTTAGCCACTGAACTGGCGACCGAAATATTCCAGGAAAGCAACCCTCAATTGAGTGTAGTATCGAGTATCAACCAACCTCGGACTGCACCAAAGTCAGTTATCTCACTACCCTAAAGAGGCCAAGATAGTTCAATTAAGGTTCCTAAGGTCTATTGATGCTTCACGACACCACGCGGAGGCCCCGTACTCTCCTTGACTGAACTCAAGGGTTACCGGTACACACCAAAGTGCCACATCAACGTAGCAGACTGTTTCAACCATGTCGGTATACCCCGCACAGTTCCCTCACAGCCTTGTTGCTACTTTCTAAGAAGGGTATCCCCCAGATCCGGGTTTAGGATCTATAGAACTCCCATGCAACCCACAATAATAAAGCAAGCAAAGAAGACAATTGAAAACATAGTTATGAGCTAGCCCTAAGGTACACCTCACTTTAAGTTTAAGTCCCCAGCAGAGTCGCCAGTTCTGTGATCGGTGGATCTGGAACTGACTGTTTAACGCTGGTTCGCGAAATGTCGCGGAAGCAAGAGTCGCCACCGTCTTTTATTTTCTCCAAATGGAAAGGACAAAAGCACAGAAAAATTCCTTAAAGAGATTGCTCTCGGTTCGGGAGGTAGGTTATAGAAAGGGAAGGTGTTAGCACCCTTTCTATCCATGGTTATCCATGGGCTCTTAGATACTTGCTCAATGTGTTTTCAAAATTGTTTATTTGCTTTTCAACGTGGGTTAAAAAGTTTCTTTGAAAAATTTCAGTTCGACTCGTACGTCAGAGTGTTTGAAAAATTTGCTTTGAAAGCTTTTGAAAAGTGTTGGTGTGAAAAGTCCTTTTGATTTTGTTTTGAGATTAGAGCAAGTATCCTTGAGAACCTACCTACCCTAAGGAATTCGTCTGTGTAGATGTCCTTTAAAGTAGTGCCATCCCACCATTGAGAGGTAGGTAGCACCACCGTTGGAGGTGTTCGGGTCAATTCGAGTTTGTAGAGACATGGTGATCACCAGAGCAATGGGAAGACACCTTAGAAGCTACCCTCATGCCAGGTTCCCAGATCATGAGGACTTACTAAGACATCCTCTACTCGACGATCACCTTTCGAAAGGCAACAGTGAAGCGTACCCTAAGGGTGGTGTGTGCGAATTCGTGTGTCATGTTTCAGTTATTTGTCTTGTCATGTTTATTTGTGTTCTACGCTTGATTTTAATTAGGGCCATTCATTCTTGCATGCTTTTTAACAGTTAAAAGTATTTGCGGGAAAATAAATCTAAGGCTATTACAAATGGCGCGGGTCCACATCGCCAAAATTAAACCGGACCCGATTTGACGGAAAATAAATAAAGCAAAAGAAATGCGAAAAAGTAAAATTGTTACAACGCTTTGGGAGAATTACATAATTATAATAAATGACATAAAATAAATGCGCGAAATTAAACAATTAAAAATATGGGCGTTGGACCCTTTTTGCAATTGAAGTTAATGAATTAATTAATTAGAATTAATGTGGAATTAGGATTAAAGATTAAAAGAAAATGTTTTTAGTATTTTATATTTTTTAAGATTTAAAAGAAGAAGAATTTATTGAAATTAAAATAAAATGCTAAACCCTAGTTCTAATGGTTTTTAAGTTTATTGCGAAAATATTAAGTTTTAACCTAATTTAAATCTAAGTTAATTTACATGCAAAATTTAATTATAGAAAATAAATAAAATAAGCAATATTATCGTAAAAAGGGAAATTAAGAAGAATAAAAATTAAACCTAATTCTATTTTTGGATTTTCAGTTATTAAAAGGATTAAAATTATAACCTAATTAAAACTAAGTTTATTTACATGCATTTATTTACAAAAATAGTAAAATAAAATAATTTATTATATTTTCATCTTTTCTGATTTTTCTGTATTTTTTATGTTTTTGTAAAAAATAATTGGTTAAATAAACAGTAATTAAAAATAAAGATGACAATTAAAACAAGAATAAAAAAAATAAATAAATAAAAATAGTGAAGGCAAACCAGGGGGGGGGGGGGGGGTAGCCCCAAATTGGAGGTAAGGCCTTAGCAAACTGGCCCATTAAGCCCTGGTCTCGTTGGACTTTCTCAATCATGTGTGATGCATTGACTATGGTTTAGCGTGTTCTTCACATCCACGCCTTTGATCTGAATTGGTAGGACGCGTGGACGCTTGGATTAGGATGGCATATGGTGAACTTCAAAGTTGAACCTGCATAGGAATGAGTATAGAAAAATAATAGCGAAATTATTCAGACCTGGGGTTCGAACCCAGGTCTTTGGACATCAATGCGTTGATAGCTTGCCAGCTGAGCCACTTAGCCAATTTGATATATAATATGCAAACAAATATTAAAAAAGAAAGTAACGCATTAGTGGAATTTTGGCGCGAGCTTTTGAATTAGCCAATCCTCGCTTGACATGGCATCATCTTCTCCATTCCCTGAAACATGAAAAATGAAGGCAACGGTTTTCCAGGTGTGGTGTTAGGCTAGCTACGAGAAAATATCGATTAAGCCTGTGTTGTTTAGAAATTAGGCGCGATGAGTGGTTCTTGTTCGTCTAGGCTTGCTGAATACAACCATGGTGGTCTTAAGGGCTGATTTTACCTTGTTTCAAAAGCCCCAATTTTGTACCCTGCAAAACCCTAAGGAACGAACATGGCATCTTGGCCTAAAGCGCATGAAACTTCAATTAAAGATTATGGTTAGCTTGTAAACTTCATCAGGAATATGAAATAATGGATAATATGTCATGAAAGTGCATAAATTTAAAAACACGATCACCAATTTTTCACAAAATATTCTAGCTTCTGTATACCGATTCCACGCTTGTTGATGGTTGTTCTTGATTGGGGAATGCTCAGTGATGTTTCAGGAAACTATTGGAATGGAAATTAAGGCTTGAATCCACTTCTAACCACGTTTTCAGAATTGAGTTTGTTTAACAATTTTTCAAGTTTGTATATTGGTTTTCTGCGCAGCTTTGAGTCCAATGCAATTAGGTTTGTAATCCTGATTATGTATGGAAGCAATTAGGTCAACAAAACTTGACAAAATCCAAGGCATTCATTGTTTTGCATATTTGATTTTATAAGATCCTTTTTTGAATCTTTTTCATGTGCAATTTTGTTCAATCATGCCAAATCAAACCAAAACTTGCCTAATTAGGATGTGCACGTGATATTGAGAGTAAAACATGCATGAAAAGATTTTTTAGGTCAAGTTTGATATTTTTCACATATTTAATTAATTTAAATGAATTAATATAAATAATAATTCAAATAAATAAATAAAAAATGAGAAAATATTTCCCTTTGGGCCAAGTGGTCGTGCATAGGCTTGGAATGATGAATCTTGGAAGAAAAATGGGCCCATTAGCAATTTTAGGTCATTTGAAGTAAAGTTGACTTTTCAAAATTCCCAAAAATTTCCCAACTTCCACAAGGCATAACTTGCTCAATTTTTAAGCTTTTCACATGTTCTTGGACATTTTGGAAAGGTTTTTGAGTCCTCTAACCAATGCCTTTGGTCCCATGTCATTTTGATTTACCAATCTCAAGTTATGGCCTTTGACTTAAAGTCCCTTTTTGTTGACTTTTGAAAATGACCTATAATGTTGAAATTGATAACATTTTGTGAGAGCATTTCTTGGACTTGAAGTATGAAGATGAGTTGTAGGAAATGTCTTTCTCTTCAAAATGAGCTTTGGATGGAATTTTTCTGATAATCCATGTGAAAGTTATGCCCTGGTCAATTTCAGTTGACTTTTTCAGCTGTCCAAATAAGGAAACTTTTGCATCTTGGTGATTTTCTGAGCCAAACTTTGAGAATCATGATCAAGCATTGATCAAATGATGTTTGTGGCTTCAAAATGATATGTTGACCAAAAATTTGAACTTTTGACTGTCAAATGACCATTTTGCCCCTACAGTTGACTGTAGTGCAATTTAGGGTTTTGACTGTGCAATTTTGAGCTGAATGTCTTGAAATTTGATATGAGGATACTTGACTATCTTTGTAGGCATATGAGACTTGATTGGGCCTTTGAAAACTTCCAATTCTTGATCAGAACACAAACCCTAGTTTTGACTGTATAGGAGACAGTTGCACTGCACAACCCTTGGGGAATTTTGTGACTTGGCTTGGCAATTTCTTGAAGAATATGGGAGGGCAAATTTTGGGGTGCAACAGTCTTCAATAATTATGGTAGAATTTGAGACAAGGTCATATTGAGCCGAGTGTACTGTTTCTGTGGTCTCTCCATTCTTGGTTGATTGTTGCATTATGGAGCAACTGTGGGTCTTGATATCACTACTGGATTTACTGATGGACGGTGTTCGGGTCTGTTATGGCTCCTCGAGCCGTAGACTGTGTTAGCTTCTTTCTTACCGGTGAAAGGCTTCTTTACCGCACTTGATAAAGTATCCTTCTGTATCTTACCACTTCGGATACCAGCTTCTACTCTCTCTCCAATCAAGATCAACTCAGTAAACCCAGATGATGAACTGCCGATCAGATGGTTGAAAAACGAACCAGATAGCGTCCCCAAAAACATGTCAACCAACTCCCTATCAGACAAAGGGGGTTGGACTCTTCCAGCCAAATCCCTCAACTTTTGAGCATAGTCCTTAAAAACTTCGCTTGCACCCATAGACATACCCTGAAGCTGGGTACGAGTGGGAGCAAGGTCGGCGTTATACTGATACTGCTTGTAAAAAGCAGCAGCAAGGTCTTCCCAATTTCGGACATTAGCTCCTTCCAACTGATAAAACCATTCAAGTTAAGTCCCTGACAGACTATCTTGAAAGAAATGTACCTACAAATTTTTATCAGCAGTGTGGGGTTGGATTTTCCAGACATACGAGCAGAGATGGAGTTTTAGACAGGATACTTCATCGTACTTGGCAAAAACCGGAGCTTTGAACTTATGAGGGATCACCACTCCTGATACCAATCCCAGCTCTCCGAAATCCATACCAGGGATCCTCTGAATCTCCATAGCACTCAAACGGTCTTCTAGTTGTTTGTACCTATCCTCAACAGGAGGATATTGCTCTTCATCATAATCAGTGTCATTATCAGAAATGGCAGGACTGGGGCCTTTTTCTTCTTCTTGGTTCTCCCCTTCCTTGGATGAAAGGGACATATCATCTTGTTGTTTCAACCTATCCCCAAACCTTTTGCCCATACTCAGAAGAACAACCTTCTTCTTCTTCTTCTCTTTCTCTTTCAGAATGAGAGCTTTCAAATCCTCTTTCCCTTTAGCCAAGATTAAGAACATCTCTTGGAACTGGGCATTTTATGCCTGAAGGTCTTTGATAGCTTGATCATAAGACATCTCGTGCTGAAATAAACAACGAAGAAGATGAGAAACCTGTAATGGTACCTGTAATGGCGTGCATGATAATGGGATGCGTATGTGATGATTTCAAATACTTTGGGAGATTTAAATTTGCAAACCAAAAATAAAACAAACTTTATTAGATTAACTTGTAAAAATGTTCAACAATGCCTTTGAGGCGTTACAAAGAAATAAATGGAAAATAAATCTAAACTAGAAAAAGAAAAATCAGAAATCCCATGGACGCTTCCCCTTCGTGCTGACATAGTCATTGATCGTTCTTTCATTCTCGAGTTTCCTGGAGAGCTTCAAGATCCTCCTTTCTTGCTCACGATACTTTTCCCGGTAGGTATCCCTCTCCTCTTTCAGCTGAATCTAGGATCTCTTCAATGCCCCAAGATCAGTGGGCATGTAGGGATAAAGGACTGTATAAGGAATTCCATCTTCATTGGTAGGCTCCACAATCACTGGCAAACAGCTTCATAAGGCATTCCAAGCTTCTAGGCTCGAGCTCGGACCCACTGGAGATAAGGTTGCATAGGGAGAGAAGTCCTTGGTCCCAGCTCTTGAGGATAAGACCTGTTCACCATGCCCCAGGCTCGTATAAACCTTCGGCGATGCTCGTCAACGTCCTCCTTGTAGTCAAAGGCAACATCTGTAAGAAGTAGCTCATGAGGACCATCTCTCTGAGCACGACCAAATTTCCATAGAGCTAGATAAGGACTGTAGGTTATACCCCCTCTGATTCCAAGCAATAGGACATTAGGGTATCCCCCAAAACGATTAATGATAATAGTGCTTTCCATAGCCTTGGAACTCCAAAGAATGTCTGTATGGGCAAGTGACATCAACCTGTAAGACCATCCCAAACCCTCTTCATTCTTCAACACAGACTTGGGGAGGTGCGAAATAAACCACCTCGCCAGTAACGGCATACAACACATGAGAGTACCTCTTCTTCGCACGGTACAAGTATAGAGGGCATGCAAGATATCCCCCAATAAAGTAGGCACAGGATTACGAGAAAGGAATATCTTAACCGCATTCACATCCACGAAGGAATCCAGATTCGGGAAGAGAACCAAACAGTAGATAAGGAGAGCCAAGACGTCTTCAAAAGCCTGGAAATCCAAATTATCCCAGAATAGCTGAGCTTGATCCATCAGAAACTTGGCTAAGAAACCTTCAACCCTGCTTCGTGTCTCCCAATTGGATACTACATCAGCTCGTTTCAGATGCAGAGCTAAAGCAATGTCTTCTGGTCTAGGAGTCTCTTCCATACCTGTGAAGGGCATCTGCTCAAGGATGGATATGCCCAATAAGTGAGAAAACTCTTCCAAAGTGGGAACTAGCTGATAATCTGGGAAAGTGAAACAATGATGCACAGGATCGAAGAACTGGAAAAGCACACTCATCATCTGCTCATCAAACTTTGAGGTAACCAAGCTAAGAAGTTGACCATGTCTCTTAATGAACATGGAAGTCTCAGAAACTCTTGAGGCTAACTCTTTGAGTTGAGCAGGTATTTGCACAAAGTTAACTCGGATGGTGTTTCTGTGCATGGAAGCCATAATCTGCAAAACAGAGCAAAGATAAATCCCCTCGGTCTTTGAAATGGTTAGTATAATGAAGCATGCATTCTATGTTATGATGCATGATATCATGGTAAAACAATCAACAGGTATAGAAGATAACAGACATGGCAAAGGCAAACAAGTCACACAATATCCCTTAAGTTTAAGGCTTGCATGAGGTCTAGGTACTACCCTCTTGAAGTTCAGTTGGTTTCAACTTGTCCTAGCAAAAGTAACCAGGTTCTAGGGGATCTCAATATCACTGACCATCCTCCATCGGTCATGGTTTCAGCTCACGCAATATTTTCTTGCGGACAGAACTATCTCGAGAGTATGGTCTCAATGAGTGTAGCATCGAGTATCAACCAGTTCCCAGCTTTACACCGAGGCCGGCTATCTCACTACTTCCTAATGGCCAAGTTGGTATATTATGGGTTCTAAGGTCAGTTGATGCTTAACGACACACATAGCAGCCACGTATTCTCCTTGTTTCTCCACAAGGGATACAAATACCAACCAATGTGCTACATCAACGTAGCTACTGCTTCAACCATATCGGTCTACGCCATACAGTTCCCTCACAATTTATTGCTACTTACCTAAAAGGTGTCCCCAGGTCCGGGTTAGGATCTATAGTAACTCCCAATATAAAACCTTTAAAAGTAAAGCAACCAAAACAAACAAGAGAAGCAATTTATGATGAACTAATCCTAAGGTATACCCCACTTATTATCCCCAGCAGAGTCGCCAGTTCTGTGATACGGTGGCAGAACCGGACTATTTTGAGAAAATGCTGGTTTGCGTTTTGCGTTTGTGTTTGCAAAATGTCGCGGTAAGCAAGAGTCGCCACCAACTTTTATTTTATCCAACTAGAAAGGAAAAAAGCATAGAAAAATTCCTTTTTTGAGATTTTGAGTATGAGGGGTAGATTACAGAAAGAGAAGGTATTAGCACCCTTTTTATCCGTAGTTTTCTACGGGCTCTTAGGTACTTGCTCATCATTTTAAAAATTGCTTCTGTGTTTGTGTGTCTTGAAAAGTTTTTGTCTTACTTCGTTTTAACCCCTATATCAGTCCTCAAGAGTGTTACGAAGTGTTTTTGAAAACTTTGTTTGGAAAAGTGTAAGTGTGAAAGAGTTTGCTTTTGAGCAATTACCTACTAGCATCTACCTACTCGAAAAAAGAATGCTTTTGTTCTTGTTTCCTTCAGACAGCGCTATCCCACTATTAAAGAGTAGGTAGCACCACCGTTGGAGTTGTAAGGGTCGATTCAAAAGGGACGTACGATCACTAAAGCAATGTTAGGACATTTTAGTAATAACCCTAATGTCTTAAGATCATATTCGAGGCAACATTTCTGAGGCAACCTTTCCGAGGCAACATTTCCGAGGCAACATTTCTGAACGGGACATTTGATCTTTGTTTAGACAAGAGGGAAACCACTAAGACACCCTATACTTAATGATCGTTTACCGAAGGCAACCAAAGTGAGAGTATACCCTAGGAGTGCGCATGTGCGAGTGATTTGATTTTAGTTATTATCTTTGCACATTAGGGTTTGCTAACCATTTTAAATTAACATACAGTCTTGTCATGCAATCCTATTACCATACATCTAACAGTTAATATTTGCAAGAATTAAAATGTGAGAAATAAAACTACGCTATTACAAGGCTTCAGGGAGGGGGATTAATTACATAGCCAAAAAAACCCGTAAAACGATAAAGAAAGGAAAATCCTAATTAAACTATTACATATTGTAAGCAGTTACATTAATATCGCAAAAATAATAAATGCGCGCGATGAATTAAGAACGAGAGAAATTAGGGTTTTGACCTCGTCTAAACCTAATTGAAAGAAAAATCATATTTTGTGGTTTTTGTGTTATTTGAGAAAATAAGATTTTAATTGCATAAATACAAACCTAATTACTAATTAATTTTATTTAAGAAAAATAATTAAATTAACTATTTTTTGTATTTTTGTTTTATTGAGAAAAGAAATAAAAATTGAATCACGTGATAATCCTAATTTTTCTAATTTGATTTTTAATTATTTAAAAAGTTAGAATTACCCTAAAATTACATTTAAATAATATTAAATTAAATTTAATAAAAATAAAAAACCTAATTCTAATTTGTGAAATTGATTTTATGATTTTTTATGAAAAAAAAGAATTAATGTTGGTTAGAAAATAATTAAATAAAGAAATTAAATAAAAGGAAAATATAAAAGGAAAAGAAATGGGCCTGGTGCTTGAGAAAAAAGGGGGTATCAATTGTAATTCTGGGCCCAAAACCTCCTTGACCCTTTTGACTTCTCCAGATCCCATGTTGCTAGCTTGACTGATGCCCATGGTGGACTTTCAGGGAGAAGGCATTGGATCTGCCTTGTTGATGATCTTGTGGCTGGGCGCTGAGGGCATATGGTGGACTCATTGTATGCACGTATACCTGATCATGTAAAAGAAAATAATATTGAACAAATATGGGGGCCTGGGGATCGAACCCATGCCCTTTGGCATTTTCACAACACACGCTGACCATCTGAGCTGGCTTGTTTTTTTGTATGAATAATAATAAACAAGCATTATATGATAAAGACAAAAAGTGGATTCTGAAAATGCACGAAATTTGAATGGGCCAGTCAGGGAAGGCCATGTTATCATCTTCTTCCTCCCTCCGTTGCTAAAAGCTTTTGGACTTATACCTACAGTCATCTGGGCATAGGTACAAACCTATGCATCTCCAAAATCTTATCCCTGCATGGTAAATCAATACCAGTGGTACCAATTAACTCGTTGCAATCTCACGAGCATCATGGCACCACTATCCATGGCTAGTTGTTCCTGCACGCAAAACCCCTAAAAACGAAACTAAAACCCTAAACATGGCAACTTGTTGTATAGCCAATAAAAATGCAATTGGATATTACCATTAGCTTGTAAACACCATAAGGATTACGAATATGTCCATAAAACATGCTAACAATGCCAGAATTATGATATATGATTTCAAAAAAACATGGAAGTCGTGGGGTACTTACAGCGCGTTTCGGGGGGTTAAGAAGCTTGCTAATGACTGGAATAGGATCCTAGAATGTCCAGCAAACGATTTATGTGACTGGAATGGCTTGAGGAAGCCTGGAACTAGGAAATCAGATTGTAACTTTTCTTTGAAATTTTGAAATTTGTTCTCTTCTTTTCACGCCTCTCCTCTTGCTTTTGGTTTGCACATGTTCCTTATGTACCCTAGAATGAATTAGGGTTACAAACTTGTTTCAAATCTTCCTCAATTAAGATCATTGATTCAAGATTTGATCCTTATGCAAATATTTCCAAATCAATCCAAATCCAATCTTTTTGTATCCAAATGAAGCTTGCACGATTTGATTCTCTTTCCAGCTGTATAAGAGGCCTAAACATGCACAAAATCTCAAGCTTTGATTAGTTTTGATATTTTCATGATTTTATTTGATTTAATTGAAATCAAAATCAAAATAAATGACAAAAATAAAAGAATGAAAAATGGAAAGGATCATGGGTCGTGGGTCATGTATGCAAGCATTAAAAGTTGGGCCCATTTAGCAAAGATTGCAATTTAGGCCATATTTGACTTTTGACAATTTTGCAAAAAAAGTCAACTTTGCCAATGCATAAATTTCTCAATTTTGACCACAGAGATGTGTTCTTGGACTTTTTAGAAAGCTTAATATGTCCTCTAATCAACCCTTTTGGACTCATCTCAATTGAGTCTTCCATGTTCATGTATGAAGCTTTTACAAAAAGGTGTTTTTGTTGACTTTTCAAAATGACCTATAATGTCGAAATTTATATCTTCTTGAGAGTGCATATTTTGAACTTGGGAGATGAATATGAATTGTAGGTAATTACATCCTCTTCAAAATGAGCTTTGGATGGGTCATTTTTGATAAAGTATGAGAAAGGTATGCTTGGTCAAAGTTGAGTTGACTTTTCCTACAAAACCCTAATTTAGCAACTTTTGGGTTTTGATGAATTGTGAGCAATACTTGAGGAATCATGATCAAAACTTGATCAAATGATGGGTAATACTTCAAAATGAGAATTTTGACCAAAAATCTTGAAGTTTGACTGTATGTGGGCCACAGTTGACTTTTGCCCTAGCACAATCGATTTTCAGGCCTTTGAGCAATTGACTGAGCAAACTTCCTCTGCAAGGCTTGAAACTTGACATGGATTATCTTAAGAACATATTATGACAATGGTGAGAATTTGGGATCCTTTGTACTCAAACATCTTGATGCAAACTGAAACCCTAATTTGAGGTAGACTGCCTTAGGAGAGAGTTTGTCTGGTCAACTCTTGGACTTCCTTGAGGAATTTGAGGACCTCACTTGAAATGTATTAAGAAATATGGGAGGGAAAATTTTGGGGTACAACAACCTGTTTGAGGCTTAAGGGAAAATAAATCCCCTTGTCTCTACATAGACTCCACCGCTCGACTCTCAAGGATCTCAATCAAATCGTCTTTCTCCTTCAAGTCTGCTTTATAGGAACTGTGATACGGTGGCAGAATCGACTATTTAATACTGGTTTTTGTTTTGCGTTTTTGTTCGCAAAATGTCGTGGTAAGCAAGAGTCGCCACCGACTTTTATTTCATCCAACCGGAAAGGAAAAAAGTACAGAAAAATCCTTTTTCGAGATTTTGAGTATAGGGGGTAGATTATAGAAAGGGAAGGTGTTAGCACCCTTTCTATCCATGGTTTTCCATGGGCTCTTAGGTACTTGCTCATTTTTAAATTGCTTGTGTTTGTGTGCTTGTTTTTGAAAAATGTGTTATTTCGTGATAACCCTTGTATCCGTCCTCAAGGGTGTGACGAAGTTATTTTGAAAATTGTTTGAAAAGTGTAAGTGTGAAAAGTTTTTATTTGAGCAAGTACCTACTAGCATCTACCTACTCGAAAAAAGATTGTTTCTATTCTTGTTTCCTTTAGACAGTGTTATCCTACTATTGAGAAATAGGCAGCACCGTCGTTGGAATTTGTAAGGGTCAATTCGAAAGGGACGTACAATTACTAAAGCAATATTAGGACACCTTAGTAGTAACTCTAGAGTCTTAAGATCTTTTTGAGGCAACATTTCCAAGGCAACATTTCCGAGGCAACATTTCTGAGGCAACATTCGAATGGGGCAATTTGATCTTTTAGACTGGAGGGCAACCACTAAGACACCCTATGCTTAATGATCATTTACCGAAGGCAAGCGAAGTGAGAGTATACCCTAAGAGTGAATATATGCGAGTGATTTATTTTCAGTTTATTATCTTTGCACATTAGGGTTTTCTAACCATTTTAAATTTTTCATGCATTCTTGCCATACAATCCTAAACATACATCTAACAGTTAAGTATTTGAGGGAATTAAAAATGCGAGAAAATAAACCTATCTATTACAAGGCTTTGGGGAGGGGGATTAATTACATAACCAAAATTGGGGATTGAAACAGTAAATAAAAACCCTAAGTTAACTATTACAAACCCTGAACAGTTACAAAAATAATAAAAGAATTAAATGCGCGCGGTAAGTTAAATGCGAGGCGATTAGAGTTTTGACCCTTGACTAATCCTGCTTGCGATTGATTAAGGAAAAATGTTTTTGTGTCGTGTTTTGTTATTTGAGAAAATAAGGAATAATTGAATTAAAAAAAGAACCTAGTTACTAATTAATTTTAATTAAGAAAAATAATTAAGTTAACCTATTTTTTGTGTTTTTGTTTTAAAAAAAAGGAAATAATTAAATCAAGAATTTAAACCTAGTTTTTCTAATTGATTTTAATTGTAAAAAATAAGTTAAAGTTACCCTAAATTAAATTAAGCTAATTAATTGAAAATTAAATTTGATAATAATAAAAAACTCTAAATTTATGAATTCTTGATTTTGGGATTTTTTTACAAAAAAAAATTGATTTTAAAATATAAATTAGTAAATTGCAAGGAATAAAGAAAAAATAATAAAATAAAATAAAGAAATTTAGAATGGACCTGTGTTGAATAGCAATGCTGGGGGGTGTGGAACTGAAAATCTTTGGCCCATTAAGCTCCAGGCCTGGTCAGCGCTGGATCTAGTGCATCGTTGACTTTGAGGAATACCATGGATCTTCATTGCTGACACGTTGGATCTGACTAGCTGGGCATCCAGTGGCCAGGCGTTGAGGGTGTATGGAAGGCGCGTGAGGGAGTATTGCATTGGATCTGCAAAGGTAAAACAAGAAATTGCATTTGTTGGGACCTGGGATCGAACCCATGTCCTTGTACTCCCTACCAATGATGCGTTGCCAACTGAGCTGCGTTGTTAACTTGTTATTACAATAATAATAAAACATAATATAAGAAAAACAAGAGAGCTGATTCCAAAGCGTGCAAGATTCAAACAAATGAATGATTGGCTGACACACAAGCGTCTTCTTCCTTGGCCCATTGCTTTAGGTAAAATACTTTTACCTACAGACATTTGTTCGTAACTATAACCCTGTTCCATTCAAAAATTGCATACAAGCAAGATAAATGAAATGTAATGTTACCAATCAACTCGTCTCATCCTCAGGAGCATCATGGTACTTGATTCAAGGCACAATTTTTCCTGCATCAAGAAACCCTAAACAAGAACATAAAAACCCTAACAATGGAATATGCATGTAGAAGCTTCAAAAATGCAATTAAACCATCCTGTTAGCTTGCAAACATGATAATAATCGCAAATATGTCAATTGAAGGTGCTAATGATGCGTAAATTGTAATAATCAAATTTGAAAAAGCTTGCAAACCGTGTGAGGTGCAGAGACGAATTCTGAGCGCTTCAGACCTTGTAAATGGTTGAGATGGCTTCAGTGCACGCCCAGGATGTGATGGCTGGCCTTGAATTGCTCTGAAAGGTCCTATAGACTGAAAACTGAACCTCACTTTTTGTCAAGATTTTTGAGTTTTGTTCTATGCCTCTCATGACCTCTAACCCTTGTATTTTGATCTGCAGCTGTTCACTATATAACCTAGAGTGAATTAGGTTAACAAACTTGGACTAAATCTTTGCATTTATCCAAGATTTGATTTGATTTGCAAGCTATATGATATGTTGCTATTTTGAGCCAAATCATGCCTTTCTTGTACCAATTGACCTTGATTCGATTTGATCTTGTTAATTCAGCATATCTTGATTGCCATTCTGTAAAAATAAACAAATCAAATCATATCTTTGTTAATTTTCATCATTTATTTGATTTAATTCACTTTTTAATTAATGAAAAATCAAAATAAATTGAAAAATGAAGCACCTAATGGGTGAGTGAACATTTGAGTCGTGGACCACATCATAATTGAGGTGAAAGCATAAAAAGTTGGGCCCATTTAGCAAAAAATGCAAATTTGAGCATATTTTACTTTTGGCAATTTTGCAAAAATGGTCAACTTGGACAATGAATAACTCTCTCAATTTTGACCCTAGAGAGGTGTTATTTGACTTTTTAGAAATCATAGGATGTCCTCTAAACAACCCTTTTGGTTTCATATCAATTGAGTCTTCCATGTTCATGTATGAAGCTTTGACCCAAAAGGTGTTTCTGTTGACTTTTCAAAAGGACCTATAATGTCAAAATTCATATCTTTTTGTGAGTGCATATTATGGACTTGGTAGCTGAAGATTAACTGTAGGGAATTGCATCCTCTTCAAAATGAGCTTTGGATGGGTCATTTCTGATAAAGTATGAGAAAGTTATGCTTGGTCAAAGTTGAGTTGACTTTTCCTATAAAGCCCTAATTTAGCAACTTTAGGGTTTTGATGAATTGTGAGCAATCCTTGAGGAATCAGGATCAGCCCTTGATAAAATGATGGATAATACTTCAAAATGAGGATGTTGACCAAAAATCTTGAAACTTGACTGTATGTGGGCCATAGTTGACTTTTGACTTAGT
The DNA here is from genome assembly GCA_948472305.1 of Vicia faba. NCBI lineage: Eukaryota > Viridiplantae > Streptophyta > Magnoliopsida > Fabales > Fabaceae > Vicia > Vicia faba. Next base: position 35,490,979 of record OX451738.1, read on the forward strand.
ACAGTTGATTTTCAGGCATTTGAGCAATTGATTGAGCAAACTTCTTCTGCAAGGATTGAAACTTGACATGGATGATATTGAGAACATATTAGGACAATGGTGAGCATTTGAGTCCTTTGTGGTTAACACATCTTTATGAAGATGGAAACCCTAATTTGAGGTATATTGCTTTAGGAGAGAGTTTGTCTGGTCAATTCTTGAACTTCCTTGAGCAATTTGGGGACCTCACTTCCCATGTGTTGAGAAATATAGGAGGGAAAATTTTGGGGTACAACAGCTGCCCCTGTTCAATCTTCTTAAACCTGAAGATGTAGATTGGCTCGTCTGCCTTTCGTGATCTGAAGGTGGAAGATGATTGAACACTAAAGTGCCCAGAAATTTGCACTCGCATGAAGTGGTACTGATGGGAGATATCGGGAATGGGCTTACAGACGCCATTTGGAAGTTGAGGATTGAAGATTGTCGGGGATGGGATTAAAGATGCCATCCGAAGAGGTGTCGATCGTATAAGAGATTCCTTTGCGAGAACCCGTATACCTGTTGTTAAGGAGGACTTCGTTGGGGAATGTTGGTCTCTGTCTTGGGAGAAATAGAGTTTTAGGAGCTTCAGTTGTCCGTTACTCTATTGGGGAATAACTCCGGTTTGGGGAAGCGGAAGTGAACCGCGTATCTGGTCGAGGAAGAACCCGGATAGTAAGGTTATGAGAAGGAACCTGGATAGTAGGGTTACTTCGAGATGAAAGCCTGGATAGTAGGGCTTGAGAAGGAACCTGGATAGTAGGGTTACTTCGAGATGAAAGCCTGGATAGTAGGGCTTAAGAAGGAACCTGGATAGTAGGGTTACTTCAACATAAAAGCCTGGATAGTAGGGCTGTGAGAAGGAACCTGGATAATAGGGTTACTTCGACATGAAAGCCTGGATAGCAGGGCTATGAGAAGGAACCTGGATAGTAGGGTTACTTAGACATAAAAGCCTGGATAGTAGGGCTGTGAGAAGGAACCTGGATAGTAGGGTTACTTCGACATGAAAGCATGGATAGTAGGATTGTGAGAAGGAACCTGGATAGTAGGGTCACTTCGACATAAAATCCTGGATAGTAGGGCTGTGAAAAGGAACCTGGATAGTAGGGTTACTTCGACATGAAAGCCTGGCTAGTAGTACTGTGAGAAGGAACCTGGGTCGTAGGGTTACTTTGAGATGAAATCCTGGATAGTAGGGCTTGCGTTGTGCTAGGTTTATGTAGGACTTCTGTGAGGAACCTGCGTAAGGTTGCATTTGTCGCACCGATGATTACTCTGTTTAACTTCGAGTGTTGATCATGGACCTGCTGGAAATTGTTGATAATAATTGTCTTTCCCGAAAGAAATACAGGGTTAGTTATGTGTGATGTATGAGATGCATTATGATGAGGTTCCCAAATTATTGAGATTATGTTATATGTAATGTATGCAGATGTCGTGATGTATGAACATGAAATGCTGACGTAATAATCTGAGTCCGGGAAAATAAATCCCTGACTGTTGTTCGAAAAGTATGAGAAATGGTATTCTTGTCTGCTTGTAAAAAACCATAGTTCCTCTACTTCTGTTGAGGATGGTGAACATAGATGACTAGCTGGGGATTCACATCCATTCGACTGGTGAACATTCTGCCGGAAGAGACCCTGTCTGAGGATAACTCTGCAGGGTAACTATGTTGGAGAGGAGATACTCTTGTTGATATATCTGCTGATTTGGAGAAAAAACTCAGCTGGGGACGAATTTCCGTTGCTGGTGATAATAAATTATGTTGGAGATTGAATTTCTGCTTGTGAGAGAAATAAACTCTGCTTGGTGAAAAATTTACAGACTCACTCGCGATTGTGAACCTCAGCTGGGGAGGGTTATGTCCTGTTTGGGAAAGTTAACATTACTGTCTTTGGATACTTTTTACTTTGTGGGGAGTGTATGTACCACTACTCATGTTCTCAAGCTGGCTCTATCCCGGTACCAGATGGGCAGAGTAACTGTAAGGTTTGGGCACCTCTTGTTTTCCCTGTTTTTGGCATTACGAGTAATCATCTTTTGTTTCTTGTGTAAATATTTATGAGCAACCATTATTTTTAAATGAATATATAAAAAATGAATCATTGGACGTTCTTGCAAAACAAAACAGAAAAAGAAAAACAAATTGAAGTTTCTTGTAAAAATGAATTGTATTGATTTTTGCAATTGGCCTGTAATATGCATTTTTGTACAAGGAGGCTGACGTCCTAGTAAGAGAACACCGCCGAAATATAGAAATTACAATTTGTGTTAAAGAAAGAAAAAAAGCTATATGGAACGACCCCATCGGGTTTCAACTCTGCTATTGCCTTTATATCTTCAAGCGTCTCATCATTTTGCTGCTTGGTCGAAGGTGGATCAGATTGATTGGCGCCGTCTGAGCTGGATAGTCGATACCCAAGTCTGGTTGCGAGATGATCCAATGAGACATAGTGTTACGCTTCAATCCCTAATTTTTGCTTGGACCTCCCTTTCGGGTTTTCAGTCCACCGGGATACCCTTTTTTGCCCAAGTCTCCTTTTCAGGTTTTCGATTTGCCGGGTGTACAGTTTTTCATTTTCATCCCTTACTTTTGCCCGAACCCTTTTGGTTCGCCGGGGAGCCCTTATTTTTGTCTAGGCCAGTCAACCTAGCGGGTCTTTGATTATGCATAATATCTTTTCACTATGTCTGCATTGATGGGGTAAGGAAGGTCGTCACCATCCATGGTGGTTAGAATCATAGCTCCTCCCGAGAAAATGTTCTTAACCACAAATGGCCCCCCGTACGTGGGAGTCCATTTGCCCCTGGGATCACCTTGCGGCAGTATGATGCGTTTGATCACCAGATCCCCGACTTGATATTCTTGACGCCTGACTTTCTTGTTAAAAGCCTTGATCATTCACTTTTGATACGTATGACCATGATAGATAGCAGTAAGTCTCTTTTCATCGATTAGATTCAACTGATCAAGTCGGGTTTGGATGCAGTCGTCTTCGTTCAAACCCGCATCCTTCATAATCCCGAGAGAAGGTATCTGGACTTCTATAGTTAGGACTGCCTCCATTCCATATACCAGAGAGTAGGGGTTACCCATGTCGACGTCCGTGCTGAGGTACGGTACCCATGAAGAGCGAATGGTAACATCTAATGCCAGTCTTTGTATGTCACCGTCATCTTCTGTACAATCTTTTTGATGTTCTTGTTAGCTGTTTCAACAACACCATTCATCTTCGGCCGGTAGGGAGAAGAGTTATGATGATGTATCTTGAACTGTTTATAGATCTCGGTGATCATTGTGTTATTGAGATTTGTCCCATTGTCAGTAATAATCCTCTCTGGTACACTATATTGACAGATCAGATTGTGTCGGATAAACCGCGCCATGACGTTCTTGGTTACTGTAGCAAAGGAAGCTGCCTCAACCCACTTTGTGAAGTAATCAATTGCTACCAGAATGAATTGATTCTCGTTAGACTCAGTAGGTCTGATCTCGCCGATCATGTCGATACCCCACATTGAAAAGGGCCAAGGAGCTGTCAAGACATTCAGAGGGACTGGAGGCACATGCACCTTATCATCATATATTTGGCATTTATGACAGGTTCGATAGTGTTGATAACAATCGTCTTCCATAGTGGACCAGTAGTATCCTGCCTGTAGGATCTTCTTAGCCATGGTGTGTCCACTAGAATGACTTCCGAAGGTGCCTTCATGTAACTCTGCCATGATCCTTTCTGCCCCGTCTTGTCTACACACCGCAGTAAGGTTGAATCATGGTTACGCTTATAGAGGATTCCATTACTGATGAAGAACGTCGCAGCGAACCTTCTCAGAAACTTCTTATCATTAACAGATGCCCCCTCGGGGTATTCTTGAGCCTCAAAATACATCTTTACCTCATGAAACCAGGGTTTATCTGCTACCTCTTCAGTCTCAATGTCACAACAATGTGCAGGTTCATTCAACCTCTCAATGCTAATCTGGGGAGCTTCATTTTCCCACCTAACTTTGAACATAGAAGACATGGTAGCTAGCACGTCCGCCAACTGGTTCTCTTCCCGTGGGAAATGTTCAAAGGTTATCTCCTCAAAGTGTGAGAGCAATGTCAGTACATACTCTTTGTAAGGAATAAGATTCGGGTGCTTTGTATCCCACTCGCCTTTGATCTGACTTATCATAAGAGCAGAATCCCCGAATACACTTAAGAACTTAATCCTCAGGTCAATAGCAGCTCGAAGACCCATGATACATGTTTCATACTCCGCCATGTTGTTGGTGCAGTTGAAATATAATCGGGCGGTGAATGGAGTATGATAGCCCTCGGGAGATATAATTACAGCGCCAATGCCATTACCCAATATGTTCGAGGCTCCATAAAAATACATAATCCATTGGATTGACTAGACTTTATACAAATCAAAAATAAAAATCACCACCGTGCTTTATTGTTTCCAAAGGAATGGGAAAAGAGCAAATAACCCAAAAAAAGGGGGGAAAGATTCAAGGTAACGGGGTTGGTTATGCAAAGGGAAGGTATTAGCACCCTAAACATCTACGGTACTCCGCAGGAACCTCTTTGAAAAATCTGTATATTTTGGCTATAAAATGTGTTATATGTAAAATGGATGGTGGAGGTGAGAAAACAAATATATTTTTTATGATTTTTGCACCCGCCGAGGTTTCGAACTTTTAGTGCCTACGTACCACCTTTTATGCAATAGGGGATCAGGGTACACCTAGTTCCTCTTTTAAAAATTTGAAACACAAGTGTGTTGGTTAATTTTATGAGATAAGACATCATCGTCATTGTCCGTGTGGAAAACATACTTACTACCCAAAATCATGAGAAAGGAGAATTCGCATCATCTCAAAGTGGAGGATATGGCTTGGATTTTAAAAATCAACAATTCCTCACTCAACACCCAAGTGGAAAATATCTCACTTCACTACATATTATAGAAGTATAGTTGTTTGCATCACAACAAGGATTGACAATAGTCTAATATTGAGAAAAGTTTAAAGATAAAATCCAAAGTGGCAAAATGGTTTCAAATGAGATTGATTGACTTTTAGTCTTCTCACAAAAAATGTCAAGGTATTATTAAATTAATTAAAGTTTATTTATGAAAATATTTTGAAAATGCATGGACATAAGTCCAAGTTTATTATGAAAGTGTTTCAAGTTTAGAAATAAGAAGAGTTTTCAAAAGGAGGGAGAAGATTTTTGAAATTAAAGAATATGGGAGGAGAAGAAGAGACTATCCTAAAGCATAAGGTAAAAGCTAAGGAGAAGAATCATCTAACCATCAAGAAGCCAATACTTGATATCATGTGTCAAGATAGAATTCTCATTCTTTGGATTGAAACCAAGTAGCAAGTAAAGATACTAGACTTCTTGAGAGAACCAAAACTTCAAGTGTATTAAGTCTTCACAAAAATTGGACAGAGTAACGGCTGTATACGGGTGAATTCTAGATTACAGACAGAGAATGTAATCACAAAAACCTGCACACAAAAACAAACAAGCAACCCAATGTCTTGAGGTAAACCTCAAGAACTCCAGACAAAATAATCAGATAGGATCACAAGGTCTCCAAGATAGGCCAAGGTTTCTAATCCTAAGTCCAAGAAAAAGTGCCATGCTCCATAATGCCAAGGATAGTAACCAAATAGTCCAAGTACCATTAAAGATTTTTTAGGGTTTATGTTGATTATTAAGTATCTTAAGAAAGGAAAAGAAAATCTCAAGTGAGCAAATTAAAAAATGGCAAGAAAATAAATGCTCAAATGAGTAAAGATGAAAATGGCATGAAATGTAAATGCTAAAAATAAATAGTACATAAAGCATAAAAAAAATAATAAAAGCATAAGATAAAACAAGTCAATAATTAGTGGTTAGTTGGATGACCATCTTGAAACTTGCATTTGGAACTCATTAGAGGATCGGTAGAACCAAAGCCTCCACACAACAAGTTGCATTTGCTTTTTGTCAAGTATATCATCCATTTGGAATTCTCACAAGTACAATTTAATGATCAACGATGTTTAAGTGATCCGCGTTGACCAAAGGTGTTGTAGATCCATTAGAGGATTGGTAGAACCAAAGCCTCCACACAATGAATCTCAAGGTTATTGGATCAAAGAGATAATATTAACATACTTGGGCTTGCAATCATAAGTTTGGGCCATGAATGATCATTTATTCGAATCAGGACAAAATTTAGCGCTATGTTAAGCAATCGTAAGTGGACTTATATAGAAGTCGCACCTATTTTGAGGCCGGTCAATAGCAATCTATGCACCATTTGTTTTGAGACAAGATATAGAGATCATGCTCCAACAACATTTAGTGCAATAAGAAGTGGATGAGATGAAGAGGGATGGGGTAAAAAGAATATACAAACCACATTTGAATTAAATTTTAATCAAACTATTATTAAAATCATTCATCCATTTTTTGTGGAGTTAAACTCAACACCATGGATCCAATGATGTTAATAAAGTTCATGATTCAAAACCTAACCCAAGATTAGCCAGAAAATAATCACAAAATAATATCACATTTAATACAAAAAGGGATTAAAAAAATGTTTTTTAAAACATAGAAAATAATGAGAAAAATATCAATTATGTTCAAATTAATCAAGAAGTGAGAAGTAAGGCCATAGAAAAATCAGAAATGGATCCAAATATTTTTATAAAAATTTTGGTAATTTTTAAAAGTCAGAAACTATTTTTAAACTATTTAAAATTGTTCAAACAAACATAAAATAGGTCAAAAATAGTAAACCTCAACATAAAATTCCATAAGATTTTCAGAAAGTCAAAAATATGCAAAATAATATTTATGAATTTTTTCAGAATTAAAAAATGTCAGAAAGTATTTTTAAAGTAATTAATAGAAAGAAAATAATACAAAAAATATAAAAAATACCAAATGTCAAAATAAAAATGTGAAGAAATAGTCATGAGATAAGAAATAATTCAAAGTATTTTTGTGAATTTTTTCATAATTTTTGGATAAAAAATAAAAGAGTTATGAATTTTTGAAAATTTAATCAATAAAAATATAAAATTAGAAAATAAAATAAAACCAAAAAGATGTGGACCATCAGATCATAGTCAAAACACATTAGTAAGCTAATCCAATGGACCAGACGCGTTGTGCTTGATATGGACCTTAGTGAGATACACATGGGATCAGAAAAAGGCAACCAATAAAATTAAAATGTTTGGCACGCTATCATTGGCTGAGACGAGACATGTCATCATCTTCAACCTCCAGACACCCTGCAATGGGGATTTTGTGAGATCCTTTAAATGGAAAATTTAGGATCCCTGGCTAGCATCATTGAACTCGTCTCTTCAAGATGATTCTAACACAACGATCGCGCCAAATTTATATAAGGTATGGAGAGAGATATAAATCAAAAACTCAGAAAATAGCGAGCACCTTCAATTTGAGATTTCTCTCTCAATTCTCAATGGATTTAAAAATTGTAAGCAGCATTAGAATCAGGAGAAGGAGTAGAATAGATTAGTGCTTGATTTGGATCCAAATGGTGGAGAATTCTACCTTTTCGAAGTTCAAGGAAGAAGCTATGAAATTGGACTTCTGTAGCTTGAATTATGGCTCGTTTTGATTGGTTTAAGTGCTGGAGAGTTTATATGATGATCAAGGATGATGAATGCGCAAAGAATTTTGGAAATGGGAGCTTAAATCTCATAAACTGAATTAAAAAAAGTTGGGTTCGTGTGAGGTTTTGGCAGGATGTTATTGGCTCTCAAACCTTGGGAAAATGGATGGGGGATGACCCTCTATTTATAGGGAAGTGAATGGGAATGAAAATTTGAAGAAACAAGGAATTTTGGAGGGAAATTGAGTGAGGCTCGAGCACGAGTGAAGTCTGACTTCATTTCCATCAAAACTCAACCAAATCTTGCATTTTGGTGTGCTAATAACTTTTGGCAAGTTTGCTAATCATGTTTAAACCAAAAATGCGCATAAATCTTGTGTTTAGAACTCACATTATGGATTGCAAAATTCTGACTTTGTGAAAAATTCAGTTTCAAGTTACCAAATTCAAATCCATGGCATTTCCAACTCAAGGGGTCTTAGGGCATAATTCTTGATGCTTTGGAAAGATGAGGTTACAAGCTTTTCAATGGAAAAAGAATGGAATCAAATGAATGCTTGAGCTGAAAGTTACATGGAGTCAAAGTTGAAGAAAAAGAGTTGACTTTCCATACTTAGAAATATTCCAAATTCTTCTTCAAAAATGACCTATAATCTTTTGCATCCAAACATGGCCTTCCACTTGGAATTTTCTCTTGACCAAAAAATATGGAATTAAGTAGATCTCTTGAATGACATTTTAAAATTTGAACCACTCAAAATCTCCAAAAATTGAACAAGTTATGACTTGTTGAAGTTGGCCAAAAATCATGAAATGACCTATAATCTTTTTCATCCTTAAGGCAACTTCCATCCATTCTCTCACTTTTCACATAAAAGAAGGAATAAAGTACACATGTTCAAGATCATCATGGAAAAAGAATGGACTAAAGGTGATAAAAATTGACCAAGTTATGACCATTTGAAGTCACCTATGGAAAATTGTGGATTCATCTGGATGACTTGTAATCTTTCTTCTTCACCAAGTTCCTTCCACATGAAAAATCCTTGGAACTTTTGAAGTGATTTGTTGATAACCATTTGAAGACAAATATGTCTTTGGAATCACTCAAAAATACCAAAAGGTGAGCAAGATATTCTCCTTTGAAGTTCAAAACCCTAGCTTCTAGATCAAGAGAATGCTTTGAGGAACTTTGACAAGTTTGAACAAACTTCGTCTGCCAATATTATTTCTTTGTGAATATAAGTTGTTGAGGATGATGATGAGGACTCATAGCCACCAAAACCACTTCCATATCTTGAAATTTGAGAGAAATATGCTCTTGTGACCAATAGGAACAAGGCCTTGTCCAAACATGACAACTTCTCCAATCAACCCCTTTGTACTTTTGAGTCAAATCTAATAACCTTGAAATTTGATGAACCAAAGCAACTTTGCCATGCCAATTCTTCCAAAACCAATCCAATGGTGAGGTTTGGACTTCTCAAGCTATATTGACTAGGGCATAAAAATAAACTCATGAACCCATGGAGTAACTTGATAAATCTCATTGCCTTTACCTATATGGATAACAAGAAAGACAAGCCAACATTGTATTTCATTAGTTAAGTGAAGAAATCAAAAGAATATTCATGATCACAAAAGGAACATAAGTCAAGGTGCTTGGTAACTCCTCAAAAGGAGCAAAGCTAAACGTAGGGAGGGGAACCAAGAATCTTAGTGTGATCTTGTTGTGAGTGACACAACATGGTATGATGAAGGGATCTTAGGGGGCAAAAATTGGGATACAACAACCTTAAATTTAGTTTGTATGCTTTTATTTGTTGTAACTGGTTGACTATTTGTGCTAACTGGTTACAGCCCCGAGTTTTGGCTTTTTCTTGTATTTTGTTTGTGTGTTTTAGGTCCCAATCATTTTGTAACACTTGTATAAATGCCTTGGAGACATTCTCATTATTAGTTAATGAAAATTATCATTTTCACCCTCAGTTATCTCTCTCTCTCTCTCTAATTGTCTTCTCTCTCACTACCTCTTTCTCCACATACTCAATAGTTCACCAATTGTGTGATGGTATGTTCCAACATTGTTAGCTATTTATTTATTATTTTACTAAAAAATAAAAATAATCATATATGTGTTTTAATTAAATAAATTTATATATTTTTTTCCAAAAAAATAAAAATAAATGTAAAAATCGTTAATAAATCAATTTAACCATAAATGTATATATCTTTTGTTCTTGTGTAAAAACACTAAACGAATGACTTTCTTATATGAAGAAGGAGAGCCGTAATAAGGGTAGATTTCTGTTGGACTTTGGGGATTTGCATGCTAAAATGAAGGTTTGTATTGACCCAAGATGAATGTCTTGCTTATCCCTCTGGAGGGAGCCCCTCTTTATAGTCCTCATATTACTCTCCTTAAGAGCTTCATTTAAAAAGCGTCTCTATGCATTGTTTCTATTTCAGACGTTCATAACAGTCATCGCATGCCATGAATGGGCGTATTCAAGCTATTATAATATATGCAGTTAATAATCTAACATCCATTACATTTTATGCCAAGTATAGGGTTCCTAATCGGCTATGTAATGTTAGGTCCTGATCGAGGACACTCAAAAGAGTTGGTACCCAGGCAAGGTCACTAGCTGACTTCCAACTAAGTGTAGTTGATACTCGGGTAAGGTCTCTACATAGCTTCCCTTTATCTATATAGTCATTTATAACTTTTTACTCTTGCTCCTGGTGACTTTATAACCCGACTAGAATAAATATTTTCGGGATATACATCTTTAATATTTGGGTTGTCTAATGCTGGATCCCATTCAAATGTGAATGTTGCCTTTTTTTTCACAAGGATAACCGTGGTGAAGAATTTTCAGATAATTTAAAGTCTTTTGCACATAATATTTTAGTGGAAGAGGTGTTTCATAAGATAATTTCATGGGTGGATATGTTGTGTGTTGTAGCTCTAATTCTGACTCCGATGTTGTGTGATCGAATAAAAGATTTTGAAAGAGGAATAATGGTGATGTTGTGGAGGAAGTTTTGTCAAGGGAAAGGAATTTGGGTATATCTAGTGGGGCCCGTCTCACATCAAATTGAAGTTATTAGGTTGATAAAATTCGAGGATAAGAGGGGAAGAGGTCTGAAGGATGCATCTAAATTTGTTACTCAATGATTATAGCTTCCGTTAATTTGCATGGGTGTGGCGGCAGTGCCAAGAGGAGGTATTTACAGAGTTTGATTTGGAAGGCTAAGGTGGATGTTTTCTTTATTCTGGAGTCGGAACTTCATAATCTTGATAAATTTACGGTGGAGTCTCTATGGGACGGTGTCAATGCAGAGTGGAATGATAAGTGATAAGATGGGAGATCGGGAGGCCTCCTTACCATCTAGAAATATGGTTTGTTTGAGCTCATTTCCATTTTCAGTGGAGAAGGTTTTCTGGGAGTTCATGTCAATTGGAGAAGTAATTTTGTTTATCGAGTTAACATTTACTCATATTGTCTTTTTGTTGAAAAAAGGGCTTTTTGGGCTAAGTTGAGAAGTGTGAAAGAGAACTTTATGTCGGGGTTATGGTGTGTGGGAGGTGACTTTAATGTTGTTAGAAGTCAGGATGAGAGAGTATGGTTATCTTCTCAGTTTAATCGTAAGGAAGCAGAAGAGTTCAGTGACTTTATTCACCATTTAGATTTGGTGGATGATCCTCTTTTGGGAAGTAAGTTCACGTGGTTTAATTTGGAGGGGAGTTCTTGTAGTCATTTGGATCATTTTTTGTTTTATGATGGCTTATTTAATCAGTGGAAAGTAGAGGGGCTGATGGTGGGTGATAGATATTTGTCAGATCATTGTATTATCTGTTTGTTCGGTAATCACAGTAATTTGGGTCCAAATCCTTTTAAGTTGTTTAAGTGTTGGTTTTATCATGAGTTTTTTTTACCTTTTGTTGAGAATGTGTGGAATTTTGTGGTGCTTCAAGGTAAGGCAGGTTATGTTCTTATAGAGAAGCTTATGATTTTTAAATACAAGTTAAATTCATAGAATAAAGAGGTATTTGGGGTGCTTTATTTGAATGTTGATAAAGCTGTGAGTACTTTTAATGATCTTGATTTGTTTGTTTCCAATGCAGTGGGGAAGGGGTGGATGATGATGTTTCCATGGCTAGAAGTATGGCTTCTAAGGAGGTATAGGAGTCTATGTTATTTAGAGAAAGTGCTTTGAGACAGAAATCTAGATGCGAATAGGTCAAACATGGGAATGCTAATTCTAAAAAAATTTCATTCGGTTATGAAAGGAATATTTAGAAGGAATACTATTATGGGTCTGGATTGGGTTAATGGTAAATTGGTGGAGGTTGTAGATATCAAAAGTGAAGTGTTTAATTGTTGCACCCCCAAATTTGCCCTCTTTGTTTTAACGTTGATTGGCTTATACTTTGTTTGCATATACACATGCATGCATATCAATGGTTCCGTATTCATGGAATAAAGGTATTTGATCAACACAACAAAGCTCTCATAATTTTTCAACGCATGTTTGAGTTGTGGAAGATTTGGGTGTTTTTGGTGAATTTAAAACAGTGCGAATTGGAAACAGTGTTTTGACTGATCAGAGTTTGAAAATTCGCATCTCCAGCTTGGAATGGTGTTTTGGGTTGATTCATGTTGTTTTGAAACCGTCTCGATGTTCTCTTCAATTTTTTTGTTCGGACCAAAATCTAATTCTCAAAGGAAAGTCTCTGAATACACGGTTCTTTTGGAAGTTATATGGTGAAAAATACAAAGAAAAAGGTGCTGAAAGTGCAGTTTTCGCACAATAAAAAATTCATAACTCGAAGACCGTTTATTGTTTTAAACCCGTTCCATTGGCCAAAATTCCGTATTGATGTCATCTACATTTTGTATCTCACGCCCGGAAGCCAGTTCTACACAGAGAGTCTTTGAATATATGAATTTATCAAATATGTTCGTACAAGAAAATTGTGACAAATGTTCACCTGCTTCATCTCCAGAAAATCATAACTAGGTCGATTCTTATAGTATCAAGCTGGTTCTAGTGGCATTGATTCAAAAATTGAGTTGGCTAAATATTGCTTTCAGCTTTCCAATTCGAACGGTATCCTGAAGGCCTTCGTTTTTGGTCTAAAACGCGCGCAACGCATTTTAAAATCCTGAATCGAGAAATATTTTTATCTAAGACGAAACTTCAAAAAATTGTAACTAAGTCACCGTTCATCCGATTGAGCCCATTTTCGAACATGAGTTTGTTCACAATGTCGGCTACATTTTAGGTTCACATTTCAACTTCGAAAGTCGCACCGAGATTCCTGCGAATTTTCCCGGAACGTGTCGCACTCAAGTGAATTAAAATTTTGCATTAGTATTTATAGATATTTGAGGCCCATTAACCAAATTCACTCACATAAGCCCATACTGTATATTCTTTTTACTCCAATTTATCTCAATGCTCTCAAAGATCAAATCAAAGTTCTACACCTTTTTCATCAAGAATACAATAACAACTTCATCAAGATCCAAAAATCAAGATCAAGAATAACTATTCTTCAATTGTTGATCCGTTCATTGTGATCTCTATACCTAAGTCTCCTCTTCACTTCTATCAGTGTGTTTTCTTGAATTAAGCGCTTTTTGAAGTAAGTGATTTTTTGGAATAATTGTTTTTTCTTGGTTTTGTGTTGATTGAGGTTTTAGTTGTATAATTGAGACTTAATTGTTGAGAATTGATTTGAATTGAGGATTTAATACCATTTTATTGAATTGCTTATTGAAATAAGTGATTAATTGAACTTGAAAAGTTGATTTTGGTTGTAACTCGAAGTTGACATAGCGTTGTTGTGTTGATTTTTAGCCCTAGGTGTAGTTAAACTAGTATTTAAGTTGAATTAGCTGTAGAAAACTAGTTAGCACTAACACTAGTTTGAGATTTTGAACTCTTGATTAGATTAACACTAGTTCCTAATTCTTGATGTAGAATTTGTTAATAGTTTAAGTTAGGTAAATTCTAACACTAACTTTGATTTATGTGTTGTAACATAAACTAACAATTAGTTTAGTTTAGGCCTAATCTTTAATTTTCAAAGCTTTACTACATGTTTCCAATTATTTTTGGTTGATGATCATTGATATTTTTGTGTATTTGAAATGCATTTTTGCATATGATCTCAAGTTACTAATTCTTGACATAAGCTAATCTTTTACCAATTTTTGTTTGATTACTTATTGCTTGTCATTTCAATGAATTGAGGTAATTTATAATGGACTCAAATGACATTGCTAAACATTTTTTGAAGTAAGTTTCATTGAGTTTGATAGAAAATATCTCAATACTTGGTAAATGGCAAACTTTGACAGAATTGGTGTTTTTGCTCTAACTTTTGATCTTTATTAAGTTTTTTCGACTTTCTTTAATGAAAACCGATTTTCTTGAGCAATCTAGAATCTCTCACGCGAGTATTTTTTTGATTCAGATAAATTTCGTTCCGTTTTTCTGCTACTGTAACAGTTTCAAAAATCACATTTTAGAACAGAATTTGGCCGAACCGAGTTACTTTTTAGAACCTTTGGCATGTTTCTATGTCGCCTTAATTTTTGCGGTTGATTTTGAATGTTTTTCGATTAATTTTCTAACTTTCCGATTCAAGTTTTTTGTACATTATCTTGTGTTTCATTGTTGAATTGTGATACTTTTTGTGTGTTAACTCATACTTTGATGTCAAGTAATATCATTTGGTTTTAACTAATTGTTTGAGAATTTTATGAATTTAGCGTATCAGAATACATTTTGATTCACAACTTTTGCGTTTGACAAATTGTGAGTTGATTCCTATTCATCACACTTTTGGAATAAATACATAAACTCGTGAATTGGACTTAATTTGCAATTTGTTGATTAAATTCTGATACATTAAATTCATGTGATTTTAAGACTTTTATTCTTGATTTTTAGATAAATTTTGAGGTTACATGTTCATGTGTAAGTTCCGGATAACCATCTCATGCTAATATTCAAGATTAATGCACTAAAACTTTGATTTCTAAATCGATTCATGATGAATTTCAAAAGGCGCGTAATGCTGTCCGGAACTTGTATTTCACATGTGCATTGAGTTTTAGTTTGTGAATAATATATTATTGTACTTATTTGAGCATTTCTTCGATATCGGTAGCAAGTTTGGATATTTCTAAACTGGTTTTTGTACTTATTTTCATGAGTACGAGGTTGCTGTCTAGAATGATATGTTATACTCCTTTGGCTTGTTTGCTTTATCTTGTACATATTCATACTTCATTTTTGTGTATAATGCTAATTGCCATTATCGCATTTAATTTTGTTGTTATCTACTAACAAATTTTGTGAGATGTGCATACTTTGAGAAGCAATTTGGATATCATTCACTTTGGTGACAGATATGCTTTGCTTTCTTATGTTGTTCACGCTTCTGATGCTATTTGTTGTTGATGCTTGTTTGCGGCACCCTCCGAGCTTTTGCCATGCATTGATTTGGTTTTTGCATATTTTTATTATCCGTTTAGTATGGTTTCAGGCCATTTGTTGTAATATTATATTTACCACTTTCTAGAGATCGTGTATAGTAGGAGCATTTATCACTTTTGAGAAATCATGTGAAGTAGGAAGCAGGAAATAAAGAGCGTGTGCTCGAAGTCATTGTTTAAAGACCTGTAGCAGGCATTCCGCACTTTATTTGCTATATGTGTTGTGATTGTGTTTGTTTTCTTGGTTGTTGATCGATGAGTCACTCAATTTAGGAATTGAGATCACGACTTCGCTCTTAGTGCATGCTCCCTATAGGATTTTATCGCTTTCCTTAATTTCTTGTTGATCGATGAGTCACTCAATTGAGAAATTGAGATCACGAATTCACTCTCAATATAGTTTTCCTTGATTTCTTGTTGATCGATGAGTCACTCAATTTAGAAATTGAGATCATGACTTCGTTCTCATTGCATGTTCCCCATAGGATAGTTTTTGTTAGACTTTCTTTGGCATGCTAGCCTAGATAGGATCTCTCTAGGTGTGCTCTCTTGAGCCTTTTAATTGTTGATTTGTTTTCCTACCTTGATCCTCAATATCTTGGTTAGGCATTTGACTTGAGTTAGTATGTGCTGCTCTCGACATATTGTTTGTGCTCTCTTGAGCTTGTTGTCTTGCTTGCTTGATTTTGTCTTTGTGTGCATGTTTTGAGATGACATACGATCGGCATGTTCCCTTAGGAGCTCTCGTCTCAACTATAGATGATGGTTCGAGATAGACATAGTTTAGGTGATAGATCCTTTCTATACTCCTTTAGGACTTCTTAATTCATCTATAGATGATGATTTGAGATAGACATTAGGATTGTTTTCCATGCATGTCAACATAGGTTAGAGTTTCCCCTTCAAAACTCAACTTTAGAGTCAATCATTTGTGTGATAACATTAGGGATAGATTTCACTATGCCAAAATTGACTTTAGACAGTGCCACATAGACAACTCTTATACCTAAAGTGCTACTATAGGTTTTCAGAAAAATTAATAATTAAAAATTAAAGGAGAAGCGTTGCTAAAGGTATACTATAGACATCTCTTA
The DNA here is from genome assembly GCA_948472305.1 of Vicia faba. Taxonomy (NCBI): domain Eukaryota; kingdom Viridiplantae; phylum Streptophyta; class Magnoliopsida; order Fabales; family Fabaceae; genus Vicia; species Vicia faba. The sequence continues at coordinate 35,507,254 of OX451738.1, forward strand.
TTATAAGCGCTGTTATAGGCCTTACCATAGACAGTGCTTTCTTTCCCTAAGCTACTATAGGTTTTCAGTAAAAAAAATTAAAAAATTAGAATAAGCGCTGCTAAAGGTTATACTTTAGACAACGCTTACTAAAAGCGCTGCTAAAGGTGTTATTCTAGGTAGCGTTGCTAAAGCCTAAAGCGCTGCTAAAGGGTATACCTTAGACAGCGCTTTCCAGAAGCGCTGCTAAAGGGTATACCTTAGACAGCGCTTTCCAGAAGCGCTGCTAAAGGCATTACTCTAAAAGCGCTGCTAAAGGTAATACCTTTAGCAGCGCTTCTTGAAAGTGTTGTCTAAGGTAATTAAATAGTGTCTTAATCCCTAAATTGGTTATTAGATTTCCAGAAATCCCAAATCGTACAAACGAAACCCCACACCCAGAAATCGCTCCTGTTCATCTTCTTCTCCAACTCGTCTCCTCCCATTCACCGTCCAACTGTGGTTCTTCCTCCAACTCTTCTCCAACTCGTCTCCTTACTGACCAACCGTACTTTGGTGGTTCTTCCTCCGCGCAGAAGCAACTCTCTCCGGTGTTCCGATAACAACAACAGGTCAGTTCCGATAACACTATTTATGCACTTTTACATTATTAAGTTGTTCTTTTCTATTGAATAAAAATATGGGTGGTCATGATACTAGCTAGAGCTGGGTAGGAAGGAAACAATGCTTTTGTGAATAAGTGCTTTTGTTTGGGGGATAACGCACCCTTTTGTGAATAAGTGCTTTCAAGAATCTCAAGAATCTCAAGAATGTTAGTGCTTTTGTAAATAAGTGCTTTTGCGTGTGAATTTAACTTATTCATGTTTTTTTTGTTGACATTAACAGGAAGCTTATCTAGTGCAATTTTCCTGGTTGCAGGCACTACGGTGAGAAACTCTTGCTCTTTCTATTTCTTTGCTTCCAAGTTTTGTATTACTATAGTAAACCTCTATGGTCAAAAACAAAACTAGTTCAATTTTGTAACATGTGATTATTTATTGTGCAATTTTAATATGTTTATAAAAGCATATTATTTTTTAAAACTTGTCTATCACCTGCTAACTAAATAGCAATTACCAGCAGCCAAACAATGTGTAGTGAGATTCGCGAACTTGTGGTTATGTTATTGATAATGTGAAGAAAAAATAAATCATAATTAAGGGTGTTCAAAAAATCCACAGAACTGAACTGAACCACTGAACTGAACTGAACCGTTTTTAAATAACCGAACCGTTATTCATGGTTTATGAACCGAACCACATGTCATCAAGCAGTTCAATAACCGAACTGAAACCATAGTTAACCAAACCATAACTTGTTGAACTGAACCGTAATTAACTACCCTTACTTATGATATGGTATTCCTTAGTTATGTTGGAACTTTAGATCAATTTTTATATTTTCTTCGAATTGATTTTTTAGAACTCAAATTTATTTTAAATCCGTGTATACTTTGTGTTTTGACAGAAACGCATTATACCGTTTTGTGCCCTAATTAGTATTTTTGTTTAACTTAGATAATAGTTAAAACCATGGATAAAAAATGGATGTGTGTCGATCGATTGTCAAAAGAGTACGAGAATGGGGTATTAGAGTTTGTTAAGTTTGTTGTTGAACATGCTGAAGACCCGAATAGAATGAAATGTCCTTGCTTGGGTTGTTGTTATGTGGGTCGGGTTGACGCAGATAGATTGAAATCACATTTACTAATGCACGGAATTGATCGAAGTTATACGTGTTGGATATTTCATGGTGAGAAAAGCATCGAGAATTTTGAACCGGGGGTGAAAAGTAATGCGACCTATGTTTCGTACGACAATGCCACGGATACATATGATTGTGATCGAGTCGAAGAGATTGCAGAAGCACTTGAAGAATATCTTCAAGATTGTCCCAAAATGTTTGAGAGGTTGGTAAGCAATGCGTAGAAACCGTTGTATAAAGATTGCCCCAAATTCACAAGATTGTCTGCGGTATTAAAATTGTACAACTTAAAGGCGCGCAATGGATGGTCAGATAAAAGTTTCACACAGTTATTAGCCCTTTTGAGAGATATGCTTCCTGAGGATAATGTTCTTCCTAATCAAACCTACGAGGCCAAAAAAATGTTGTGCTCTATTGGCATGAGCTATGATAAGATACATGCATGTCTAAATGATTGTATTTTGTTTCGAAACGAATATACATCGGTGAATGAGTGCCCAAAGTGCGGTTTATCTCGATATAAGAAAAAATTATCTCTAGCGAAAGTCTTATGGTATTTTCCTATTATTCCGAGATTTAGACGCATGTTTCATAGTGAAACTGATGCTAGACACTTGACTTGGCATGCAGATGAAAGAATTATCGATGGAAAGTTTCGACATCCGGCAGATGCACCACAGTGGAAGAAAATTGATAATGATTATCCTGATTTTGGAGGAGAAACAAGAAACCTTCGCTTGGCATTATCTACGGATGGAATGAACCCACATGGTCTTCAAAGTATCTCACATTCCACATGGCCTGTGATTCTTATGATTTATAACCTACCTCCATGGCTATGTATGAAGCGCAAGTACATGATGTTATCTATGTTAATTTCTGTGCCTAAACAACCAGGGAATGACATAGATGTATACTTGAAACCTTTAACCGAAGATTTGAAGATTTTGTGGGAGAACGGTGTGGAGGTTTATGATGGATATATGAAAGAAAGTTTCAATTTAAGGGCGGTGTTGTTTAGCACAATTAACGATTTTCCAGCATATGGAAATCTATCCGGGTATAGCATTAAAGGTGAAAAAGCGTGTCCTGTATGTGAAGATGGAACCGATACGACACGATTGAAACTTTTTCAGAAGAATGTCTTTCTCGGTCATCGTAGATTCTTAAACTCAAAACATCAATATCGTGGATGGAGAAAAGCATTCAATGGAAATATCGAACAACGTAGAGCTCCACCTGGATTGACAGGTGATCAAATTTGTGAAAAGGTGAAAGATGTGAGTATTCAGTTTGGCAAGTCTTTTGCACATAAAGTTGTCACAGGTGGGTGGAAGAAGAGGTCAATTTTTTTTGAATTGCCATATTGGAAATCTTTGTACGTAAGACATTTTCTTGATGTTATGCATATTGAAAAAAATGTATTTGAAAGTGTTATCGGTACGTTACTCAATATAAAAGGAAAGTCTAAGGATGACCTTAAAGCAAGAGAAGACATGGTAGAGATGGGAATAAGAACTGAATTAGGACCCGTGAAGAAAGGAAGACGAACATATCTACCACCTGCTGCTTATACTCTATCTAGAAAGGAAAAGAAAATATTGTGTATGTTTTTGAGTGAAGTTAAAGTTCCATAAGGTTTCTACTCATACATTAGAAGACTCGTGTCCATGAAAGACCTCAAGTTAAAGAGTCTGAACACACATGATTGACATGTCATAATGGAACATTTTCTACCAATAGGTATACGTTCTATTTTGCCAGAAAAAGTAAGAAGCGCTATAACTAAATTGTGTTTTTTTTCCAGGTCAATTTGTAGTAAGGTGATCGATCCTGAGATCTCACCAGTATTACAAAAAGAAATCGTTATTACTCTGTGTGACCTTGAAATGTATTTTCCTCCATCATTTTTTGACATTATGGTACATCTTGTTGTTCATCTTGTGAAAGAGACACAATTGTGTGGACCAGCTTATATGAGATGGATGTACCCTGTTGAACGTTATATGAAAATATTAAAAGGATACGTGTAAAACCGAAGTCGTCCAGAGGGTTGTATCGTTGAGCGATACGTTGTTGAAGAAGCGGTTGAGTTTTGTACTGATTTTTTATCCAATGTGCAATCCATTGGACTCCCCAAATCTCATTTTTTCGAAAAAAAAAAGAAGGTAAAAAATTAATTGGAAATGAAATTGTGACAGTATCAAGGGATGAACGGGATCAAGTGCATTTATATGTTCTGCACAATGACACTGAGGTTGAGCCGTTTGTTGAAATGCACAAGGCTATACTCCGAGGTGAGAATCAAAGTAGAAATGAAAATTGGATAGTACGAGAGCACAATCAAAGTGTTATACAGTGGTTTAAGGATCATATATATTCAAAGTTTCATTCAGATCCCGCTTCAATATCAGACAAGTTGAGATGTTTGGCATATGGTCCAAGTTTGATTGTGTTCTCTTATAGAGGATACGAAATTAATGGATACACATTTTATACCAAAGAACAAGATGAGAAAAGTACTATGCAAAATAGTGGTGTCACGGTGGTATGTGAAGCAATGCACATTTCTAGTATGAAGGACTTAAACCCCAAATATGAAAATTTGTCATATTTTGGGGTTATCAATCACATCTGGGTGTTTGATTACGAGATGTTTCAGATTCCTATCTTTGGTTGCAAGTGGGTACATACTAGTGGCATACGAATGGATAAGTCAGGGTTTTTGCAAGTGGATCTTATTAGGGTGGGGTACAAAGATGAGCCTTTTATTCTAGCCTTTCAAGCTAAACAAGTGTTCTATATCACAGACCCGAAGAGTACGAAATGGTCTATAGTGCTTTTATCTAACAAAGTGATTGATGATAAAAGTGTGGATCAAGGTGATGTTGATGTTGAGAATGAGTCGTATATTAGAAACGATCGAGATGAAAATACTACAGCGGATGAATCATATATCAGAAAATATCATGATGAGGGAATTTGGATTAATCCCTCCGTCCGTGTTCTTAAGAGACAAGTAATTCGGAATCCAACCAAGAAAAGAAAGAGATGTTAGTGAAAGAGGTAATATATATTCCTCCATACCTGTTAACACTTAGAAAACTTCTAATAAATGATATATTTTTCTTTATTACAGGTTAGATGGCTAGTAACGAGGAGCACCCACACGATGATTCTATTAATGATGGAGACAATGATGGAGGAAAATCCAGTAAGGGAGTGGAAAAAGAAATTAAAAGAGGAAAAAATATTATGAAGAATATAATTCGTGATAGAGATAGAGGTATAAAATACGATGTGCATTGGAGTCCAAATGACCAATTAATTGAGCCTAACGGTTCTAAATTGACAAGTTACATTGGTACAATTGTAAGGAGAGAAATTCCAATAACTTGTGATGAGTGGAGAGATGATAAGCTGGATGATGCTAAAAATAAAATCTGGAGTGAGATACAGGTACTTTAAATTATGTCTTTAAATTACGATTATGTACTTTAAATTATGTCTTTAAATTACTTATACTAATGCACTTTATGTATGTTTTTTGTAGAGGTCTTTCAACATTGATGACACAAGAAAAGATTATTGTCTTGGATTGGCCGCCAAAATACTAAGTGGGTTTAGAACATATTTAAACAGGAAATATCTTAGAGATGCCGAAAAAAATTTGTTGATGCAGAGCGTCCAGCAAAATATGCAGATGTGATTTCAGTTAAAGAATGGGATGTTTTTAAAGTCAAACGAAAAACCCCAAAATTTCAGAGTGAAAGTGATGTAAATCGTCAAAGAGCATCATCTCCCGCATATCCATACAAAAAAGGGCGTTTGGGATATGCACGATTAGAACAAAAAATAGTAAGTATTTACAAATTGCAATGATATACTTGTTCATCAAGAGTTATAACTGAGCTTGTTTTTTGTGTTAATGTGTAGTTAAAAGAGGAGAGTAGTTCTGAAACATCTCTTCCGGAGCATGTTTTGTGGAAGGCTACCCGTGTGGGTAAGGATGGAGTTCTTAAAGAAGATGTACAACAAATTTTTGAAAAATGTGTAAGTATAACATTAATTCTAATTAAATCAAAATTTTATTAACATATAGTATTCATGTTTTTCCAATATTCATATGAATTTCAGGAGAGTCTATCTCAGTCTACATCTCCACCAGATGATTGCAGGAGCATACTTAGTCGAGCATTAGATGTTCATGAGTATTCTGGTCAGGTGAGGGGTAAAGGACATGGGGTTACTCCAAGCTCCTTGAAAAAGAACAACCCAAAGACAAAATATGCTAGCAATAAAGAACTGCAGGCAAGGTTGGATGCATTAGAAGCTGAAGTTCTTGAATTGAGGAAGGAAAAAGCAAGGCAGTACCAATCAGAAAGGGAAGCTTCGGGTGTTAAAGAAACTAGTGACATAGCTAGTGTCAATTGTGCAGCTCAACCGAGTATTCCCGAGGTACTTACATATATTATTATGAAATTAAATTAGTGTAATTTATTTAACTGACATATATACACATTAACGATGTCATATTTATTATTGATTTTAGGGCATTTCACCTTGTCAACTCTTTTTAGAGACACCAACTTATCGCATGGTTGGCAAGGGAAAAGTCCATAACACTCTTGGAGAAGTACTTCATCATAAACCGCTCCCTTCTGGATATTTGAAAGTGTCGATTGATATTGCTTTAAAGGAGGGTGTGTTATTACCAATCCCAGATGAAGTTTCGGATGCAACATTGGTGGGAGAGGCAATAGGAGCGTTTGTTGCATGGCCGTCAAGACTCGTTCGCATAGATGATGAGGTATAATTAAAACTGTTATGAACCTTTTAGTACTCAAATTTTTTACGTTCATTTTACTTACATTTTTTTTGCATGGTAATGTTAGACTCCTACAAAACCCAAACCAAAAGATAAAGGGATTACGCGGCCAAAGGAGTCAGTGACAGCAAAAAAATAGGTACAACACAATTATATGATATTTATGCTTAGATAATGTTAATTTGTCGTCCTATACTTGACCACTCTAATTTTATGATATTTAGATTATTCCTGCTAAAAAGATTGAAGCTGTAAGTAGGGGTAAGGAGCCTGTAATTAGCAACATTCCCACAGAAACAAAGAGTGTTGCTAAGAGGACCGGGGCTAAAAAGAAAACTACTTCACAATATAGGTCGTGCCTTCAGACATATATAAGCTTCACAACTATTTCGCAAGGTGCTACTTCTCTTATACCCCTGGATGAAGGGATTTATGGTTCTGAAGGCATGACAACAATTGGTAAAGAGGATTTGGAAGAAGTTTTTGGACAATTGACATTAGGCATCGCTGTTATCAATACATACACCAGGTATACTCCAATCAACTTTGTTTAATTAATTGCAGAATTTATTTACTCATTTCAATGAATAATTAATGTTAATGATGTTTTTATTTAAGGTTTTTGTATGACAAGTTGATTCACCCGCGTGGATTGGAGTCCAGATTCGCTTTCATAAATCCCAACGTTGTCCATGCAGGGTCAATCATCTCAAAACCAGATGAAGTAATAGCATTTGTGCTCAGTTTATTTATGGCCAACAAAGATACAGAAAAATTGTTCTTTTTACCATATAATACTGGCCCCAAGTAAGATTTTCATTCTAAATTTCCTCTATTATAATTTTTCGTTTTTTAACGTTGTGCATAAAATTTCCATCTAACCTTTGTTTAATATTCCAGTGGACACTGGTTATTGGTTGCAATTAATCCTGTGAGAGAAATTGTATATTATCTGGATTCATTGGACAGTGATTGGACAACATACCCAAATATGAAGAAGACGATTGACACGTAAGTGAGATTATTCCAAAATATTACTGTGTATATTTAATTATTTATGTGCGATAGTTCTAAATATTCGTTATTATTTTATTATAGCATTCTACAAAGTTTTCGAGCACAAAGAGGTATTCAAGTACCAAGGAGTAGAGTCAACAATATTTCTTGGATCAAAGTGGAGGTATAGATTTTCACAATTTTGATTATATAGCGATGATACTTGATAAAACAAGTTAAGGTGTATATCTTGATGTATATCCGTATTTTCTTTCCATGTGTAGTGTCCTCGTCAGCGCAATGGTGTAGATTGCGGTTATTTTATGTTGAGGTTTATGAAAGAAACTATTCTTTTGGACCGATTAGAGATTCCATCCACGGTATGAATTTCTAACTTAGGAATTATTTTAATATTTCTCATAAAATGAATTAGTATTTTAATTAAATCATACTATATTATATTATTATGTAGTACTTTGATGAATTCAAGTGTGCTTCATACTCAAAAGATCAATTGGATGAACTTATGGAGGATTGGTGCCAATTTGTTATGGAGTTGAGAGTTTTATTATAAGGTATAACTTTGAGTTTTGAGAATATAATATATGTCGTTATAGTTGTGTTACAATATTATTGTTTTTGTTTTTGTTTTTGTTATTTGGTAACTTGTATGAATTTTGATTTTTTTGATTTTGTTTTAGGTTATATAGGTGCAACTCGATGTAGAAGATAGAGTTATTTTGTAATTCATTGTTGATTTTGTTTCATTGTTGTATATACTAATGTTGTTCTTGTGTATATTGTGCAAAAAGGATTAAAGAGATGAATATTGATGTTGTTATAATATTGTTTCATTGTGGTATATTGATGTTGTTGTTGTTTAAAATGTTATAATGAAGCTATAAATTATGATGCAAAAATGGTGAGATTAAATTTGATAGGCATCGTTTTGTTTTAAATGAAAAAAATTTATATTTAAAAAATAATAAGGAAAAGCGCTGCTAAAGGGGGAGAATAGACAGCGCTTTTAATGAGAAGCGTTGTCTAAAGTGTTAGAAAAAAATTATATTAAAAAAATAATAAGGAAAAGCGCTGCTAAAGGGGGGGGGGGGAATAGACAACGCTTTTAATGAAAGCGCTGTCTAAAGTGATTGAAATTTTTTTTTATAAAATAATACGGAAAAGCGCTGCTAAAGGGGGGGAATAGACAACGCTTTTACCAAGCGCTGTCTAAAGTTCCACATTAAAAGCGCTGTCTAAAGTGTAAGCGCTGCTAAAGGGGCTGCTAAAGGGGGTACCTATAGCAGCGCTTTTAAAATTACATAAGCGTTGTCTATACCTTTAGCAGCGGAGGTTTTAGCAGCACTTTTAAGCACTGTTAAAGGCCTAAAAAAGCGTTGTCTAATCCCTTGTTTGGCATAGTGTTTAGGTTAGTCTCCCTTAGATGTTTTTATTTCTTTTGCATCCTTTGCATAATAAAACAAAAACCTTTCTTTTCTTTTTTCTTTGCAAATCATAAAACACTTAAAACTTGCAAGTCCTTTCTCAAGGTAAAAAAGACAAACCAACACCTTTCTTTTTGCCAATCGACATTTCTTTTCTACTAACATGTTAGTTCCCTTCCACTACAGGTCGTAAGTTTCTAAAGGTCGATCCGCGATGGATTGATTCAAACCTAAAATTGTTCAATTAAAAAATACAAAACAAACAAAAACATGTGAGCCGAACTACGGCTGCTCTGATTCCTTAAAATGGATACGTGGGTATTGGGGTAGGGCCCGAGCGAGTATAATTTTTATTTTTCCTACATTCTTTTTCTCCTTTCTTTTGCATGCAATCCTCGTATAGCTTAGATATAGATTAAACACGCCCATAAGATAGACAACAAGAGTGGATACCGTAGAGTACTACGGGTGTGTGGGGTGCTAATACCTTCCCCTCGTGTAACAAACTCCCTTACCCGATCTCTCGATCGCAAGACCGTGATTTCACCCTTCTTAGGTTTTCTCGATGTTTACCTTTCCCTTTCGGTGGGATAAAATACGTTCGATGGTGACTTCATTGATTTCATTATCGGTTGATTGTTCAGCCGGTTGTTTCAGCTGGCTACTTCACTGGGGAGAGATTGACTTATTGTTGGTCCATCCCGGATTCGATCCTAGCTCTTGTTTGTTTACTTCTTTGGGTGTTTGTTTATTTCCAGTTATGTACAGCTTTATATACACTGCTTGCATATGATTGTGCATGCATTTTATTGCTTTCTGTATTGGTTATTTGTTGTGTTGGATCTATTTCCTTGTTGGGTGGGTGTTACAAGAGGTAAAAGGCCCAATACCCAAGCCAAGTGAAAACCAAAGGAACACTAGGAATAGAATAGAACACAATGGATATGGGGTGTAGATTACCCTAGACGGTTGTGTTGTCCATGCTCAGATGAGGTTTTAATGAGGTGATATCTGTGATACGGTGGCAAAACCGACTGTTTAATATTGGTTTGCGTTTTGTATTTGCAAAATGTCGCGGTAAGCAAGAGTCGCCACCGACATTTATTTTATCCAATCAGGAAAAGGAAAAAGGTACAGAAAAAAAAATCCTTTTTCGAGATTTTGAGTACGGGAGGTAGATTATAGAAAGGGAAGGTGTTAGCACCCTTTCTATCCATGGTTTTCCATGGGCTCTTAGGTACTTGCTCATTTTTAAATTGCTTGTGTTTGTGTGCTTGTTTTTGAAAAATGTTTTACTTCGTGATAACCCTTGTATCAGTCCTCAAGGTGTGATGAAGTTGGTTTGAACATTTGTTTGAAAAGTGTAAGTGTGAAAAGTTTTGATTTGAGCAAGTATCTACTAGCATCTACCCACGCGAAAAAAGATCGTTTCTATTCTTGTATCCTTTAGACAGAGCTATCCTACTATTGATAAATAGGTAGCACCGTTGTTGGAATTTGTAAGGGTCAATTCGAAAGGGACGTACAGTCACTAAAGCAATATTAGGACACCTTAGTAGTAACCCTAGAGTCTTAAGATCTTTTCGAGGCAACATTTCCGAGGCAACATTTGAACGGGACAATTTGATCTCTTTAGATGGAAGGGCAATCACTAAGACACCCTATGCTTAATGATCGTTTACCGAAGGCAACCGAAGTGAGAGTATACCCTAAGAGTGAATATGTGCGAGTAATTTATTTTCAGCTTATTATCTTTGCACATTAGGGTTTTCTAACCATTTTAATTTTGTCATGCATTCTTGCCATACAATCCTAAACATACATCTAACAGTTAAGAGTTTTGCGGAAAGTAAAAGCGGAAAAAATAACCTACGCTTATTACATGGCTTTAACAGTTACATAATTATCGTTGACAGTAAATAAAGTTGCGGAAATTTAAAAACCCTAATTAAAACTATTACATCCTCAAAACAGTTACAAAAATAATAAAAGAATTAAATGCACGCGGTAAGTTAAATGCGAGGCGATTAGGGTTTTGACCCTTTGCTAATCCTACTTGCGATTGATTAAAAAAATGTTTTTTGTCATGTTTTGTTATTTGAGAAAATAATGGAGAATTAAATTAAAAGAAAATCCTCAGTCCTAATTTATATTAATTTTTGAAAATAAATTAATTAATTCTAAACAACCTATTTTTGTATTTTTGTTTTATTTGAGAAAAAAGAGAAAAATTAAATCAAGAGTTAACCTAATTTTCTAATTTAATTTTAATTGTGAAAAAAAATTAAAGTTACTCTAATTTAAATATTAATCTAATTAATTAACAAAATTAAATTTAATAAGAAAACAACTAAATCTAATTTTTTTTTTGACTTTTTATTTTTATTTTTATGATTTAATTAAAATTGATTTTAAAAATAAAATAATTAAACAAATTAAAAGATAAAATAAAAATAAAAAGAAGTTGAGAATTGGGCCTGCGTTGAATAACAATGTTGGGGGTGTCAATCTGAATATATTTGGCCCATTAAGCTCCCAAGCACAGTCAGTGCTGGATCCGGTGTAGTGTTGACTTTGTTGTGCATCCTACTCCTTCCTTGCAGGCATTGGATCTTGGCTGGAGATGGATCTGATGGTTAGATCTTGAGTTGTATGGTGGATGGTTGGGAATGTGGTGCACCTGATCATATGAGAAAAAATAATAGAAAACAAATGTTGGGACCTGGGATCGAACCAAGGTCCTTATGCTCGCCTCTAGTGATACTTTGCCAGCTGCGCTACCATGTTTTTTTGTTCATATAATAGAAACAAAACAATATAAGCAAAATAAACAATGGCTTCAGAAAATGCACGCAAAATTTAAATCAGCCATTCATGGGCTGCCACGCATCATCTTCTTCACTGCAACCGTCGTATTAGGTAAAAGACTTATACCTACGGACGTTTGATGTAACTACAGCCCTGCACAATTCAAAAATTTCATATGAGCATGATAAATCTATTGTGATAGTACCAATCAACTCATCTTGGCCTCACGAGTATCATGGTACTTGATTCATGGCCCAATTTTTCCTGTACACAAAGACCCTAAATTGCAAACATAAACCCTAACAATGGCAACGACATGTAGAGGCTTCAAAAACGCGATTAAATAATACAGTTAGCATGCAAACATGATGATAATTACAAATATGACAATTAAAATTGCTAATGATGCAAGAATTTGGATAATCGATTCTGGAAAAAAACGCAAACCGTGTGAGTTACAGTTGGTGTTTCTGGGTGCTTCAACCCTTGCAACTGATCCAATTGGATTATGGGAAGGTCCAAGAATTCATTAGCAGCGTTGGAATGGTCTGAATTGATCTCTAAAGGTAAAAACGATCCAACACTTTTTGTCTCTTTTTTGGAATTTGGTTTGGTGTTTTCACGACTGCTCAACCCTTGTCTTTGATCTGGAATTGTTCACTATATAACCTAGAGTGAATTAGGTTAACAAACTTGGACTAAATCTTTGCATTTATCCAAGATTTGATTTGATTTCCAAGCTATATGATATGTTGCTATTTTGAGCCAAATCATGCCTTTCTTGTACCAATTGACCTTGATTATACTCGATCTTGTTAACTCAGCATATCTTGATTGTCAACCTGTCAAAAAAACAAATCAAATCATATCTTTGTTAATTTTCATCATTTATTTGATTTAATTCACTTTTTAATTAATAAAAAATCAAAATAAATTGAAAAATGAAGCACATAATGGGTGAGTGAACATTTGAGTCGTGGACCACATTATAATTGAGGTGAAAGCATAAAAAGTTGGGCCCATTTAGCAAAAAAATGCAAATTTGAGCACATTTGACTTTTGGTAATTTTGTAAAAATGGTCAACTTGGCCCATGCATAACTCTCTCAATTTTGACCCTAGAGAGGTGTTCTTGGACTTTTTAGAAAATTTAGGATGTCCTCTAAACAAAACTTTTGGTCTCATCTTAATTGAGTCTTCCATGTTCATGTATGAAGCTTTGACCCTAAAGGTGTTTTTGTTGACTTTTCAAAAGAACCTATAATGTCAAAATTCATATCTTTTTGTGAGTGCATATTCTGGACTTGGGAGATGAAGATGAATTGTAGGGAATTGCATCCTCTTCAAAATGAGCTTTGTATGGGTCATTTCTTATAAAGTATGAGAAAGTTATGCTTGGTCAAAGTTGAGTTGACTTTTCCTATAAAACCCTAATTTAGCAACTTTTGGGTTTTGATGAATTGTGAGCAATCCTTGAGGAATCATGATCAACCCTTGATAAAATGATGGATAATACTTCAAAATAAGGATGTTGACCAAAAATCTTGAAGTTTGACTGTATGTGGGCCACAGTTGACTTTTGACCTAGTACAATTGATTTTCAGGCATTTGAGCAATTGACTGAGCAAACTTCTTCTGTAAGGCTTGAAACTTGACATGGATGATCTTGGGAACATATTAGGACCTTGGGAAACATTTTATTCCTTTGTGGTTCACACATCTTGATGAATATGGAAACCCTAATTTGAGGTATACTGCCTTAGGAGAGAGTTTGTCTGGTCAATTCTTGAACTTCCTTGAGCAACTTGGGGACCTCAATTGACATGTATTGAGTAAGATGAGAGGGAAAATTTTGGGGTACAACATCTGCCCCTGTTCAATCTTCTTAAACCTTAGGATGTATATTGGCTGCTTTGCCTTTCGTGATCTTAAGGTGGAATATGATTGAACACTAGAGTGCCCAGAAATTTGCACTCACATGAAGTGGCACTTGATTTGTGATATCAGTAATGGGATTACACATGCCATTCGGAGGTAGATGATGGAATATTATCAGAGATGGGCTTAAAGATGCCATCCTGGATGCAACAGAGAATTGCAGGAGATGGGCTTAAAGATGCCATCTAGAGAATGTTGATTTCCTGTCTTGGGAGAACTAGAGTTTTAGGAGCTTCAGTTGTCCGTTAATCTACTAGGGAATAACTCCGTCTTGAGGAAGCGGAAGTGTACTGTGTATTCGGTCGGGGTACAAGCTGCACCACGATTTACTAGGGAAATGCGAAACCAATCGTGTCTGATCAGGTTCTAGTCTTACAGTGTTATGGACCGCTGTTTAGGGATAAGAGAGGAGGAACCGGGATAGTAAGGTTTTGTGAGAAGGAACCTGGATAGTATAGTTACTTTGATATGAAAGCCTGGATAGTGGGGTTGTGAGAAGGAACCTGGATAGTAGGGTTACTTCGATATGAAAGCCTGGATAGTAAGGCTGTGAGAAGGAACCTGGATAGTAAGGTTACTTCGATATGAAAGCCTGGATAGTAGGGCTGTGAGAAGGAACCTGGATGGTAGGGTTACTTCGATATGAAAGCCTGGATAGTAGGGCTATGAGAAGGAACCTGGATAGTAGAGTTACTTCGATATGAAAGCCTGGATAGTAGGGTTGTGAGAAGGAACCTGTATAGTAGGGTTACTTCGATATGAAAGCCTGGATAGTAGGGCTGTGAGAAGGAACCTGAATGGTAGGGTTACTTCGATATGAAAGCCTGGATAGTAGGGTTGTGAGAAGGAACCTGGATGGTAGGGTTACTTCGATATGAAAGCCTGGATAGTAGGGCTGTGAGAAGGAACCTGGATAGTAGGGTTACTTCGATATGAAAGCCTGGATAGTAGGGATGTGAGAAGGAACCTGGATGGTAGAGTTACTTCGATATGAAAGCCTGGATAGTAGGGTTGTGAGAAGGAACCTGGATGGTAGGGTTACTTCGATATGAAAGCCTGGATAGTAGGGTTGTGAGAAGGAACCTGGATAGTAGGGTTACTTAGATATGAAAGCCTGGATAGTAGGGCTTATGGGAAGGAACCTAGATAGTAGGGTTACTTCAAGATGAAAGCATGAATAGTAGGGCTTATGGGAAGGAACCTGGAGAGTAAGGTTACTTCAAGATGAAAGCCTGGATAGTAGGGCTTATGGGAAGGAACCTGGATAATAGGGTTACTTCAAGATGAAAGCCTGGATAGTAGGGCTTGTGGGAAGGAACCTGGATAGTAGGGTTACTTCAAGATGAAAGCCTGGATAGTAGGGCTTGCGTTGTGCTAGGTTTGTGTAGGACTTTTGTGAGGAACCTGCGTAAGGTTGCATTTTTCGCACCGATGATTACTCTATTAACTTCGAGTGTTGATCATGGACCTGCTGGAAATTGTTGATAATAATTGTCTTTCCTGAAAGAATTACAGGGTTAGTTATGTGCGATGCATGAGATGCATTGTGATGAGGTTCTCAAAATAGCTGAGATTATGTTATATGTAATGTATGCACATGTCATGATGTATGAACATGAAATGCTGACGTAATAATCTGAGTCCGGGAAAATAAATCCCTGACTGCTGTTTGGAGAGTATGAGAAATGGTATTCTTGACTGCTGTAAAAAACCATAGTTCCTCTACTTCTGTTGGGGATAGTGAACAAAGATGATTAGCTGGGGATTCATATCCATTCGGCTGGTGAATATTCAGCCAAAAGAGACCCTGTTTGAGGATAACTCTGCGGGGAATAACTCTGTTGGAGAGGAGATACTCTATTGATAGATCTGCTGATTTGGAGAAATAAACTCAGTTGGGGATGGATTTATGTTGCTGGTGATAATGAATTCTGTTGGAGATTGAATTTCTGCTTATGAGAGAAATAAACTTTGCTTGGGGAAAAATTTACTGACTCACTCGCAATTGTGAACCTCAGTTGGGGAGAGTTATATCCTATTCGGGAAAGCTAACATCACTGTCTTTGGATACTTTTTACTCTGTGGGGAGTGTATATGCCACTACTCATGTTCTCAAGCTGGATCTATCCCGGTACCTGATGGGCAGAGTAACTGTAAGGTTTGGGCGCTTCTTGTTTTCCCTGTTTTTGGCATTACGAGTAATCGTCTTTTGTTTCTTGTGTAAATATTTATGAGCAGCCATTATTTTCAAATGCATATATCAAAAATGAATCATTGGACGTTCTTGCAAAACAAAACGGAAAAATAAAAACAAATTGAAATTTCTTGTGAAAATGAATTGTATTGATTTTTGCAATTGGCCCGTAATAGGAATTTTTGTACAAAGAGGCTGACGTCCTAGTAAGAGAACGCCGCCGAAAGAAATTATAATTTGTAAAGAAAAGAAAACAGTTATGTGAAACAATCCCATCAGGTTCCAACTCTACTATTGCCTTTATATCTTCAAGCGTCTCATCACTTTCCTACTTGGCCGAAGGTTGATTAGATTGATTGGCATTGTCCGAGCTTGATAGTTGATACTGAAGTCTGGTTGCGAGATGATCCAATGAGACATAGTGTTACGCTTCGATCCCTAATTTTTGCTTGCACCGCCCTTTCGGGTTTTCAGTCCACCGGGATACCCTTTTTTTCCCAAGCCTCCTTTTCAGGTTTTCGACTTGCCGGGTGTACAGTTTTTCATTTTCATCCCTTACTTTTACCCGAACCCTTTTGGTTTGTCGGGAAGCCCTTATTTTTGCCTAGGTTAGTCAACCTAGCGGGTCTTTGATTATGCGTAGTATCTTTTCACTATGTCTGCATTGACGGGGTGAGGAAGGTCTTCACCATCCATGGTGGTTAGAATCATAGCTCCTCCCGAGAAAATATTCTTAACCACAAATGGCCCTTCGTATGTGGGGGTCCATTTGCCCTTGGGATCACCTTGTGGTAGTATGATGCATTTGATCACTAGATCCCTGACTTGATATTCTTGACGTCTGACTTTCTTGTTAAAAGCCTTGATCATTCGCTTTTGATACGTCTGACCATGACAGATAGCAGTAAGTCTCTTTTCATCGATTAGATTCAGCTGATCAAGTCGGGTTTGGATCCAGTCGTCTTCGTTCAAACCCGCATCCTTCATAATCCTGAGAGAGGGTATCTAGACTTCGATGGGTAGGACTTCCTCCATGCCATACACCAAAGAGTAGGGTGTTTCCCCTGTCGACGTCCGTACTGAGGTACGGTACCCATGAAGAGTGAATAGTAACATCTCGTGCCAGTCTTTGTATGTCACCGTCATCTTCTGCACAATTTTTTTGATATTCTTGTTAGCTGATTCAACAGCCCCATTCATCTTCGGCCGGTAGGGAGAAGATTTATGATGCTCAATCTTGAACTGTTTGTAGAGCTCGGTGATTATTGTGTTATTGAGATTTGTACCATTGTTAGTAATAATTCTCTCTGAGACACCATATCGACAGATCAGATTGTGTCGGATGAACCGCGCCACGACGTTCTTGGATACTGTAGCAAAGGAAGCTGCCTCAACCCACTTCGTAAAGTAATCAATGGCTACCAGAATGAAGCGATGCCCGTTAGACGCAATAGGTCTGATTTCGCCGATCATATCAACACCCCACATTGCAAAAGGCCCGGGAGCCGTCAAAACATTCAGGGGAACCGGAGGTACATGCACCTTATCAGCATAGACTTGGCACTTATGACAGGTTCGAGAGTGCTGATAACAATCGGCTTCCATAGTGGACCAGTAATATCCTGCCCGTAGAATTTTCCTCGCTATGGTATGTCCACTGGAATGAGTTCTGAAGGTACCTTCATGTAACTCTGCCATGATCCTTTCTGCCTCGCTCTTGTCTACACACGACAGTAAGGTTGAATCATGGTTACTCTTATAGAGGATTCCATTACTGATGAAGAACTTCGCAGCGAACCTTCTCAGAAACTTCTTATCATTAACAGATGCCCCCTCGGGGTATTCTTGAGCCTCAAGATACCTCTTTACCTCGTGAAACCAGGGTTTATCTGCTACCTCTCCAGTGTCATTGTCACAACAATGTGCGGGTTTGTCCAACCTCTCGATAGTGATCCAGGGAGCTTCATTGTCCCACCTGACTTTGAACATAGAAGACATAGTAGCTAGCGCGTCTGCTAACTGATTCTCCTCTCTTGGGAAATGTTCAAAGGTTACCTCCTCAAAGTGTGGGAGCAATGTCAGTACATACTCTTTGTAAGGAATAAGATTCGGGTGCTTTGTATCCCACTCTTCTTTGATCTGACTTATTACCAGAGCGGAATCTCTGAATACTCTCAAGAACTTAATCCTCGGGTCAATAGAAGCTCGAAGACCCATGATACACGATTCATACTCCGCCATATTGTTGGTGTAGTTAAAACATAATCGGGCGGTGAACAGAGTATGATAGCCCTTAGGAGATATAATTACAGCGCCAATGCCATTACCCAATGCGTTTGAGGCTCCATCAAAATACATAGACCATCAGGATCCTTCCTCAGGTCCTGCATCCGGTCCAGGTTCTTCGTAATCAGCCACCAACATGATATTCTCATCCGGGAACTCAAAATTCATGGACTGGTAATCATCCACGGCCTGATGAGCCAAATTATCAGCCAATACACTTCCCTTAATTTCTTTTTGGGTTGTATAAGGTATGTCGTACTCAGTTAAGATCATTTTCCACCTTGCTATCCTTCGGGAGAGAGCGGGCTTCTCGAAAATATACTTGATCGGATCCATCTTTGATATCAACAAAGTAGTGTGAGTCAGCATATACTGTCTCAGTCAGCGAGCAGCCCATGCCAAAGCGCAACAAGTTTTCTCGAGCAATGAGTATCGGGTCTCACAGTCGGTAAACTTTTTTCTAAGGTATTAAATGGCGTGCTCTTTTCGACTAGACTCGTCATGCTTCCCCAGAACACACCCCATTGAATTGTCTAGCACTGTCAATTATAATATCCAAGGTTTTCCTTCAACTGGAGGCATCAAAATTGGTGGTTCTTGAAGGTATTCCTTGATTTTTTCGAAAGAGGACTGGCATTCATCATTCCACTTTACCACTTGATCTTTCTTCAGTAGCTTGAAGATTGGCTCACAAGTAGCAGTCAGATGTGAAATGAACCTGGCGATGTAATTCAGACGTCCCAAGAAACCTCTAACTTCCTTCTCTGTGCGGGGGACCGACATCTCTTGCATGGCCTTTACCTTTGCAGGGTCCACCTGAATACCCTTATCATTAACGATGAAACCCAGGAGCTTACCAGATCTTACCTCAAAGGTGCACTTGTTCGGATTCAACCTCAACTTGTATGTCTTCAGTCTGTCGAACAACTTTTAGAGATGATCAAGGTGTTCTTCCTCAGTCTGGGACTTGGCTATCATGTCATCAACATAAACCTCGATCTCGTGGTGAATCATATCATGGAAAAAGGCGACCATGGCGCGCTGATAAGTTGCCCCAACATTCTTCAACCAAAAAGGCATTTCCTTGTAACAGAAGGTGCCCGACTGTGTAACGAAGGTTGTCTTCTCTGTGTCTTCAGGAGCCATCTTGATCTGGTTGTATCCAGAAAAACCATCCATGAAGGAGAAGATATTGTGTTGCACGGTGTTTTCGACTAGAACATCAATGTGAGGAAGTGGGAAGTCATCCTTGGGGCTTGCCCTGTTCAGATCTCTGTATTCCACACACATCCGTACCTTACCGTCCTTCTTAGGTACCGGAACGACGTTGGCAACCCACTGCAGATAAGAAGTGACAGCTAAGAATCCTGCGTCGAACTATTTCATGACCTCTGCCTTGATTTTATCAGACATTTCAGGGTGCATACTGCGGACCTTCTGTTTTACCGGAGGGCAGTCTTCTTTAGTCGGTAGGCGATGTACCACAATATCAGTGTCCAAAACATGCATGTCTTCATAGGACCAGGCGAAGATCTCAACATAGTAGTGTAGCATCTGTATTAACCGTTGTTTGACACTAGGCTCCATATTTTCACCTATTTTAACCTCTTTCCTCTCTTCCTCTGTACCCAAATTCACTGACTCAATTGGCTCTTCATGAGGCTGTATGGCCCTTTCTTCCTGCTGTAATTGTCTAGTAAGTTCTCCAGGCACCTCACAATCATCCTCACCTTCTTCCTCGGCTTGGTTGATTGGATTTTTGAAGTCATAACTGGCAGTAGCAGAGCTGTTATCAATGGGATCCAGAGTGGATATGGATCTACAGTATGATACGTAAGTGTATGTAAGAGAATAGCTGTTTTTTGATAAAGTGAGAGACAGAAAAGAAAAACAAGGAGCGCAAAATTTGTATGCAATAAACGTCCAATTCTTTATTAATGATATATGAAATGACAAATAATAGCCCTCACAAGCAAAGCCAAGGTTCCTCGGGCAAGGCACCGGGCCGTAAAGTTTCAAATTTTTTATTACAAATCTTAAAACAAATGAGTCAATTACCGCGGAATAAAAGAAACAGGTATGAAGTCCCTAGCCGTCCAGTTATTCGGTCCACCGTTGGTTGTTAGGTAGATCCAGATGTCAATGTCTGAATCCTCTTCATTGTCTTCAATTGCATTAATTCCCTGATTGCTGATGTGTAGAGGAGGTCTTCCAGCCCGAGCGTGCCTAACAGCCCTTTGAGCCCCTGTAGTAAAGCCCAAACTAAATTTGTCAGTTTTGTGAGTGAAATTAGGGAGATGACCCCAATTGGTACACCCACCTTCTTCAACCACAGCCTTGGCGTCCTTGAGAGAAGCCATCTTCAATGGAGGTTTGCTGGTAGTAACTTCAGTTGATGCCAAGATCTGAGGGACCTCTTCGAAATTCTGACAAGGAGTTTCTATGAATTCCCCGTCCATCTCTACGTAGCGGAAGGAATTGAGGTGACTCACCATATATTCTTCTTCACCTTGCACTGTGACAATCTTTCCCTTCACCGGATACTTCATTATTTGATGGAGTGTGGAAGTAACTGCCCCAGCCTCATGGATCCAAGGACGACCCAGCAAGCAAGAATACGACGACCTGATATCCATTACGTAGAAGGTGGACCCAAAAGTCTGAGAACCCACTTTGACAGGGATGTCCACCTCCCCGTGAACCATTCTCTTCGATCCGTCAAAAGCCCTTACCACATTGTTACTAGGCTTTAGAGTCAAACCCTCACAATCCAAACGGTCCAACGCTTTCTTCGGCAGAATATTCAGTGAAGACCCGGTATCTACCAGCACATGAGCCATAGTGGTGCCCCTGCACTCAATCAAGACATGCAGAACATCATTATGCTTCCTTCCTTTCGGTGTCAGATCCGCATCTGAAAAACCCAGCCCATTGTTAGCAGTCAGGCTGGCCACACAATCTTTGAACTGATCTGCTGACGTTTCCTGCGGCACATGTGCAGTCTTGAGAAATGCAATCAAAGCCTTCGCCTGGGCTTCAGAACACAACAGCAGAGACAACATGGATATCTTTGATGGGGTCTTCCCCAACTGCTCGACCATGTTGTAGTCGCTCTTCTTGATGATTTTTAGTATCTCCTCCATTTCTTGCTTAGAGGCTTCCACAACAATTTTCTTAGGCGCCTCCTTCCGGAAAGGCTCACCTACAACCTCTTTGCCGCGGGTATTAGATGATCGTCGACTGGAGTAAGAACAGTAATAGTAGTTGATGTACTAGCAGGAACAACAGATGTAATGACAATGGGCTTGCTGACAGTCTTAGGGGAAATCTCGGGAGAGAAGACCCTTTCACTTCGGGTGATTTTGTTGGTTCCGACAATGTTATCGATATCAGGAACAATTTCTTTATCTTTCAGATCTTGTTTGATGCCATGATATTACACATCGGCACCATAATTCCAGGGGACAGCTTTATCAGAGACATACGGGACATGACCAGGAACAGTGATTATTAGTGGAGCAATTCTTGGAGCAGGTGTAATCCTAACAGGTCTTCTCGAGGAAACCTTGGAAGGATTGGCGGAAATGGTTATAATGGCAACGTCTTCAATTGGAATAACAGGAATCATAGTCTTCTTAAATAGAATCTCTTTGCTATCTATCAGGCGTTGAACACCTAACTTCAGCAAACGGAAACAAGAAGGTAGAAGCGAACACATGTGGCAACCTTCACCACAACCCAGAAATAAACCGACCAACAATAAATTCTTCTTTACAGTTAAGAGAGGAGTAGCAACTTCATCAACAGAGGTAACAAATAAATCAGCATCAATAGCATTAACTCCACGCCCGTGCTTAGGCATGGGAGCAGTTATGACATTCGGCTTCTTCGGAGCATCAAAATATATCTCCTTAGCTTCAATCAAGTCTTGTATTTTGTTTATCAGAGCCCAGCAGTCATTTGTATCGTGGCCAGGACTCTTAGAATGATAGGCACACCGGGAATTCAGATTATATCAGGGAGATGTAGTATTTGGATTCTTGGGAGCCTCTCTCATGGTTGCCAAGTTAGATCTTAGCAGATGAGGCAGAACTTTAGCCAATGTCATGTTGATGCGGGTAAACTGCCATTGTGTTATTTCCTCCCTTTGTTGATTGTTGCATTGTGGAGCAACTGCAGGTCTAGGTGTCATCACGACACTTACCGTCTGACGTTGCTCAGCCCTGTTCTAACCCCTCAGGATGTAGATGGCACTGGCCTCCTTCTTACTAGAAAAAGGCTTCTTTACTGAGCTTAAAGAGGCATCCTTCTATATTTTTCCGCTTTGGATCCCAACTTCTACTCTTTCCCCTGTTAGGATCAACTCGGTGAAACCAGCTGATGAACTGTCGATTAATTGATTAAAAAATGGACCTGATAGCGTTCCTAGAAACATATCAACCAACTCCCTATTAGACAAAGGGGGTTGAACTCTCCCAGCCAAGTCTCTCCATTTTTTAGCATAATCTTTAAAACCTTCACTTGCACCCATGGACATACTCTGAAGTTGAGTACGAGTGGGAGCAAGGTCGGCATTATACTGATACTGCTTGTAGAAAGCAGCAGTAAGATCTTCCCAGTTTCGAATATTTTCTCCCTCTAGCTGGTAGAACCATTCAAGTTGAGTCCCTGACAGACTATCTTGAAAGAAGTGAACCCATAGATTTCTATCAGCTGTGTGGGGCTGTATCTTCCTGACATAAGAACGAAGATGGAGTTTTGGGCAGGACACCCCATCATACTTAGAAAAAACTGGAGCTTTGAACTTCTGTGGGATGACCACTCCCGACACCAATCCCAATTCTTCGAAATCTAGTCCAGGTATCCTCTGAACTTCCATGGCACTCAGACTGTATTCTAACTGCTTGTATCTATCCTCAGCAGGAGGATATTGCTCATCATTATAATCAGTATCATTGTCAGAGATTGCAGGACTAGGGTCCTTCTTTTCTTCCTGATTCTCCCCTTCCTTGGATGAAGAGGTCAGATCAGTTTGTCGCTTCAACCGCTCTCCAAACCTTCTGCCCATATTCAGAATACCGACAACCTTCTTCTTCTTTTTTCTTCTCTTTCAGAATAAGGGCTTTCAGATCCTCCTTCCCTTTTTCCAGACTTATGAACATTTGTTGGAATTGGGCGTTCTGTGCCTGAAGATCTTTGATGGCTTGATCAGAAGACATTTCTGCTGAAATAAACAGCGAATAAGATGAGAAACCTGTAGTGGTACCTATAATGATGTGTATGATAATGGGATGCGCATGTAATGATTTCAAAGACTTTGGGAATTTTAAATTTTCAAACCAAAATAAACAAAAACTTTATTAGCTTAAATTTGAAGGTTCAAAATGCCTTTAAGGCGTTACAAATAAGTAAATAAAACAAATCTAAAACTATAAAAGAAAAATCAAAAGTCCCATGGATGCTTTCTCTTTGTGCTGATATAATCATTGAGCACTCTTTCTTCTTGGAGCTGCCTGGTGAGCTTTAAAACCTTCCTCTCTTGATCATGGAACTGTTTCCTGTAAGTATCCCGCTTATTCTTCAGCTAAATCCAATACCTCTCTAACTCCCCAAGATCAGTGGGCATGTAAGGATAGAGAATCGTGTAAGGAATGCCTTCTTCAGTAGTGGGCTCCACAATCACTGGTAATACGGCCACATAAGGCATCATAAGCTTCTGGGCACGAGCTCGTACCCATTGGAGGTAAGGCTCCATAGGAATGGAAGTCTTTGGTCCCAAATCTTTCGTGTCAAATCTGTTTACCATGCCCCAAGCTCGTATGAACCTCCGTCGATACTCATTAACATCATCCTCATAGTTGAATACAATGCCCTCAATAAGTAACTCATGGGTACCATCCCTTCGAGCATGAACAAATTGTTGCAAAGCTAGACAAGGATTGTAAGTTATACCCCCTTTGATACCAAGTAATGGGACATTAGGGTACTCCCCGCATCGGTCAATAATAGCAATGTCTTTCATAGCTCGGGAACACCAAAGAATATTCGTATGAGCGAGCGACATTATCCTTTGCGACCAACCCAAACCTTCTTCGTTCTTTGGTACAAACTTAGGGAGGTGAGAAATAAACCACCTCGACAGCAACGGCATGAAGCACATAAGAGTCCCTCTTCTCTTCATGGTACGAGTATGGAGATTGTGCACAATATCTCCAAGCAAGGTAGGCACAGGGTTGCGAGAAAGGAAAATCTTAATAGCATTCACATCTACAAAGGAGTCCGAATTAGAGAAGAGAACTAAACCATAGATAAGAAGATCCAAGACCTCCTCAAAAGCCTGAAAATCCATATCATCCCAGAATAGCTGAGCCTTGTCTATCAGAAATTTGGGTAGAAAACCCTCGACTCCGCTTCGAGTTTCCCAATTGGATACCACGTCGGCCCATTTCAAATGCAAAGCTGAGGCAATGACTTCTGCCTTAGGAACTTCTTCTATACCTGTGAAGGGTACCTATTCAAGAATAGATATGCCCAATAGCTGAGAGAATTATTCCAAGGTGGGTACCAACTGATAATCTGGAAAGGTGAAACAGTGATGCTTAAGATCGAAGAATTGAAAAATTACGCTCATCATCTGTTCATCAAAGTTTGAAGTAACCAGGCTGAGAAGTTGATCGTGTCTCTTAATGAAAGTAGAAGTTTCAGAAACTCTTGATACTAGCTCTTTGAGTTGGGAAGCTATCTTCATAAAGCTGATTTGGATAGTATTTCTACGCACGGAAGCCATGATCTGCAAAACAGAACACAGATAAATTCCCTTGGTCTTTGAAATGGTTAGTGCAATGAAGCATGAATGCCATGTTATGATGCATGATGTCATGATAAACCACAGGTATAGCAAACACAGGTATTGCAAACACAGTCAAATCACACAAAGCCCTTAGGTTTAAGGCTTGCATGAGGTCAAAGGTAATACCCTCTTGAAGTTAAGTTGGTTTCAAACCTATCCTAGAAAATTAATCGGGTTCTAGAGGATCTCAATATCACTGACCATCCTTTATTGGACATGGTTTCATCTCACGCAATCTTTTCTTGCAGCCGAAATATTCTGAAAGTATGATCTCAATGAGTGTATCATCGAGTATCAACCAATCCTCAGCTCTACACCGAGGTCAGCTATCTCGCTACAATCTAATGGCCAAGTTGTTCAACTAAGGTTCTAAGGTTCGTTAGTACTTCACGACACCATGCAGCGGCCCCGTATTCTCCTCGTTTCAACACAAGGGATACTGGTACCAACCAAAGTGCCACACCAACGTAGCTACTGCTTCAACTGTATCGGTCTATGTTGTACAGTTCCCTCACAGTCTATTGCTACTTACCTAATGAGTGCCCCCAGATCTGGGTATAGGATCTATAGTAACCCCAAACAAAACCCTCAAAAATAAAGCAAACAAAGCAATCAAGAGAAGCAATTTTAATGACCTAGATCCTAAGGTATACACCACTTATAAATCCCCAGCAGAGTTGCCAGTTCTGTGATACGGTGGCATAACCGACTGTTTAATACTGGTTTGCATTTTGTATTCGCAAAATGTTGTGGTAAGCAAGAGTCGCCACCAACTTTTATTTTATCCAATCAGGAAAAGGAAAAAGGTACAGAAAAAAAATCCTTTTTCGAGATTTTGAGTACGGGGGGGGGGGGGGGGGGGGGGGTAGATTATAGAAAGGGAACGTGTTAGCACCCTTTCTATCCATGGTTTTCCATGGGCTCTTAGGTACTTGCTCATTTTTAAATTGCTTGTGCTTGTGTGCTTGTTTTTGAAAAATGTTTTACTTCGTGATAACCCTTGTATCAGTCCTCAAGGGTGTGATGAAGTTGGTTTGAACATTTGTTTGAAAAGTGTAAGTGTGAAAAGTTTTGATTTGAGCAAGTACCTACTAGAATCTACCCACTCGAAAAAAGATCGTTTCTATTCTTGTTTCCTTTAGACAGAGCTATCCTACTATTGATAAATAGGTAGCACCGTCGTTGAAATTTGTAAGGGTCAATTCGAAAGGGACGTACAGTCACTAAAGCAATATTAGGACACCTTAGTAGTAACCCTAGAGTCTTAAGATCTTTTCGAGGCAACATTTGAACGGGACAATTTGATCTCTTTAGACGGGAGGGCAACCACTAAGACACCCTATGCTTAATGATCGTTTACCGAAGGAAACCGAAGTGAGAGTATACCCTAAGAGTGAATATGTGCGAGTGATTTATTTTCAGCTTATTATCTTTGCACATTAGGGTTTTCTAACCATTTTAATTTTGTCATGCATTCTTGCCATACAATCCTAAACATACATCTAACAGTTAAGCGTTTTGCAGAAAGTAAAAGCGGAAAAAAAAACCTACGCTTATATGCTTTGACAGTTACATAATTGTCGTTGACAGTAAATAAAGTTGCGGAAATTTAAAATTCCTAATTAAAACTATTACATCCTCAAAACAGCTACAAAAATAATAAAAGAATTAAATGTGCGCGGTAAGTTAAATGCGAGGCGATTAGGGTTTTGAAGCTTTGACTAATCCTACTTGCGATTGATTAAAAAAAATGTTTTTTGTCATGTTTTGTTATTTGAGAAAATAATGGAGAATTAAATTAAAAGAAAATCCTCAGTCCTAATTTATATTAATTTTTGAAAATAAGTTAATTAATTCTAAACAACCTATTTTTGTATTTTTGTTTTATTTGAGAAAAAAGAGAAAAATTAAATCAAGAGTTAACCTAATTTTCTAATTTAATTTTAATTGTGAAAAACAAATTAAAGTTACCCTAATTTAAATATTAATCTAATTAATTAACAAAATTAAATTTAATAAGAAAACAACTAAATCTAATTTTTTTGAACTTTTTTATTTTTATGATTTAATTAAAACTGATTTTAAAAATAAAATAATTAAACAAATTAAAAGATAAAATAAAAATAAAAAGAAGTTAAGAATTGGGCATGTGTTGAATAACAATGCTGGGGGTGTCAATCTGAATATCTTTGGCCCATTAAGCTCCCAAGCCCAGTCAGCGCTGTATCCGGTGTAATGTTGACTTTGTTGTGCATCCTACTCTTTCCTTGCAGGCGTTGGATCTTGGCTGGAGATGGATCTCATGGTAAGATCTTGAGTTGTATGATGGATGGTTAGGAATGTGGTGCACCTGATCATATGAGAAAAAATAATAGAAAGAAAATGTTTGGACCTGGGATCGTACCCAGGTCCTTATGCTCGCCTACAGTGATGCTTTTCCAGCTGCGCTACCATATTTTTTGTTCATATAATAGAAACAAAACAATATAAGCAAAATAAACAATGGATTCAGAAAATGCGCGCAAAATTTAAATCAGCCATTCATGGGTTTCCACGCATCATCTTCTTCGCTGCAACCGTCGTATTAGGTAAAAGACTTATACCTACGGACGTTTGTTGTAACTACAGCCCCGCACAATTCAAAAATTTCATACGAGCATAATAAATCTATTGTGATAGTACCAATCAACTCGTCTTGGCCTCACGAGTATCATGGTACTTGATTCATGGCCCAATTTTTCCTGTACACAAAGACCCTAAATTGCAAACATAAACCCTAACAATGGCAACGACATGTAGAGGATTCAAAAACGCAATTAAATAATACAGTTAGCTTGCAAACATGATATTAATCACAAATATGACAATTAAAATTGCTAATGATGCAAGAATTAGGATAATCGATTCTGGAAAAAAACACAAACCGTGTGAGTTACAGTTGGTGTTTCTGGGTGCTTCAAGCCTTGCAACTGATCCAATTGGCTTCTGGGAAGGTCCAAGAATCGAGTAGTAGCGTTGGAATGGTATGAATTGATCTCTAAATGCAAAAACGATCCAACACTTTTTGTCACTTTTTTGGAATTTGGTTTGGTGTTTTCACGACTGCTAGACCCTTGTCTTTGATCTGGAATTGTTCACTATATAACCTAGAGTGAATTAGGTTAACAAACATGGACTAAATCTTTGCATTTATCCAAGATTTGGTTTGATTTGCAAGCTATATGATATGTTGCTATTTTGAGCCAAATAATGCCTTTCTTGTACCAATTGACCTTGATTCGACTTGATCTTGTTAACTCAGCATATCTTGATTGCCAATTTGTCAAAAAAACAAATCAAATCATATCTTTGTTAATTTTCATCATTTATTTAATTTAATTCACTTTTTAATTAATGAAAAATCAAAATAAATTGAAAAATGAAGCACATAATGGGTGAGTGAACATTTGAGTCGTGGATCACATTATAATTTAGGTGCAAGCATAAAAATTTGGGCCCATTTAGCAAAAAATGCAAATTTGAGCATATTTGACTTTTGGCAATTTTGCAAAAATGGTCAACTTGGCCCATGCATAACTCTCTCAGTTTTTCCCCTATAGAGGTGTTCTTGGACTTTTTAGAAATCTTAGGATGTCCTCTAAACAACCCTTTTGGTCTTATCTCAATTGAGTCTTCCATGTTCATGTATGAAGGTTTGACCCAAAAGGTGTTTTTGTTGACTTTTCAAAAGGACCTATAATGTAAAAATTCATATCTTTTTGTGAGTGCATATTCTGGACTTGGGAGCTGAAGATGAATTGTAGGGAATTGCATCCTATTAAAAATGAGCTTTGGATGGGTCATTTATAATAAAGTATGAGAAAGTTATGCTTGGTCAAAGTTGAGTTGACTTTTCCTATATAACCCTAATTTAGCAACTTTTGGGTTTTGATGAATTGTGAGCAGTCCTTGAGGAATCATGATCAAACCTTGATCAAATGATGGATAATACTTCAAAATAAGGATGTTTACCAAAAATCTTGAAGTTTGACTGTATGTGGGCCACAATTGACTTTTGACCTATTACAGTTGATTTTCAGGCATATGAACAATTGACTGAGCAAAATTCTTCTGCAAGCCTTGAAACTTGACATGGATGATCTTGGGGACATATTAGGACCTTGGGAAGCATTTGAGTCCTTTGTGGTTCACACATATTGATGAAGATGGAAACCCTAATTTGAGGTATACTGTCTTAGGAAAGAGTTTGTCTGGTCAATTCTTGAACTTCCTTGAGCAACTTGGGGACCTCAATTGACATGTATTGAGTAAAATGAGAGGGAAAAATTTGGGGTACAACAATATCGTTATCAAGCAGGTGTACGATGATAGTGCTCTCAAGCGAACCTGTGATCTTGAGTTACCTTTGCTTACCTTGACCTAGTTTTCACCCGTGAGTGGGGAGGGACTTAATTATTACAGGTACAGATGGTGACTATGTTCTGATGGTAACTATTGTGTTATGTCGGTGACTATGGTTCTTTGGTTATGTTTTGGACCTTTGATCCTGATATATTCAACTTGGCCAGAGATTATACAAAGGTTATGCATGGTACTTGGTTCTGTTGTGTTCTGAAATTGCTGTCGAATCTTTGATCTTGTGATATCCGGATTATTCAGCAGATTTATACAGCAATTATCCAGAGGATTGTACAGTTGCTATGCTGAACTTTTGAACCTATGATTTTGCACATGCATCATAACATATTTACCTTTTACAAAAGAAATGTGTAAAAAAAATGTATGCATGAAAAAGTTAACACGCATGTTCTTCCTATTTCCAAGGAATCGTGCTTATGAACATTATGTTGTATTTGTCCATCTCTTACTGGATCAAAATTGAAATTGAAAGCACGTGGGTCCCTTGAAAATGATTGAACATGGCATTGCATCCACTTATTCACCTCATGCAACTTCATCCATTCATAACAGGTACTCAAGATGGGGAATTCTTATTCAGGCCCAATATTTTCTCTTCAAAATTGTGAATCGTAACTTCTCACCGCTCCGTTATCCGAAAAATCCGTGGAATAACTTCGTGGGGAGTTTGATGAGATGAAAAAAATCAGATGAGGTTTTTTATCATGGAAATACAGGTCTTGGCCCATGGTCAGAAATCCTTAAAGGATGAAAGATAACCAGTTAGAGACTCATTCGAGTCAGATATGGAAGTTCTGAAGACAATGTCAGCAAGGGAAGGAGATCCTATATATGGTGTTGCTACAGAAGCTGTCATTCATCCCCATCCTAGGGGATATTTTTTTCAAATCGAGAGATACATTGTAGGTCTCATCCAGAACTTCATGTTCCCGGATTTCTTGCTAGCAGCTAGTTTCTGGTCTCCAAGTGAACCCATGGGATAAAATTTATCAACAAAGATAGAAAAAGCTTGAGAAGCAGGTTGATACAATCTCAATACCTTGTATCCAGTTACTTCCTTGTGTGTTGAGAGCTCAATTGATTAAGCTCATGCTTTGGGTCATCTTCCCACAAAATTTTCTCTTGGTTTCAATGCAAATGCTAGATGTGTCTCTCATTCTGGGGTACCTGGTTATGAAATTGAAAACTGCAAGGGGTTAAAATATGAAGTTTGGCACTTGTTTGGCTTCTTTTCCAAGGTTCAGTCCATGTTTGGAAAATTGTTCCAAACCCTTTCTCCTCGACTGAGTGCCTCTTCTGTGTAGTAGAAGGTGAGGTGATGCTTTTGCGATGAAAAAGTATAAGATATCGAGATCTTGGACATCTGTTGGTGTGTAGAAGAAAAATACCCCAAAGGTCGAATTCTACATTCAGAGTTTAGGTTCTTCTGTGTAGTAGAAGATTATTTGTTAAAGCTTATGAATTTTGCTTCTGTGTAGTAGAAGACAGAGACTCTTTTGTGAAGTAGGAGATTCTCCGTGATTCGGTTGCTATAACTTCTCTCTTGTGAAGTAGGAGATGAAGTTTACTTTCTTCTGTGTAATATAAGATTCTTTGTTACATTTTCTGGATTTTTCTTCTGTGTAGTAGAAGACGATGCTTCTTTTGTGTAGTAGGAGATGCTCCAGAATTCAACGACTGATTTTCTCTTCCATGTAGTAGAAGATGGTTGGCATTTCTTCTCTTTGGTAGAAGATACTTTGTGATGCAGTTTATGCAAGTTTGCTTGATGAAGCATTCATCACATACGGTGAGGGAATTCGAAGTGATTACCATGCTTAGGAACTTAGCCATTTAGCTGAAGGTTGTAAGCCATTCGAAGATGAGATGCAAGACCTGCTTGATGAAAAATCCATCATTCTCACACTAATTGGTCAGATTTGAAGTCTCCTTTGACTCATTAAACATCAAGACTGTCGGAGCATCGACTGAAGCAACAAGTCCATACAGAGATTAGTCTCCTCAACATGGAAAATTCAAATTACATTTGCATTCTCCTTTGTAATCGTTCTTGTTTGGTTCAGTACTTTCTTGTATGCGAAATTTTCTTATTCTTGAATATTAATCATAATGCATTGAATATGTTTGTCTTAAATTAATCCATTCGTATTTACTCTTAAATGTTTTATTATGCTTTTTTATATCTAACTCTTGTCACAAAAGAAAAGCAAAAAACCTCTAGAGGGAGGATGGTGAGTGATATACCAAAATTTCAAACAGTGTCCTTTTGAATAAAAACCCTGCTGACGATGTACATGCCTTCTTTCAATTCCTAAACAACGGAGATATAAGGGAAGTAGACACTTGTTAACCCCCATTGAGCCTTGTAGTAGGAGTTTCTTTCTTATCAGGAAAAAAACCCTCACAATTAACCTGGGGCAGGGTAGATTTCAGTTAATCTGATCGAGCGTTCAAAACTCATCAAGAGTGCACATCAAAAGATACAATAATGGTTATCCATCAAAAGGCTGAGGAAATTCAAAACCACAATGGTTAACCCTCATATATCAGCAGTGTGGGTCAAAGAGAATGATACCATAATGGTTATCTCTCGCACATCAGGAGGTCAACAGATGGCGATACAACGATAATTATCCCTCGTCTACCAAAGACTTAGGTAGTCACAATCACCTCCAACAAGACGAAAATGACTCGAAGTCACACGACTGGTTCAAACAAAAATAAATGATGGAAGAAAGAGACAAAAAGCCTTGCTAAGTCGAAACTTGGAAAACAAGTCGCTTAGGCAAAAGTTAGGGCACCCCGTTGGACTTCAGAGTAAAGATCAAAAAGAATTTGTTCAGGAAAAAGTTAGGGAAAACAAAAATAAAGCGAAAAGCGAAAAGGATTACAAAAGATATCCTTAGCAAAGAACAAAATCGTGTGATCAGACACCAAGAATGAAAGAGGTGAGTAACTGTTGTGTCTAAAAAACCTCGTTTGACTCTTCAACCACCATAACCTCTTTTTGAGAGATGAATGCTCGCATCAAGTTAACTGAATGTAGGAATGGAGAACATCACAGAGAATGGGTGGGCACCAAATATTTTGAGCCTTAAATCCTTTTTTCTAAAACCGTAAACCAGGCTACGTTACAACCCTGAAAATTCCTAACTGAAGCATGGGTTAACTCGAAAGTGCACTGTAATGAGAATACGCTAATCTGAATTCTAGGAGGCTTGCTAAAACATTTGAGTTGGTATTACACCATCTTTTTTACTTTCTTTTGTACATGAAAAATTAAATGTTTTGACACATTTTCAATAAAAGTTTTTAAACTTCAAGACAAACATGGGCTTTTCATTAGAACTATCATTCTTAGAATAAACATTATTTGCATATGAACAAGTGCTTAAACATCAAGTGAGCTTGCATAATGAGCATCATATGGAAGTTTGATTATCTTGGGGGACAAATTGCTTCAATGATGTGTTAAAGCGCAAATCATTTGTGAGAATGATCTTAATCTGGGGCAGACCTTCTATTGACTCTGTTGAGTAAAAGGAACACCAGTTTAAGAAATTATCTGAAGCAGGTTGCAAAAGTTATTGTCCAGAAGTATCTGTCGGGAAATGGTGCATTATTTTCAGTTGGTCCCGAGGGGCCGATTTCTTCAAGTATCTGATTGGAGAACAAAGTGATTCAAGTTAAGAAGCATGGTTGTGGAGTATCCTACTTTCAAGACGTAAGCCAACCACCCTAAGGTTGTATTATCTTCGAAAATACTTAAGTTTCTCATCCCTCGGTGAGCACGAGATGAAGAAAAGGTTTGTCAAAATTCTATTGATCAGGGACAAGCATGTTAAATACTCTGTTGAGTAAGTGTTCAGTTGATCTGGGGAACTCAAGTCGAGATTTGATCCCTCAAAGTACATCCAATCTGGGGCAGTTACACCAAGATTCAAAGAATTTCTCAAAGTTCTGAGTAATCAGGGGCACTTGCCCAAGCATGGTTCAAACTATATCCAACTTTGGTTATCCAAAAGCCGTGTTTCAAAGTTCATAATATTGGGGTTGTTTATCTTTATGGTACAAATCTCATGAAGTCCCCTCGAAGCATTTTTTTCAAATTCCCTACAGACTGGGGCAAGAAATTATGCAGGGGCATTTTCTTATCTTCAAGGTTTGATCAGATCAAGTACAAGTG
The DNA here is from genome assembly GCA_948472305.1 of Vicia faba. NCBI lineage: Eukaryota > Viridiplantae > Streptophyta > Magnoliopsida > Fabales > Fabaceae > Vicia > Vicia faba. The sequence goes on from OX451738.1 coordinate 35,540,925, forward strand.
GGGGCTAAACAATTTGTGAATTTGAGAAGCATGTCGAGAAGTCAGGATTGTTATCCTCAGCTCATCAGAGACTTAAGTCCATTTATTGATGTTCCTTCATCAGAGATCAGGATTATTATCTTCAATTAAAGTGTGGATCATTATTCTCAGTAGGATACAAGCAGAAATGCAAAGAGCATGTGATGTTGTTACCCATACAAGGTTCATGATGGAAATGTTGTTCCCTATGAGGACGCCTTTCCCCAGTAAAGGATCCATTGCTACTTGACAAAGGTATGTCTCCTAAGGGATTTCTCTTCAGAGATTTTATTTCCTCGGCAAAGCATTCCTCAGTTATCTGCAAGAGGAGAATGGATCTCCTCCTCAGAAATTCAGAAGCTGTTTGAAGTCAAGAAGATTTCTTTTTAGTGGACTGCAATTTATTTTTGCAGCATCTTCTCCAAAGTCCATTTTTCAGTGGCATTCCTCCTCGGAGTTGACATGATGAAGTTGTAATCTTACATCGCAGTTTTTACCCAGTGGTTGGAAGTTCAAATTGTTTATTCTTTAATGAGTTTTCCATTCCACACACGGGGCATATCACCATGATTTTCCTCTTTGCAAGTATTGTTGTCTTTTATGACAAGAAGCATAACAGCAAGTGAATCAAGAAAAGTTTGTATGTGACCAACATGAGGATTTCTGTAGAATGGGATCCAATTTCCCTAGTTAATGCTCACCTCTGATCAAAACAGAATCACTCATCCCTAGTAAAGGCGTACTCTCGCCCATACAGAATTCCTAACCCCCATTGGAAGCATACCCATGCGTAATCCCCACTGAAGTCAGCACTATTGATGAGAGTTTGTTTAAGAGTTTGTTCTTCCAGAGGGCTTATCTCCGAAGAAATGCATTTCAACAGGTCTTGTATAATCTTCTTCTTCAGCGTAGTCTACTTTACTTCAACAAATCTTGTAAAGATCATTTCATTAGATTGTATATCTTTGTTATATCCCCTTGAAGTCGATACTCTACGACTTTGTGGCTGGTATTTATCCCCCTCGTGAGGTTGTCGTTCATCGTCTCTATGAAGTTCGTATCTTTTATCCCTAGGGAAGTTTTCCCAAGTCAGGTTTTCTTGAAGAGATGTTTGATTAACATGTTTGTTATGCCCAGTAGAGCAAGTCTCCAGTTTTTCTGGAACGATGTGTATAGACGAATGTCGTTTATGGTTCTTTTACCCCCAATGATGGAGTATTACTGAAATATTTACTCGGTGGAGTTCTTAACCTCGAGCTTATGGTTCAAAGACGCCATTCTTTTCCTCAAGTGAAGATTGTTACCCTCGACGGTATTATTCCCTGTATGGCCTGTGTAGAATTCTTTTATTCAAGAATTTCTATGATTCCCCAACCAAAGTCATTTTTAATTGTGGACTTACATCAGGAGGTCCCAATTCCTAGAAATGTTATCTTTATCCCTGGAAAGAGATGTTGGATTCTTTCCCAGGAAGTTGAGAGTTGGAACAGAGTTAAAAATTCTCCCCAGTAAAGGCGTACTCTCGCTCGAGTATAATTTCTCCTTCTCAGTGCAGTCTGTTCCTTTCTAGGTTTTCCTGGAAGAATCGTTTTATTCACCAACCGGAGATTTTTTGGTATACTCCCTTTGAAATTGACATTCTATGTTATCCCCAGTGAGGTTTGCGCTTATTATCCCCATGAAGTGTGCATTCTCCTACTCAGTGAGGAATGCACTCCCTCTCTCTCCAACGCGGCTTGCCTATATCAGATTTCTTAAAGAGATCATGTTTTCCTATGGGAGATTCTAATTTGATAACCTCATGAGGATGACCATCATTCGCAGTAAAATGATTTCTGCTCCCTAGTATAGAACTTCTTGCTGGTTTGAATTTTGCAGAGATGGCTACACCCAGTGCAATGGATATTGTTGATGTTACCATCTAACGTTTTTTTGGATCCCCATGAATGTAAGAGGCAATCTTTATCCCCGTTCGAAGTCGAATTTTGAAAACCTGTCAAACTAAGGTACCTATCATTCCCCTATGAAGCTAGCTTTCTCCCCCTAGTGGGGCATGTGTTTTGTCTCTCCAGTGTGGTGTATATGGGAATTCCAGTCATGACTCTTTCATCCTTAGTGATAGAAGATTTTATCGAGATATCCCTAGTGTAGTTTTTATCCCAAGACGTTTGTTTCTTCCCCAAGTGAAGATTTTCCCCCTCGATAGTGTTATCCCCAATGTGCTTTAAGAAATTCTTTTTATTTAAGAATTTCTATACTCCACAGTAGAAGTTATCTTCATCAAGAAATTCTACGTAAGAAAGTTGCCATACCCAGCGAAGCTCTCCTATTTCTAACTAAAGATAAAGAATTTATTTCCCCAGGAAGTCTGGAGTTTGATCAGAATTCAAGATTTCCTTTGAACTGCAATTTATTTTTGCAGTATTTCTCTTCGGAAAGTTACTTCCTCAGTGATATTGATCTTTAGAGGTTGGTGGTTCTGAATCTCGGTTCCCCATCAAAGTTTCAAATTTCATTTTTTGTACAGAAGATCAGATGTGCAAGATAATCGTTCGGAAGTTCATTGTCTTCTCAGCAGCCGATTATTGACGTGCTTTCCCAGTGCATTACTGAACATGCATTATTACATTGCATCTACCAAAATGCGTAGCATTCCCATTGTATGGGGCATTATGCTAAAAAAATTCAAACATTCATAAGTATAAGCCAATTGTGTTTACTTGCAGTAACTAGATTGTTATGCGCTTAGATTTGAATTATCTCCACAGTAAGCTTTGGGTGATCCTATTCTGTTTCCCTAACAGAGTATGTCGGGTCATTGGTATCTTCCATTTCCCCAGTAAGTCGTGGTTTTCTCTTGCCCTTGCAAGCCTTTGGTTATTTCACTCGTGTTTGCTTTGCCATCAGAGTGCAAGTAAGAGGCGGTGTATAGACTTTCTTATTTCTCAAGTATTTGAGTATCCATACTTGGTGTGTGGTAGTTCAGATAATTTCCACTCTTGAAGAATTACACCCTGCCTTTGGCCTGGGGGATTTTGTGGTTCTTGCGTATTTGCAATCTCTTAAAGCCCAACGCGTGTTGGAAATCCTTGTTTAGAGTCCCCTTTGGCTGGTCACTTTTCTTTGTAAGTTCGCCTTCGATCAGCATTCTATCCAGAGTCGATGTCTATGGGTATCCCCAGAAAGTCTGCCTTTGGTCAGTGTTATCTCTCTAAAAGTCTATCTTTAGTTAGTTTTATTTTCATCGGTGGGTCCACCTTTGATCGTTGTATCTTGTTTAGGTTCTGTTTTGATCAGTTCCTTCTCTTTGGTTTATCCATTTTGATCGGGTTTACCTTCTGTTAGCTTAGCTAACATTTTTCGGTTAGGTTATGTTTTGATCATTTTCTTCCCTTGTTTAGGTTTTGTTTTAATCAGTTCCTTCTCTTTGGTTTATCCATTTTGATCGGGTTTACCTTCTGTTAGCTTATTAAACATTTTCGGTTAGGTTATATTTTGATCATTTCCTTCCCTTGTTTAGGTTTTGTTTTGATCAGTTCCTTCTCTTTGGTTTATCCGTTTTGATCGGGTTTACCTTCTGTTATCTTAGCTAACATTTTTGGTTAGGTTATGTTTTGATCATTTCCTTCCCTTGTTTAGGTTCTGTTTTGATCAGTTCCTTCTCTTTGGTTTATCCATTTTGATCGTGTTTACCTTCTGTTATCTTAGCTAATATTTCCGATTAGGTTATGTTTTGATCATTTCCTTCCCTTGTTTAGGTTCTGTTTTGACCAGTTCCTTCTCTTTGGTTTATCTGTTTTGATCGGGTTTACCTTCTGTTATCTTAGCTAACATTTTCGGTTAGGTTATGTTTTGATCATTTCCTTCCCTTGTTTAGGTTATATTTTGATCAGTTCCTTCTCTTTGGTTTATCCGTTTTGATCGGGTTTACCTTCTGTTAGCTTAGATAACATTTTCGGTTAGGTTATGTTTTGATCATTTCCTTCCCTTATTTAGGTTCTGTTTTGATCAGTTCCCTCTCTTTGGTTTATCCGTTTTGATCAGGTTTACCTTCTGTTAGCTTAGCTAACATTATCGGTTAGGTTATGTTTTGATCATTTCCTTCCCTTGTTTAGGTTCTGTTTTGATCAGTTCCTTCTCTTTGTTTTATCCATTTTGATCGGATTTACCTTCTGTTAGCTTAACTAACATTTCCGGTCAGGTTATATTTTGATCATCCCCTTGCCCAATATGAGCCTGTTTTGACCAGTCTCTTTCCATATATGTCTAATTTGACTAGACATGTATATTTTTTATCCTCACTAGGTTAACTACTCGTGACACCTTTCTGTTTGGTTAAGTTCACCTTTTCCTGGTGTATTGTCCGTTGGTTAAGTCCACTTTTTCCCGGTGCGCTTTCCGTTTCTTAGGTTCATCTTTGTTGGATGTTCCTATCTTTGATAAAGTCTATCTTTTCCCGACATTCTTTTCCCAGTTAAATTCACCTTTTCCCGGTGCGCTTTCCATTTTATTAGGTTCACCTTTGTCCGGTGCGGTTTCCATTTTGTTAGGTTCATCTTTGCCCGATGTTCCTATCTCTGATGAGTTTTGCCCTTGCCCGTCATACTTTCCATTGTCAAGTTTTGTATTTTCTCGACGTTTCTTTGTTTTGGGAACCAAAAATTTCAAGAGTGCAAATTGCCGGGTTCTTTTAAGTATTTAATCTTCTTCCACCTTGAAATTTCGAAAGGCTAGCGCCAATCTCACCTTCAGGTTTAAGGCGATTAAATAGGGGCAGCTGTTGCACCCCAAAATTTGCCCTCTTTGTTTTAATGTTGATTGGCTTATACTTTGTTTGTATATACACATGCATGCATATCATTGGTTCCGTATTTGTGAAATCAAGTTATTTGATCAACACAACAAAGCTCTCATAATTTTTCAACGCATGTTTGAGTTGTGGAAGATTTGGGTGTTTTCGGTGAATTTAAAACAATGCGAATTTGAAACAGTGTTTTGACTGATCAGAGTTTGAAAAAATCGCATCTCCAGCTTGGAATGGTGTTTTGGGTTGATCCATGAGGTTTTGAAACCGTATCTATGTTTTCTTCAATTTTTGGGTTCGGACCAAAAGCTAATTCGCAAAGGAAAGTCTCCGAATACGCGGTTCTTTTGGAAGTTATTTGGTGAAAAATACAAAGAAAAATGTGCTGAAAGTGCAGTTTTCGCACACTAAAAAATGTATAACTCGAAGACCGTTTATCGTTTTGAACCCGTTCCAGTGGCCAAAATTATTTCTTGATATCACCTACATTTTGTATCTCACGGTCGGAAGCTAGTTCTACCCAGAGAGTCTTCGAATATATGAATTTATCAAATATGTTCGTACAAGAAAATTGTGATAAATGTTCACCTGCTTCATCTTCAGAAAATCATAACTCCGCCGATTCTTATCGTATCGAGCTGGTTCCAGTGGAATTGGTTCAAAAATTTAGTTGGCTAAATATTACTTTCAGCTTTCTTATTCGAACGGTATCATGAAGGCCTTCGTTTTTGGTCCAAAACGCGCGCAACACATTTGAAAATCCTGAACCGAGAAATATTTTCATCTGAAATGAAACTTCAAAAAATCGTAACTAAATTACCGTTTATCCGATTGAGCCCATTTTCGGACAGGAGTTTGTTCACAATGTAGGCTACATTTTAGGTTCACATTTCAACTTCTAAATACGCACCGAGATTCCTGTGAATTTTCCCAGAACGTGTCGCACTCAAGTGAATTAAAATTCTGCATTATTATTTATAGATATTTGAGGCCCATTAACCAAATTCACTCACATAAGCCCATACTATATATTCTTTTTACTCCAATTTCTCTCATAACTCACCAATCTCCACAAACAATCAAAAAATTTCTCTCAGTTCTCTCAAAGATCAAATTAAGGTTCTACACCTTTTTCATCAAGAACACAACAACAACTTCATCAAGATCCAAAAGTCAAGATCAAGAGCAATTATTCTCTGATTGTTGATCTGTTCATTGTGATCTCTATACCTAAGCCTCCTCTTCACTTCTATCAGTGAGTTTTCTTGAATTAAGCGCTTTTTGAAGTAAGTGATTTTTTGGAATAAGTGTTTTTTCTTGGTTTTGTGTGGATTGAAGTTTTAACTGTATAATTAAGACTTAATTGTTAAGAATTTATTTGAATTGAGGATTTAATACCATTTTATCGAATTGCTTATTAAAATAAGTGATTAATTGAACTTGAGAAGTTGATTTTGGTTGTAACTTGAAGTTGACATAGTGTTGTTGTGTTCATTTTTAGCCCTAGGTGTAGTTACACTAGTGTTTAAGTTGAATTAACTGTAGAAAACTAGTTAGCACTAACACTATTTTGAGATTTTGAACTCTTGTTTAGATTAACACTAGTTCCTAATTCTTGATGTAGAAATTTGTTAATAGTTTAAGTTAGGTAAATTCTAACACTAACTTTGATTAATGTGTTGTAACATAAACTAACAATTAGTTTAGTTTAGGCCTAATTTTTAATTTTCAAAGCTTTACTACATGTTTCCAATTATTTTTGGTTGATGATCATTGATATTTTCGTGCATTTGAAATGCATTTTTGCATATGATCTCAAGTTACTAATTCTTGATATAAACTAATCTTTTACCAATTTTTGTTTGATTACTTGTTGCTTGCCATTTCAATGAATTGAGGTAATTTCTAATGGACTCAAATGTCATTGCTAAACATTTTTGAAGTAAGTTTGATTGAGTTTGATAGAAAATATCTCAATACTTGGTAAACGACAAACTTTAACATAATTGGTGTTTTTGCTCTAACTTTTGATCCGTATTGATTTTTTCTGACTTTCGTTAATAAAAACCAATTTTCTTGAGTCATCCGGAATCTCTCACGCGAGTATTTTTTTGATTTAGACAAATTTTGTTCTATTTTTCTGCTACCGTAACAGTTTCGAAAATCACATTTCAGAACGGAATTTGACCGAACCGAGTTACTTTTTGGAACCGTTGGCATATTTCTATGTCGGCTTAATTTTTGCGGTTGATTTTGGATACTTTTCGATTAATTTTCTATCTTTCCGATTCAAGTTTTTTTGCATATTATCTTGTGTTTCATTGTTGAATTGTGATACTTTTTGTGTGTTAACTCATATTTTGATGTCAAGTAATATCATTTGGTTTTAACTAATTGTTTGAGAATTTTATGAATTTAGCATATCGGAATACATTTTGATTCACAACTTTTGCGTTTGACAAATTGTGAGTTGATTCCTATTCATCACACTTTTGACATAAATACATAAACTCATGAATTGGAGTTAATTTGCAATTTGTTGATTAAATTCCGATACATTAAATTTATGTGGTTTTAAGACTTTGATTCTTGATTTTTAGATCAATCTTGAGGTTACATGTTCATGTGCAAGTTCCGAATAACCATCTCATGCTAATATTCAAGATTAATGTACTAAAACTTTGATTTCCAAATCGAATAATGATGAATTTCAAAAGGCGCGTAATGCTGTTCGAAACTTGTATTTCGCATGTTCATTGAGTTTTTGTTTGTGAATAATATATTATTGTACTTATTTGAGCATTTCTTCGATATCGGTAGCAAGTTTGGATGTTTCTAAACCAGTTTTTTCACCTATTTTCATGAGTATGAGGTTGCTGTCTGGAATACTATGTTATGCTCCTTTGACTTGTTTGCTTTGTCTTGTACATATTCATACTTCATTTTTGTGCATATTGCTAATTGTCATTATCATATTTAATTTTGTTATTATCTACTAACAAATTTTGTCAGATGTTCATACTTTGATAAGCAATTTGGATACCATTCGCTTTGGTGACGGATACGCTTTGCTTGCATATGTTGTTCACGCTTTTGATGCTATTTGTTGTTGATGCTTGTTTGCGGCACCCACCGAGCTTTCGCCATGCATTGATTTGGTTTTTGCAGATTTTTATTATCCGTTTAGTATAGTTTCAGGCCATTTGTTGTAATATTATATTTACCTCTTTTTAGAGATCATGTATAGTAGGGGCATTTATCACTTTCTAAAAATTATGTGAAGTAGAAAGCAGGAAATAAAGAGCGTGCGCTCGAAGTCGCTGTTTAAAGACCTGTAGCAGGTATTCCGCACTTTATTTGGTATATGTGTTGTGATTGTGTTTGTTTTCTTGGTTGTTGATTGATGAGTCACTCAATTTAGGAATTGAGATCACGACTTCGCTCTCAGTGCAGGCTCCCTATAGGATTTTATCGCTTTCCTTAATTTCTTGTTGATCGATGAGTCACTCAATTTAGAAATTGAGATCATGACTTCTCTCTTAATGCATGCTCCCTATAGGATTTTATCGCTTTTCTTAATTTCTTATTGATCGATGATTCACTCAATTTAGAAATTGAGATCACGACTTCGTTCTCATTGCATGTTCCCCATATGATAGTTTTTGTTAGACTTTCTTTGGCATGCTAGCCTAGATAGGATCTCTCTAGGTGTGCTCTCTTAAGCCTTTTAATTGTTGATTTGTTTTCCTACCTTGATCTTCAATATCTTGGTTAAGCATTTGACTTGAGTTAGTGTGTGCTTCTCTCGACATATTGTTTGTGCTCTCTTGAGCTTGTTGGCTTGCTTGCTTGATTCCGTCTTTGTGTGCATGTTTTGAGATGACATACCTCGGCATGTTCCCTTAGGAGCTCTCGTCTCAACTATAGATGATGGTTTGAGATAGACATAGTTTAGGTGATAGACCCTTGCTATGCTCCTTTAGGACTTCTTAATTCATCTATAGATGATGATTTGAGATAGACATTAGGATTGTTATCCATGCATGTCAACATAGGTTAGAGTTTCCTCTTCAAAACTCAACTTTAGGGTCAATCATTTGTGTGATGACATAAGGGATAGATTTAGGTTAGTCTCCCTTAGATGTTTTTATTTCTTTTTCATCCTTTGCATAATAAACAAAAACCTTTCTTTTCTTTTTTTTTTTGCAAATCATAAAACACTTAAAACTTTCAAATCATTTCTCAAGGTAAAAAAGACAAACCAACACCTTTTTTTTTGCCAATCGGAATTTATTTTCTAATAACATGTTAGTTCCCTTCCGTTACAGGTTGTAAGTCTCTAAAGATCGAGCCGCAGTGGATTGATTCGAACCTAACATTGTTCAATTAAAAAATACAAAATAAACAGAAACATGTGAGCCGAACTACGGCTGCTCTGATTCCTTAAAAGGGATACGTAGGTATTGGGGTAGGGCCCGAGCGAGCATAATTTTTATTTTTCCTAAATTCCTTTTCTCCTTTATTTTGCATGCATTCCTCGTACAGCTTAGATATAGACTAGACACACCCATAATATAGACAACAATAGTGGATACCATAGAGTACTACGGGTGTGTGGGGTGCTAATACCTTCCCCTCGTGTAACAGACTCCCTTACCCGATCTCTCGGTTACAAGACCGTGATTTCACCCTTATTAGGTTTTGTCAATGTTTACCTTTCCCTTTCGGTGGGATAAAAGACGTTCGGTGGCGGCTTTATTGATTTCATTATTAGTTGATTGTTCAGCCGGTTGTTTCATTAATCACTTCAAGAAGCCTTTTTATGAACTGGTTTTGGTTAGACCGGTGTTGGATGGTGTGTTGTTTACTTCCTTATCTAATGATGATATATTATTTCTTGATGCTCTTTTTTCGTTTGAGGAAATTAAGAATGTTGTATGGTTGAGAGATTGTGACAACAGTCATGGGATGTATGGTTTTCCTCTTGGTTTTTTAAGAAATGTTGGGTGTTTGTGAAAGATGATATTGTGAAGTTTGTTCAGGAGTTTCATGATTGTGGTAAACTTCCTCGGGTTGTTACTGCTTCTTTTTATAGCTCTTATTCCCAAGTCAGTTAATCCGTAAGGTCATGAGGAGTTTAGGCCAATTGTTCGGTTGATTGTTTGTACTGTCTTATTTCAAAATTACTCGTTGCTAGGTTGAAGGTGGTAATTAGTAAGTTGGTGTCTCATTCGCAAACAACTTTTATTGAAGGAAGACAATTGTTTGATGGAGTGTTAGTTCTTAATGAGGTGTTGGATATTGCCTAAAGGATGAAAATGACGTGTTTAGTTTTTAAAGTTAACTTTGAGAAGGCATGTGATCATGGGGTTTTCTTAAGTATGTTTTGAAGAGAATGAGGTTTGGTCAGAAGTGGTTGACTTGGTTGGAATCTATAGTTTTTTCTAGTTTGATTTCGAATTTTGGTGAATGGTAGTCCTACCGGAGAGTTCATGGCCTTAAGAGGATTGAGACAGGGGGATCCTCGTTCTCCTTTCTTGTTTCTTTTGGTGGTAGAAGGTCTAACTGGTACGATGCGAAATGCAGTTTCTTCGGGTAGTTTCAAAGGTTTACGAGATTTTGATGATATCTGGTTTGAGATGTTACAATTCAGCGATGACATGATTCTCATTTATGATGGCTCGCAGGATAATTTGTGGTTCTTTAAATATATTTTGTAGGGATTTGAGTTAGTTTTGGGTTTGTGTATTAATTTGAACAAAAGTAAGCTTTATGGGGTGCATTTGGATGATCATTTGATGCTTGCAACTTCGTCTTTTTTGGCTTGTCAAATAGACAAGTTTCCTTTTGCGTTCCTTGGTATCTCGGTGGTTGTTTTTAGAACATAATTTGGTTCTACATCCCAGTAAGAGTTTTGATGATAACAAACACATGATATAAAGAACAAATATGCTCGCTAATAAAAGTATCTTTATATGCAGGAAGTTCTGATGTGAAAAAGATGTTCTGATGTAACTGGAAGTTCTTCCAGAACATCACTAGAAATTTTGATTATGCGAGCATAGAAGTTGAGAGTACCATGATAGATTTAGACGCATCAAATCTGTGTGACACGCTTATATGAAGAAGTTCTGTTACAACTTCTGAATGCACCAGCACTGTGAAACAGGATCTCTGATACTCTGATTTGTATAGTTTTGATACAAGCTGTAAAGGACTCTCAACGATAATATTCATCCTCTGATGTGAGAAGCTCTGAAGCGTTACAATCCCATCAATGCAATATCATAAGTAACGGCTACAAACAGACAAGGATCTCCTGGTTTGGAAAGTGAATTAACTCGTGTTATGGACATACCAAAATTATCTTCTTATGTCACTATTGCATGGCCTATATAAAGCAAGCAAAAATAAGATTTCAAATGGTGAACCAATGCGCACAAAATAAATAAATTACGTGAAGCTACAGCAACGCTACAATCTCTTTCATCCTTAAACACTCATACTTAAACTGTGTAAAACATCACTGTTAGTGATACTGTTTTAGTAGAAACACCATTGTACACTTTTATTCCGTTATCTGTTTAGACATTTCCTCGAGAAAACCGGGTTGTGGTTTTGGACTCAAGAAGACTTTGGCAGTAGTCAAAGTAGTTTTGTAATCAAGATTTATTAGTGAATTAAGACCTCGTTAGAGAGAGGCGAAATCACCTTGGCGAATGGACTAGAGTAGTTTGAGTTCAAACGAACTAGGATAAAAATGAAAGTGTTCTTTCCATTGTATTTCGTTATTCCAATTCAACCCCTCCCCCCTTCTTGTGTTTTTCACTTCTTCAATTGGTATCAGAGCACTTGGATCTGGGTGCAAACACTTAATTTGTGTCAGAAAAAGATCCAAGGAGGAAAAATACTATGATGGGAACAAATTAGAACATCAGCAGCAACCCTTCAATATTTGACGGTGAAAATGTTGACTACTGGAAAGATATGATCAGAAGTTTCTTCCTAGCCTATTACGCTGACCTCTGGGATATGGTAACTGATGGATAAATACATCCTGTTGATGAAAGAGGTCTGAAGATTGACAGAAAAAGGTTGACAGATCATCAAAAGTAAGACTTCAGAAATCATCACAGGGCCAGAACTATTCTCCTGAGTGCCATCTCATATTCAGAGTATGAGAAGATCACAAACAGAGAGACAGAAAAGAACATGTTTGATTCTCTGAGAATGAAGCATGAAGGAAACACACAAGTAAAAGAAACCAAAGCCCTTGCGCTCATTCAGAAGTATGAAGCCTTCAAAATGGAAGAAGATGAAACCATTGAAACAATGTTCTCTAGATTTCAAATTCTGGTGGCTGGGCTAAAGGTGCTGGACAAATGGAACTCAACTGCTGATCATGTAAAGAAGATCATCAGAAGTTTTCCAAAGAAATAGAGGCCCATGGTCACTGCTCTCAAACTGGCAAAATATCTTAACAAGATATCTCTAGAAGAACTTGTCAGCTCACTCAGAAGCCATGAGATAGAGTTAGAAGATGATGAGCCTCAGAAGCAAGGTAAGTCTCTCGCTCTAAAATCTAATAAATATGAAACCAAATTTTTGCAGGAAAAAGCAGAAGCAGAAAACTCTAGAGAATCCTCATTAGAAGAAGACGAATTGTTCTTTCTATCCAAAAGAATCAATCAGCTGTGGAAGCACAAGCAGAAGAATTTCAGAAACTCCAAAAGAACAGGAAATGACTCTGAACAATCTTCTGGATACAGAAAATCCAGTAATAGAAACATTACCTGCTATGAATGCAATAAACAAGGTCACTTCAAAAGTGATTGTCCAAGGCTTCAGAAGGAGAAACCTAAAAGGAAGTTCGTTAAGGAGAAGAAGAAAAGTCTTATAGCAACGTGGGATGACTCTGAATCCTCTAAAGACGGAACAAAATCAGAAGATGAACAAGCAAATATAGCTCAAACGGACAACTTATCAGATGTCTCTGAATCCTCTGAATCTGAATCAGAATCAAACTCAGAGTCAGAAGAGGTATTTTCTAACTTTTCTAGATCTCAATTAGAGGAGAGTCTGTCATAAATTCTAGAAAGGTATCAGAAGCTTCAAGTCATAAACAAGAACTTGAAAAAGGATCTAGTTTCTGACTCTGAAGAAACTAAGAATCTAAGACTAGAAAACTCTAAGTTGAAAGAAAAAAATTTTAAACCTGAAAATGATTTACAAAATACTCAGAAGGAAATTGTCTCAAAAGTTCCTAGTAACCCTGATACAATCATAAAGGAATATGATCACAGCTTTCATAAATTCATCGCTAAAAACATAGATAGAAGCAAGATGGCTTCAATGATCTATGGAGTTAGCAGAAATTGTAGAATAGGTATATGATACAAAGGTAAAGTATCCCAACCTAAGAAAGTTAAGGATTTAGTTATCAAACGCACTCCTCTTTATTCTCACTTCACTACTGGGCAAACACATGATATAAAACATACTGGTAAGGCGTTTTATGTTAAACCAAAATTCAAATAGAATTTTAGAAACTCTAACAGTCATGGACCCAAAAAGATATGGGTACCAAAAGACAAAATCATCTATGTTGCAGATATTTTTAACAGCAAGGTTGAAACACCAGTATTAACACCTGGACTTTGGATGCTCTCTACACATGGAGGAAAGAAATCATATGTTCCAAAGCCTGGAATTTAAAAGATTCGCAGGTTTCAGAGGCAATCAGAAACAAAAGGTTATTGGCTCTGAAACTATTGGAAACATGAATGAAAATACAGCATCAGAAGCTCTTTAAAGAATCTCAGATGTATCTAGAAGAGGATGTCACACCTTTTCAAGCAACTTCTGTCAGAGTAAGCCAAATAGAGTATTTACCATTTTTTGATTCTTGACAAAAAGGGGGAGAATGCATAATATTTTGACTACTATCAGAAGCCATATCAGAAGATCTTCAGGGAAGTATTTTATTTTCTCGTTAGCTGAGTATTCTACTCAGGGGGCCTTTTAATTTTTGTTCTTTATATTCCATCAAAATATACAAGTTTTTGTCATCATCAAAAAGGGGAAGATTGTTAGAACATAATTTGGTTCTACATCCCAGTAAGAGTTTTTATAATAACAAACACATGATATAAAGACCATATATGCTTTCTAATAAAAGTATCTTTACATGCAGGAAGTTCTGATGTGAAAAAGATGTTCTGATGTAACTGGAAGTTCTGCCAGAACATTACTAGAAGTTCTGATTATGCGAGCATAGAAGTTAAGAGTACCATGATAGATTCAGACGCATCAAATCTGTGTGACACGTTTATATGAAGAAGTTATGTTACAACTTCTGAATACACCAGTGCTGTGAAACAGGATTTCTGATACTCTGATTTGCAAAGTTCTGATACAAGCTGTAAAGGACTCTCAACGGTAATATTCATCCTCTGATGTGAGAAGCTCTGAAGCGTTATAATTCCATCAATGCAATATCATAAGTAACAGCTACAAACAGACAAGGATTTCCTGGTTTGGAAAGTGAATTAACTCGTGTTATGGACATACCAAAAGTATCTTCTTATGTCACTATTGCATGGCCTATATAAAGCAAGCAAAAAGAAGATTTCAAATGATGAATCACTGCGCACAAAAAGAAGAAATTACGTGAAGCTACAACAATGCAGCAATCTCTTTCATCCTTAAACACTCATACTTAAACTGTGTAAAACATCACTGTTAGTGATACTATTTTAGTAGAAACACCATTGTACACTTTTATTCAATTATCTATTTAGACATTTCCTTGAGAAAATCGAGTTATGGTTTTGGACTCAAGAAGACTTTGACAGTAGTCAAAGTAGTTTTGTAATCAAGATTGATTAGTGAATTAAGACCTCGTTGGAGAGAGGCGAAATCACCTTGGCGGGAGGACTGAAGTAGTTTGAGTTCAAATGAACTAAGATAAAAATCAAAGTGTTCTTTCCATTATATTTCGTGATTCCAATTCAACCCCCCTTTCTTGTGTTTTTCACTTCTTCAGTTGTTAATCACAAGTGTAAGAAAACTTGGTCTTTGTGTTAACTAGGTTGAAGAAAATATTAGGTGTTTGTAGTGAGAAGTACATATATTGGGGGGTAACGTCACATTGTTGAATTATGTTCTTAATAATATTCCAATTTTCATGCTTTCTTTCTACAAAGCTCCGAATTTCATTCTTGAGGAAATTGTCAAGGTTCAATGGGACTTTTTGTAGGGAAAAGGGGGAAGGGAGACAAACAAAATTTTGGGTTAGTTGGGAGAGGATTTGTCGCACGGTGAAGAATGGCGGTTTAGGTGTCAAGAATATTGAAACTTTTAATTATTCTTTGATTAGTAAGTGGGGGTGGAGATTTTTGTCAAAGAAGGAGGTCGTGTGGTCTAAACTCATTTATTTTGGGTATGGTGGGGTTTGGAGGCTTTGTGTGGGGAAGATTCCAATAGGATTTTGTTGAAACACTCTCTTTGGTGGAGGGATGTGTGGACGGTGTGTGTTTCATAGTTCATGGCGATTCATGATTTTTTAATAGCATTTCTTGTAAATTGGAGAATGTTGAGTCATTTTGCTTTTGTGATTATTATTGGTTGGGTTCAACTTCTTTTAGAGAATTTTTTCTCTTGTGTATGGTGTGTGTTCTACTTCTCCTTTTAGTGTGGTGAATATGGGCTTGTGGGTGGATAATTGTTGGAGGTAGGATTTAGGGGTTGATGAGAATGCTCTTGTGGGAGAGGTTGGTGATGAATGGTCGGAGTTGGTGATGATTCTTTTTAGGGATGTTAGACTGCATTAGGATGTCATTGATAAAGTTGTTTGGTGGAGGAATATGGAGGGTTTTTCCAGTGAAGAATAGTTATAGCCGATTATATGTTATGAAGTACTTGATTGCAGAGTTGGATAAAGAGAAGTTATTTGAGTTGAAACGGATTTGGGTAGCAAGTGTGCCTAGAAAGGTGTAGTTGTTTGGTTAGAGGCTTTTATTAAATGATTTACTTATGTAAAATAAGCTTTGTAATAGAGGCATAGAGTATGTTTTGAGTGATTGTTTGTGTTCTTTATGTGGTGTGGAGGAAGAATCTATAGGTCATTCTTTTTTTGTGTCCCAAAGTCAAGAAAATTTGGAAGGAGGTTTTAGGTTGGTTGGGTGTGGTCTCTTCGGCGGGTTCGGTGGCAAGGGGACGTGGGGGCTGCTTCGGGTTTTCGTTTTTTTGGAGTTTCTCTTGAAAAAATTGGTTAGTGTGTTAGTGTGTGTGGATTAGTAGGAATAATATGGTGTTCAATAATTATGTTTGAGATATTGTTGAAATCTTACTTTTCATTAAATTGTTAGGTTGGTACTGGATTTCTATTCTTTCTAAGGGTTGTGGAGAGTGTGTTAAGGATATGAAGAAAATAAAATTTGGCTAGTGAATGTCTTTTTGAATCTCGGAATTAGATTAGTGAATTGTTCATTCTATAGATCGGAATTGATTGACTAAATCTAAAAAAAAATATCATTTTTATTATATAATCGGAAGAAATAGTACACACTTTTTCTTGATTACCATCTCTTCTATTTAGATATCAAAATCATATCATTTGATCGTATTTATTTCAAATAAAAATAAACTAACGTTTATAGGTACAAGAACAATAGTTGACACCATATCTATTCACACAGCTCCCACTGCCTGTGCTAGGATATTTGCTAGTGCACTTTTTTTTGCAACAATCATTACCACAATCACTTGTGCAAAGTCCAAGACCAATATCACATTTAGGTTCTCCTTTTGCTGGCTCTTCGAATGTACAAGTGCATAAATTGTTGAAGCTACAATCATGTCCTAAAACTTTAGATCCTGCTGCAAAGACGTTACACACAAAAGAACAACCTTCACAAGGACCCACAACATTTGTGCATTCACCACCTTCTACCTGAATCCATTGTACTATATGATAATGCAAAGTAAAAAACTGATGAGATGAGATTTTATATTTATAATTTAACAATCATGATGATAATGATTTATTTAAAAAGACTAATATAATATATAATATAGTATTAATAATACATCTACAAAGATAAAGCAAAAGATACTAGATATACCAAATTATCTCAAAAAACTATCAAAATCAGAAGGGAAAAAACATCATAATACTACAACGAAATAGTAGAGAGGGTTATTACCTGCTACAATTAGAACCAAAATGAAAAAGAAATAGAATGGTGTGTGCATTTGGTTCTTCATTGTGAAATATAAAATAATACAGTTATTCTTTACAACTTTAGGTTGGCTTGTTATTTGGTTGTAAAGTTGTGTATTTATACTGTTTTTAAATTAGGTTAAATGAAGAAAAATTGACATGAAAATAATAAAATATAAAATAAAAGGAAAAAAATTATACAATATAAAATGGTCAAATTTAAATAAGAAAAGGCTTATACAATAGGAAATGGTTAAATATAAAAGAAAAAGGGAAAATGGCTTATAAATTAGAAAATGGTAAAATGGATATTAATCCCCAAACAATGGAAGCTAAATGAATGGGATATTTTACCATCTCATTTAAGTGTTCTAGATCTATGTGATTAAAATTTAATGTTTTTATAGTAATATATATATATATATATATATATATATATATATATATATATATATATATATATATATATATATATATATATATATATATATATATATATATATATAAATTAATATCTATCGTGAGAAATAAAAATTATATATATATATATATAAATTAATATCTATCGTGAGAAATAAAAATTATCATGAATTTTTGTTTATTATAGTCAACATTTAAAAATTTCATAAAAAGAAAGATTATTTCCAAAAAATATTTTATATTTTCTATAATAATTAGAATATTATCACAATAGTATAATTATTTTAAATTATCAAAATAGTAGAATTTGCAAAAGATTAAAAATTATCATATTTGTAAATAAATAAATCAACCAAATTAAAATGTAGCTATTAATTTCACATTCTTATTATGCTTAATATTTAAAAAACTCCATAAAAAATAATTTTTCTAGAAATATTTATATATTTGCTATAATCATTAGAATATTATCACAATAATAAAATCTTTTCAAAAAAAATTATATCTAATGTTTAAATATTATCACAATATTTTTCTACTCTCACTATTATTCTGACTTTATTGATTATAATTTGATCTAAAATCCATTTTGATCGGAAAAAATAACTTTATTTATAATATGTTTATTTTATACATCAGAGTTGATGTAGTCTTTAATTTTGAATAATACTATGAACATAGTCTTTAATTTATACTTTAGAATTTATATAATTTTATTCCTTATATAATTATAAATATAACACATTATGTTGTATTACCTATATTTTTATTTGATTAAAAATATTGAAGAAAGTGAAATTGTTATTTATATTATAATTTGTTTAATTTATTTATTTGTAATTACAGAAATTAAACTTTTTATTTTTTAAAAGTTTTACAATTGTAATTACTTTAAATTAAAAAAAACACATTATTGATTTATCACCTATATTTTTATTTAATTAAAAATATTGAAAAATATGAAATTATTACTTATATTTTTATTTTGGTTAATTTATTTATTTCTAAGTTCGATAATTTTTTTATTTTTGCAAATTTTAATATTATGACCATTTAAAATAAATTTTACTAATGTGATACTATTCTAATCTGATTTTGAGTGCTTTCATGATTTTTCATTATTTGAGATTCAGAGGGGCGTTTT
Organism: Vicia faba; assembly: GCA_948472305.1. Classification (NCBI taxonomy): domain Eukaryota; kingdom Viridiplantae; phylum Streptophyta; class Magnoliopsida; order Fabales; family Fabaceae; genus Vicia; species Vicia faba. The sequence goes on from OX451738.1 coordinate 35,559,534, forward strand.
ATACATTTCCGACTGAGACAAATGGATTATCCACTATTTAGCCAAGTTTTGATGAGAAATTAGGGTACTTTTTTTTAGAGAGAACGGATTTCAGAGTCTAAGAGTGGGGATATGAGATTCTTGAAGAACGGAGATCTTTCATGAGCGGACGCGATTGAAGACCAAAGTTCCTTCATTATTTGTAATGTCTAATTCTTATATTTTTGTAATTCTCGTGCACAATATGAACGATTAAATCCTTCAATACTAGGGAGTGTCCCTGATTTGACTCTGAAAACAATTTTGATTCATGAATTTCTTTAATACAATGGTCTTCTCTATTCAATTTATTTGTATAGTGTTTTTATGCTTTCCGGATCGGATAATTTAAGATTGATTTACAGTTAACAATCAGCTGGACCGCGGTTGTTAAGGTTTTTGTACAATTAAGCTATAGTAGATATCACCTAGGACTAGGGATACCCTATAGTTACCAGATAACTCTTGATAAAACAAAGGTTTGACTCCATTAGAAATCTCCAAGGACTTAGGATTTAGGATGAAGGCTCAAAGGTTTTTCTACTATGAACTTAGAGGAAGATAATCTGAAAGGCTGGTAATTGAAGGATATGAACTTGTTGAAGAGATTAGAATTCAAGGTAGTTACAGGAAAAATTATACACATTACCCTAGCATGCTTCTCATATCTGTGAAAAAACCATTTTATATTTCTGCTACTTCTTAAGTGACAATTTCAAAACCAAAAATCATATCAAGTTTTGTTTAATTGAACTACGAATTTAACTCGATAATTGCACGCAGTCCTTGAGATCGACATTCGGGGAATTTCTCTATTATTACAAGAGGTAAAAATAATACACTTGTTATTTTTCCCATCAGTATCAGAGCAGGCATCCTGTTTTATTTTTGGGTGAGATCCTAGGATGACACTTTCTGATTTGGCAAGGAAGGAGGTTGTTACTGAAAAATTGTTTGAACGTGGTCAATTCATATTGTTGTTTAAATGGTCCCTTTAAGTGAAGGATGGACTATTTGTGACAGGTTGAGATGTGGTCTTGTCTGAAGGTGTAAGACATGGTAGTTGGAAGCGGGCTCATGTGCTTCTGTTTTGTTGGTTTGATTTATTTTCAAACCTATGTTGGGTTGTTGTCACCTGATTTATGGTGCTTATGTTCAAGGATGACTAAGCCATGCCTGAAGGTTGTTAAGGAGTTTTCTAATTTTTTTATTTCTGTTGCATTTATATCTAATGGAAAACTCCTGGTGTTTGGTGAGTTCCTTGGAAAGATATTCTACATGATGTTGGAACATCCTATCAGCGAGGTATGCAGAATCCTGATGCACTAAGGGTTGGCATATCTGATGTTTTGGGTGATAAACAAATGTGTGGTGATCACATATGTTTGGAACCTACTCCTGACCTGGAAGAGGAGGCATCTATGCTATGTGTCTAAGAGGTTTCATCCTAGATATAAGTCTTTGAAAAGTATGTTTGGTCAAGACATGATCAACATATTGATTACTTCTTGGATTAGTTTATTTCTGATCTAAGAATGTAGGAGTGCAACGGTTAAGCTTGCGGATTTCTTTGGAGACTTGTTAAAAACATCTCAAGAAGATTCTTCATGTCCAATCTAAATATCGAGGACATTATATCTGACATCTGGTAGGTTCCATTGACCAAAGGAACCAAATTTGTGTGTATGAGTCAGAGAAAGGGACTTGAAGCAACAGTTGTTCAAGTTACCTAGCTGGTGTTTATTCTTATAAATAGAATGGAGGTTGTTTACTTAAACTTGATATAACTATAAAGTCTATGAGAGCATGGAACTCTTGTTCTGTTACAAGAAGAAAATTTATCAAAAGAGGGATAATGTATGGAGATGTATCAACCTAAGTTCAGTGGTTGGTGGGTGTCTCCACTATTGGAGTATCATCCAAACATTTTTGGATGAGCTTTCAGTTGATTTTTTCTTGAGTAATGTCGAGTTGGTTGATCATGCCTTATTGGAGCAAGGTGTGTTTACCAAGGAAAGTGCTCTTCAATCTTAGGTCCAATAATGTAGTGTCCCTACATGATGGAACACTTGATTATGCACAAGGGCTAAAAGTGCATCATTGAGCCTTAGAGTATTAGAAGAAGCAGACGTGTTTGTGGTATGATGTTGGTTCTATACCTTGTTTGTTGTAGTCTGATGAATTAGATGTTATAAGGAATCTCCTCTTTAGGTGTAGAATGTTGGCATCTGACACCTTAAAGTCAGGCACAAGGTATGGTCTTGGAGCTTCTTAAGGTGTGTATCATGCAAGTTACTGCGTGTGTTTATGGTCTGATCTGGAAGGGTGATCAACTGTTGTTGTGTACTCTTGTGTCCCCTACAAGAGTTGTGCATTGATTACTATGGATGTTCCCTCCAAAACCAGAGTAAATGTTAAATTCGTGTGTTTGAGATTGATGTCAGATCTGATGTTATAACACCATCTCAAATGTGTTGCTTCTTCAGCCAAGGAAGTCAGTTTTGCTCATGGTGAAGTATAAGGTCAAGTCACTGACCTAATTTGAAGTAGTGTGTGGTGTAAATGGCTATCATGACTGTGTGTCATGAAGATGAACCAGCTGGTGCTAGATGCATGCAAAAGAAAGAGGTCATACCAAATGTCCTACCTTGTGTGATAAGGTAGCCTTATCCGAATAATGGTAAATACTTTGATGGGAGCTAAGTATTTGTCTATCCTCTGATGAGGTTGTGCAGCTAACTGATGATAAATACTCTAACAGGAGCCAAGTATGTATCTGTTATGAGTATGAAATCTGAATTCTTCGCTTTAAAAAAGGCGTGAGAGTTTGTTGCTCACCATGATATTCAGAAGTGGCATGTTTTCATCATGATGGAGTGTAAAGTTGAGTAACTGGCCAAATCTTGTATAGTCTGTGGTGTGGATATCATTCATGTCTTCCTGTTATGATGAAGAATCCACTTTTGCTTTTGTTGCTCAACCATTTTTGAGAAGGAAGTTCTATCTGCAGTGTGTACCTCTAAAAGAGGTAGCGAAGGAAGGAATGTAAAGAAATATTTCTTTTGATGAGTTGGTGCATTTGACTGATTGCAAACCTTGATGGGAGCTGGGTGTTTGTCTAATGTGTTGATGCAAAATTGAAGTCTGGACAAAGGTTGCATGGTCTCATGCAACTTGTGCTAGTCTACCTCTGATGATTTTATTGTGTCAAGCAAAAATGTCTTGACGTTGGGTTCAATTCAATTTCTGAACCTGGCTGAAGATAGTATAGGCTTGGAATTCAGTGGGAAATGTTGGATTTTGGAGCATTGTGATTATGCATATGATCTATGTTCTACAGTGTGTCAGAGTTGTCCTTGTGTCTTGGGAATGTCTTTAGAAATTGTGTTGGTTGTTTTCTGAGAGAATTTATTTCTCCATAGAAGTTTTAGTGGTCAAGAGGGAGTTCTATTGTTGGATGATGGCCAAAGTGATAAGGTAATGTGATGATAAGTTGATCTCTTACATGATGTTGTAACGTCATGCTTGTTGGTGGTATCATTGGAAGAGTCCTTGAATGCATATCTATGAGGACTTATAGTAATCACCGATGTTGTTATTATTGTCAATAAATTCTTCATCATACCATCTACATCATGGTATTTTATTGACTATTGTTAAGAAAAGGTAATCTCTTTGTCTTTGCATTACTATTTGTTTGGAGGGAACCATGTTCCAAACATTGTTGTGGCCTCACCCCAGGTGAAGACTCTGCTGATTAGGGTAAGGATGTTGCTAATCCTGTTGCATCAGATATTGAATAATCTTTATGATGATGCTGATAAAGAAGGAAAAGGGTGTCAGATAGTGTAATCTGATCATAATGCTTGTTAGGGAGGTGGTGTCTTCTACTACAAGAAGAGTTTGTGTGAATCTGGATCTTGTGGAGTGAGCTACCTGAATATAGTTATTTAGGAGTATGTGAGAAACTTCAAAACAAGTGTGTATGACTTCTTCCTTTACAAAAAGTCATGATATTTTGTGTGTATCCTCAAGGAGCTAGAGTATCCAGGATTGTGTCTTCATGGTATGAGTGTGTTCAGCATGGGGAGTAAATTACTTGTATGTGGATTGTTGATGCAATGGTGCAGATTCTATGTGATGTTAGACAATATGACATTAGTCTACTTGATGTAGTTATTGGTGTTGTTGACAAGGCATTATTGGTGTAAGCCCTAGAGGCCAATGCTTTAGGTACTTGTATCGAATTAGTTATTAATAATAAAAGGCATTTCTTTATTATGTTTGCTTTTCCAAAATAATAAAGTTCCTAGAATAGTTCGTTTGTTTAATGAAATATTAAGTGTGACTTAATCATGAGATTCCATTAAACATAAGAACATTATTCTTAAAATATCTATAGTCGAGCTTTATTGCGAAGTGGGATAACATTAAAGAATTGAGATTATTATGAAGATAGACTGATGATCACACCTCATGGATCATGGATAAGGAGTTATCAAGTCTTGACATGGATATGAATATTAGGAGTAATATTTATACTAGATTGACCCGCTATGAGAATACTACACAAAATGTTATGCAAAGTGTCATAAGTTATTCTCATGGTGATAATGGTGTATACCACCCTTCGACCTGAAACCACTATGGACCTTAGATATGGAGTTGAGTATTTTATTGCTAATCAAACATTACCCGTAACTGGATGACCATAAATACAGTTTATGGATACTTCACAAAGCATGCTGAGGGACATGAGTTGCCTAGATGGAATTTGTCCGTCCTGCATAACAGGATAAATTTCTAAGGGCCCAATATTAAACTGGACAAGGGTGACACGGTTTATGCCTTGTATTCAATATAGACACAAGGGAAAAGGGTAATTGTACACACAAATATCATCACATAAAGGTTTTGTCATATCACATGACATTTTTGTGACTTGGGTAGCAGTGATGTGTTGCTAGATACCGCTCACTGTTTATTATGTTAAATGTATGATTTAATATAATTGCCAATGTCACGAAAACCTACAGGGTCACAAGCATAAGGACATATTGATGAGAGATAGAGTAAATAAGGAACACCGTAAGATACGGTGCACTTAAGTTAAATATGGAATGTGGTAGTGTACCACGTGCTTAAGTGATATACGGTATATCATAAGGTATGATACTCGTATGCTTAATTGGGATTTTAGCTTGCAAACTTAATTGGGATTTTAGCTTGTATCCCATATAAGTGGTTCTATAAATAGAACCCTTGTGTTGAAGCATTTAAGTTGATGAAAATTCGGTCTTGATTTCTAGCCGTATATTTTGTCCCACTCTCTCACACAAAGTTTTCGTTCGTAAACAGCTAGCACTGTGTCCGGAAGTGATCTATTCGTGTGGACTGAGTAGAGACGTTGCTATTTATCAACATTCGTGATCATAACATCAAAGGTCTGAATCATCACAAGAGGTAATGATTTCTTTCACTGATCATGCCCATTCTAAGGATCACTAAAGGAAAATTTTAATTTTTCGTTGCGTTTTGGATCGCAATTTTCCTTCAGTGGTATCAGATCCACTTACGAAACCATGGATCTGATAGTTGTTTATTTTTTATATGTTCTGTATTAATCGGATTAAAACACAGAATGAATTGAATAATAACCGAGTAAATTAAATTTTGGCATCATGGTATGTACAGTTTGGGCGAATCAAATGTTGACTATGTATCGGAATCCGACACTAGTATGGTGAAGCAGCGATACATCGATCGTCCATAAGGTACACTAATATGATCGATCAAATTTATATATGATATAAACAATTATGGTGCAAAGATGGTATATTGGATATACTGTTTCGATTTCTTCCATTCAATCACAGAATGATTGTTATTCTTTTGAAAGATCATTGGTCATTTGCTTCGGAATCCGACGTTAGTATGGTGAAGCAATGGAAAATTGATCGACCATATTGAATCATCAATTGAGTTGTGTTTAACAATATGAAATTATTTTCATTAGGGTTCATGACAGCACAAGGGTTGTGTTATAAGAGAGTTATGCGGATTAGGGTTGTAACAGCACAAGAGTTGTGTGAAAAACGACAATGATTTCAAATGAATTGTTCATTAAAATTTTGCATCGGGGCGTTTCCCCTAACAACCCCACAAGGAGGCGCTGCCCCCTTGACCCCCATCCTCTGAGCGGTCAGCGGAACCATCGTCCGCTGACCGGGCAACGGAACCCCCGGCTAACTCTGCGTAGTGTGATCAATCGACGAAATTTAATTTGACTTATTTAATTAACACAATTTAAAATAATAATAATAATAATAAAGTGTTTATTATTGTTGTCTTGTGCTGATCGGTTATGGCCTTAGATTCCTTTATTTTGTTTTTTGGATTTTAAAATACAACCTGCGTGTCGTGCCTTTCTCTTAATCTCTTTACGCAACTTTTTTTCTCATCTCATTCCCTCATATGTAAAACGAGTATTCTTTTATGTAGTGTAATTAAGAAACAGAAGAATACAAGATTGAAGGAAGACAACCATGTAGATCTATCTTGGAGAAGTTTAGATCGTTATTAGGTTATCTTTATTCTCTCATTGGCTTAGGAGAACAATTGCACTAGGGGCCATAACTGCATCTTTTTATATGTAGGTTGATGCATGTGTTTGTATGTTGATGCATGTGAGAGACGATTTTCATGTTAAGTCGGTGAGATCAAACTAATACCAAATTCCCTCAAAAGGAATATTAAGTTTATGCTCTCCAAGTTTTAAAACTCATCAAGACTAGTATCGAATAATGTAGGTTTCGCCTAACGCGAGGTGCATGTTCTATATTAGTAAGGTGCAATGGGATAAATGTAATATACAATTGCTAAAACACTGGGTGAAACATAACTAAACAAATTATAATACGATTATACATGTTTAGAAGCAAGAGTTAGAATTAATTCATATGATGGATTAGAATAAGGAGTTATTCTCCCAACTGAAAATATTCGAGAATTATATGAGATACAATTGGAAGGAGTTCCTAGCTAAATAGCCTAGTTTTGTGTAATCATCCTAATGCTGACTTAAAACAAAGTGAAATGTGGATCTTGACCCACTAGAAAATCTTCCAACGGGATATTTCGAATAAAATGATGAGGATCATTTGTTTTGAGTAAAATAGTGGGATCATATTTGATTAAAGGCCTAATTGAATATGTTGTTTTAATGATACTTATATTTTCATATTTTTCTTGTAGATTACCATGACAACAAACACCTCTAACAACATTTTATGATCAATCCTTGATAAGGAAAAGTTGTCTGGGACAAATTTTCTGGATTGCCATTGAAATCTGAGGATTGTCCTCAAGCATGATAAGAAGTTGTATGTCTTGGAGACACCTTTTCCTGAAGTGGAACCTCCTAGTTCTACACCTAAGGCTGAAAGAGATGCTTATAAGAAGCATGTCGATGATGCCAATGAAACCACTTTCCTTATGCTAGCTACCATGAACTCAGAGTTACAAAAGCAGCATGAGAACATATCAGCGTTCGATATGATCAGACATCTTAAGATGCTCTATCAAGAGCAGGAAAGAAATGAGAGGTTTCAAGTTTCAAAGGCCCTTTTTAATAGAAAGTTAGCTGAGGGAACCCATGTAGGTCCCCATGTACTCAAGATGATTAGGTATGTGGATAACCTTGAAAGGTTAGGGTTTCCCCTTGGAAAGGAACTCGCAACTGATTTGATCTTGCAATCATTTCCAGAGAGCTTTAATCAATTTGTCTTGAATTTCAACATGAATGACATGGACAAAAGTCTTTCAGAGTTGATAAGCATGTTAAGAACTACTGAGCAAAATGTGAAGTCAAAAGCGAAGTCCATTCTGATGGTCAGTAATGGAAAGAAGTTGAACAAAAGGCCCACCAAGCAGGTTGGTAAAGGGGAAGGCAAGGAAGTTTCCAAACCTAAATCTATTGTTACTACTTTAAAGCCTAGTGGAGGAATAGAAAAAGAGGGTACTTGATTCCATTGCGGTAAGACCGAACACTGGAAGAGAAACTTCCCAAAGTATCTGGAAGATAAGAAGAATGAAGTAGAGACTTCAAATTCAGGTATTTTTGTTATAGAAATTAATTTATCTACTTCTGCATCATGGGTATTAGATACTGGATGCGGTTCTCACATTTGTACCAATGCGCAGGGGCTAAAAAGGAGTAGAGATTTGGCAAAAGGTGAAGTTGACCTACGAGTTGGAAATGGGGCAAAGGTTGACGCTTTAACCGTAGGAACTTATGTTTTGACTTTACCTAGTGGTTTAATAATTTAGTTAGAGAACTATTATTATGTACCTGTAATTAGCAGGAATATTATTTTTGTATCTTGTTTGGACAAGTTTGGTTTTTCATTCATAATAAAGAACAATTGTTGCTCCATTTACTTGAATGATATATTCTATGCTTCTGCACAAATGAACAATAGATTGTATGTCCTTGATCTTGAAATGCCAATTTATAAAATTAATACTAAAAGGATTAAACCTAATGAGATAAATCCAAGTTACCCTTGGCATTGTCGCTTAGGCCACATAAATGAGAAACTCATTTCCAAACTCTATAAAGATGGACTCTTGGACTCTTTTGATTATGAATCATATGAAACATATAGGTCTTGTTTAATTGGAAAGATGAAAAAGTCCCCATTCAAAGGAAAAGGTGAAAGGGCTAACGATCTTTTGGCCCTCATACATACTGATGTATGTGGACCACTGAACATACCAGCTAGAGGAGGTTTTCAATACTTCATCATATTTACTGATGATTTCAGTAGATATGGTTATGTATATTTAATGAAACAAGAATCTGAAACCTTTGAAAAGTTCAAGGAATTTAAGAATGAAGTACAAAACCAACTAGGTAAGAATATTAAAGTTCTTTTATCAGATCGAGGCGGTGAATATTTAAGCCTAAAGTTTGATGACCATCTAAAGGAATGTAGGATTCTATCCCAACTCACTCCTCCAGGAACACCACAATGGAATGATGTATCTAAGAGAAGAAATCGAACCTTGTTAAACATGATCCAATCTATGATGAGTCACGCCGATCTTCCAAACTCCTTTTAGGGACATGCACTATTGACAACAGCTTACACACTTAACCGTGTTCCATCCAAAAAGGTTGAAAAGACACCATATGAGATATAGAGTGGTAAGAAACCACATATGCCTTACATGAATATTTGGGGTTGCGAAGTTTATGTGAAACAAAAAATATAAACTAAGCTTGAGCCTAAATCTAACAAATGCTTATTTGTGGGGTATTCTAAAGAAAGAAGAGGATATTACTTCTACAATCCTTCTGAGGGCAAAGTGTTTGTCACTCGAACTGGAGTTTTCTTGGAAAAAGACATTATTTCCATAGGAATCAGTGGGAGGAAGGTAGCGCTTGAAGAAATTTAAGAATCACAGAGCATTGATACGCCTATGGAGGAATTAGAGCAGGAAACACAAGTAGTTGTGGAAGAATAACCAGCTCAAGTAGAACAAGACCAGTGTAGGTCAAACAGGATACGTCACAAACCTGATAGATATGGATCTCATTAGTGATCAAGGTGATGTATTGCTCATGGATCAAGATGAGCCTATGACCTACCAAGAGGACATAACTGGTCTTGAGTCTGAGAAGTGGCTAGAAGCCATGAAACCAGAAATTAATTCTATGATACGGTGGGAGAACTGACTTCAGGTGTTTTGCGGTTGTGTTCGCAAATGTTGCGGTTTAGCAAGAGTCGCTGCCGACTTTTCTTTTATCCAATAAGGAAAGGTGAAAAAGCACAGGAAAGACCTTTCGAGATGTTTTCTTGAGTTCAGTGGGTAGATTATAAAAAGGGAAGGTATTAGCACCCTTTTCATCCATGGTTTTCCATGGGCTCTTAGTTACCCGCTAGATCACTTGCTTTTGTTTGAATGTGTCTGTGGTGTGGGTTTTGAAAGTATTTTGAAAATGTGACTTTGTAATGATTCTCGTTTCTATAAGAATGCGTACAAAGTGTTTGTTTCGAAAATGTTTTCAAGAAAGTGTTTGTGAGATGTGTTTTTGAAAGTGATTTTGAAAAGGGTTTTCTTTGTAATGGCTCTCGTTTCTATAAGAACGCGTACAAAGTGTTATTTTCAAAAGTGTTTCAAAATGAGAGTGTTGGTGTATAAAATGTTTTTGTTGTGAGCAAGCGACTAACTGAGAGCGAACCTACCTACTCAAAAGGTCTTAGATGTGCTTTTCCTCCTCCTTTAGATGTTGCTATCTTACCATTGTTTTGGTAAGAAGCCCCATCATTGGATGTGAAGGGACGGGTGTGGGACATTTGGATAGTCATAGAAGGCAACTTATGAGACATTTTAGCAATATCGTTTAGGGACTAGATCGTTTACCGAAGGCAACATCGAGGGTCATCGAGGGACTATGATCCTTTTTTATCGAAGGGTTTTTGCTAAAACGTCCCATATTCGAGGGACATGACTATTTTTCGAAAGGCAACAAAATGAGATTACCTTAGAGATGCTAGTGTGCAAGTGTGTTAGTTTGAATGCATTTTGTCTTGTATTTGAAAGGTTATCTATTTGCTGATTTTATCTTGCCATACATCCTAATTACTAGCAATATATGAAAGCAAGTAAAAATGCGGAAAATAAATCCTAAGCTATTACATCACTTTAGGGGGATGGGGGTACAAAGTTACAATGGGGATGAAGTGGAGACTGAAATATTACAACCATATCAAATGATAATGAAAACAATGTAAAAATAGTGTAAACTAAAAGGAAAACTGCATTTTGAACTGCTATGTGTCGACCCATGCTGCTATGCATCGACACATAGCTCTTCGTTGCTCCTGTAAAACTAAATCTGCTCAGTATGAGTCGACACATAATGGGATGTATCGACTCATGCACCTTCTTGCATCAACGCGAAATGCGTATATATTGACTCATAGGCTTTTCTAGCTTCTTTTTTGTAACTTGAACTCAGTATGGGTCGATGCATGGGGGTTATGTGTCGACTGATACCCTGTTTTTTCACTAGGATGAGTCGATACATGAGGACATGTGTCGATACATGCTGTATTTTCCTGCCTTAAACATTGTTTTACTGACTGTGCAGGTTAGCATATGATGGATAAATGTAAATAAAACATGATTAAATAAGCCTAAACCATAAGCAAATGATTAGTTCAAAGGGATAATAAAATACTACATCTTATCTTCAAAAACAACAAACATCAATGATGTATGAAAAGATATCAAGTCAAGAAGACTTACCTTTTGGGCTGCACTGGCTGTTTTAAATCTGGATGTTTTCCAAATGTTGAGATGCCCTCAATGAATCTCCAGAAAGCTACTCCGGACTGTTGAAACTAAGTTAGGTTGTACTGTGATGTTTTTGGTATTTTTTGAAGGTGAAGATGAATAATACTACAAGGATTACTTTTATGTTTGGACAGTCTTTGTAGGTGAACAGTTGTTTGGCTTATGGGAGAGTTTGTATGGTGGAGTAATGGGTTGGGGTCTTGTTTTGAATAAGAACAGAACTTTTGTTTTGAAAATGAATGAGTCAAGTTTCTTCAAAGGATGCTGTTTTTCTGCTTAACAAAAACTCTCTGTTCTCTCTCTCAAAATCCCACTTCAAAAATCCAGCCCCTTTCTCTTATGAGACAATCCCTCTTGTCGACCTTTTACTGTGGTTTAGGGGGGAAACCAAATAAGTTATTTTGAATTCTTTTCTTACTGTTTTGACACTTTCTTCCCACAAATTTTCTTTGCCATTTTGGTGCAATTCTGGGGTTGTTGTGATGCAGGCTTGGGCAAACTGCATATAGCAGTTTTGGACTGTATTGGGCAGCATGCATACTTGGGGTGCAACATAGCATAAGCTTTATTTCAGGGCAGCATGGGGTGCTGTAGGAATGTGGCATATCACATTTTGTTCAACTTGGACAGTATGATTTGTAGCATGACACAAATTTGGTCTTGTGGAATATTTCATGTACATTATATCAAGGGCAAAATAATGTGGCAAGGTTTCTTTGAGAGAACTCAATCAAGACATAGTTTTAGAATTTGTAATTTTGCAAAAATGCCACTTTGTAATAACTTGAATTACTTGCATCATTTTGAATTATTTGGAATTGTAGCAAAAAATGTCACGAAGTAAATGAAATTAACCAAGTATGGAAAATACTTAGAAAATTTTCAAAGTCTTGCAAAGTTAGATTTTTGATTCTCTTGATTTTTGATGATCGAATTTCATATTTTTTGATGTCTTGACATAATCTGATTTTTGGGACTCAAATTTGGTCAAAAAGTCAAAGTTTGACTTTTTTAGCACTCGGTTGACTTTTTCCAACTGAAACTCCGATTTTTCTCATTTTGCCCCCTTTTGACAATTTGAATGGTTCTTCCTAGAAAATTATGATCTGAGGTTTATAACTTGACTGAAGTAATTCTAAGTGTCCTTGAGACATGAGAGGGAAAATTTTGGGGTACAACAGCTGCCCCTGTTCAATCTTCTTACACCTGAAGGGTTAGATTGGTAAATCTTCCATTCGTGACTTGAAGGTGGAAGATGATTGAACAATAGAGTTCCCAGAAAATTTACACTCGAAGATGTGTTAGTTGATTGTGTAGGGAATGGGCTTAAAGATTCAATTTGGAGAGGTAATGGATAGTTGTTGGAGATGGGCTTAAAGATGCCATTTGAAGGTGATTGCTGGAGTGTATTTGAGTGACAGAATGACAACCAAATCTGGATCATATTCGTACTGTAAATGAGTAGCAGAATGACATCCGAATCTGGATCATATCTGGATTGTATTTGAATGAGTGACATAATGACATCCGAATCTGGATCGTATTTGGACTGTAAATGAGTGACAGAATGACATATGAATCTGGATCGTATCTGGACTGTATTTGAATGAGTGATAAAATGACATATGAATCTGGATCGTAACTGGACTGTATTTGAATGAATGACAGAATGACATCCGAATCTGGATCGTATCTGGACTGTAAATGAGTGACAGAATGACATCTGAATCTGGATCATATCTGGACTGTATTTGAATGAGTGACATAATGACATCCGAATATGAATCGCATCTGAACTGTCTTTGGAAGGAATCTGGAATAAGTATCAGAATGTCAGCCATATCTGGATCGCATCTGAACTATCTCTAGAAGAGAATCTGGAACAAGTATCAAAATGTAAGCCATATCTGGATCGCATCTGAACTGTCTCTAGAAGAGAATATGGAATAAGTATCAGAATGTCAACCATATCTGGATCGCATCTGAACTATCTCTAGAAGAGAATCTGGAATAAGTATCAGAATGCCAGCCATATCTGGATCGCATCTGAACTGTCTCTGGAAGGAATCTGGAATAAGTATCAGAATGTCAGCCATATCTGGATCGCATTTGAACTGTCTCTAGAAGGAATCTGGAATAAGTATTAGAATGTCATCCATATCTGGATCGCATCTGAACTGTCTTTGGAAGGAATCTGGAATAAGTATCAGAATTTCAGCCATATCTGGATTGCATCTGAATTGTCTATAGAAGAGAATCTGGAATAAGTATCAGAATGTCAACCATATCTGGATCGCATCTGAACTGTCTCTAGAAGAGAATCTGGAATAAGTATCAGAATGTCAGCCATATCTGGATCGCATATGAACTGTCTCTAGAAGAGAATTTGGAATAAGTATCAGAATGTCAGCCATATCTGGATCGCATCTGAATTATCTCTAGAAGAGAATCTGGAATAAGTATCAGAATGTCAGGCATATATGGATCGCATCTGAACTATCTCTAGAAGAGAACCAGAGGAGGTCTTTTTTGATAATGATATGTGATGAAGGAATCTGAGACGATTGCTACTCCAAAAGATGATGAACTTTATCTTGTTGATTTATCTTTCCTGAAAAGGTAAAGGGTTAGTTGTATGCAATGTCATGATGTATGCATTGCGTAATGATGTTCTCAAAATAAATGAGATTTATGTTATATGTATTTTGTATGCATGTGCTATGAATGTTGTTGAAATGTAATTTTGTCTTGGAGAATAAATCCTTGACAAGTGTTGGGGAGTTTATTAAATCTCGGATTGCTTTTGAAGAGTAGGTGTGCCTTCAAACTTTGCTTAGAATGTTTCCACTGGGGATTTCTGTTTTGTTGAGGAGAACTCCGCTGGGAGATGTTGAAAGCTCTGTATAGAATGTTGATTCCTGCTTGGGGAAAAAAAAGTCCAGGAGTCTTAGTCGTCCGTTGCTCTACTGAGGAGTCGAAGTTGAACTAATATCTGGTCGGGTCCAGGTTTCACAGTAACTTGCTGAGGATTGTAGAGTAGTCTACTGGGGAAGAGGAGTTGTGGTCCTTTGATTTGTAGTAGCCAAAGAGGCCACCTCAAGCTTGGGAATCCTGTCGTTTGTTGGGGAAATAAACCATGTTGCTTACTCTGCTAGGGAGGTGACGACCTCGTTGGGGAAAGTCCTTGAGGACTCTTGAGGTTGTCTCAGCTGGAGAAAGGTTTTCAGAGATTAAACTCTTGCTGGGGAATCATCCTATGAGAAGGATTTTGGGGAGATTTGTCACGGCCCCTAGTAGCGAGTGTTTGTGGCACTGCCTGGAAATGTTTGACTGTATGTAACTCTTTGTCGGGATTGACGTTCAATGCCCCAAGTGACGGGGATGGAGCCCTGCCCCTGGTTACTCTGCAATTCTTGAGAGATTTTTGGAATGTTGACTGGACTGCCCCAGGTGTGCTGGATAGTGACATGTCATGTCCCCCTGTTGATAGGAGATTTGTCAATGGGAGTGTCATCCTACTTGAATTTATTTTATTCACTGAGAGAGCTTTCGTTCATCGGATATTCGTTGTGTGAATTTCTCCGCTGTCAAATAAATAGCCATATGCAAATAGTGATATTCAATTAATGCAAAGTTTATGTTTGTCTTAAAGTTTTAAAAATGCGTTTTAGCGAGTAAAGAAATTTTGTTAAGAAAATTCAAACTCAGGATTTAGAGCACAGCCTTACAAGAGTCAGGATACCTTTTGTAACAGTATTCTTTCTAACTAACCCATGCTTCAATTAGGACTTTTGAAGGGTTGTAACGTGGCTTGGTTCACGGTTTAAGAAACAAAGGATAAAGGCTAAAAGTGTATTTGTACCCACCCGCTCTTCGTGATGTTCTTCAGTCCTAAGCTCAGTTAATTGTGCGTTTGAATTCCAATTGAGTCTGGAATGACATTTTGGTGATGGTTCAGAGAAGTTTAGTTTATTGGAAGGCAGTCATTTTTGCAACATTTTTTTTCATGTTGTTGAGGATTTGTAGTGACCTCTTTCTTTTGATTCGTTATCCCTAATTTTTGCCTGACTGTTCTTGTTTTGAGATTACATTCAGCGGGATGCCCCAATTTTCTTAAGTCTCCTTCGTAGGTTTTGACTTAGTGGGCTTTTCTTTTTGGGATATAATGGTTGCCTATGTGATAGGGAACCATCACCGTCTTTTGATTCTAGAGGAATGTTTCTTGACGTCATTCGTTGCATTACGAGATGAGAGTTTGCGGCTAAACGCGTGTTTGAATTAACTGAGAGACTAACCTGCCCCAGGTTTTTTAAAGGTTTTAAAGAAGAAAAACTTCTACTTCTTTGGCTCGAAGGGGTTGACTAGGGATTATCTTTCTTATAACTCCAGTTTTTAGGATTTGAAAAACGCCTATACATCGTCAGCAAGGTCTGTCCGAAAGCATACTGTATGAGATTATGGTATTATTTTCGTCATCCTCCCTCTAAAGGCTTATAAATTTTAGCAAGAGTTAAATGTCATAAATAAAGTAGAAAGCATAGTTTAAATGTAATGAAAATGAGTGGATTAAATCAAGACAAACATATTCAATGCATTAATGAAACAAAGTTTGACATTAATAGATAATTGTTTGAATAACAAAAGAGAAATTACAACTTGAAAATTCAAAATGAACATAAGCCTCTTTCAATTTCTTGGCATAGGAGTAGTGATCACGTTTGGAGTCTCCGGAGGATCAAACTGGATCTCCTTGGCGTCAATCAAATTTTGAATTTTGTACTTCAATGCCCAACAATCGTTAGTGTCATGCCCGGGATTATCATAATGATAAGCACATGTTGCATTAGGATTGTAGTTAGGAGAAGAAGTTTTGGGGTTTGGATGAGGTCCTATCAATGCAATCAGATTCATCCTCAATAAGTATTGTAGCGCTTGAGACAGCGGCATGTCGATGTTGGTAAACTGTCTTTTGGGCTCGTCTGGCCTTCGTTGATTTCCCCTTTGCTGCTGTCGGTGTGATGCAGAACCAGAGATCAGGACTGCCCCTACTTGTTGGTTATGATGACTCTTTTGACCAGACACTGCATTGGACTCTTTCATCTCATTGTATGGCCTTTTCTGAGCATCAGAGGGTGTAGCTCCTTGGATCTTTCCACTTTTGATGTCGGCTTCAACTCTTTCGTTGGTCAGTATTATCTCGGTGAAACCGGCTGAAGAACTTTCGATTAGGTGTTTGAAGAAAGGCCCTGTCAAAGTTCCCATGAAGATGTCAATTATCTCCCTATCAGTTAAAGGGGGTTGCACCCTACCAGCCATATCTCTCCACTTTTGGGCATACCCTTTGAAGCTCTCGTTGGAACCCATGGTCATGTTCTGCAATTGCACACGAGTTGGTGCAAGATCAGCATTGTACTGATACTGCTTATAGAAAGCAGCAGCTAAATCCTCCCAGGTGTGGATGCGATAACTCTCCAATTGATAGAACCATTCGAGTTGAGTCCCTACTAGGCTTTCTTGGAAGAAATGGATCCAAAGCTTCAGATCAGTTGTGTATGGTTGAATCTTGCAGACATAAGACTTTAAGTACATCTTAGGGCAAGAGACTCCATCGTACAAGACAAAGGTAGGGATTTTGATCTTTGGCGGAATGACCACTCCAGAAACTAAAACCATGTCTCCTAAATCTAAGCCAGGTATTTGTTGAATCTCCATAGCACTGAGGCGATCCTCCAACTGTTTGTACTTGTCATCAGTGGGAGGATATTATTCCTCGGAGTAGTCAGCTTCAACTTCATCAATCTCTAAATTATGGTCTTCTTCGAGACTATCCCCCGTTTTGGATGGAGTTGAAAGATCTAGAGCTCTCTTGACTGGTTCTCCAGGTCTTCTTCCCAAGCTAAGGATGCCTATTGACTTCTTGGAGTTTTTCTTATTGTCTTTGAGAAGAAGAGTCTTCAGGTCCTCTTGCCCCTTAGCCATAGCCAAGAACATTTATTGGAATTAAGCATTTTGAGCTTGGAGATCTTTCACCGTTTGTTCCATATCCATCTTACTGAAATAAACAGCAGGAGGATAAGGAGACCTGACTGGGAGAAACCTGTCATGATATGATGCATGATATGTGGATGCATGTTTTCAAGGATCTCGCGGGGTAAACATAAAAAAAATTTAGAAGTTGAACTTTGATCAACATTTTTGATTGGAGAACTTTGTATCGGTGGATGTCCTTCCACGAGAATCAAGCTCACCATGTCAAGTGGGTCATAGCCCTTGACTCTGGTTCGTTGTACCTGATTTTGACGGTGTTTGGTTAGAGGAAAATAAATCCTCTTGCCCCTTGCTAGACGTTTGGTTCATCGTAACCTGCACCACAGGCCCTTGAGATCCTTGAAATGGTTAAGGAAATGCTATGGTATGATGTTATGATGTTATGTACAAATATGCGAGGTAAGTAAGTTTATATACAAATAATCATATTCACACAAAGCAGACAAGTCCTTAGGTTTAGGCTTGCATGGAGTTTGTAGGTAAGTACCCTCTTGAAGTTTAGTTGGCTCAACCTGTCCTACTTAATAGTAACCGGGTTCTAAGGGATCTCAATATCACTGATCTTTCTCCCAACTTCGTTCAATAGGCGATTAACTTGTAACCAAATAAAGCTCAAGAGTCCAACCTCAATGAGTGTAGCATCGAGTATCTACCAACTTCGGACTGCACCAAAGCCGGTCATCTCACTACGTCCTAATGGCCAAGTTGGTCAAGTAAGATTCTAAGGTCAGTTGATGCTTCACGACACCACGCGGAGGCCCCGTACTCTCCTTGATTGACTCAAGGGTTACAGGTACCAACCAAAGGGCCACATCAACGTAGCTACTACTTCAACTGTGTCGGTATACCCCGCACAGTTCCCTCACAGTTTATTGCTACTTACTAAAAGGTGTCCCCAAATCCGGGTGTAGGATTTTAAAACAAACCCAAACAAGGAACCAAAATGGAAAGCAAACAAATCAAACAATGTAAGCAAGTAAATGTGATCTAACCCTAAGGTAACCGCACTTTTAGAGAACAGCGTTTTCAATATTCCCCAATAGAGTCCCCAGTTCTGTGATACGGTGGGAGAACTGATTTGAGGTGTTTTGCGTTTGTGTTTGCAAATGTTGCGGTTTAGCAAGAGTCGCCCCCTACTTTTCTTTTATCCAATAAGGAAAGGTGAAAAAGCACAGGAAAGACCTTTCAAGATGTTTTCTTGAGTTCGGGGGGTAGATTATGAAAAGGGAAGGTATTAGCACCCATTTCATCCATGGTTTTCCATGGGCTCTTAGTTACTCGCAAGATCACTTGCTTTTGTTTGAATGTGTTTGTGGTGTGGGTTTTGAAAGTATTTTGAAAATATGACTTTGTAATGATTCTCGTTTCTATAAGAATGCATACAAAGTGTTTGTTTCGAAAATGTTTTCAAGAAAGTGTTTGTGAGATGTGTTTTTAAAAGTGATTTTAAAAAGGGTTTTCTTTGTAATGGCTCTCGTTTCTATAAGAACGCATACAAAGTGTTGTTTTCAAAAGTGTTTTAAAATGAGAGTGTTGGTGTATAAAATGTTTTTGTTGTGAGCAAGCGAGTAACTGAGAGAGAACCTACCTACTCAAAAGGTCTTAGATATGCTTTTCCTCCTCCTTTAGATGTTGCTATCTTACAATTGTTTTGGTAAGAAGCCCCATCGTTGGACGTGGAGGGACGGGTGTGGGACGTTTGGATAGTCATAGAAGGCAACTTATGAGATGTTTTAGCAATATTATTTAGGGACTAGATCGTTTATTGAAGGCAACTTCGAGGGTCATCGAGGGACTACGATCCTTTTTTATCAAAGGGTTTTTGCTAAAACGTCCCATATTCGAGGGACATGACTATTTTTCGAAAGGCAACAAAATGAGATTACCTTAGAGATGCTAGTGTGCACGTGTGTTAGTTTGCATGCATTTTATCTTGTATTTGAAAGGTTATCTATTTGCTGATTTTATCTTGCCATACATCCTAATTACTAGTAATATATGAAAGCAAGTAAAAATGCAGAAAATAAATCCTAAGCTATTACATCACTTTAGGGGGATGAGGGTACAAATTTACAATGGAGATGAAGTGGAGACTGAAATATTACAACCATATCGAATGATAATGAAAACAATGTAAAAACAGTGTAAAGTAAAAGGAAAACTAACTTTTGAACTGCTATGTGTCGACCCATGCTGCTATGCATCGACACATAGCTTTTCCTTGCTCCTGTAAAACAAAATCTGCTCAGTATGAGTCGACACATAATGGGATGTGTCGACTCATGCACCTTCTTGCATCGATGTGAAACGCATATGTATCGACTCATAGGCTTTTCCAGCTTCTGTTTTGTAACTTGAATTCAGTATGGGTTGATGCATGGGGGTTATGTGTCGACTCATACCTTGTTTTTTCACTAGAATGAGTCGATACATGAGGACATGTGTCGATACATGCTGCATTTTCCTGCTTTAAACATTGTTTTACTGACTGTACAGGTTAGCATATGATGGATAAATGTAAATAAAACATGATTGAATAAGCCTAAACCATAAGCAAATGATTAGTTCAAAGGGATAATAAAATACTACATCTTATCTTCAAAAACAACAAATCATCAATGATGTATGAAAATATATCAAGTCAAGAAGACTTACCTTTTGGGCTGCACTGGCTGTTTTAAATCTGGATGTTTTATAAATGTTGAGATGACCTCAATGAATCTCCAGAAAGCTACTCCGGACTGTTGAAACTAAGTTAGGTTGTACTGTGATGTTTTTGGTATTTTTTGAAGGTGAAGATGAATAATACTATAGGGACTGCTTTTATGTTTGGACAATCTTTGTAGGTGAAGAGTTGTTTGGCTTATGGGAGAGTTTGTATGGTGGAGTAATGGGCTGGGGTCTTGTTTTGAATAAGAACATAACTTTTGTTTTGAAAATGAATGAGTAAAGTTTTTTTCAAATGATGTTGTTTTTCTGCTCAACAAAAACTCTCTGTTCTCTCTCTCAAAATCCCACTTCAAAAATCCAGCCCCTTTCTCTTATGAGACAGTCCCTCTTGTCGACCTTTTACTGTGGTTTAGGGGGGAAACCAAATAAGTTATTTTGAATTCTTTGCTTACTATTTTGACACTTTCTTCCCACAATTTTTCTTTGCCATTTTGGTGCAATTCTGGGGCTGTTGTGATGCAGGCTTGGGCAGACTGCATAGAGCAGTTTTGGACTGTATTGGGCAATATGCATACTTGGGGTGCAACATAACACAAGCTTTATTACAGGGCAACATGGGGTGCTATGGCAATGTGGCATATCACATTTTGTTCAACTTGGACAGTATAATTTGTAGCATGACATAAATTTGGTCTTGTGGAATATTTCATGTACATTATGTCAAGGGCAAAATAATGTGGCAAGGTTTCTTTGAGAGAACTCAATCAAGATATAGTTTTAGAATTTGTAATTTTGCAAAAATTCCACTTTGTAATAACTTGAATTACTTGCATCATTTTGAATTATTTGGAATTGTAGCAAAAAATGTCATGAAGTAAATGAAATTAACCAAGTATGGAAAATACTTAGAAAATTTTCAAAGTTTTGCAAAGTTGGATTTTTGATTCTCTTGATTTTTGATGATTGAATTTCATATTTTTGGGTATCTTGACATAATGAGATTTTTGGGACTCAAATTTGGTCAAAAAGTCAAAGTTTGACTTTTTTAGCGTCCGGTTGACTTTTTCCAACTGAAACTCCGATTTTGCTCATTTTGCCCCCTTTTGACAATTTGAATGGTTCTTCTTAGAAAATTATGATCTGAGGTTTACAACTTGACTGAAGTAATTCTAAGAGTCCTTGAGACATGAGAGGGCAAATTTCGGGGTACAATAGATTCCATGTACAGAAACCAGGTTTGGACCTTGGTAGAACCTCCTATAGGAGTTAACCCTATAGGATGCAAATAGGTCTTTAAAAAGAAGACTTACATGGATGGTAAGGTACATACCTATAAGGCAAGACTGGTTGCAAAAGGCTATAAATAAATTCACGGGGTTGACTATGATGAAACCTTTTCACCAGTTGCAATGCTTAAATTTGTTCGGATTTTACTTGCTATTGTTGCATATCATGATTATGAAATATGGCAGATGGATGTAAAAACTTCTTTCCTTAATGGGAATATTCTTGAGGATGTGTACATGACACAACCTGAAGGATTTGACATACCACATGAAGCCCAAAAGATATGCAAGTTATAGCAATAAATCTATGGATTGAAGAAAGCTTCCAAAAGCTGGAATCTTTGTTTTGATGAAACAGTAAAACAATATGGACTCATCAAGAATGAAGATGAGCCTTGTGTCTAAAAGAAGGTTAGTGGGAGCATGATTGTTTTCCTGATATTATATGTAGATGACATATTACTCATTGGAAACGATGTCCCTACCTTACAACAAGTAAAGAGTTGGTTGGGGAAATGCTTTTCTATGAAGGACCTAGGTGAAGCAGCCTATATATTAGGAATCACGATCTATAGAGATAGATCATAAAAACTGCTTGGCCTAAGTCAGAGTACACGCATAGACAAAGTTTTGAGACACTTTAATATGCATGATTCCAAGAAAGGATTCATACCTATGCAATATGGCATGTGTTTATAAAAAACACAATCCCCTTAAACTAAGGAAGAAAGGGATCGCATGACTAAGATTCCATATGCATCTGCAATAGGACCTATCATGTATGCCATGTTATATACTCGACCAAATGTCTCGTATGCTTTAAGTGCAACGAGTAGGTACCAATCTGACCCCGATGATGCTCATTGGGTAGTTGTCAAGAATATCCTTAAGTACTTGTGAAGGACTAAGGACTCATTCTTGATATATAGAGGTCAAGAAGAGTTTGTTGTAATATGATACACTGATGCTAGCTTCTAGATAGATAAATATGACTTTAGATCACACTCTGGTTATGTGTTCTGCTTAAATAGTGGCGCTATGAGCTGGAAAAGTCCAAAGCAAGATACAATTGTTGATTCTACAACCGAGGCCGAGTATGTTGCTGCTTCAAATGTAGCAAAGGAATTTGTTTGGATCAAGAAGTTCATTAGTGAACTTGACATAGTCTCGAGAATTATGGATCCCATTGATCTCGATTGTGATAACAATGGTGCTATCGCACAAGCTCAGGAGCCTAAATCTCGCCAACGATCCAAACACATACTTAGGTGTTATCACCTCATTTGAGAGATAATTGATTGGGGAGATATGAAGATATGTAGAGTACCTACACTTGACAATGTTGTTGACCCACTAAGAAAGCCTCTTGCGCGGCAGAAGCATGATGGCCATACTAGATCTATGGGTATTAGGGGTATGCCTGATTGGCTCTAGTGCTAGTGGGAGATTGTTGGTGTAAGCCCTAGAGGCCAATACTTTAGGTACTTGTATCGAATTATTTATTAATAGTAAAAGGCCTTTCTTTATTATGTTTGTTTTTCTAAAATAATAAATTCCCTAGAATAGTTCGTTTGTTTAATGAAATTTTAAGCGTGACTTAATCCTGAGATCTCATTAAACATAAGAACACTATTCTTAAAATTTTCGTAGTCAAGCTTTATTGCGAAGTAGGATAAAAAGCATTGAGATTATTATGAAGATAGACTGATGATCACACCTCATGGATCATAGATAAGGAGTTATCAAGTCTTGACATAGGTATGAATATTAGGAGTAATATTTATACTAGATTGACCCGCTATGAGAGTACTACATAAAATGTTATGCAAGGTGTCATAAGTTATTCTCATGGTGATAATGCTTTATACCACCCTTAGACCTGAACCCGCAATGGACCCTAGATGTGGAGTTAAGTACATTATTGTTGATCAAACGTTATCCGTAACTAGATGACCATAAAGATAGTTGATGGGTACTTCACAAAGCATGTTGAGGGACATGAGTGACCTAGATGGAATTTATCCATCCTGCATAACAGGATAAATGTCTAAGGGCCCAATATTGAACTGGACAAGGGTGACACGATTTATGTCTTGTGTTCAATATAGATATAAGGGAAAAAGGGTAATTGTACACACAAATATTATCACATAAAGGTTTTGTCAGATCACATGACAATTTCGTGACTTGGGTAGCCGTGATGTGTTGCTAGATACCGCTCACTATTTATTACGTTAAATGGGTGATTTAATATAATTGGAAACGTTACGAAAACCTACAGGGTCACATACATAAGGACAGGTTGATGAGAGATAGAGTAAATAAGGAATGTCGTAAGGTACGGTACACTTAAGTGAAATATGGAATATGGTAATGTACCACGCACTTAAGTGATATACGGTATATCATAAGGTATGATACTCGTATGCTTAATTGGGATTTTAGCTTGCAGCCTACATAAGTGGTTCTATAAATAGAACCCTTTATGCTGAAGCAATTAAGTTGGTGAAAATTCGGTCTTGATTTCTAGCCTTATATTTTTTCTCACTCTCTCACTCAAAGTTTCCGTTCGTAAGCAGCTAGCACTGTGTCTGGAAGTGGTCTGTTTGTATGGACTGAGTAGAGACATTGCTATTCATCAAGGTTCGTGATCACAACATCAAAGGTATGAATCATCACAAGAGTTAATGATTTATATAACTGACCATGCCCATTCGTAAGGATCATTAAAGGAAAATTTTAATTTTCCGCTGCATTTTGGATCACAATTTTCCTTCATTTGGATCTTGTGGAGTAAGCTATCTGAATACAGTTGTTTAAGAGTATGTGAGAAACTTCAAAACAAGTGTGTATGACTTCTCCTTTACAAAGAGTCATGATATTTTGTGTGTATCCTCAAGGATCTAGAGTATCCAGAATTGTGTCTTCATAGTATGAGTGTGTTCAGCAGGGGGTAAATTACTTGTATGTGGATTGTTGCTCCAATGGTGCAGATTCTATGTCATGTCACGCAATATGACATTAGGCTACTGGATGCAGTTATTGGTGTTGTTGACAAGGCATGGTTGGTTCTATCCATGGGAAGCTGGATGATTAAATCAGGTGTACACAAGCCTCTTAGGTGTACACTGAGATTCAATGTTTGTGAATGGGAGAAGTAAGACTAAATGGATGTCTTGGCGGTGAAGAATGAGAAAAGTAGGAAGCTAATGATGTTGATGCATGAATGTTACATATGTGTTCTTTTTGCTAATGTGCTATTGTGGTTTTTTTTTTGGTTAGTTGCTTCCTTAGTCATATTATGGCTAAAAGGGGGTGAAGTGGGTGTGTGTGTGTGTGTGTGTGTGTGTGTGTGTGTGTGTGTGTGTGTGTGTGTGTGACTAACCACTATGATTGATGGCTACTATTGAGAGGGATAATTTATAATTTTCTGATGTGCTAGTAGGTGTTGAGGGGGAGTCTCTACTATGATGGAATGAAGGGCTCTGAAGAGATGTTAGACAAGATGTCTTGAAATCATGGTGTTGAGAATTTAGATTCTCTATTTACTACAACTGTGTTTAGTAGACTAACTAACTACTACCTATTTCTATGCTTTTGTTGCTGCTCATAACTCTGTTGTTATATTTTCTGTTGATGTGCCTTTGATGTGTGTGTTTGATTTATTTTCAAACATGATTATAGTGTTTTCTTGTGCAAGGATTTTTTTGGTTGTTTTTGCCAAAATTTTCCAAAGGGGGAGATTTTTATTTCTCTGAAATTATGATTGGCATGAATTTTGGCAAAACTAACTTTTTCAAATGTGGTGTTTTCATGTTGAATAAGATGTTTCAACTTGCAGTTTGAACATGTCGAAAGGGATGTCCTAACTAGAAGTATAGGACATCAGGTCTGCTACAGCTGATAGTCTGGATTCAATTGTTGTGATTTAATTACTGAATATTCTGGAAATATTTAGTAATCCTATGTGGCGTCCAAGATTGGTAAATCAGAGATATTATGTTGGTTTTTCAAGATATTAAAACTTTATAAATATGGATACATTTTAGGAAAGTTATGATTGAAGACTTGTTTTCTTGGAGAAGTTTTTTGTAGACTTTGTGCAGCCTCTCTGCTCCGTTTTTGAATCCCAAATCCAGTTGGGAAAAGGTTTATAAATAGAAGTGTTTATAACCTAGTTTGGTACAGGAGAGTTAGTTGTCATTGTGTCGCTCTCTAGGAGAGTTAGTTTGGGTGATCCACTCGGGTTATGAGTTTGACAGTGTTACAGAGTTGTAATCTCTGTTACTGTTCTCCTTGAAGCTTTTAATCAAGAGGTTGTATTGTTTTTGGAGGAAGTTGATAAGAAACTCTAAGTATTGTTCTTGATCAAAGTTGTGAAGCAAGATCAATTATGTTATTCTTAATCAAGGTTTTTCTTGATTAAGGTGTTTGTTTTGTAATTGAAGTGTGATCTACATTTAGGTGAAAGGTTGTGGATACAGTAACTTGGACTAGGACTGTTACACATCATTGCGTTGATTTGAGGTGGATGGGATTTCTCATATCTAGGGAGAGGGTAGTGATTAAGGGGTAAGTTGTAAACTTGGGATTAGTTTAGCTTTGAATAGATATTGTCTAGTGGATTTCCTTCCTGGCTTGGTAGCTCCTAGAGTAGGTGTTGGTTTGCACCGAACTGGATTACAATTATGTGTGTTGTTATACTTTTCAGTACTATTTTTATTTGTTATACCTTACCCTGTTTGTTTATGTCGGATCAGATGTCCCAACATGTCATAGGACATCTGTGTTCTGTCATGCTAGAATTTCATATACCAATTGTTTATGCACAAGGAGATGAAAAACAGGAAGAATGAGAGAAGATATTTATTTCTCTGCAATGACGGCTACAAAATCTATAAGAAAGATTGATTAAAAAATATGACAGCTACCACTAGTCTAGTTATACACAAAGTAAATTTCCACGTAGGCCCTAACAAAGTAAAATTAATAGCTAAGTTAACAAAACAAACTAAACTCAACTCCTAAAGCTAAACATGATTCTTGAACATAATAAACTATTGCTTCTAACTAAGCATTGTCAGAGCTTGCAGTTTCTGGCTAACAACCTCAGAAGCTCTTCTACTTCTGAGCAACACTGCTTCTGATTAATAACTTCAGAAGCTTATGGTTCCAATGACAACATCTGGATATGGATTACTTCTAACATTATCAAGCTCACACAATTATTTATGCTACTATTGTAAACATCATCAATGCTATTTGAAGGGCACATAATTCTGACAGGTTTGAAGACAAATGTATATTTGGTGGAACTGCACCCTTATAATATTTTCTTCTTGCGGGAATCTTAATAACAAAGTGTCTGGTTCTTCGATGACAACTTTTGCATTCCGAAATTCTTCAAGATCAACATTGATCCCCCTAAGCCTAAAATATCAATGAAATTCTTTGGCATCCTCCTCCCTTGGGATGATGGAAGTACAATACGAATGGGATGGCCAAAGGGGTCCCTTCTTTAGCTGTCATTGTTGGTATATTCAAGGATGGAAACTCACACCATGTGGGAAACTTTGTCCACTTTATTAGAAATGGTAATTCTATCTTATGTGAGTTAACTATTGCAATGATTGTTATTGAGCAAGCTTGGGAGAAAAATTAGAAGAAGATATTGTTAGAACATAGTTTGGTTCTACATTCTTGTAAGAGTTTTGATGATAATAAACACATGATATGTATAAAGAACAAATATGCTCTCTAATAATGTATTTAAATATGCAGAGAATTTCTGATGAAAGAAGCATAGAAGATGAGAGAGTTGCATTTTGAAGCTCTGTTTAGACACAACATACTTATAAGCAAATTCATGTAACACGCTAAAATAAAGAAGTTCAAAATGTTACAACTTCTTAATGCACCAACACTGCGAGCAAAACTCTGATATTCTGATAAGTAAAGTTCTTGAAGAACAAAAGAATTCAATGCACTTGAGCTATACTCTGCTAGTAAATATTCTGATATGCAAAAGAAGCTCTAACGTATCATCCAAGTTCTAATGAATATCAAGAAATTTTGAGGATCCAAAGTCTCAACGGTAATATTTTTATTCTGATATGATTGTTGTACCCCAAATTTTCCCCTAAGGTCCCTTCATCATACCATATTGATTAAATCACAACAAGATCATATTAGGGCTTTTGGTTCTCATCGTTATATGTTGTACCCCAAAATTTGCCCTCCCATATTCTCCAAGAAATTGCCAAGCCAAGCTGCAAAATTCCCCAAGGGCTGCACAGCTCAACAGTCTCCCATACAGTCAAAACTAGGGTTTGTGTTCTGATCAAGAAAAGGAAGTTTTCAAAGGCCCAATCAAGTCTCACATGCCTACAAATGTGGTCAAGCATCTTCATATCAAGTTTCGAGACATTCAGCTCAAAATTGCACAGTCAAAACCCTAAATTGCACTACAGTCAACTGTAGGGGCAAAATGGTCATTTGGCAGTCAAAAATTCAAATTTTTGGTCAACATATCATTTTGAAGCCACAAACATCATTTGATCAATGCTTGATCATGATTCTCAAGATTTGGCTCAGAAATCATCAAAGATGCAAAAGTTACTATATTTGGACAGTTGAAAAAGTCAACTGAAATTGACCAGGGCATAACTTTCACATGGATTATCAGAAAAATTCTATCCAAAGCTCATTTTGAAGATAAAGACATTTCCTACAACTCATCTTCATACTTCAAGTCCAAGAAATGCTCTCACAAAAAGTTATCAATTTCAACATTATAGGTCATTTTCAAAAGTCAACAAAAAGGGACTTTAAGTCAAAGGCCATAACTTGAGATTGGTAAATCAAAATGACATGGGACCAAAGGCATTGGTTAAAGGACTCAAAGAACTTTCCAAAATGTCAAGGAACATGAGAAAGGCTTAAAAATTGAGCAAGTTATGCCTTGTGGAAGTTGGGAAATTTTTGGATATTTTGAAAAGTCAACTTTGATCCAAATGACCTAAAATTGCAAATGGGCCCATTTTTCTTCCATGATTCATCATTCTAAGCATATGCACGACCACTTGGCCCAAAGGGAAGTATTTTCTCATTTTTTATGTATTTATTTGAATTTTTATTTATATTAATTCAATTAAAACAATTAAATATATGAAAAATGTTTAAATTAACCAAACCAATCTTTTTATACATGTTTTAAGGTCAATATTTCGTGTAAAGGCAAACTAGGAAAGATTTGGTCTGATTTGAGCATAATTGATACAAAAACCATGTGAAAAAGATTTGGAAAGATCTTGAAAAATCAAATTTTCAAAAACAATGAATGCCATGGATTTGTGCTAGTTTTGTTAACCTAATGCCTTCACTACATATGCTGGATGAGAACCCTAATCAAAGGAGACTGAAAACTGCGCAGCAATTCCACTAACAAACTTGCAAATTTTGTCCAAAAGATCAAAACTGAAAACCACTCTAGAGGTCGATTCAAAGCATAATATTGGTTTCAATAGCTTCCTTGAAGGTCCCTGATCAGATTCCAATCATAAACTTCCACTCAAACGCCAAGAATCGGTACCAGGAACCTCAACTGTATCAAACAAATTTCGTAGTCTTACATTCCATTCTATGCATCATTTGTGAAATATATTACTTGATTCATGTTCATATTGAAGTTTTAAAGCTAACCAGTACCTTTAATTGTATTTTTATTTGCCATACACGATGATACCATGTTTGAGATTCTAGGGTTTTCAGGAGGATAAATTAGGGCTTTTGCAATAAGGCAAAATTAGAGGCTGAGACTAGGACCATTGGATTCCACGCATTGGGACGAACATGGACCAAGCCTCGCGATCAATTTATGAACCATATAGCGCTATTCGCTATTTTTTCTAAAGCCATCTAATGCAACGCGTCTGAAACCGTTGCCATACGTTCTTGTTTCAGAAAAAAGAAAAAAAACACGCGAGGACGATGATGTGGTGGCGAAAGTTGGTTGGTCCGTTTAAAAAAGTGGCGCGCGGACCCACTAATGTTTTGTTTTTCTTTCATATTATTTCTTTGTTATTAATATATCAAAAGAGCTTAATGGCTCAGCTGGCAAATGCTGATTGCATTGACATCCAAGACCTGGGTTCGAGCCCCAGGTCTGTATTATTCTTCATGTTATTTTTCAATCCAGGTTCACATGCCATTCTACTTACTGGGGACTATGATGCACCACCATAATCAAGACGTCCACGTGCCCTTGATGACCAAACCAAAGGCACAGATCTAAGGAGCACGTTGTACCCTAGTCAACGCATCACACATGATTCAAAAAAGTCCAACGAGGCCATGCTATTGGGCCAGATTGCTAAGGCCAACACCTCACAATTGGGGCCTGAACCCCCCCCCCTGGTTTGCAATTTTCTCTTTTATTTTTAATTATTATTTTACTTGCTTGTTTTATTGTTTTGATTAATTAATTATTTTTTACAAAATACAAAAATGCCAAAAATCAGAAAAGATAAAATATAGTAAATAATTTTTATTTCTAATATTTTTATAAATAAATTAATATGTAATTATTTAGTTTAATTAGGTTGTGATTTTAATTTCTTTTAATAATAAAAAAAACACAAGAAAAATAGAATTAGGTTTAATTGAGTTTTTATTCCTTTTTTAATTTTTTTTCTTTCTTTACCATAATATTATTTATTTATTTATTGTTATAATTAATTGTACATATAAATTAAGTTTAATTTAGGTTTCAATTTAATATTTTCATAATAAATTTAAAAGTTATTAGAATTAGGGTTTGCCTTCTAGTTTAATTTTAATTAACTCTTTTTTTTCATCAAATTCCTAAAAACACTAAAAATACCAAAAACATTCTTTTTTCTAAATTTTTAATTTTAATTCCTCATTAATTCTAATTAATTAATTCATGTAATTTAATATTTTGCAAAAGGGTCCAACGCCCTCCTTTCGACTTAATTGTTTAATTTCGCATATTTATTTTATTTCGCTTAAATAATTATGTATCTCTCCCGAAGCCTTGTAATTACATTTCGCACTTTTATTTACTTTGCTTTATTTACTTTTCTGTCAAATCGGGTCCGGTTTAATTTTGGCAATGTGGACCCGCGCCATTTGTAATAGTTTTAGATTTACTTTCCCGCAAATATTTCTTAACTGTTAAACAAAGCATGCAAGAATGAATGACCATAATAAAATCAAGCGTAGAGAACTTTAACATGACAAGACAAATGCAAATGAAAACGACACACAATTCGCACACACCACCCCTAGGGTACGCCTCACTGTTGCCTTGCCTCGAAAGGTGATCGTCGAGTAGAGGATGTCTTAGTAAGTCCTCATGATCCGGGAACCTGGCATGAGGGTAGCTTCTAAGGTGTCTTCCCATTGCTCTGGTGATCACCATGTCCCTACAAACTCGAATTGACCCGAACACCTCCAACGGTGGTGCTACCTACCTCTCAATGGTGGGATGACACTACTTTAAAGGACATTTACACAGACGAATTCCTTAGGGTAGGTAGACAACTCCTAGATACTTGCTCTAATTTCAAAACCAATCAAAAAATATTTTTCACACCGACACCTTTTCAAAAAGCTTTCAAAGCAATTTTTCAAACACTCTGACACAAGAGTCGATCTGAAACTTTCAAAGAAACTTTTTTTAAACCCACAATTGAAAAGCAAACAAACCATTTTGAAAACACAAGTGAGCAAGTATCTAAGAGCCCATGGATAACCATGGATAGAAAGGGTGCTAACACCTTCCCTTTCTATAACCTACCTCCCGAACCGAGAGCAATCTCTTTAAGGAATTTTTCTGTGCTTTTGTCCTTTCCATTTGGAGAAAATAAAAGACGGTGGCGACTCTTGCTTCCACGACATTTCGCGAACCAGCGTTAAACAGTCAGTTCCAGATCCACCGATCACAGAACTGGCGACTCTGCTGGGGAAATAAACTTAAAGTGAGGTGTACCTTAGGACTAAGATCACTGTGTTTTCAATTGTCTTCTTTGCTTGCTTTACTATTGTGGGACTGTCTTGGGAGTTCTATAGATCCTAACCCGGATCTGGGGATACCTTTCTTAGAAAGTAGCAACAAGGCTGTGAGGGAACTGTGCGGGGTATACCGACATGGTTGAAACAGTCTGCTACGTTGATGT
Organism: Vicia faba; assembly: GCA_948472305.1. Lineage (NCBI taxonomy): Eukaryota > Viridiplantae > Streptophyta > Magnoliopsida > Fabales > Fabaceae > Vicia > Vicia faba. The sequence continues at coordinate 35,591,119 of OX451738.1, forward strand.
GGCACTTTGGTGTACCGGTAACCCTTGAGTTCAGTCAAGGAGAGTACGGGGCCTCCGCGTGGTGTCGTGAAGCATCAACAGACCTTAGGAACCTTAATTGAACTATCTTGGCCTCTTTAGGGTAGTGAGATAACTGACTTTGGTGCAGTCCGAGGTTGGTTGATACTCGATACTACACTCAATTGAGGGTTGCTTTACTGGAATATTTCGGTCGCCAGTTCAGTGGCTAAATCGAAACGATGAACAATGAAAGCAATCCCGTGATATTGGGAACCTTAGAACCCGGTTACTTTGATTAGGACAGGTTGAGCCCACCAACTTCAAGAGGGTAGTACCCCAAACTTCATGCTGGCCTAAACTCTAAGGGCTTCTCTTGTGTGACTTGTGTGCCTTCGTACTTGACTATTTGCATGCTTGTTACCTGACATTTGTTTCTTGCAGGTTTCGTTTATAGTCCTTAACTGGGACTCATGACAGGGTATCCTAAGTTTCTTGCAGGTTTTGGTTTGCAGTCCTTAAAGTTGGACTCATAACAGGGTTACTCACATTACCCCATGCATATCATGACATCATACCATTGCATACATCCTAACCCATTTCAAGGATCTCAAGGGCTTGTGATGCAGGTCATGATGAACTAACTGTCCAGCAAGGGGCAAAAGGGGATTTATTTTCCTCTAGACAAGGTCGTCAGGGGCTATGACCCACTGGATATGGTGAGCCTTTGACCCTTGAAGAAGGACTCTCAACAACATGAAGTACCTTCAATCAAGTTACCAGTTTTCAACTCTAACAAACTTTCTTGTTTACCCCTCGAGGTCCTTGAAATCATTGCATGCATGTCATACATAGCATTGCATAACAGGTACCCTTTCTCTGCAGGTTACTTACCTTCTTCGCTGTTTATTTCAGCAGTCTCGCCATGAATCCTGAATCTTCAACCGAGCAGTCCATCAAGGCCCTCCAGGCTCAGAACGCCCAGTTCCAAGGGTTGATCATGAACTTGACCCAGGGGCAACAAGATCTGAAAGCTCTCCTCTTGAAGAAGGAAAAGAAGAAGAAGAGGACTGTTTTGTTCAGCCCTAGACGCAGATCTGGGAATACACCGCAGATTGAAACTGAGAGGACTACCCCATCTGTGAGGGAAAGCAGTCACCATGAGAGAGAGGTGCCTAGTCCAGTGGTCTCCGACAACGAGACAGATTTCAACGACGAACAATACCCTCCGGCCGAGGACAAGTACAAGCAGTTGGAAGACCGGTTGAAGGCTATGGAAATACAACAAGTACCTGGGCTGGATTTCGGAGATCTGGGTTTGTCCACTGGTGTGATCATCCCTCGGAAGTTCAAGGCACCATCATTCACTAAATATGACGGGGCGTCTTGTCCCAAGCTACATCTCAGGTCTTATGTTCGGAAAATCCAACCATACTCAGCAGATAAGAACTTGTGGATCCACTTCTTCCAGGAAAGTCTCTCAGGGACTCACCTCGAATGGTTCTATCAGCTGGATGGTACCAAAGTTCGTAACTGGGAGGAGTTGGCAACTGCTTTCTATAATCAGTACCAGTACAATGCCGACCTTGCTCCCACACGTACCCAACTCCAGGGTATGTTGTTGGGGTCAAGTGAAGGTTTCAAGGAGTACGCACAAAGATGGAGAGACCTTGCTGGAAGGGTACAGCCTCCATTAACTGACCGGGAACTCGTTGATATGTTCTTGGGGACCCTATCCGGGCCATTCTTCAATCACCTCATTGGTAACTCATCTGCGGGATTTACCGACCTCATCCTGACTGGCGAAAGAATTGAAGCTGGTATCAAGAGTGGGAAAATTCAAGAGGCCACACCTTCTGATATTCATAAAAAGCCTTACACGGGAAAGAAGGAATCTAATGCTGCATACAGTCAAAAGAGTCGCCGTGATCAACATGCAGGGGCAGTCATGATCTCTGGTTCTACACCACGCTGTCAACCACAAAAGGGAAACCAGCAAAGGCCGGACGGGCCTAAAAGGCAATTCACCAACATTAACATGCCATGGTCACAAGCATTGCAGCACATGTTGAAGATGAACCTGATTGCAGTGATCAACCCTCCTGCAAATCCTAAGACTTCCTCTCCTAGCTATAATCCAGAAGCTAGATGTGCTTATCATTCCGATAGCCCGGGGCACGATACTGAGGACTGTTGGGCACTGAAGTACAAAATTCAGAACATGATCGATGCCAAAGAGATCGAGTTCGAGCCTGCCGAGACTCCCAACGTGATCACTGCTCCCTTGCCCAAACATGGCTAGGATTGAGAGATTTTTTTCATTTGAATTCAAGTTGTATTTTCCTTTCTTGTTCAGATAAACAATTATCATGTTAAACTCTTTTATTTCATGAATGCATTACACATGTCTGTCTTGATTTAATTATGTTTACTACGCTTAAAACTGCTTTCATATTTTTGCGATGATCAACTCTTAACTGAAAATTCTAAACCTCTTGAGGGAGGATGACGAAAACGATACCGCTATCTTTACAGTATGCTTTTGAACAGACCCCGCTGATGAGGTACAGGCATTGTTTCAATCCCCAAACACTGGAGTTATAAGGATGATAATCCCTCGTTAACCCCTCTGAGCCAAAGAAGTAGGAGTTTTTATTTTCGAAAATCAAAACCCTTAATCATAACCTGGGGCAGGGTAACCTCTCAGTTGATCCAAGTGCATAACGAATGGCACCAAAAAAGATCCTTACAAAACGAAGAAAGACAGTGATGGTTCAGAACAATCATAAGGATAGACAATCATTATCAAAAAATCATAAACGAAAAGCCCAAGAAGTCAAAACCTATAAAAAGGAGACTTACCAAACTGGGGCATCCCGCTGACTGTAATTCCAAAAAGGAAACAGTTCAGGCAAAAAAAGAAAGGGATGACAAAAAAAAAAAAAGAAAGAGGTCCTACAAACCCTCAACAAAAATGACTATGACTGCCCATTCAAAATAAATCATCAATATCCGAACCATCACCGGAAAATCAGGACAAAAACTCAAATAAGGTCTAACGCATGATCAACTGAGTTTAGGTTTGGAGAACATCACGAAGAGCGGGTGGGTACAAATAATTTGAGCCTTTACCCTTTGTTTCTTAAACCGTGAACCCGGCCACGATATAACCCTTAAAAGTCCTAGCTGAAGCATGGGTTAGTTCGAAAGCATACTGTTACGAAGGTATCCTGACTCCTGAAGGTTTGCTGTAAAATCTTGAGTTGACGCCGCACTGTATTACAAAAAAAAAATGCATTTTTAAAATATTCAAGACAGACATAGGCTTTTGCATTCTTAAAATAACTTTGTTTGCATATGACTATTTGTTTGAACAGCAGGGAAATTCACACGATGAACACCTTGTGAACAGAAGTACCTCCAATCAAGGGGCACAGTAGGAGCATTGCCCATTATCTGGGGCATGACAAAATACTTCCAACAGGGGCAACTCCCTACATTCTGAGAGCGTGGACATAGTCGGAAAAAGACTGCGCCTAATCAAAGACCCGCTAGGTTGAGACGCCTAGGCAAAAATAAGGGCTTCCCGTCGAACCGAAAGGGTTCGGGCAAAAATAAGGGATGAAAATGGAAAAATATGTGCACCCGGCAAGTCGAAAACCTGAAAAGGCGGCTTGGGCAAAAATGGGTATCCCGGTGGACTGAAAACCCGAAAGGGCGGTCCAGGAAAAAGTTAGGGGTCAAAGCGTACGACTATGTTCCGGTATCTCATCACTTGTCTACTCGAAGATTTGTCAATCACCCACACAGGCATCCTCTTCCCTCATCTCCGAAGCAGGGGCAATAATGAGTTATCCAGGCGATCCAATTGCTCTGTCAACCAAAGTACAAAGGAAAGATCAACATAAGGATGATTACCATCTACCGCTACAAATTCCAGATCGTGGGTTAACATCCGAAACCAAACAGGACAATCATCCACTTAATCAAAATCATGCAACCCTACACCGGTTCCTTCTCAATTTTCAGACAAAGTCTTACACAGACTCACCCTCCATAAGTAACCTTACCCCGGTTCATCCAGAAGTTTTTACACAAACTTATCCAGGTAACCTAACCCCGGTTCCTCCAGAAATCTTACATGGATTCATCCCAAGGTAACCTAACCCCGGTTCCTCCAGAAGTTTTTACACAAACTTATCCAAGTAACCTAACCCCGGTTCCTCCAAGAGTCTCACATGGACCTATCTCAAGATGACCTAACCCCGGTTCATCAAGAAGTTTTTACACAAACTTATCCAAGTAACCTAACCCCGGTTCCTCCTGAAGTCTTACATGGACCTATCTCAAGATGACCTAACCCCGGTTCATCAAAAAGTTTTTACACAAACTTACCCAAGTAACCTAACCTCGGTTCCTCCTAGAAATCTCACATGGATTTATCACAGATAACCTAACCCCGGTTCCTCCTGAAGTCTTACATGGACCTATCTCAAGATGACCTAACCCCGGTTCATCAAAAAGTTTTTACACAAACTTACCCAAGTAACCTAACCCCGGTTCCTCCTAGAAATCTCACATGGATTTATCACAGATAACCTAACCCCGGTTCCTCCTGAAATCTTACATGGACCTATCTCAAGATGACCTAACCCCGGTTCATCAAGAAGTTTTTACACAAACTCATCCTGCAGTAACCTAACCCCGGTTCCCCCCAGAAGTCTTACATGGACCTATCTCAAGATGACCTAACCCCGGTTCGTCAAGAAGTTTTACACAAACTCATCATCAAAGTAACCCTACCCAGGTTCCTTCTCCATTTCAGATACGGTTTTACACGGACTCGATATCAAGCGACCCTACACCGGTTCTCTCTCTTCAAGATGCAGTTTTACATGGACTCGTCACCCAGAAACCCTACACAGGTTTTCCCTTTCCAAAAACTAAGTTTTACACGAACTCATCATCAAAGTAACCCTACCCAGGTTCCTTCTCCATTCCAGATACAGTTTTACACAAACTCATCAGCATGCAACCCTACAACTTACAAAATTACAGTTCAAAACTCCCCCAGGAGAGTCCAATCCAGTTTCCCAGGAAGGTTTGAATTCATATCCCCAAACAGTAAGCTTATCCCCAGTAAATTCTGGAAGCTTATCCTTCGCAGAGCACGAACGCGTCGCCCGACTTGATTTAAAGAGTTATTTCCTTAACAGGATATAACTGGGTTATCCTCAGCCGAAAGCCACGGAAAGAGCGTCCTCAACGTAGTTCTTTCCTATCCCCAGCGAAGTCTATCAACACTTCTAACAACAAGGATATCCCCAGCAAATTATTATCAACACTCAGCAAGGCATCCCTCTTCCCACAGAGTATTGCTTCCCAGCATGGTCGCTAGAGTATCTTTTCTCCCCGCAGAATCTTCCATTTGCCAAGTTTAGTCCGCAACGGAGTCATCTTCTCCTACCGGTATTCTTGCAATTATCATCCCCAGCGGAAGCAAAATCTATTCTTCAACATCAGCCCAGGATACGACTTCCCGGCACCCGTCAAGGATTCACTTTCCTAGACAAAAACATACATAAAACATCACATACATCATTATAGCATGCATAGACACATCATATCATACAAATCTCATTTATGTTGAGAACATCATTGCTTGATCCATATCATGCATTGCATATAACTGACCTTTACCTTTCAGGAAAGATGCAGTTGAAATTCTCAATCATATTTCAAGGCCTTCTCTAGTCCAGCTAAATCGACTCCCAACAGATTTTTCTGATAAAGACTCAGCAGAAGTGATGATCCCCTCTCCAACGGTGAGTGAGGTGGTAATTCCTTTTTCAGATGTTTCCCTCTCCGACGGTGAGTGTGAGGTGATAGTCTCCTATGGTCCCCTCTCCAACGGTGAGTGAGGTGGTAATTCCTTCTTCAGATGTTTCCCTCTCCGACGGTGAGTGTGAGGTGATAGTCTTTTATGGTTCCCTCTCCGACGGCGAGTGAGGTGGTAAGTCCTTTTTCAAGATGTTTCCCTCTCCAACGGCGAGTGAGGTGATTCCCTTTCAGATTATAACTACCTATTGGTTCTCTGCCCGATACTGCCAAGATGGTAATTCCCCCCAAGATTTTTCTCAACGAGCGTGGTTGAAGTTAAAGTCGCCTAAGGTTCTCTTACCATTCATGCTAAGGTAGTAACCATCCCTGGTTCATTCATCTCCGTTTGAAGCTCCAGACTCAGCTCCTGTAACCAGTCAGGACGCATCTTTACCAAGCATCTGAAAATTAGCTCCTGCAACGTGTCAGGTACTCATTCTCTATTTTGCAGGTATGCAGGTTCTCGCTAAGGAATTTCCTACGCGATCAACATTCAGATGGCATCTATAAGCCCATCATCCTATCCAGCAACCTCCCAATGGCATCTATAAGCCCATTCCACCATCACTGCTACTATGTGAGCGCAAATTTCTGGGCACTTTAGTGTTCAATCATCTTCCACCTTCGGATTACGAAAGGCACGTCAGCCAATCTGCATCCTCAGGTCTAAGAAGATTGAACAGGGGCAACTGTTGTACCCCAAAATTTGTCCTCCCATATTCTCCAAGAAATTGCCAAGCCAAGCTGCAAAATTCCCCAAGGGCTGCACAGCTCAACAGTCTCCCATACAGTCAAAACTAGGGTTTGTGTTCTGATCAAGAAAAGGAAGTTTTCAAAGGCCCAATCAAGTCTCACATGCCTACAAATGTGGTCAAGCATCTTCATATCAAGTTTCGAGACATTCAGCTCAAAATTGCACAGTCAAAACCCTAAATTGCACTACAGTCAACTGTAGGGGCAAAATGGTCATTTGGCAGTCAAAAATTCAAATTTTTGGTCAACATATCATTTTGAAGCCACAAACATCATTTGATCAATGCTTGATCATGATTCTCAAGATTTGGCTCAGAAATCATCAAAGATGCAAAAGTTACTATATTTGGACAGCTGAAAAAGTCAACTGAAATTGACCAGGGCATAACTTTCACATGGATTATCAGAAAAATTCCATCCAAAGCTCATTTTGAAGATAAAGACATTTCCTACAACTCATCTTCATACTTCAAGTCCAAGAAATGCTCTCACAAAAAGTTATCAATTTCAACATTATAGGTCATTTTCAAAAGTCAACAAAAAGGGACTTTAAGTCAAAGGCCATAACTTGAGATTGGTAAATCAAAATGACATGGGACCAAAGGCATTGGTTAAAGGACTCAAAGAACTTTCCAAAATGTCAAGGAACATGAGAAATGCTTAAAAATTGAGCAAGTTATGCCTTGTGGAAGTTGGGAAATTTTTGGATATTTTGAAAAGTCAACTTTGATCCAAATGACCTAAAATTGCAAATGGGCCCATTTTTCTTCCATGATTCATCATTCTAAGCATATGCACGACCACTTGGCCCAAAGGGAAGTATTTTCTCATTTTTTATGTATTTATTTGAATTTTTATTTATATTAATTCAATTAAAACAATTAAATATATGAAAAATGTTTAAATTAACCAAACCAATCTTTTTATACATGTTTTAAGGTCAATATTTCGTGTAAAGGCAAACTAGGAAAGATTTGGTCTGATTTGAGCATAATTGATACAAAAACCATGTGAAAAAGATTTGGAAAGATCTTGAAAAATCAAATTTTCAAAAACAATGAATGCCATGGATTTGTGCTAGTTTTGTTAACCTAATGCCTTCACTACATATGCTGGATGAGAACCCTAATCAAAGGAGACTGAAAACTGCGCAGCAATTCCACTAACAAACTTGCAAATTTTGTCCAAAAGATCAAAACTGAAAACCACTCTAGAGGTCGATTCAAAGCATAATATTGGTTTCAATAGCTTCCTTGAAGGTCCCTGATCAGATTCCAATCATAAACTTCCACTCAAACGCCAAGAATCGGTACCAGGAACCTCAACTGTATCAAACAAATTTCGTAGTCTTACATTCCATTCTATGCATCATTTGTGAAATATATTACTTGATTCATGTTCATATTGAAGTTTTAAAGCTAACCAGTACCTTTAATTGTATTTTTATTTGCCATACACGATGATACCATGTTTGAGATTCTAGGGTTTTCAGGAGGATAAATTAGGGCTTTTGCAATAAGGCAAAATTAGAGGCTGAGACTAGGACCATTGGATTCCACGCATTGGGACGAACATGGACCAAGCCTCGCGATCAATTTATGAACCATATAGCGCTATTCGCTATTTTTTCTAAAGCCATCTAATGCAACGCGTCTGAAACCGTTGCCATACGTTCTTGTTTCAGAAAAAAGAAAAAAAACACGCGAGGACGATGATGTGGTGGCGAAAGTTGGTTGGTCCGTTTAAAAAAGTGGCGCGCGGACCCACTAATGTTTTGTTTTTCTTTCATATTATTTCTTTGTTATTAATATATCAAAAGAGCTTAATGGCTCAGCTGGCAAATGCTGATTGCGTTGACATCCAAGACCTGGGTTCGAGCCCCAGGTCTGTATTATTCTTCATGTTATTTTTCAATCCAGGTTCACATGCCATTCTACTTACTGGGGACTATGATGCACCACCATAATCAAGACGTCCACGTGCCCCTGATGACCAAACCAAAGGCACAGATCTAAGGAGCACGTTGTACCCTAGTCAACGCATCACACATGATTCAAAAAAGTCCAACGAGGCCATGCTATTGGGCCAGATTGCTAAGGCCAACACCTCACAATTGGGGCCTGAACCCCCCCCTGGTTTGCAATTTTCTCTTTTATTTTTAATTATTATTTTACTTGCTTGTTTTATTGTTTTGATTAATTAATTATTTTTTACAAAATACAAAAATGCCAAAAATCAGAAAAGATAAAATATAGTAAATAATTTTTATTTCTAATATTTTTATAAATAAATTAATATGTAATTATTTAGTTTAATTAGGTTGTGATTTTAATTTCTTTTAATAATAAAAAAAACACAAGAAAAATAGAATTAGGTTTAATTGAGTTTTTATTCCTTTTTAATTTTTTTTCTTTCTTTACCATAATATTATTTATTTATTTATTGTTATAATTAATTGTACATATAAATTAAGTTTAATTTAGGTTTCAATTTAATATTTTCATAATAAATTTAAAAGTTATTAGAATTAGGGTTTGCCTTCTAGTTTAATTTTAATTAACTCTTTTTTTCATCAAATTCCTAAAAACACTAAAAATACCAAAAACATTCTTTTTTCTAAATTTTTAATTTTAATTCCTCATTAATTCTAATTAATTAATTCATGTAATTTAATATTTTGCAAAAGGGTCTAACGCCCTCCTTTCGACTTAATTGTTTAATTTCGCATATTTATTTTATTTCGCTTAAATAATTATGTATCTCTCCCGAAGCCTTGTAATTACATTTTGCACTTTTATTTACTTTGCTTTATTTACTTTTCTGTCAAATCGGGTCCGGTTTAATTTTGGCGATGTGGACCCGCGCCATTTGTAATAGTTTTAGATTTACTTTCCCGCAAATATTTCTTAACTGTTAAACAAAGCATGCAAGAATGAATGACCATAATAAAATCAAGCGTAGAGCACTTTAACATGACAAGACAAATGCAAATGAAAACGACACACAATTCGCACACACCACCCCTAGGGTACGCCTCACTGTTGCCTTGCCTCGAAAGGTGATCGTCGAGTAAAGGATGTCTTAGTAAGTCCTCATGATCCGGGAACCTGGCATGAGGGTAGCTTCTAAGGTGTCTTCCCATTGCTCTGGTGATCACCATGTCCCTACAAACTCGAATTGACCCGAACACCTCCAACGGTGGTGCTACCTACCTCTCAATGGTGGGATGGCACTACTTTAAAGGACATTTACACAGACGAATTCCTTAGGGTAGGTAGACAACTCCTAGATACTTGCTCTAATTTCAAAACCAATCAAAAAATATTTTTCACACCGACACCTTTTCAAAAAGCTTTCAAAGCAATTTTTCAAAAACTCTGACACAAGAGTCGATCTGAAACTTTCAAAGAAACTTTTTTTAAACCCACAATTGAAAAGCAAACAAACCATTTTGAAAACACAAGTGAGCAAGTATCTAAGAGCCCATGGATAACCATGGATAGAAAGGGTGCTAACACCTTCCCTTTCTATAACCTACCTCCCGAACCGAGAGCAATCTCTTTAAGGAATTTTTCTGTGCTTTTGTCCTTTCCATTTGGAGAAAATAAAAGACGGTGGCGACTCTTGCTTCCGCGACATTTCGCGAACCAGCGTTAAACAGTCAGTTCCAGATCCACCGATCACATTATCTTTAGCTTTTCTCTTTGAGGAATCACCAAGCACCTTGACTTGTTTTTATTTTGTGGTCATGCATGTTTTGTTTTGACTTTCCTTTTAATTAATAAAATGAAATTTTGGTTTGTCTTACTTGTTAATAATGTAGGTAAAGGCAATGTGGCTTAGCAAGTTGATCCATGGGTTCATGAGTTTATTTCCATGCCCTAGTAAATAAATCTTGAGAAATTAAAATGTTGCCATTGAAGTTGTTTTGGAAGAAATGGCATGGCAAGGTTTATTTTGGTTCACCACATTTCAAAGTTATCAATATTGATTCAAAAGTATAAAGGGTTGATTGAAGAAGTTGTCATGGTTAGACAAGGCCTTGTTCCCATTGGTCACAAGTGCATATTTCTATCAATTCTCAAGATATGGAAGTGGTTTTGGTTTCTATGAGTTCTCATTATCATCCTCAATAACTTCTATTTACAAAGCAAAAGTGTTGGTACAAGAAGGTTGTTTAAAATTGTCAAAGTTCCTCAAAGCATTTTATTGAACTAGGAGCTAGGGTTTTGAACTTCAAAGAAGTATATCTTGCTCATCTTTTGATATTTTTGAGTGATTCCAAAAAAATACTTCTCTCCAAAGGGTTATTAAGAAATCACTTCAAAAGTTTCAATGAGTTTTCATGTGGAATAAACTTGATGATGAAGAAAGATTACAAGTCCTCTAGATGAATCCCCAATTTCCCATGTGTGACTTCAAATGATAATAACTTGGAAAATTTTTATCACCTTGATCCCAATCTTTTTCCATAATGATCTTGAGGATGTGAAATTTATTCCTTCTTTTATGTGAAAAGTGAGAAAATGGATGGAAGATGCCCTAAGGATACAAAAGATTATAGGTTATTTCATGATTTTTGCCAACTTCAACAATTCATAAATCTCTAAATTTTTGGAGATTTTGAATGGTCCAAGTTTCAAAATGTCATTCAAGAGGTCTATTTCATGCCATCTTTTTTGTTCAAGAGTAAATTTCAAGAGGAAGGTCATGTTTGGATGCAAAACATTATAGGTCACTTTTGAAGAAAAACTTGAAATATTTCTAAGTATGGAAAGTCAACATTTTTTTCCCAACTTTGACTCATTGCAACTTTCAGCTCAATCATCCATTTGATTCCATTATTTTCCCATTGCAAAGCTTGTAATCACATCTTTCTAAAGCATCGAGAATCATGTCCCAAGAACCCTTGAGTTGAAAATGCCATTGTTTTGAAATTGGCAACTTGAAGCTGAAGTTTCATCACAAGTCAGATTTTGAAATCATTGTTTTGGCTTCTAATCACAAGTTTTCCACGCGTTTTTGCTTCTAATCATGTTTATTAACTTTCCAAAGGCGCTTAGCCTCATGAAACGTACGATTTAGCTGAGTTTTGATGCTAAACAAGTCACACTTTGTTCATGCTGCAGACCCCCCCCCCATAATTTCCCTCCAAACTTCATCATTTCACACGCTTAAGGATATCATTCATTCTCCCATAAATAGAGGGTCATCCCACATTCGTTTTCTCAAGCTTGAACAGCCAAAATCACCCTGCCAAACTCATTCCATAACTCACTTTTTTGCAACTTCGAAATCAGTGTTCAAGCCTTTTTCAACCCATTTTTTCTATCAATTCACCTTCCTTGATCTTCCCTGAAGCTAACCATACAATCACCTTCAAGAATCGTGACCTATATTGATCCATAGAAGTCCACTTTCAGAGCTCTGCGTCTTAACTTCAATAGGTAGATTCCTTCACCAATTCTTCCAAAATTTGATATCATTGTGAAGCTCTCATTGCCCTGGTTCTAGTCATAACACTTGCTTTTAACTGGAAACACGTTTTATCCATGAATTTTCAAATTCCTTTTCAAAACTTTCCTTCTAAATTGCTTGAGCTACAATTTATATAAATTTTTCGCGAAGGTGTGGTTGTCTTTGTCTTGATGAGATGAAGCGAATGACATATGTCTGAGCTTCTGATTTTACAGTTTGAGAGACTTGTATTTCACGTTGGCTGGAGGTTTAAGATGACCAACGTGTCATCTTCCAACCAATGATGGCGTGCCATTTGTTTTTTTTTAATTCTGATTTAATTAGTGATCTAGTATTTTATTCACTAAAGTCCATAACAGGCACAACGCGCCAGGTCCACTTGATCTGTTTACTAACGCGTTTTGACAATGATCAGATGGCCCATATTTTTTTGGTTGATATTTTATTTTCAGATTTTTATTTTAATTGATTTAAATTTCACAAAATCATAGAAAATTCATTTTAAGTCCAAAAAATCTGAAAAAATTATGAAAAACATTTTTGATTTTTTTCTTTCTGATTTTCATTTTTTACATTTTTATTTTGTGTTTTGATATTTTTTATAAATTTTCACTTTATTTGAATTGTTTTAAATGTTTAAAAATACTTTTATGTATTTTTAAATTCTGAAAAAAAATATGGAATGATCCAATGATATTGTGACAAATATTGGTGACCTCATTTATTTTTTATTTCTGACTTTGTTATTTTTTATCATTTTTGGTTTATTTTACTCATTTCTTTTAATTTTAAAAATAGTTTCTGACTTTAAAAAATTACCAAAAATTTTATAAAAATATTTGAGTCCATTTTTGATTTTTTCTATGGTCTTACTTAATATTTCTTGATTAATTTGAATATAGTTGATATTTTTCTTTCTTATTTCTATTTTTAAACATTTTTAAACCCTATTTTTAATGCATATATTAAATGTAATATTATTTTACGGTTATTTTCTGGCTGATCTTGGGTTGAATTTTTTATCATGAACTTTATTAACATCATTGGATCCATGGTGTTGAGTCTAACTCCATAAATATGGATGAATGATTTTAATAATAGTTTGGTTAAATTTTGATTCAAAAGTGGTTTGTATATTCTTTCCCACCCTTCTTCATCTCATTTCTTTCTTATTGCACTAAGTGTTATTGGAACATGATCTCTATATCATGTCTCAAAACAAATGGTGCATAGATTACTATTGACCGGCCTCAAAATAGGTGCGACTTTTACATAAGTTCACTTATGATTGCTTAACATAGCGCTAAATTTTATCCCGATTCGAATAAATGATCATTCATGGTCCAAACCTATGTTTGCAAGCACAAGAATGTTAATTTGATCTCTTTGATCCAATAACCTTGAGATTCATTGTATGGAGGATTTGGTTCTACCAATCCTCTAATGGATCTTGATCAATTTTGGTCAATGCGGATCACTTAAACATCGTTGATCATTAAATATTACTTTTGTGAGGATTCCAAAATGGATGATATACTTGACAAAAAGCAAATGCAACTTGTTGTGTGGAGGCTTTGGTTCTACCGATCCTCTAATGAGTTCTAAATGTAAGTTTCAAGATGGTCATCCAACAAACCACTAATTACTAATAATTGACTTTATTTTATGTTTTTTATTTTATGCTCCTTTTACTTTTGCACCATTTACTTTAGCATTTACATTTCATGCTATTTTCATCTTTGCTCACTTGAGCATTTATATTCTTGTCATTTTTAGTTTGCTCACTTGAGGTTTTCTTTTCTTTTTCAAGACACTTAATAATCAACATGAACCATAAAAATCTTTAGTGATACTTGGACTATTTGGTTACTATCCTTGGCATTATGGAGTATTGGACTTCTTGGACTTAGGGTTAGAAACCTTGGCCTATGTTGGAGACCTTGTGACCTTAATTGATATTTTGTCTAGAGTTTTTGGGGTTTACCTCAAGACATTGGGTTGTTTGTTTGTTTTGTGTGCAGGTTATTGTGATTACTTACTTTGTTTATAATCTGGAATTCACCCGTATACAACCATTACTCTGCCCAATTTTTGTGAAGACTTAATATATTTGAAGTTTGATTCCCTCAAGAGATCTAGTATCTTTGCTTGCTTGGTTTCAATCCAAAGAATGGGAAATCTATCTTGACTCATAATGTCAAATAATGGCTTCTTATTGGTTAGATGGTTCTTATCCCTAGCTTTTACCTTATGCTTTAGTATAGTCTCTTCTTCTCCTCCCATCTTCTTTAATTTCAAAAATCTTCTCCCTCCTTTTGAAAACTCTTCTTGTTTTTAAACTTGAACCACTTTCATAATAAACTTGGACTTATGTCCATGTATTTTCAAAAACCTTTTCATAAATAAACTTCAATCAATTTAATAATAACTTGGAATTTTTTTTGTAAGAAGACTAAAAGTCAATCAATCTCATTTCAAACCATTTTGCCACTTTGCCTTTTTTACTTTAAAACTTTTCTCAAAAGATTGGACTCTTGTCAATCCTTGTAGTGATGCAAACAATTATACTTCTGCAACATGTAGTGAAGTGAGATATTTTCCACGTGGGTGTTGAGTGAGGCATTGTTGATTTTAAAATCCAAGTCATATCCTCCACTTTGAGATGATGTAAATTATCCTTTCTCATGATTGTGGGTAGTAAGTATGTTTTCCACACGGACAATGATGATGATGTCTTATCTCATAAAATTAACCAATACACTTGTGTTTTAAATTTTTTTAAAGAGGAACTACGTGTACCCTGATCCCCTATTCCATGAAAGGTGGTACGTAGGCACTAAATGTTCACAACCGTGGTGGGTGCAAAAATCATAAAAAAATACTTCTTTTCTCACCTTACCATCTATTTTTATACAACATTTTATAGCCAAAATATACAGATTTTACAAAGAGGTTCCTGCGGAGTACCGTAGATGTTTAGGGTGCTAATACCTTCCCTTTTCATAACCAACTCCCTTACCTTGAATCTTTCCCCCTCTTTTTGGGTTATTCGTTGTTTTCCCATTCCTTTGGAAACAATAAAGCGCGGTGGTGATTTTTATTTTGATCTGTATAAGTCTAGTCAATCCAATGGCCTAGTCTTAAACATTTCTACCGCTACAATGATCCCAAGAAAGCAATGTTATGATGTGTTATAAATCATTCATTACAAATCAAATAGTAACGGTTGAACAAAGACAAGATCTATATATTAGGAAAGTGCATTAATAACACTTTATCAAGCTTCCAAAAGCATCTTCTCACGTCTCTCATGCATCGCTTATATAAAGATGACTTGAAGAAGAAATAAAAGCACACTACTGCGCACTGAAAGAGAAAAATATTACTACCCAATTTTATCTTGTCCTTTACAATTATGTATACATCACTGTTGTCATATATTTTTATTTAGAAAACATCTTTGTACACACTCTTAATTGATTTATCTTGTAATACCTTAAGAAAACCGAGTTGTGGTTTAAACTCAAGTAGACATTGACAATAGTCATTGTATTTGTGTAATCAAGTTTTGATTAGTGGATTAAGACCTCATTTAAGAGAGGCGAAATCACCTTGGCGGGTGGACTGGAGTAGTTTAAGTTCAAACGAACCAGAATAACCAACGTGTCTACTGTTTTATTTTTGAAAACCCCAATTCAAACCCCCCTACTTGTGTTTTTCCATTCTTCAATTGACATTAAAGCCCTTGGTTCTGGGTGTAAAAACTTAACCGTGTCAGAAAAAGATCCGAGCAAGAAAAACACTATAGTGGGACCAAGTCAGATCATCAACAATGATAACCATGATGAGAAAGATAGAATCAGCGGTAAACCTCCAATCTTTGATGGTGAGAACTTCGATTACTAGAAAGACAGAATCAAAAGTTTCTTTCTAACTCATGACGCTGATCTTTGGGATATGGTGACTTATGGATACATTCATACAGTTGATGAAAGCGGTCAGAAGATCGAAAGAAAGAAAATGACAGATCATCAAAAGAAAGAATTCATAAATCATCACAAAGCTAGAACAATCCTCTTGAGTGA
Source organism: Vicia faba (assembly GCA_948472305.1). Lineage (NCBI taxonomy): Eukaryota > Viridiplantae > Streptophyta > Magnoliopsida > Fabales > Fabaceae > Vicia > Vicia faba. Next base: position 35,607,312 of record OX451738.1, read on the forward strand.
TATCTCGTACGCTAAGTATGAGAAGATCACAAATATAGAATCATCTAAAAAATGTTTGACTCTTTGAGAATGACACATGAAGGTAACACGCAAGTTAAAGAAACCAAATCTTTTTCACTCATTCATAAGTATGAGGCCTTCAAAATGGAAGAAGATGAAACAGTTGAAACAATGTTCTCAAGATTTCAAATTTTGGTTGTTGGGCTGAAAGTTCTGGACAAAGTGTACTTAACAGCAAATCATGTAAAGAAAATCATCAGAAGCTTACCCAAGAAATGGAGACCCATGGTCACAACCTTAAAACTAGCCAAAGATTTGAATAAAATATCTCTTGAAGAACTTATCATCTCCTTGATAAGTCATGACATAGAACTAGAAGAAGATGAGCCCCATAAGCAAGGTAAGTCTCTCGTTCTTAAATCTAATAAAAATATGAACTTAAAGTTTTTCAGGAAAACGAAGAAAACTCTGGTGGATCCTCGTCAGAAGAAGACGAACTATCTCTTCTCTCCAGAAGAGTCAATCAGCTATGGGAACACAGACAAATCAAGTTTAGAAACCCCAGAAGAACAGGAAATCACTCTGAACCATCTTTTAGATACAAAAAATCTAGCAACAAAGATATTGTATGCTACGAATGCAACGAACCAGGTCACTACAAAAGTGACTTCCGAAATCTTCAGAAAGAAAAGCCTAAAAAGAAGTTCTCCAAAGAAAAGAAGAAAAGTCTTATGGCAACATGGGATGACTCAGAATCTTGTGAAGCTAAAATAGAATCAGAAGATGAACGAGCTAATATAGGCTTGATGGCCAATATATCAGATGAAACTTGATCATCTATATCAAAATCAGACTCAGAGGCAGAAGAGGTATTCTCTAACTTTTCTATATCTCAATTAGAAGAAAGTCAGTCAGAAATTCTTGAAAGATATCATCAACTTTGAGTCAAAAACAGGAACATGAAAAAGGATCTAGTATTTGACTCTGAAGAAACTAAGAAACTAAAAATAGAAAACTCTGAACTAAAAGAAACCATTTCAAAACTTGAAAATGAAAACTATGTTATTAAAAATGAATTACAAAAAGCTCAGAAAGAAATTGTTTCAGAAGTTTCGAATAGTTATGATAAAATCATAAAAGAATATGATCATAGATTTCAAAAATTTCTAGATAAAAACATATATAGGAGCAAGATAGCTTCAATGATCTGTGGAGTTAGCAGAAATGGAAAAAAAGGTATAGGATATATGAAACCAAGGGGAGAAAAAACATCTCAACCAAAGAAAGTTGATGATATAGTTATAAACCACACACCTATCTATTCACACTTTACATATGGACATGCAAATGATATAAAATAGACTAGTAATGCTTTCTCTGCAAAACCAAATTCAAACAGAATTTTGGAAACTCTAACAAACAAGGACCCAAAAAGATATGGGTACATAAGGATAAAATCACCTATGTTGCAGATTTATTTAACAACAAAGTTGAAACACCAATCTTGGTACCTCGATTCTGGATGCTCTCGAAACATGATGGGAAGAAAGCATATGTTCCAAAGTCTGGAACTTAAATCTAGAGGCTATGTAGGTTTCAGAGGCAATCAGAAAGGAAAGATCATTAGCTCTGGAACTATTGGTAATTGTACACTTCCCTCTATAACTAATGTTCTGTTAGTAGATGGATTAATGCATAACATGTTATCCATAATTCAATTAAGTGATAACGGTTATGATATAATCTTTAATCAAAAGTCCTGTAAAGAAGTTAGTCAGAAAGATAGGCCTATCCTTTTTAATGGTAAGAGAAAGAACAATATTTATAAAATAAAACTTTCTGAACTAAAAAGTCAGAATGTAAAATGCCTTATTTCTGTTAACGATGAGAAATGGGTCTTGCACAAAATATTGAGGCATGTTAGTATGAGAAGAATATCTCAGATTAACAAACTCAATCTGGTCAGAGGACTTCCTAACTTGAAGCTTAGCTCAGATGCTCTGTGTGAAGCATGTCAAAAAGGCATGTTTACAAAATCTTCTTTCGAATAAAAAAATGTTGTTTCTACCTCTAGACAATTAGAACTTCTGCATATAGATTTGTTTGGACCAATGAAAACTGCATCCATCAGTGGTAAGAAGTATTGATTAGTGATAATAAATGACTATAGCAAATGGACATGGGTAAAGTCCTTAAGACACAAGGACGAGTCACACTCTGTGTTCTCTACTTTTTGTAACCCAGTTCAAAATGAAAAAAGATTTTAGATTTGTCAAAGACCGAAGTGATCATGGTGGGGAATTCAAAAACAAAAGATTTAAAAAAAATTAACGAGAATGGAATCTCTCATGATTTATCTTGTCCTATAACTCCTCAACAAAACAGAGTTATAGAACGAAAGAATAGAACTTTAAAAGAAATGGCCAGAACCATGAACAACGAGACTAACATTGCTAAAAACTTCTGGGCAGAAGCAATTAACACAATGTGTTATATTTAGAATAGAATCTCAATAAGACCTATTTTGGATAAGACTCCATATGAACTATGGAAGAACAGAAAGCCCAACATCTTTTATTTCCATCCATTTGGATGTACTTGTTTCATATTGAACACTAAAGAACATTTGAACAAGTTTGATTCTAAAGCACAAAAGTGTCTCATGTTAGGATACTCTGAACGCTCAAAAGGTTATAGAGTATATAACACAGAAACAAGAATTGTGGAAGAACCTATTAGTGTCAGATTTGATGATAAGCTTGGCTCTCAAAAGTCAAAGCAAGGTAAAACTTTTATAGATATAGAAGTTCAACTTACAGGCACTAAAGACAAATCATCAAAAAATATTAATAAAGAATCTCAGCAAAATACAGAAGAAGATGTCACAATTATTACAACAACTTCTGAAGACTCCATCCAGAAAAGACAATCCAGAAGCAGCTTAACACATCCGAAAAACATGATTATGGGAAAGAAAGATGACCCTATTAGAACAAGATCTACATTCATAAATTCTAAAGAATCACTCATGGGATTAGTATCTATGATCGAGCCAAATTCCATTAACGAAGCTCTTCTAGACAATGACTAGATCCTTGCAATGCAGGAAGAACTAAATCGGTTTACCAGAAACGATGTGTGGGATCTAGTTCCTAAACCAAAAGGCTTCAACACCATTAGAACCAAATGGATCTTCAGAAACAAGCTAAATGAACAAGGAGAAGTCGTCATAAATAAAGCACAACTAGTGGAACAAGGTTATAGTCAGCAAGAAGGGATAGACTATACAGAATCTATCAGACTTTTAATTTCTTTTGCTGTAAATAATGGCATCACTCTTTATTAGATGGATGTTAAAAGTGATTTTTGAAATGGTTACATTGATGAATAAATTTATATGCACCAACCCCCTGGATTTGAAAATACAAAACATCCAGAATATATTTATAAACTTAAGAAATCATTATATGGTCTGAAACAAGCTCCCAGAGCTTGGTATGAAAGACTAAGTATTTTTCTATTAGAAAATGATTTTACCAGAGGGAAAGTGGACACAACCTTATTATGTAAACTATTTAAAAATGATATTCTGGTTTGTCAAGTTTACATAGATGATATAATTTTTGGATCTACTAAAGTCTCTTTGGGAAAATAATTTCCTAAGTCTATGCAGGCAGAGTTTGAAATGAGCCTGATGGGTGAACTCAAGTTCTTTATGGATATCTAAATCAATCAAACTCTAAAAGGAACCTACATTCATCAAAGCAAGTATGTCAAAGAACTTCTGAAGAAATTTGATTTGTCAGAATGTAAGTTATCCAAAACCCATATGCATCCTACATGCATTCTGGAAAGAGATGAGATAAGTAAGAAAGTAGAACAGAAGCTCTAAAGAGGTATGATTGGCTATCTCTTATATTTAACAACTTCAAGACCTGATATTCTGTATAGCATTTGTCTTGTTCCAGATTCCAATCCGATCCTAGAGAATCTCACTTAACAGCAGTTAAGTGAATTTTCAAGTATCTGAAAGGTACTACTAATCTTGGTCTTTGTTATAGAAAATCCAGAGAATATAAATTAGTAGGATACTATGACAGTGAATTTGCCGAAGACAAAATAGAAAGAAAGTACTTTTGGAAGCTACCAGTTTCTAGGAGACAATATAATCTTGTGGTCCAGCAAAAGACAATCCATTATTGCACTGTCAACTGCTGGAGCTGAATATATAGCTGCAACTAGATACAGTACACAAATGCTGTTAGCTTGAAGACTTTGACATATATGAGAGTAACATTCCTATCCTCTACGATAATACTTCTACTATTTGTCTTTCCAAAAATTCTGTTTTACATTCTAGGGCTAAACATATAGAAATTAAACACCATTTTATTAGGGACTATATTCAGAAGGGAATTCTTTCTTTAAAATTTATAGATGCAGACCATCAATGGGATGCCGTCTTCACTAAACCCCTTTCTGAAGATAGATTTGATTTCATTTTGAATCACCTCAGTATGGAATTATGCCCAGAATTAAAATATAGTTTTTGTATATTTAATCCTCAGAACTTTATGCTTTAATTTTTTTGTGTGAACATCTGAACAATAATTCTTCAAAAGTGAGAAGGAAAGTTGTATCAAAAACTATCCAGAATATCTGAATGTTTTCCAAAAATGTTTCATTCTAAGATAAAAGCATGCAGTTCACAATATCAACATCTGTCAACTCTAAACGCAAGGTGACCCTCTAAAGTTGAACACATGTTCAAAATCTGAAGGGACTAAAACAGTTAAGTTGATGCATTGAGGTGCGAGTCAAATCGATAATTGTTCAAAATCTTCATACTGTCCCTCTTTTCAGAAATCATTAAATGCATGTAATCATTATTTTAATTCTTTAAAATCAAAATTAAATTTCGTGTTTTTCTTCCTTTGGCTATTTATACTCCACTCTTTCACAAACACTCTCACATATTCACTCTCACTCACTTTTATCTCTTCATATGTTCATCTTTCAAAACCCTAAAAGAGTTTGTGAATAATGGCTTCCTCTCAACAAATCTCTCAAGTTTCTCAAATCAATTCTGGTTCTTCCTCCTCTAATGAAGAAAGGTACGTTGAACCATCAAGAACTCTTCTTACCCCTATTGATTCTCTAGAAGTTCTATGTGAACTTATTGTTGATTTCATAAGCATGAAAGAAAATGGGTATGACTTAACCCCTGATGTTGAGTTCCAAGGATGGAAGAAATACTTTGATTTCCTCATAGGTTCAATTTTCCAAAAATTAGTGAAAGAATTTAGGATCCATGCCAAAGCTTCAAATCATCAAGTAACGTCTTATGTTATGGGAAAGAAGATCATCATCACTGAAGACCTTATTGGGAAGCTTATAGGTCATGACGGCGGTGGCATAAGATGTAGAGAAATGGAAGAAAAAAGTTTTGACCTAACCATTGTCTCAAAAAATGCTTCATTTGAGAGATATGGGCCAAAACATTATATGTCATTTCAAAAGTAAACAAAAAGACACTTTTTGCCAAAGAAATTTACATCAAGATAAAGTCTTCAAATAAAAAAATGATCAACATAGAGATTGTAGGGGACATCTCGAGATTTCTAAAAGGTCCAAGATCACCTTCATATGATAAAAATTGAGAGAGTTATGATTGGTGCAAGTTGGACAATTTTGAGAAAATGCATGAAACCTAAATTGATCAAACTTTAATTTTTGGGCTAATGGGCTTATCTTTCAAGGTCCAAACGTGTTGTAGAACCTATAGTGAACCTCTAAATCTATTCATACACCCCTTTGATTTTTTTTCCATTTATTTTGATTTTATTTATTTAAATTCAAAATTAAATTAAATAAAACCAAAGGCTTTCATACAAGGTCCAAGCCCATAAATGTTGAACTAATTTTCTCTTATATATATCCTCCACATTCAGACATTGAGGACACACGAAAACCTTGCAAGAAATAATCTTCTGAATCTCAAAAATTGTAAAACTAGGGCAAACTTTAAAACCCTATTTTCAGCCCTAATCAAAGCAAGCTAGCCGTCCCAATCAATTCCAGAAGGCTCATAGTGTAAGTATGGATCATCCTTGATGATCTAAAGGGCCTGAAACTTATACTACATGCATCGCCGGTTACATACTCTGATGGATTTCGTGTTTTTATTTTTGTGATGTTTTGACTAAATCTAATGTTTTCATTGTATTCCTGAGGCAAAATAATATAGGTCTGAACCCCTACATGGAGCCCATAATGCTAGAATGACGCATTACCATGCTTGAACTGAGTTACTTTGTTTTCTTTATATCTCTTTGTACAGGATGATTCAGCAAAAACCATGGCCACCATTAAACTTGTAAGGGTCAAATTAGGGGGTAAGGTCTCTTAGGATCACTAACGTTTGTTATTTTGCAGGTTGCAGATAACAAGTCACCGGAGAAGACGACCAGAGTTAGGGCTCTGGCGCCTCTCTGGTCCAGTCATTTGATTGTATTTTATATTTAAATGATTTCATAATATTACCATATGAAATAGCCACCCAATTGGCAAGAGCGTGCATGTTAAAGCATTGATATATGAGGGCGTGAGTTTGATCCCTGCCTTTTGCTATTTTTTTTCATATTTTCCAATGTTTTGCAGGTTTAATACATTTTTCATGGCGCCTATTCCTCAAACACAAACCAACGCTTGGCCTGGTGGCAAGTTACGCAAGGCAGAAATCAAAGGGCGTGGGTTCAACACCCACCCCTGGCATTTTTCTTATTTTGGTTTCTAACCATGTTTTCCTTGATTTTTCTTTCCCTAATCATTTTTTGGCTAACCTAATTTATTTTCAATTAACCATTAGACAAAAACCATTTTTTAAAAAACCCTAATTATTTAGGTTTAGGTTTTAATTAACCCTTTTTTAAATTAATTCATTAACCATATTTTTTATTTTTAAAATTAATTAGATTTTTAGGTTTTATTTAATTAATTACTATCATAAACTATTTTCTTCACAAAATCACCAAAAACTCTTTTTCACATTCTTTTATATTTTATTTTCCTTTTTATTATTCTTAGATCAAGTGTATATGATGTCTCCTCAAATGTAATAGCTTAGATCTTTGTTTCCCGCTTTTTTTCTTCATTATTATGTAACTTCTTCGAGTATGTAATAGCTTAGGGTTTATTTTCCTGCATCTATACTTATGTAACTGCCCCAAAGCCTTGTAATAGTCTTAGATTTACATTCTGCCCTTTATCTTTTGCTACTATATTTTTATGTAATTGCTAGTAATTAGGGTTTGTATGGTAAGATTAAAACCAACTTATAGCAAAATCCTAATTTCAAGATAAACATAACTAAATTAAACACACTTTGCACACTTACACCTTTAGGGTAACCTCTCTTCGTTGCCTTTCGTAATAACGATCATGTCCCTCGAAAATAGGGATGCTTTAGCAAAAGACCCTCGATACAAAATATCATAGTCCCTCAATGACCCTTCGATGTTGCTTTTGAAAAATGATCTAGTCCCTTACGAAATTGCTAAAACATCCTTACTAGTTGCCTTCGATGACCGTACGATGACTTTTCACTTGTCCCTTCACATCCAATAGATAGGGCTACCTACTAACTAATTGTATGAATAGCACTATCTCTAAAGTAGAAGGAAAAGAATAAGAACGACCTTCAGTGGGTAGGATGCTTTTAATCTCTTGCTCACAAACTTTTCTAAAATAAACATTTCTCATATCAAACTTTTCAGACAAAATATTTTTGAAACACTTTGTATACATTCTTGAGAACTGATACAAGAATCATTGCAAAGTTCACCTTACACTGGCATTTTCAAAATATTTTCAAACAAATCACACACACAAAAGCAAATTTTCAAAAGTGAGCTAAGCGATTAAGAGCCCATAAATAACTATGGATGAAAAGGCTGCTAACACGTTCCCTTTTTATAACTTACCCCCCAAACTCAAAATCTATCAAGGTATTTCCTGTTCTTTTCGCCCTTTCCTTATTGGATAAAAGAAAAGTCGGTGGCGACTCTTGTTATCCGCAACATTTACGATTAAACGCTAAACAAGTCAGTTCTCCCACCGTATTATAGAACTAGAGACTCTGCTGGGGAGTTAAGTTTAAAAAGAGGGGTTACCTTAGAGTCTTAGATCACTTTCATTTTATTTATTTGTTTGCATTGTCTGCTTTACTTTAAGGGTTTCTTGGGTTTATTTTCTTTCAAGATCCTACACCCGGATCTAGGGATGCCTTAGGTAAGTAGATATAGATCATGGAAATTATACGACATAGACCGATATGATTGAAGTGATGGCTATGTTAGTGTGACACTTTGGTTTTTACTGATGTTCCTTGAGTCAATCGAGGATAACATTGGGTTGTCGCGTGGTGTCATTAAGCACTAACTGACTTTTAGAACCTTAATTAACCCATCTCGGCCATTAGAAGGTAGTGAGATAGCCGACTTTGGTGCAGTCCAAGGTTGGTTAATACTCGAAACTACGCTCATTGAGATTCGAATTTTTGGATATTTTGGTGGCAAGTCAGTTGTCGTGCTAAAATGAAACATGCGAGAAAGATCAGTGATATGAGATTTCTAGAACCCACTTACTATTTTAGGACAAGTTGAGCCGACTTAACTTCAACAAAGAAGGGTACTTACCTTTGGACCTCATACAAGCCTTTAAACCTAAGGCTTTTGTGTGATTTTGTTTATGTTTTCTATTTATTTAAACATGACATCACGACATCATATCATCATGACATGGCATTTTTACTAACCATTTCAAGGATCTTAGGGACCTTTAGTGCAGGGTTATCATAAGCCGAATTGCTAGCAAGGGGAAAGAGGACTTGTTTTCCTCTAACCAGATACCATCAAAGATCAAAGTATGTTCTTTTGAGTCACAAGCTAGGACCCACTTGTTATGATGAGCTCGATTCTTATAGAAAAACATTCAGAAACAAAGACGCAAAGTTCTTTAGACAAAGCTGTAACCAGATCCACATTTCAATTTTTTTCTTATCCCGTGAGATCCTTGAAAACATTGCATATGCATCTACATATCATAAATGTCATTACATAATAGGTAATCTCAAGACAAGTCTTCTCATCTTCTTGCTGTTTATTTCAGCAAAAAGATGGCCTTCGAACAAACAGTCAAATATCTCCAAGCTCATAATGCTCAGTTCTAAGAAATGTTCTTGAACTTAGCAAAGGGGAAGGAAGAGCTGAAGACACTCATCACTGAAGAGAAGAAGAAAAAGACAAGGAAACCAATCAGCATCTTCAACATGGGATGAAGATTCAGAGGTCTAGCCAAGCAAGTTCGAACTTTTAACATCCCATCAGATGAAGATGACAATCAAGAGGAAGATGGTAAAAGTGTCAAAGCTGAGAAAGGAAGCAACCTTGGTTCTGACAAAATTCTTGATAAGGAGGAAGAAGACTATTCGGATGAACAATATCCCCCTGCTGATGAAAAATATAAACAGCTAGAAGACCGTCTAAATACTATGGAGATCCAGAGAGTGTATGGGTTGGATTTTAAAGATCTGGGTTTAGTCTCAAGAGTGGTCATTCCTCGTAAGTTCAAGGTCCCCACTTTTGCAAAGTATTATGGTGTCCTTGCCCAAAGCTTCATTTGAGGGCATATGTCCAAAAGATTTAACCATACACTGCTGACAGGAAATTATGGGTGCATTTTTTTCAAGAGAGCATGTCTGGAACACAGTTGGAATGGTTCAATCAACTAGAAGGGACCAACGTTCATACTTGGGTATATTTGGCTGCTGATTTCTACAAACAATACTAGTACAATGCTTATCTTGCACCAACCCGTGTGTAATTACAAAGTATAACCACAGGCTCTAATGAAGGTGTAATACGGTGGCAGAACCGATTTTTAATACTGGTTTTGCGTTTGTGTTTGCAAATGTCGCGGTAAGCAAGAGTTGACTCCGACTTTTCTTTTATCCAAATTAAGGAAAGGGTGAAAAGAACAGAAAAAGACCTTTTCGAGAGTTTTCTGAGTAAGGGGGTAGATTATGGAAAGGGAAGGTGTTAGCACCCTTTCCATCTGTAGTTATCTACGGGCTCTTATATGCTTAGCTCATTTTAAAAAATACCTTGTGCTTTGTGTGTTTTAAAAAAAAGTTTTGAAATGCCTTAGTCCGGTGATTCGCTTTATGTTAACTCTTGTATCAGTACTCAAGAGTGTTGACAAAGCAAATGTTTTTGAAAGTTGTTTTTGAAATGTGTAAGTGTAAAAGTTTATTCTATTTGAGGAAGCATCTATCAACTATCTACTTGTACTCTAAAAGGTTTGTACTTTTCCTCCTATCCTTTAGACAGTGCTATCCTACTACTAGTGAGTAGGTAGTCCTAGTCGTTGGATGTTTCAGGGACATTTGAAGGGACGTTAGGGTCACGAAGGCAACTTGGCAAGGAATTTTTGTAACTTTCATAAAGTTCTAAGATCACTTTTTACCGAGGCAACGTCGAGAGGTCCATCGAGGGACTTGTGATCTTTCAAACTAGAGGGAAATCACTAAAACTTCTAACGTTTCGAGAATTGTGATCGTTTTCCGAAGGCAACCGAAGTGGGATACCCTAGAGGTACGCATGTGCAATTGTGTTTAGTTCAACTATTTATCTTGTGCATTTAGGGTTTGCTAACATTTGCTTTCAGTCTTGTCATGTAATCCTAGTTACTAGCAGTTAATATGTACTGAAAAATGTAAAGTGCGAAAATATAACCCTACGCTATTACATGGCTTCGGGGAGGGGGATACTTTCAATGTACAAAACTTGGGGGAAGAAAAATAAAGAAAGCGGTAAAAATCCTAATTAGTCTATTACATCCAGTATACAGGTACAATAATGTAAAAATGCAAGAATAAATAACGCGCGAAAGGTAAAAACGTCTAAAGCCTAAAGCAAATCTAAATGAAATAAAAAGATCTTTTTTTGTTTATTTTAAATTATTTTAAGAAAATAACTAAGTGAAATTAATACCTGAAATTTAATTCGAAAACAAGATTAACTAAAAAAAATTAAAATCTATGTTTTTGTTGTTTTTATTATGAAAAGAAAAATAATTAAAGCTAAATCAAGTCCTAAGTTCTAATTCATTTTAAATTAAAGAAAATAGTTAAAATATTTATTTGATTTATTTACAAAATTAGTTTAATTAAAAAAATACTATCTTAATATTTTGTTGTGATTTTTCTAATTATTTGTTTAATTAATAAATAAAACAAAAATAAATAAAAATATAACAATAAAACAAAAATGCTAGATGGGCCTGATAGAAAAATAAAAATAGGGGGTGTTGTTTGAAATTCGTTGGGCCCAAAGCTGTGAAGCTCAGACTTCATGTCTGATCCTGTGTGGATAAGTCTTGAAGGCATATGATATACTGCGTGCTTGGATGTACTGGCTTGGATCAGGTGTACATCTGATGGCCTAGGTTGAGGGTGCATGGTGCACATCTGACCATGCTTTACATGCGATTTGCATGAATATTGTTAAAAAAATCAGAAAATGTTGGACCTGGACTCGAACCCAGGTCCCTTCTATCACACATACGCGCCTTTACCAACTGAGCTAACCTGTTCATTCGTTTACATAACCAAAGCATAGTATTATATATAAAACAAAATCAAATATATTAAAAATAAAAAAGTGTGCGCTTGTTTGAATGGCCCAATGGGAAGCTGCCACGCCTTGTCTTCTTCCTCGCTCCATCATTTTAGGTACAGAGACCTATAGTGACGGTTTTTGTTTGTCACTAAAACACTTGCACTCTATAAAATCCACAATACGCAATATAAATTAATTATGAGGCCATGGATCGATTGGCCTCGACCTCCTGATCACGATAGTACCCTTGGTTTAGGCTAATTTTGGATATTGCGAAAACCCTAAATCGGAGGTATAAACGCTAGCCATGGTAAAACGCCATTCCTGCATCAAAACTTAAATCCATCTATGCAGAAATCTTGCACACACTCATATGAACAATAATGCATGGTCACAACAGATTTATATTACATGAATCAAAGAAAACGAGTTCTAAAAAAATGCAAACTGTGAGCTACTGAATTAGGAGTTTCGTGATGCTTCAATGCATGGTGACAATTGGAAAAGCTTCAGGAGACCTCCAGGAATTTGTTGGAATCCTTTGTTTTGACTGATAATGGCAAGAAATGTGTTTTGGAATTTGAAAACTTTGCTTATTTTTGCAATTTCGTATGACTCTTTCAGGCTGTCTCTTGCCGTGTTTGGAGCTTGCTAGTGTGCTCCTTATATAGAGGGGGTGAAGGGGACAAGAGGGCCAAGGAATAAACAACCATTAAGTTGGTGTTTTAAGGACATGAATATCACTTTGAAACTTTTCCAAACACATGGTTTCTTGTCCCTTTTTGAATTTTCTATGAACCTGGACACATTTGACTTTCGAATGCCCTTCTTCGAATGACTTTGATTGCCTCCTTCGAATGGCTATGATTCAACTCCTTTGATGGAATCCATCCACATCAATTCGAATTGCTCAGATCTTTGATGACTCTGAATTCAGAGTTTTCGCTTATCAGAGTTTCTTTAATTAAGTCAATATCTGCATCAATTCGAATTGCCCAGAATTCTCTTCGTCAGAGAATTTGTCCTTTTTGATGACTCTGGATTCGAATCTGTTAAGATTTTCCTTTATTAGGGCTCCTTCGAAAGCCCCTTAGATCTTTGCTTTTCGATTGACTCTGGATCTTGATTCGATTTTTACAAAGTCTCAACATTCTGGCTTCTTCGATCAACCCTTAAGTTCACTCTCTTCGATTACTATGACACTACTCAACTAGCCCAATCGAAAGACTTTATTCTTGTCAGTCGAAGCTTCCTTTGGCAGGAATGTGCTTGTGCAGGGGGTTTGGGATTTGTGAATCGAAGGCATGCATGAGGAAGCTTTGTGAATTAAGCTTGATCGAAGGAGATTCAGCGCCCAATCGAAGCTTGTACGCAAGAGTTCACTGCTGGTGAATCGACACAAACTTGTATGGGATTCTGCTTGTGAAACTTGGACCAAGGCTTATTCAAAGGGGAATCAACACACAATCAAAGTTGATGGGCCAAAGCTTGGTCGAAGGGTTTTAGGAGCCCAGTCAAAGCTTGTTGTTATGCCAATCGAAGGGTACTGTTTAATTGCAAATCGAAAGACACTTTACTAACATTCAAAAATTTCCTTTTCTTTAGACAAGTGTTTGTAACCACCCATATAAGAGAAAAAACCTTGGGAAACATGAGAGGGCAAATTTTGGGGTACAATAGCTGCCCCTGTTCAATCTTCTTAAACCTGAGGATTTAGATTGGCTTGTCTGCCTTTCGAGATTTGAAGGTGGAATATGATTGAACACTAGAGTGCCCAAAAATTTGCACTCACCTAAATTAATATTGTTGGTTGATGATGTCGGGAATGGGCTTGCAGATTCCATTTAGGGAAGATGACAAAGAGTCGTTGGAGACAGGCTTAAAGATGCCATCCAAAGTAGATGCTGATTTCACATATGGTCCCTTTGGGGGTTCCTATTCCTGCTGTCTAAGGAGGAGTCTGCTGGGGAATGCGGGTTTATGTTGTTCTCCTGCTTGAGGAAAACTCTGTGATGAATAGAGTCTATGAACTTCACTTGTCCAAGGCTCTGCTGAAGAGTTATCTCTGTACTGGAGAGATGAGAGTTTACTATTTTCTGGTGGAAGTCCAGGCTTCACAGTAACTTACTGGGGATAATGGAATTAACCGTTACCTGAAGATGCAACAAAAAGAGCCTGTGTAGGGCTGTTTCGGAATGAGTCCATGTTAGTCTGCATCTGGATATATATGAGAAGGAATCCATGTAAGATAGCTTCGTCTGGTCATGTAGATATTTTTCTTGTCTGGTTTCAGGTGTTAATCTACAAATCAGTTGTTCACAGATAGTTCTCCTGGCTTGTTACATGTATAATCTGGAACTTGAAAATTGTCGGTCGCTGAGATAATTGTCCTGGCTTGTTATAAGTATTAATCTCTGACCTGAGAAAGAAAGATTGTTTTCCTGGCCTGTTACAAGTATTAATCTTCAATCCCTTTATGTAGATAGTTCTCCTGGATGGTTACAGGTGTTAATCCACAGTTGGTCGTGCACAGATAGTTCTCCTGGCTGGTTTCAGGTATTAATCTGGAACTTGAAAATTATCGGTCGCTGAGATAGTTGTCATGTTTTGTTACAGGTATTAATCTTTGACCTGAGAAAGAAAGATAGTTTTCCTGGCTTGTTACAGGTGTTAATCTTCAATCTCCTTATGTAGATAGTTCTCTTGGATGGTTCCAGGTGTTAATCTATAATTAGTTGTCCATAAATAGTTTTCCTGGCTTGTTTCAGGTATTAATATGGGACTTGTTTTGTTGGTCACATAGATAGTTTCCCCGTCCAGTTTCAGGCATTAATTCGTGGCCTGCTGTATTTGTTGGTAAACCTATCTTGCTTTGGGAGTTTATACCACTTGGTCGTGTAGATAGTTTTCTCGTCTGGTTTCGGGCATTAATCTTTGACCTGTTTTATAAGTTGATAGTGTTTGTCTTTCTGCAAACTCAACCTGGAAAGTTAAAGTCAGTTTCATACGATGTCATGATGTATGAATTTCATGATGCTCTCAAAATAAATGAGATTGTGATATATGCATTTGGGTTTCATATGTTATGATCTTTGTAGAAATGATGTATGAATGTAATGTATGAACATGTCAGCTGTTCTATTGCAGGGTTATTGAGTTAGGGAAAATAAATCCCTGATTGTAGCTGGGGATGCAGAATGTGATTCTTCAATATTTGTTGAAGTTGAATCGCTGGGAGATGAACTTCCATGGCTAGAGAAATAAACTCTGTTGGGGAAGGAAAAATTATGTGCACTGTTTAGAGATTTTGTTGGAATCCTGCAGAGGAATCCTGAGAAGCTTGGCGACTTCACTGGGGAATTGTCCTAGATGTCATAGAACTAGTTGGATATGTATTGAATAAGTATCAGAATTACATTCGTCTTTGGATCGTACCTAAACCGTTTCTAGATGAGAATTTGGAGTAAGTGTCAGGATGACATCCGTCTTTGAATCGTACCTGAACCGTTTCTAGATGATAATTTGGAGTAAGTGTCAAGATGACATCTGTATTTGGATCGTACTTGAACCGTTTCTAGATGAGAATCTAGAGTAAGTGTCAGGATGACATCTATATTTGGGTCGTACCTGAACCGTTTCTAGATGAGAATCTGGAGTAAGTGTTAGGATGACATCCATATTTGGATAGTACCTGAACCATTTCTAGATGAGAATATGGAGTAAGTGTTAGGATGACATCCGTATTTGGGTCGTACCTGAACCGTTTCTAGATGAGAATCTGGAGTAAGTGTTAGGATGACATCCGTATTTGGATCATACCTGAATCATTTCTAGATGAGAATCTAGAGTAAGTGTCGGGATGACATCCATATTTTGATCGTACCTGAACCGTTTCTAGATGAGAATCTGGTTTACTTAGAATGCTTCCGCTGGGAATTCTTATTTTGTTATTTTGAGAAGAAATTCATTGGGGAACATGAAAAGCTTGTGAACCAAGCTAGGGAATTCTTTAAGACGTCGGAGTAGCAATTGGAGATTCTTGTTCTTTCGGGGGTACAATAATACCTGACATCACAAGGTTGTAAGCTGAGGATATGGCAATGACTTTTTAGTAGGATGCCCCTACCTCAGTACCTGCTGGAGAATGTACTTCCGGAGACTTTATGGATGGTATGAGCGTCATCCCAACTCCTGGGGTCTTGAGTAGATGTTGATCAGGGTATATTCTACTGATAGACAAATGACAAGATGACGGGACATAGTCGTACGTTTTAATCCCTAACTTTTGCCTAGACTGTCCTTTCAGATTTTTAGTCCACCGGGATTCCCTTTTTTGCCCAAGCCGCTTTTTCATGTTTTCGACTTGTCGGGTGTACAAACTTTTCATATGCATATCCGTAATTTTTGCCCGAACCCTTTTGGTTCGGGATGCCCTTATTTTTTCCTAGGCCAATCAACCTAGCGGGTCTTTGTTCATGCGTAGTATTTTCCGACTATGTCCACGTTCACCGAGTACAGATAATTGTCACTGTCCATAGTAGTAAGTGTTGCCACACTTCCAGAAGATGTTTTTTTGATCATACATGATTCGTTGTTGCAATTCATGTCCAATGTCCCAAGTGATTCAGATGGAGATATGCCCCTGGCTATTTGGCATTTTTGAGAGATTCCTTGAACCTTGGCTTGACTGCCCCAGATCAGCTGGACACCATGCTATGCCCCTTGATTATGAAAGGCATATCACAGGAATGTCTTTCCATATGAGGTAATTCTATTCAGTGAGAGTATTTCTGTTCATCGAATATTCGTCGTGCGAATTTCTCTGCTGTTGAACAAATAGTCATATGAAAACAATGGTATTTTAAGAATACAAAGCTTATGTCTGTCTTGAAGTTTGAAAATTCATTTTTTAGTAAAACAAACAAATTTTGTAAGAGTGTGATATCATCTCAGGATTTATAGTGAACCCTATAGGAGTGAAGATACCTTTTATAACAGTGTGCTTTCGAACTAACCCATGCTTCAACTAGGACTTTTAAGTGTTATAATGTGGCCTGGTTCATGGTTCAAGAAACAAAGGATAAAGGCTCAAATTTTATTTGTACCCAACCCCTTCTTCGTGATGTTCTTCAATTCTATGATTAGCTAATTATGTGTTTAGGTCCTAATTGAGTCTGAGATCTTTGCTCTAATACTTGGTGATGGTTCAGGAATTGAACGTTTGTTTGAGAAGGTAGTCATTTTTGTAACCTTTTCTTTTGTTTGTTGAGGATTTGTAGGACCTCTTTTTTTTATATTTTGTTATCCCTACTTTTTCCTGAACTGTTTCTTTTGTGTTTACAGTCAGCGGGATGCCCCAACTTTTCTTAAGTCTCCTTCATAGGTTTTTGACTTAACGGGCTTTTATTTTGGGAGACAATGATTGTCTGCCTTGACGATTATGTGGACCCATCACCATCTTTTGGAAATCATCTTCTACACTATTTGTCGTGTATGAAGGTAGAGCTTGCGATTGAACTCACATTTGAATTAACTGAGAAAACTACTCTGCCTCAGGTTATGATTAAAGGTTTTAATTTGTGTGAAAAGAAAAACTCCTACTTCTTAGGCTCAAAGGGGTTGACTAGGGATTATCTTCCTTATAACTCCACTGTTTAGGATTTGAAACAACGCCTGCACATCGTCAGCAAGGTCTGTTCAAAAGCATATTGTACCAGATTGTGGTATCGTTTTCGTCATCCTCCCTCTAAAGGCTTAAAGCTTTTAATTGAGAGTTGAATATCACCAAAAGGAAGTAAAAATGCAGTTTGAATATAGTGAATATGAATGAATTGATTTAAGAAAAACATATTCAATGCGTTAATATGAGTAACCAAAGTTTGACATAAAGATAAATGTTTTAAGCAACAACGAATTTACAACTGATAATTCAAATGAAATAAACGCTCTCTATTTTGACCATGATTTGGCATGGGAGCAGTGATCACACTGGGGTCTTAGGAGATTCAAATTCGATCTCCTTGCTGTTGATCAAATCCTGAATCTTGTTCTTCAAAGTCTAACAGTTGTCGGTGTCGTTCCCAGGACTATCAGAATAGTAAGCATATTTTACATTAGGATTGTACTTAGGAGAAGAGGTATCAGGTTTTTGAGGAGGATCCTTTAGTGTAATTAGCTCCGCTTTTAGCAATTGTTGTAACACTCGAGACAAAGGCATATTAATATTAGTGTACTTCCTCTTTTGATACTTTATCATATGCTTATTGCCCCGTTGATGTTGAACAGGTGTAGGATTAGACATTAACACTGCTCCCACAGACTGATGGTGGTTATTTTTACTATGGCCCTTTTGGCCATAGAAAACATTAATTTCTTTTTTGCCACCAAATGGCTTCTTCTCAGCAATAGAAGATGCAGCCATCAGAATATTTTTCCATTCTTGATACCACTTTCAATCCTTTCCCCGGTCAGAACCATCTCCGTAAAACTAGATGAAGAACTCCCAATCAATAAATTAAAGAACGGGTCTGTCAGAGTACCCATGAACATGTCTACCATTTCCTGATCAGTCAGAGGAGGTTGCACCCTGCCAGCTAGGTCCCCCCATTTCTGTGCATATTCCTTGAACCCTTCTCTTGAGCCCATGGACATATTCTTCAATTGCACTCGAGTTGGTGCCAGGTTGACATTATATTGGTACTTCTTGTAGAAAGCAGCAGCCAAGTCTTCCCAAGTATGAATGTCGGTTCCTTCTAACTGATAGAACCCCTCCAGTTGCGTGCCAGCTAAGCTTTCTTGGAAGAAATGGACCCACATCTTCTGGTCAGCAATGTGAGGTTGAATATTCCTAACATAGGACCTTAAGTGCAACTTAGGACAGGAGACACCGTTGTACTTAGAAAATGTGAGAACGTTGAACTTTGGGGGGATGACCACTCCAAAAACCAACCCTAACTCTTCAAAGTCCAAGCCGGGTACCTGCTGAATCTCCATAGCATTGAGACGGTCCTCCAGCTGTTTATATTTATCATCAACAGGAGGATATTGTTCCTCAGAGTAATTAGCTTCTTCTTAATCAATCTCTGGGTTGTTATCTTCTTCATGATTATTCCCCTCTTTTGATGGAGTTGTGAGATCTAACGCACGTTTGACTGGTCCTCTGATCCTTCTTCCCAAATTCACTACACCAACTGGTTTCTTTGGCTTCTTCTTCTTCTTCTCTTTGATGATCAGATTTTTTAGATCTTCCTGCCCCCGGGCCAGAGCCAGGAACATCTGCTGAAACTGAGTGTTTTGAGCTTGAAGGTCTTTTACTGTATGTTCAAGAGCCATTTCTTTTGCTGAAATAAACAACAATAAAATAAGAAACCTGTCTTAAAATACCTGTTATGCAATGTCATGTATGGTATGCTTATGCGATGTTTTCAAGGATCTCACGCAATAAACACAAGAAAATGTCAGAAGTTGAATTTTGACTGCAGCTTTGACGGAAGAACTTCGTATTGTTGATCGTCCTTCCTTGGGAAACAAGATCACCATGTCGAGTGGGTCATAGCCCCTGACTAAAGTTGTCGTGTTTTAATCTTTTGACGGCATTGGCTAGAGGAAAATAAATCCCCTTGCCCCTTGATAGACGTCTGGTTCATCATAACCTGCACCACAGGCCCTTGAGATCCTTGAAATGGTTAAGGAAATGCTATGGTGTGATGCTATGATGTGTATACTATGCATCAAGCAAAAATCCAGGGTGATGAAGATAAGTATGTCTTGCAAGAAAACCTGTTTTTTGGATAATGTATACAAACAAGGTCCTACAAGGAATACCAACAAAAGCCCTACAATAAGTTCAAGTTGTTAGATAATGAAGGCAAACAAGTCACACAAGAAGCCTTAGTTTCAGACTTGCATGGGGTTTGTAGGTAAGTACCCTCTTGAAGTTTAGTTGGTTCAACCTATGTTAAAAAGTAACCGGGTTCTAAGGAATCTCAATATCATTGATCTTTCTTTATCGAGCGTTATTTCAGCTTAGCAATCTTTTCTTGCCGTCAAAACACCTCGAAAGTCCGATCTCAATGAGTGTAGCATCGAGTATCAACCAATACCCAGCTTTACACCGAGGCCGGCTATCTCACTACTTTCTAATGGCCAAGTTTGTTCAACTAAGGTTCTAAGGTCCGTTAGTGCTTCACGACACCACGCAGCGGCCCCGTATTCTCCTCGATTCAACACAAGGGATATCAGTACCAACCAAAGTGTCAAACCAATACAGCTAGCACTTCAACCATATCGGTCTATACTGTACAGTCTCCACGATCTATTAATGTTTACCTAAAAAGATGTCCCCAGATCCGGGTGTAGGATCTATAGTAACAACCCAAACAACCCTCTAAGGATAAAGCATACAAAGCAAGCAATTAAAACGATTTTAAAATGAACTAACTCTTAAGGTAACCCCACTTTTTATTCATAAATCCCCAGCAGAGTCACCGGTTCTGTGATACGGTGGCAGAACCGACTGTTAATACTGATTTTGCATTTTTGTTCACAAATGTCGCAGTAAGCAAGAGTCGCCACTGACTTTTCTTTTATAAAACTTAAGGAAAGGGTGAAAAGAACAGAAAAAGATATTTTCGAGAGGTTTTTGAGTAAGAGGGGTAGATTATGGAAAGGGAAGGTGTTAGCACCCTTTCCATCCATAGTTATCTAAGGTCTCTTAGATGCTTAGCTCATTTTAAAAAATACCTTGTGCTTTGTGTGTTTTGAAAAAAAATATTTTGAAATGCCTTAGTGCGGTGATTTGCTTTGTGTTAACTCTTGTATCCGTCCTCAGGAGTGTTGACAAAGCAAATGTTTTTAAAAGTTGTTTTTGAAATGTGTAAGTGTAAAAGTTTATTTTTTTAAGCAAGCATATAACAACTATCTACTTGTGCTCGAAAAGGTTTGTTCTTTTCCTCCTATCCTTTAGACAACTCTATCCTAAAATTAGTGAGTAGGTAGTCCTATTCGTTAGATGTTTGAGGGACATTCGAAGGGATGTTACTGTGACGAAGGCAACTTGGAAAGGAATTTTAGTAACTGTCCTAAAGTTCTAAGACCACTTTTTTATCGAGGCAACGTCGAGAGGTTCATTGAGGGACTTGTGATCTTTCAAACTAGAGGAAAATCACTAAAACCTCTCACATTTCAAGAATTGTGACGTTTTCCGAAGGCAACCGAAGTGGGATACCCTAGAGGTGTGCATGTTCAATTGTGTTCAGTTCAGCTATTTATCTTGTGCATTTAGGGTTTGCTAACGTTTTCTTTCAGTCTTGTCATGCAATCCTAGTTACTAGCAGTTAATATGTACAGAAAAATGTAAAGTGTGAAAATACAACCCTATGCTATTACATGGCTTCAGGGAGGGGGATATTTACAATGTATAAAACTTGGGGGAAGAAAAATAAAGAAAGCAGTAAAAATCCTAATTAGTCTATTACATCCAGTATAGAGGTACAATAATGTAAAAATGCGAGAATAAATAACGCGCGAAAGGTAAAAGTCTAAAGCCTAAAGAAAATCTAAATGAAATAAGAAGATCTTTTTTGTTTATTTTAAATTATTTTAAGAAAATAACTAAGTGAGATTAATACCTAAAATTTAATTAGAAAACAAGATTAACTAAAAAAAATTAAAATCTAAGTTTTTGTTGTTTTTATTATGAAAAGAAAAATAATTAAAGCTAAATGAAGTCCTAAGTTCTAATTCATTTTAAATTAAAGAAAATAGGGGGTGTTGTTTAAAATTCGCTGGGCCCAAAGCTGTGAAGCCCAGACTTTATGCCTGATCCTGTGTGGACAAGTCTTGAAGGCATATGATATACTCTGTGCTTGGATGTGTTGACTTGGATCAGATGTACATCTGATGGCCTAGGCTAAGGGTGCATGGTACACATCTGACCATGCTTTACATGGGATCTGGATGAATATTGTTTAAAAAATTAGAAAATGTTGGACCTGGGACTCGAACCCAGGTCCCTTCCTTCACACATACACGCCTTTACCAGCTGATTTAACCTGTTCATTCGTTTACATAACCAAAGCATAGTATTATATATAAAAGAAAATCAAATATATTAAAAAAAAGCATGCTTATTTGAATGGCCCAATGGGAAGCTTCCATGCCTTATCTTCTTCCTCACTCCGTCGTTTTAGGTACAAAGACCTATAATGACAGTTTTTGTTTGTCACTAAAACACCTTCACTCTACAAAATCCATAATACGCAACATATATTAATTATGAGGCCATGGATCGATTGGCCTCGACCTCCTGATCATGATAGTACCCTTGGTTTGGGCTAATTTTAGCTATTGCAAAAAACCCCAAATCAAAGGTATAAACCCTAGCCATGGTAAAACGTCATTCCTGCATCAAAACTTAAATCTAGCTATGCAGAAAGCTTGCCCACACTCATATGAACAATAATGCATGGTCAAAATCGATTTATATTACATGAATCAAAGAAAACGTGTTTTAAAAAATGCAAACTGTGAGCTACTGAATTAGGTGTTTCGTGATGCTTCAATGCATGGTGACGATTGGAAAAGCTTCAATAGACTTACAAGAATGTGTTTGAATCCTTTGTTTGGACTGAGGATTACTGGAAACGTGTTTTGGAATTTGACAAATTTTCTTATTTTTGCAGTTTCGTATGACTCTTTCAGGTTGTGTCTCGGCATGTTTGGAGCTTGCTGGTGTCCTTCTTATATAGAGGGGATGGAGGGGACAAGAGGGACAAGGAATACACATCCATTAAGTTGGTGTTTTAAGGCCATGAATATCACTTTGAAACTTTGCCAAAGACATGGTTTCTTGTCCCTTTTTGAATTTTCTGTGAACCTAGACACATTTGACTTTCGAATGCCCTCCTTCGAATGACTCTGATTGCCTCCTTCGAATCGCTCTGATTCAGCTCCTTAGATGGAGTCCATCCATATCAATTTGAATTGCTCAAATCTTTGATGAATTTGAATTTAGAGTTTTCCCTTATCATATTTTCTTTAATCAAGTCAATATCTGCATCAATTCGAATTTCCCAGTATTCTCTTCGTCAGAGCATTTGTCCTTTTTGATGATGCTGGATTTGAATCTGTTCAGAGTTTCCTTCATCACGGATTCTTCGAAAGCCCCTCAGATCTTTGCTTTTTGATTGACTATGGATCTTGATTATATTTTTACAAAGTCTCAACATTATGGCTTCTTCGATCAGCCCCTAAGTTTGCTCTCTCCGATTGCTCTGACACTACTCAACTAGCCCAATCGAAAGACTTTATTCTGGTCAATCGAAGCTTCCTTTGGAAGGAATGTTCTTGTGCAGGGGGGTTGGGCTTTGTGAATCGAAGGCATGCATGAGGAAGCTTTATGAATTAAGCTTGATCGAAGGAGATTCATCTCCCAATCGAAGCTTGTATGCAGGAGTTCACTGCTGGTGAATAAAAGCAAACTTGTAGGGGATTCTTGCTTGTGAAGCTTGGACCAAGGCTTGTTCAAAGGGGAACCAACGCACAATCGAAGCAGATGGGTCAATGCTTGGTCAAAGGGTTTTAGGAGCCCAGTCGAAGCTTGTTGTTATGCAAATCGAAGGGCACTGTTTAACTGCCAATCGAAAGACACTTTACTAACATTTAAAAATTTCATTTTCTTTAGGCAAGTGTTTGTAACCATCCATATAAGAGAAAAAACCTTGGGAAACACGAGAGGGAAAATTTTGGGGTACAACAGAAGGCTTTAAAGAGTATGCCCAAAAATGGAGAGATCTAGCAGGAAGAGTTCAACCTCCTTTGTCTGATAGGGAGTTGGTTGGCATGTTTATGGGGACTTTGACAGGTCCTCTCTTTAATCATCTGGTTGGAAGCTCTTCAGCCGGGTTCACTGAGTTGATATTAACAGGGGAACATGTGAAAGGTGGAATCAGAAGAGGAAAAATGAAGGTGGTTGCGTATTCAAGTACTGTGAAGAAGTCATTCAACGGGAAGAAAGAAGCTAATGTTATGTATGGCCAAAAGGGTCGTAGTAGAGGTGATCGCAGCCAATATGCGGGGGAAGTACTAATCTCCAATCTCGCATCAACACAACATCAACAAGGCAACTAGCATATGTCAGACGCACCCAGGAGACAATTTACCAAAATCAACATGCCGTTATCTCAGGAATTACAACACCTATTAAAGGCAGAGCTGATTACATTGAGAGATCCTCCTCAGAATCCCAATACTATGTCCCCTAATTATAATCCTAATGCGGGATGTGCATATCACTCCAACAGTCCTGGACATGATACTAGCAATTGTTGGGCTCTGAAAAATAAGGTTTAAGACATGATCGACGCTAAGGAGATTGAGTTTGATCCTCCCGAGACTCCAAATGTGATTACCTCTCCTATGCCTAAGCATGACAAAGACATTAATTCTATTGATGATGTTTCTTATGTTTCTATTATAAGTGACTTGATTACTCCCATGATAATTATTAAGAAGATTTTGTTTCAAGCCGGTTTATTTCTGGGTTGCATTGAAAGGTGCTACTACTGCGTAGCCCAATCCAATGGTTGTAAACTACTGAGAGAAGGTATTCAGCGTCTAATGGATAACCATATAATTCTAGTAGAGAAGATTCCTTCTATGGAGAATTTGTTTCAAGACTTGGAGCTTGAAGAGGTGTCTATAATTTCCGGAACTCCTGTAAGGATCACTTATAAGGGTCCTGTAAAGGTTACTGCCGAACCTAGAGTTGCTCCTCTGATCATCACCCCCCCGAGGCCAATTCCCTAATCCTCTAACAAGGCTATCCCTTGGAATTATGGAGCTGATGTTTACTACCATGGTGTCAAGCAAGAACCATTGGTTTTCGAAAGTGAAAATCCTGAAGTTACTAATCCCAACGTTGGCAATATTGTCGGAACCAGTAAAGTTACCATAAGTGAAAGGGTGTTCTCTCCAGAGATATCTCCAAAGACTGTTACCACACCAGTTTGTGTTACTTCTATTAAATCAACTACTGAGATTCGAGGCAAAGAACAGATGGATGAGGCTGCCTAGACTGAGGCATCTAAAGAAGTTATCGCTGAAGATACCTCCAGGCAAGAAATGGAGGAAGTACTGAAAATCATCCAGAAGAGTGACTACAAGATTGTTGAACAAATGAGGCAGACTCCTTCCAAGATATCTATGTTATCCTTGTTGTTGTGCTCTGAGTCCCATGCTCAGGCTTTGGTGAAGTTCAAGAAATCCGCTCATGTACGCAAGAAATCTCTACTGATCAATTTGAAAATTATGTTGCTTGCCTGGCGACTGGTAATGGACTAGGATTTTATGATGCTGACCTAACTCCTGCAGAAAGTGTGATACGGTTAGAGAACTGACTTGAGGTTTTGCGTTTTATCGCAAATGTCGCGGTTAGCAAGAGTCGCCACCTACTTTTCTTTTATCCAAAAAGGAAAGGTGAAAAATCACAGGAAAGACCTTTAAAGATGTTTCTGAGTTCGGGGGGTAGATTATGAAAAGGGAAGGTATTAGCACCCTTTTCATCCATGGTTTTCCATGGGCTCTTAGTTACTTGCTAGATCACTTGCTTTTGTTTGAATGTGTGCTTGTGGTGATTTTTGAAAGTATTTTGAAAATGGAACTTCGTAATGGTTCTCGTTTCTATGAGAACCCTACAAAGTGTTTGTTTCGAAAATAGTTCAATAGTGTGTTTGTGAGATGTGTTTTTGAAAGTATTTTGAAAATGGGACTTCGTAATGGTTCTTGTTTCTATAAGAACGCCTACAAAGTGTTTGTTTCGGAAATAGTTCAAAGATGAGAGTGTGGGTGTATAAAAATGTTTTTGTTGTGAGCAAGCGAGTAACTAAGAGCGAATCTACCTACTCGAAAGGTCTTAAATGTGCTTTTCCTCCTCCTTCAGATGTGGCTATCTTACCATTGATTTGGTAAGAAGCCCCATCGTTGGATGTAAAGGGACGGGCGTTGGGACGTTTGTATAGTCATAGAAGGCAACATATGGGATGTTTTAGCAATGTCGTTTTAGGGACTAGATCATTTACCGAAGGCAACATCGAGGATCATCGAGGGACTACGATCTTTTTATCGAGGGTCTTTGCTAAAATGCCCATGCTCGAGGGACATGACTATTTTTCGATAGGCAACAAGTGAGATTATCCTAGAGGTGCATGTGTGAATAATGTGTTTGATTTGCATGCATTTAGTCTTTGATTAGGGTGGCCTATTTTGTTGTTTTTATCTTGCCATACACACTTATTTACTAATAATATATGAAAAGCAAGTAAAAGGAGGAAAGTAAAATCTAAGCTATTACATCACTTTAGGGGGATGGGGGTACATATGTACGAATGGGGATTGCAAGTAAAAAATAAGTCCTAAGTTACTATTACAACCATATTGAAATAATGTACAATAAATATAAAATGGACTTGTTTAGAAAATGTTTTTGTCTTAAGGAAATAAATTAAAAGGAAAATATTTTATGTTTTTTATGTTAATAAAAAAAGATGAAAAGGAAAATAAATGCAAAAATTGAAATAACATGTTACTGCAAACAAAGAAACAAGGATCAGAAGTTCTGAAGTCAGGCGCGTGACTCAGCAGGAAAAGTCAGTGGGATCAGAAGTTTTGGATTCGTACACTCTGAGGTCCTGCAAAAACGTTAGAGGGAAAACACAGAGGTTCTGGATAACGTTCAACCAGGGAACCAAAAGTCAGAAGTTCTGTATTGTCAGCATATGAAAACCAGAAACTCAGAGTCTATGAAAAAAGCTGATGGAAACATCAGAAGTTCTGTGTATTTGACATGTCAGGAGAACTCAGAAGTTCTGTGCTGTGTTAAGGTTGTGAGTGAACATCAGAAGTTTTGTATTGTGCTGAGCCAGTGGGTGAACATCAGAAGTTAAGTGTGTGTTAACAGTGAGAAAAATCATGGGAGTTCTGTGTGTTAAAACAGTGAAGAGAACTCAAGTTCTGCGTGCTTAAACAGTGAGAAATTCCTAGAAGTTCTGTGTGTTAAAATGATGAGTGAAAAACAGAAGTTTTGTGTTACATTTCAGCTCTTAATCACCACAGCAACAAATTATTCAGTTCAGCAAATCAGAATGATCACAACACAACAAATCATAGAAGTTCCAATCCTAAGTCTAAGCCTATCATTATTCTACAAGCTCTGATCCATAGTTTTTTTTATGATACAATGATATGTACAACATTAACACTATGATATTTATATGTTAATGATGTTCAGAATGAAAAGCAAGTAAAGTTAGAAAGACTTGCCTGGGGCATGTTTGGAGCTTTGAGTGGCTGATTCTGGATGTTCTGAGTTAGTAAGAGAGACGAAAGAGTGGTTATGTCCTTTTGTTCAAAGAGAAGAACAAAGGTTTGTTTTTATGTATGAGAAATCTGGATTTTTATGAAGGTTTCACAATTTCCTTTTCTCTCTTTTGGCTAATCTCTCTCTTCAAAAGCCGCCCTCTAACTTTCAGCCTCTCATCCAAAAAGCCCCTTTGAACGTATGATGGAGCCAAGTATTTATAGATGAATTTGTTGTGATTTTGGGGGGAAAACAAATAGGATTTGAACCTATTTTGGCATCCTATTCCTTTGCTTTTTCATCACAATTTTCGTATGCAAGTTTGGTGTAATCATAAGATGCAGGCGTAGGCTGAGCTAGCTATTGGTTATAGGTCTGCAGCAAGTTGCATGAACAAGGTTTTGGGATTTGGTCAAGTTCTGACCAAAGCGTTGAAATAGCCTTTATGTGCTGAAGCGCTGTCTTGTTTTTGAAGCAAGCATGGTAGCTGTCAGCAAGAATTAAGGAAAAGCAAAAAGCAAAGCATGGGCTTAGTATCAAGGTTGCTATCCCAAGACAGTAGAGGTACACGTGGTGAAAATCCTTTGGATAAAGACTTAGAAGGTGGTTGTGAGCATTAAATAAGCATTAAATGATGATGAGACTTGTTACAACCAGAAATCCTGCAACGTGATACTCTACACCAAGGCTTTATTCTGGATCAGAAGTTTTGCTTCACCATAGCATCCATCCTCTTATCTTTGTATCTTTTAGCTCCATCATGTTCTGAAGGAGCTTTCAGACTTTCTAGAAAGCCTGCAGCACGCCCCTGAACCTTCTTTGCATTACCCTAGCAAACTCTGACCGAACTTGCGTAGATGCTGAAGAGCCATGTTCTGACTAGAGACTATACGATGAACCATGTTTACATCTTCTGGCTGCTCCTGCCTGGAGGATGGCTCAGAAGTTTTGAAGTGTCATTTTTTCTTAAATGCTCAGAAAAATCCCAAGTATTTAGAAATTTGGCTTTTCCATAGTAAATTTGACTTTTGAATTTCTTGATGATATAAACTTCATATTCCAACATGTTTTGATGAAATATGATTCTTGAGATTTGATGTTGATCCAAAAGTCAAAGTTTGACTTTTCAGTATGCAATTGACCATTTTACCCTTGTGCCAATCTTGAGCCTAAATTGATGTATCAGTGCTGCAAACTTGACGTCTTAGAATATCTTGTGAGCAAATACTTGAAAAATGAGAGGGAAAATTTTGGGGTATAACAGCTGCCCCTATTCAATCTTCTTAAACCTGAAGAGTTAGATTGGCGAGTTTTGCCAGTCGTGACTCGAAGGTGGAAGATGATTGGACACTAGAGTGCCCAGAAATTTGCACTCGGTGATGCAAAGATAGGAGGAATGGGCTTACAAATGCCATTTGGAGAGGTGATAGAATCTTGTCGGAGATGGGCTTGTAGATGCCATCCAAGAAAGTTTGTTGAATCGTGAGTTGTAAGCTAAAAATAAGAGTATCAGAATGGCATCAGTGTCTGGAGCGTATCCGTACTATATCTGAAGTTGAATATCTGAATGAGTATTAGAATTGCATCCGTGTTTGGTGCATATCTGAACTGTATCTGAAAGCTGTCTTTGAATGAGTATCAGGATGGCATCCGTATCTGGTGCGTATCTGAACTATATCTGAAAGCTGTCTTTGAATGAGGATTAGAATGGCATCCGTGTCTGGTGCGTATCTGAACTGTATCTGAAAGCTGTCTTTGAATGAGTATCAGGATGGCATTCGTATCTAGTGCGTATCTGAACTGTATCTGAAAGTTGTCTTTGAATGAGTATCAGGATGGCATTCGTATCTGGTGTGTATCTGAACTATATCTGAAAGCTGTCTTTGAATGAGTATTAGAATGGCATCCGTGTCTGGTGCGTATCTGAACTGTATCTGAAAGCTATCTTTGAATGAGTATCAGGATGGCATCCGTATCTGGTGCGTATCTGAACTGTATCTGAAAGCTGTCTTTGAATGAGTATCAGGATGGCATCCGTATCTGGTGCATATCTGAACTGTATCTGAAAGTTGTCTTTGAATGAGTATCAGGATGGCATTCGTATCTGGTGCGTATCTGAACTGTATCTGAAAGTTGTCTTTGAATGAGTATCAGGATGGCATCTGTATCTGGTGTGTATCTGAACTGTATCTGAAAGCTGTCTTTGAATGAGTATCAGGATGGCATCCGTATCTGGTGCGTATCTGAACTGTATCTGAAAGCTGTCTTTGAATGAGTATCAGGATGGCATCCGTATCTGGTGTGTATCTGAACTGTATCTGAAAGCTGTCTTTGAATGAGTATCAGGATGGCATCTGTGATCGGTGGATCTGGAACTGACTATTTAACGCTGGTTCGCGAAATGTCGCGGTAAGCAAGAGTCGCCACCGTCTTTTATTTTCTCCAAATGGAAAGGACAAAAGCACAGAAAAATTCCTTAAAGAGATTGCTCTCGGTTCGGGAGGTAGATTATAGAAAGGGAAGGTGTTAGCACCCTTTCTATCCATGGTTATCCATGGGCTCTTAGATACTTGCTCACTTGTGTTTTCAAAAATGGTTTGTTTGCTTTTCAACTGTGGGTTTAAAAAGTTTCTTTGAAAATTTCAGTTCGACTCTTGTATCATTCCTCAAGAGTGTTTGAAAAATTGCTTTCGAAAGCTTTTTGAAAAGGTGTCGGTGTGAAAAGTATTTTTTTGATTTGTTTTGAAATTAGAGCAAGTATCTAGAGTCGTCCACCTACCCTAAGGAATTCGTCTGTGTAAATGTCCTTTAAAGTAGTGCCATCCCACCATTGAGAGGTAGGTAGCACCACCGTTGGAGGTGTTCGGGTCAATTCGAGGTTCGGGACATGGTGATCACCAGAGCAATGGGAAGACACCTTAGAAGCTACCCTCATGCCAGGTTCCCGGATCATGAGGACTTACTAAGACATCCTCTACTTGACGATCACCTTTCGAGGCAAGGCAACAGTGAGGCGTACCCTAGGGGTGGTGTGTGCGATTTGGGTGTCGTTTTCATTTGCATTTATCTTGTCATGTTATTGGTGTTCTACGCTTGTTTTTATTTTTTGTCCATACATTCTTTCATGCCATTTGTTTAACAGTTAAAATATTGCGAGAAATAAAAATTCTAAGCTTATTACAAAAGGCGCGGGTCCACATCGCCAAAATTAAACCAGGACCCGATTTGACAGGAAAATAAAGAAAGTAAAAGAAAATAAGGAATTAAAAATGCGAGAAGTTAATTACAAGGCTTCGGGAGAGATACATAAATATTTAAACGAAATAAAATAAATATGCGAATTAATAAGAAATTAAGAACGAGGGCGTTGGACCCTTTTGCAAAAATTAAATTAATGATGGAGTTAATTAATTAAAAAAAGAAAGAACTTGTTTTTTGGTATTTTTTAGTATTTTAGGATTTAATAGAAAAAGGAATTAATTGAAATTAAATGCTAACCCTAATTCTATTTTATTTTTAATTTATTAAGAAAACATTGAATTTTAACCTAAATTAACCCTAATGTTTATATACAAATTTAATTATAAAAATAAATATTTAACTATTTAATTATTTACGAAAGAAAAATAAAAAGGATGGAAAATTATTAATTAAACCCTAATTCTATGTTTTTTTAGATTTTTATTAAAAGTATTAAAATTAAACCTAATTTACACTAAATTTAATTATATGCATTTATTTATGAAAATACTAGAAATAAAAATATTTATTATTTCAATTCTTTTCTGATTTTTTAATTGTTTTGTGTTGTTTTTTTTTTAATGAAAATAATTAATTAATTAAACAAATAATGACTAAAAGAAAATAGAATTAATAAAATAAAAATAACATTGCAAACCTAGGGGGGTTGTAGTCCCCAACATGGAGGTTAAAGTTTAGTAATCTGGCCCATTAAACTTGGCCCGTTTGACTTTCTCCAGGGAGCATGCTGGCGCGTTGACTGGGACTACCATGTGCCTTGGATCTGGACCTTTGATTTGATGCAACTGGACAGGTGGATGTTGATTTTTTGAGGATGTACAATGGACCACAACATTATGCCTGCACATGAATATCATTTGAAAAAAATTATATGGAAAGGGTGGGGACCTGGGATCGAACCCAGGTCCTGAACATCACCAGTCTTATGCCTTGCCAATCGTGCTGAATACGCGTGTTGTATAATAAAGAACAAACAAATATTTTAAGAACAACAACACACGTTAGTATTTTTTAGCGCGAAATTTTAAAAGGACCAATCATCGCTGGCCAACACATCGTCTTCTTCATTGATTTTATTTTCCTGAAAATACAAAGAAACAGGCAACGGTTTTGTTAGCGTTCTCCTAGGCCATCTATGGAAAAATAGCGATTAGCCATTAGGTGCTCATAAATTGAGCGCGAGTACAGGTTCATGATCGTCTGAGTATGCTGAAGTGAATGGTCTAATTCTCATGCTCCAATTTTTCCTTGTTTTAAAATCCCTAATTTGGAATCCTGTAAACCCTAAAAATTGACAATGGTGAAATCGTATATAGCTTGCAAAAATTCAATCAAACACATGGGTTAGCTTCAGAATTGCATAAGGAGTATGAATCAATGAACAAAATGTCATGAGGATGCCTGTAAATCAAAACACGAATATGCATTTTTCATGAAATATTTTAAGTTCTGTATACCGATTCTTTGAGTTTTGATGAATGTTTTTGATTGGAAATCATTCTATGAAGCTTCAGCAAGCTAATGAAACAAAAATCGTGCCTTGAATCGCCCTAGAATGAGGTTTTCAGTTTTGAGTTTTTTTGCAAAAATTTCAAGTTTGTGAATTGGTTTCTAGCGCAGCTTTTTGGTCAATGGCATTAGGTTTGTATTCAGGCTTATGTATTGAGTGAATTAGGTTAACAATTCTGATCAAAATCTCTTGTATTCATGGCTTTTGAGATTTGATTTTCAAGATCTTTTTTTCAAATATTTTCCATGTGTTTTTGTACAAATCATGATCAATTCTCTCCAAATCTTTCCCTATTTGAATATGCACGAATTATTGAGTAGATTTCATGCAAAAAAGATTGTAAAACTTAGGTTAAATATTTTCCATGTATTTAATTTGATTTAAATGAATTATTATTAATAAAAATTCAAATAAATAAATAAAAAATGAAGAAATACTTCCCTTTGGACCAAGTGGTCGTGCACATGCTTGGGATGATGAATTGTGGAAGAAAAATGGGCCCATTAGCAATTTTAGGTCATTTGAATCAATGTTGACTTTTCAAAATATCCAAAAATTTCCCAACTTCTACAAGGCATAACTTGCTCAATGTTTAAGATTTTATCATGTTCTTGGACATTTTGGAAAGGTCTTTGAGTCCTCTAACCAATGCCTTTGGTCCCATGTCATTTTGATTTACCAATATCAAGTTATGGCCTTTGACTTAAAGCCCCTTTTTGTTGACTTTTGAAAATGACCTATAATGTTGAAATTGATAACTTTTTGTGAGAGCATTTCTTGGACTTGAAGTATGAAGAGGAGTTGTAGGAAATTTCTTTCTCTTAAAAATGAGCTTTGGATGGAATTTTTCTGATAATCCATGTGAAAGTTATGCCCTGGTCAATTTACAGTTGACTTTTTCATCTGTCCAAATAAGGAAACTTTTGTATCTTGATGATTTTTGAGCCAAACTTTGAGAATCATGATCAATCATTGATCAAATGATGTTTGTGGCTTCAAAATGATATGTTGACCAAAAATTTGAACTTTTGACTGTCAAATGACCATTTTGCCCCTACAGTTGACTGTAGTGCAATTAGGGTTTTTGACTGTGCAATTTTATGCTGAAAGTCTTGAAACTTGATGTGAGGATGCTTGACCATATTTGTAGGCATATGAGACTTGATTGGACCTTTGGAAACCTCATTTTCTTGATCAGAACCAAAACCCTAATTTTGACTGTTCAGGAGGCTCTTGCACTGTGCAATCCTTGGGGAATTTTGAAGCATGACTTGGCAATTTCTTGGAGAATATGGGAGGGCAAATTTTGGGGTACAACAGTTGCCCCTGTTCAATCTTCTTAGACCTGAGGATGCAGATTGGCTGGCGTGCCTTTCGTAATCCGGGGGTAGAAGATGATTGAACACTAGAGTGCCCAGAAATTTGCGCTCACATAGTAGCAGTGTGATGATGGAATGGGCTTATAGATGCCATTTGGAGATTGATGGATAGGATGATGGGCTTATAGATGCCATCTGGAGATTGATGAATGGGCTTATAGATGCCATCTGGGTGTTGATCGCGTAAGAGATTCCTTAGCGAGAACCTGCATACCTGCAAAAGAAAAAATGAGTACCTGACATGTTGCAGGAGCTGGTTTTCAGATGCTCGGTATAGATGTGTCCTGACTGATTACAGGAGTTGAGTCTGGAGCTTCACAAGATGATGAATGAACCAGGGGTGGTTACTACCTTAGCATGAACGGTAAGAGAACCTTGGGTGACTTTAACCTCAACAATGCTCGTTGAGAAAATCTTGGTGGGAATTACCATCTTCGCAGTATCGGGAAGAGAACCATAGGTAATTATAATCTGAAAGGGAATTACATCTCACGCACCGTCGGGGAGAGAACCATAGGAAATTATAACCTGAAAGGGAATTACATCTCCCGCACCGTCGGGGAGAGAACCATAGGAAATTATAACTTGAGAGGGAATTACATCTCACGCACCGTCGGGGAGAGAACCATAGGAAATTATAACCTGAAAGGGAATTACATCTCACGCACCGTCGGGGAGAGAACCATACGAAATTATAATCTGAAAGGGAATTACATCTCACGCACCGTCGGGGAGAGAACCAAAGGAAATTATAACCTGAAAGGGAATTACATCTCACGCACCGTCGAGGAGAGAACCATAGGAAATTATAACCTGAAAGGGAATTACATCTCACGCACCGTCGGGGAGGGAACCATTATAATCTCAAAAGGAATTATCACCTCACGCACCGTCGGGGAGGGAACCATAGGAAATTATAATCTCAAAAGGAATTATCACCTCACGCACCGTCGGGGAGGGAACCATTATAATCTCAAAAGGAATTATCACCTCACGCACCGTCGGGGAGGGAACCATAGGAAATTATAATCTCAAAAGGAATTATCACCTCACGCACCGTCGGGGAGGGAACCATTATAATCTCAAAAGGAATTATCACCTCACGCACCGTCGGGGAGGGAACCATAGGAAATTATAACCTAAAAGGGAATTACATCTCACGCGCCGTCGGGGAGAGAACCATAGGAAATCATAACCTGAAAGGGAATTACATCTCACGCACCGTCGGGGAGAGAACCATAGGAAATTATAACCTAAAAGGGAATTACATCTCACGCACCGTCGGGGAGAGAACCATAGGAAATCATAACCTGAAAGGGAATTACATCTCACGCACCGTCGGGGAGAGAACCATAGGAAATTATAACCTGAAAGGGAATTACATCTCACGCACCGTCGGGGAGAGAACCATAGGAAATTATAACCTAAAAGGGAATTACATCTCACGCACCGTCGGGGAGAGAACCATAGGAAATTATAATCTCGAACGTCTGAGAAAAACCTAAAATAACTTCTACTGAGTCTTCATCAGAAAAATCTGTTGGGAGTCGATTTAGCTGGACTAGAGAAGGCCTTGGACTGGATAAGAAATCTTTGGAGTTGATTAACTGAACCGGTCTACGTCTTGAAATATGATTGAGAATTTAACTGAATTTTTCCTGAAAGGTAGAGGTCAGTCATATGCAATGCATGATATGGGTCAAGCAATGATGTTCTCAACATAAATGAGATTTGTATGATATGATGCGTCTATGCATGCTATAATGATGTATGTGATGTTTTTATGAATGTATGTTTTCGTCTAGGAAAGTAAATCCTTGACGGGTGCCGGGAAGTCACTCCTGGGCTGATGTTGAAGAATAGATTTCGCTTCCACTGGGGATGATAACTGCAAGAATACCGGTAGGAGAAGATGACTCCGTTGAGGAATGAACTTGGCAAATGGAAGATTCTGCGGGGAGAAAAATACTCTAGCGACCATGCTGGGGAGCAATATTCTGTGGGGAGAAAGATACTTTGCTGAGTTGTTGATAATAGCTTGCTAGGGATATCCTTGTTGTATTGGAAGTATTGATAGACTTCGCTGGGGATAAAGAGACTTCGTCGGGGACGCTCTTTCCATGGCTTTTGGCTGAGGATAACCCAGTTATATCCTGTTAAGGAAATAACTCTTTAAATAAAGCCGAGCGACGCGTTCGTGCTCTGCGAGGATAAGCTTCCAGAATCTACTGGGGATAAGCTTACTGCTTGGGGAGATGAATTCCAACTTTCCTGGGGAAACTGGGTTGGACTCTCCTGGGGAAGCTTTTTGAATTGCGGGGGAAGTGATTCCTTTGAGTGTTGATATGCCGCCGGGGAACAATCTTTAGGTCAAGACTGCTGGGGATGCTTGTTAAGAATATATATGCTGCTGGGGAGATGTTGAGATCTGCTGGAGGATACTCAACTTCCTTAAGATTTGATAACTTTGTTTGAAGAAGGGTGTGATGGCTACTGACTTACTCTTTGGGGGATTGAGGTGCTGGTTATGTTCTTCAGCCGAACCCACCTTGATACCTTGGAGGATAGAACAATCAGATTGCTTAAACCAACTCCTTATTGCCCCTGTTTCTGAGGTGGGGGAGGAAGACCTGTGAGGTGCTGATAGCTTGTTGATGGACAGACCTACTTCTGGTAGGCAGGTGATAAGATGACAGGACATAGTCGTACGCTTTGATCCCTAACTTTTGCCTGGACCACCTTTTCGGGTTTTCAGTCCACCGGGATACCCATTTTTGCCCAAGCCGCCTTTTCAGGTTTTCGACTTGCCGGGTGTACAGGTTATTTTCATTTCATCCCTTCATTTTGCCCGAACCCTTTTGGTTCGCCGGGAAGCCCTAATTTTTGCCTAGGCATGTCAACCTAGCGGGTCTTTGATTATGCGTAGTATTTTTTTCGACTATGTCCATGCTCTCAGAGTGTAGGGAGGTGCCCTTGTTGGAAGGGTTTTGTCATGCCACCAGGAGGTATTTGATCAGGCAAGATTCGTCGTTGGAATGCCCCAAGTGACTCAGGCGGAGATTTGCCCCAGACTATTTGGCTTTTGAGAGATTCTTTGAATCTTGATTGGATTGCCCCAGATGATGGACCATGGTCATGCCATGCCCCTTGATTGGAGATACTCTTGTTCATTAGACTTTCGTCATGCGAATTTTCTGCTGTTCAAACAAAAAGTCATATGCAAACAAAGTTATGTTAACA
Organism: Vicia faba; assembly: GCA_948472305.1. Classification (NCBI taxonomy): domain Eukaryota; kingdom Viridiplantae; phylum Streptophyta; class Magnoliopsida; order Fabales; family Fabaceae; genus Vicia; species Vicia faba. The sequence goes on from OX451738.1 coordinate 35,643,735, forward strand.
ATGCAAAGCTTATGTCTGTCTTGAAGTTTTTGAAAATGCATTCTTTTTCATAAAACAAGTGGATGTTTGTAAAATGTGATGTCAACTCCGTATTTTAACGTGAGCCTTAAGGAGTCAGGATACCTTTCGTAACAGTATGCTTTCGAACTAACCCATGCTTCAGCTAGGACTTTTAAGGGTTATAACGTGGCCTGGTTCACGGTTTAAGAAACAAAGGATAAAGGCTCAAATTATTTGTACCCACCCACTCTTCATGATGTTCTTCAAACCTAAACTCAGTTGATCATACGTTAGACCTTGTTTGAGTCTTTGCTCTGATTTTCCGGTGATGATTCGGATGTTGATAACTTATTTTGAATAGGCAGTCATTCCTTTTTTGTTGAGGGTTTGTAAGACCTCTTTCTTTTCTGATTTTTTGTTATCCCTTTCTTTTTTTCCTGAATTGTTTCCTTTTTTGGAATCACAGTCAGCGGGATGCCCCAGTTTTGTAAGTCTCCTTCATGGGTTTTGACTTAATGGTTTTTTTTTTATTTTGAAAGATAATGACTGCCTTTCTTTATTGATCATTCGGAACCATCACTGTCTTTCTTTGTTTTGTAAGGATCTTTTTGGTGCCCTTCGTTATGCACTTGGATCAACTGAGAAGACTACCCTGCCCCAAGTTATGATTACGGGTTTTAAATTTCGAAAAGAAAAACTCCTACTCCTTTGGCTCAGAGGGGTTGACGAGGGATTATCATCCTTATAACTCCAGTGTTTAGGGATTGAAACAATGCCTGTACCTCATCAACGGGGTCTGTTCAAAAGCATACTGTAGATTATGGTATCGTTTTCGCCATCCTCCCTCAAGAGGCTTAGAATTATTAATCGAGAGTTGACATCAGAAAAAAAATATGAAAATAATTTGCGTATAGTGAATACGAATATATTGCTTCAAAACAGGCATATGCGATGCATTAATGAAATAACAATGTTTAACATGAGTAAATGTTTGAACAAAAGAAAACTGCAACTTGAACATTCGAATGAACAAAAGTTTTCTAGTCCCAGGATTTGTCACTTCAAATGGTGAACCTTGGAGGGATGGTAGAAAAATTCAGCTTGACCATCTTGTGTGAACTCCAATGCCCCTTCATCAATCAGGTCCTGGATCTTATTCTTCAAAGCCCAACAATCCTCTGTAGCATGCCCCGGGCTATCAGAATGATAAGCGCAGCGAACGTTGGGGTTATACTTTGGTGACGTTGTATTTTGAAACTTCGGAGCCTCTTTTAGAGTTACCAGCTTGGTCTCCAGCAACTGTGGCAATATCTGGGATAAGGTCATGCTGAGCCGAGTGAACTGCCTCCTCTCGCTCTTTTGTTGGTTGTGGTGTTGAATTTGTGACACTGGAGCTATTTGGGGAGCTCTCTCCTTGCCTCTTTGTCTCAAAGTTGGTCGAACGATGACTGGCTTTTTACCCTTAGACTTTTGCCCCAGCTGGTTACCCTGAAGCAGTTGGTTGACAAGAAACCAGAGCTCATCTTGTCTTTGAGCTAACCCTTGAATGGCAGTCACCTGCCCCAGCATCTGAGCTTTCAATGCATCCATCTCAGCTTGCAGGTGTTTCAGCCTTTCATCCTCAGCATTGTTCTTGACAAAAGTTCCCATGAGAAGTGTCCTTAGCTCCTCCTACCCCTTGGATAGATTCAGGAGGGTTTCCCCGAACCGAGTTTCTTGGGCAAGAAGGTCCTGGTTATCTGGTTGGAAGGCCATTGCTGAAATAAACAGCGAGAAAGGTAAGTGACCTGCAACAAAGATACCTGTTATGTAATGATGTGTATGACATGCATGCAATGTTTTCAAGGACCTCGCGGGGTAAACAAGAAAATTGGTTAGAACTCGGGTCCGGTAGTTTGATTGAAGGAACTGCATGTTGTTGAGAGTCCTTCTTCAAAGGGTCAAAGGCTCACCATATCAAGTGGGTCATAGCCCCTGACTTTAGTCATCATGTCTGGTTTTGATTTCCAAACAACCTTGGTTAAGGGAACCTTCTTCAAGGGTCAGAGCTCACCATATCAAGTGGGTCATAGCCTCTGACAACTTTGTCTAGAGGAAAATAAATCCTCTTTGCCCCTTGCTAGATGTTTGATTTATCATGACCTGCATCACAAGCCTTTGAGATCCTTGAAATGGGTTAGGATGTATGCAATGGTATGATGTTATGTTATGCATGGGGTAATGTAAGTAACCCTGTTGTGAGTCCCAATTAAGGACTGCAAACCAAAACCTGCAAGACACTCAAGTAAAACCTGTCATGAGTCCTAATTAAGGACTAAAACATAACCTGCAAGAAACTCGGTAAACCTTGTTATGAGTCCTAATTAAGGACTAAAACAAAAAACCTGCAAGAAACTTAGGAAGCCTTGTTATGAGTCCTAGTTAAGGACTAAAACAAAACCTGCAGGAAATTCAGATGTCAGATAGCAAGCATGCAAATAGTCAAGTACGAAGGCACACAAGTCACACAAGAGAAACCCTTAGAGTTTAGGCCAGCATGGGGTCTGGGTATTACCCTCTTGAAGTTGGTGGGCTCAACCTGTCCTATTAGAAGTAACCGGGTTCTAAGGGTCCCAATATCACTAGATTGCTTTCATTGTTCATCGTTTCGATTTAGCCACTGAACTGGCGACCGAAATATTCCAGGAAAGCAACCCTCAATTGAGTGTAGTATCGAGTATCAACCAACCTCGGACTGCACCAAAGTCAGTTATCTCTCTACCCTAAAGAGGCCAAGATAGTTCAATTAAGGTTCCTAAGGTCTGTTGATGCTTCACGATACCACGCGGAGGCCCCGTACTCTCCTTGACTGAACTCAAGGGTTACCGGTACACACCAAAGTTCCACATCAACGTAGTAGACGGTTTCAACCATGTCGGTATACCCTGCACAGTTCCCTCACAGTCTTGTTGCTACTTTCTAAGAAGGTATCCCCCAGATCCGGGTTAGGATCTATAGAACTCCCAAGCAACCCACAATTTAAAGCACACAAGGAAAACAATTGAAAACATAGTTATGAACTAGCCCTAAAGTACACCTCACTTTAAGTTTATCCCCAGCAGAGTCGCCAGTTCTGTGATCGGTGGATCTGGAACTGACTGTTTAACGCTGGTTCGCGAAATGTCGCGGTAAGCAAGAGTCGCCACCGTCTTTTATTTTCTCCAAATGGAAAGGACAAAAGCACAGAAAAATTCCTTAAAGAGATTGCTCTCGGTTCGGGAGGTAGATTATAGAAAGGGAAGGTGTTAGCACCCTTTCTATCCATGGTTATCCATGGGCTCTTAGATACTTGCTCACTTGTGTTTTCAAAAATGGTTTGTTTGCTTTCCAACTGTGGGTTTAAAAAGTTTCTTTGAAAATTTCAGTTCGACTCTTGTATCATTCCTCAAGAGTGTTTGAAAAATTGCTTTCGAAAGCTTTTTGAAAAGGTGTCGGTGTGAAAAGTATTTTTTTGATTTGTTTTGAAATTAGAGCAAGTATCTAGAGTCGTCCACCTACCCTAAGGAATTCGTCTGTGTAAATGTCCTTTAAAGTAGTGCCATCCCACCATTGAGAGGTAGGTAGCACCACCGTTGGAGGTGTTCGGGTCAATTCGAGGTTCGGGACATGGTGATCACCAGAGCAATGGGAAGACACCTTAGAAGCTACCCTCATTCCAGGTTCCCGGATCATGAGGACTTACTAAGACATCCTCTACTTGACGATCACCTTTCGAGGCAAGGCAACAGTGAGGCGTACCCTAGGGGTGGTGTGTGCGATTTGGGTGTCGTTTTCATTTGCATTTATCTTGTCATGTTATTGGTGTTCTACGCTTGTTTTTATTTTTTGTCCATACATTCTTTCATGCCATTTGTTTAACAGTTAAAATATTGCGAGAAATAAAAATTCTAAGCTTATTACAAAAGGCGCGGGTCCACATCGCCAAAATTAAACCAGGACCCGATTTGACAGGAAAATAAAGAAAGTAAAAGAAAATAAGGAATTAAAAATGCGAGAAGTTAATTACAAGGCTTCGGGAGAGATACATAAATATTTAAACGAAATAAAATAAATATGCGAATTAATAAGAAATTAAGAACGAGGGCGTTGGGCCCTTTTGCAAAAATTAAATTAATGATGGAGTTAATTAATTAAAAAAAGAAAGAACTTGTTTTTTGTTATTTTTTAGTATTTTAGGATTTAATAGAAAAAGGAATTAATTGAAATTAAATGCTAACCCTAATTCTATTTTATTTTTAATTTATTAAGAAAACATTGAATTTTAACCTAAATTAACCCTAATGTTTATATACAAATTTAATTATAAAAATAAATATTTAACTATTTAATTATTTACGAAAGAAAAATAAAAAGGATGAAAAATTATTAATTAAACCCTAATTCTATGTTTTTTTAGATTTTTATTAAAAGTATTAAAATTAAACCTAATTTACACTAAATTTAATTATATGCATTTATTTATGAAAATACTAGAAATAAAAATATTTATTATTTCAATTCTTTTCTGATTTTTTAATTGTTTTGTGTTGTTTTTTTTTTTTATGAAAATAATTAATTAATTAAACAAATAATGACTAAAAGAAAATAGAATTAATAAAATAAAAATAACATTGCAAACCTAGGGGGGTTGTAGTCCCCAACATGGAGGTTAAAGTTTAGTAATCTGGCCCATTAAACTTGGCCCGTTTGACTTTCTCCAGGGAGCATGCTGGCGCGTTGACTGGGACTACCATGTGCCTTGGATCTGGACCTTTGATTTGATGCAACTGGACAGGTGGATGTTGATTTTTTGAGGATGTACAATGGACCACAACATTATGCCTGCACATGAATATCATTTGAAAAAAATTATATGGAAAGGGTGGGGACCTGGGATCGAACCCAGGTCCTGAACATCACCAGTCTTATGCCTTGCCAATCGTGCTGAATACGCGTGTTGTATAATAAAGAACAAACAAATATTTTAAGAACAACAACACACGTTAGTATTTTTTAGCGCGAAATTTTAAAAGGACCAATCATCGCTGGCCAACACATCGTCTTCTTCATTGATTTTATTTTCCTGAAAATACAAAGAAATAGGCAACGGTTTTGTTAGCGTTCTCCTAGGCCATCTATGGAAAAATAGCGATTAGCCATTAGGTGCTCATAAATTGAGCGCGAGTACAGGTTCATGATCGTCTGAGTATGCTGAAGTGAATGGTCTAATTCTCATGCTCCAATTTTTCCTTGTTTTAAAATCCCTAATTTGGAATCCTGTAAACCCTAAAAATTGACAATGGTGAAATCGTATATAGCTTGCAAAAATTCAATCAAACACATGGGTTAGCTTCAGAATTGCATAAGGAGTATGAATCAATGAACAAAATGTCATGAGGATGCCTGTAAATCAAAACACGAATATGCATTTTTCATGAAATATTTTAAGTTCTGTATACTGATTCTTTGAGTTTTGATGAATGTTTTTGATTGGAAATCGTTCTATGAAGCTTCAGCAAGCTAATGAAACAAAAATCGTGCCTTGAATCGCCCTAGAATGAGGTTTTCAGTTTTGAGTTTTTTTGCAAAAATTTCAAGTTTGTGAATTGGTTTCTAGCGCAACTTTTTGGTCAATGGCATTAGATTTGTATTCAGGCTTATGTATTGAGTGAATTAGGTTAACAATTCTGATCAAAATCTCTTGTATTCATGGCTTTTGAGATTTGATTTTCAAGATCTTTTTTTCAAATATTTTCCATGTGTTTTTGTACAAATCATGATCAATTCTCTCCAAATCTTTCCCTATTTGATAATGCACGAATTGTTGAGTAGATTTCATGCAAAAAAAGATTGTAAAACTTAGGTTAAATATTTTCCATGTATTTAATTTGATTTAAATGAATTATTATTAATAAAAATTCAAATAAATAAATAAAAAATGAAGAAATACTTCCCTTTGGGCCAAGTGGTCGTGCACATGCTTGGGATGATGAATTGTGGAAGAAAAATGGGCCCATTAGCAATTTTAGGTCATTTGAATCAATGTTGACTTTTCAAAATATCCAAAAATTTCCCAACTTCTACAAGGCATAACTTGCTCAATTTTTAAGCTTTTCTCATGTTCTTGGATATTTTGGAAAGGTCTTTGAGTCCCATAACCAATGCCTTTGGTCCCATGTCATTTTGATTTAACAATATCAAGTTATGGCCTTTGACTTAAAGCCCCTTTTTGTTGACTTTTGAAAATGACCTATAATGTTGAAATTGATAACTTTTTGTGAGAGCATTTCTTGGACTTGAAGTATGAAGAGGAGTTGTAGGAAATGTCTTTCTCTTCAAAATGAGCTTTGGATGGAATTTTTCTGATAATCCATGTGAAAGTTATGCCCTGGTCAATTTACAGTTGACTTTTTCAGCTGTCCAAATAAGGAAACTTTTGTATCTTGATGATTTTTGAGCCAAACTTTGAGAATCATGATCAATCATTGATCAAATGATGTTTGTGGCTTCAAAATGATATGTTGACCAAAAATTTGAACTTTTGACTGTCAAATGACCATTTTGCCCCTACAGTTGACTGTAGTGCAATTAGGGTTTTTGATTGTGCAATTTTGTGCTGAAAGTCTTGAAACTTGATGTGAGGATGCTTGACCATATTTGTAGGCATATGAGACTTGATTGGACCTTTGGAAACCTCATTTTCTTGATCAGAACCAAAACCCTAATTTTGACTGTTCAGGAGGCTCTTGCACTGTGCAATCCTTGGGGAATTTTGAAGCATGACTTGGCAATTTCTTTGAGAATATGGGAGGGCAAATTTTGGGGTACAACAGCATCCATATCTGGTGCGTATCTGAACTATATCTGAAAGCTGTCTTTGAATGAGTATCAGGATGGCATCTGTATCTGGTGCGTATCTGAATTGTATCAAAAGTAGAGGTTGAATCTGAATGAGTATCTGAATGGCATCCGTGTCTGGTGCGTATCTGAATTGTATCAGGAGGTTGGGTTGTTTGATGATGAGTCCGTGTAAAACTGCATCTTAAATATCCTGAGAAGGAACCTGTGTAGGGTTGCTTCATGATGAGTCCGTGTAAAACTTCATCTGGAAGAGAGGAACCTGTGTAGGGTTGCCTGAGCTGGTCGAGTAGATAGTTGTCCTGTCTAGTTTCAGATACTTAATCTTTGACCTGAGAAAGAAAGATAGTTTTTCCTGGCTTGTTACAGGTGTTAATCTCAATCTCATGTAGATAGTTTTCCTGGCTTGTTTCAGGTATTAATCTGGAACTTGAAAAGGTTGATGGTAACCATCTGTTGATTGACCTTTTCCTGAAAAGGTAAAACGTTAGCTGTATGCAATGTCATGATGTATGAAATGCATGATGTCATGATGTTCTTAAAATAAATGAGATTGTGTCATATTCACTTTATCATATATGTAGATAGGATGTATGAAATGTGACATGTTTATGAATGTATTCTTGTCTGGGAAAATAAATCCTTGACAAATGCCGGGGAGTTGTTAAATCCTGGACTGCTGTTGAAGATTTTATGTGTCTTCAAACTTAGCTTAGAATGTTTCCACCGGGGATTCCTGTTTTGTTGTTTGAGGATAAACTCTGTTGGGGTATATTGAAAACTCTGTGGGGAGAATGTTTATTTCTGCTTGGGAAAAGAGTTCAGGAGTCTCGATTGTCCGTTGCTCTACAGGGGAGTCGAAGTTGAACTGATATCTGGTCAGGTCCAGGTTTCATAGTAACTTGCTGGGGATTGTAGAGTAGTCTACTGGGGAAGAGGAGTTATGGTCCTTTGATTTGTAGTAGCCGGAGAGTCAAACTCAAACTGGGGATTTTGTAGTTTTGTTGGGGAAATAAACACTGTTGTCAGTCTGCTAGAGAGGTTACAACTTCGTTGGGGAAAGTCTTCGAGGACTCTTGAGGTTGTCTCAGCTAGGGAAAGGTTTTTTAGAGATTGAAAATATGGATGGGGAATCATCCTATGAGAAAGATTTTGGGGAGATTTGTCACTGCCCCTAGTAGAAAGTGTTTGTGGCACTGCCTGGAAATGTTTGACTGTACGTAACCCTTTGTCGAGATTGACGTTCAATGCCCCAAGTGACGGAGATAGAGACTTGCCCCTGGTTACTCTGCACTTCTTGAGAGATTTTCTTGGAATCTTAACTAGACTGCCCCAAGTGTGCTGGATAGTGACATGTCATTCCCCCATGTTGATAGGAGATTCGTCAATGGAAGTGTCATCCCACTTGAATTGATTTTGTTCACTGAGAGAGCTTTCGTTCACTGGACATTCATTGTGTGAATTTCTCCGCCGTCAAACAATTAGCCACATGCAAGCAGTGATATTCAAGTAATGAAAAGTTTATGCTTGTCTTGAATTTTTGAAAAATGCGTTTTTTAGCAAGTAAAGAAGTTTTGTAAGAAAAATTCAACTCAGGATTTTGAGTAAAGTCCTACAGGAGTCAGGATACCTTTCGTAACATTATGCTTTCGAACTAACCCACGCTTCAATTAGGACTTTGAAAGGGTTGTAATGTGGCTTGGTTCACGGTTTAAGAAACAAAGGATAAAGGCTCAAATGTATTTGTACCCACCCATTATTCGTGATGTTCTTCAGTCCTAAGCTCAGCTAATTGTACGTTTGAACTCCAATTGAGTCTGAGTCGATGTTTTGGTGATGGTTCAAACAAGTTAAGTTTGTTGGAAGGCGGACATTTTTCCATATTTTTTTTTCATGTTGTTGAGGATTTATAGTGACCTCTTTCTTTTGATTTGTTATCCCTGATCTTTGCCTGACTGTTATTGTTTTGAGATTACAGTCATCGGGATGCCCCATTTTTCTTTAAGTCTCCTTCGTAGGTTTTGACTTAGCAGGCTTTTATTTTTGAGAGATAATGACTGCCTATGTGATAGGGAACCATCACTGTCTTTTGATTCCAGAGGAATGTTTTTGATGTCATTCGTTGTATTATGAAATGAGAGGTAGCGGCTAAACGCGTGTTTGAATTAACTGAGAGACTACCCTGCCCCAGGTTTTAAAGGTTTCAATTTGTGTTAAAATAGAAAACTTCTACTTCTTTGGCTCGAAGGGGTTGACTAGGGATTATCTTCCTTATAACTCCAGTGTTTAGGATTTAAAAGAATGCCTGTACATCGTCAGCAAGGTCTATCCAAAAGCATACTGTATGAGATTATGGCATTATTTTTGTCATCCTCCCTCTAAAGGCTTGTAAATTTTAGCAAGAGTTGAATGTCATAAAACATAGTTTAAATGTAATGAAAATGAAATAATTCGAGACAAACATATGCAATGCATTAATGAAACAAAGTTTGACATTAATAGATAATTGTTTGAATAACAAAAGAGATTACAACTTGAAAATTCAAATGAAACAGAAGCCTCTTTGTTTGAACGTGTCACTTTAGGTGGTGAGCCTTTGAGGAACAGCAGAAGAACTCAGTATGACCATCTTGTGTGAACTCCAAAGCTCCCTCGTCGATCAAGTCTTGAATTTTATTTCTCAATGTCCAGCAACCATTAGTGTCATGTCCAGGGCTGTTGGAGTGGTATGCACATCTTGTATTTGGATTGTACCTTGGGGAGGCTGTGTTGGGATTCGGAGGAGGGTCCCTTAATACAACCAGCTTGGCTTCCAACAGGTGTTACAGCGCTTGAGATAATGACATGTCAATTTTGGTGAAGCGTCTTTCAGATGTATTCCGCCTACGCCGATTACCCTGTTGTTGGAGAGGTTGTTGTTGGGCTCGTGACGCGGAAGCAAATTGGAAAGGTGCACTCTTGTCTTCTTGTCTCAAGGGAGGCTGAATGATGATTTGATCCTCCATCCTAGATGTTTTCCCTATTTGGTTACATCCATCCTGACGAAGCTTGTTGATGAGGACCCTTAGCTCTTCTTGTCCTTGTGCTAGATTTTGGATAAGAGCCATCTGGCCCACCAGTTGTCCCATCATCTAGACTTTCATTATGGCTATCTCGGTTTGTAGCCGCTCCAATTGGTCATCTCTGTCGTCCCCAGGATTTCCCACGATCATGCCCCTGGTGAGGAGTGCCTTGACCTCTTCTTGTCCCTTGGATAGGTTCAAGAACATCTCTTGAAGTTGAGCGTTTTGAGCCTGGATGTCCTTGATAGTCTGCTTTAGGGCCATCTCTACTGAAATAAACAGTAAGAAGATAAGGAGACCTGTATTGGAGAAACCTGTCATGATATGATGCATGATATATGGATTCATGTTTTCAAGGATCTCGCGGGGTAAACACAAGAAAAAGTTAGAGATTGAATTTTAATCAGCATCTTTGATTGGAGAACTTTGTATCGGTGGATGTCCTTCCACAAGAATCAATCTTACCATGTCAAGTGGGCCATAGCCCTTGACTCAAATTGTTGTACTTGATCTTTGACGGCGTTTGGTTAGAGGAAAATAAATCCTCTTACCCCTTGCTAGACGTCTGGTTCAACGTGACCCTGCATCATAGGCCCTCGAGATCCTTGAAATGGTTATTGAAAATGCTATGGTATGATGTTATGATGTTATGTACATATATGCGAGGTAAGAAAGTTTATATACAAATAATCATATTCACATAAAGCAGACAAGTCCTTATGTTTTAGGCTTGCATGGAGTTTGTAGGTAAGTACCCTCTTGAAGTTTAGTTGGCTCAACCTGTCCTAGTTAATAGTAACCGAGTTCTGAGGGATCTCAATATCACTGACCTTTCCCACTAGCTTTGTTCAATAAGCAATTGACTCGCAACCGAACAAAACTCAGGGGTCAAGTCTCAATGAGTGTAGCATCGAGTATCAACTAATTTTCAGCTCTACACTGAAACCGGCCATCTCACTACGTCCTAATGGCCAAGTTGGTCAAGTAAGGTTCTAAGGTCAGTTGATGCTTCACGACACCACGCGGCGGCCCCGTACTCTCCTTGATTCAACTCAAGGGTTACCGGAACCAACCAAAGTGTCACATCAACATAGCTACTGCTTCAACCATGTCGGTATACCCTGCACAGTTCCCTCACAGTCTATTGCTACTTACCTAAAAGGTGTCCCCAAATCCGGGTGTAGGATTAAAGCGAACCCAAACAGAGAACAATAATGTAAACCAAACAAATCAGACAATTGTAAGAAAATAAATGTGATCTAAACCTAAGGTAACCCCACAAATTACAAATTCCCCAGCAGAGTCGCTAGTTTTGTGATACGTTGGGAGAACTGACTTGAGGTTTTGCGTTTTATCGCAAATGTCGCGGTTAGCAAGAGTCGCCACTGACTTTTCTTTTATCCAAAAAGGAAAGGTGAAAAAGCACAGGAAAGACCTTTAGAGATGTTTCTGAGTTCGGGGGGTAGATTATGAAAAGGGAAGGTATTAGCACCCTTTTCATCCATGGTTTTCCATGGGCTCTTAGTTACTTGGTAGATCACTTGCTTTTGTTTGAATGTGTGCTTGTGGTGATTTTTGAAAGTATTTTGAAAATGGAACTTCGTAATGGTTCTCATTTCTATGAGAACGCCTACAAAGTGTTTGTTTCGAAAATAGTTCAATAGTGTGTTTGTGAGATGTGTTTTTGAAAGTATTTTGAAAATGGAACTTCGTAATGGTTCTTTTTTCAATAAGAACGCCTACAAAGTGTTTGTTTCGAAAATAGTTCAAATATGAGAGTGTGGGTGTATAAAAATGTTTTTGTTGTGAGCAAGCGAGTAACTAAGAGCGAATCTACCTACTCGAAAGTTCTTAAATGTGCTTTTCCTCCTCCTTCAGATGTGGCTATCTTACCATTGATTTGGTAGGAAGCCCCATCGTTGGATGTAAAGGGATGGGCGTTGGGACGTTTGTATAGTCATAGAAGGCAACATATGGTATGTTTTAGTAATGTCGTTTTAGGGACTAGATCATTTACCGAAGGCAACATCGAGGGTCATCGAGGGACTACGATCTTTTTATCGAGGGTCTTTGCTAAAATTCCCATGCTCGAGGGACATGACTATTTTTCGATAGGCAACAAGTGAGATTACCCTAGAGGTGCATGTGTGAATAATGTGTTTGATTTGCATGCATTTAGTCTTTGATTAGGGTGGCCTATTTTGTTGTTTTTATCTTGCCATACACACTTATTTATTAGCAATATATGAAAAGCAAGTAAAAGGCGGAAAGTAAAATATAAGCTATTACATCACTTTAGGGGGATGGGGGTACATATGTACGAATGGGGATTGCAAGTAAAAAATAAGTCCTAAGTTACTATTACAACCATATTGAAATAATGTACAATAAATATAAAATGGACTTGTTTAGAAAATGTTTTTGTCTTAAGGAAATAAATTAAAAGGAAAATATTTTATGTTTTTTATGTTAATAAAAAAAAGATGAAAAGGAAAATAAATGCAAAAATAGAAACAGCGTGTTGCTGCAAACAAAGAAACAAGGATCAGAAGTTCCGAGGTCAGGCGCGTGACTCAGCAGGAAAAGTCAGTGGGATCAGAAGTTCTGGATTCGTACACTCTGAGGTCCTGCAAAAACGTTAGAGGGAAAACACAGAGGTTCTGGATGACGTTCAACCAGTGAACCAAAATTCAGAAGTTCTGTATTGTCAGCATATGAAAACTAGAAACTCAGGGTGTTCGAAAACAGCTGATGGAAACATCAAAAGTTCCGTGTATTTGACATGTGAGGAGAACTCAGAAGTTTTGTGCTGTGTTAAGATTGTGAGTGAACATCAGAAGTTCTGTATTGTGTTGAGCCAGTGGGTGAACATCAGAAGTTCAGTGTGTGTTAACAGTGAGAAAAATCATGGGAGTTCTGTGTGTTAAAACAGTGAAGAGAACTCAAGTTCTGCGTGCTTAAACAGTGAGAAAGTCCTAGAAGTTGTGTGTTAAAATGATGAGTGAAAAGCAGAAGTTTTGTGTTACATTTCAGCTCTTAATCAGCACAACAACAAATTATTCAGTTCAGCAAATCAGAATGATCACAACACAACAAATCATAGAAGTTCCAATCCTAAGTCTGAGCCTATCATTATTCTAGAAGCTCAGATCCATAGTTTTTTTTATGATACAATGATATGTACAACATTAACACTATGATATTTACATGTTAATGATGTTTAGAATGAAAATAAAGTACAGTCAGAAAGACTTACTTGGGGCGTGTTTGTAGCTTTGAGTGGCTGCTTCTGGATGTTCTGAGTCAGTAAGAGAGACGGAAGAGTGGTTATGTCCTTTTGTTCAAAGAGAAGAACAAAGGTTTGTTTTTATGTATGAGAAATATGGATTTTTATGAAGGTTTCACAATTTCCTTTTCTCTCTATTGGCCAATCTCTCTCTTCAAAAGCCAGCCTCTAACTTTCAGCCTCTCGTCCAAAAAGCCCCTTTGAACGTATGATGGAGCCAAGTATTTATAGATGAATTTGTTGTGATTTTGGGGGGAAAACAAATAGGATTTGAACCTGTTTTGGCATTGTTGTACCTCAAAATTTTCCCTCTCATATTTCTCAAAGCATTGCAAGAAAAATCTCCAAGTTGCTCAAGTTTGCTCAAGAGTTGGACAAACAAGCTATCTTCTAAGGCAGTCAACCCCAAATTAGGGTTTTGTGTTGCATCAAGATCTTTGACTCCAAATGACCTAAAGTTCCCCCCAATGTCCTAATTTGTTCTCAAGGTCATCCATGTCAAATTTCAAGCCTTGCGGAGGAATTTTGCCCAGTCAATTGCTCAAAGGGTCCAAAAATCGATTGTGCTAGGGCAAAAGTCAACTGTGACCCAAAAACAGTCAAACCTCAAGAATTTTTGTCAACATTCTCATTTTGAAGGATATTTCATCATTTGATCTAGGTTTGATCATGACTCATCAAGGATTGCTCAAAATGCATCAAGACTCAAAAGTTTCTAAATTAGGGTTTTGTAGGAAAAGTCAACTCAACTTTGACCAAGCATAACTTTCTCATACTTTATGAGAAATGACCAATCCAAAGATCATTTTTAATAGGATGCAATTTCCTACAATCCATATTCATACCCCAAGATCAAAACATGCACTCACAAGAAGTTACAAATTTGGACATTATAGGTCATTTTTGAAAGTCAACAAGAACACCTTTTTTTCAAAGATTATAACATGAACATGAAATATTAAAATGAGATGAGGCCAAACGGTTTGGTTAGAGAACATCTCAAGCTTTCTAAAAAGTCCAAGAACACCTCCAAAAGTTCAAAATTGAAGATGTTATGCATTGTTGAAGTTGGACTTTTTTGCAAAATTGCCAAACGTCAACTATCCCCAAAACATCAAATTTTGTCAAATGGGCCCATTCTTTTCCACTTGATTTGAGCTTGCATCATTTCCCACGTGTCCTAGCTTCAGCTATGAGCTTATATTTAATTTTTTATTATTTAATTTGATTTTTATTGAATTTATTCATTTTAAATCATATAAAATCATAGAAAATCCCAATAATTAAAAACTCTTGATTTATTGATTGTCTTAGGCTTTGTTTACAGCTAGCAATACCATGGAATTCGTTTCAAAGCAAAACATGTACAAAAAGATTGCATCAAATCAAATTTTGAAAGCTTAATAATGGAGATCAAATCAAAATCATATGCATTGATTTGGAAGGATTCAGTCCATAATTCTTACCCTAATACACTACGCACTACATAAGCAAGCGAAAGCAATCGAGATTAGGGTTGGAAATTGCAGAGGGAGGCAGAAAAAGATTTGAAAAAAGTCACAAAAAGCTTGAGATTGAAATCGTGTTTAGAGGTGTTTTCAAGGGATGAGACCTGTCCCAATCGCTTCCTGGATATTCACTCAAGCCAAACCAATCCAAAGCAAGCTTGTTCATACGCCCAAACGCGTTGTAAGTGTCACGAAACCCAACTATGTTCTTGAAATCGTAACTCTCAATTCTTGCATCCATAATGAAAATTACTTGCATATTTGTAATCCTCACAACATTTCTAAGCTATTTGCATCATTCAATTTTGTTTATCTAATCTGTAATGTAAAACGCCATAGCTAGGGTTCTTGGAAGCGTTTTTAGGGTTTTCTGTTTCAGGCAAAATTGGGACTCAAGAAGAACATGGCTGTGATCAGAAGGCCATAACGAATCCAACCATGTTCTTGGAATTGATTTATTTAGCCTGGAGAGATTTTTAACATAAGCCTGCATTTTTTGCTGCAGATTTAAATCCGCAGGTAATGTTGTTACAGGTCTGAGGACAGGGATGAGATCGTGTCCTCCTCCGATTGGCCAATTCAAATAATTTTTGCGCATTTTTTGTTTTGCTGGCATATGACTTGTTTTATTATATTATGTTTTATTTGTATATTACTAACAAACAGATCAAAGCGGTGTAGTGGCAAGCGAGCAACGCGTTATCCTTCAGGACCTGGGTTCGAATCCCAGGTCCCCCTATTTGCTTAATAATTTTGCTTTTCAGATGATCACATGCATACTCAAGCGTGCAGCCCACCATGATCATTCATCCTCTAAACTCCAGATGGCCAAAGGCCAAATCTGAAGGTCCAAAACTGAAGGTCCACCATAGGCAAGGTCCACGCATGCCCACCAGATATCAAAAAGTCAATAAAGGCCAGCGTTTTTGGGCCTCAGGATTGCTGTTCACACTCCCAATTTCAGGCCCATACTCCCTCTTCTTATTTATTTTGTTTATTTATTTTAATTGTTTTATTATTTTTATTTAACTTCTAACCAATCAAATTTCTTTTTTTCATAAAATAAAATCACCAAAATATTTTTTTTATTTAATCAAATTTTAACTTTTATTTTTTTTAATAAATACTAATTAATTAATTTAGGTTTTAATTCTAGAATAATTTTAACTCATTTTGCAAATAATTAAAATTAACTAGATTTAATTAGGTTTTAATTACTAACTTAATTATTTTATTTTCTTTCTTAAAATAATAAACAAAAACTCCAAAAATAATTTGTTTTCATTAATTAATTTATTAATTTAGTAATTAATTTAGGTTTAATTTCTTTCTTAAAATAAAAAACAACAAAAAGATATTTCTCTTTAACCAAAAAGGGTCAAAACCCTAGTTTGCGCTCGATTTAATTTCCCGCACGCGATTTATTTATTTTTATACAATAATGGACTTGCCTCCGGATTGTAATAGTAAATAGGAATTTTATTTATTTTTATCGCTTTATTTATTTTTAAGGGTTTGTCTTTGGCGATGTAAATACCCGACGCCTTGTAATTTAAATTCCGCATTTTATTTTCCAAAAATTATAACTGCTAGATGTTTGATAATAGGGTTTGCATGACAAGATAGAATGTTAATCTTAAAATCAACTTAGATCACCCCTAATATGTACAAAGACAAAAAATAACTGAAAACGACACACTCACACATGCGCACTCTTAGGGTACACCCCACTTGGTTGCCTTCGTACACGGTCATTGAGTATAGGTTACTTTAGAGGTCGTCCTCTTGTCTAAAAGATCATAGTCGCCTCGAAACGGTTGCCTCAGATATAATTGCCTCAAAACAAATGATCTAAGACATTAGGGTTACCGCTAAGGCGTCCTAACATTGCTTTGGTGGCCGTAAGTCCCTAATTCGAATTGACCCTCAAACTCCAACGATGATGCTACCCACTCATTAATAGTGGGATAGCATTGTTTAAAGGAAATTAGCATAGAATGATTCCTTTTTCGAGTAGGTAGATGGTTCTTAGATACTTGCTCTTTCAAAAAACAAAAACTTTTCACACTTACACTCCTTTTCGAACAAATTTTTCAAAACACTTTATTACACTCTTGAGGACAGAAGCAAGAGTTAAATCGAAGTTTTCAAAACAAAAACTTTTTCAAACCCACAAGCACAAAGAAAGCAATTTTGAAAACAATTGAGCAAGTACCTAAGAGCCCGTGGATAACCACGGATAGAAAGGGTGCTAACACCTTCCCTTTTTATAATCTACCCCCCGAACCCGAGAAATATCTCGAAAAAGGAATTTTTCTATGCTTTTTTCCTTTCCTTGTTGGATAAAATAAAAGTCGGTGGCGACTCTTTCTTACCGCGACATTTTGCGAAAACAAACACAAAACGCAAACCAGCATTCCAAAAAACAGTCAGTTCTTCCCACTGTATCACAGCTTAAGGAATTGGTTGCAAAGGTTTCAGATACTACCTCCTTCATCAGAAGAGATGGGCACCTTCTTGGTTTGGTCACCTCCAAGATGGATGAACAGATGATGAGTGTCTTAGTCCAGTTCTTTGATCCACTGTACCATTGCTTTACCTTTCCAGACTACCAGTTGGTCCCTACCTTGGAAGAGTTCTCTGATCTACTTGGTATCTCCATTCTGGAGCAGACCCCGTTCACAGGTTGGGAGAAAGTTCTTAGACCGGAAGAGATTGCTTCAGCCCTCCATCTGACAAAGGCTGAGGTAATGTCTAATTGGGAAACTAGAAGTGGGACAAAAGGCTTTTTGACTAAGTTCTTGGTTGATAAAGCTAATCATTTCTGGGACAGTCTAGACTTCCAGGCATTTGAAGACATTCTGGCTCTTCTCATATATGGTTTGGTATTGTTTCCTAACTCCGATTCCTTTGTTGACGTTAATGCAGTAAAGATCTTCATTTCTGGTAACCCTGTGCCCACTCTCTTGGGTGACATTCTTCACTCTCTTTATGCTCATACTGCTCGGAAGCGGGGAACCCTTATGAGTTGTGCACCATTGCTGGCGAGGTGGTTTATTTCTCACCTCCCCAAATCAGTTTTGAAGAATAAGGAAGGCATGGGCTGGGCCTATAGGATTATGTCTCTCTCTCATAATGACATCATTTGGACTATCAAGGGTATGGAAGATGTGGCTATTATTGATCGTTGTGGGGAATACCCCAATGGTCCACTGATAGGAACCAATGGAGGGATCACTTATAATCCGTGTTTGGCCCTACGCCAATTTGGGAGAGCTAGGAGGGAAGGACCTCATGAGTTGCTAATGCCAATTATTGTCTTTGATTTCCAAGGGGATAGTGACGAGCAACGCTGCAGATTCATAAGAGCTTGGGATAGAGTACACAGGTCTGATCCGCACGAGCTGGGTGCAAAGACTTCTCTTTCGATGGAGCCATATCTTCGATGGGTTCGAATCCGTGCCCAAAAGCTGGGAATGCCGTACGAAGCTGTCTTGCCTATCATTGTTGAGGTTGCTGATGAAGAAGGGGTTCCTCCTACATCCTCCATCCATACATGGCTACTGACATTGGGGAATTGAAGAGGTCCTGGATGCAACTAAGGGAAGAGCGAGATACTTATAGAGAAAAGTATCACGAGCAAGAGCGAAAGATCCAGAAGTTGACAAGGCAGTTGGAGAATGAGCAGATCCTCAACGACTATGTCAGCACCAAAGGTAAACGACCATGGGAGCGCTGATGTCTTTTGATCATTTCTAGTTTTGATTTATTTTTCAGTATTTCCTTTTTGTAACACCTTAAAGGCATTTGTTGAACAATTGAATTCAAAGTTTATCTAATAAAAGTTTTTTTCATTTTTGTTTATGAATTTGAATCTCTCGGCGTCTTTGAAATCATATCATGCGCATTTCATCCCATGAACCTCATAACAAGTACCCTTACAGGTTTTTCTCATCTTCTTCGCTGTTTATTTCAGCATCATGTCTTCTGAACCATCAACTGAACAAGCAATCAAGGCTCTGCAAGCCCAAAACGCCCAGTTCCAGGAATTGTTCTTGAGTTTAGCTAAGGGTCAGCAAGATCTGAATACCCTTATCTTGAAAGAGAAGAAGAAGAAGACGGTCATATTCAATATGGGTCGCAGATTCGGAAACGATTTGCGAGAAGAGGTTGATTTGACCCACTCATCTGGAGGGGGAGATAATCAGGAAGAAAGAAGGGCTCCTAGCCCTGTGGTTTCAGACAACGAGACGGATTTTGACGAAGACCAGTATCTCCGGCTGAGGATAGATATAAACAACTGGAAGACCGGTTGAGCGCGATGGAAGTTCAGAAGGTCCCTGGGTTGGACTTTGGTTATCTAGGTTTGTCATTCGGGGTGGTGATTCCCCACAAGTTCAAAGCACCAGCCTTTGCTAAATATTACGAAGTTTCCTGTCCGAAGCTGCACCTTCGGTCGTATGTTAGAAAGATTCAGCCATACCCCGCTGACAAGAATCTCTAGATCCTCTTCTTTTAAGACAGTCTCTCAGGGACTCAGCTTGAATGGTTTTATCAGCTAGAAGGAGATAGTATCCGTAATTGGGAAGATTTGGCTGATGCTTTCTACAAGAAGTACCAATACAATGCCGACCTCGCTCCCACGCGTACCCAACTCCAGGGTATGTCTATGGGTACGGGTGAAGGTTTCAAAGATTATGCTCAGAAGTGGAGGTACCTCGCTGGAAGAGTGCAACCACCCTTGGATGATAGGGAGCTAGTGGACATGTTTCTGGGGACCTTGTCTGGTCCGTATTTCAACCATCTGATTGGAAGTTCATCGTCCGGGTTAACAGAGCTGATCATGATCGAGGAAAGAATTGAAGCTGGTATCAAATCTGGTAAAATATAGAAGGGTGCTTCGTCAGGCACTGAGAAGAAGCCTTTTAAGAAAGAGTCTAGTGCTGTTTACAGTTCAAAAGGCCACAATAGACCTGAACGTCGCCAAGCTGTTAATGCGGTGGTTATATTAAGACCAGCTGTTGCACCTCAACGCAACAATCAGCCAAGGGCCGAGAGGCCGCGAAGACAATTTACTCAGCTTAACATGACTTTATCCCAAATTCTGCCACAGTTATTAAAAATTAACTTGGTGATTCTGAAGGAGTCCCCGAAGACCCCCAACACTGCATCACCCATGTACGATCCGAATGCTCGCTGTGCTTTTCACTCTAATAGCCCGGGGCATGATACAGATAACTGTTGGGTCTTGAAGAACAAGGTACAAGACTTGATTAATGCGAAGGAGATTGAGTTTGAAGCACCTGAAAGACCCAATGTTTTGACTGCTCCTATGCCCAAGCATGGGGTGAATGCTATATATGAAGACTCGTTTGTGGTTTCTGTGAGAGACATTGTTACTCCGTTAAGGACTATGAAGAAGAACCTTTTATTAGTCGGTTTATTTCCGGGCTGTGACGAAGGTTGCCATATGTGTTTTGTCCTACCTACCGGTTGCCATCTTTTGAAGTCAGGTGTCCAACGCCTGATGGATAATAAAGAAATTCTGTTTGAGAAGACTGTTGTTCCTTTGGTTCCCACTGAAGAAGTTGCTATAATCACCATTTTCGACAATTCTTCCAAGGCTTCCTCGAAAAAGCCTGTTAGAATTACATTTGTTCCAAGAATCGCACCATTGATCATCACTATTCCTGGGCCTATCCCCTATATATCCAATAAAGCTGTCCCGTGGCATTATGGGGCTGACGTATATTATCACGGAGTTAAGCAAGACTTGAGTGCTGAAGAGTCTGATACTGACGTCAGCAATATTGTTGGACCTGCCAAAGTCACCCGCAGCGGAAGACTTTTCTCCCCCGAGATCTCTTCACCAGTTGTTCGAAAACCTATTGTCATTATGCCTGCCAGTGTACCTGCTACTATTCCTGTTCAAGTTCCCATTCTTACCCCTTTCGCTGAGTCATCTGACACTCGGGGGCAAAGGGACCACTGATGAGCCTGCCCAGACGGAGGCGCCAAAGACAATTACAGTTGAAGCCTCTAGACAAGAGATGGAGGTAATTTTAAAGATCATCAAAAAGAGCGACTACAATGTGGTCGAGCAGCTGGGGCAAACCCCATCCAAAATCTCTATGTTGTCATTGTTGCTATGCTCAGAAGCCCATGCCAAGGCTCTAATTGCTTTCCTGAATACTGCACACGTACCACAAGAAATATCGGCTGATCAGTTTAAAGATTGTGTGGCTAGTCTAACCGCAAATAATGGGTTGGGCTTCTCTGACGCCGACTTGACTGTTAAGGGGAAGAATCACAACGATGCCCTGCATGTCTCCATTGAATGCAGGGGTACTACTCTTGCTCACGTATTGGTAGATATTGGATCTTCGTTGAATGTGTTACCTAAGAAAGCTCTAGACCGGTTAAACTATGAAGGGTTGGAGCTGAAACCAAGCAACATTGTAGTCAAGGCCTTTGATGGGTCTAAGAGGATGGTACACAGAGAAGTGGATATTCCGATTAAGTTTGGTTCTCAGGTTTTCGCATCTACATTCTATGTGATGGACATTCGGCCATCTTATTCTTGTTTGCTGGGTCGTCCGTGGATCCACAAAGCTGGGGCAGTAACCTCAACATTCCACCAGAAGTTAAAGTACCCAGTGAAAGGGAAGATTGTGACAGTACAAGGAGAAGAGGAGTACATGTTGAGCCACCTCAACTCTTTCCGATATGTAGAGATGGATGGGGTGTTCATTGAGACCCCGTTTCAACATTTTGAAGAGGTTCCCCAAACGCTGGCATCAACTGAGACTGTTGTTTAAGATCCTCCTATGAAGATGGCTTCCTTCAAGGACGCCCGGGCTATTGTCGAGAAAGGTGGGTGTGAAAATTGGGGCCAACTCTCTGATTTTGCACATAAGACTAACAAGTTTAGTTTGGGTTTCACTGCAGAAGCTCAAAAGGTTGTTCGGAACGCACAGATCGGAAGACCTCCCCTGTTCATCAGCAATTCAGGAGTAAATGCCATTGAAGACGACATTGAAGAGTCTGAGTTCGACAGTTGGATCTATCCTACTACTGATGGTGGACTAAGCAACTGGACAGCAAAGGACTTCATCCAAATTTCTTTTGTTACCCAGTAATGAGACTTTTGTTTTGAATTTGTAAGAGACAATGTTTTAAACTTTACGGCCCGATGTCTTACCCGGGGCACCGTGGCTTTATTTGTGAGGGCTTTATGTGTGTCATCTACATATATCATTAATAAAAGCATTGGATGTTTCTTGCATTTCAAATTTTGCGCTCCTTGTTTTTCTTTTATTATATATTGCGAAACAACTATTTTACACACACGCACATATACAGGTCTACATCCACTCTGGAGCCTAATGGTAACGACTCTGCTACTGCCAGTTATAACTTCGAAAGTCCGATCAACTTAGCCGAAGACGAAGGTGAAGATGATTGCGAAGTGTCTGGTGAACTTGCTAGACTGCTACTCCAGGAAGAGAGGGCTATTCAGCCGCATGAAGAGCCAGTGGAATCAGTAAATCTGGGTACAGAGGTAGACAAGAAAGAGGTCAAGATTGGTGCAAATTTGGAACCTAGTTTTAAGCAACGGCTGATTCAGATGCTGTGAGACTACGTTGAGATCTTTGCCTGGTCTTACGAAGATATGCCTGGTTTGGATACTGATATTGTGGTTCACCGCCTGCCTACCAAGGAAGACTGTCCTCCAGTGAAACAGAAAGTTCGCCGAATGCGCCCAGAGATGTCTAAGAAAATCAAGGCTGAAGTAATGAAACAGTTTGACACTGGTTTTCTAGCAGTTACTTCTTACCCGCAGTGGGTGGCCAATGTGGTTCCTGTGCCGAAGAAGGATGGTAAGGTTCGAATGTGTGTTGACTACAGGGATCTGAACAGGGCGAGTCCCAATGATGATTTCCCTCTACCTCATATCGACATTCTGGTTGACAACACCGCACATCATAAGGTCTTCTCCTTCATGGATGGTTTCTCTGGTTATAATCAGATTAAGATGGCTCCTGAAGACATGGAGAAGACAAATTTTGTTACTCAATGGGGTACCTTTTGCTACAAGGTCATGCCTTTTGGATTGAAAAATGCCGAGGCAACGTATCAACGTGCCATGGTCGCTTTGTTTCCTGACATGATTCACCATGAGATTGAGGTATACGTCGAAGACATGATTGCAAGATCCCAGACTGTGGAAGAGCACCTTGACCACCTTCAGAAGTTATTTGACAGGTTGAGGTTGTAAAAGCTGAGGTTAAACCCGAACAAGTGCACCTTCGGGGTGAGATCTGGTAAGCTACTGGGTTTCATCGTGAGTGATAAAGGTATTCAAGTGGACCCTGCAAAGGTGAAGGCTATACAGGAGATTCCAGCTCCCCGAATAGAAAAAGAGGTCAAAGGCTTTCTGGGACGTCTGAACTACATTTCCCGATTCATCTCACACCTAACTGCTACTTGTGAGCCAATCTTCAAGTTACTGAAGAAAGATCAAGTGGTAAGATGGAATGATGAATGCCAGGCCGCTTTCGAAAGGATTAAGGAATATCTCCAAGAGCCACCCATTCTAATGCCACCAGTTGAAGGGATACCTTTGATCTTATACTTGACAGTACTCGAAAACTGAATGGGGTGCGTGCTGGGGCAGCATGACAAGTCTGGCTGAAAAGAGCATGTTATTTATTACCTTAGCAAAAAATTTACCGACTATGAGACCCGATACCCGTTGCTTGAGAAAACTTGATGCGCTTTGGCATGGGCTTCTCGCCGGCTGAGACAGTATATGCTGACTCACACTACTCTATTGATATCAAAGATGGATCCAATCAAGTATATCTTCGAGAAGCCTGCCTTGTCCGGAAGAATAGCAAGATGGAAAATGATCTTGACTGAGTATGACATCCAGTACATGACCCAAAAGGAGATCAAAGGAAGTGTGTTGGCAGACCATTTGGCACATCAGGCAGTGGATGATTACCAGTCTATGAACTTCGAATTTCTGGATGAGAATATCATGATAGTGATTGACTGTGAAGAACCTGGACCGGATGAAGGACCTGAGGAGGGATCCCGATGGTCTATGTACTTTGATGGAGCTTCAAACGCTTTGGGTAATGGCATTGGCGTCGTGATCATATCTCCTAAAGGCTCTCATACTCCGTTCACCACCCGACTATGTTTCAACTGCACCAACAACATGGTGGAGTATAAAGCGTGCATTATGGGTCTTCGATCAGCTATTGACCTAAGGATTAAGTTCTTGAGTGTCTTCGGAGATTTCACTCTCGTGATCAGTCAGATCAAAGACGAGTGGGATACGAAACACCCAAATCTTATTCCTTACAAGGAGTATGTATTGACGTTGCTTCCACACTTCGAGGAGATAACCTTTGAACACTTCCCTAGAGAGGAGAATCAGTTGGCGGACGCGCTGGCTACGATGTCTTCTATGTTCAAAGTCAATTGGGACAACGAAGCTCCCCGAATTATCATTGAAAGGTTGGATGAACCTGCACATTGTTGTGACATTGAGACTAAAGAGGTAACAGAAAAGCCCTGGTTTTATGAGGTGAAGAGGTAACAGAAAAGCCCTGGTTTCATGAGGTGAAGAGGTATCTTGAAGCTCAGGAGTACCCCGAGGG
The DNA here is from genome assembly GCA_948472305.1 of Vicia faba. Lineage (NCBI taxonomy): Eukaryota > Viridiplantae > Streptophyta > Magnoliopsida > Fabales > Fabaceae > Vicia > Vicia faba. The sequence continues at coordinate 35,668,138 of OX451738.1, forward strand.
TGCATCTGTTAATGACAAGAAGTTTCTGAGGAGGTTCACAGCAAAGTTCTTCATCAGCAATGGTATTCTTTACAAGCGTAACCATGATTCAACCTTACTGCGTTGTGTGGATAAGAACGAAGCAGAAAGGATCATGGCAGAGTTACATGAAGGTACTGTCGGAACTCATTCCAGTGGACATACCATGGAAAAGAAAATTTTTCGGGCAGGATATTTTTGGTCCACAATGGAAGCCGATTGTTATCAGCATTCTCTGACCTGTCACAAGTGCCAAGTCTATGCTGATAAGGTGCACATACCTCAAGTTCCTCTGAACGTCTTGACGGCACCTTGGCCTTTTGCAATGTGGGGCATCGACATGATCAGCGAGATCAGACCTACGACATCTAACGGGCATCGTTTCATCCCGGTAGCGATTGATTACTTCACGAAGTGGGTTGAAGCAGCTTCTTTTTCTACAGTAACCAAGAACGTCGTGGCACGGTTCATTCGACACAATCTGATTTGTCGATATGGTGTACCAGAGAGGATCATTATGGATAATGGTATAAATCTCAACAATAAAATGATCACCGAGCTCTGCAAGCAATTCAAGGTACAACATCACAACTCTTCTCCCTACCGGCCGGAGATGAATGGGGCTGTAGAAGCGGCTAATAAGAACATCAAGAAGATTATGCAGAAGATGACAGTGACATACAAAGACTAGCACGAGATGTTACCGTTTGCTCTTCATGGGTACCGTACCTCAGCACAGACGTCAACAGGGGAAACACCCTACTCCTTGGTTTATGGCATGGAGGCAGTCTTGCCCATTGAAGTTCAGATACCCTCTCTTTGGATTATGAAGGATGCAGGTTTGAGCGAAGATGACTAGATTTAGACCCGGCTTGATCAGCTGAATTTAATCGACGAAAAGAGACTTACTGCTATTTGTCATGGTCAAACATATCAAAAGCGGATGATCGAGGCGTTTAACAAGAAAGTCAGACGACAAGAGTATCAAGTTAGGGACCTGGTTATCAAACACATCATACTGCCACAAGGTGATCATAGGGGCAAATGGACCCCTACCTACGAAGGGCCATTTGTGGTTAAGAACATTTTCTCAGGAGGAGCTATGATTCTAACCACCATGGATGGTGACGACCTTCCTCACCCCGTCAATGCAGACATAGTGAAAAGATACTATGCGTGACCAAAGACCCGCTAGGTTGACTATCCTAGGCAAAAATAAGGGCTTCCCGGCGAACCAAAAGGGTTCGCGCAAAAATAAGGGATGAAAATGAAAAAATTTGTACACCTGGCAAGTCGAAGACTTGAAAAGGTGGCTTGGGCAAAAAAGGGTATCCCGGTGGACTGAAAACCCGAAAGGGCGGTCTAGGAAAAAATTAGGGATAAAAGCGTAACACTATGTCTCATTGGATCACCTTGCAACAAAACTTCGGTATCAACTATCAAGCTCGGACGACACTAATCAATCTGATCTACCTTCAATCAGTAGCAAAGTGATGAGATGCTCGAGGACATAAAGGCAATAGCAGAGTTGGAACCTAGTGGGATTGTTCACATATCTGTTTTTCTTTATTACAAATTGTATAAATTCTATTTGTTCGGTGGCGTTCTCTTACTAGGACGTCAACTTCTTGTACAAAAACGCCTATTTCCAGGCCGAACTTCAAATCAATACAATTCATTTTCAGAGAAATTTCGAACTGTTTTTTCCTTTATCTGTTTTGTTTTGCAAAGAACGTCCACTGTTCATTTTTGATATATGCACTTGACATTAATTGCTGCTCATAAAAATTTACATGCGAAACAAAAGACGATTATTGGTAATATCAAAAACAGGGGCAATAAGAATTGTACAAGTTGTACGGATGCTTTATCCACCAGGTACAAAGGTAGATTCAGCTGAAGAATATGGTTAAGGTACTTTCATTCCCCGCAGAGAAAGATAGTAATGATAGCTCTCCCCAGCCGAGACTTGCAACTGTAAATGAATCGGTAATATTCTCCCCAAGCAGAGTTCATTTACCATCCACACTGAAAAGTCTTAATATTCCCCAACGGAGTATAAGAATATTCCCCGGCAGAATACAAAATATCCCCAGTGGAGTCTGAAATTTTTCCAGCGCAGTCTGAAAAAGCTTCCCCAGTAGAACTTGGAGAATCATCCCCAGTAGCCTTTGGAAGATTATCCCCAGCAAGTTCAAAGGATTATCCCTATTAGAGCCTTATAGGTTATCCCCAGTGAAGTCGCAACCGAAAGATCATCCCCAACGGAGTTCTTTCCTTTCACAAACAAGTCAATCCCCAACAGGATTCAGTATCACCAGCAACGGTAATTCATCCCCAGCTGAATTTATCGGTGGAATCCTCAGCAGAGCATCTCCTCTCCACAGAGTAATCTCCTCATCAGTTTATTCCCCAACGAAGTTATCCTCTCCTGCAGAATTATTCTCGCAATCATCTTCGTTCGCCATCTCCAGCAGAAACAAAGAATTCAACTCTTTTCTCCAGCAGCTATACGGGATTTATTTTCCCCAGCCAAAACGTTACATTTCCATACATCATGATACATGCATATACGCATCATACAGCACAATCTCATTTATTTTGAGACCATCATTGCTTGATATATATCATGCATTGCATACGACTGACCTTTACCTTTCAGGAAGGATGCAGTTAAGTTCTCAACTATGTCGAACTACTGACCGGTTCTTAAATCTCAACTGAATTAGTCTCAGTTGAATTACAAATAATGTTCTAAATCTCGACAATATTCCTCCGTCGAAGTGTGGACGAGTTCTTAAATCTCAACAGAATTATCCTCCGTTGAAGTACAGACAGTTCTTAGATCTCGATGAAGATGTTTCCCTCAGTCGAAGTACTGACCGGTTCTTAAATCTCAACTGAATTATTCTCGGTTGAATTACAGATAAGGTTCTAAATCTCGATAATTTTCCTCCGTCGAAGTGTGAACGAGTTCTTAAATCTCCACAGAATTATCCTCCGTTGAAGTACAGACAGTTCCTAGATCTCGATGAAGATGTTTCCCTCAGTCGAAGTACTGACCGGTTCTTAAATCTCAACTGAATTATTCTCGGTTGAATTACAGATAAGGTTCTAAATCTCGACAATTTTCCTCCGTCGAAGTGTGGACGAGTTCTTAAATCTCAACAGAATTATCCTCCGTTGAAGTACAGACAATCCTAGATCTCGATGAAGATGTTTCCCTCAGTCGAAGTACTGACCGGTTCTTAAACCTCAACTGAATTAGTCTCGGTTGAATTACAGATGAGGTTCTAAATCTCGACAATTTTCCTCCGTCGAAGTGTGGACAAGTTCTTAAATCTCAACAGAATTATTCTCCGTTGAAGTACAGACAGTTCCTAGATCTCGATGAAGATGTTTCCCTCAGTCGAAGTACTGACCGGTTCTTAAATCTCAACTGAATTAGTCTCGGTTGAATTACAGATAAGGTTCTAAATCTCAAAAATTCTCCTCAGTCGAAGTACTGACCGGTTCTAAAATCTCAACTGAATTAGTCTCGGTTGAATTATAGATAAGGTTCTAAATCTCGACAAAATTCCTCCGTCGAAGTATGGACAAGTTCTTAAATCTCAACAGAATTATCCTCCGTTGAAGTACAGACAATCCTAGATCTCGATGAAGATGTTTCCCTCAGTCGAAGTATTGACCTGTTCTTAAATTTCAACTGAATTAGTCTCGGTTGAATTACAGATAAGGTTCTAAATCTTGGCAATCCTCCTCAGTCGAAGTACTGACCAGTTCTTAAATCTCAACTGAATTAGTCTCAGTTGAATTACAGATAAGGTTCTAAATCTTGACAGATTTCCCCCAGTTGAATTACAGACAAGTTCTTAAAACTCAGCAGAGATGTTCTCTCAGCTGAAGTACAGGAAAATTTTTAAATCTCAACAAAGATCAGGCTTCCCCGGCGGAATCTTCCACAATAACAGGTATGCTAGTTCTCTCTAAGGAATCTCTTATGCGATCGACACTTCTCCAAATGGCATCTGTAAGCCCATTCCTGACATCACGAGGCTGATACCACTTCATGCGAGTGCAGATTTCTAGGCACTCTAGTGTTCAATCATCTTCCACCTTCGGATCACGAAAGGCATGAAAGCCAATCTACATCCTCAGGTTTAAGAAGATTGAATAGGGGCAGCTGTTGTACCCCAAAATTTTCCCTCTCATATTTCTCAAAGCATTGCAAGAAAAATCTCCAAGTTGCTCAAGTTTGCTCAAGAGTTGGACATACAAGCTATCTCCTAAGGCAATCAACCCCAAATTAGGGTTTTATGTTGCATCAAGATCTTTGAGTCCAAATGACCTCAAGTTCCCCCCAATGTCCTAATTTTTTCTCAAGGTCATCCATGTCAAATTTCAAGCCTTGCAGAGGAAGTTTGCCCAGTCAATTGCTCAAAGGATCCAAAAATCGATTGTGTTAGGGCAAAAGTCAACTGTGACCCAAAAACAGTCAAACCTCAAGAATTTTTGTCAACATTCTCATTTTGAAGGATATTTCATCATTTGATCAAGGGTTTATCATGATTCATCAAGGATTGCTCAAAATTCATCAAGACTCAAAAGTTGCTAAATTAGGGTTTTGCAGGAAAAGTCAACGCAACTTTGACCAAGCATAACTTTCTCATACTTTATGAGAAATGACCCATCCAAAGTTCATTTTTAAGAGGATGAAATTTCATACAATCCATCTTCATACCCCAAGATCAAAAAATGCACTCACAAGAAGTTACAAATTTGGACATTATAGGTCATTTTTGAAAGTCAACAAGAACACTTTTTTTTCCAAAGCTTATAACTTGAACATGGAATATCAAAATGCGATGAGGCCAAAAGGGTTGATTATAGGACATCTCAAGCTTTTTAAAAAGTCCAAGAACACCTCCAAAAGTTCAAAATTGAAGAAGTTATGCATTGTTGAAGTTGGACTTTTTTGCAATATTGCCAAAAGTCAACTATCCCCAAAACTTCAAATTTGGTCAAATGGGCCCATTCTTTTCCACTTGATTTGAGCTTGCATCATTGCCCACGTGTCCTAGCTTCAGCCATGAGCTCATATTTCATTTTTTATTATTTAATTTTATTTTTTATTGAATTTATTCATTTTAAATCAAATAAAATCATACAAAATCCCAATAATTAAAAACTCTTGATTTATTGATTGTTTTAGGCTTTGTTTACAGCTAGCAACACCATGGAATTCGTTTCAAAGCAAAACATGTATAAAAAGATTGTCAAATTTGGAAAGGTTAATAATGGAGATCAAATCAAAATCATGTGCATTGATTTGGAAGGATTCAGTCCATAATACTTACCCTAATACACTACACACTACATAAGAAAGCCAAAGTAATCGAGACCAGGGTTGGAAATTGCAAAGGGAGGCAGAACAAGATTTGAAAAAAGTCACAAAAAACTTGAGATCGAAATCGTGTTTAAAGGTGTTTTCAAGGGCTGAGACCTGTCCCAATCACTTCCTGGACATTCACTCAAGCCAAACCAATCCAAAGCAAGCTTGTTCATACGCCCAAACGCGCTGTAATGGTAACGAAACCCAGCTCTGTTCTTGAAATCGTAACTATCCATTCTTGCATCCATAATGAAAATTACTTGCATATTTGTAATCCTGACAATATTTCTAAGCTATTTGCATCATTCAATTTTGTTTATTTAATCTGTAATGCAAAACGCCATAGCTAGGGTTCTTGGAAGCGTTTTTAGGGTTTTCTGTTTCAGGCAAAATTGGGACTCAAGAAGAACATGGTTGTGATCAGGAGGCCATAACGAATCCAACCATGTTCTTGGAATGGATTTATTTAGCCTGGAGAGATTTTTAACATAAGCCTGCGTTTTTTGTTGCGGATTCAAATCCGCAGGTAATGTTGTTACAGGTCTGAGGACAAGGATGAGACGTGTCCTCCTCCGATTGGCCAATTCAAATAATTTTCGCGCATTTTTTGTTTTGCTGGCATATGACTTATTTTATTATATTATATTTTATTTGTATATTACTAACAAACAGATCAAAGCGGTGTAGTGACAAGCGAGCAATGCGTTATCCTTCAGGACCTGGGTTCGAATCCCAGGTCCCCCCATTTCCTTAATAATTTTTCTTTTCAGATGATCACATGCATACTCAAGCGTGCAACCCACCATGGTCATTCATCCTCCAAACGCCAGATGGCCAAACGCTAAATCTGAAGGTCCAAAACTGAAGGTCCACCATAGGCAAGGTCCACGCATGCCCACCAGATCTCAAAAAGTCAATAAAGGCCAGCGTTTTTGGGCCTCATGGTTGCTGTTCACACTCCCAATTTCAGGCCCATACTCCCTCTTCTTATTTATTTTGTTTATTTATTTTAATTGTTTTATTATTTTTATTTAACTTCTAACCAATCAAATTTCTTTTTTTCAAAAAATAAAATCACCAAAATATTTTTTTTATTTAATCAAATTTTAACTTTTATTTTTTTAAATAAATACTAATTAATTAATTTAGGTTTTAAGTCTAGAATAATTTTAACTCATTTTGCAAATAATTAAAATTAACTAGATTTAATTAGGTTTTAATTACTAACTTAATTATTTTATTTTCTTTCTTAAAATAATAAACAAAAACTCCAAAAATAATTTGTTTTCATTAATTAATTTATTAATTTAGTAATTAATTTAGGTTTAATTTCTTTCTTAAAATAAAAAAAAACAACAAAAAGATATTTCTCTTTAACCAAAAAGGGTCAAAACCCTAGTTTGCGCTCGATTTAATTTCCTGCACGCGATTTATTTATTTTTATACAATAATGTACTTGCCTCCGGATTGTAATAGTAAATAGGACTTTTATTTATTTTTATCGCTTTATTTATTTTTAAGGATCTGTCTTTGGTGATGTAAATACCCGACGCCTTGTAATTTAAATTCCGCATTTTATTTTCCAAAAATTATAACTACTAGATGTTTGATAATAGGGTTTGCATGACAAGACTGAATGTTAATCTTAAAATCAACTTAGATCACCCCTAATATGTACAAAGACAAAAAATAACTGAAAACGACACACTCGCACATGCGCACTCTTAGGGTACACCCCACTTGGTTGCCTTCGTACACGGTCATTGAGTATAGGTCACTTTAGAGGTCGCCCTCTTGTCTAAAAGATCATAGTCGCCCCGAAATGGTTGCCTCAGATATAATTGCCTCAAAACAAATGATCTAAGACATTAGGATTACCGCTAAGGCGTCCTAACATTGCTTTGGTGACCGTAAGTCCCTAATTCGAATTGACCCTCAAACTCCAACGACGATGCTACCCACTCATTAATAGTGGGATAACATTGTTTAAAGGAAATTAGCATAGAACAATTCCTTTTTCGAGTAGGTAGATGGTTCTTATATACTTGTTCTTTCAAAAAAACAAAAATTTTCACACTTACACTCCTTTTCGAACAAAGTTTTCAAAACACTTCATTACACTCTTGAGGACAGAAGCAAGAGTTAAATCGAAGTTTTCAAAACAAAAACTTTTTCAAACCCACAAGCACAAAGAAAGAAATTTTGAAAACAATTGAGCAAGTACCTAAGAGCCCGTGGATAACCACGCATAGAAAGGGTGCTAACACCTTCCCTTTCTATAATCTACCCCCCGAACCCTAGAAATATCTCGAAAAAGGAATTTTTCTGTGCTTTTTTCCTTTCCTTGTTGGATAAAATAAAAGTCGGTGGTGACTCTTGCTTACCACGACATTTTGCGAAAACAAATGCAAAACGCAAACCAGCATTCCAAAAAACAGCCAGTTCTTCCCACCGTATCACAGGCATCATGTTCCTTTGCTTTTTCATCACAGTTTTCGTATGCTAGTTTGGTGTAATCATGAGATGCAAATGTAGGCTGATCTAGCTGTTGGTTATAGGTCTGCAGCAAGTTGCATGAACAAGGTTTTGGGATTTGGTCAAGTTTTGACCAAAGCGTTGAAATAGCCTTCATGTGTTGAAGCGTTGCCTTGTTTTTGAAGCAAGCATGGCGGCTGTCAGTAGGAATTAAGGAAAAGCAAAAAGCAAAGCATGGGCTTAGTATCAAGGTTGCTATCCCAAGACAGTACATGTACACGTGGTGAAAATCCTTTGGATAAAGACTCAGAAGGTGGTTGTGAGCATTAAATGAGCATTAAATGATGATGAGACTTGTTACAACCAGAAATCCTGCAACGTGATACTCTACACCAAGGCTTTATTCTGGATTAGAAGTTCTGCTTCAGCGTAGCATCCATCCTCTGATCTTTGTATCTTCTGGATCCATCATGTTCTGAAGGAGCTTTCAGACTTACTAGAAAGCTTGCAGCACGCCCATGAACCTTCTTTACATTACCCTAGCAAACTCTGACTGAACTTGCGTAGATGCTGAAGAGCCATGTTCTGACTGGAGACTATACGTTGAACCATGTTTACATCTTCTGACTGCTCCTTCCTGGAGGCTGGCTCAGAAGTTCTGAAGTGTCATTTTTTCTTAAATGCTTAGAAAAATCCCAAGTATTTAGAAATTTGGCTTTTCCATGGTAAATTTGACTTTTGAATTTCTTGATGATACAAACTTCATATTCCAACATGTTTTGATGAAATATGATTCTTGAGATTTGATGTTGATCCAAAAGTCAAAGTTTGACTTTTTAGTATGCAATTGACCATTTTACCCTTGTGCCAATCTCAAACCTAAATTGATGTATCAGTGCTGCAAACTTGACGTCTTAGAATATCTTGTGAGCAAATACTTGACAAATGAGAGGGCAAATTTTGGGGTACAACAGAAAGGAACCACAACAAGGCCTTGCATGTCTCTATTGAGTGTAAGGGCACTACCTTAGATTATGTGTTGGTTAATATGGGTTCCTCGTTGAATGTTCTACCAAAGGGTGCTCTAGATATGCTTGATTATGAAGGGGTTGTGTTGAAACCCAATGATATTGTGTTGAGAGCCTTTGACAGTTCAAAGAGAATGGTACATGGAGAGGTTGATCTTTCGATCAAAGTGGGTTCTCGGGTCTTTGACTCTACTTTCTATGTGATGACATCCACCCAACCTATTCCTGTTTACTTGGAAGCCCTTGGATTCATGGGGCAGGCGCTGTTACTTCTACTTTGCACCAAAAGTTGAAATATCCCGTGAAAGGAAAGATTTTTACAATTTGTGGTGAAGATGAATACATGGTGAGCTACTTAAACTCTTTCAAGTATGTTGAGATGGACAGGGAATTCATCGAGACTCCCTGCCAGACCTTTGAGGTTATTCCTCGAACAACTATCGTTACTAAAGATGTTTCTTATATTCCTGAGGTTACCAGGGTTCCGCCCCGAATGGCTTCTCTGAAAGACGCTAGAGCTGTGATAGAAGAAGGTGGTTGCACTACTTGGGGTCAACTTCCCGATATTCCTTACAATCCTGACAAATTTGGTTTGGGTTTCACTTTAGAGGCTCAGAGGGCTGTTCGCCGTGCCCGTGCTGGGAGACCGCCATTCCCCATCAACAATAATGGAGTCAACATTGTGGAAGATGCTGATAGTGACTATGATATAGACAGTTGGATTTTCTCTACTATCGGAAATGGGCCCAACAATTGGAAAGCTGGAGATTTTATACCAATCTCCTTTAGTTAGGAGTAAATTATATTTTCTTTTTTATTGCTTTCAAGTTTTGGTTATGTAATTTTAAACAATAACTTTAAGCCTTGTGCCTTACTCGAGGCACAACGGACCATTTGGTAGGGTTGTCATTTTTCATCCTCATATTTTCATTTAATAAATCATTAGATGTTTGCATTCAAAACTTGCGCTCTTTGTCTTTATTTTACTTTACTGCTTTCAAAATAGCTATGTGTTCTTACACACACACATGCAACAAATTGAAGATCCATTTCCATCCTGGATCCCATTGATAACAATTCTGCTATTGCCAATTATGGCTTCGAAAATTTGATCTACCAAGCTGAGGACGAAGGTGAGGAAGATTGTGAAGTACCTGGAGAGCTTCCTAGGTTGTTAATGCAGGAAGAAAGAGCCATACAACCGCATGGAGAACCAATCGAGGTTGTAAAATTGGATACTGAAGAGGACAAGAAAGAAATCAAGATAGGTTCCAACCTAGAAGACAGTGTCAAAAAGAGATTAATCTAGATGTTGAGTGACTATGTTGAGATCTTTTCTTGGTCATACGAAGATATGCCAAGGCTTGATACTGATATTGTGGTTCACCGTCTACCGATGAAGAAAGGTTATCCTCTTATAGAATAGAAGATTTGTCGTATGCGCCCTAAGATGTCTAAAAAGATCAAAGCTGAGGTTATGAAGTAGTTCAATGCATGTTTCTTAGCTATTACATCCTATCCTCAGTGGGTTGCAAATATGGTACCAGTACCTAAGAAGGATGGCAAGGTGCGTATGTATGTAGATTACAGGGATCTTAATAGGGCAAGCCCTAAAGAAGACTTTTCTCTTCCGCATATTGATGTTCTGGTTGACAACACCACTCAGCAGCATAAAGTATTTTCCTTCATGGATAGTGTAACACGGTGGGAGAACTGACTTGGTTTTGCGTTTTGTCTCAAATATTGCGGACAAAAAGACTCGCCACTGACTTTTATTTTATCCAAAAGGAAAGGGTGAAAATAATAGGAAATAACTTCGAGAATTTTCTGAGTTCGGGGGGTAGGTTATGAAAAGAGAAGGTGTTAGCATCATTTTCAGCCGTAGTTATCTACGGGCTCTTAATCGCTTAGCTCACTTTGTTTGAAAATGCTTTTGTGTGTATGTTTGAAAATATTTTGAAAATTCCTAAGTGCGGCAACTTTGTAATGATTCTCGCATCAGTTGAGAATGCATACAAAGTGTTTGTTTTGAAAATATTACCGATAAAAGTGTCTATGTGAAAAAAAAAGATGTTTTTGTGAGCAAGCAATTACGATCTATCTACCTACTCAAAGATATTTTGTATTATTTTCCTCCTCCTTAGATAGTGCTACTCTATCATTAGTTAGCAGGAATCTCTATCGTTGGATATGAAGGGACAGGCGAGGGTCATCGTACATTCATAAAGGAAACTCGTGGGGAGCTTTAGCAATTAATCGTAAGGGACTAGATCATTTACTGAAGACAGCATTGAAGGGTCATCGAGGGACTATGATCTTTTGTATCAGAGGGACTTTGCTAAAGCGTCCCCACGTTCGAGGGACATGACTGTTTTTATTCGAACGCAACAAGTGAGGTTACCCTAGAGGTGCATGTGTGAAGAGTGATTCATGTTCAATTACTTATTCTTGTATTAGGGTTATCTAACCGTTGATTTTACATCTTTCCATACATGCCCTAATTACTAGCAGTTATAAGTAAGACAGTAAAGGCGAAAATTATAAGGCATACGCTATTACAATGCTTCGGGGAAGGGGGTACAAACTACAAAATTGGGGGAAATAGAAAGGAAATAAAATCCTAGTTAAACTATTACATTTTGTAGCAATTACATAATGGGAAAAACTAATGCAAAAATAATAAAGTGCGTGAAACGGTAAAAAGGAAAAGAAACAGAGAAATTGTTTGATGAAAAATAATAGATAATTTAACCTAAAACCTAATTGATTAAAAAATGTTAAGTGATTAAATTGAGCAAACCCTAAAGTCTAGATTGATTTTAATTTAATTGAGAAAACCTAAAAATCAAATTATGGTTTGTTAATAAAAAACCTAAAAAAATTAAATTGAAACGAACCTAAAATTAAATCAAACTAAAAATTAAATTAGGATTTAGTTAAAAAAAAGGTTTGTGGAAAATGTTAGGTTTTATGAGAAAGTTTTTGTCAATTTGAAGAAAAAATGAGGAAAATGGTTAGAAAAATAGAGAATTAAAACTAGCAAAATATATCAGTAGGGGTGGGTGTTGAACCCACGCCTTCAAGGCCATCATGCAACATGCATACCACTAGGCCAAGCGCGCGCTTGTGTCCAGGATACACCTCCAACACGCTTTGTAATCAACCTGTAAAAATATGAGAAATTAAAGAAACAAAACGTCAAAAGGATGGATCGAACCCAGGCCCTTTGAGACTAATGCTTTATCGCACGCGCTTCTGCCATTGGGGTGGCTGTTTATTCAATTATATCATTGAAACGATAAATATATAATATAAAAACAAATACATTAGCCGGAGAAGCGCCGGAGCCCTAGCTCCAGTCGTCTTCTCTGACAACCTATTTTTTCAAGCCTTGCAAAAAACAAAACATTAACGATCCAACAATGTCCTACCCCCTAAAACAAAGGCTGTGAATCCAATGGGAGCATTTTTTAGGGCTAATTCGTCTTGGTTTGTGAGGTATGGTAAAAATAACATGAATCGGTTTGATTATGTCCATTCATGGTTCAAATAGCATGGGACTCATGCGATGATTCAAACCCTTCAATGTTCCTAGAAGTGAATGGAATAGAGGTTTGGTAGTGAGAAGGCTTGGAAATAGGGTTTTCAAGACTTAGGGTTCTTGAGAATTTTTTTCTATTTTTTGAAAATATTGAGAGGAAAGGATTTGTGTGTAAGGTTCTTGTCTTGATGTCTGAATATATAGAGAAAATTAGGGCAACCAAATGATGGGCTTGGACTCTTGTAGTAAGATATAATTTTATCTTATTTTATTTTATATTATTAATGAGTTAAATAAAAAAATAATTAAAATAATTAAAATAAAACAAGGCCAAAGGGTGTATGAAGAGTATAATACACGTTTGGACTCTTAAACCATGGCCCAATAGTACAAAATATCAAGCTTGCTCAATTTGGTCTTCATGCATTTTCTCAAAATTTCCCAACTTGCAATGGTCATAACTCTCTCAATTTTTATTCTTTGAAAGTGATGTTTTACTTTTTGGAAATCTCAATATGTCCTTTACAACCTATAGGTTAATCATTTTTGCTTTTGAAGAATTTATCTTGATGTACGTTGCCTTGAAAAAAAGTGTCTTTTTGTTGACTTTTGAAATGCCCATTAATGTATTGGCTTATATCTATCAAATGATGCATTTTTTGGACTTGATCTTAGAGAGACTAAGTTGTATAGAATTTAATTCCATTCAAAATGGGATTTGGTTAGGGAACATCTGATGAAGCATGTGAAAGTTATGATTGGTCAAAGTTTAGTTGGCTTCTCCTAAGGAAACCCTAATTTGACAATTTTTTACTTTTGATGATTTGAGTGCTTTTCTTGAAGAATCATGACCAAACCTTGATCAAATGATGGATATGACTTAAAAATGTTTATTTTGACCAAAAATATTGAAGTTTTACTGTATGTTGACCATAGTTGACTTTTTACCCAACACAATTAATTTTCCATCATCTGAGCAATTGACTGAGCAAACTTATGATGCAAGGCATGAAACTTGGCATGTGAATTATTGAATTCATATGAGGAACCATGAAAACAACTTGATGCCTTGTAAACCCAATCTTTCTTGAGAAATACCAAACCCTAGTTATGGACACATTGCTTAGAAGGAGAATTTTCCTGATCAAATCTTGAGCCATCTTGAGCAAATGAGGACCTCAAGAGAATGTCTTGAAGAAAAATGGGAGGGAAAATTTTGGGGTATAACAGATGGATTCTCTGGTTATAATAAAATCAAGGTTGCACCCGAAGACATGGAGAAGACTACCTTTGTCACACAGTGGGGCACTTTTTTGTTACAAAGTTATGCCTTTTGGTTTGAAGAAGGCCAATGCAACATATCAGTGTGTTATGGTAGCTTTATTACATGATATGATTCATCACGAGATATAGGTTTACGTTGATGACATGATATCTAGGTCTCAGATTGAAGAAGAACATCTTGACCACCTGCACAAGTTGTTTGAGAGATTGAAGAAGTACAAGCTGAGATTGAATCCGAACAAGTGCACCTTTAGGGTAAGGTCCGGTAAACTCCTAGGTTTCATCATCAGTGGTAAAGGTATTGAAGTTGATCCTACCAAGGGTAAAGCCATTCAAGAAATGTCATCTCCAAATACTGAGAAGGAAGTTAGAGGTTTCTTAGGATGATTGAACTACATTGTCAGATATATTTCCCATTTGACCGCTACTTGTAAGCCAACCTTCAAGTTACTGAAGAAAGATCAAGTAGTGAAATGGAACAACGACTGTCAGATAGATTTCGATAAAATCAAGGAGTACCTTTAGAAAACTCCAATTCTGATGTTTCCAATTGAAGGAAGACCTCTGATCATGTACCTAACAGTGTTAGAGAACTCAATGGGGTGCGTACTAGGGCAACATGATGAGTCTGGTCGAAAAGATCATGCAATATACTACCTTGGAAAAATGTTTACCGACTATGAAACAAGATACTCAATGCTCGAGAAAGCTTGATGCGCTTTGACATGGGTTGCTCACCGACTAAGACAATATATGTTGACTCATACTAATTTGTTGATCTCTAAGATGGATCCAATAAAGTACATATTTGAGAAACCCACTCTCTTCGGAAGAATTGAAAGATGGCTAATCAAAGTAAGTATATTGGCAGATCATTTAGCTTATCAAGCGGTAGACGACTATCAATCTATGAATTTCAAGTAACCAGATGAAAATATTGTGCTAGTTACAGATTATGAAGAACCTGGACCGTATAAAGGACCTGAGCTGGAATCCTAATGGACATTGGTTTTTGATGGACTTCTAACGTGCTTGCCAATGGAATTGGTGTTGTGATTGTCTCTCCCAAAGGTTTCCATACGCCATTTACCGCTAGACTTTGCTTTGATTGTACCAACAACATGGCCGGATAAGAAGCGTGCATCATGGGAATCAAGGCTGCTATTGATATGAGAATCAAGTTCTTGAATGTATATGGAGAGTAGACCTAGTGATCAGTCAAATTAAGGGAGAATGGTATACGAAGCATCCAAATCTCATTCCTTATCAAGAGCATGTGTTGACATTAATTTTGTACTTCAGGAAATCACTTTTGAACATATTCCATGAGAGGAGAATCAATTAGAAGATGAATTAGCTACCATGTAATCCATGTTCAAAGTCAGATGGGACAATGAAGCTCCTCGAATTACTATTGAGATACTAGACGAACCGACGTATTGCTATGAAGTTGATACTGATTGAGTAGAGGAAAAGCCTTGGTTTCATGAAGTGAAAAGATACCTCGAAGATCAAGAGTACCCCGAGGGGGCATCTATTAACGATAATAAATTTCTATGGAGGTTCTCTGCCAAGTTCTTTCTGAGAAACAAAATTTTGTACAAGCGCAATTACGATTCAACTCTACTTTGTTGTGAAGATAAGAAGGAAGCTGAGAAAATTATGGAAGATATGCATGAATGAATCTTTGGTACTCACTCCAGTGGGCTTACGATGGCTAAGAAAATTATGAGAGCGGGTTATTATTGGTTGACCATGGAAAATGGTTGCCATCATCATTCTAGAACTTGCCACAAATGTCAAATTTATGCCGAAAAATTACATGTGCCCTGGTTCCTTTGAATGTCTTAACTGCTCCTTGGCCGTTCGCAATGTGGGGCATTGATATTATTGGAAATATTAAGCCTATCGCTTCTAACGAGAATCGTTTCATCCTCGTCGCTATTGATTATTTTACGAAATGGGTTGAAGCAGCCTCGTTTGCCTCCATTACCAAGAATATTGTTACCCGGTTCATTAAATACAAACTCATCTGTCAGTATGGCATCCATGAAAGGATCATCACAGAAAATGGTACCAAACTTAACAATACTATGATCACGGAACTCTCCATGCAGTTCAAGATTAAACACCATATTTCTTCTCTATATCGACCAAAGATGAATGGAACTGTTTAAGACGCCAACAAGAATATCAAGAAGATCTTACAGAAGATGATAGTGACATATAAATATTGACATGAGATCTTACCATTTTCTCTTCATGGTTATCGCACTTCAGTATGTACATCAACTGGAGTAACCCCATTCTCTCTAGTCTACGATATGAAGGCTATCTTACCTATTGAAGTCCAGATTCCTTACCTAAGGATTATCAAAGATGCAGGTTTAGACGAAGACGAGTGGATTCAGACTAGGCTGGACCAAATAAATTTGATCAATTAAAAGAGGCTTGTGGTTGTTTGTCATGGTCAGATGTATCAGAAGTGGGTGATCAAAGCCTTTAACAAGAAAGTCAAACATCGGATATAGCAGGCTGGTGATTTGGTAATAAATCACATTATCCTACTACAAGGTGATCCCAGGGGAAAATGGACTCCCACATACGAAGGAAATTTGTGATCAAAAATATATTTTCTGACGGTGCTATGATACTTACTACCATGGATGGTGAAGATTTTCCACACCCTGTGAATACGGACATAGTCAAAAAATACTATGCATAAAAGCGACTCGCTAGGTTGATAGGCCTAGGTAAAAGTAAGGGAATCCCTGCGGACAAAAAGGGTTCGAGCAAAGATTAGGGATATATATAAAAATATTGTACATCCGACAAGTCAAAAACCTGAAAAGGCGGCTTAGACAAAAAAGGGTGTCCCGGTAGGCTGAAAACCCGAAAGGGCAGTCCAGGAAAAATTTAGGGATTAAAGCATATGACTATGCACCATTGGATCATCTACTTACAACAAGCTTTGTTATCAACGTCAAGATCAAATGGTACAGATCAATTCAATCAACTTTTTTCCGAAAGAGAAGAATAAGATGCTTGAAGACACAGGGGCAATAACAGATTTGAAACTCGATGGGATCATTTCCACATAGTTGTTTTTTTTCTTTGTACCTCTTCTCATTTTATGAAAATTTCCTCTTACTAGGATATATGTCTCTTTGTACAAAAATGTATGTTTATAGGCAAACTCTCAATACAAATATGTTTCAAAATTCAAATTTGTTTTACTTTCTCTGTTTTGTTTGCAAAAATGTCCAATGACTAAATTGAATGAACATATGAATTTGAAAATGATTACTGTTAACAACTTTATGCATAAAAACGGGAATAACATTTGTTAAAAACTCTTGCAGTTGGGATAGTGTTCAAGTCGTCCACGAATCTCCGCAGAGAAATCCCCATAGAGTTATCGTCACAAACTCATCCCCATTAGAGATTATTTCCTCAATGCAGTTTATAGGAACTTAATTCTCCAACGGAGTTTATTTCTCCAACACTGCAAAATCCCTGATAGATTTCTCTTCTCCAATAGGGTTTATTTCCCCAATGGAGTTTATTTCTCCGATTATTGCAATTCCCCAATAGGATTCTCTTCCCGGGACAGATGTTATTCAAATTTTTCCTCCCCGGAAGAGTTGACATACACATCTGAAACATGGTCAGATAGCATATCAGAAGGTTATCCATATCTTTTATCCCTAGTCAGGGTGCATAAGAATCGAATCCTTCAAAGGATCGATGAACGATCAGCTTTCCTGGAATTCTTCTATCCCCGAGCAGAAGTTAAATGTCCCCAGTGGAGTGTCCTCAAACAGAAAGCAGAGATCCCCGGCATAAATATTCTAAATGATATTGAAGTTTCATATTCTTCATTCCCCAGCAACATTCAGGGATTTATTTTCCCCTCAGCCAAGGATGTTAAACGGAGACGCCGATACATTCTAGTGACATACTACATCCATACATCATTTACAAAATATCATAGCATATGCATACGAACGCATATAGCATTCTCATCTATTTTGAGAATATAATGACGTAATGCATTACATATATCATGACATTGCATAAAACTAACTTTATTTTATTTCAGGTTAGTTCACAAACAAATAAATATTGTTAACAGTTTCACACCCTTCAGATAAAATTAATTGACGATTCATTCTGATGATATTTTGGATACAGTCATACGTAGACTCATTTCGACACATATTCTAGATACAATTCAGATATGATCAAGACATATATCCATTCTGAGACTCATTCCAATATATCTTCTAGATATAGTTCAGATACAATCAAGACGTAGATCCATTCTGATACTCATTCCAGTGCATATTCCTGATATACTCTAGATATGATCAAGACGTAGATCCATTCTGATATTCATTCCAATATATATTTAGATGCAGTCAGGCGTAGACTCTTTCAGATATAGTCAGGCAAAGACTCATTCTGATCCTCTTTAAATACAGTCATACAAAGACTCATTATGACTCTCCTTTTAGATACAGTCGGGTCAAGACTCATTATGATCCTCTTATAGATACAGTCAATACATAAACTCATTCTAGAGAATCATTCAGATATAATCGAGACATAAGATTCATTCTGATAATCCCTAGCATATCTACTAGATACAATCGGACAGAGACTCATTCTAGTATTCTTCTCAGATACAGTCGGGCATAGACTCATTCTGATACTCTCATCAACAGTCACTTCTGATGGCATCTATAAGCCCATCTCCAACGACACTCTGTTACCTCTCTGAATGGTGCCTTTAATTCCACTTAAGCAATATGATCAAATAACAGTGTTACTTCGTGCAAATTTCTGGGAACTTAAGTGTTCAATCCTCTTCCACCTTCAGATCACGAATGACAAATGTAATACAGTTGGAGAACTGACTTGGGTGTTTTGCGTTTTATCGGAATTATTGAGGATAGCAAGTGTCGCCACCGACTTTTCTTTTATCCAATAAAGGAAAGGGTGAAAAGAACAGGAAATACTTTTGAGAATTTTTCTTGAGTTCGGGGGGTAGGTTATGAAAAGGGAAACACCGAAGGAAACATTGAGAGACTATGATCTTGTACTCGAGGCTCTTTGCTAAAGTATCCCACGTTCGAGGGACATGACTGTCTATTCCGAGGTAATAACTGTGGGTTACCCTAGAGGTGAAAGTGTGCAAAGTGTTTTGTTTTCATACATTTTTGTCTTGAATTAGGGTTGTCTACTTGTTGGTTTTAAGTCTTGCTGTACAAACCTTAATTACTAGCAATATTATGGAAAGCGATAAATTATGGAAATTAAATGTCCTACGCTATTACAATACTTGAGGGGATGGGGGATACAAATTTACAAATGGGGATGACAAGTAAATAAAATCCTAATTACTATTACAAGGCTTTGACAATTACATAAACTGTAATGCGAAATGGTAAAATGCACGAAAATGCAAAGATGAAGAAAAAGATTTCTTTTTTAGGGTTTTTGATGGAAAAGGTTTTGTAGTTCATTTTATTGAATAAAATCCTAGGTCTAGGTTAACTTTTTAAAAAAAGAAAACTAATTATTTAGAAAAATATTTTAAATGTTTCATTTAGAAAAATGTTTTATGGTGTTAAGTCATAATGCCAAAATGTCCAAGGTATCCATAATGATTCAAAATTTAAGAAAAATAAGTCTCAAAACTAGGGTTTTTGGTGCCTGAGCTGACACGGACCGTGTCAGTGGACACGGGCACCCGTGTAAGGACATGTTCCTAGCTCCTCTGCATATTTTCCTGTCCCAGCTGAAATAACATGAGCAGTATCGTGTGACACGGGCACCCGTGTCAGCCCCTGCCTTGCATATTCCTGAACTAGTTGAGTTGACATGGGCCGTGTTGTGTGACACAGACACCCGTGTCAAGGCCTGCCCTACATTTTGTTAATTTTTTTTCAACCCAGCTGAGCTGACACATGCTGTGTTGTGTGACACGGGCACGCGTGTCGAGGCTTGTCCTGCATTTTGTTAAGTTTTTTCAACCTAGCTGAGCTGACATGGGCACCCGTGTCAGCCCCTGGCTTGGCTTTTTGCTGAGTTTTCTTCTTTGATCTGTCTTTTTATATTTTTTGAAAGAAAAATCAAATGATGTATGGATAAAGATGTTATAGTTTGAGAAAATTTACCCCTTGAAGTGAAAACTTTAGAACACGTAGGAATGTTGTCGGGTGCAAAGTGATGATTTGTCGAGCTCCTTTGATTCTTCTTGAAGTTGGTCTAAACCTCCTTCAGTGCTGAAAATGGTTGAACCACTCCAACCAAGTCAAGTTGCAAGGTACTCTTTTTGAGTTTGGAAGATGGTGATAGTGATATTATATAAGTTTTTCTTGTGTTTGGATAACTTCTATAAGATGTATATGAAGTATTTGGGTGGTTTTTTGGGGAAGACATGCAAGGTTTTTGAGATTCAAAGATTTGGACTTCAAAGCTCAAAGATGGAGGCTTTATGAACAGTTATGGTTTTTTTTTAGAGTGAAGGGATTTTGAGTGCTTGTTTCTCTTTTTCTTTTTCTGACCCTTCTCTTACAATTGATCTCTCTATTTATAGGCAAAAGGTTTGGGAGGTTGAAGTAATCATATTTGCAAAACAGCATGTTATGGTTTGGTTGGATTGTACATGAGAGTTTAACTACCAAACCTTTGATCCTGAGAAATGATTTGAGCCATGAAATTAGGTTAACATGTTGTGTTTGAGTCCTTGAGATATGCTTCAAGCCATTAGATCATGTATTAGGTAAAAATTCAATGAGCAGACAACTTCATTCGAAACCCTAATTTGTGAACTTAGTGCTTAGGAGATGGTATGACCTAGTCAACACTTGTGCAAGCTTGAGTCAATGGAGATTTTTGGTGATAAATGTCTTGATAAAAGAGAGGGAAAATTTTGGGGAACAACAACAGACATGTCAATCTAACTCTTCAGGCTTAAGAAGATTGAACAGGAGAAGCTGTTATACCCCAAAATTTGCCCTCCCATTTTGAAAACAAGTGATTCAAGATGCCTCCTCATGCTCTTAGGGTTTTCAATTGCTCAAGGCTACTCAAGGTTGGTCAGATAAATCCTCCTTTTAAGAAGTTGACCTACAACTAGGGTTTCACTTTTCTCAAGTAAAAATGAGCTTATAATGCCTCAAGTGGTTTCCATGGCTTCTCATATGACTCTAAGAATGCTCATGCCAAATTTCAAGCCTTGCATCACAAGTTGGCTCAATCAATTGCTTAGATGACTGAAAGATTAACTATATTGGACAAAACATCAAATATGGTCAACATACAATCAAACTTCAAAAACTTTAAGTCACATTCGTCATTTGATGAAGGGTTGATCATGATTCATCAAGAAAACTCTAGATTCATCAAAAGTCAAAAGTTACCAAATTGGGTTTTCTTAAGGAGAAGTCTACTGAACTTTGACCAAGCATAACTTTCACATGCTTCATCTTATTTTTCTCAACCAAATCTCATTTTAAAGCAAATTCAATCATCTAAATATTTGTCTCTCTAAGCTCAAGTCCAAAAAATGCTTCATTTGAGAGATATGGGCCAAAACATTATAGGTCATTTCAAAAATCAACAAAAAGACACTTTTTGCCAAAGAAATTTACATCAATATAAAGTCTTAAATGAAAAAATGATCAACATAAATATTGAGGGGACATCTTGAGCTTTCCAAAAAGTCCAAGATCATCTTCATATGATAAACATTGAGAGAGTTATGATTGATCAAACTTGAATTTTTGGGCTAATGGGCTTATCTTTCAAGGTCCAAACGTGTTTTAGACCTTATAGTGAACCTCTAAATCTATTCATACACCCCTTTGATTTTTATTCCATTTATTTTGATTTTATTTATTTAAATTCAAAATTAAATTGAATTAAATCAAAAGCTTTCATACAAGGTCCAAGCCCATCAATGTTGACCTAATTTTCTCCTATATATATATATATATATATATATATATATATATATATATATATATATATATATATATATATATATATATATATATATATATATATATATATATATATATATATATATATATATATATATATATATATATATATATATATATATATATATATATAACCTCCACATTCAGACAAGGAGGACACAAGAAAAACCTCGCAATAAATCACCTTCCGAATCTCAAAAATTGTCAAACTAGGGGAAACTTCAAAACCCTATTTTCAGCCTTTATCAAAGCAAGCTAGCCATCCCAATCAATTCCAGAAGGCTCATAGCGTAAGTATGTATCATCCTTGATGATCAAAAGGGCCTGAAACTTTTACTACATGCATCGCTGGTTACATACTCTCATGGATTTCGTGTTTTTAATTTTGTGATGTTTTGACTAAATCTAATGTTTTCATTATATTCATGAGGAAAAATAATATAGGTATGAACCCTTGCATGGAGCCCATAGTTCCAGGATGATGCATCACCATGCTTGAACCGAGTTACTTTATTTTCTTTATATCTCTTTGTACAAGATGATTCAACAAAAACCATGGCCACCATTGAACTCGCAAGGGTCAAATTAGGGGGGTAGGGTCTCTTAGGATCACTGATGTTTGTTATTTCGCAGGTTGAAGAAAACAAGTCACTGGAGAAGACGACCGGAGCTAGGGCTCCGGCGCCTCTCCGTTCTAGTCATTTGGTTGTATTTTATATTTAACTGATTTCATAATATTACCGGATGAAACAACCACCCCAAAGGCAAGAGCGCGCGCGTTAAGGCATTGATACATGAGGGTGTGGGTTCGATCCCTTCCTTTTGATGTTTTTTTCTTTATATTTTCCAATGTTTTGCAGGTTTAATACATTTTGTGTAGCGTCTATTCTTCAAAAACAAACCAATACTTGACCTAGTGGCAAGCTATGTAAGGCAGAAAGCAAAAGGTGTGGGTTCAACACCCACCCCTGGCATTTTTCTTATTTTGGGTTCTAAGCTTGTTTTTCCTTGATTTTTCTTCCCCTAATCATTTTTTGGTTAACCTAATTTATTTTCAATTAACCATTAGACAAAAACCCTTTTTTGAAAAACCCTAATTATTTACGTTTAAGTTTTAACCCTTTTTTTAAATTAATTCATTAACCATATTTTTTTATTTTAAAATTAATTAGATTTTTAGGTTTTATTTAATTAATTACTATCATAACTACTTTCTTCACAAAATCACCAAAAAATCTTTTTCACATTCTTTTATATTTTATTTTCCTTTTTCTTATTTTTAGATCAAGTGTATAAGACGTCTCCTCGAATGTAATAGCTTAGATCTTTATTTCCCGCTTTCTTTTTCATTATTATGTGATTGCTTCAAGTATGTAATAGTTTAGAGTTTATTTTCCTACATCTATACTTATGTAACTGCCCCAAAGCCTTGTAATAGTCTTAGGTTTACATTCCGTCCATTATCTTCTACAACTATATTTTTTATGCAATTGCTAGTAATTAGGGTTTGTATGGCAAGATTAAAACAAATCGATAGCAAAACCCTAATTTCAAGATAAACATATCTGAATCAAACACACTTTGTACACTTACACCTTTAGTGTAACCTCTCTTCGTTGCCTTTCGAATTAACGGTCATGTCCCTTGAAAATAGCGATGCTTTAGCAAAATACCCTCGATACAAAATATCATAGTCCCTCGATGACCCTTTGATGTTGCTTTTGAAAAATGATCTAGTCCCTTATAAAATTGCTAAATCATCCTTACCAGTTTCCTTCGATGACCGTACGATGACCCTTAGCTTGTCCCTTCACATCCAATGGATAGGGCTACCTACTAACTAATGGTACGAATAGCACTATCTCTAAAGTAGAAGGAAAATAATAAGAACGACATTGAGTGGGTAGGATGCTTTTAATCGCTTTCTCACAAACTTTTCTAAAAGAAACATTTCTCACATCACACTTTTCAGACAATATTTTCAAAACACTTTCTATACATTCTTGAGAACTGATACAAGAATTATTGCAATGTTCGCCTTACATTGGCATTTTCAAAAAAATCACACACACAAAAGCAAGTTTTCAAAAGTGAGCTAAGCGATTAAGAGCCCGTAGATAACTACGGATGAAAAGGGTGCTAACACCTTCCCTTTTCATAACTTACCCCCTGAACTCAAAATCTATCAAGGTCTTTCCTGTTCTTTTCACCCTTTCCTTATTGGATAAAAGAAAAGTCGGTGGCGACTCTTTATATCTGCAATAATTTGCGATAAAATGATAAACAAGTCAGTTCTCCCACTGTATTACAACTACGTCTACCACAAGTATCTAAAGATACAAGGGTGACTTACAAACACAAGAACACAAGAGACTCTCAAATCCTAAGACTTAGACTTCTTCTAATTTTACAATTGTGAAAATTTATTTTACATTAAGTCTAGGTTTTCATTTTTATAGACTTCAGATGCCCATGGGCTTCCACTTCTCTGCCCAATTATTCTTGATCCATGTGTTGGTTGTTGCACCAATTATGCGGGAAAATCTCCTTAAATCTTGGAATAAATCTTTCAAGAGTTCTAAATTGTCTCAATAACAAAATTTAGAAACTTTAATGTTGCTGGAGATTCAATTCACTAGTTCCAGAATAAATCTTCTTGACCTGCGAAAATAACTTAGATATATCTAAAAGGAATCTCAGAAAATCAAATCAAATCTGTCAAGATTTGAACAACTTGAATTGATATTATGTTTCATGATGTCACGACATCTAGCAGAACATATGGTCTACAATGTAAGCTCATACTCTGTGGTATCAATTTGATTAAGATGTTATGACGTCTTGCTTAACATCTTTCAAGAACCACATTTTAGCAAAATTGTTGCCAATCCTAAAACCAAGGATCTAACAATATCCCCCCTTTGGCAAATATTGGCTAAAACAACCTTTTTCCCAATAAACCTTGGAGAGAGGAATAAAACCATAAACAAACACACAAGCTAACATGTTAAAACAAGTAAACTTTGTTCATGAGGAATAAGATAACATGTTGTCACATATCTATCTAAGTTACTCCCCCTCAAACACAGAACCAACTCTTGTCACAGAGAAATAAATCTTCCCCTCAAGTGGAAGAAGAAACTTTTCCCGATACACAAGAAAACCAACTTGAGCTCAACCTTAAACTATTAGCGTTCAAGATATTAGAATAACATAAAACAGAATCAACACACATAAATCAGAGCACAAGACACAACAATACTCATAACTCAGAACACAAGACACAACAGATAGGATAGTAGAACATCCTATATGACTTCCTACAAATAACCATAACACAAGTAGAAACAGAAGCATAAACAAGACAGACTCAATACTCTCATGACAAACAATTATGCTCCCCCTATAGTGTTGCATACATCAAGCAACAACACTAGACTATACTTACTAACGCTTTCTCCCCCTTTTTACCAAAAATTGACAAAAATAAAGTGAAAATAAATTGAAACAACAGGACACAAACCAAACTGATCCAAAACAAACTGAACAAGAAGACAGAAATCTGAGGCAGGACAAACTACCCGAGACTGACTCAATAACAAAAATAGAAGGAAAACAAACTTACCTAAAGAGACAAAAACTAAGACCCAAAAGAAAATGAAAACAAAAACACATAAAGTAAAGAAGACTCAACTGGAAACAAGCAAATATACTCAAATAGAAGAAATTTTTTGTTTTTATATTTTTTTTCCTTATTTTATAACACGATAGCAGAATGACAACCATCCAAACTTGCCTCTTGGGTCAATAAAATTGACCCAATATTCATCAGCATCTGAGTCTAAATCAAGTATCTGATCATGATTTTTCTTGAGGGACTTCATATTGGTTACATATGTTTTCCCTGTTATGGATGTTCCAGTAGAAGTTTAAACATTGGTTATAATATTGAACTCAAATTTCTTTGAACCAGAACTCACTGACCAAACAATTACTACTATAATTCTTCAGCAGTGCAATTCCAAAAACACCCTTCACATTCTCAAAGTAACTTGCACCTCAAGTTCAGATGAAAATACTTCCTAGAGCTTCTCAGACATACCAAGTTTAGGAGTGTCAATACTTTCCTGTAGCAAGACCACTAACATAATGATGACAAGTAACGATGACTTTGCTCTTCAAGCAAACTAACAATCTTAAGTACCTTGATTGTAATGGCTTGTTGCATACCAACACAGTTTATAATACATCTTTCTCCAGTAATATGCATATCCTTAAAGATAAACTTGAATGAAATTGTTTCTGATCCAAGATTGTTCCTTAAACAGAACATCTTCCATTCGAGCTATCTTCATAGAACTTGGCCAATTGATTTTACTCAAAGACTCATTAGATATTTCATCTATGAACCTCTTGATGATCACAAAATCTAATAAACTCCAAATAATGAACCCCCCTTTTGACAAACTTTTGTTTTCTTGAGAATTTTCTTATTTAGTTCCTGCTAGCCTTTTAGAGTCTTTCACATTTTGTGGAGTATCAAATTGCTGAGATGATATTTTAATATTTGGTTGAACATCAGTTCCTTTATCAATGAACAAATCATAGATCTTTAATTCTGAAATTAACATTACTAAAAGCACTTCCCTCAGTAGAGTAACTCAGAAGCATGCCTTATTATTTTTCAAGTATTAGATAAGATCCTTTGAAGACTTCACAGATAATATATTCTTTTTTTTCTATAGATCACAATAGAGAATCATATATATGCCTCTATCCACCAGGACACTCACCTTGTATTGGACTAATCAGACCCATAGAACAAGTTTTAGAACTTTTTTAACTATCTGATGTTGCACCCTCTGGTGTGTGTGATACGGTGGCAGAACCGACTGTTAATACTGGTTTTGCGTTTTTTGTTCGCAAATGTTGCAGTAAGAAAGAGTCGCCACCAACTTTTATTTCATCCAACAAAGGAAAACGAAAAAGAACAGAAAAAACCTTTTTTGAGATGTTTCCGAGTATGGGGGGTAGATTATAGAAAGGGAAGGTGTTAGCACCTTTTCTATCTGTGGTTTTCCATGGGATCTTAGGTACTTGCTCATTTTGAAATTGCTTGTGTGTTTTTGAAACGTTTTTGTTTAGCTTCGTGATAACCCTTGTATCTGTCCTGAAGAGTGTGAAGAAGTTGTTTTTAAAACTGTTTTGAAAGTGTTTGTGAAAAAGAGTTTTTATTGTTTTGAGCAAGTACTTAAGAGTTTCTACGTACTCGGAAAACATTGTTCATTTTCTCGTTTCCTTTAGACAACGTTATCCTACTATTAGTGAGTAGGTAGCCCTATCGATGGATGTTGAGGGACTATCAAAAGGGACGCTATGGTCATCGAAGGCAACATGTAAATATATCTTAGCATTTGAAGGGGCTGTCATCATATAGTCAACATCGAGGGACAAGATCATTTCTTGTAGGAAACTCGAGGGACGTTAGGGACCATGATCTTTATGATGACTTTAGAATTAAGGGTCTTTGCTAAGATATCCCAACGTTCGAGGGACACGACCATTATTTCTGAGGCAACCAAATGAGGCAAAACCCTAGGAGTGAGCATGTGCAAGTGTTTGATTTCAGTTTCATTTATCTTGCGTATTTAGGGTTTTCTACTATTTTAAATTGATTTATCTTTCCATTCAATCCTATTATCCATACATCTAGGCAGTTTATAATTGCGGAAAGTAAAGCGCGAGAAATTATAACCCTAGCTATTACAAGGCTTTAGGGAGGGGGATTACATAATCAACAACCGGGGAAAATAATAAATGCGAAATAGTAAACCTAATTAACTATTACAAACTCGGAGCATATACAATAATTAATAAAATAGAGGGAAAAATAATGCGCGTGACAAAATTAAATACGGGGAATTAACGTCAAGTATAGGATCAAGTAATTGATGAATAAAGAAAAGATATTTTTGGATTTTTTTGAGAAAAGTAATTAATCTTGCAAATTAACCTAATTTCTATTTAATTTTAATTATGGAAAAAGAATTTAAGTTAACCTAATTAATTAAGGTAAATAAATATTTCTTGGAAAAAACTAAACCTAATACTTTTTAGTGATTTTTGATTTTATGATTCAATTAAAAAAGAATTTTTTTGTAAAAAATAATTTAAACAAGAAATTAAAACCAAATAAATAAAGAAATAAAAAAAAGAATTAGAGGAATGGGCCTGATGTAGCTAAGCAGATTGGGGGGGGGGGGGGGTGTTGCCAATTTTGTGATAGGCCCGGGATGATGGCCCAAGGATCTTGCGCCTGATCTAGTGCATCTTTCTTCTAATGGTTCATGGTGTGCCTTCAATCCTGTGGCGCTGGATCTACATGATGATGGATCCCAAGGGTGAGATCTGAGGTGTATGGTGGATAATGGGTGCTGAAGCGCGTAGAACCTGTAAAGTATTTGAAAGAAAAATAGCAAATGTTGGAGGCAGGGGTCGAAGCCCTGACCTCTCACTTACAACGCCTTATCCTCTTTCCTGCTTGCCATTGGGCCAGTTGGCCTTTTGTTAATATAATTAAATAAGATATAATATAATGAAAACATACGTATGTCCAAAAGAAATGCGCCAATATTCAAATATCCCAATGGGACATTGCTACGCAGTCGTCTTCTTCCCCAGTACCGTCGTATTAGGTTTAGACTTTTACCTACGAACAAAGTCTATAAGTATAACCCTACATCATTCAAAAATCCGGCACAAGCAATGTAAATTACAATGAAGGCCATGAATCAACTGGGCTTGAAGCCCTGATCAGCATGGTATCCACGACTAGCCCTAATTTTTCCTGTAGAAGGAAACCCTAAAACGAGCTAGGAAACCCTAAGAATGGCAAACCATGATTCCTGCACATAAGACTCAATCAAACGATTCAGGAAGCATCAAAATCTTAGAATACTTGATTAAATTTCATTGAAAATGCATGTATGCATGTAATCAAAAATCAAAAAGAGTTGGATAACAGAGTTACGAATTTTACGATTCTGGGTGTTTTGGTGCGTGCAAAGGGTACAGTAAGCTTCAGGAGATTTCCAGGAATGGATTGCTGGCCTTGAAACGCTTTGAATCTCCCTGTAGAATGAAATTCGATGCTCACTTTTTTGTCCAAAAATTTAGTTCTTCCTCTTGCAGTTTACACGTCCAATCCTGTTCTTGTGCTTGGGAATTGTTCTATATATATGGTAGACTGAATTAGGTCAACAAAAAGAATTCATATCTTTGCCAATTATCAAGATTTGATTTGATTTCCTCTTTGCATTATTTATTTCTAAATCAAGCCAAATCATAGCATTCTCATCCCAATCACCCTTGGCACGATTTGATTTTGTTTGACAGCATAATTGGATTGTAATTCCATTCAAAATCAGATCAAAAACAAATCTTCATTATTTTATATCATTTATTTGATTTAATTTGATTTTTAAGTGATTAGAATCAAAATAAATTAAATAAATAAAGCAAATAATGTGTGGGAGAGTGTTTGGGCCGTGGACTATGTTAGAAGTAAGATGCAAGCATAAAAAGTTAGGCCCATTTGACAAAAAAATGCAATTTTGGGTATTGTTGACTTTTGACAATTTTCCAAAAATGGCCAACTTTGACAATGCATATCTCCTTCAATTTTGACCCTAAGATGGTGTTCTTGGACTTTTTAGAAATCTTAGGATGTCCCCTAAACAACCCTTTTAGTTTCATCTCAATTGGATCCTCCATGTTCACGTAAGTATCTTTGACCCAAAAGGTGTTTTTGTTGACTTTTGAAAAGGACCTATAATGTATGAATTTATATCTTTTCATGAGTGCATTTATTGAACTTGAGGCTGAATATGAGTTATAGGTTATTGAATTCTCTTCAAAATGAGCCTTGGATGGGAAATTTATGATAAAGTATGAGAAAGTTATATTTGGTCAAAGTTTGGTTGACTTTTCCTGAAAAACCCTAATTTAGCAACATTTGAGATTTGATGAATTAGGACCATTTCTTGAGGAATCATGATCAACCATTGATCAAATGATGGGTATTACTTCAAAATGTTGATGTTGACCAAAAATCTTGAAGTTTGACTGTATGTGGGCCACAATTGACTTTTGACCTAACACAGTTGATTTTCAAGCATCTGAGCAGTTGACTGAGCAAACTTCTTATGCAAGCATGAAACTTGACATGGATGGTCTTGAGAACATATTAGGACTATGGAGAGCATATGAGGTCTTTGGAGCTCACCCATCTTGATGAAAATGGAAACCCTAGTTAGAGGTTCATTGCTTTAGGATAGAGTTTGTCTGGTCAACTCTTGGGCATCCTTGAGCAAGTTAAGGATCTCAATGATCATGTGTTGAGTAAAATGAGAGGGAAAATTTTAGGATACAACATCTTCCCATGTTCAATCATCTTGAACCCGAGGATGTAGATTGGTTGTTCTTCCTTTCGCGATCTGAAGGTGGAAGATGATTGAACACTAGAGTGCCAGAAATTTGCACTCGCGTGAAGTACCACTTATTGGTGATTTCAGGAATGGGCATACAGATGCCATTTGGAAGTCGACAGAGAATTGTTGGAGATGGGCTTAGAGATGCCATCAAGAAAAGATATCGGTTGCATAAGAGATTCCTTTGCGGTAATTCCTATGCCTGCCGTTGAGGAGGACTTCGCTGGAGAATGTTGATTTACGTTTGGGGAAATAGAGTATAGGAGCTTCAGTTGTCCATTACTCTACTGGGGAATATGAAATTGACCGCATCTGGTCGGGTCCAGGTCTTAAAGTGTTGTAAACTGTTGTCCGGAGATAAAAGAGAAGGAACATGGATAGTAGGGTTACTTCGAGATGAAAGCCTGGATAGTAAGGCTGTGAGAAGGAACCTGGATAGTAGGGTTACTTCTAAATGAAAGCCTAGATAGTAGGGCTATGAGAAGGAACCTGGATAGTAGGGTTACTTCGAAATGAAATCCTGGATAGTAGGGCTATGAGAAGGAACTTGGATAGTAGGGTTACTTCGAAATGAAATCCTTGATAGTAGGGCTATGAGAAGGAACCTGGGTCGTAGGGTTACTTCGAAATGAAATCTTAGATAATAGGGCTATGAGTAGGAACCTGGATAGTAGGGTTACCTCGAAATGAAATCCTGGATAGTAGGGCTATGAGAAGGAACTTGGGTCGTAGGGTTACTTCAAAATGAAATCCTGGATAGTACGGCTATGAGAAGGAACCTGGGTCGTAGGGTTACTTCGAAATGAAATCCTGGGTAGTAGGGCTATGAGAAGGAACCTGGATAGTAGGGTTACTTCGAAATGAAAGCCTGGATAGTAGGGCTATAAGAAGGAACCTGGGTCGTAGGGTTACTTAGAAATGAAAGCCTGGATAGTAGGGCTATGAGAAGGAACTTAGATAGTAGGGTTACCTCGAAATGAAAGCCTGGATAGTAGGGCTATAAGAAGGAACTCGGGTCGTAGGGTTACTTCGAAATGAAATCCTGGATAGTAGGGCTATGAGAAGGAACCTGGGTCGTAGGGTTACTTCGAAATGAAAGCCTGGATAGTATTGCTTATGGGAAGGAACCTGGATAGTATGGTTACTCCAAGGATGGAAGCCTTGATAGTAGGGCTTATGGGAAGGAAACTGGGCCGTAGGGTTACTTCATTTGGTCGCGTAGCCTAGTTAACCCGTTTGGTTTCGGGAACTTATTTTTCATTAGCCGTCTGCAGATATGACTTGTATAACTGCTGGAATTATTGGTGATAATTTTCTTTCCTAAAAAGATAACAGGGTTGATTATATGTGATGCATGAAATGCATTGTGAGATGATGTTCTCACAATGGATGAGATTATGTTGTATGCAACATGTATGCACATGTCATGATGTGTGAACATGAGATGCTATTGTGACATATTCGAGTCTGAGAAAATAAATCCCTGACTTCTGCTGGAGAGTATAGCCTTCCTGACGGTTGTAGAGAACTGTGGCTCTTTTACTTCCGCTGGGGATGGTGAACGGAGATGACTATGCTGGAGATTTACTCCTTGTTGTTTGTGAATATTCTGCCAGGGAAAGAATCTGTTTGAGAATAGTTCTGCGGGGGAATAATTCTGTTGGAGGATGAACTTCTATAGCTGAAGGAATAAGCTTTGTTGGGGGTTGAGTATCCGCATTCAGGGGAGTAAACTCTGCTTTGAGAGACAGATTTTTATGACCCGTTTGGGATTATGAAATTCGGCTGGGGGAATATAGCTGTCAGTTCTATGAAGGGATTTGGCTGGGGAAAGTACCTCCTGTTTTTGGAAAGCTAATATTAGTGCTTCGATTACCTTTACTTTGTGGGGAGTACAGATGTCACAAGGTCATACGCACTGATGATTGTGTTACAAAGTTGTCTCTACCCTGGTACCTGCTGGATAGAGTAACTGTCAGGTTTGGACATTTTTTGTTTTTCCCCTATTTCTTAAGTTACGAGCAATTTTCTTTCAGTTTCTTATGTAAATATTTATGGACAACAATCATGTTCAAATGCATATGTCAAGAATAAATCATTGGACGTTCTTGCAAAGAAAAATAGAAAAAGAAAAAAAAAAGTTTTGTTGAAATGATTTGTATTGATTTTCGAAGTTGGCCTATAACAGGCGTTTTTGTACAAGGGAGATGACGCTCTAGTAAGAGAACGCCGTCGAAAAATGGAAATTATACAATATTGTGTAAAAAGAAAACAGCTATGTACAACAATCCCATTGGGTTCCAACTCTGCTATTGTCGCTCTGTCTTCGAGCGTCTCATCACTTTGCTGCTTGTCCGAAGCTGATTAGATTAATTGGTGTTGTTTGAACTTGTCAGTTGATACTGAGGTCTGGTTACAAGGTGATACAATGGGACATAGTGATACGCTTTACATCCCTAACTTTTTCCTGGACTGCCCTTTCGGGTTTTCAGTCCACCGGGATACCCTTTTTTGCCCAAGCCACCTTTTCAGGTTTTCGACTTGCCGTGTGTATAGATTTTTTTCATTTTCATCCCTTATTTTTGTCCGAACCCTTTTGGTTCGCCAGAAAGCCCTTATTTTTTCCTAGGCCAGTCAACCTAGCGGGTCTTTTATCATGCATAACATCTTTTCACTATATCCGCATTGACAGGGTGAGGAAGGTCGTCACCGTTCATGGTGGTTAGAATCATGGCTCCAACCGAGAAGATGTTCTTAATCACAAATGGCCCTTCGTATGTGAGAGTCCATTTTCCCCTAGGATCACCTTGCAGCAGTATGATGCGTCTGATCACTAGATCCCTGACTTGATATTCTTGACGTCTGACTTTTTTGTTGAAAGCCTTGATCATCCGTTTTTGATACATTTGATCATGACAGATAGAAGTAAGTATCTTCTCATTGATCAGATTTAGTTGATCAAGTCGAGTCTAGATCCAGTCGTCTTCGTTCAAACCTGCATCCTTCATAATCCTTAAAGAAGGAATCTGGACCTCAATGGGTAGGACTTCCTCCATGCCATATACCAGAGAGTAGGGTGTTGCCCTTGTTGATGTCCGCGCTGAGGTATGGTACCCATGAAGAGCGATTGGTAACATATCATACCAGTCTTTGTATGTCACTGTCATCTTCTGTATAATCTTCTTGATGTTCTTGTTAGTCGCTTCAACTGCGCAATTCATCTCCGGCCGGTAGGGAGAAGAGTTTTGATGTTGTATCTTGAATTGCTTACAGAGCTCGGTGATCATCATGTTATTGAGATTCGTACCATTGTTAGTGATAATTCTCTCTGGAACACCATACCGACAGATCAGGTTATGCCTAATGAACCGCGCCACAATGTTCTTGGTCACAGTAGCAAAGGAGGCCGCCTCAACCCATTTTGTGAAGTAATCGATGGCTACCAGGATGTAGCGATGCCCATTGGAATTGGTAGGCCTGATTTCTTCGATCATGTCAATTCCCCACATTGTAAAAGTCCAGGGAGTCATCAAGACATTTAAAGGAACCGGAGGCACATGCACCTTATCAGCATAGATTTGGCACTTATGATAGGTTCGGGAGTGCTGATAACAACCTGCTTCCATAGTGGACCAGTAGTATCCTGCCCATAGGATTTTCTTAGCCATGGTATGTCCACTTGAATGGGTTCCGAAGGTACCTTCATGTAGGTCTATCATAATCCTCTCTGCTTCTCCCTTGTCTAAACATTAGAGTAAGGTAGAGTCATGATTGCGCTTGTAGAGGATTCCATTACTGAGGAAGAATTTCACAGCGAACCTTCTCAGAAATTTCTTATCATTGAAAGATGCCCCTTCGGGATATTCTTGAGCCTCGAGATACCTCTTTACTTCGTGAAACCAAGGTTTATCTGTTACCTCTTCAGTATTAATCTCGCAGCAGTGTGTTGGTTCATCCAACCTTTCAATGGTGATTTGGGGAGCTTCGTTGTCCCACCTGACTTTGAACATATAAGACATGGTAGCTAGCGCGTCCGCTAACTGATTCTCCTGTCGTGGGAAATGTTCAAAGGTTACCTCCTCAAAGTGTGGGAGCAATGTCAATACGTTCTCTTTGTACGGGATGAGATTCAGATGCTTTGTATCCCATTCGCCTTTGATCTGACTTATCACCAAGGTTGAATCCCTGAAGACATTTAAGAACTTGATCCTGAGGTCGATAGCGGCTTTGAGACCCATGATACATGCTTCATAATCTGCCATGTTGTTAGTGTAGTTGAAACATAGTCGTGCAGTGAAAGGAGTATGACAGCCCTCGGGAGATATGATTATGGCGCCAATGCCATTACCGAGTGCGTTTGAAGCTCCATCAAAAACCATAGTCCATTGAGATCCTTCCTCAGGACCTTCATCCGGTCCAGGTTCTTCGTAGTCAGTCACTAGCATAATATTCTCGTCTGGAAACTCAAAATTCATGGACTGGTAGTCATCCACTGCCTGATGAGTTAAATGATCAGCCAATACACTTCCCTTGATTTCTTTCTGGGTTGTATATTGTATATCATATTCAGTTAAGATCATATGCCATCTCGCTATTCTTCTAGAGAGTGTGGGCTTCTCGAAGATGTATTTGATTGGATCCATCTTAGATATCAATAGAGTAGTCTGGGTCAGCATATATTGTCTTAGTCGGTGAGCAGCCCATGCCAAAGCGCAACAAGTTTTCTCGAGCAGTGAGTATCTTGTCTCACAGTCAGTAAACATTTTGCTAAGGTAGTACATTGCATTCTCTTTTCGACCAGACTCGTCATGCTGCCCCAGCACACACCCCATTGAATTGTCTAGCACTGTTAAGTATAATATCAAAGGTCTTCCTTCAACCGGAGGCATCAGAATTGATGGTTCTTGAAGATATTCTTTGATCCTTTTGAAAGCTTCCTGGCATTCGTCATTCCACTTTACCACTTAATCTTTCTTTAGAAGCTTGAAGATGGGCTCACAAGTAGCAGTCAGATGTGAAATGAACCTGGCGATATAATTTAAGCATCCCAAGAAACCTATAACTTCCTTCTTAGTACGGGGAGCCGGCATCTCTTGTATGGCCTTTACCTTTGTGGGGTCTACCTGAATACCTTTTTCACTGACAATGAAACCCAGAAGCTTACCAGACCTTACCCCGAAGGTGCACTTGTTCGGATTTAACCTCAGCATGTATGTCTTCAACCTGTCGAACAACTTTTGTAGATGATCAAGGTGTTCCTCTTTGGTTTGAGACCTGGCTATCATGTCATCAACATAAACCTCGATCTCATGGTGAATCATATCATGGAACAACGCGACCATGTCTCGCTGATAAGTTGCCCCAGCATTCTTCAACCCAAAAGGCATCACCTTGTAACAGAAGGTGCCCCACTGTGTGATGAAGGTTGTCTTCTCCATGTCTTCAGGAGCCATCTTAATCTGGTTGTAGCCAGAGAAACCATCCATGAAGGAGAAAATTTTGTGTTGCACGGTGTTGTCATCCAGAACATCAATGTGGGGAAGCGGGAAGTCATCCTTGGGGTTTTCCCTGTTCAGGTCTCTGTAGTCCACACACATTCGTACCTTACCGTCTTTCTTAGGTACCAGAACAACGTTAGCAACCCACTGCGGATAGGAGGTGACAGCTAGGAACCCTGTGTTGAATTGCTTCATAACCTCTGCCTTGATCTTCTCTGACATTTCAAGGCGCATACGGAGGACCTTTTGTTTAACCAGAGGACAATCTTCTTTAGTCGGCAGACAGTGTACCATAATATCAGTGTCTAAACCATGCATGTCTTCATATGACCAAGCGAAGATCTCAACATAGTCATGCAACATCTGTATCAACTGCTATTTGATCTTAGTCTCCAGATTAGTGCCGATCTTGACTTCTTTTCTATCTATCTATGTGCCCAAGTTTATCGTCTCAACTGGCTCTTCGTGAGGCTGTATAGCCCTCTCTTCCTGTTGTAACAGTCTAGCAAGTTCTCTAGGCACCTCACAATTGTCCTCACCTTCGTCCTCGGCTTGGTTGATCGGATTTTCGAAGTCATAACTAGAAATAGTAGAACTGTTATCAATGGGATCCTGAGTGGATGTGGATTTGCAGTTTGATACGTGAGTGTGTGTAAGAGCATAACTATTTTGATAAAGTAAAAACAGAAAAGAAAAACAAAGAGCGCAAAATTTGTATGCAAGGAACGTCCAATGTTTTATTGATGATATATGAAATGACATATAATAACCCTCACAGATAGGACCATTATGCCTCGGGTAAGACACAAGGCCGTTTAAATTGTTTATTACAAAGTTGGAAAACGAGTAAGACAATTATTGCGGAATAAAAGAAACTGGTATAAAATCTCTGGCCGTCCAATTACTCGGTCCACCATTAGTAGTCGGGTAGATCCAGCTGTCAATATTAGAGCTTTCCTCATTGTCTTCAATAGCATTGACCCCACGATTGTTGATGCGTAGGGGAGTTCCTCCAGCTCGAGCGCGTCGAACAACCCTTTGAGCTCCTGAAGTAAAGCCCAAACCAAATTTGTCAATTTTGTGAGTAAAATCAGGGAGTTGTCCCCAGTTGGTGCACCCACCTTTTTCGACCACTACTCTGGCATCCTTGAGAGAAGCCATCTTCAAAGGAGGTTTGGTACTGGTGGTAGTCTCGGTTGACGCTAAGATTTGGGGAACCTCTTCAAAGTTTTGACAAGGAGTATCTATGAATTCCCCGTTCATCTCCACATACCTGAAGGATTTCAGGTGGCTCACCATATACTCCTCTTCGCCATGCATAGTGACAATCTTCCCCTTCACCGGATATTTCAACATTTGGTGCAGTGTAGAAGTAACGGCCCCAGCTTCATGGATCCAAGGACGACCCAACAAACAAGAGTATGATGGACTGATGTCCATCACGTAGAAGGTGGACCCAAAGGCCTGAGAGCCTACTTTCACAGGGATGTCCACCTCCCTGTGCACCATTCTCTTCGACCCGTCAAAAGCCCTTACCACACTGTTACTAGGCTTTAAGGTCAAGCCTTCACAATCCAGCCGATCAAGAGCCTTCTTAGGCAAAACATTCAGTGAAGACCCAGTATCCACCAGCACATGAGCCATAGTGGTGCCTCTGCATTCGATCGAGACATGCAGAGCATCATTATGCTTCCTTCCTTTCGGTGTTAAGTAAGCATCTGAAAAACCCAGCCCATTGTCAGCAGACAGGCTGGCTATACAGTCTTTGAATTGATCAGCGTAGGTTTCTTGTAGCACATGCATGGTCTTGAGGAATGCAATCAAACGCTTTGCATGGGACTCAAAACATAACAGCAAAGACAACATTGATATCTTCGAGGGGGTCTGTCCCAACTGCTCGACCATATTGTAGTCACTCTTCTTGATTATTTTTAAGATTTCCTCTATCTCTTGATTAGAGGATTCCACAACAACTTTTCTAGGTGCCTCCGTCCAGGAAGGATCACCTATAGCTTCTTTGCCTCGAGTCCCAGATGACTCGTCGACATGGGTAACAACTGGAGTAAGAATGGGAGTAGTAGCTGAAGTACTAGCAGGAACAGCAGATGGAATAACAACAGGCTTATTGACAGTCTTCGGGGAGATCTTGGGAGAGAAAACCCTTCCACTTCTGGTAATCTTACTGGCCCCGACAATGTTACTGACATCGGGATCAGCCTCTTCAACCTTCAAATCTTGTTTAACGCCATAATAGTAAACATCGGCGCCATAATTCCACGGGATAACTTTGTCCGAGGAGTACGGTACGGAACCAGGAAAAGTGATTATCAGCGGGGTGATTCTGGGAGCAGGTGTAATCCTAACAGGTCTTTTAGAGGAGACCTTGGAAGGATTGGTAGAAATGTTTATAGTGGCAACATCTTCAAACAAAATAGTTGGAATCAAAGTCTTTTTGACCAAAATTTATCTGTTGTCCATCAGGCGTTGAACACCTGCTTTCAGCAAATAGAAACCAGTGGGCAGAGATGAACACATGTGGCAACCTTCACCACAACCCAGAAATAAACCGACCAACAACAAATTCTTCTTAACAGTCATAAGAGGAGTAGAAACTTCATCAACATAGGTAACGAACAAATTAGTATCAATGGCATTAACTCCACGATTGTGCTTAGGCATGGGAGCAGTTATGACATTGGGCTTCTCTGGAGCATCAAACTCAATCTCCTTGGCTTCAATTAGATCTTGTACTTTATTTCTCAGAGCCCAGCAATCATTTGTATCGTGGCTAGGACTCTCAGAATGGTAGGCACACCGAGCGTTTGGATTGTACCGAGGAGATGTGGTGTTAGGATTCTTGGGAGCCTCTTTCAAGGTTTCCATATTAAATCTTAGCAGATAGGGTAGAACCTCAGTCAATTTCATGTTAATTCGAGTAAACTGCCTTTGCGGTCTTTCTACCCTTTGCTGATTGTTGCGTTATGGGGGTAGTCGCAAGCCTAGGTATCATCACAGCACTTACCGCTGGACTGTGTTCAGCTCTGCTCTGACCTCTTGGGCTATAGATAGCACTGACTTCCTTCTTACCTGTGAAAGGCTTCTTTACTGAGCTTGAAGAGGTGTCTTTATGTATTTTCCCACTCCGAATCCCAGCTTCTACCCTCTCTTCTGTTAATATCAGCTCGGTGAAACCAGCTGATGAGCTATCAATCAAATGATTGAAGAATGGACCAG
The DNA here is from genome assembly GCA_948472305.1 of Vicia faba. NCBI lineage: Eukaryota > Viridiplantae > Streptophyta > Magnoliopsida > Fabales > Fabaceae > Vicia > Vicia faba. The sequence goes on from OX451738.1 coordinate 35,707,109, forward strand.
ACAACATCCCAAGAAACATGTCAACCAACTCCCTATCAAAAAAAGGGGGTTGGATTCTCCCAGCCAGATCTCTCCACTTCTGCGCGTAGTCCTTAAAGCCTTCACCTGCACCCATGGACATACTCTAGAGTTGAGTACGAGTAGGGGCTAGGTTAGAATTGTATTGACACGTCTTGTAAAAATCAGCAGCCAAATCCTCCCAGTTTGGGACATTGGTTCTCTCCAGTTGATAGAACCATTCGAGCTGAGTCCCTGATAGACTATCTTGAAAGAAGTGAACCCACAAGTTCCTATTAGCAGTGTGAGGCTGAATCTTCCTCACATAGGAACAGAGATGAAGCTTGGGACAAGACACCCCATCATACTTTGCGAAAACCAAAGCTTTAAACTTTTGTGGGATGACTACCCCAGACACCAATCCCAGCTCTACAAAATCCAGCCCTGGTATCCTCTGGATCTCCATAGCGCTCAACCGATCCTCTGACTTCTTGTATCTATCCTCAGTGGGAGGATACTGCTCATCATTGTAGTTTGTGTCACTGTCAGAAACTTCAGGGCTAGGATCCTTCTCCCTTTTATCCCTCTCTTGATTCTCCCCTTCTCTGGACGAGGAGGTCAAATCGACTGGTTGCTCTAACGGCCCCCTGAACCTTCTGCCCATATTCAAAACACCCGAGACCTTTTTCTTCTTATTCTTCTTTTCCTTCAGGATGAGGGCCTTCAAATCTTCCTTCCCTTTTGCCAAAGTTATGAACATTTATTGAAATTAGGAATTTTGTGCCTGAAGATCTTTGATGCTTTGTTCAGAAGACATTTTTGCTGAAATAAACAACGAAGAAGATGAGAAACCTGTAATGGTACCTATTTATGCAATGTCATGGATGGTATGCGTATGCAATGATTTCAAGGACTTGTAAATGCTCAAATTTGTTTAACCAAAAAGAAACACACGTTAATTGTATTAATAAGTTCGGAATGTTACAAAGAATTACTTTTAGGCTTACAATCAAACAAACAAAACTTAAAAGAAAAAGAAAACTAGGTTTCCCAAGAGTGCATCCTCTTTGGTGCAATGTAGGCATTTATGTTCCTTTCTTCATGAAGTATCCTAGTGAGCTCCAGGACCTTCTTCTTGGTGGCATAGAATTGAGCTTCAAATGTATCCCTCTCCTCTTTAAGTTGAACCCAGGATTTCTGTAACTCCTCATGATCAGTTGGCATGTCAGGATGATGAACAAGATAAGGAGTGTCTCCTTTAGCAACTGGTTCTACAATAATTGGTAGGACAGCAGGGTAAGGCATCATAAGACTTTGGGTGCAGGCTCGTACCCATCGGAGATAAGGCTTAAGAGGGATGGAATTCTTGTGCCCCAGTGTCTTGCTATCAATTTTATGTACCATGCCCCAAGCTCTCATGAATCATTTGCGGTAACCCTGAGCATGATTCTCATAATTGAAGGCAATTCCTTGGATAAGTGTATCGTGGGGACCATCCCTTCTCATGTAACTAAACTGTCGTAGTGCTAAACAAGGGTTATAAGTTATTCCTCCCCTAATGCCTAAGAGAGGGATGTTAGGGAATTCACCATAGTGATCGATGAGGATAACATCTTCCGAGGACCGTGAACACCAACGAATGCCTGAATGTGTAAGGGAAATTAGCCTATGAGACCATTTCATACCCTACTCATTCTTCAAAACAGACTTGGGTAGGTGAGAAATAAACCACCTAGCCAATAGAGGAGTGCAACACAAGAGGGTCCCCTTTCTCATTAGAGTACGAGCATACAAAGAGTGTAGAACATCCCCAAGTAATGTAGGTACGGGATTATGAGATAGAAAAACCTTAATAGTATTCACATCTACGAGTTGGTCTGCATTAGGGAAAAGTACCATCCCGTAGATGAGGAGTGCCAATACCTCTTCGAAAGCTTGCAAATCCAGGGTATCCCAAAAATAGTAAGCCTTCTCGAATAGAAATTTAATCGGGATTCCTTAGACACTTCCCCTAGTTTCCCAATTTGTCACTACGTCGAACCATTGTAAGGACAGAGCTCAAGCAATCTCTTCGGGCTTTGGATGTTCTTCCATACCGCTGAAAGCTAACTGATCAAGAATAGGTACCCCTAACAACCGATAAAATTCCTCCACAGTAGGCACTATTTGGTAATCTGGGAAGGTGAAGCAATGGTGCAAAGGATCAAAGAACTGAAATATCACTTTTAACAATTCTTCATCAGGTTTTGAAGTGACCAAGTTAAGCAGCCGACCATGCTTTTCAGTGAAGGGAGATCTTTCTGGAATCCTTAATGCCAAGTCCTTTAGTTGGAAAGGCACTTTCCCAAGGTTAATCTGGATAGTGTTCCTACAGGCGGATGCCATATCCTACAAAACAAAGCAAATATGAGCCCTAGAAAATCCTTGAAATGGTTAGTATGATATGTCGTGCTTATGATGTCATGATTATGCTAAAAAATCACATGTATAGCAAGTAACAAACAAGTCACACCAAGTCCTTAGGTTTAAGATCTGCATGAGTTTTAAGGTCATACCCTCTTGAAGCTAGATTGGTTCAACCTGTCCTATAAATAGTAACCGGGTTCTATCTCAATACCACCGATCTTTCCCCCAAGCTTCGTTCAATAGGTGATTGACTCGCAACCAAACAAAACTCAAGAGTTAAACCTCAATGAGTGTAGCATCGAGTATCTTTTAACCTTGGGAATACACCAAAGTCGGCCATCTCGCTACGTCCTACTGGCCAAGTTGTGCAATTAAAGGTTCTAAGGTCAGTGATGCTTTACGACACCACGCGGCGGCCCCGTACTCTCCTTGATTGACTCAAGGGTTACCGGTACCAACCAAAGTGTCACATCAACGTAGCTACTGCTTCAACCATGTCAATATACCCCATACAGTTCCCTCACAGTTTATTGCTACATACCTAAAAGGTGTTCCCCGATCCGGGTGTAGGATCTACATAACCCCAACAAAACCCTTGAATATAAAGCAGGCAAAGCAAAACAAGAAAGCAATTTTAGAACTGACCTAGATCCTAAGGTATACCCCACTTATTAAGTCCCCAGCAGAGTCGTCAGTTCTGTGATACGGTGGCAGAACCGACTGTTAATACTGGTTTTGTGTTTTTTATTCACAAATGTTGCGGTAAGCAAGAGTTGCCACCGACTTTTATTTCATCCAACAAAGGAAAAGGAAAAAGAACAGGAAAAAACCTTTTTCAAGATGTTTCTGAGAACGGGGGGTAGACTATAGAAAGGGAAGGTGTTAGCACCCTTTCTATCTGTGGTTTTCAACGGGCTCTTAGGTAGTTGCTCCTTTTAAAATTGCTTGTGTGTGTTTTGAAAATTTTTTGTTTAACTTCGTGATAACCCTTGTATCTATCCTCAAGAGTGTGACGAAGTTGTTTTTGAAAATTGTTTTGAAAGTGTTTGTGAAAAAGAGTTTTTCTTGTTTTGAGCAAGTACTTAAGAGTTTCTACCTACTCGAAAAAGATTGTTCATTTTCTCGTTTCCTTTAGACAGCGCTATCCTACTATTAGTGAGTAGGTATCCCTATCATTGGATGTTGAGGGACTATCAAAAGGGACGATATGGTCATCGAAGGCAACATGTAAAGATATCTTAGCATTCGAAGGGACTGTCATCATATAGGCAACATCGAGGGACAAGATCATTTCTCGTGGGAAACTTGAGGGACGTTAGGGACCATGATCTTTATGATGACTTTAGAATTAAGGGTCTTTGCTAAGATATCCCTATGTTCGAGGGACACGACCATTATTTCCGAGGCAACCAAGTGATGCAAAACCATAGGAGTGAGCATGTGCAAGTGTTTGATTTCAGTTTCATTTATCTTGCACATTTAGGGTTTTCTACTGTTTTAAATTGATTTATCTTGCCATTCAATCCTATTATCCATACATCTAGGCAGTTTATAATTGTGGAAAGTAAAGCGCGAGAAATTAAAACCCTAGCTATTACAAGGCTTTGGGGAGGGGGATTACATAATCAAAAACCGGAGAAAATAATAAATGCGAAATGGTAAACCTAATTAACTATTACAAACTCGGAGTAGATACAATAATTAATAAAATAGGGGAAAAATAATTTGTGCGGCAAAATTAAATACGGGGAATTAATGTCAAGTTTAGGAACTATTAATTGATGAATAAAGAAAAGATATTTTTGGATTCTTTTGAGAAAAGTAGTTAATCTTGCAAATTAACCTAAATTCTATTTAATTTTAATTATGGAAAAAGAATTTAAGTTAACCTAATTAACCTAATTAATTAAGGTAAATAAATATTTTATGGAAACAACTAAACCTAATATTTTTTAGTGATTTTTGATTTTATGATTCAATTAAAAAAAAGATTTTTTTTTTGTAAAAAATAATTTAAACAAGAAATTAAAACAAAATAAATAAAGAAATAAAAAAAAAGAATTAAAGGAGCGGGCCTGATGTAGCTAAGCAGATTGGGGGGGGGGGGGTGTTGCCAATTTTGTGATAGGCCCAGGATGATGGCCCGAGGATCCTGCGTCTGATCCAGTGCATCTTTCTTCTGATGGTTCATGGTATGCCTTCAATCCTGTGGCGCTGGATCTAAATGATGATGGATCCCAAGGGTGAGATTTGAGGTGTATGGTGGACGTTGGGTGCTGAAGCGCATAGAACCTGCAAAGTATTTGAAATAAAAATAGAAAATGTTAGAGGCAGGGGTCGAACCCCTGACCTCTCACTTACAACGCCTTATCCCCTTTCCTTCTTACCACTGGGCCAGTTGGCCTTTTGTTAATATAATTAAACAAGATATAATATAATGAAAACACGCGTATGTCCAGAAGAAACGCGCCAATATTCAAATAGTCCAACGGGACGTTTCCATACAATCATCTTCTTCCCCAGTACCATCGTATTAGGTTTAGACTTTTACCTACGGACAAAGTCTGTAAGTACAACCCAGCATCATTCATAAATCCAGCACAAGCAATATAAATTACAATGAAGGCCATGAATCAACTGGGCTTGAAGCCCTGATCACCATGGTATACACACCTAGCCCTAATTTTTCCAGTAGAAGGAAACTCTAAAACGAGCTTGGAAACCCTAAGAATGGCAAGCCATGATTCATGCACTTAAAACTCAATCAAACGATTCAGGAAGCATCAAAATCTTATGATAAACAAGAATACATGATTAAATTTCATTGAAAATGCATGTATGCATGTAATCAAAAATCAAAAAGAGTTGGATAACAGAGTTGCGGATTTTACTATTCTGAGTGTTTTGGTGCATGCAAAGGGTGCAGTAAGCTTCAGGAGATTGCCAGGAATGGATTGCTGGCCTTGAAATGCTTTAAATCGCCCCGTAGAATGAAATTTGATGCTCACTTTTTTGTCCAAAAATTGAGTTCTTGCTCTTGCAGTTTACATGTCCAACCCTGTTCTTGTGCTTGGGAATTGTTCTATATATGTGGTAGACTGAATTAGGTCAACAAAAAGCATTCATATCTTTGCCAATCATCAAGATTTGATTTGATTTCCTCTTTGCATTATTTCTTTCTGAATCAAGACAAATCATACCATTCTCATCCCAATCACCCTTGGCATAATTTGATTTTGTTTGACAGCATAATTGGATTGTAATTCCATTCAAAATCAGATCAAAAACAAATCTTCATTATTTTATATCATTTATTTGATTTAATTTGATTTTTAAGTGATTAAAATCAAAATAAATTAAATAGATAAATCCAATAATGTGTGGGAGAGTGTTTGGGTCTTGGAACATGTTAGAAGTAAGATGCAAGCATAAAAAGTTAGACCCATTTGACAAAAAATGCAATTTTGGGTATTGTTTACTTTTGACAATTTTCCAAAAATGGCCAACTTTGACAATGCATATCTCCTTCAATTTTGACCCTAAGAGGGTGTTCTAGGACTTTTTAGAAAGCTTAGGATGTCTCCTAAACAACCCTTTTGGTTCCATATCAATTGGATCCTCCATGTTCATGTAAGAAGCTTTGATGCAAAAGGTGTTTTTGTTGACTTTTGAAAAGGACCTATAATGTATGAATTTATATCTTTTCATGAGTGCATTTCTTGAACTTGAGGGATGAAGATGAGTTGTAGGGAATTGAATTATTTTCAAAATGAGCCTTGGATGGGAAAGTTATGATAAAGTATGAAAAAGTTATGCTTGGTCAAAATTTGGTTGACTTTTCCTGAAAACCCTAATTTAGCAACTTTTGAGTTTTGATGAATTAGGAGCATTTCTTGAGGAATCATGATCAACCCTTGATCAAATGATGGGTATTACTTCAAAATGTTATTGTTGACTAAAAATATTGAAGTTTGATACTATGTGGGCCACAATTGACTTTTGACCTAACACAGTTGATTTTCAAGCATCTGAGCAGTTGACTGAGCAAACTTCTTGTGCAAGGCATTAAAATTGACATGGATGGTCTTGAGAACATATTAGGACTATGGAAAGAATATGAGGCCTTTGTAGCTCACCCATCTTGATGAAAATGGAAACCCTAGTTGGAGGTTCACTGCTTTAGGAGAGAGTTTGTCTGGTCAACTCTTGGGCATCCTTGAGCAAGTTAAGGATCTCAATGATCATGTGTTGAGTAAAATGAGAGGGAAAATTTTGGGGTACAACAATGTGAAATTTTGACTTCTTCTTTCTTGAACATCAAGAAGGAGGATAAGCAATTAAATACAAGTGGAAACCACAAATAGAAACTATTCTTAAATCCTCATCAGAACTTTAAACATCTCATTAGAGTCAACACATTCTTCATTGATGACATTTACCTTTAGAAATTGATCACACAATTGACTTATGTGTAAACAATAGTCATCAATCCTTTAGTAAGAATAATCATTACCAAAGCTTAGATAATCCATCATGTACTATTCAGATATCCAATACCCTTAATATCCCTTTTTAGTATCATCACCAAGGGAAACAGTTGATAAAGTGAGACTAAACAAACCATTAGAAACACCATTATTGCAGTTAAGTGTTTGGACCAGACAGTGTCAAAATACCAATCATCTTAGTTATAGTTCTAAGAAAGGTATGAGAAATAAGGCAATTAGCTCTTTTACCGAGTTTTAACCACTGCTTGGTTAGCTAAAGATGAGTTTGACCTTTGAGGAAGAGAAAAAAATTAAAATAATTTGTTAAGATTAACTTTTCACATAAGAGACATCTTTAAGGAAAATAACTTCATTTATCTTGAGTAATCTAATGTATAGCACAATGTTGAGACATTAAGATTGACATCCTTGACTCAAAATGCTAGGTACACTTGAAAACCCTTATCCCCTTTTAGGATTCCAATTATCTTCACTCTTGAAGAAACTCCTCAAACTGATATGAACTCTCCTTACAGGCTTGATCAGGATATCAAGTTTGAGGATTAAAAGAGTCACCTTACCTTGTAATATACAGGTGGTAGACAAACCTTCCTTCTCTTAAAGCATAAGATAAGAAAATAGTCACATCCTGTTTTCTTCATGGTTGACAACCCTTCTTATTCTAGATACACAGATCTTTGAATAAAACATCCAACTCATCATAAGACAAAACTTCAGTACATGAATCTTCATTAGAAAACCATCTTCTAGTCAACCCAGTAACATTCTTGACAAACTCATAAACATAATCACTTTCTTCACTAAACCAAGAAATAGAAAATCCATGCAGTTGTTATTTAAGATATGTAAAGCATTATGCTTCGCAAATATCCAAGACCTTCACACTCATTTTACTGAATGCTTTTACATTGATTGGTCTTTACCCCAGTTCTAGCTTTTTCTTGAGCCTTATGGACTTCCTGATGTCAGTACAAATGTTCTGGACATTTGGTCTAGATATTCTGCCCATTTTTCTCAAACCTGGTTGAATTTCCTTCCAGGGATCACAATAGCAATAAGAAACCTATCACTAGAGACCAGAACACAAGCTTCTGCAGACTTGGAAACAAAATCCATGATTTTGTTTTTCTTCAAAAGTTTTAACTTCCATGTAAAACCTCTTTGAATAGAGTCCTGAGTTTCTTCCTCTTTCTTCTGAATTCTTTTCTCCCAAAACATATAGATGTGCCTTTATGAGTCGACTTGAGTATTTCCCAAGTATCTTTGACCATAATATAAGCAATACTGAGTCTGAATAAAAGCTTATCAATTATGATATTGACAATTTCAAATTTACAAAGAACCAACTCATACTCTTACCTTCTATCTTCTCAGCGTTATACCCCAAGTTTTGCCCCTAAGACCTCTCATTATCTCATATTGTCAATACATCAAGATCACACATTACGGTTGGTTCTCTCTTTCTACTTCATCCTATCTTTAAGTTTTCTCTTTAGGGATCACCAAGCACCTTGAGTTGTGTATCTTGAACATGTTTTCTTTTAACTAACATCAAGATATGTATATATGTTTCTTTGAATGTTCATATTGTAGGTAATGGCAACTGCATCCATGTCACTATCTAACCTAGGGTTTTATGGGATGGTCCTGAGGCAAGTGGTTCTTAAATGGATTGTAATAGCTTAAGCTTCAATACTATGTCTAAAATATCAAAGTTTTATGGTTCAAGGAGCTCTCTCGCCTTATTTAGGTCAAGTTTTCCTCAAAGTTGGTGGTGGTATTCATCAAGAAGATTCATAGATTCATGTGTTTATTTACATGCCTTCTTCAACAAGTTTCATTGATACATAAGCTCTCTCTTTGAGTGTGATTCAAGACAACACCATTTCAAGGTCTAATGTGATCCATTATGCTCTATTTTTCAAAGAAAGTTCAAAGGATTCAAGGTTGATTCAACATGTTTGACTTAATTGAGCAAGTACTTGATTCAGCGATCACAAGTATATAACTCTCTCAATTTTAAATATTTTGAATTGGTTATTTTTGCTATGGATTATTATCATCATCTACAACAACTTCTCTTTATATGACAAGATCCAATTGTGCAAGGAAAATCATCAAAAGTTGAAAGGGGTTTTAAGTCATTTTGACACTCTCTGAGCTAGGGTTTGCTGACTTCTAAGAACCATATCTTGATCATTTTTGGGATTTTTGATTGATTCCAAAGCCATGATTCTCTTTGAAGAGTCCTTAACAAGTTATATTATAGGATCAAATTCTAACTTGGCATGGAGGACCATTTAAGTTTGAAGAAGATCTCAGTTCTCTTTGAAAATTCTTTGAATCTTAGGGTTTGACTTAAAATGATCATAACTTGGTCAATTTTTATCTTCTTGAGCTCATTATTTTTCTACAATAGTCTTTAGGATGTCTACTATAACTTTGGTTAAATATGCAAGACTTGAAAATGCTTGGAAATTTGTTTAAGAATTGAAAAGATTATAGGTCTTTTGTGAATTTCCCCAAATTTGTTTATCATCTTTCAAAGACTATAATTCTTTCAATTTTTATAATTTTTTAGTTATATCAATTCCACAATTCAATTCAAGGGGTCTACTTCATTTTATCTTCAAGGATCAAGATCAAAATTTGAGTGGAAAGGCTTGTAAGCTTACAAGACATCATAGTTTATTTTGATGCTCAACACTTAGAATATTTCTAAGTACAAAGTACCTGTGTGTTTTTCCTGATTTCAAACTTGAATAAATTTTTACTCAAGCATCCAAATGCTACCTTTCTTGGCACATTATGAAGTATGTTGTGAGAGCTTTCCATTTTAAAAATAATGAGATCATAAAGCCTCCTACATTGGATGTCCCATGCTCTTGAAGTTGCTTCCATGAAACTGAGTTTTTGCTTGAAGTCAGAATTTGATTTTCAAATGTGCATTCTAATCACCAATTTTATGCGTGTTTTTCACTTAAACATATTTAACAAACTTGCTCTGACTTGTTTAAGCATCAAAATGCAAGAATTAAGTGAGTTTTGATGGACTACAAGTCATACATTGCTCATGATGCAAGTGCACATGAATTCCACTCATACTTGATCATTTATATAACTTTGTGTTTCCATCATGCTCAGTTATAAATAAGCGACACATCCCACTCATTTAAACAAGCTTGAACAGCCAAAATCACCCTACCAAACTCTCTCTATAGCTCACATTTCTAAGTTTTCGAAATTACAATTTCATCCCTTCCAATTCCAATTTCTTTGTTCATTCTTCATCCTTGAACTTCACTGAAGCTAACAGAAGAAGAATTAAGCCTTGAGGTGCTCTAAATCATGCTAGCCAAGTCCACTTTCAGAGCAATTTCTGTAAGAACAAAATTTGGTTCTGCAATATTATTTATGAGTTTTGATGATAACAAATGAGTATGATTGTATGAATAATTTTTTTATACTAATGTTTGTTATTGTTGAGTACTTAACAAACAACTTCTTATTCTGATGGATGGAGTGGCCAAGACATTAGAAGATAATTAATTCCGCTTCTATGCTACACAACTTTTGTTGAGCAGTAGCAAGACACTCCAGAATACTCTGAAGTGTAAACTCTGATATTTGTCTGAAGAAACATGTCAAAAGATTTAAAGACAAAAGTTGTTACTTATGTCCAGATGTTGAAGACTCAAGCTTATAAAGACAATATGTTCTATGGAAACCAGTCAGAAGATCTGAAGACAGAAGTTGTTACTTACGTCCAGATGCTGAAGACTCATGTTTCTAAAGATAACATGTTACAAAGAAATAAAGTTAGAAGATCTGAAGACAAAGTTTCTACTGAAGTCCAGATGCTGAAAGCTTGTGTTTCTAAAGATTCTAAAAGATAGAAGGTCTAAAGATTCTAAAGACTTGAAGTTATAAAGACCCAAGGTTCGAAGAAAAGGTTCTCATAACCAAGTGCTAAAGACTCTAAAGACCCAATTCTAAAGACTTTGAAGACTTGGAGTTTTGATGACCAGATGTTATGTTCTCGCTTCTAAACTCATGCTCGCAGAAGCCTCTGAAGTACAGAAGGAATGAAAATAAAATTAAAATGGTACAAATAGTACATGGTACAATCAATGTTTCATTCCACTACCATAAAAGGACAAGATGTCGCACGATCTTGTCCCCACGTTACTGTTTAAGCTGGAAATGTTTATGGAAACTCCAAGAGTATCCCTCAATGGATACATTATGTTAATGGCTATATAAAGGCTTTAAGACTAAGAAATAAAGAGGTTAACTAATGATTATTCACACGCAAATGTTGTTTATTTCTTTCACATTCTAAAGTCACTGTTTATAAAATAGTTTACATATTCAGCTTTTTAGAAGCAATACTCTTGTAAACAAAATCTGTATTCAAACTGTTGTTTGATATTCCTTAAGGGATCTGATAGGTATGAATCCTTAAGAAGTCTAGAGCTTGTGAGTTTTAGAAGTTGTTAGTCACTTGCAGGTAGCTTGTGCATTGTAATAATCTGGTTGATTATTAGTTGATATTCCTTAAGGGACCGGGTAGGTCTGAATCCTTAAGAAGTCTAGGGCTTGTGAGTCTAGAGGTTATTAGTCACTTGCGGGTAGCTTGTGAAAATTGTAATCAGTTTGGTAATAATGGATTAAGTCCTCAATTGAGTGAGGAGAAATCACCTTGGCGGTAGACTAGACTCGCTTGATAATTTTCAAGTGAACTAGTATAAACATACATTGTTCTTTACTTCCTGTTCTTACTTATTGTTATTATCAAGAGTGAATGAAAAAGCATCTTAACTTAAAGGGGAATATTTTTAAAATAATAGTGTGATACGGTGGTAGAACCGACTGTTAATATTGGTCTGTGTTTCATATTCGGAAATGTCGCGGTAAGCAAGAGTCGCCACCGACTTTTATTTTATCCAACAAATGAGAAGGAAAAAGAACATAAAAAACCTTTTTCGAGAGTTTCTGAGTACAGGGGGTAGATTATAGAAAGGGAAGGTTTTATCACCCTTTCTATCTGTGGTTTTCCACGGGCTCTTAGGTACTTGCTCATTTTAAAATTACTTGTGTGTGTTTTGCAAAAAGTTTTGTTTAACTTCTTGATAACTCTTGTATCTGTCCTCCAGAGCGTGACGAAGTGGTTTTTGAAAACTGTTTTGTAAGTGTCTATGAAAAAATTTGTTTTGAGCAAGTACTTAAGATTTTATACCTACTCGAAAAAGACTGTTAGTTCTGGTTTCCTTTAGATAGCGCTACCCTACTATTAAGGAGTAGTAGCCCCATCGTTGGAGTTTTAAGGGACATTCGAAGGGACAAAATGGTCACTGAAGGAAACATGTAAGGATACCTTAGCATTTCGAAGGGACTATCATCATAAGATCATTTCTCGTAGGCAACTCGAGGGACAGTAAGGGACTATGATCTTTATGACGAGTTTGAATTGCTGGTCTTTGCTAAGATATCCCTAAGTTCAAGGGTCATAACCATTGTTTCTGAGGAAACCAAGTGAGGCAAACCCTATGAGTGAGCATGTGCATGTGTGCTTTTTTCAGTTAATTATCTTTGCACAATTAGAGTTATCTACCTTTTAATCGTTGATTTATCTTTCACATACAACCATAATATCCATGCATCTAGGCAGTTTTGTAGTTGTGGAAATTAAAAGGTGCGAGAAATTAAAGTCCTAAATATTACAAGGCTTTTGGGCAGATACATAAATATTTGACTGAAAATAAAGATGCAGAAATTACAACCCTAATTAATCTATTACAAACCTCGAAACAATTACAATAATTTGAATTAAAAATAAGTAAATGTGTGAGACGAATTAAATACATAAATAAATTAGAAGCCTAAAAATCTAATTAATTAAAAAAATATTTTTGTATTTTTTAATGAGAAAATAATTTAATTGTAAATTAAACCTAATTTCTAGTTAATTTTAATTAATAAAAAAACAACCAAGTTAATCTAATTAAACTATATTATTTTTAATAATAATTAATTTTAATATAAAAAAACTAATTCTATATTTTTTGTGATTTAATTAAAAAAATGATTTTTGTTGTTTTGTAAAAAGAAATAATTAACAAATAATTAAAAGACAAAAGAAATAAAGAAAAGAAATGATTTTGGGCCTGGGGTGCTGTTAATAACCTGGGGTGAGGAGTTGAATTTGTTAGGCCCAGATCCTGCTTGAGATACAGTGGAGTGACTTCTGGGAGGTCCATCATGCACACCTGGAGCTGGAGCATTTGATCTTGCGCTAAAGAGATCCAATGGTGATGATAGGCCAGTGCAGGGTGCACGCGCTTAATCCTGGGGCACTGAATCTGAAAGTAGAAATTAGAAAAATAATATGCAGGAGGAAAGGGTCGAACCCCTGACCTCCCACACATGCAATGCCTTAACACCCTCCACTCCTGCCATCTGAGCCAATTATCAATTCGTTTATACAAATAAGCATAATAATATATATGAAACAAGTGGATTATGATGATGTGTCAAAACGCGCACTGAGATGGGCCCCTGGATATTTAAAACAACCAATCACATGATGCTAATGTGCCACGCCAACTTACGCTCGAGTTAACTGGCCGGAGGGACGCTGGAGTCAAACTCCAGTCGTCTTCTCCGAGATGTCAAAAACATGAAACCTGCGAAATCAAAAGATCAAGGCCTATAATCAAGGCTACCCCCCTAAATCAACCCTCCTAAATCCGTTTCTGGGGTTCGTTTATCCTGAAACCACCTATATTGTAAAGTATGGTGAAGAACACATATCGTTCCCTAGAAATGGCACAATCTTGTTCTGGCCCTGTGATCGGTGGATCTGGAACTGACTGTTTAACGCTGGTTCGCGAAATGTCGCGGAAGCAAGAGACGCCACCGTCTTTTATTTTCTCCAAATGGAAAGGACAAAAGCACAGAAAAATTCCCCTTAAAGAGATTGCTCTCGGTTCGGGAGGTAGGTTATAGAAAGGGAAGGTGTTAGCACCCTTTCTATCCATGGTTATCCATGGGCTCTTAGATACTTGCTCAATGTGTTTTCAAAATTGTTTTGTTTGCTTTTCAATGTGGGTTTTAAAAAAGTTTCTTTGAAAAATTTCAGTTCGACTCGTACGTCAGAGTGTTTGAAAAGTTTGCTTTGAAAGCTTTTGAAAATGTGTTGGTGTGAAAAGTGTTTTTTGTTTGAAATTAGAGCAAGTATCTTTGAGAACCTACCTACCCTAAGGAATTCGTCTGTGTAAATGTCCTTTAAAGTAGTGCCATCCCACCATTGAGAGGTAGGTAGCACCACCGTTGGAGGTGTTCGGGTCAATTCGGGTTTGTAGAGACATGGTGATCACCAGAGCAACGGGAAGACACCTTAGAAGCTACCCTCATGCCAGGTTCCCGGATCATGAGGACTTACTAAGACATCCTCTACTCGACGATCACCTTTCGAGGCAAGGCAACAGTGAGGCGTACCCTAGGGGTGGTGTGTGCGAATTGTGCGTCATGTTCAGTTTATTGTTTGTCTTGTCATGCATTGGTGATCTAACGATTCGATTTTATTTTTGGGCATTCATTCTTTCATGTTATTGTTTAGCAGTTAAAAGTGCGGGAATTTAAAGTGCGGAAAAGATAAAAGTCCTACGCTATTACAAAGGGCGCGGGTCCACATCGCCAAAATAAACCGAACCCGATTTAAAATAAATTGCAGAAAAGAAATGTCTAATAGCTATTACATGGCTTTGGTACAAGTACATTATATTCACAAAAGAAATAAATGAAATGCGCGAAAAAGGAAAATAATCAAATGCGAGGGCGTTGAACCCTTTAAAGGAATTAAAATAATTAAGTTATCTAAAATTAAAATTAAATGAAAAATGGTATTTTTGTGTTTTTTAGATTTAAAAGAAAAAAGAAAAATTAATTTGAAATTAAATTAAATATTAGACCTAATTCTATTGTTTTTTAAGTTTATTATGAAAATTTTAACTTTTAACCTAATCTAATTCTAAATTAATTTATGTACATTTTTTAATTTATGAAAATAAATAAATAACATTATTATTCTGAAAAAAGGGAAAAAATAAAAAAAGAAAATAAAAGTCATTAAACCTAAATTCTAGTTTTTTGGATTTTTATTAAAAAGAGATTAAAATTGTACCCTAATTAAACTAAATAATTTACATACAATTTATAAAAAAAAATTATATTTTTTTTAGCCTTTTCTGATTTTTGAATGTTTTTATATTTTGATTAAAAATTAATTAATTAAATAAACATAACAATTAAAATAAATGAAGAATAAAAAAGAAATAAATAAATTTGCCAAACCAGGGTGGGGTGTAGCCCCAGATTAGGAGGTTCAGATTTGAAAAGCCTGGCCCATTTGCTTGAAGTCCATTGACTTTTTTGATCAGGTGTGATGCATTTGACTGAAGCATAGCATATTCTTCAATCCTTGCCTTTGATGTGGGTACTCAGGGACACGTGGATGAGCTGATTTTGAAGTGTATGGTAGGCATCAATGTTAGCGCTGCATGTGAACTCAAGTTGAAAAATAATATGAGAAATGTGTGAGACCTGGGTTTTGAACCCAGGTCATGAGAGTCACCAGCGTATGTCTCTGCCAGCTGAGCTACCACGCGTTAGTTAATATATAATGGCACATAAATAATATAAAGAAAAAATAGATACGTTAGTGGAGGGCGCGCGAAATTCAAATGAACGAATCACGCTTCGCCACGACGTTCTTCTTCCTCGTGTCCCCTGTAATACAAAACCCTATGGCCACAGTTTTCACGCGTTGCATTAGGTGAGCTATAAAAAAATAGCGAATAGCTCAGCTTCAAACATAAATTAGGCGCGATGGTTGGAATTTGTTCGTCTCTAGGCGCTGAGTTCAACCATGGTGGTCATGGGTCCCAATTTTCCCTTGGGTGAGAAACCCCAATTCAGAAACTCTGAAAACCTAATTTTCAATCATGGTAAAATCCCATACACGATGCAAAAATCAAATTAAATGTAAAGGTTAGCTTTGAAACTTTGTAAGGAACAAGAATACACAATTAAAATGCAATGATCATGCTTAGAATTGAGAACACGATTTCAAAAAATTTTCTGTGCAGTTTGAGTTGTAGCTACCGTTTCTTCGCGTTTTGATTGAGGTTAAGGGTTGGGATGTGTTCAGTGATGCCTCAGGATGCTAATAGGAAAAGAATTAAGGCTTGAAAAACTCTCCCACTTTGAAATCAGATTTGAGTTTTTATCCAAAATTTTCAATATGCCAATGCTTGTTTGGGCGCAGCTTATGAGGTGTTAGGCTTAGGGTTTGACTTAGTGATGATCATGGAATGGAATTGGCTAGTTATTTGACCTAGATTCAAGCTCATGAATGAACAAGTCTTAGGGTTTTTACCATTGACCATTTTTCCTTCTTTTTAGCCAAGACCTAGACCTAGTGTGAAACTTAACCCTAGCCTGAGTTTTTGAGTTGGCCCATGATACATAGAAATTGTCCAAGTTCACATGACACTATTCCATTGGTTTTTAAATTTTATTTGAATTTTCAAAGATTTAAAATGAATTAAATTATCAAAAATTAAATAAAATAAAAAAAATCAATATTTGGTCTTGAAATTAATCATGGGACACGTGTGTGGCATGACAAGGATGAACCAAGTGGAAAAAATGGGGCCCTTTTGTCAAAAATTGGATTTTCAAGGATAGTTGACTTTTGCCATTTCACAAAAATTTCCCAACTTCTACAAGGCATAACTTGCTCAATTTTTAAGCTTTTCACATGTTCTTGGACATTTTGGAAAGGTCTTTGAGTCCTTTAACCAATGCCTTTGGTCCCATGTCATTTTGATTTACCAATCTCAAGTTATGGCCTTTGACTTAAAGTCCCTTTTTGTTGACTTTTGAAAATGACCTATAATGTTGAAATTGATAACTTTTTGTGAGAGCATTTCTTGGACTTGAAGTATGAAGATGAGTTGTAGGAAATGTCTTTCTCTTCAAAATGAGCTTTGGATGGAATTTTTCTGATAATCCATGTGAAAGTTATGCCCTGGTCAATTTCAGTTGACTTTTTCAGCTGTCCAAATATAGCAACTTTTGCATCTTTGATGATTTCTGAGCCAAATTTTGAGAATCATGATCAAGCATTGATCAAATGATGTTTGTGGCTTCAAAATGATATATTGACCAAAAATTTGAACTTTTGACTGCCAAATGACCATTTTGCCCCTACAGTTGACTGTAGTGCAATTTAGGGTTTTGACTGTGCAATCTTGAGCTGAATGCCTTGAAACTTGATATGAGGATGCTTGACCATCTTTGTAAGCATATGAGACTTTATTGGGCCTTTGAACACTCCATTTTCTTGATCAACACACAAACCCTAGTTTTGACTGTATAGGAGACAGTTGGACTGTGCAACCCTTGGGGGAGTTTTGTGACTTGGCTTGGCAATTTCTTGAGGAATATGGGAGGGCAAATTTTGGGGTATAACAGTTGCCCCTGTTCAATCTTCTTAGACCTGAGGATGCAGATTGGCTGACGTGCCTTTCGTAATCCGAGGGTAAAAGATGATTGGACACTAGAGTGCCCAGAAATTTGCGCTCACATGTTAGCAATGATGGGGGAATGGGCTTATAGATGCCATCTGGATGTTTTGATTGCGTAAGAGATTCCTTGGCGAGAACCTGCATACCTGTAAAACAGAAAATGAGTACCTGACACGTTGCAGGAGCTGATGTTTCAGATGCTTGGTATAGATGTGTCCTGACTGGTTACAGGAGCTGAGTCTGGAGCTTCAAACGGCGATGAATGAACCAGGGATGGTTACTGCCTTAGCATGAATGGTAAGAGAACCTTGGGCGACTTTAACTTCAACAACGCTCGTTGAGAAAAATCTGGGGTGTCTTCTACTGGGATAAGAATCAGGGAGATCTTAGGGTCGATCTGACTGAACCAGAGAGGCCTTTGACTGGGTAAGAATCAGGAAAATCTTAAGGTCGATTTAACTGAACCGGTCTAGGTCTTGAAATGTCTTCAACTGGATAAGCATCAGGAAAATCTTGGGACGATTTAACTGAACCAGAGAAGGCCTTTGACTGGATAAGCATCAGGAAAATCTTGGGACGATTTAACTGAACCGGTCTAGGTCTTGAAATGTCTTCAACTGGATAAGCATCAGGGAGATCTTAAGGTCGATCCGACTGAACCAGAGAGGCCTTTGACTGGGTAAGAATCAGGAAAATCTTAAGGTCGATTTAACTGAACCGGTCTAGGTCTTGAAATGTAGCTTGAGAACTTAACTGGATCTTTCCTGAAAGGTAAAAGTCAGTCATATGCAATGCATGATATGGATCAAGCAATG
The DNA here is from genome assembly GCA_948472305.1 of Vicia faba. Taxonomy (NCBI): domain Eukaryota; kingdom Viridiplantae; phylum Streptophyta; class Magnoliopsida; order Fabales; family Fabaceae; genus Vicia; species Vicia faba. The sequence continues at coordinate 35,725,427 of OX451738.1, forward strand.
ATGCTCTCAACATAAATGAGATTTGTATGATGCAGTGCGTTATGCATGCTATAATGATGTATGTGATGTTTTATGTATGTTTTCGTCTAGGAAAGTAAATCCTTGACGGGTGCCGGGAAGTCGTATATCCTGGGCTGATGTCGAAGAATAGATTTTGCTTCCGCTGGGGATGATAATTGCAGGGATACCGGTAGGAGAAGATGACTCCGTTGCGGAATAACTTGGCGAATGGAAGATTCTGCGGGGAGAAAAGATACTCTAGCGATCATGCTGGAAAGCAATACTCTGTGGGGATAGAGATGCTTTGCTGAGTGTTGATAGCAGTAATTTGCTGAGGATGTCTTTGTTGTTGGAAGTGTTAATGGACTTCGCTGGGGATAGGAAAGAACTATGTTGACGATGACCTTTCCGTGGCTTTTGGCTGAGGATAACCCAGTTATATCCTGTTAAGGAAATAACTCTTTGAATAAAGCCGGACGGCGCGTTCGTGCTCTGCGAGGGGATAAGCTTCCAGAATCTACTGGGGATAAGCTTACTGCTTGGAGAGATGAATTCCAATTTTCCTGGGGAAACTGGACTCTCCTGGGGAAATCTTGAACTGTAATTTCTATAAGTTGAAAGAGGGAACCTATGTAGGGTTGCCTGATGATGAGCTCGTGTAAAACCACATCTTGGAAAGAAGGACACCTGTGTAGGGTTGACTGATGACGAGCTCGTGTAAAACTGCATCTTGGAGGAAGGAAACCTGTGTAGGGTTTACTGATGACGAGTCCGTGTAAAACTGCATCTTTGGGGAGAGAGAACATGTGTAGGGTTTCTTCGGGATAAGTTCGTGTAAAACTTTTGGCGGAACCGGGGTAAGGTTACTGCAGGGTAAGTTCGTGTAAGACTTCTTGATGAACCGGGGTAAGGTCATCTTGAAATAAGTCCGTGTAAGACTTCTGGAGGAACCGGGGTAAGGTTACTGCAGGATAAGTTCGTGTAAAACTTCTTGAAGAACCGGGGTAAGGTCGTCTTGAAATAAGTCCGTGTAAGACTTCTGGAGGAACCGGGGTAAGGTTACTGCAGGATAAGTTCGTGTAAAACTTCTGGAGGAACCGGGGTAAGGTTACTGCAGGATAAGTTCGTGTAAAACTTCTTGAAGAACCGGGGTAAGGTTATCTGGAGGTAAGTTCGTGTAAAACTTCTTGATAAATCCGTGTAAGACTTTAGGAGGAACCGGTGTAGGGTCACTTTGATGATAAGTCCGTGTAAGACTTCTGGAGGAACCGGGGTTAGGTTACCTGGACAAGTTTGTGTAAAAACTTCGGGAGGAACCGGGGTAAGGTTACTTGGGTAAGTTTGTGTAAAAATTTCTGGAGGAACCGGGGTAAGGTTACTTGGATAGGTCCATGTAAGACTTCTGGAGGAACCGGGGTTAGGTTACCTGGATAAGTTTGTGTAAAAACTTCTGGATGAAAATTGAGAAAGAACCGGTGTAGGGTTGCATGATTTTGATCAAGTGGAAGATTGTCCACGATCTGGAATTTGTAAAGGTAGATGGTAATCATCCTTATGTTGATCTTTACTTTGTACTTTGGTTGGCAGAGCAATTGGACCGCCTGGATAACTCATTATTGCCCCTGCTTCGGAGATGAGGGAAGAGGATACCTGTGTGGGTGATTGACAAATCTTCGGGTAGACAAATGATGAGATACCGGAACATAGTCGTATGCTTTGATCCCTAACTTTTGCCTGGACTGCCCTTTCGGGTTTTCAGTCCACCGGGATATCCCTTTTTGCCCAAGCCGCCTTTTCAGGTTTTCGACTTGCCGGGTGTACATGTTTTTGTTTTCATCCCTTATTTTTGCCTAGGCATGTCAACCTAGCGGGTCTTTGATGATGCGCAGTATTTCCGACTATGTCCACGCTCTCAGAATGTAGGGAGTTGCCCCTGTTGGAAGTATTTTGCCATGCCCCAGATAATGGGCAATGCTCCTACCGTGCCCCTTGATTGGAGGTACTTCTGTTCACAAGGTGTTCATCGTGCGAATTTCCCTGCTGTTCAAACAAATAGTCATATGCAAACAAGGTTATTTTAAGAATGCAAAAGCCTATGTCTGTCTTGAATTTTGAAAATGCATTTTTGATAAAGGTGAGTTTTTCTTTGTAAACTGTGATGTCAACTCGTTACTTTACAGCAAACCTTCAGGAGTCAGGATACCTTCGTAACAGTATGCTTTCGAACTAACCCATGCTTCGGCTAGGACTTTTAAGGGTTATATCGTGGCCTGGTTCATGGTTTAAGAAACAAAGGATAAAGGCTCAAATTATTTGTACCCACCCGCTTTTCGTGATATTCTCCAAACCTAAACTCAGTTGATCATACGTTAGACCTAGTTTGAGTCTTTGTTCTGATTTTCCAGTGATGGTTCGGATATTGATGATTTATTCTGAATAGGCAGTCATCATTTTTTGTCGAGGGTTTGTGGGACCTCTTTCTTTTTGATTTTGTTATCCCTATATTTTTTTTTGCCTGAACTGTTTCCTTTTTTGGAATTTCAGTCAGCGGGATGCCCCAGTTTTGTAAGTCTCCTTCATGGGTTTGACTTTTTGGGCTTTTCGTTTATGAATTTTGATGATGACTACCTGTCTTTTTGATTGTTCTGAACCATCACTGTCTTTGTTCGTTTTGTAAAGATCTCTTCGGTGCTATTCGTCATGCACTTGGATCAATTGAGAGAACTACCCTGCCCCAGGTTATGATTAAGGGTTTTAAATTGCGAAAAGAAAAACTCCTACTTCTTTGGCTCAGATGGGTTGACGAGGGATTATCATCCTTATAACTCCAGTGTTTAGGGATTGAAACAACGCCTGTACCTCATTAGCGGGATCTGTTCAAAAGCATACTGTAAATTATGGTATCGTTTTCGTCATCCTCCCTCAAGAGGCTTAGAACTATTAATCGAGAGTTGATCATCAGAAAAATATGAAACAATTTGCATATAGTAAATGCGAATATATTGATTCAAAAATAGACATAAGTGATGCATTAATGGAATAACAATGTTTTAACATGAATAAATGTTTGAACAAAAGAAAATTGCAACTTGAACATTCGAATGAACAAAAATTTCTAGTCTCAGGGCTTGTCACTTCAAATGGTGAGCCTTGGAGGGATGGTAGAAAAATTCAGCCTGACCATCTTGCGTGAATTCCAGTGCTCCTTCATCAATCAGGTCCTGGATCTTGTTTTTCAAAGCCCAACACTCGTTTGCATCATGTCCTGGACAGGCAGAGTGGTAGGCACACCTTTTATTGGGATCATAAGCAGGATGTGCTGTGTTGGGGTTCTGGGGATGAGCCCTTAATGTGATCAGGTTCAATCTCAACAGGCGTTGTAAAGCTTGAAACAGCGACATATTGAGCGGGGTGAACTGCCTCCTGGGCTTGTCTGTCTGAAGTTGGTGAAGTTGCTGCTGAATTGGTGATACTGGAGCCATATGAGGAGCTTTCTCCTTGCCTCTTTGTCTCAAAGGTGGTTGAACGATGATTGGCTTTTTACCCTTAGATGTTTGCCCCAGTTGGTTACCCTGAAGCAGTTTGTTGACGAGAACCCCGAGCTCATCTTGTCTTTGAGTTAAACCCTGAATGGCGTTCCTCTGCTCCAGCATTTGGGCTTTCATAGCATCCATCTCAGCTTGTAGGTGTTTCAGCCTTTCATCCTCAGCACTGTTCCTGGCAAAAGTCTCTACGAGAAGTGTTCTTAGCTCCTCCTGCCCCTTGGATAGATTCAGGAGGATTTCCCCGAACCGAGTCTCTTGAGCAAGAAGGTCCTGGTTGTCTTGTTGTGAAACCATTGCTGAAATAAACAGCGGGAAAGGTAAGTGACCTGCAACAAAGATACATGTTATGTAAGGATGAGTATGATATGCATGCAATGTTTTCAAGGATCTCGCTGGGTAAACCAGAAAATTTGTTAGCATTGGAATTTAGAGCTTGATTGAAGGACACCCATGTTATTAAGAACTCTTCTTCAAGAGTCAAAGGCTCACCATATCAAGTGGGTCATAGCCCCTGACTTTAGTCATCATGTCTGGTTTTGATTTCCAAACAACCTTGGTTAGGGAACCTTCTTCAGGAGTCAGAGCTCACCATATCGAGTGGGTCATAGCCTCTGACAACATTGGCTAGAGGAAAATAAATCCTCTTTGCTCCTTGCTAGATGTTTGATTTATATGACCTGCATCACAAGCCCTTGAGACCCTTGAAATGGGTTAGGATGTATGCAATGGTATGATGTCATGATATGCATGGGGTAATGTGAGTAACCCTGTTATGAGTCCCAATTAAGGACTGCAAAAAACCTGCAAGAAACTTAGGATACCCTGTTATGAGTCCTAATTAAGGACTACAAACACAACCTGCAAGAGACAAATGTCAGGTAATAAGCATGCAAGTAGTAGGAAGACACACAAGTCACACAAGAGAAGCCCTTAAAGTTTAGGCCAGCATGGAGTCTGGGTAGTACCCTCTTGAAGTTGGTGGGTTCAACCTGTCCTAATCAAAGTAACCGGGTTCTAAGGTTCCCAATATCACGGGATTGCTTTCATTGTTCATCGTTTCGATTTAGCCACTGAACTGGCGACCGAAATATTCCAGGAAAGCAACCCTCAATTGAGTGTAGTATCGAGTATCAACCAACCTCGGACTGCACCAAAGTCAGTTATCTCACTACCCTAAAGAGGCCAAGATGGTTCAATTAAGGTTCCTAAGGTCTGTTGATGCTTCATGACACCACATGGAGGCCCCGTACTCTCCTTGACTGAACTCAAGGGTTACCGGTACACACCAAAGTGCCACATCAACGTAGCAGACTGCTTCAACCATGTCGGTATACCCCGCACAGTTCCCTCACAGCCTTGTTGCTACTTTCTAAGAAGGTATCCCCAGATCCGGGTTAGGATCTATAGAACTCCCAAGCAACCCACAATAATAAAGCAAGCAAAGAAGACAATTGAAAACATAGTTATGAGCTAGCCCTAAGGTACACCTCACTTTAAGATTTCCCCAGCAGAGTCGCCAGTTCTATGATCGGTGGATCTGGAACTGACTGTTTAACGCTGGTTCGCGAAATGTCGCGGAAGCAAGAGTCGCCACCGTCTTTTATTTTCTCCAAATGGAAAGGACAAAAGCACAGAAAAATTCCTCTTAAAGAGATTGCTCTCGGTTCAGGAGGTAGGTTATAGAAAGGGAAGGTGTTAGCACCCTTTCTATCCATGGTTATCCATGGGCTCTTAGATACTTGCTCAATGTGTTTTCAAAATTGTTTTGTTTGCTTTTCAATGTGGGTTTTAAAAAAGTTTCTTTGAAAAATTTCAGTTCGACTCGTACGTCAGAGTGTTTGAAAAGTTTGCTTTGAAAGCTTTTGAAAATGTGTTGGTGTGAAAAGTGTTTTTTGTTTGAAATTAGAGCAAGTATCTTTGAGAACCTACCTACCCTAAGGAATTCGTCTGTGTAAATGTCCTTTAAAGTAGTGCCATCCCACCATTGAGAGGTAGGTAGCACCACCGTTGGAGGTGTTCGGGTCAATTCGGGTTTGTAGAGACATGGTGATCACCAGAGCAACGGGAAGACACCTTAGAAGCTACCCTCATGCCAGGTTCCCGGATCATGAGGACTTACTAAGACATCCTCTACTCGACGATCACCTTTCGAGGCAAGGCAACAGTGAGGCGTACCCTAGGGGTGGTGTGTGCGAATTGTGCGTCATGTTCAGTTTATTGTTTGTCTTGTCATGCATTGGTGATCTAACGATTCGATTTTATTTTTGGGCATTCATTCTTTCATGTTATTGTTTGGCAGTTAAAAGTGCGGGAATTTAAAGTGCGGAAAAGATAAAAGTCCTACGCTATTACAAAGGGCGCGGGTCCACATCGCCAAAATAAACCGAACCCGATTTAAAATAAATTGCAGAAAAGAAATGTCTAATAGCTATTACATGGCTTTGGTACAAGTACATTATATTCACAAAAGAAATAAATGAAATGCGCGAAAAAGGAAAATAATCAAATGCGAGGGCGTTGAACCCTTTAAAGGAATTAAAATAATTAAGTTATCTAAAATTAAAATTAAATGAAAAATGGTATTTTTGTGTTTTTTAGATTTAAAAGAAAAAAGAAAAATTAATTTGAAATTAAATTAAATATTAGACCTAATTCTATTGTTTTTTAAGTTTATTATGAAAATTTTAACTTTTAACCTAATCTAATTCTAAATTAATTTATGTACATTTTTTAATTTATGAAAATAAATAAATAACATTATTATTCTGAAAAAAGGGAAAAAATAAAAAAAGAAAATAAAAGTCATTAAACCTAAATTCTAGTTTTTTGGATTTTTATTAAAAAGAGATTAAAATTGTACCCTAATTAAACTAAATAATTTACATACAATTTATAAAAAAAAATTATATTTTTTTTAGCCTTTTCTGATTTTTGAATGTTTTTATATTTTGATTAAAAATTAATTAATTAAATAAACATAACAATTAAAATAAATGAAGAATAAAAAAGAAATAAATAAATTTGCCAAACCAGGGTGGGGTGTAGCCCCAGATTAGGAGGTTCAGATTTGAAAAGCCTGGCCCATTTGCTTGAAGTCCATTGACTTTTTTGATCAGGTGTGATGCATTTGACTGAAGCATAGCATATTCTTCAATCCTTGCCTTTGATGTGGGTACTCAGGGACACGTGGATGAGCTGATTTTGAAGTGTATGGTAGGCATCAATGTTAGCGCTGCATGTGAACTCAAGTTGAAAAATAATATGAGAAATGTGTGAGACCTGGGTTTTGAACCCAGGTCATGAGAGTCACCAGCGTATGTCTCTGCCAGCTGAGCTACCACGCGTTAGTTAATATATAATGGCACATAAATAATATAAAGAAAAAATAGATACGTTAGTGGAGGGCGCGCGAAATTCAAATGAACGAATCACGCTTCGCCACGACGTTCTTCTTCCTCGTGTCCCCTGTAATACAAAACCCTATGGCCACAGTTTTCACGCGTTGCATTAGGTGAGCTATAAAAAAATAGCGAATAGCTCAGCTTCAAACATAAATTAGGCGCGATGGTTGGAATTTGTTCGTCTCTAGGCGCTGAGTTCAACCATGGTGGTCATGGGTCCCAATTTTCCCTTGGGTGAGAAACCCCAATTCAGAAACTCTGAAAACCTAATTTTCAATCATGGTAAAATCCCATACACGATGCAAAAATCAAATTAAATGTAAAGGTTAGCTTTGAAACTTTGTAAGGAACAAGAATACACAATTAAAATGCAATGATCATGCTTAGAATTGAGAACACGATTTCAAAAAATTTTCTGTGCAGTTTGAGTTGTAGCTACCGTTTCTTCGCGTTTTGATTGAGGTTAAGGGTTGGGATGTGTTCAGTGATGCCTCAGGATGCTAATAGGAAAAGAATTAAGGCTTGAAAAACTCTCCCACTTTGAAATCAGATTTGAGTTTTTATCCAAAATTTTCAATATGCCAATGCTTGTTTGGGCGCAGCTTATGAGGTGTTAGGCTTAGGGTTTGACTTAGTGATGATCATGGAATGGAATTGGCTAGTTATTTGACCTAGATTCAAGCTCATGAATGAACAAGTCTTAGGGTTTTTACCATTGACCATTTTTCCTTCTTTTTAGCCAAGACCTAGACCTAGTGTGAAACTTAACCCTAGCCTGAGTTTTTGAGTTGGCCCATGATACATAGAAATTGTCCAAGTTCACATGACACTATTCCATTGGTTTTTAAATTTTATTTGAATTTTCAAAGATTTAAAATGAATTAAATTATCAAAAATTAAATAAAATAAAAAAAATCAATATTTGGTCTTGAAATTAATCATGGGACACGTGTGTGGCATGACAAGGATGAACCAAGTGGAAAAAATGGGGCCCTTTTGTCAAAAATTGGATTTTCAAGGATAGTTGACTTTTGCCATTTCACAAAAATTTCCCAACTTCTACAAGGCATAACTTGCTCAATTTTTAAGCTTTTCACATGTTCTTGGACATTTTGGAAAGGTCTTTGAGTCCTTTAACCAATGCCTTTGGTCCCATGTCATTTTGATTTACCAATCTCAAGTTATGGCCTTTGACTTAAAGTCCCTTTTTGTTGACTTTTGAAAATGACCTATAATGTTGAAATTGATAACTTTTTGTGAGAGCATTTCTTGGACTTGAAGTATGAAGATGAGTTGTAGGAAATGTCTTTCTCTTCAAAATGAGCTTTGGATGGAATTTTTCTGATAATCCATGTGAAAGTTATGCCCTGGTCAATTTCAGTTGACTTTTTCAGCTGTCCAAATATAGCAACTTTTGCATCTTTGATGATTTCTGAGCCAAATTTTGAGAATCATGATCAAGCATTGATCAAATGATGTTTGTGGCTTCAAAATGATATATTGACCAAAAATTTGAACTTTTGACTGCCAAATGACCATTTTGCCCCTACAGTTGACTGTAGTGCAATTTAGGGTTTTGACTGTGCAATCTTGAGCTGAATGCCTTGAAACTTGATATGAGGATGCTTGACCATCTTTGTAAGCATATGAGACTTTATTGGGCCTTTGAACACTCCATTTTCTTGATCAACACACAAACCCTAGTTTTGACTGTATAGGAGACAGTTGGACTGTGCAACCCTTGGGGGAGTTTTGTGACTTGGCTTGGCAATTTCTTGAGGAATATGGGAGGGCAAATTTTGGGGTATAACAGGCCCCTTTTCTCAAGTATTTCAGTTGGACTTGTCTTATAGGCTACCCTGAACACAAATCAAACATTGAATGAAGTTAATTCATCATAAAAATCAAAATATGAATTTAAGAAAAATACCAACGATGAGTGTTTTGGTTTGGTGCTTCTAGGCGTGAAATTGCTTGAATAAAGATTGGTACACACTCCTGGGAGCTTCTGGGCGTGGATGGGAGGCTTAGGTTGATCTGAAAGAGGCTGGAGCCTATTATTTGGATTTTCACGATTTGTAATGATTTTTGCAATTTTGGTATGAGCGTCTAGGGTTGTGTCCATCCCCTTGTGCTTTTGAATAGCCATGCCTATATAGTGAATCATATTAGGTTAACAAAATTGGAAGAAATCTTTGCTTTCATTGAAAAAATAATTTCTTTCAATAATATGATTTTTTTGTATATTTGGACCAAATCAAATCTTGCTATTTCTCCATGATATTTCCCTTGATATGCCAGCAATGTGTGTCCCTTATTTGATGAGAAAAGGTTCCAAATCCAAATCTTTTATTATCTCTACTATTTATTTTTTTAATTTTTCATTTTAATAGATAAAATATCAAAATAAATAATATAAATAATATAATGATGGATCGGTCAGCTTGGAGCTCGTGGACCAGGCTAGGAGTGTGTTGCAAGCATAAAAGGTTATGCCTATTTGAGGAAAAATGTAGTTTTGAGCATTATTGACTTTGGACAAATTTCCAAAAATAGCCAAATTTGACAATGCATATCTCCCTAAATTTTGACCCTAAGAGGGGGTTATTATACTTTTTATAGAAAGCTTGGGGTGTCACCTAAACAACCCTTTTTGTTTCATCTCAATTGGGTCTTCCATGTTCATGTAAGAAGCTTTGACCCAAAAGGTGTTTTTGTTGACCTTTTGAAATGACCTATAATGTCTGAAATCATATCTTTTCATGATTTCATTTTTTGAACTTTAGGGCTGAAGATGAGTTGTAGGGAATTGAATCCTCTTCAAAATGAGCCTTGGATGGCAAATTTCTGATAAAGTATGAGAAAGTTATGTCTGGTCAAAGTTTGGTTGACTTTTCCTATAGAAACCCTAATTTAGCAACTTTTGAGTTTTGATGAATTTGGGGCATTCTTTGAGGAATCATGATCAACCCTTGATCAAATGATGGATGTTACTTCAAAATGTTGATGTTGACCAAAAACCTTGAAGTTTGACTGTATGAGGGTCACAGTTGACTTTTGACCTATCATAGTTGATTTTCGGGCATTTGAGTAGTTGACTGAGCAAACTCCTTATGCAAGGCATTAAACTTGACATGGATGATCTTGAGAACATATTAAGACCATGGAAAATATTTGATACCTTTGGAGTTCACCCATCTTGATGAAAATGGAAACCCTAGTTTGAGGTTCATTGTCTTAGGAGAGCATTTGTCTGATCAATCCTTGGGCATCCTTGAGCAAGTTGAGGATTTCAATGAGCATATGTTGAGTAAAATGAGAGGGGAAATTTTGGGGTACAACAATTTCCCCTGTTCAATCTTCTTAAATCGGAGGATGTAGATTGGCTGGTCTGCCTTTCGTGATCTGAAGGTAGAAGATGATTGAACACTAGAGTGCCCATAAATTTGCACTCGCATGAAGTAATACTGGTTGGGTATATCGGAAATGGGCTTACAAATTCCATTTTGGAATCGACAGAGAATCATCGAAGATGGACTTAAAGATGCCATCCAGAAAAGGCATCAGTTGCATAAGAGATTCCTTTACGAGAATTCATGTACCTGTCATTGAGAGGGACTTCATCGGGGAATGTTGGTTTACATTCTGGTAGATAGAGTATAAGAGCTTCAGTTGTCCACTACTCTACTGGGGAATTAACTCCTGATTGAGGAGGTGGGTGTAAACTACATATCTGGTTAGGGTCCAGGCTGCACAGTGGCTTACTGGGGAAATGTGAGATCGACCGTATCTGGTCGGGTCCAGGTCTTGTAGTGTTGTAAACTGTTGTCTGGAGATAAGAGAGAAGAAACCTGGATAGTAGGGTTACCTCGAGATGAATGCCTGGATAGTAGGGCTATGAGAGGGAACCTGGGTAAGGTTGCTTCGAAATGAAAGCTTGGATAGTAGGGCTTATATGAAGGAACCTGGATAGTAGTGTTACTTCGAGATGAAAGCCTGGATAGTAGGGCTTATAGGAAGGAACCTGGATAGGTTGCTTCATGATGAGTTTGGGTAAAACTGCATCTGAACCTAGACAGAACCTGGGTAAGGTTGCTTCGTGAGGAGTTTGAGTAAAACAGCATCTGAACCGAGAAGGAACCTGAGTAAGGTTGCTTCGTGATGAGTTTGGGTAAAACTGCATCTGAACTAAGGAGGAACCTGGGTAAGGTGGCTTCGTGAGGAGTTAGGGTAAAACTGCATTTGAACTGAGAAGGAACCTGGTTAAGGTTGCTTTGTGAGGAGTTAGGGTAAAATTGAATCTGAACCGAGAAGGAACCTGGGTAAGATTGCTTCGTGAGGAGTTTGGGTAAAACTGCATATGAACCAAGAGGGAACCTGGGTAAGGTTTCTTCATGAGGAGTTTGGGTAAAACTGCATCTGAACCGAGAAGGAACCTGGGTAAGGTTGCTTTGTGAGGAGTTTGGGTAAACCTTCATCTGAACTGAGAAGGAACCTGGGTAAGGATGCTTCGTGAGGAGTTTGGGTAAAAATGCATCGGAACAGAGAAGGAACTTGGGTAAGGTTGCTTCATGAGAAGTTTGGGTAAAACTACATCTGAACCGAGAAGGAACCTGGGTAAGGTTGCTTTGTGAGGAGTTTGGGTAAAACTGCATCTGAACCGAGAAGGAACCTGGGTAAGGTTGCTTTGTGAGGAGTTTGGGTAAAACTACATCTGAGCCGAGAAGGAACCTAGGTAAGGTTGCTTCCTAGGGAGTTTGGGTAAAACTGCATCGGAAATTGTAAGAAGGAACCTGGGTAAGGTGCTTCAAGATGAGTCCGGGTGAAACTACACCGGGAAATTGTAAGGGGGAATCTGGGTAAGGTGCTTCAGGATGAGTCCGGGTGAAACTACATCGGAAAATTGTGAGGAGGAACCGAGGTAAAGTTGCTTCAAGATGAGTCCGGGTGAAACTACATCGGGAAATTGTAAGGAGAAACCTAGGTAAGGTTGCTTCAGGATGAGTCCGAGTGAAACTACATCGGGAAATTGTAAGGAGGAACCTGGGTAAAGTTGCTTCAAGATAAGTCTGTGTAAAACTTCAGGAGGAACCTGGGTAAGGTCACTTCGGGATAAATTCTTGTAGGACTTTAGGAGGAACCTGGGTAAGGTTACTTCGGGATAAGTTCGTGTAAAAATTCAGGAGGAACCTGGGTAAGGTTACTTTGTGATGAGTTCATGTGAAACTTCAGGAGGAACTGGGTAAGGTTACTTTGTGCTGAGTTCGTGTGAAACTTTATTTGGAAATGCATGAGAAAGGACTCGTGTAAGATTTTTCAGGATAAACCCGTCTAAGATTGCTTCATGGCGAACTCGTGTAAACCTGCATTTGGTCACGTAGATAATTACTCTGTTTAGTTTCAGGAGTTAATCTTGGACTTGCTGGAAATTGTTGATGATAACCATCTTTCCTGAAAAGGTACATGATTAATTATATGTGATGCATGAAATGCATTGTATGATGATGTTCTCAAAATAAATGAGATTATACTGTATGCAATATGTGTGTGTACGTCATCATGTATGAACATGAAATGCTATTGTGACATATCCGAGTCTCGGAAAATAAATCCCTGACTGTTGCTGGAGAGTACTGGAAATTGTATTCCTGTCCGTCGTAGAAAAAGTGGTTTTTCTACTTCCGCTGGAGATGGTGAACGGAGACGACTATGTCGTGGACTTACTCCTTTCTGTTTGTGAATATTCTGGCGGGGATATGTAATACCCCAAATTTGTCCTACCCTCCTACTTTTATCTGGTTTATGCATTGTCGCGTTTTTCTCATGTACATATCTCCATTAGGTCATTTAACATTGCATACATTCGCTAACAACATAACTTCGCAAGGGGTCGAGAACCTTCAGGATTAGGGTTTTCATCAACTGGCTAAGGTGTATATGTTCAAATAGAGCCTGATTCTTCCGGTTATTTTTCAAGGCAGTGAAATTGCAGAATTAGGGTTTTGTGTTCATGGATGTTGTGGATCTTTTCTTCATCAAGCTACAAGATCATCCTCCATTAAGAATTCATCAAACACAGGTGTATTTGGGATTCACATCTTCTATGTGTGAATTCGTAATATCTATCGACTGAGGTTCATTGAGCTTCATATTACGTTTCTTTCTATACTTCAAGGCGCTCTCGAGGTAATGTTGTCATCCATAAAGTCAAAATGTAGTATGGATTGGATTGCAAAATGTAAGCCATGGTACAAAATATGAAGTTGTGGGTTCGTTGAGTTCAGAACTTCATCATTATTTCAAACAATTATTGCTTCGATTACAAGTTTACTAGGGTTCAAGAGAAATGAGATGCCAATTCGGATTCATTGAAACTTCTAACTGTGTGCAAGATTAATATTGGTCCAAGATCTAAATTTCATGATTTTTTAATGGTTGATTCAAGATAAGATTGGAAGATTCATGTAGTTCAAGTTGTCATCTTCACGTTCACTTAATTCATCTCCCGTCATTCAAAGCTCGGCATGACACATAAATGGATTCAGACTCAATTCTTTGTGAGATGTCAAATTGGATTCAAGTTTTGAAGCAAGGCGTCCCATGATAATTGGGAAAGTTTAATTTTGGGACAAAGTTCCATTTAAATTTGTGTTTGTTTCATTCAAGTTACAAGCATAATGGAGGGAAAGCAATTCAAATTTGTAATAAAGTCTCCATTATAAAAAACCATTTCAAAGCATGGTATCTCAATCAAGTTCAGATCACAAAGCTAAATTCCAAATACATACAACATCTGAGTTTCATCCAATTACATTCATAATCATACAAACTTTTGTTCTAAGCCTAAGTCTTAGCCCATACATCTTCATGCTTGCTTCCCATGACCAAGACACCATATCTTCAAGCTATGCCCAAAGCTTCATGTATTGCTTGAATCCATCTCAGGTTTTCCCAATCCTGCAATTTCACAAAGCAATAGAAGTTGGTTCAGAATTCAAAAAAACGATTGGCCATGCATCAATTAAAATACAAGTTCAGCCGTGAGTTTCACAAAGCAAAGCAAATGTTTTTCAATCTCATTCAGATTCCAAAATAATCCTTTAACAAGTTTCATTCAGATTCCAAAAAACCTTTAACAATTTCATTCAGATTCCAAAACAACCCACTTTCCTAACAAACTATCATAACGGCTAACAAATTCCCTAACCAACTAACAGTCCAACCAACCTCTAACTGGAATTCTTTAACCAAACATGTAATAGAAACTCCTAACAGTTAAACCAAGCATAACATAATTGTTCAGATTTCAAACCTCTAACCGCATCCAACTATCATAACAGAAACTAACTCATTACTAACTAATAGAACCTCCAACTCAACTTAACCACCTTCTAACTGCCATAACAGAAACAAGATTTAACTGCCTCCTAATTGTTTTATAACGGAATCCAACAAACTCTAACCGCCTAATTTGTACCCTTCAATTGGCTAACAGAAATTGAAATCCAGTGGTTCAAGATTAATTCAGCTCTAACAGACTAACATAGGTATAAAATAGAATTGCTCACCTTGATCCATCGGGGAATATTCTGCAGAATCATAAGAAAACTCTCATTCTTCTCTCTGCAACTCCATTTTTCATTGCTTCAATTCTCTGAATCAGTTTGCAAAAAGCTACATCACCATCACGTTCATTCTTGACACACTTGAGAAGAATCACCAAAACAGAAAATCTGAAAAAAGAAATCTATTCATTCACCATCTTTGAAAGCTTCAACAATCTTCATATGCTTCACTCTCTCTAATCTTCATCTATTCTTCGTATTAGCATCAACCTTGGAGGAACTCTTAATTGCATCTACACTAATTTGCAACTTCCAACAATCAAATATTCATCAACAATTCGCAACTTCAATCTTCACAATGAACCTTCAATTTCATCGCACATCATCAACTTGCGACCTCATATCTTCCATCATCTTCGTACAACATCGACTTGCTTGCATCTGCTACAACAAGATCCATGAATCGCTTGGCTTTACAACTTCACCAACAATATTACTTTCGTATCTTCATCTCCAGCATCACAAAGCAAAACACGCTCAGAAACTTAGAAGAAAGGAAGAATATTGTTCGGAAGGAAAAGCGAGGAAGAAGAGTTCCAATTAGTGATTCAAGAGAGGAAGCAATTTACCTAGATTTAGCGTTAAGATCAGCCGGTTGTTTCAGCTGAAACAACCGGCTGAAAATCATCAAAATAATGAAATTACCATCGAACGTCTTTTATCCCACATGTAGGGAAAGGTAAACATCGAGAAAACCTGAGAAGGGAGAAGTCACGGTCTTGCGACCGAGAGATCGGGTAAGGGAGTCTATTACGCGAGGGGAAGGTATTAGCACACCACACGCCCGTAGTACTCTACGGTATCCACTCTTGTTATCTATCTTATGGGTGTGTTTAATCTATGCTTACTGTTTACTATACTACTGAAGGGAGAATGCATGCAAAATAAAGGAGAAAAGAATGTAGGGAAAATAAAATTGTGCTCGCTTGGGCCCTACCCCAATGCCTACGTATCCATTTTGAGGAATCAGAGCTACCGTAGTTCGGCTCATATGTTTTTGCTTGTTTGTGTTTTTTTTAATGGACGAAGTTAATTCCGCCTTCTGCCGCAGCTCGACATTTGGAGACTTATGCGTTGGAACATAAGTAAATTAATCGTGTCCTTACCTGAAAAGGGTTTTAAAGAAAGGTGCTCGGGCGCACAAATGGTTTGAGTTGGTTTGTATTTTTGTTGTAGATAATGACTAGTCGACCTCAAGAGAGAGATACTAGTCGCTTTTCTACTTAGCTATGAAATGGGTCTTTGAGAATTGAACCGCACCTAGACTTGAGATGGAGAACAATAAGATCGAGAAGAGACCCGCTTATCATTTCTCGTACTAAGAAAAAGCGTGATTCTCATCAGTAGTTTAAAAGTGTTTTGAATTTTGAAAAGAAAAAGAAGTTTTTTGTTTTAAATGCGTATGCGAAAGGAGAAAGAAAAGTCAAATGGGGACTAGCCTACTTCTAAACCTAATGTTATCGTGCATTAGTAGCCATAAGATTCGGGTTAAAGGGGGAATTTCTACCTAATGTTAGCATGCATATGGATTGCGATAAAGTACGAAAATGAAGAATAAAATAGAGTTGTGACGATACCGAACGGAGGAGGTCCGTTGCCTTTTCGAAATTGTGCAAGCGGTAAGAAAATTCTACCAAAGTTTCTCCGCATGAGTGATCAAAAAAATTAATCTCCAAGCATCCCACATTGCAAGAGTTACATCGATGCTATCGCAAAAATCTTGACTAAAAATGGCAATAAAAATGATTACCAAATATGAAAAATAAAATAGCAAAAAAACTCTAATTGAAATCATGAAGAGAAATCGTAAAATATTCTAATAATAATTTTTTATTTATCATTTTATCATGTAAAAATAGAAAATTGATAATGAGAAAACTAGCCAAAACAAATTAAAGAAAAATAGAAAAAAGAATTAAAATTAAACATATGGGGGTGTATGCTGGAATTCGGGTGGTAAGCTCAGTTGTTCAGGAATTTGGTACTAGGCCCAATCCATGAAATTCTCCCTTTTTTTGCTAAGTCGTCTCCCTGTTACAAAAAACGAGTTTCTGGGCTTATGAGAGGGTGCAGGTAGCAAGCCCAATGAATTCAGTCCACTAGCCTTAGCCTTTGTTCAGCTTATTGAAAAACAAAACAAGTAATAGTAAAAATAAAAATAAAAAATTGAAAAAGGGATTAGGGTTGTAAGAGAAAATTTGTCTCTTCATCTCCCTCACGAAGCGTGGCGGCTTCCTCTTTGAGGGCTCAACATTTGTGATGTCGCCGCCGTATTATTCCTTCATTGAAGAGCTCCGCCGATGGGATACGAGTTCCGAGCTCCCTCATGACTCCTCACAGTGAATAATATCCAAGAAATCTGGCTGATCTTAACGCTAAATCTAGGTAAATTGCTTCCTCTCTTGAATCACTAATTGGAACTCTTCTTCCTCGCTTTTCCTTCCGAATAATATTCTTCCTTTCTTCTAAGTTTCTGAGCGTGTTTTGCTTTGTGATGCTGGAGATGAAGATACGAAAGTAATATTGTTGGTGAAGTTGTAAAGCCAAGCAATTCGTGGATCTTGTTGTAGCAGATACAAGCAAGTCGATGTTGTACGAAGATGATGGAAGATATGAGGTCGCAAGTTGATGATGTGCGATGAAATTGAAGGTTCATTGTGAAGATTGAAGTTGCGAATTGTTGATGAATATTTGATTGTTGGAAGTTGCAGATTAGTGTAGATACAATTAAGAGTTCCTCCAAGGTTGATGCTAATATGAAGAATAGATGAAGATTAGAGAGAGTGAAGCATATGAAGATTGTTGAAGCTTTCAAAGATGGTGAATGAATAGATTTCTTGTTTCAGATTTTCTGTTTTGGTGATTCTTCTCAAGTGTGTCAAGAATGAACGTGATGGTGATGTAGCTTTTTGCAAACTGATTCAGAGAATTGAAGCAATGAAAAATGGAGTTGCAGAGAGAAGAATGAGAGTTTTCTTGTGATTCTGCAGAATATTCCCCGATGGATCAAGGTGAGCAATTCTATTTTATACCTATGTTAGTCTGTTAGAGCTGAATTAATCCTGAACCACTGGATTTCAATTTCTGTTAGCCAATTGAAGGGTACAAATTAGGCGGTTAGAGTTTGTTGGATTCCGTTATAAAACAGTTAGGAGGCAGTTTGGATCTTGTTTCTGTTATGGCAGTTAGAAGGTGGTTAAGCTGAGTTGGCGGTTCTATTAGTTAGTAATGAGTTAGTTTCTGTTATGACAGTTGGATGCGGTTAGAGGTTTGAAATCTGAACAATTCAGTTATGCTTGGTTTAACTGTTAGGAGTTTCTGTTACAGGTTTTGTTGGATTAAAATATCCAGCGTCAACCTTAGGGATTTGAAGGGCTTAACATCCCCCATGGGCGCCTACACGGGTGTGTTAGGTGGGCCAGGTAGGCCCCTTGTTGGATTCGCTATAAGGAAATAGAGTATCACATTGGCTACAAGCAATTGCTTTTAGCGCAGTGGTAGGCGCTTGATCCTACAATTGGCATCAGAGCGCCTGGTTCTGAGCTAAAACACTTAACCGTGTCAGTACAAGATCCAACGTCAGAAAAACACAATGGCAGGAACATATCAACACACCAGCAATGACAACAATGAAGATAGAGACAGATTCAGCGGAAAACTTCCAGTCTTTGATGGAGAGAATTTTGATTACTGGAAAGACATAATTGAAAGCTTTTTTCTGGAACATGATGCTGATCTGTGGGACATGGTGACAGATGGGTACACGCACCCAGTGAATGCTAGTGGTCAGAAGATTGACAGGAAGGCAATGTTTGATCAACAAAAGCGTGACTTCAAAAATCACCACAAGGCCATAACTATTCTTCTCAGCGCCATCTCTTACGCTGAATATGAAAAGATATCTGTTAGAGACACTTCAAAGAGTATGTTTGACTCTCTCAGAATGACGCATGAAGGCAACATTCAGGTCAAAGAAACTAAAGCTCTTGCACTCATTCAGAAGTATGAGGCATTCAAAATGGAAGAAAGTGAATCAATTGAAACGATGTTCTCAAGATTCCGAATTCTGGTGGCTGGTCTCAAAGTTCTGGACAAAGGGTATTCTACTGCTGATCATGTCAAAAAGATCATCAGAAGCTTGCCTAAACAGTGGAGGCCAATGGTTACAGCGCTGAAGCTAGCTAAAGATCTCAACAAAATTTCCTTGGAGGAACTTATCAACTCCCTCAGAAGTCACGAGATAGAGCTAGAAGCTGATGAACCTCAGAAGCAAGGTAAGCCTTTAGCTTTAAAGTCTAACAGAAAGTCTGACTCCAAATATTTGCAGGTTGTTGAAGAAACCTCTGATGGGTCCTCATCAGAAGAAGACGAACTTTCTCTCCTCTCCAGAAGAGTGAACCAACTATGGAAGCAGAGGCAAAGAAAGTTCAGGAATACCAGAAGATCCGATCAGAATGAGTCCTCCTCTAGATACAGAAGATCAGACTCCTCTTCTGGATTCAGACGATCTGAAGGCTCCTCAGGAAGCAGAAAGCCAAACACCAAGGACATCATTTGCTATGCATGCAATGAGCAAGGACACTACAAGAGTGATTGTCCAAAGCTTCAGAGGGAAAAGCCCAAAAAGAAGTTTGGAAGGGAAAAGAAGAAGAGTCTCATGGCTACATGGGATGACTCTGACTCATCTGAAGCTGACTCAGAATCAGATGATGAGAGAGAAAATATAGCTCTCATGGCTAACATATCAGAAGACAGTGAAGCTTCTGAATCAGACTCTGAATCAGACACCGAAGAGGTATTCCCTGACTTTGCAATTAATTTTACTAAGGCTGAACTTGCTGAAAGCCTTAATGTAATTCTGGAAAGATATCAGCAGATCAGAGTTAAATTCAGAAACCTGAAAAGGAATCTTGATTCTGACTCTGATAAAACTGAGAGTCTTAAATTGGAAAATTCTGAGTTGAAAAATAAAATTTCAAAATTAGAAAATCTTTTAGAAAAATCTAAGAAGGAAACAATTTCTGAAACTCCCAGCAGCGCTGATGAGATCATCAAAGAGTATGATCACAGCTTTCAGAAGTTCCTGGCTAAAAGCATAGATAGAAGCAAAATGGCTTCAATGATCTATGGAGTTAGTAGAAACGGCAGAAAGGGAATAGGATACCAAGGTAAGGTACCTACACCAAAGAATGCCATGGATTTAATTATTAAACGCACTCCTCTAAATTCACACTTTGTGTATGGTCACACACATGACATTAAATATACTAGTAATATTTATTCTATGAAACCAAAATTCAACTAGAGTTTTGGTAAAGCTAACAAATCAGGACCCAAGAAAATATGGGTACCTAAGGATAAAATAATACATGTTGCAGATATCTTTAGCAGCAAATCAGAAACACCAGTCATGGTACCTGGACTCTGGCTGCTCACGACACATGACGGGAAGAAGGCATATGTTCCAAAGCCTGGAACTTAGGCCTGGAGGCCACGTAGGCTTTGGAGGCAATCAGAGGGGAAAGATCATTGGCTCTGGAACAGTAGGTAATGGAAATCTTCCCTCTATAAAGAATGTTCTATTAGTAGATGGATTAATGCATAATCTGTTATCCATAAGTCAATTAAGTGATAACGGTTATGATATAATCTTTAATCAAAAATCATGTAAAGCTGTTAGTCAGAAAGATGGGACTATCCTATTTAATGGAAAGAGGAAAAACAACATTTATACAATCAAACTTTCTGAACTAAAAAGTCAGAATGTAAAGTGTCTTATGTCTGTTAACAACGAGCAATGGATCTGGCACAGAAGATTGGGGCATGTTAGTATGAGAAGAATATCTCAGATTAACAAACTCAATCTGGTCAGAGGACTTCCTAATCTGAAGTTCAATTCAGATGCTCTGTGTGAAGCATGTCAGAAAGGAAAGTTTGCAAAACCTGCTTTCAAATCTAAAAACGTTGTTTCCACCTCTAAGCCATTAGAACTTCTGCACATTGACTTATTTGGACCAGTTAAAACTGCTTCAGTCAGTGGCAAGAAGTACGGGTTAGTAATCGTAGATGACTATAGCAGATGGACATGGGTAAAGTTCTTAAGACACAAGGACGAGTCACACTCTGTGTTTGTTATCTTCTGTAACCAAGTTCAAAATGAAAAGGATCTTAGAATCGTTAAAGTCAGAAGTGATCATGGTGGAGAATTTGAAAACAAAGATTTTGAGTCATTCTTTAATGACAGAGGCATTTTGCATGATTTCTCTTGTCCTAGAACTCCCCAACAAAATGGAGTTGTAGAACGAAAGAACAGAATATTGCAAGAAATGGCCAGAACCATGATCAATGAGACAAACATTGCTAAGATCTTCTGGGCAGAGGCAATAAACACAGCGTGCTACATTCAGAATAGAATCTCCATAAGACCTATTCTGGAAAAGACTCCATATGAATTGTGGAAGAACAGAAAGCCCAACATTTCATATTTTCATCCATTTGGATGTACTTGTTTTATGTTAAATACAAAAAACTACTTGAACAAGTTTGACTCTAAAGCACAGAAGTGTATTATGTTAGGATACTCTGAACGCTCAAGAGGGTACAGAGTATACAATACAGAAACACAGATTGTGGAAGAATCAATCAGTGTTCGTTTTGATGATAAGCTTGACTCTGAAAAGTCAAAGCAGAATGAAGTCTTTGCAGGTATGGAAGTTGAATTCACAGGTTCTGAAGACAAGTCATCAGAAGCTCTCAACAAAGACACTCCTTCAACATCAGAAAGGAGCACTGCAAGCAATCCAGCAACAACTGCTGATCAACCTCAGAAAAGACTACCCAGAAGCAGCATGGATCACCCAGAAGAAACAATCTTAGGAAGAAAGGAAGATCCAATCAGAACAAGAGCCAGCTTCAGAAACTCTGAAGAATCCCTCATGGGACTTGTGTCTCTGATTGAACCTTCTTCAATTAATGAAGCACTTCTGGACAATGACTGGATTCTAGCAATGCAAGAAGAGCTGAATCAATTCAACAGAAATGACGTGTGGGATCTAGTTCCCAGACCAAAAGGATTCAACGTCATTGGAACAAAATGGGTGTTCAGAAACAAACTGAACGAACAAGGTGAAGTCATCAGAAACAAGGCACGACTGGTAGTACAAGGTTATAGTCAGCAAGAGGGAATAGACTATACAGAAACCTTTGCTCCGGTCGCCAGGTTAGAATCTATCAGAATTTTGATTTCTTTTGTTGTTAATAAAAGCATCACTCTATATCAGATGGATGTCAAGAGTGCATTCTTAAATGGCTATATAGAAGAAGAGGTTTATGTGCACCAACCCCCTGGGTTTGAAAGTACAAAAAATCCAGAGTATGTTTTCAAACTAAAGAAGTTACTGTATGGTCTAAAACAAGCTCCCAGAGCTTGGTATGAAAGACTAAGTAACTTTCTGTTAGAAAAGGAATTCACCAGAGGGAAAGTGGACACAACCTTATTCTGTAAGACAGTTAAGAATGACATCTTAGTGTGTCAGATTTATGTTGACGATATTATATTTGGATCTACTAATCCTTCTCTTGGAAGAAAATTTGCTAAGTGTATGCAGGCAGAATTTGAGATGAGCCTCATGGGGGAACTGAAATTCTTTCTGGGAATTCAGATCAATCAAACTCCAGAGGGAACTTACATTCATCAGAGCAAATATGTCAGAGAACTTCTGAAGAAATTTGACCTCTCAGAATGTAAGTCATCAAAGATTCCAATGCATCCCACGTGCATTCTGGAAAGAGAAGAGGTAAGCAAAAAGGTAGAATAGAAGGTCTACAGAGGTATGATTGGTTCTCTTCTTTATCTGACGGCTTCAAGGCCTGATATCTTATTCAGTGTATGCATTTGTGCAAGATTCCAATCAGATCCTAGAGAATCTCACTTAACAGCTGTTAAGTGAATTTTCAAGTATCTGAAAGGTACTACTAATCTGGGTTTATTTTATAGAAAATCTAGTGATTACAACTTAGTAGGTTACTGTGATGCTGACTTTGCTGGAGACAGAGTAGAGCGTAAAAGTAATTCTGGAAGCTGCCAGTTTCTGGGAGAAAATCTGATCTCTTGGTCCCGCAAAAGGCAATCCACAATTGCGCAATCAACAGCAGAAGCTGAGTACATAGCAGCAGCTGGATGCAGCACACAAATGCTCTGGATGAAAAGTCAGCTTGAAGACTTCCAGATATTTGAGAGTAACATTCCTATACTCTGTGACAACACTTCTGCCATTTGCTTAAGTAAAAATCCTATTTTGCATTCTAGGGCTAAGCATACAGAAATAAAACATCATTTCATTAGGGACTATATTCAGAAAGGCATTTTAAACTTAAAATTTATTGATACAGACCATCAATGGGCTGATATTTTCACAAAACCACTTTCTGAAGATAGGTTTAACTTCATTCTGAAACATCTCAGCATGAAGCTCTACCCAGAGTGAAAATGTTTTAATTTTATATATTAACCTTCAGAATGTGTCTTATTTTACTGTGAACTTCTGATCAATCTTCTTTCAGAAAGTTAGATATGCAGATTGTATCAGAGTCTATCCATAAAGATCTGAGCGTTTCATTTCAAGGATAGATGTGCTGTTCACCAAATCAAACAGGTGTCATCCAGTCATCAGCTAATTTCTGAAGCAGAACACGCGTGCACGCTTCTGAGAAGGCAAAACGCTGATTGGATGCATTGAGACACATGTCATGGGTAACCGTTCCAAATATCTTTCTAAATCCCCCAAAATCAGCTAACATTAAATGCTAGTAATCATGATTTAATTCTCTCTCTTAAAACGTTTATATTTTCAAAACCTTTTTGAAACCTATTTAAACGCCTTAAACATCATTCATTCCTTTTTACCGTCCCTTACAATTCTTCAAACATTTTTCTATGATTCCTTTTTACTGTGTGTTCATCTTCTTCTCCTTAAAGAAACCATTTTTCAAACCATGTCTCTCAAACCCGTGTGTGAACATGGCATCTTCTAGCATTCCATCTGCAGGTTCCCAGCAAGATGCTTCTTCTGAACAATATCAGATTCCCTTCAGAATGCTCCTCACTCCGGTCAAGAACTTGGAAGTTCTGTCAGAATTGATAGTTGATTTCAACAGCTTGAAGGAAAATGGCTTTGATTTGACTGAAGAAATTAAGGCACAAGGCTGGGAGAGGTACTTTGATAGGTTGGTGGGTCCAACGTTCCCAATTCTGGTTAAAGAATTCTGGATTCATGCGTCTGCCTCAACTCATCAAGTTACTTCGTATATCATGGGAAAGAAGATAGTGATTACTGAGGATCACATTGCAAGGCTGATTGGATACAATGGTGGTGGTATCCGCTGTATTGACATGGCAGATAGATGTGCAAACTCTGCCCTAATTGCAAGAGAGATTTTCACACATGGGGTTCCCAGCAGCAAAATAAGAGATTTGAAGGATCAGCACAGAATCTGGGCAAAGATCATTATGGGCTGCTTCAACCACAGGAAGCCTACAAGCTCTCCTGACTATATAAACATAGATCAGCAATTTCTGATTTATTTTATTGCAAAGAAGTCCAAGATCAACCTTGCTCACCTTCTGTTCAATCATCTGAAGACAAGCGTCAAGGAAACGAGAGAGGAAGAAAGGACTAAAAGGGATTGGATACCCTTCGGCAGATTAATATCAGATATTCTAACGGAGAATAGGCTGATTGAACACCTGACAGAAGCACAGGAAATAAGCTCTCTAGAACCTTCTGTTGGCAAGCAGCTGAATGCCAAGAATCTGAAGAAGATGAAGTTGATAGAGAATATAAGGAAGGAGCCCAACGTCACTCCTCATGCTGAAATCACCAGCAGAAGAGTCCCTCTGGACGACTTTCCTATGTTCTCTGAGATTGACTCTAAACCAGTCATTGTTCTCAGATACTTGGATGCGTGTAAAGCTGATGGCACAAATCCTGATCTGAACATCAAAGATCTGCACCAGCAAGCACCAAAGGTTTCTTTGAAGAAGACTAAGAAGAGAAAGGCTGCATCAGAAGGACCGTCTCAGCAGACCCCAAAGAAGAGAGGTGATCTATCTTCTGTTAATGTTTTAAATTCATTTGTTGTTCCAACATTTATTCCAACCCCAGCTTCATTTGAAATCCCAATTCCAACCATTGATGATACTGAACCTGAGTTTGACCCTTCTGAGTCATTAACCCTCAGAAGATCCCGCGCCAAACCTACAACCTCAACAGAACCAGAACTTGGAAAAGTTCTTTCAGAAATTGATCAACACTCTTCCGCTCCCAATACAGAAAATCCAAACCCTCAAGTAGAATCTTCTCACTTACTTCAACCAGAAACTACACTCTCACCACAACCAGAAATTCCACAACCTCCATCTCCACAACCAGAAATTCCACAACCTCCATCTCCACAACCAGAAATTCCACAACCTCCATCTCCCCAACCAGAACTTAATCCACCCTCACCTCAACACTCTGAGTCTCAACACTCTGAGGCTCAAACCCCTGAACCTCAATCATCTGAATCCTATGAACCACAACCCTTGGCCATTCAACTGCCTTGTGGTACAACTGTAAACATACCTCAACTACCATCCTCACCAGAAACTACTCCACCTAACACTCCACACAGTCCAATAATCATTTCTGACTCTCCTACTCCCTCACCCAAACAAAATCCAGATGACCACAGCAAGACCTTCATTGATCTAACAGTCCTTGACCGCCTTGCTGCCCTTAAAAATAAAACCGCCATTCCCAAACCCAAACAACCAGATGTTGGTTCTAGCATCTTGAATTTTGAAACAGACATGCAGAATTGGATTGCTTCTCTAAAGCAGGCTTGTCCGGGAGTGATTGATCCTGTTGCTTCAGACCAACTCTGGACACGATTTAGAGGTTGGGTACGCGCTGAAACCTTTAAGCTGCAAGACCTAAACTATGAACAGGCTCAACAGAACTTCAGCAAGCTGCTGAAAGAAGTTGAAGGTCCAGTCATGAGTCAGCTGCTGAAGGAGGAAGTGCTTATTCTGGACAGTGAGCCATTGTCTGAAAAACGTCCAGCTTCAACAGTTCAACCAGCAGAAGATCAGACGATTACAACTGAAGATTTCAGTCAAGAAGAAGATGTTGTAGAAAGCTCTCAGAAGCATCCTGATTCTGACGTCTCTCAAGCTTCATTGGACAGGCAGACTCTTGAAGAGCTGAAGCAAAATGATATTCGTCTGCAGAAAAGAATGGATGAGAATGATCAACGAATGAAGGAAAGGATGGATGTTCAAGATAGTAAGATTGATTCAGTAGCCAGCATGGTGCATCAGCAGAAGGAAACCGCTGATCAGATTAAGAACATGCTAGAAGCTCTGTTCACACGCCTTCCACCCCAACCTTAGATTTTGTTTCTTAGTGTTTTCATTGTTTTCTTTCCATGTTTTCTGTACTATATTTTAAGCTTTGAACTAAATACAATAGTTTTTCTGCACTGATCGTTTTAACTTCAATTACTTGCACTTTTTGATTGCTGACAAAAAGGGGGAGAAAAAGAATGATATTTTTCAATAACGGATTACTGAGACAAAAGTCTCAAACATTCTAACACTCTGATATACTTGAATGTTTCTTTGTTCTGCATAAGCTTACAGGTACAAGAATTTAATTATCTCTGATACACTGAAGCTCTGCTCCAGAAAGATCTGATGCTCAAAGAAAGTTCAAGAAAGATCTGATGCTAAAGGACTCATGGAATTAAAAGGGAAGTAATAAACTCAGGGGGAGTTTTTCTGATCATAACTCTGATAGTTTTTCTTCTTTATCTTCTTAAGCTCTGATACCTTTTTATTCCTCCTTATCTTTGATACCTACCTGTCTATCTCTAATACAATCTATTATTTGGTTATCTCTGATATTTTTCCTTAAATTTCAATTGAAAATATCCGGTTTTTGTCATCATCAAAAAAGGGGAGATTGTTAGAACAAAGTTTGAATCTACTACCCCAAGTTAAAGTTTTGATGATAACAAAATGCTAGATTAAATAAATTGTATAATTCGTATGAGACATATATGCTACCTAAAAATTATATTGTCCATTTACAAAAACTCTAATGGATATCAGCATTAGAAGATGAAACATCAACATCAGCATCAGAAGATGAAATATCATATGCCAGCATCAGAAGATCAAAGCATGTGCTTACGCTAAAGCTTGATGAACAGATCTGCGCGTAACATACTTTAAACTCTGATCAAGACCAAAACAATATCATCAGCATCTAGAAGCGTCAGAATAAGCCAAAGCCAGCAACACGCTTAAGTGACAACGGTACTGTGCATTCAAGACACTTTATTACCAACGGCTGTATTCCAAGACAAGATCTTCTCAATATGGAAAGAACAAAATGGACATTGAAATGGCATAATTGACTATAACGTATCTTTTCCAAATGCTATTTAAACAAGTCAGTGAGAAATGAATTGGCTAATGATCTACAACTCTTTACACGTCAAAAGCTAAACATCTTCATCCTCACTCATACAAGTTGCTATATCTCTAAAATTGCTTACTCCATAGTTATAGCATCCTAGTTTCACATAAGCTTTATTTTGTGTATTATCACAGGTGTGATATAGAGTATTTTGTAGAAAACATTCAACACACATAGTTTTCATTTATCTGTAAGAAAGAATTTCCTTGAGAAACCGGTCTGTGGTTTAGACTCAAGAAGGCTTTAGCAGTTGTTAGAGCAGTTGTAATATTCAGTTGAATATAGTGGATTAAGACCTCGTTGGAGAGAGGCGAAATCACCTTGACGGGTGGACTAGAGTAGTTTGAGATCAAACAAACCAGGATAAAAATAACGTGTTGTCTGCATTTGATTTCAAGGTTTACAATTCAACCCCCCTTCTTGTGTTTTTCACTTCTTCAATTGGTATCAGAGCAAGGTCATGGGTTCGAATCCCCCCGGCTGACACTGGGGGGAAGATTGTTGGATTAAAATATCCAGCGTCAACCTTAGGGATTCGAAGGGCTTAACATCCCCCATGGGCGCCTACACAGGTGTGTTAGGTGGGCCAGGTAGGCCCCTTGTTGGATTCGCTATAAGGAAAATAGAGTAGCACCTTGGCTACAAGCAATTGCTTTTAGCGCAGTGGTATGCGCTTGATCCTACATGTTTGGTTAAAGAATTTCAGTTAGAGGTTGGTTGGACTGTTAGTTGGTTAGGAAATTTGTTAGCTGTTATGACAGTTTGTTAGGAAAGTGGGTTGTTTTGGAATCTGAATGAAACTGTTAAAGGTTTTTTGGAATCTGAATGAAACTTGTTAAAGGATTATTTTGGAATCTGAATGAGATTGAAAAACATTTGCTTTGCTTTGCGAAACTCAGGGATGAACTTGTATTTTAATTGATGCATGGCCAATCGTTTTTTTGAATTCTGAACCGACTTCTATTGCTTTGTGAAATTGCAGGATTGGGAAAACCTGAGATGGATTCAAGCGATACATGAAGCTTTGGGCATAGCTTGAAGATATGGTGGCTTGGTCATGGGAAGCAAGCATGAAGATGTATGGGCTTAGACTTAGGCTTAGAACAAAAGTTTGTATGATTATGAATGTAATTGGATGAAACTCAGATGTTGTATGTATTTGGAATTTAGCTTTGTGATCTGAACTTGATTGAGATACCATGCTTTGAAATGGTTTTTTATAATGGAGACTTTATTTCAAATTTGAATTGATTTCCCTCCATTATGATTGTAACTTGAATGAAACAAACACAAATTTAAATGGAACTTTGTCCCAAAATTAAAATTTCCCAATTATCATGGGACGCCTTGCTTCAAAACTTGAATCCAATTTGACATCTCACAAAGAATTGAGTCTGAATCCATTTATGTGTCATGCCGAGCTTTGAATGACGGGAGATGAATTAAGTGAACGTGAAGATGACAACTTGAACTACATGAATCTTCCAATCTTATCTTGAATCAACCATTAAAAAATCATGAAATTTAGATCTTGGACCAATATTAATCTTGCACACAGTTAGAAGTTTCAATGAATCCGAATTGGCATCTCATTTCTCTTGAACCCTAGTAAACTTGTAATCGAAGCAATAATTGTTTGAAATAATGATGAAGTTCTGAACTCAACGAACCCACAACTTCATCTTTTTTACCATGGCTTACATTTTGCAATCTAATCCATACTACATCTTGACTTTATGGATGACAACATTACCTCGAGAGCGCCTTGAAGTATAGAAAGAAACGTAATATGAAGCTCAATGAACCTCAGTCGATAGATATTACGAATTCACACATAGAAGATGTGAATCCCTAATACACCTGTGTTTGATGAATTCTTAATGGAGGATGATCTTGTAGCTTGATGAAGAAAAGATCCACAACATCCATGAACACAAAACCCTAATTCTGCAATTTCACTGCCTTGAAAAATAACTGGAAGAATCAGGCTCTATTTGAACATATACACCTTATCCAGTTGATGAAAACCCTAATCCTGAAGGTTCTCGACCCCTTGCGAAGTTATGTTGTTAGCGAATGTATGCAATGTTAAATGACCTAATGGATATATGTACATGAGAAAAGCACGACAATGCATAAACCAGATAAAAGTAGGAGGGTAGGACAAATTTTGGGTATTACAGCTGCCCTTATTTAATCATCTTAAACCTGAAAGTACGATTGGTGCATGCCTTTCGGAAGTTCAAGGTTGAAGATGATTAAATACCAATGCCAAAATTTGTTCTGGGAGATAGTGTAGGTGTTTTCTTAATTTTTTGTGATATCTACTGGGGAAAGAAATTTTGTTTTTTCAATGAAGAGACAGAGATTGGACTTGTAACGTGGAGCGATGCCAATACAAGACAAATGGTTGGTATGAAAAGACAGCGGACGAGGTCTATGGGCGACCTACGATCCTAAGGTGACATATGAGAGCAATTTGACAGAGATCCCAGCGAAAGGGCGATCTCAGGTTCTAAGACAAAGTATATGGAAAGAACCTAGCCTAGAGGCGATCTCAGGTTCATCGGTGATTTGAGGGAAGAACCTAGCCAAGAGGCGATCTCAGGTTCTAAGAAGGTGATCTAAGGAGGAACCTAGCCAAGAGGCAATCTCAGGTTCGACGGTGATTTGAGGGAAGAACCTAGCCAAGAGGCGATCTCAGGTTTGATGGTGAATTGAGGGAAGAACCTAGCCAAGGGGCAATCTCAGGTTCGACGGTGAATTGAGGGAAGAACCTAGCCAAGAGGCGATCTCAGGTTCTAAGAAGTTGATCTAAGGAGGAACCTAGCCAAGAGGCGATCTCAGGTTCGAAGATGATCTAAGGAAGAACCTAGCCTACGGCCGATCTCAGGTTAGACGACAATCTATGGGAAGAAACTAGCCTACGGGCGATCTCAGGTTCGAAGATGATCTATGGGAAGAACCTAGCCAAGAGGCGATCTCAGGTTCGACGATGATCTAAGGAAGAACCTAGCCTACGGGCGATCTCAGGTTCGACGGTGATCTACGGGAAGAACCTAGCCAAGAGGCGATCTCAGGTTCAACGATGATCTATGGGAAGAACCTAGCCAAGAGGAAATCTCAGGTTCGACAATGATCTAAGGAAGAACCTAACCTACAGGCGATCTCAGGTTCGACGAAGGTGATCTAAGGAGGAACCTAGCCAAGAGGAGATCTCAGGTTCGACGATGATTTGAGGGAAGAACCTAGCCAAGAGGCGATCTCAGGTTTGACAAAGGTGATCTAAGGAGGAACCTAGCCAAGAGGCGATCTCAGGTTCGACGGTGATTTGAGGGAAGAACCTAGCCAAGAGGCAATCTCAGGTTCGACGAAGGTGATCTAAGGAAGAACCTAGCCTACGGGCGATCTTAGGTTCTAAGATGGAGACATGGGTTACGATATAATGATTGTTTAGATAAATGACATGGACGAGCATCAAGAAAGGTTAAACACGAATGAGTGTTTGAATCAATACGGACGAGTATTGAAAGAAGATACAGGCGAGCATCAAAGTTTAAACACGGACGAGTGTTTGAATTAATACGGACGAGTATTGAAAGAAGATACAGACAAGTATCAAAAGGTTAAATACGGACGAGTGTTTGAATCAATACGGACGAGTATTGAAAGAAGATACGGACGAGTATCAAAAGGTTAAACACGGACGAGTGTTTGAATCAATACAGACGAGTATTGAAAGAAGATACAAGCGAGTATCAAAGGTTAAACACGGACGAGTGTTTGAATCAATACGGACGAGTATTGAAAGAAGATACGGACGAGTATCAAAAGGTTAAACACGGACGAGTGTTTGAATCAATACGGACGAGTATTGAAAGAAGATACGGACGAGTATCAAAAGGTTAAACACGAACGAGTGTTTGAATCAATACGGACGAGTATTAAAAGAAGATACGAACGAATATCAAAAGGTTAAACACGGATGAGTGTTTGAATCAATACGGATGAGTATTGAAAGAAGATACGGACGAATATCAAAGGTTAAACATGGACGAGTGTTTGAATCAATACGGACGAGTATTGAAAGGAGATACATGCGAGTATCAAAAGGTAAACACAGACGAGTGTTTAGGGAAATGACTACCAGACGAGAACTGGGTTTAGAACGACAAAGTGTATTGATTTTTCTTGGCATTGAAAAGGTGAAGGTCACCGACTGGGGTTTTGGGAATGATATCCTCCTGTAGGGATGTACTGTTGTCCCTGAATAATTCAAGTCTTTCATTTAAAGTACCTGATCTGGCTTATGCTTTGTATGCATGTTTGAATTTCTTTTGACGCAAAGATCCACTCTGATGGATCAGCTACGCGCTTTTGAGGATGCAATGTTATGTAATGATAATTATATGCAATGCAAAGAAATAAACTTTATGGGGATAAGAGTAGGCTTGCTGGGAATCATTGCTCATCACTGAGGATGTCAATATATATCGACGTTGGAATGCCTGCAGTATCAAAGATTGTTGGGGATACTGACAAAAATTTGTCCTGGGGAGCTCTTGAAGATCAAAGATCTTTGTTGACTCTGCCGAGGATTGAATTACTGAAGAAGCGAGTCTTCAGGTACACTGCTGGATTCTAAATCGTACTATTGGGGAAGAGATAATTTGGCCAGACTCCCATACATCCTGAACCGTTGAGAGGATGATAGAACTGAATGTGCCAAAGAATGGATATTGAACACCATGTGAATCTCTCCGAATACATGTCCCAATTTTACGCACACTGTGGAATTATCTCTTGAATCATTTGGGGATAAAAGATGGGCATGGACACCTGTGAATGTCCCGGTTGAGCTTTGCGAATGCCCCGGTTTAGCTCTTCAAATGCCCCGGTTTAGCTCTGCGAATGCCCCGGTTTAGCTCTGCGAATTCCCCGGTTTAGCTCTGTGAATGCCCCGGTTCAGCTCCATTGGGGATGTTCTTGATTAGCTCCACTGAGGGTGCTCTTGCGCATGCCGAGTCAAACAATGATTCCAAACTTTCTGAATTCACTTGGGGAATCAGACCCAAAGTTGTCTGTAGAAGATGAAGGCAGCTTCGCGTGCTGGCTAGGTCAGGGTGACTGTTATGATGCTTTTAGCTGATCATAGTCTCGTACAACGTAATTGGCTTTAGCAGCTTTGTAAGTATGGATGAGGAATGCCCCTGTCTAGAGGCTCTCTAAGAAGATCTATGTTGAATAGAAGACCAGAAGATTCGTGCTACAATACGATATGAGGTGGCCTGCCCCAATGTCTTGAGTCACGAAATAAACTGCTCTTGATTACAACTTTTTTGGAGAGATTTGTCGAATCTCGACGTAACTGTCCCAGGTTGAATGAATTCTGAATAGATTTCTCGATGTGATAGCCTCTGATTGATCGAGCTTGAAGAGATTTATCGACGTGATAGCCTCTGATTGATCAAGCTTGAAGAGATTTATCAACGTGATAGCCTCTGATTGACAGCTTTGAGGGAATGCCCCATATTTGGCTAAACTTGGAGAGATCGACTCTTGACTTGATTGCCTCAGATTGGCAGGCTCTGCTAACTTCATCCCTGAATGGTACTCAGACTGTGAAGCACCAAGATGATTTCTCTTGACAGAATCTCTGGTTTAACATGCCTCTGGATAAGCCATTCCTCTTGTGGCAGCTGACTCTTACTTCAACAGGGTATTCAAGCCTCTCTTCTCTGATAAGATTGAGCTCTTTACCGGTTGTTCATTGTGTAAACTTACTTGATGTCAATCAGTTGTTTTGTATGCAGAAGAATGTTTATTATGAGGATGATAATTCTAATGCAACACATATGTAAGTCTTGAAGTTTGAAAAAACTTTGAATGAAATGACGTCACAACTCTGTTGTGAACGAGTCACTAGCTAGAGAGGAACATTCGTAAATTCTTTTTTATGAAAGATAATGCAAGCATATGATGCCAACACAGATATTAAACACATCTCTTAGGATTCAGTTAAACGCTATCTCGTTGTAGCATGCTTTCGAATTGACCCATGCTTCAGTTAGGACTTTTATGGGTTGTAACGTGGCCTGGTTCACGATTTTTAGAAAAAAGGATTTAAGGCTCAAAATTATTTGGTGCCCATCCATTCTCCATGATGTTCTCCATTCCTACGTTCAGTTGACCTGATACAAGCGTTCATCTCTCTAGAAGAGTTTGCGATGATTGAGGAACCACTGTGGTTTTTTGGACACGACAGTCACTAACTTCTTTGCCTTCGGTGTCTGATCAAACGACTTTGTTCTTTGATGAGGATTTTTGTTGGTAATCCTTTTCTCTCCTTTTAGGCTTTTTCAATTCCTTTCTTGCTTTCCCTAATTTTTCCTGGACAAATTCTTTTGAATTTCGATTTGGAAGTCCAGCGGGATGCCCCAATTCTTGCCTAAGCGACTTGTTTTCAAGTTTCGACTTAGCGGGGATTTTTGTTTCTTTCTCTATTCGTATTTTTTCATTTTGAACAAGTCGTTAATCTTTGTGTTGTCTTTGATTTATTAGAAGTGACAATGACTGTCCGAGTCTTTAGTAGATGATGGATAGCCCTTATAGTACTGTCCTCCTGATGTGCGAGAGATACCCATTGGGATATAGTCAAATAGACGCATGTTGTTGTTAGATGAGGGTTAACCATTGTGGTTTTGACTTTTCTCAACCTTTTGATGGATAACCATTGTTGTATCCTTGGATGCGCACTCTTGATGAGTTCTGAATGCTTGATCAGATTAGCTGAACACTACCCGCCCCAGGGTTAGAATGAGGTTTTTTTCTGAATAGAAAAGAAGCTCCTACTTTGAAGGCTCAGAGGGGTTAACGAGGGTCTATCTCCCTTATATCTCTGGTGTTTAGGGATTTGAAACAAGACATGTACATCGTCAGCAGGGTCTTACTCAAAAGCGTACCAACCAGAGATTTTTGCGTTTTCAGATTGTCATCCTCCTCCTTTGAATCTTTACCTAAGCATAAGACTAGGAAATTTGGCATCAATATGCAAGTAAAACATTTAAAGAGTGATAACGAATGGATGAGTAAAAATGAAAGGAACACTTCAAGACAAGCATACTTATTGCATTAAGATTTCCGTTCAAAAATAGACAAGTTTCTATATACAAGCGATGTTTAAACAAATAAGCAAGAATGAAAATGAAAATGCAGTAAAGAAACCAATGATTGCCATTGTTGAGGAGACTTGACTCCGCATGGACTTGCTGATTCTGACGACTTTCTGTAGTCTTGATGCTCGAGTGTGCGAGAGAATTCCCCTTCAGATCTGATGTGAACACACTAGCCTCTGGATTGAGCCTGTCTTGGACATTGTCTTTGGATGACATACCATCTTCAATCGATTGGCCAGGTGCCCCAGTATAATATGCATCACCAAGCATATCATGTCTTAAAGAAATAATAGACATCATTATCAAAGTTTCCATGACCTGGCTTATCTGAGTATTTAACCCATTATCTTCCTGCTTGAAGAAGTTTCTGACTACGAGCCAAAGCTTGCATGTACCACTCGGAGTTATTCCATAACTGATCTCTGAGCATGTGCGGTGAGAAATCAAGTTAAAACTTTGAATAGAACCCCATGTCTGAATAAGAATCCCCAATCTTCGGGTACCTGTAATGAATGCATGAATATGCATGGGGTGTATGAATGAATGCCATGTCATGTTCTGCCATTTCCAAAGAATTTGCGCGCTTTGATTTTGATTTTACGCAAGTAAGGGACGGAAGAGTTTTAGCACAAGACTTGCAAACATGATTCCTTGGAAATAACAGAACATGTATGTTAAGCATGTGGTTAGCCATGTTATGTATGCAAAGGCATGAGATCAAAGAGGATCAAGGTTCCATCATTTCTGAATATGACCGTTGTACTATTCTGAACTATATGAGTATCATCAGATTAAAGGTCCGACATAGCTTCTGCATATATAAGAACCAAGTACCATGTGGATCTCCCATTGTACGGGGTCAAAGCTTCTGGAACATCAGATACTGTTGAGAATTTTCTGAATATGCTGGAATACCAAGATTGAAGGCTTGAATGAACCTCCAAGTAAACAAGTCAGAAACTCAGAAAATAAATCTGAGAACCATACGATCATCAACAGAGTATAGCATCTGCATAAAGTCATAACAGAAATCCAGAAGATAGCTATTAGAACCAATAGTCACTGTCTGAGCATAGTCTCCATCTGAGCATGAGTAACCCTTTGAACATAGTCACCATTGGTACCTGTAATAAGAATTCCCTCCCCGCTCACTGGTGAAGACTAGGTCAGGGTAAGGCAATGGTAACTCGAAAATCACGGGTCCGCCTGAAAGTGCTATGGGCTTACCCACAGACGTGGGTGCCGATAGTAATTCATTTAAACCTCATCCGAGCGTGGTATATGACATGGCCGCACTAATCGGACCATGTCCTATAGCCGTCATGCCCCCACTCTATTACTAGGTGTCCTAGTGCACTCTGGACTGGGTACTGGGCGTTTTACCTCAATAGTAGCATCCCAACCCAAACAAGAAGCAAATCCAGTACAATAGTGGTATATGGAAAACAGTAAAATGCAATGCATACGTATGCTCAAGTATATACAAAATGAATTAATAAACTGAAAGCGTAAAGATAAACACCCAAAGAAAAGAAAGCAAGAGCTAGGAGCGACTCCGGGATGGACCAGCATTTGGTCGACCTTTCCCCAGTGAAGTCGCCAGCTGAAACAACCGGCTGAAAATCATCAAAACAATGAAGTCACCATCGGAAGTCTTTTATCCCACATGTAGGGAAAGGTAAACATCGAGAAAACCTGAGAAGGGAGAAGTCACAGTCTTGCGACCGAAAGATCGGGTAAGGGAGTCTGTTACGCGAGGGGAAGGTATTAGCACCCCGCACGCCTGTAGTACTCTATGGTATCCACTCTTGTTATCTTTCTTATGGGTGTGTTTAATCTATGCTTACTGTTTATTACTGCTAAAAGGAGAATGCATGCAAAAGAAAGGGAAAAGAGTGTACGGAAAATAAAATTGTGCTCGCTTGGGCCCTACCCCAATGCCTACGTATCCGTTCTGAGGAATCAGAGCTACCGTAGTTCGGCTCATATGTTTTTGCTTGTTTGTGTTTTTTTTAATGGACGAAGTTAATTCCGCCTTCTGCCGCATCTCGACCTTTGGAGACTTATGTGTTGGCACAGAAGTAAATTAATCATGTCCTTACCTGAAAAGGGTTTTAAATAAAAGTGCTCGGGCGCACAAATGGTTTGAGTTGGTTTGTATTTTTGTTGTAGATAATGACTAGTCGACCTCAAGAGAGAGATAGTAGTCGCTTTTCTACTTAGCTATGAAATGGGTCTTTGAGAATTGAACCGCACCTAGACTTGAGATGGAGAACAATAAGATCGAGAAGAGACCCGCTTATCATTTCTCGTACTAAGCAAAAGCGTGTTTCTCATCAGTAGTTTAAAAGTGTTTTGAATTTTGAAAAGAAAAAGAAGTTTTTTGTTTTAAATGCGTATGCGAAAGGAGAAAGAAAAGTCAAACGGGGACTAGCCTACTTCTAAACCTAATGTTATCGTGCATTAGTAGCCATAAGATTCGGGTTAAAGGGGGAATTTCTACCTAATGTTAGCATGCATGTGGATTGCGATAAAGTACGAAAATGAAGAATAAAATAGAGTTGTGACGATACCGAATGGAGGAGGTCCGTTGCCTTTTTGAAATTGTGCAAGCGGTAAGAAAATTCTACCAAAGTTTCTCCGCATGAGTGATCAAAAAAATTAATCTCCAAGCATCCCACATTGCAAGAGTTACATCGATGTTATCGCAAAAATCTTGACTAAAAATGGCAATAAAAATGATTACCAAATATGAAAAATAAAATAGCAAAAAAACTCTAATTGAAATCATGAAGAGAAATCGTAAAATATTCTAATAATAATTTTTTATTTATCATTTTATCATGTAAAAAGAGAAAATTAATAATGAGAAAACTAGCCAAAACAAATTAAAGGAAAATAGAAAAAAGAATTAAAATTAAACATATGGGGGTGTATGCTGGAATTCGGGTGGTAAGCTCAGTAGTTCAGGACTTTGGTACTAGGCCCAATCCATGAAGTTCTCCCTTTTTTTGCTAAGTCATCTCCCTGTTACAAAAAACGAGTTTCTAGGCTTATGAGAGGGTACAGGTAGCAAGCCCAACGAATTCAGTCCACTAGCCTTAGCCTTTGTTCAACTTATTGGAAAAAAACAAGTAATAGTAAAAATGAAAATGAAAAATTGAAACAGAAAATTGAAAAAGGGATTTGGGTTGTAAGAGAAAATCTGTCTCTTCATCTCCCTCACGAAGCGCGGCGACTTCCTCTTCGAGGGCTCAACGTTTGTGATGTCGCCGCCATATTATTCCTTCATTGAAGAGCTCCGCCGGTGGGATACGAGTTCCGAGCGTCCCTCGTGACTCCTCACAGTGAATAATATCCAAGAAATCCGGCTGATCTTAATGATAAATCTAGGTAAATTGCTTCCCTCTTGAATCACTAATTGGAACTCTTCTTCCTCGCTTTTCCTTCCGAACAATATTCTTCCTTTCTTCTAAGTTTCTGAGCGTGTTTTGCTTTGTGATGCTGGAGATGAAGATACGAAAGTAATATTGTTGGTGAAGTTGTAAAGCCAAGCGATTCGTGGATCTTGTTGTAGCAGATGCAAGCAAGTCGATGTTGTACGGAGATGATGGAAGATATGAGGTCGCAAGTTGATGATGTGCGATGAAATTGAAGGTTCATTGTGAAGATTGAAGTTGCGAATTGTTGATGAATATTTGATTGTTGGAAGTTGCAGATTAGTGTAGATGCAATTAAGAGTTCCTCCAAGGTTGATGCTAATACGAAGAATAGATGAAGATTAGAGAGAGTGAAGCATATGAAGATTGTTGAAGCTTTCAAAGATGGTGAATGAATAGATTTCTTTTTTCAGATTTTCTGTTTTGGTGATTCTTCTCAAGTGTGTCAAGAATGAACGTGATGGTGATGTAGCTTTTTGCAAACTGATTCAGAGAATTGAAGCAATGAAAAATGGAGTTGCAGAGAGAAGAATGGGAGTTTTCTTGTGATTCTGCAGAATATTCCCCGATGGATCAAGGTGAGCAATTCTATTTTATACCTATGTTAGTCTGTTAGAGCTGAATTAATCCTGAACCACTGGATTTCTATTTCTGTTAGCCAATTGAAGGGTACAAATTAGGCGGTTAGAGTTTGTTGGATTCCGTTATAAAACAATTAGGAGGCAGTTAAATCTTGTTTCTGTTATGGCAGTTAGAAGGTGGTTAAGTTGAGCTGGAGGTTCTATTAGTTAGTAATGAGTTAGTTTCTGTTATGATAGTTGGATGCGGTTAGAGGTTTGAAATCTGAACAATTTTGTTATGCTTGGTTTAACTGTTAGGAGTTTCTGTTACATGTTTGGTTAAAGAATTCCAGTTAGAGGTTGGTTGGACTGTTAGTTGGTTAGGGAATTTGTTAGCTGTTATGACAGTTTGTTAGGAAAGTGGGTTGTTTTGGAATCTGAATGAAACTGTTAAAGGTTTTTTGGAATCTAAATGAAACTTGTTAAAGGATTATTTTGGAATCTGAATGAGATTGAAAAACATTTGCTTTTCTTTGCGAAACTCATGGCTGAACTTGTATTTTAATTGATGCATGGCCAATCGTTTTTTTGAATTCTGAACCGACTTCTATTGCTTTGTGAAATTGCAGGATTGGGAAAACCTGAGATGGATTCAAGCGATACATGAAGCTTTGGGCATAGCTTGAAGATATGGTGGCTTGGTCATGGGAAGCAAGCATGAAGTTGTATGGGCTAAGACATATGAGCCGAACTACGGTAGCTCTGATTCCTCAAAACGGATACGTAGGCATTGGGGTAGGGCCTAAGCGAGCATAATTTTATTTTCCCTACACTTTTTTCCATTTCTTTTGCATGCATTCTCCTTTTAGCAGTAATAAACAGTAAGCATAGATTAAACACACCCATAAGATAGATAACAAGAGTGGATACCGTAGAGTACTACGGGTGTGCGGGGTGCTAATACCTTCCCCTCACGTAACAGACTCCCTTACCCGATCTCTTGGTCGCAAGACCGTGACTTCTCCCTTCTCAGGTTTTCTCGATGTTTACCTTTCCCTACATGTGGGATAAAAGACGTTCGATGGCGACTTCATTGTTTTGATAATTTTCAGCCGGTTGTTTCAGGAGAGACTCTGCTTGAGAATAACTCTGCGGGGGAATAACTCTGTTGGAGGATGAACTTCAATAGCTGAA
Organism: Vicia faba; assembly: GCA_948472305.1. Taxonomy (NCBI): domain Eukaryota; kingdom Viridiplantae; phylum Streptophyta; class Magnoliopsida; order Fabales; family Fabaceae; genus Vicia; species Vicia faba. The sequence continues at coordinate 35,764,891 of OX451738.1, forward strand.
GGGATAAACTCTGTCGAGGATTGAGATTCTGTAATCATAGAAATAAACTATGTTTGGGAGAAAACTTTATGACCCGCTTGCGATAATGAAATTTGGCTGGGGAATATATATGTCAGTTTTCTGAAGGGACCCGACTGGGGAGAGTAAATCCCGTTTGGGGAAGCCGATGTCAAAGCTTTAGTTGCCTCTACTCTGTGGGGAGTGTGATGTCACGGGGATGCATGTTGAGGATACGACAATGACTTTGCATCAGGACTTTTCAGCCCATGTACCTGCTGGAGAAAGTACCCGCGGAGGCTTTGTGGATAGCTTGAGTGTTATCCCAACTCATGAGGTGTTTGGTAACTATCGATCAGAATGATAAGTCTCCTACTGATAGGCAAGTGACAAGATGACGGGATATAGTCGTACACTTTAATCCCTAACTTTTGCCTGGACTATCTTTTCAGATTTTCAGTCCACCAGGATACCCTTTTTTGCTCAAGCCGCCTTTTCAGGTTTTCAACTTGCCGGGTGTACAAATTTTTTTGTCTTTATCCCTAATTTTTGCCTAGGCCAGTCAACCTAGTGGGTCTTTAATTATGTGTAGTATCTTCCGACCATGTCCACGTTCTCAGGATGTAGGGAGTTGTCACCGTCCATAGTGTTTTCTTGTAGTACTGTCCAAAATGTTTTCTTGATGACACATGATTTGTTGCTGGAATGCGTGTGTAATTCCCCAAGTGATTCAGATGGAGATCTGCCCCTGGCTACTTGGCATCTTTGAAAGATTCCTTGAATCTTGACTTGACTTCCCCAGATCAGCTGGACATCATGCTATGCCCCTTGATTATGAAAGGCCTACCAATGGAATGTCTTTCCGTCTGAGGTGATTCTGTTCATTGAGAAGATCTTTGTTCACTGAATATCTGTCGTGTGAATTTCTCTGTTGTTGAACAAATAGTCATATGCAAACAATGGTATTTTAAGAATGCAAAGCTTATGTCTGTCTTGAAGTTTGAAAATTCATTTTTGAGTAAACAAATTTTTAAAAGTGTGATATCAACTCGGGATTTATAGTGAACCCTACAGGAGTCAGGATACCTTTTGTAATAATATGCTTTCAAACCAACCCATGCTTCAGCTAGGACTTTTAAGGGTTATAACGTGGTCTGGTTCACGGTTTAAGAAACAAAGGATAAAGGCTCAAAATTTATTTGTACCCACCCATTCTTCGTGATGACCTTCAGTCCTATGCTCAGCTAATTGTGCATTTAGAATCCCAGTTGAGTCCTGGAGTACTGTCCTTGATGTTCCGGTGATGGTTTGGATACTGGAAGTTTGTTTTGGATAGACATTCATTTTTTTAATCTTATTTCTGTAGAGGATTTGTAGTACCTCTTTTTTTTGTTATCCCTTTTTTTGCCTGAACTGTTTCTTTTTGTGATTACACTCAGCGGGATGCCTCCATTTTTTTCTTAAGACTCCTTCATAGGTTTTGACTTAACGGGCTTTTATTTTGAGAGATAATGACTGTCTGTCTTGACGATTATGCGGAACCATCACTGCCTTTTGATTTGGAAGGACGTCTTTGATGCCATTCATTGTGTGCGAAGCGGAAGATTGCGACTGAATGTGCCTATGAATTAACTGAGAAAGCTACCCTACCCCAGGTTATGATTAAGGGTTTTTATTTGTGTGAAAGAAAAACTCCTACTTCTTTGGCTCCAAGGGGTTGACTAGGGATTATCTTCCTTATAACTCCATTGTTTAGGATTTGAAACAACACCTGTACATCGTCAGCAGGGTCTGTTCAAAAGCATACTGTAGAGATTGTGGTATCGTTTTCGTCATCCTCCCTATAAGGCTTAGAGTTTTTAGTCGAGAGTTGAATATCACGAAAAGGAAGTATAAAGCAGTTTAAGCATAATGAAAACAAATTAATTCAAGACAAACATGTGTAATGCATTAATGAAATAATAAAGTTTGACATGACAATAATTGTTCGAATAAGAAAAGAAAATACAACTTGAGAATTCAAATGAACAAAAATGCTTTCAATCCTAGCCATGTTTTGGCAAGGGAGCAGTGATCACATTGGGAGTCTCAAGAGGGTCGAATTTAATCTCCTTGGCGTCAATGATATTCTGAATCTTGTATTTCAGCGCCCAACAATCGTTAGTATCGTGGCCCGGGCTGTCAGAATGATAAGTACACCTTGCATCCATATTATAGTTAGGAGAGGAAGTCTTAGGGTTCGGATGAGCGTTTATCACCGTAATCAGATTCATCTTCAACATGTGTTGCAATGCTTGTGACAATGGCATGTTGATTTGGGTGAACTGACTTTGAGGTCTTTTCGCCCTTGGTTGATTGTTTTGTTGTTGTGGTTGTTGTGCGTGTGCCGAATTAGAGATCAGCATTGTCCCCACAGATTGGTGGTAGTCTGCCTTGCTATGCCCCTTCTGGCCGTGCACAACATTGGCTTTCCTCTTGTCACCAAATGACTTATTCACTATACTCGAAGAGGTATTTTTATGGATCTTGCCACTCTGGATCCCAGCTTCTACTCTTTCTCCAATCAATATCAGCTCGGTGAAAGTAGCTGAGGAGCTACCAATCAAGTGATTGAAGAAAAGACCAGACAACGTACCAAGGAACATATCCACCAACTCCCTATCAGACTAAGGGGGTTGGACTCTCCCTGCCAGATCTCTCCATTTATGTGCATAGTCCTTGAGACCTTCGCTTGCGCCCATGGACATACTCTGGAGTTAAGTATGGGTAGGGGCAAGGTCAGCGCTACATTGATACTGCTTGTAAAAAGCAGCAGCCAGATCTTCCCAGTTGCGGACATTGGTTCTCTCTAGTTGATAGAACCATTCAAGCTGAGTCCCAGACAGACTGTCCTGAAATAAATGGACCCACAAGTTCCTATCAGTGGTGTGAGGTTGAATCTTCCTCACATAGGAACAAAGATGAATCTTGGGACAAGACACCCCATCATACTTCACAAATATCGGAGCCTTGAACTTCTGTGGGATGACTACCCCATATATCAAACCCAGCTCTTCGAAATCCAGCCCTGGTATTCTTTGGATTTCCATCATGCTCAGATGATCCTCTAACTGTTTGTACTTATCCTTAGTCGGGGGGATATTGTTCGTCATTGTAGTCAGATTCATCCTCAGAAACTCTTGGACTAGGGTCTTCTTCCCTTGTTTCACCCTCTTGGTTCTCCCCTTCTTTGGATGAAAAGGTCAGATCAACCGTTTACTTCAACGGTTCCCTAAATCTTCTGCCCAGATTCAGGACACTGACAGTCTTCTTCTTCTTCTTTTTCTCTTTCAGAATAAGGGCCTTCAGATCTTCATGCCCCTTAGCTAAGGTTACGAACATTTGCTGAAATTGGGCATTTTTGTGCCTGTAGATCCTTGATGCTTTGTTCAAAAGACATTACTGCTGAAATAAACAGCGAAGAAGATGAGAAACCTATTATGGTACCTGTTTATGCAATGTCATGAATGATATGCGTATGCAATGGTTTCAAGGATTCTTAAAGGCTCAAATTTGTTTAACCAAAAGGAACACACGTTAACTATATTAATAAGTTTGAATTGTTACAAAGGGTGCCTTTTAGGCTTACAATTAAACAAAACAAAACTTAAAACCAAAAGAAAATTAGGTCTCCCATGGGCGCGTTCTCTTTGGTGCAATGTAGGCGTTTATATTCCTTTCTTCATGAAGTAGCCTAGTGAGTTCCAGGACCTTCTTCTCGCTGGCATATAATTGAGTTTCAAACGTATCCCGCTCCTCTTTAAGTTGAACCCAGGATTTTTGTAACTCCTCATGATCAGTTGGCATGTCAGGATGAAGAACAAGAGAAAGAGTGTCTCCTTCAGCAACTGGTTCCATAATCATAGGTAGGATGGTGAGGTAAGGCATCATAATACTTTGGGCATGGGCTCATACCCATCTGAGATAAGGCTCAAGAGGGATGGAATTCTTATGCCCCAGTGTCTTGCTATCAACTCTATGTATCATTCCCCAAGCTCGCATGAACCTTTTACGGTAACCTTGGGCATCATTCTTGTAGTCGAAGGCGATTCCTTAGATAAGTGTATCATGAGGACCATCCCTTCTCGCATAACCAAACTGTCGTAGTTCCAAACAAGGGTTATAAGTTATTCCTCCCCTAATGCCTAAGAGAGGGACATTAGGGAATTCACCACAACGAACGATGATGGTAACATCTTCCGAGGACCGTGAACACCAATGAATTTCGGAATGCGTAAGGGGCATCAGCCTATGATACCATTTCATACCCTGCTCATTCTTCAAGATAGACCTGGGTAGGTGCGAAATAAACCACTTATCCAATAGAGGGGTGCAACACAGTAGGGTCCCCCTTCTCTTAAGAGTGCGAGCATGCAGAGAGTGTAGAATATCCCCAAGTAATGTAGGCACCCAATTATGAAACAGAAAAACCTTAATCGTATTCACATCTATGATTTGGTCCGCATTAGGGAATAGTACCATCCCGTAGATGAGGAGTGGCAATACCTCTTAAAAAGCTTTTAAATCCAGGGTATCCCAAAAATAGTGAGCCTTTTCTAATAGAAATTTAACCGGGATTCCTTGGACACTTCCCCTAGTTTCCCAATTTGTCACTACATCAGACCGTTGTAAGGATAGAGCTTGAGCAATCTCTTCAGGATTTGGATGTTCTTCCGTACCATTGAAAGGTAACTGATCAAGAATAGGTACCCCTAACAACCGAGAAAATTCCTCCACAGTAGGCACTAGCTGGTAATCCGGGAAGGTGAAGTAGTGGTGCAAAGGATCAAAGAACTGAAATAGCACTTTTAACAATTCTTCATCAGGTTTTAAAGTGACCAAGTTGAGCAATCGACCATGTTTTTCAGTGAAGGGAGAGCCTTTAGGAATCCTTAATGCCAAGTCCTTTAGTTGGGGAGGCACTTTCACAAGGTTAATCTGGATAGTGTTCCTACGGGCGGATGCCATGTCCTATAAAACAAAGCAAAGTTGAGCCCTAGAAAATCCTTGAAATGGTTAGTATGATATGACATGCTTATGATGTCATTATTATGCTAAAAAAATCACATGTATAGCAAGCAACAAACAAGTCACACCAAGTCCTTAGGTTTAAGGTCTGCATGAGTTTTAAGGTCATACCCTCTTGAAGCTGGATTGCTTCAGCATTTCCTATAAATAGTAACCGGGTTCTAAGGGATCTCAATATCATTAATCTTTCCCCCAAGCTTCATTCAATAGGCGATTGACTCACAACCAAACAAAACTCAGGAGTCAAACCTCAACGACTGTAGCATCGAGTATCTGTCAACCTTGGGAATACACCAAAGTCAACACTCTCGCTACGTCCTACTGGCCAAGTTGTGAAATTAAATATTCTAAGGTCAATTGATGATTTATGACACCACGCAGCGGCCTTGTATTCTCCTTGATTGACTCAAGGGCTACCGATACCAACCAAAGTGTCACATCAACGTACCTATTGCTTCAACTGTATCGGTATACCCCGCAAGTTCCCTCACAGTTTATTGCTACTTAGCTAAAAGGAATTCCCCCAATCCGGGTTTAGGATTCAAATAACCCAAACAGATACCCTTAAAAGTAAATCAGACAAGACAAACCAAAAAAGCAATTAAGAATGGCCTAAATCCTAAGGTGTATCCCACTTTAAAATTTGTCTCCCCAGCAGAGTCGTCAGTTCTGTGATACAGTGGCAGAACCGACTGTTAATACTGGTTTGCATTTTGTATTTGCAAATGTCGCGGTAAGCAAGAGTCGCCACCGACTTTTATTTTATCGAACAAAGGAGAAGGAAAAAGAACAGGAAAAAACCTTTTTTGAGAGTTTCTAAGTACAGGGGGTAGATTATAGAAAGGGAAGGTATTAGCACCCTTTCTATCCGTGGTTTTTTACGGGCTCTTAGGTACTTGCTCATTTTAAAATTGCTTGTGTGTGTTTTGCAAAAAGTATTGTTTAACTTCGTGATAACTCTTGTATTTTTCCTCAAGAGCGTGACGAAGTGGTTTCTGAAAACTGTTTTGAAAGTGTTTGTGAAAAAGTTTGTTTTGAGCAAGTACTTAAGATTTTCTACCTACTCGAAAAAGACTGTTAGTTCTCGTTTCCTTTAGACAATGCTACCCTACTATTAAGGAGTAGGTAGCCCCATCGTTGGAGTTTTAAGGGACATTCGAAGGGACAAAATGGTCACTGAAGGCAACATGTAAGGATACCTTAGCATTTCGAAGGGACTATCATCATAAGATCATTTCTCGTAGGCAACTCGAGGGACAATAAGGGACTATGATCTTTATGACGACTTTGAATAACGGGTCTTTGCTAATATATCCCTACGTTCGAGGGTCATGACCATTATTTCCGAGGCAACGAAGTGAGGCAAACCCTAGGAGTGAGCATGTGCATGTGTGCTTTTTCAGTTACTTATCTTTGCACAATTAGGGTTATCTACCTTTTAATCGTTGATTTATCTTTCACATACAACCCTAATATCCATGCATCTAGGCAGTTTTATAGTTGCGGAAATTAAAAGGTGCGAGAAATTAAAGTCCTAACATTACAAGGCTTTTGGGCAGATACATAAATATTTGACTGAAAATAAAGATGCGGAAATTACAACCCTAATTAATCTATTACAAACCTCGAAACAGTTATAATAATTTGAATTAAAAATAAGTAAATGCGCGAGACGAATTAAATACGGGAATAAATTAGAAGCCTAAAAATCTAATTAATTAAAAAAAATATTTTTGTATTTTTTAATGAGAAAATAATTTAATTGCAAATTAGACCTAATTTCTAGTTAATTTTAATTAATAAAAAAATAACCAAGTTAATCTAATTAAACTAATTTATTTTTATTAATAATTAGTTTTAATTAAAAAAACTAATTCCATATTTTTTGTGATTTTTTTATTTAATAAAAAAAATGATTTTTGTTGTTTTGTAAAAAGAAATAATTAACAAATAATTAAAAGACAAAAGAAATAAAGAAAAGAAATGATTTTGGGCCTGGGGTGTTGTTAATGATCAGGGGGGTGAGGAGTTGAATTTGTTAGGCCCATGTTGTTGGCCCAGATCTTGCGTGAGATACAGTGGAGTGGCTTCTTGGAGGTCCATCATGCACACTTGGAGCTGGAGCGTTTGATCTAGCGTTGAAGAGATCTAATGGTGATGATAGGCCAGTGCAGGGTGCACGCGCTTAATCCTGGGGCACTGAATCTACAAGTAGAAATTAGAAAAATAATATGCAGGAGGCAAGTATCGAACTCCTGACCTCCCACACATGCAATGCTTTAACACCCTTCACTCCTGCCATCTGAGCCAATTATCAATTTGTTTATACAAATAAGCATAATAAATATATATGAAACAAGTGGATTATGATGATGTGTCAAAGCGCGCGCTGAGATGGGCCCCTGGATATTTAAAACAACCAATCACATAATGCTAACATGCCACACCAGCCTACGCCCGAGTCAACTGGCCGGAGGGATGCCGGAGTCAAACTCCGGTCGTCTTCTCCAGGATGTCAAAAACATGAAACCTGTGAAATCAAAAGATCAAGGCCCATAATCAAGGCTACCCCCCTAAATCAACCCTCCTAAATCTGTTTCTGGGATTTGTTTATCCTGAAACCGCCTATATTCTGAAGTATGGTGAAGAACACAGATCGTGCCCTAGAAATGGCGCGATCTTATTATGGCCCCTTTTCTCAAGTATTTCACGTTGGACCTGTCTTATAGACTACCCTGAACACAAATCAAACATTGAAGGAAGTTAATTCATCATAAAAATCAAAATATGAATTCAAGAAAAATACCAACAATGAGTGTTTCAGTTTGGTGCTTCTAGGTGTGAAATTGCTTGAATAAAGACTGGTACACGCTCCTTGGAGCTTCTGGGCATGGATGGGAGGCTTAGGTTGGACTGAAAGAGGCTGGAGCCTGTTCTTTGGATTTTCACGATTTTAAATGATTTTTGCAATTTTGGTATGAGCGCCTAGGGTTGTGTATATGCCCCCTTGTGCTTCTGAATAGCCATGCCTATATAGTGAATCATATTAGGTTAACAAAATTGGAAGAAATCTTTGCTTTCATTGAAAAAATAATTTCTTTCAATAATATGATTTTTTTTGTATATTTGTACCAAATCAAATCTTCCTGTTTCTCCATGATATTTCCCTTGATATGCCAGCAATGTGTGTCCCTTATTTAATGAGAAAAGATTCCAAATCCAAATCTTTTATTATCTCTACTATTTATTTATTTAATTTTGCATTTTAATGGATAAAATATCAAAATAAATAATATAAATAATATAATGATGCATGGGTCAGCTTAGAGGTCGTGGACCAGGCTAGGAGTGTGTAGCAAGCATAAAAAGTTAGGCCTATTTGAGGAAAAATGTAGTTTTGAGCATTATTGACTTTGGGCAAATTTCCAAAAATAGCCAACTTTGACAATGCATATCTCCCTCAATTTTGACCCTAAGAGGGGGTTCTTGGACTTTCTTTAGAAATCTTGGGATGTCCCCTAAACAACCCTTTTGTTTTCATCTCAATTGGGTCTTCCATATTCATGTAAGAAGCTTTGACCCCAAAGGTGTTTTTGTTGACCTTTTGAAATGACCTATAATGTCTGAATTCATATCTTTTCATGATTGCATTTTTTGAACTTAAGGGTTGAGGATGAGTTGTAGGGAATTGAATCCTCTTCAAAATGAGCCTTGGATGGGAAATTTCTAATAAAGTATGAGAAAGTTATGCCTGGTCAAAGTTTGGTTGACTTTCCTATAGAAACCCTAATTTAGCAACTTTTGAGTTTTGATGAATTTGGGGCATTCCTTGAGGAATCACGATCAACCCTTGATCAAATGATGGATGTTACTTCAATATGTTGATGTTGACCAAAAATCTTGAAGTTTGACTGTATGAGGGTCATAGTTGACTTTTGACCTAGCACAATTGATTTTCAGGCATTTGAGCAGTTGACTAAGCAAACTCCTTATGCAAGGCATGAAACTTGACATGGATGATCTTGAGAACATATTAAGACCATGGAAAAGATTTGAGACCTTTGGAGTTCACCCATCTTGATGAAAATGGAAACCCTAGTTTGAGGTTCATTGTCTTAGGAGAGCATTTGTCTGATCAATCCTTAGGCATCCTTGAGCAAGTTGAGGATTTCAATGAGCATATGTTGAGTAAAATGAGAGGGAAAATTTCGGGGTACAACAAATATTTTTGTTAAAAACCCAATTTAAACCCCTCTTTTCTTGTGTTTTTCATACCTTCAATTGGTATCCGAGCCCCAGTTCTGAGAAGATGAAAAAGTTTGAATTTTTATCAACACTTAAGAGTGTCCAGTATCAATCTAGTGTGTGTGAAAAACCAATGGCTACATCCACTTCCACTGTTGATAATAGGGATAATGATAGAGATCACTATAGTTCAAAACCTCCTATGTTTGATGAGGAGAAATTTGACTATTAGAAGGATAGAATATAAAGTTACTTTCTAGCATATGACTTGGATCTATGAGACCTGGTAGTTGATGGCAACACTCACCATTTAGATGATAAAGGTCATAAGATTTTAAGAAGTGCAATGACTGAAGCACAAAAGAAATTATGCAGAAATCACTACAAAGCAAGAAACATTCTTCTAAGTTCTATCTCATATAATGAATATGAGAAAATCACAGATATAGAGACTGCAACGTCTATTTTTTATTCTCTTCATATGACACATGAAGGCAACGCACAAGTAAAAGAAGCAAAGGCTATAGCCTTAATTCAAAAGTATGAATCCTTCAATATGGAAGACGATGAATATGTCGAAACAATGTTTTCGACATCGGACTCTTGTGGCAAGACTTAAGGTTCTGAACAAAGTTTACTCCATCGCATATCACATTAAAAAGATTATCAAAAGTCTTCCAGTTAAATGGAGACCAGTGGTAACTGCCTTAAAATTGGCAAAGGATCTGAGCAACACCTATCTTGAGGAGATAATTAGCTCTTTAAGAAGCCATGAAATAGAGCTGGAACAAGATGAACCTTAGAAGAGGTTAAAATTAAGTTATTCTAAGGTCTAATTCTGGGAAAACCAAGCCTTACCAAGATAAGGAAGAATCAAAAGAATCTGAAGAAGATTCAGATGATGATGAACTCTCCTTAATATCCAGAAGAATAAGTCAAATTTAGAAGCACGGACAAAGCAAGTTCAGAGGTCAAAGAATGAAGTATCGAAGAGGTGAATCCACTTCTGGTCAGAGAAATTCTTCCGGAAAAGAAGTCACTTGTTTTGAATGCAATGAACCTGGACATTACAAAAATGATTGTCCAAAGCTTAAGAAAGACAAAAAGGCTAAAAATGCTTACAAAGCTAAGAAGGGTCTCATGGTAACATGGGATGATTCAGAATCAAAAGATGAAGATTCTGATGAAGAACGGGAAAACATGGCATTCATGGCCAGGACCAGTAGGGGAGAAACAACATCAAAAGAAGAACTGATAATTAATTATGAGTCAGACTCTGATGACGACAAAGAAGTACTTTCTTCTTTATCTCATTTTGAACTTGAAATTGGTGTAACTGAATTAACGAAAAGGTATCAATCTTTTATAAGTAAACACAAAATCTTGAAAAATATTGTTGTGGCTACTTTAGAGAACATGACTATAGATGAGCAAAGTATTTCTGCTTTAAATGAAAAACTATTTGTTTTAAAAAAAATCAAACATTGCTCTGAAAAGTGAAGTGTCTAGATTAGAAGAAGAGATTCTCTCTAACACATCTGTTACTGACGAAGTAATCAGATATGATAGAGCTTCTCAACACTTCCTCACTAAAAGCCACATAGAAGCAAAATGGCTTCAATGATCTATGGTGTTATTATAAATGGAAGCAAAGGCTTAGGGTATTCAGGACCATCAAAGAAAATTGATGAGACTCTGAATGTTTAACCAAAACCTCTTTCTGAACATTTTGTGCCTGCTGGCATAGATTTGAAATATCTAGAACAAGAAAGTTCTGATACTTCTGTTGCACGAAAATCCAAAGGGGTCAGAACCTCTAGAACTTCTAACAAAAGAGGACCCATAAAATGGGTACCTAAGGATCAGATAATCTACATTGTAGATATCCTTAATGGCACCATTGAAACACCAGTCATGGTACCTGGACAGTAGATGCTCGCGACATATCATGGGAAAAAGGCATATGTTCCAAGATTTGGAACTTAAGTATGGAGGCGTCGTTGGCTTCGGAGGAAATCAGACGGGAAAGATCACCGATTCTGGAACGATTTGTAATGGTAAATTTCATTCTATTAACAATGTTCTTTTGGTTGAGGGTCTGATGCATAACTTATTGTCAACCACTCAACTTAGTGACAATGGTTATGACGTCATCTTTAATCAAACGTCCTGTAAAGTTGTTAGTCAGAAGGATGGCTCAATTATGTTTAATGGCAAGAGGAATAACAATATTTACAAAATAATAATATCAGATTTGAAAAATCAAAATGTAAAACGTCTTCTGACTGTTCAAGAAGAGCAGTGGGTCTAGCATCGACGTTTGGGTCATGTTAGCTTGAGAAAATTTTCTCAACTAAATAAACTTGGATTAGTCAGAGGCTTGCCCAATCTGAAGTATACTTCAGATGCCCTTTGTGAAGCTTGTCAGAAAGGTAAATTTTCAAAAACCTCTTTCAAAGCTAAAAAGATTGTTTCTACTTCTAAGCCATTATAACTTCTTAATATTGACTTATTTGGACCAGTGAAAACTGCTTCTATCAATGGTAAGAAATATGGACTTGTCATCGTTGATGATTACAGCAGGTGGACATGGGTAAAATTATTGAAACACAAGGACGATTCATACTGTGTATTTGCTTCCTTCTGTTCCCAAGTGTAAAATGAAAAAGGATGCAGAATTGTTAGAGTTCGAAGTTATCATGGTGGATAATTTGAAAATAAAGATTTTGAAAAACTTTTTGATTCAAATGGCATAGTACATGATTTTTCTTGGCCTAGAACTCCACAACAAAATGGGGTTGTATAAAGGAAAAATATAACTTTGCAAGAAATGGCTCGCATCATGATCCAAGAAACTCAAATGGCTAAGCATTTTTGGGCAGAAGCAGTAAATACAACATGCTATATTCAAAATAGAATCTCCATAAGACCAATTTTGTGTAAGACTCCTTATGAATTATGGAAGAATATAAATCTCAACATTTCCTACTTCCATACATTAGGATGTATTTGTTATATGTTAAACACTAAAGAGAATATGGGTAAGTTTAATTTTAAAGCATATAAGTGTCTTCTATTAGGATACTCTAAATGCTCTAAAGGCTCCAGAATCTATAACACGGAATCACAAATTGTGGAGGAATCAATTCATGTAAGATTTGATGATAAGCTTGGCCATGAAAAGTCAAAGTTGTGGATGTGACGATAACATTCACTGAACCAAAGGAGAAGTTTCAAGAAGATAAAGAATCAGAAGCTCCTCCTTCTGATGATGTTGATAGTCCTTCTAATCTAACTTAACCAAAGAAGAATGAAATCACATCCTCTCATTCTGAAGATCTTATTCTTGGAAGTAAAGATGCTCCAGTCTGAACAAGATAGACTCTCAAACCTTCTGATGAAGTGCTTCTGGGTTTAGTCTCCTTAATAGAACCTACATCAATTGAGGAAGCCCTTCTGGATAAGGATTGGATTCTGGATATGGAGGAAGAACTGAACCAATTCTCAAAGAATAGCATATGGTATCTTGTTCAGAAACCTAAAGGTGTCCATGTCATTGGAACCAGATGAGTGTTAAGAAACAAGCTCAATGAGAAGGGATAAGTGGTCAGAAAAAAAAGCTCGACAAGTTGCACAAGGTTATAGTCAACAAGAAGGTATAGAATATACAAAAATCTTTGCACCAGTTGCCAGGATAGAAGCTATTTGGTTATTAGTTTCCTTTTTTGTAAATCATAACATCATTCTTTATCAGATGGATGTTAAGAGTGCATTTCTAAATGGTTACATTTCAGAAGAAGTGTATGTTAAACAACCTTCTAGCTTTGAAAACTATGAAAAATTAGATTGTGTTTTTAACTAAATAAATCTCTTTATGGCTTGAAACAAGCTCCCAAAGCTTGGCATGATAGATTGAGCAATTTTCTGCTAGAAAATAAGTTTACCAGAGGAAAGGTTGACACTACACTCTTCTACAAAACATTTAAAAATGATATTCTAATTGTTCAAATTTATGTCGACGATATTATTTATTGTTCTTCTAATCCATCTCTCTAAGAGAATTTCTCTAAGCTAATCCAGGCTGAGTTCGAAATGAGCATGATGGGGGAACTAAAGTTCTTTTTGGGAATCCAGATTGATCAAAAACCATAGGCTACTTACATACATAAAAGTAAGTACACCGAAGAACTTTTGAAGAAATTCAACATGATAGACTGCATTGTAGCAAAGACTCCAATGCATCCTACATGTATCTTGGAAAAAGAAGAGATACGTGGAAAGGTTTGTCAGAAGCTCTATCGTGGTATGATATGCTCTCTTATGTATCTAACTGCATCTAGACCTGATATTTTATTCAGTGTACATCTTTGTGCTAAATTCTAATCTGATCCTAGGGAATCCCACTTAACTGATATTAAAAGGATTCTAAGGTATCTAAAAGGAACCCCTAACCTTGGCTTGATGTATGAGAAAACATCATAGTATTCTCTTTCTGGCTTCTGTGATGCAGACTATGCTGGAGATGGACTAGAGAGAAAAAGCACTTCTGGAAATTGTCAGTTTCTAGGAAAGAATATAATCTCATTATCAAGCAAGAGGTAATCAACAATTTCTCTTTCAACAGCAGAAGCACAGTACATATCAGCAGCACTATGCAACACTCAGATGCTATGGATGAAAAGTCAGTTGGAAGATTACCAGATATATGAAAGTAACATCATTATCTTCTGTAATAACACTACAACCATTTTCTTAAGTAAAAATCCTATTCTACACTCTAGGGCTATATGGATATGTGTTGTTTGAACTGTTTGAGTTAGCAGGTATAATTGAAACTATTCAATGAAATATGTTCATCGGAGGCAATTCTCTATTTGATGAGAGTTATGTGTTTGAAGTTTAGATAGCTTTCCCTGTCTTTATTCACCGTGTTGTAATTTCTTTTGACATATCAATGAAACTTCTTATCTTCTCTTGATTGTTTCTTCTGTTTTTTTTTTATGTTTTTCACACATAATTACCTTTTTGATTATGACAAAAAGGGGGAATAATTTAAATGAACATAATTTTTATTTTAATAATATAGTTCTGGAAAATATTCTCTGAAAAGAGCTGCTTACATTCTAACCTAGTTAAAATTTTGTTTTTGTTAAAAATGTTTCTTTTTCGTTTCAGGAAATTAGAACTCTGATTAAAAGATAAAGATATGAATGCACTATTCAAAGCTTATGCATAACATGTTGTCTTCGGACTCTGAAGATGTTCTTCATTCATAATTCAAGAAGTGAAACCTGGAATCAGACTCCAAAATTAAGAATCTGGAAAATATCTAAGTCACATTAAAGTCCAAATATTCAATAAAAAAGTTGTGTGAAATCAAGATCTCAATTTGTCTATTAGAATCCAAAGTCAAAGACTTTCAACATGTCGATATCTAATCTATTAGAACCATGGGATTTTTTACTCAAATGGTTCATAGTCAGTATATTCGATCTTTATCAAGTCATTGACTCAGGGGGAGTATCAGAAAAAGGATAAGAATTTCTTACCCTTCTAAATTTCACTGGTTATGATTATATGTACAAAATTGTATCATCAAAATACACAGTTTTGTCATCATCAAAAAGGGGTAGATTGTAACAACAAGATTTGGTTCTGAAATATTATCTCTGAGTTTTAATTATAACAAATGAGTATGATTGTATGAACAATTTTGTTATACTAATGTTTGTTATTTTTGAGTACTTAACAAACAGGTTTGGCTTCTGATGGATGGTGTGTCCAAGACATTAGAAGAGAATTGATTCTGCTTCTATGCTACACAAGTTCTATTGAACAGTAGAAAGACACTCCAGAAGACTCTGAAGTGTAAACTTTGATATTTGTCTGAAGAAACCAGTCAAAAGATCTAAAGAAAGAAGTTGTTACTTATGTCCCGATGCTGAAGACTCACATTTCTAAAGAAAACATGTTCCAAAGGAACAAAGTTAGAAGATCTGAAGACAAAGTTTCTACTAAAGTCCAGATGCTGAAAGCTTATGTTTCTATTTATGAAGTTCTAAAGATAAGGGTTATGAAGACCAAGGGTTGAAGACTCTAAAAGACAGAAGGTATAAAGATTCTAAAGACTTGAAGTTCTAAAGACCTAAGGTTCAAAGAAAAGGTTCTCATAACCAAGTGTTGAAGACTCTAAAGACGTAGTTCTGAAGACTCTGAAGACTTGAAGTTCTGATGACCTGATGTTATGTTCTCGCTTCTAAACTCATGCTCGCAGAAGCCTCTGAAGTGCAGAAGGAAAGAAGATAATGTTAACATGGTACAAATAGTACATGGTACAATCAACATTTCATTCCACTACCATGAAAGGACGGACGCATCACACGATCTTATCCCCTACGTTACTATTCAAGCTGCCAATGATTCTAGAAATTCCAAGAGTATCCCTCAATGAATACATTATGTTAATGGATATATAAAGGCTTGAAGACTATGAAAGAAAGCGGGAAATTACTGATTATTCACACGCAAACATCATTCATTGCTTTCACATTCTTAAGTCACCGTTCATAAAATAATTTACATATTCAACTTTTTAGAAGCAATACTCTTGTAAAAAAACATGTATTCATATTGTTGTTTGATATTCCTTAAGGGACCGGGTAGGTCTGAATATTTAAGAAGTCTAGAGCTTGTGAGTGTTAGAAGTTATTAGTCACTTGCGGGTAACTTATGCATTGTAATAATCAGGTTGATTATTAGTTGATATTCCTTAAGGGACCGGGTAGGTCTGAATCCTTAAGAAGATTAGGGCTTGCGAGTCTAGAGGTTGTTAGTCACTTGCGGGTAGCTTGTGCAAATTGTAATAAGTTTGGTTATAATGGATTAAGTCCTCAATTGAGTGAGGTGAAATCACCTTGGTGGGTGGACTAGACTAGCTTGATAATTTTCAAGTGTACTAGTATAAACATATATTGTTCTTTACTTCTTGTTCTTACTTATTGTTATTATCAAGAGTGAAGGAAAAAGCATTTTAACTTAAAGGGGAATATTTTTAAAGAATAGTTTTGTTTTAAAAACCCAATTCAAACCTCCCATTTCTTGTGTTTTTCACACCTTTAATTTTTGCATACTTCATTCAAGGAATACCATTGATTGCCAAAGGGCATTTGAATATATTAAAGAGTATCTTCTTGAGCCTCCTATCTTGCTTCCTCATGTTGAAGGAAGACCATTGATTATGTATCTGGATGTGTTGGATAACTCCATGGGTTGTATTTTGGGACGGCAACATGAAATAGGAAGAAAATAATATACCATTTATTATTTGAGAAAGAAGTTCACTGACTGTGAATCATGGTATTCTATGCTTGAAAAAACATGTTATGCTTTGTCCTGGGCGGAAAAGAGATTGCGGTAATATATGTTGAATCACACTACTTGGTTTATTTCCAAAATGGATTCGATTAAGTATATTTTTGAAAAGCTTGATCTTACTGGAAGAATTTCCCATTGGTAGATGTTGTTGTCTGAATAAGATATTGAATACCGTACTCAAAAGGCTATTAAAGGCAGTGTGTTGGCTGAGTACGTTGCTCACCAACCAGTTGATGATTACCAGTCTGTTAAATATGATTTCCCTGATGAGGATGTGATGTATTTGAAAGTAAAAAATTATGATGAACCTTTCCCTGATGGTGCCGTGATTATCACTCCTCATGGGTGAGATATCCTTTTTACTGCAAGGTTGATATTTGATTGTACCAATAACATGGCCGAGTATGAAGCTTGTATCATAGGCCTTGAAGAGGCTATATATCTCAGAATCAAAATTATTGATGTATACGGTGATTTAGCTTGGGTAATAAATAAGATCAAAGGAGAATGGGAGACTCGTCACATTGGCTTGATTCCCTACAAAGATTATGCAAGAAGATTATTACCTTAAATAAATTTGAATTCCATCATATTCTCATAGATGAGAATCAGGTGGAAAATGCTTTAGCCATTTTGGCTTCCATGTACCAAATGAATGCTTGGAGTGATGTACCTCAGAATACAACTTGACGTCTTGATAGATAACCTCATGTGTTTTCTACAGAGGGGTGTCTGATGAAAAACCTTGGTATTATGATATCAAACACTTCCTTCAGACTCAAGAATATCCAGTAGGTGCGTTGAATAAAGATAGAAAGACATTGAGAAGGTTGGCAGGTAGCTTTTTCCTCAATGAAGATTTGTTATACAAGAGAAATTATGACATGGTCTTGCTCATATGCATGGATAGACACGAAGCATACATGTTAATGCATGAGATCCATGAAGGTTCCTTTGGTACCCATGCCAATGGACATTCGATGGAAAAGAAGATGCTTAGGGTAGATTACTATTGGCTGACAATGGAATTTGGCTGTTATAAATTTGTGAAGAAGTGCCATAAATATCAGATTTATGCTGACAAGATTCACGTGCCTCCAACGCTTCTCAATGTTATTTCTTCCCCATGGATTTTTTCTATGTGGGGTATTGATATGATTGGAATAATTAAACCCAAGGCTTCGAATGGACATCGTTTCATCTTAGTGGCAATTGACTACTTCACCAAGTGGGTGAAAGCATCTTCTTATGCTAATGTCACCAAGCAGGTGGTAATATGCTTTATCAATAACAATCTTATATGTTAGTATGGTGTGTCAAGTAGGATTATTACTGATAACGGCTCAAATTTGAATAACAAGATGATGACAGAATTTTATGAAGAATTCAAGATTGTCCATCATAATTCGTCTCCTTATAGGCCTAAGATGAATGAGGTTGTTGAAGCTGCTAATAAATACATTAAGGAGATTATCCAGAAGATGGTTGTTACCTATAAGGATTGGCATGTGATGATCCCTTTTGCTTTGCATGGGTATCGTACATCCGTCTGCACTTCAACAGGGGAAACCCTGTTCTCTCTTGTGTATGGTATGGAAGCAGTTCTCCTCGTTGAGGTTGAGATTCTCTCTTTGTGTGTAATAATCGAAACCAAGTTGTCAGAGGTTGAATGGGTCCAAAACAGGTTTGATCAGTTGAATTTAATTGAATAAAAGATAATGGCACCCTTGTGTCATGGTCAGTTATATCAGAAAAGAATGAAGAAAGATTTTTATAAGAAGGTCAAGCCTCGTGAATTCAGAGAAGGCGACCTCGTGCTCAGAAAGATCATGTCTTTTAACGTTGATTCTAGGGGAAAGTGGACTCCCAATTATGAAGGCCCATATGTTGTCAAGAAAGCCTTCTCTGGCGGTGCATTGATTCTTGAAACTATGGATGGTGAGGAGTTCCCGCGTCCCATGATGCTGACACATTCAAGAAATACTTCGCCTAAAGAAATAAAATAACAACTCTCTAAGTTATAAAACAGAAAGGGAAGCTTAGGAAAAAAAGATTGTCTCGGTAGGCTGAAAACCCGAAAGGGCGGTCTAGGCAAAAGTTAGAGACATAAACAGAATAAATTTTCCCGGTAGGTTGAAAACCCGCAAGGGAAACCTAGGCAAAAGTTAGGGATTTCCTGGTAAGTAACTGCGTCAGACAAGACTTGATAATTGAGCAACAATCTTCTCGAATTCTCATCACACTTCAACTGAAGCTTATGCTCAAGAGTTCAAAGTTGTTAGGGAGAATAGTAGTCATTGTGTTTCAATGTATATTTTCCATGTATTTACCATTTTCCAAAACTTTATATTCATCCATGGAGTCACGTCATTTGCAGACTACCATTCTATTTATAAAGTTTGAGCCTTTATCCAATTATTTGTAGTTCTTATTTTATTCTGTTTACAAAAATTTCATTTATTATTGATAGTAATTTTAAAAAAAAGACTTAATAATAAAAACATGTTTTTGAAAAGAATTTGTGAATTACTCTTTACTTCAATTTTGTGATTCAAGTGGGACAAAAGTAGTGGTTCCAAGGATGGACGAACTCCGGAGTTATGAAAAGATTCCCCAAGATGTATTCTCGAGTTACTCTTGATGATATGCACATAGTCCACTTGTGATTGTTTCTTGGATAGTTGGATTTCATACCAATTGATGTATGGTGTGGTGTTGGGTTTGTGATCCCTTTTTTTTTCCTCAGTTAAGTCTTGGTTCAGATTTTCTCCAAGTTGTTATATGATTTTGGGTTTGGGTGGTGTGATACCTTTATCCCATATTCCCCATTCAGGTCTTGATGCAAATTTCTCTAGCTGAGTGTGATTCTTTCCCCAGCTAGGTTGTGATCAAGCAGAGATTGTAAAGTCATGAGGCCTTTGCTCATTTGATGGATTTATTTCTCCCTTTGTGTGTTAAGAATTGATGTAGAATCTCTTACAGAACATTTCTCTCTCCAGTTTTAACATTGTTGTTGTTGTGTTCTCCCTAGGTAGCCATACAAAAGCAATATCATTTTCTAAGAAGTGTTGATACAACTGTCACTTTTTGGGTTTTCTCTCACCAAGTACTGAGTTTAATTTAAAATCCCCACAATTTTGACCTCTTGCTATGATGTTAACTTCTTAACTTCTCGGGGTGAAGTGAAGATGATGCTTTCCTCTAAAGTTGGTATCCCCATGAAGTTTTATAAGTTTTCCTCATAGAAGTTTGCGCAACCATTACTCTTAATATTGAAGAATGTATTTGGTCTCCCCTCGGCGTGTATGGTTTCATATTCCCTAGTGAAGTCAATATGGATTCCCCAGTTGAAGTCTAGACGGTGTGGCATGTCTTCCCTAGCGAAGTCTGTATGATATTCCCCGGTGAAGCCTTGAGGAGGGTGTTATATCCCTACAATTGTATTGGTTTACTGCAATCATATTTTGCTTTGATTATTTTTCAAACCATGTTTCTTCTCAGTGAAGTTAAGCCTTGAAGTAGGACTTTGTTTCCTCAATTGGTGCTTACTCTCTTATGGAATCTTCATGTTGGATGTGATTTAGTCGAGTGTTGTCTTTACCCAAGGTGGTTTTGTCTGGTTATCCCCAATGCAGTATGTCTATTTTGTCAGCATATACATGATAACTTTCATACACATCATGCATAGCTGAATTAAAATTCATTGCTCATTTTCATTCATTGATGTTTTTGTTGGCATAGTTTCTTTTTTGCAAAGTTATGTTATTCTCTCTCCAATAGAATGTCAACCTTAAGCAGAAAGTGTATATCCTTTCAATTTCCCCACTGAGTTATCCCTCGTGGAAGAATTTTACTTTAGCTTTCCTACCCAACTCATTATCTTGATGGAATTTAATCCCCATTTGAGTTTATTTCTCATTGGATGGTGTCTTGGTTGATTGTTTAACTCCAGTTTGTTCCTGGTTTATTTTTGGTCCCCGACAGTAGTATTATTTTGACCTCTCTAGACTGTGAGCCCTAGATTAAGAATGTGCATTTATTTTGCACGTGAAGACTTTATCCCCCCTCAATAGGAATGTGTTGGTATTTCCCCGCGAAATCAAAATTCAATTCCCAACAGTGTTATCGTAACAACAAGTGGCGGTCTCTTTATTTGAGCAACATGTATTTCCCCAGTAAGTCTGTTAATGCCATAGAAGATGTTTTTACTACGATGAATGGTAGTCTCTATGTTATGAGAGATAGTTCATTTTTGAAGTGTGTTTTACTCTGATGGATGGTATTCTCTTCAATATTGGAGGTAGTACGTTGTTGAGGTTTTACTCCGATAGATGGTAGTCTCTATGTTATGGGATATAGTTCGTTGTTAAAGTTTGTTTTATTGTGATGGATGGTAGTCTCTTTGTTATGGGAGATAGTTCATTTTTGAAGTGTGTTTTACTCTGATGGATGGTAGTCTCTTCATTATGGGAGATAGTTTGTTGTTGATTTTGGTTGTACTTCGATGATAAATACATTTTATTGAAAAATCTTTACAGCAGCTATTACCCTTTTCAAATGATATCTTGATCAAAGAAGAAATTTTTACCGTTGTCGGCAAAATCCAGAAGTTGGTAAAGTTTATTACCCTTTCCAGATGGAATACCTTGGTAAAATAAAGAGTTGAGACCTGTTCTAGGTGGAACGCCAGAATTTCGGGAAACTCGTTATTGTTAATATAGATCCTACCTTCAGTGGAAGTTGGTAGCTCACCTCCAGTAAAAGTTAGTGTATTCTCTGTTTCTCTACCTCCAGTAAAAGCTGGTGTATTCTCTGTTATCTCTACCTTCGGTGGAAGTTGGTAGTTCGCTTTCATTAAACGTTGATGTATCTTCTGTTTCTTTACCTTGAATAAAAGTTGGTATTGTTCTATGTTTTTTCTACCTTCATCCATGAGTTGGTAGTTCACTGTCATTCGTTAGTCGGCATTTATCTCTTTCTCCTCATTGGACCTTACCCCAATAGAGTTGAGTTGTTCCCAACCATAAGTGTTGATTCCAACCTTTGTTCCCAACCATAAGTGCCGATGTCAACCTTTGTTCTCAACCATAAGTGCTAATGTCAACCCTTGTTCCCAGCCATAAGTGTTGATGTCAACCTTTGTTCCCAACCATAAGTGTTGATGTCAACCTTTTAATCCCAACCTTAAGCGCTGATGTCAAACTTTTGTTTCCACTCATAAGTATTGATGTCAATCATTCTTTACCTACCTCAATATTGATGTTTACCATCATCTCTAAGTCGGTATTATCTTACTGTTTCTATTTGTGTCCTTCAGGTTGGTAGTTTCCGATCCCCTGTGAGTTGATGTTACTCTCTTTTTGCTATCTCCTCTATGAGTGGGTAGTTCATAGTTATTTATCGATCATTGTTATCCATTGCTTTTTCCTCATTTTTTGAGTTTATGATACTTTGTCTCCTCTTTGGGCTTTACCCTAGTAGAGTTGAGTTTTCTTTTCCCCATCAGAGTTGCTTTTTCCTCCATTGGAGTTGAGCTTCTTTCCTTCAATCGAGTTGATAATCCTTTCTTAATGGTTACCTCCTTGTTAGCTTGTTTCTTGCATTGTTAAGAATTTTCGTCATTGAAATATTACTATGCATTTGGATTCTTTAATCGTGATTTTGGATTTACCTGTTTATAGCCATCCCAAGAGTCGTGTTGTCCCCCGACGATTTGTTTTCCTGGTCGAACTCTCTTTTTGGTCCGTTGGTTTTATTTTTTGCTTCCACGGTGGTGTTCGGTGTCACCTATGGAGTTGTTTGTTTGCATTCCTAATCCTAAGCATTGCATGGCATCTTAGGGCCAAAAATAGGGTTTGTTTTGTATTTAAGCATCTTCAATTGCGTCGAGACGAAGATTTTAACCTTTGTATCTCCGGATAGAAGACACTTAAATAAGGGCAGCTGTTATACCACAAATGTTTCCCCTAAGATCTCTCATCATCCCATATTATCAATACATCAAGATCACAGATTATAGTTGGTTCTCCCTTTCTACTTCATCCTATATTTAAGTTTGCTCTTGAGGGATCACCATGCACCTTGAGTTGTATATCTTGAACATGTTTTCTTTTGCATCAAGATATGTATATATGTTTCTTTGAAATGTTCATATTGTAGGTGATGGAAACTGCATTCATCTCACCATCTAATCTAGGGTTTTAAGGGAAGGTCCTCACTCAAGTGGTTCTTCAATGAATTGCAAGAGCTTAAGCTTCAAGGCTATGTCTATGATATCAAACTTTTGTAGTTCAAAGATCTCTCTCCCCTTATTTAGGTCAATTTTTCCTCAAAGTTGGTGGTGGTATTCATCAAGAAGATTCATAGGTTCATGTGTTTATTTCCATGCCTTCTTAAACAAGTTTCATTGAGACTTAAGCTCCATCTTTGAGTTTTCTTCAATATAACATCATTTTAAGGTCTAATGTGATCCATCATGCTCTATTTTGCAAAGAAATTTCAAAGGATTCAAGGTTGATTCAAAAAGTTTGACCTAATTGAGCAAGTTCATGATTCAGTGATCACAAGTGTATAACTCTCTCAATTTTAAAAAATTTGAATTGGTTATTTTTCTATGGATTCTTATCATCATCTACAACAACTTCTCTTCACATGACAAGATCCAATTGTGCAAGGAAAATCATCAAAAGTTGAAAGGGGTTTCAAGTCATTTTAACACTCTCTGAGCTAGGGTTTGATGACCTCTAAGAACCATATCTTGCTCATTTTTCGGGGTTTTTTATTGATTCCAAAGCCATAATTCTCTTTGAAGAGTCCTTAACAAGTTATCTTCTAGGATAAAAGGCTAATTTGGCATGGAGGACCATTTATGTTTGAAGAAGATTACAAGTCTCTTTGAAAATCCTTTGAATCTTAGGGTTTGACTATAAATGATCATAACTTGGTCAATTTTTATCTCCTTGAGCTCATTCTTTTTCTACAATAATCTTTGGGATGCCTAATACAACTTTTTTTCAATATGCAAGACTTTAAAATTCTTGGAAAGTTGTTTAAGAATTGAAAAGATTATAGGTCTTTTGTGAATTTCCCCAAATTTGTTCATCATCTTCCAAAGACTATAACTCTTTAAATTTTTATGATTTTTGAGCAATCTCGGTTCCATAATTTAATTCAAGGGATCTACTTCATTTCATCTTCAAGGATCAAGATCAAAATTTGAGTGGAAAGGCTTGTAAGTTTACAAGACCTTATAGGCAATTTGAAGCTCAACACTTAGAATTCTTCTAAGTACAAATTACTCGTGTGTTTTTCCTGATTTCAAACTTGAATAAATTTTTTGCTCAAGCATCCAAATGTTACCTTTCTTGGCACATTGTGAAGTTTGATGTGAGATATTTCCATTTCAAAAAGAATGAGATCATAAAGCCTCCTACATTTGGTGCCCCATGGTCTTGAAGTTGCTTCCATGAAACTGAGTTTTTACTTGAAGTCAGAATTTGATTTTCATAATGTGGATTCTAATCACCAGTTTTATGCGCATTTTTCACTTAAACATGTTTAACAAACTTGCTCAGACTTATTTAAGCATCAAAATGCAAGAATTGAGTCGGTTTTGATGGATTACAAGTCACACTTTGCTCATGAAGCAGATGCACGTGAATTCCACTCATACTTGATCATTTCTCTCACTTTTGTTTCCATCATGCTCAACTATAAATAAGGGACACATCCCACTCATTTAAACAAGCTTGAATAGCCAAAATCACCCTGCCAAACTCTCTTCATAGCTCATATTTCTGAGTTTTCGAAATTATAATTTCCTCCATTCCAACTCCAATTTATTTGTTCATTCTTCATCCTTGAACTTCACTGAAGATAACAAAAGAAGAGTTAAGCCTTAAGGTGCTATAAATCACGCTAGCCAAGTCTAGTTTCAGAGCAATTTCTTCATACTTTGTTCAGGTAGTTTAAGGCATCAATTCTTCTAACTCAGATTACTTGAATGGTCTATGATGTTCATTGATGCTTGCTGGTGGTTTATTTTGATTAATTGATGCATTTAATGCATCTGTTTTTGAATTCAAATTTTTCAAAAACTCTCAGGTTTTTTTTCAAATCGAGTAAGTTATGGTTTAAATAAATTTTCTGCGAGCATATGGTTGTAATCGTCTCAAGTAGACGCATCTAATGGTACTACTATGAACGTGTACATTTACAGATTTGTGAATATGTGTTTTGCCCTAGTTGCAGGAGACTGGAGGTTGAAGATGAACTACATGTCATTCTTTAACCAATGATACACAGGCAAGCATTTTAATCTGGTTGGTTGAAGCTTTTTGTGTTGCCTGCACGCGTTTCAGTTATGATCACCATACATCCTAGCTTCAACGCCTTTGGATCTGACACGGTGGAAAAGTGAGTTTAATCCAACGCACCACATTATTTTGGTTTTAATTTCACTTTATGATTTTTGTTTTAATTGTTTTAAACTTCAAAAATTCATAAAAAATTCATTTCATCTTCTAAAACTATGAAAAAATTATCAAAAATACTTTTGATTTTTATTTTTTTTACTTTTTTATTTTTTTACAATTTTGTTGTGTGATTTGGTATTTTTTTATGATTTTTCACTTTATTTGATTTTTTTTAATTGTTTAAAAATACTTTTTGATCATTTTAAATTCTGAAAAAATTATGGAAGGATCCAATGACCTATTGACAAATATTGGTGACCTCATATTACTTTTATTTTTGTTTTTACTATTTTTCACAAATTTTGGCTTATTTTTCTTTTTTCTTTATATTTTAAAAAAATAGTTTCTGACTTTAAAAAAATTCTAAAATTTTTTTGTCAACACTCGTTGACTCATGTTTGACTTCTAATATTTTTTTAAGATATCCACTTGGTGTTTTAATACATGTTGTGTATTTTACCAATTATTTCCTTTTTTTAAATCATTTAAACTTTGCTTTATATTAAATATATTTTATTATTTTTTGATTGGTCCTGACTTAGAGACACTTGAGTGATACTTTGGGACAAGTTCCTTAACCTCATTAGATCTTGGGTGTTGATAGGTTAAAAAACCAAATCCACCAAAATGGATGAATGATGTTGATGATATTTGAAACCCTAAATTTCATCTGATAAATTGGTTACACTATCATTCTTATCCCTCTTCGTCTTATCATTTTCTTGTTTTTAATTGTGCTACATGTTTTTGGAGAATAATCTACATATCATTTCTCTAACATGTTTGGTACATAGATTTCTATTGACCGGCCTCAAAATAGGTGTGACTTCTACATAAATCCACTTACGATTGCTCAACATAGTGCTAAATTTATCCCAATTCGAAAAAATGATCATTCGTGGCCCAAACCTATGCTTGCAAACCCAAGTATCTTTAATTTGAAACCTTGGATCCAATACTTTGAAGTTTATTGTTAGGAGGCTTTGATTTTGTCAATCCTCTAATGAACTTCATGAATTTTGGTCTAAGTGAATCATTTGAACATCGTTGATCGTATGTGGTAGCTTTGAGTACTTGAAATGAATGATATACTTGACAAAAAGAAGATGAAACTTATTGTTGAGAAGCTTTGATTCTATCAATCTTCTAATGAGTTTTCAAAATCAAGCTTCAATATGGTCATTCAACTAATCTTTTAACTTCTAATTCACTAACAATTAACTTTACTTTATGCCTTTACTTTTATGTACCATTTATTTTAGCATTTACATCTCATGTTATTTTCCTTTTGTTCACTTGAGCATTTATCTTTATGTCATTTTATCTTTGCTCATTTGAGATTTTATTTTATTTTGAATACACTTAATAATCAAATTGAACCTTAAAAGACTTATTTCTTTGTGAACTACTTGGTTACTATCCTTGGCATTGTAGAGTTGTGGATCTCTCAGACTTAGGATTATAAGCCTTAATACTTGGGTACCTTGTTGCTCTATTGTTGTTTTGTCTGAAGATCTTGGGGTTTACTCTAAGGTATTGGGTTGATTTTCTTTGTGTGCGGGTTATTCTGATTTTATGCTTTGTATGTGATTAAGAATTCCTCTATATACACCCGTTACTCTGACCAATTTTTGTGAAGACTTAATTCATCTGAAACTTGGCATTTCTAATAACCAGTTTTAAAATGAGAGTCGCCACCCTTAATTTTTATCTTTAGGAAGGGAATATAAAGGATAACCCTAAATTGATCAGAGATTCTAAGTTGTTGACTCATTTTAGACGAAAGGAAGGTGTTAGGCACCCCTCACCTACCTTGTTCACAAGGATACTAGGGTTTAGATTTACAATTCAGTAAATAGGGTTTTAATTTTAATTAGGGGAACTCACCATGATTTTAGTCGTATGCCTACGTATTATCTTATGAGAAATCAGAGTCCTAATTCGTAGTTCACAGTTGGGTTGTATTTTTTATGGATCACGAAGATATTTCAAATTCTCCTTGAAACAAGTCTAGGTGTGTGAATAGCGGAGTTGTAGACGAAGTTCGCAGTCAATTAAAAATATTTTTAAAGTCCTTTTTGAAAATAATCTTGAGTTTATAAGGTTAGTAAAAAAAATTAATTTGACGTTGGTTAGATGTTTTCGAATATATTATATAATATAAGAAAAACTTTTAATGCATGATGAAAAGAATTTTAATGCAATTTAAAATTAATTAATAATGAGTTAGTGAGAAAAAGAATTTAATTTTTTTTAATAAAAATATATTAAATAGTTAAAATATTAATAATAATATATAAAATAAATAATTGAAAATATAAAATGTAAAAAGGAATAAAATTAATCAAAACGCAGGGGGTGTTCAGATGTTGGACTTGGCCCAACATCTCTTGGAGGTGAAATATTGTAACGCAGTAGCAAAAACAAAAAATAGGGGTGGTGCAGATAGAGATGGGCCTGGCCCAAGATAATGGCGTTGGGGAAGAAAATCGCTTTCACGGCGGATGCATCTGGGCACCACCACCTTCATCCAAACCTTCATCCATAAACCAGAAACCACTATGGGTAGCCTGAAGACCATCGTTGGGGATGAATGTCTGTCGGAGACATCATCCTTCCCTAGAAACCCCCTGAACCCTATGAATCCAAACCTTAACCCTAGGGTTCTCACATGAACCCTAGCAATCATTAACCCAGAAAAGTTTATCCATATGAACCCTAAACCTAGACACCAAGAACCCTAACCCTAACCAACCATAAACCTAACCCCAACTTTCCAAAAAAACCCCAAATCAACCATAAAACAACAACAATAACAACAAAATCAAAATCCTATGCTAAGTTCAATCGTGTTTAAATCTCCTTTAGTGATTCTTTTAATATAATTCCTCTTCTGATTTCTCTGATCTTGTCTTCTAATTTCTTCTTTTTTATTACAAGTGAGAAGTATGGTGGCAACAGCGGGGAGGATGGAGGCGTGGCTTGAAGCACATATATAGGGTTTCATAAATTGAAAACTAGATCTCAAGGATGAAGGCTAGCTTACAGATTCTTCTTCTCTGTTAGGATTCTTTCTCCAATTTCTCTCCTTCTGTTCACAACCTTCTTTCTTTTTCTCTTAGAAATTTTAGGTTTATATAGCTTAGGATTTAGATTCAATTAGGAAATTATTGTTGATTATCCTTGCTTTTTGAGATTGATTGTAGATTGTATACGAATTTTAGATTTGATATTATAATTGATTATGTTTGTAATTAGATTTAGAAATCAGGAGATACTGTTAGATTAGGGTTTGTAAATTGGATGTATTTGGATTGATTTTATGTGTATATTCAATATCAATAAAATCAGATTCCGTGTAATATTTGATCTACAATTGATATGCTACGAATTGGTTTCTTAATGTTTGATTTTCTGGGCTTGGGCTTGTAGTTGATGCATGATTAGGGCGCTGCTGGCTGAGATTGGGACTTAGGGTTTCTTGTCCCTCAGTTGACTTGGTCAACGAAAATAAAACAATAATAATAAATATAAAATATAATAATTATTAGCAGTGTTTAATAATGGTTATTAAAAATAATAATATTTAAAAAGAACGAAAGATCTGAAATTCTAGTATCAGATATGTGATGTTGAAGGAGATTTCACGATACAAATATCTGAGGAGAATATAAAATGCAACAATATTAAAAGTAGTAAAAACACAAGGGATTGTTAATCCAGTTCGGTGTACAACAACACCTACTCTGGGGGCTACCAAGCCAGGGATAAGTCCACTAAATAGTATCAATTTATAGACCCTCAGTAAACAGCCAGTTTACGATATAATCACTTAATCACTACCCGTGCTATACTTCTACCTAAGACACACCTAGGTATGAGGCCTTCCTTAAATCCCTTCAATCACTAACAGTGACAATTAACACATTTATCAAGTTTGAAAAACCTTAACCATTCAATAGTTAAAAGCTTATGAATGATTCACAACTTACAACTCAAATTACAACTCAAGTATTAAAATAATACTAGAGTGTATTACAATTAAAATATTCACACTTCTAAAACACACAAAGTATATTTTTTTACTCAATTATTGTTGTTGTATGAATAATGATGTAAGTCCTTATAAAGGCGCAATAGCTTCTTTATGGGCTTGGGCTGAAAAACAAATATTGCAAAATTGAATCCCTTTAATATCTCCATGAACGTAGGCCAAGATATAATCCATAAAGATAAGACAGATAGAAAAATATTCCTCCATATTTTTCGCAAGCTATAAACCATAAAACCTGAATAAGCCACGCTTAAAAACATGAAACAAAAAATCTGAAAACATGTTCAGATCAGTAGGCAGATGTCAAGACATCTGCTTTGACATCATTCATAAATAGTTGATATGTTTTACTTAAAATGTCAAAACATTAAGCAAAACATTACCAAAGTAGTGTTTTACTAAAATTGCTACCAACATACACTTACAAACTTCCCATTTGGCAAATTTTGGCTAAAACATTATTTGAACACATTATCATAGCAGCAGCAAAAAAAACTCAGTTAGCAGTGGAAGATGTCAGGACATGTCAGGACATCTTCTGAGACATGAAGCTCCATATGATACGATGGCAGAACCGATTGTTATACTGGTTTTGCGTTTGTGTTTTCAAATGTTACGGTAAGCAAGAGTCGCCATCGACTTTTATTTTATCCAAATTAAGGAAAGGTTGAAAAGAACAGAAAAAGACCTTTCGAGAGTTTTCTGAGTAATGGGATAGATTATAGAAAGGGAAGATATTAGCACCCTTTCCATATGTAGTTTTCTACGGGCTCTTAGATGCTTAGCTCATTTTTTAAATACCTTGTGCTTTGTGTTTTGAAAAGTAGTTTGAAAATTCCTTAGTCTTGCGATTCACTTTATGATAACTCTTGTATCAGTCCTCAAGAGTGTTGATAAAGAAAATGTTTTTGAAAGTTGTTTTTGAAATGTGTAAGTGTAAAAAGTTAATTTTGAGCAAGCATCTAACAACTATCTACTTATACTCGAAAAGGTTCGTTGTTTTCCTCCTAACCTTTAGACAGTGCTATCCTACTATTAGTGAGTAGGTAGCCCTGTCGTTGGATGTATGAGGGACATTCGAAGAGATGTTTTTATAGTCACAAAGGCAACTGGGAAAGAAGTTTTAGTAACTACCCTAGGGTTCTAAGATCATATTTTTACCGAGGAAACTTTGAGAGGGTCATCGAGGGACTTATGATCTTTTTGAACCAGATGGTAGCCACTAAAACCTCTCACGTTTCGAGAGTTGTGACTATTTCCGGAGGCAACCGAAGTTGGGTACCCTAGAGTTGTATATATGCTAGTGATTCAATTCAATTCATTTATCTTTGTTATTAGGTTTTCTAGCACTTTGATTTTAATCTTTGCCATACAATCCTATTAGTCATACATCTAGCCGTTAATATGAAAGCAATAAAAAATGTGGGAATTGTAAATCCTACGGTATTACAGTGCTTCGTGGAGGGGGTACTTACATGTCCAAAAGTTGGGAGGAAAATAAAGAAAGCGATACAGTCCTAGTTTAATCTATTACATACTGTCAGCA
The DNA here is from genome assembly GCA_948472305.1 of Vicia faba. Classification (NCBI taxonomy): domain Eukaryota; kingdom Viridiplantae; phylum Streptophyta; class Magnoliopsida; order Fabales; family Fabaceae; genus Vicia; species Vicia faba. The sequence continues at coordinate 35,795,648 of OX451738.1, forward strand.
GGTACATTATTATAAAAAATGCGAGAATAAGATAATGCGCGCGAAATAGAGACGAACGTCTAAAATCCTAAGAAATTGCCAAGTAAACATAAAAAAAAATCATTTTTTGGTTTTGTTTATTAAGAAAATACTTAAAATTAAAATGAGGAAGACTAAATTTAATCCTAATTAATTAAATAAATCCAAGAAAACTAATTCTAATATTTTTTGTATTTTTGTTAAGAAAGATTTGAATGAAATAAATCTAAGTCTAATTGATTTTAAATTAATTAAATAAAGGTCAAAATAATTAATTTAATTAATTTAAGAAAACCTAAGTCTATTATTTTTAATGGTTTTTTATTTTATATTATTATGAAAAAAGGATTAAGTGAAAATGATAAAAACAAATAAAAAATAAAAAAAGAAACAAGTTGGGCCTAATGTCTAAAGCAAATAGGGGGTACGCATCTGGGCACCACCACCTTCATCCAAACCTTTATCCATAAACCAGAAACCACCATGGATAGTCGTGAAGGCCATCGTTGGGGATGAATGTTTGTCGGAGACATCATCCCTTCCCTAGAAACCCCATGAACCCTATGAACCAAAACATTAACCCTAGGGTTCTCAAATGAATCCTAGCAATCTTTAACCCAGAAATGTTTATCCAAATGAACCCTAACCCTAGACACCAAGAACCCTAACCCTAACCAACCATAAACCTAACCCCAAGTTTTTAAAAAACCCCAAATCAACCATAAAACAACAACAATAACAACAAAATCGAAATCCTATGCTAAGTTCAATCGTGTTTACCTCTCATGCAGTGACTCTTTTAGTATAATTCCTCTTCTGATTTCTCCGATCTTGTCTTCTAATTCCTTCTTTTTTTATTACAAGTGTGAAGTATGGTGGCAACAGCGGAGAGGATGGAGGCGCGGCTTGAAGCACATATATAGGGTTTCATAAATTGAAACCCAGATCTCAAGGATGAAGGCTAGCTTATAGATTCTTCTTCTTTGTTGTGATTCTTTCTCCAATTTCTCCCCTTCTGTTCACAGCCTTCTTTCTTCTTCTCTTAGAAATTTTAGGTTTATATAGCTTAGGATTTAGATTCAATTAGGAAATTGTTGTTGATTGTCCTTGATTTTTGAGATTGATTGTAGATTGTATATGAATTTTAGATTTGATATTATAATTGATTATGTTTGTAATTAGATTTAGAAATCAGGAGATTCTGTTAGATTAGGGTTTGTAAATTAGATGTATTTGGATTGATTTTATGTGTATATTCAATATCAATAAAATCAGATTTCGTGTAATGTTTGATCTACAATTGATTTGCTACGAATTGGTTTCTCAATGTTTGATTTTTTGGACTTGGGTTTGTTGTTGATGCATGATTAGGACGCTGCTAGCTGAGATCGGGACTTAGGGTTTCTTGGCCCTCAATTGACTTTGTCAACGAAAATAAAACAATAATAATATATATATAATATAATAATTGTGCTACCACCTTCATCAAAACCCTAAGCTAAGTTCAAGCGTGTTTACCTCTCCTGTAGTGACTCTTTTAGTATAATTCCTCTTATGATTTCTCTGATCTCGTCTTCTAATTCTTTCTTTTTTTATTACAGCTGCGAAGTATGGTGGCAATAGCGGAGAGGATGGAGGCGCGACTTGAAGCACAGATCTAAGGTTTCAGAAATTGAAACCCATATCTCAAGGATGAAGGCTAGCTTGTGGATTATTTTTCTCTTATGTGATTCTTCTCTAATTTGTCTCCTTTTGTTCACAACCTTCTTTATTTTTCTCATGGAAATCTTAGGTTTATATAGCTTAGTATTTAGATTCAGTTAGGAAATTATTGTTGATTGTCATTACTTTTTGAGATTGATTGCAGATTGTATACGAACTTTAGATTTGATATTATAATTTATTTTGTTTGTAATTAGATTTAGAAATTGGGAGATTATGTTAGGCTAGAGTTTATAAATTGGATGTATTTTGACTGATTTTGTGTGTATATTCAATATCAATAAAATTATATTCCCTGTAATCTTTGATCCGCTTTTGATTTGCAACAATTTGGTTTCTTAATGTTTGATTTTCTAGACTTGGGCTTGTAAGTTGATGCATGGTTAGGGCGCTGCTGGTTGAGATTGGGACTTAGGGTTTCTTGGCCCTCAGTTGACTTATTCAACGAAAAAAATAATAATAAATATAAAATATAATAATTGTTAGCCGTATTTAATAATGGTAATTAAAAATAATAATCTTTAAAAAGAACGAAAGATCCAAAAGTCAAAGATTGAATTCTAGTCAATCTTAAAAGAAAGATGGGATTTCAAAAAGACTCTTAATTGGTTGTTACAAAAAATGCATGACATGGACCCCATTGATTCAAAAAACATGCACCCCACTCTTTTGTTAAGAAAACGAGTCAACCCTTAATGAGCCATCAGATTTTGATGGTCCAAAATACCACATCCCTATATTATAACAATATACCTCCTTTGTATAACTTGAAATGGATTTTTAAATGATCCCAAAATCTTTAACGGGCCATCAGATTTTGATAGTCCATTTTGAAATAATACACCCCTTCTTATGAATTTAAAACCCCTCATAAAATAATATTCAAAACAAACAATTTTAAATACCAATTACTATTAATTTAGAAACGCAGTAATAATATGACTATTGAATTGATAGGGCAAAATTGGGATATGACAGTATTCCTCAGAGGTTTAGTACTTTTTTGCTTGCTTGGTTTTAATCCAAAGGATGAGAATTCTACATTGACTTCTTAATGTTAAGTGTTGGCTTATTAATGGTTAGATTGTTCTTTTCCTTGGCTTTTACCTTATGTTTTAGGATAGTCCCTTCATCTCCTCCTATCTTCTTTAATTTCAAAAACCTTCTTCCTCCCTTTCAAAACTCTTCTTGTTTTCTAACTTGAACTGATTTCATAATAAACTTGGACTTAGGTCCATGCATTTTCAAAATACTTTCTTAATCAAACTTTAATCAACTTAACCATACCTTGACATCTTTTGAATGACTAAAATTCATTAACCTTATTCAAACCATTTTGTCACTTTGACTTTTTACTCTAAAACCTTTTTCTCAAAAGATTAGACTCTTGTCGATTCTGGTAGTGGTACAAGCTATTATACTTCTACGATATATAGTAAAGTGAGATATTTTCCACTTGGGTGTTGAATGAGGCTTTATTGATTTTAAAATCCAAGCTATATCCTCCACTTTGAGATGATGTAAATTCTCCTTTCTCATAATTGTGGATAGTAAGTATGTTCTTCCACTCGGATATGACGATGATGTCTTTTCTCTTAAAATTAACCAAATCCCCTACTACACAGAAGGTGGTACGTAGGCACTAAAGGTTCGCAACCGTGGAGGATACAAAAATTGTAAAAAAAATACTTATTTTCTCATCTCCACCTTCTATTTTTGTATACACCTTTTATAGCCAAAATGCATAAATTTTCAAAGAGGTTCCTGCAGAGTACCGTAAATGTTTAGGGTACTAATACCTTCCATTTACATAATCAACCCTCGTACCTAGATTCTCCCCTTTTTTTTAGGTTTATTTTCTCTTTTCCCATTTCCCTTGGAAACAATATAGCGCGGTGGTGATTTTTATTTTGATTTGTGCAAGTTAAGTCAATCAAATGGCTTAGTCTCAACATTTCTACTGCTACACTCAGAACAAGGATTCTCCTATCCTGACAATTCTCTAAGATTTGTTATCCATTAAATTCCATAATTCTATTCGTCTATCCTTCCAACAAAATAACAATAGTACTAGAAAAATACTCCCTGAACTCACCCATTAGACCATTGTTCTGCTCTGATGCCAATTGAAATTATGGCAGTTGTAACACATGTTGATATTGATGACTCAATCATCAGAACACAATGCCAAGACAGATGTTGGGAAATATGTACCTGATACAGAATAATACCATACTCTAAAATAAATTGCAAAATGATAAATAATATAACAGATTGTTAAGCCAGTTTGGTGCAATATCACCTACTCTGGGGGCTACCAAGCCAAGAAGGAAATTCACTATGATAGTACTAATTCAAAGCCTAAATAGTACCAGTTTATAACATCTTTCCAAATCACTACCTTGTGCAAGTTCTACCTAGAAATCACCATCTAGATATGAGATCCCCCTCCCACTTCCAATCACCATAGTGATACTTACAGCCACAAACATTGTGACTAGAATAGAAACTAAATAGAAGATTACACTTCAAATACAATAATACTTAACCAAGAATCTTAACTAAGAACAATACTTGGTTTTGCTCAAAATCTTCATTCAAGAATAATACTTAACTCATTACCTAAAAGCTTCTGAGTGAGAACACTACGTCTGCCACAAGTATCAAAAGACACAAGAGTGACTTACAAACCCAAGAACACAAGATACTCTCAAAACCTAAGTGTAATATGGTGGGAGAACTGACTTTTGAGTTTGCATTTTATCACAAATTTTGTGGATAGCAAGAGTCGCCACCGACTTTTCTTTTATCCAATAAAGGAAAGGGTGAAGAGAACAAGAAAGACCTTTTAAGATTTTTCTGGGTAACGGGGGTAGGTTATGAAAAGGGAAGTTGTTAGCACCCTTTTCATCCATATTTATCTACGGGCTCTTAATCGCTAGCTCACTTTGAAAATGCTTTGTGTTTGTGTATGTTTGCAAATATTTCGAAAATGCCTAAGTGCGGCAATTTTGTAATGATTCTCGTATCGTTGAGAATGTATACAAAATGTTTGTTTCAAAAATATTTATTGGGAGAAAGTGTTTGTTTGTGAAAAGATGTTTTGAAAATGCCAATGTAAGGCAGCTTTCTTTATAATAACCCTTGTATCAGTCCTCAAGATTGTTTATAAAGGGCTTTGAAAGTTTTTTGAAAGCATGAGGTGTGGAAAATATTTTAGTTTGTAAGCAAGTGATTACGAGCGATCTACCTACTCAAAAAGTCTTTGTTCTTTTCCTCCTCCTTTAGATAGTGTTATCCTACTATTAGTTAGTAGGAAGCCCTATCATTGGATGTGAGGGACAGACGCGGGTCATCGTACAGTCATAGAAGGAAACTTGTAGGACGCTTTAGCAATTTTCGTAAGGGACTAAGATCGTTTACCGAAGGCAGCATTGAAGGATCATCGAGGGACTACGATCTTTTAACTGAGGGTTTTTGCTAAAGCATCCCACATTCGAGGGACATGACTGTTTAAATCCGGGGCAACAAGTGAGGGTCGCCCTAGAGGTGCATGTGTGCGAAGTGTTTTGATTTTAAGTATTTATCTTTGAGATTAGGTTTTCTAATGTTTTGTTTTAGTTCTTGCCATACAATCCTATTAAACTAACAGTAATAAGGAAAGCAATAAATTACGGAAATTAAATGTCCTACGCTATCACAGTGCTTCGGGAATAGGGATACAAATTTATGAATGGGGATGAAAAGCAATAAACCCTAATTATCTATTACAAACCATTGACAAATTATAATATTGAAAAATAATGCGAAAAAGTAAAAAGAGGCGCGGAGATTGAAAAGGGGAAAGATGTTTAAAAACCCTAAAATATTTCTAAAAGTGTAAAATAAAAACCCTAATCCTAATTAATTAATTAGTTTATTGATAAATAAAAGCAAAATATGATTAAGTTAAATTAATTTTATTTATCAAAACTTAAATTAATTAATAAAAAAAACTAAATCTAATTTTTTTATGATTTTATATTTTTTGTGATTAAATAAAAAAGATTAAAAGAAATAATTAATTAAAACAAAATAAAGAAAATAAAATGGGCCTAGGTGTAAACAAGTAAAATGGGGGTGAGAAGGAAGCAAAAGTCTAAGCCCAACTCAAGGAGCCCAGGCACCTATGATGATCACGTGTGGACAATTCCTTGGAGTGCACCATAGGCATGCTGATTTGGGAACGTTGGATCAAGATAGTTGAGATCTGATGGTCAAGATATGAGGATACATGGTGCGCGCATTGGATTGTATAGCATGGAATCTGCAAGAGAAATGTTAGAAAATAAAATGTCAGAGGCAGGGATCGAACTCCTGCCCTGGAACACTAACGCCTTACACACACACGCTTGCCTCTAGGGTGGCTGTTTCATTCGGTTATGAAACAGCACCCAATAAATATATTATAAACTTGGATGTAAAAATTTGAAAATGCCAGCACATCATTTTCTTCTTCCTTGCGTGCTCACGGACAACAACAACATAGTTTCAGCATTTTTGATTTTGTAAAATGCTCATTTCTCAACCAAATTGAAAACTTCCAAAACCAAACTTGCTTGATTTTTTTCAAGGAATGCAACCATATAAATTATGAAAGTTGTAGGTTAAAGATGAGCGCGAATTTTGTTTGGTACCAAATTGAAAACCTAATATTTCAGAAAACTCAATTCTAAAATTCTTATTATACAGTCAATATAAATGAAAACTAAGGACATGGTTAGTTTTAGGGCATTGATATCTACATTTTATCTTTAGAAAGCAAACACAAATGATGCATGTATATGGATATCACAGTTTGAAATTTTTACCTCTTGAAGTGAAAGTCCAATGCTTCTTCTAGCTGTTAGAGAAGTAATGTGAAGATTGATTAAGCTTCCTTGGACCTCCCTAAACGTGTGTCAATGCTTACTTTGTGCTGAAAGTGGCTGAATCACTCCAACCAAGTCAAGTTGCAATGGTGAAAAGTGGAAATGGTGTATGATGAGGGAGTGATTACATAAGTGTAACAGGGGTGTGGATGAGTTCTATATGATGTTTATGAAGTGCTAGGATGATTTGTTTGGACAAAACTTGCAAGGTTTGAGAGATTTGAAAATTTGGACTTCAAAGCTCAAAAATAGAGGTTTTGTCGACAATTCTGATTTTTGAGAGTATGAGAGGTTTAGGAGGCTTGTCCATTCGTGCTATGGCTTGCTAATGACCTCTTTATTTATAGTAAAGAGGTTTGGAAGACTCAAGTAACCAGATTTTCAAGATAGCATGTTATGGTTTGGTTGAAAGTGAAAAACCATGTTTATGTAATTTCCATGTTTCCAAGTTTCAAGTACAAGTATGGTATCAGCTTGTTGGGTAAAGGGGACTTGATTCATGCTTTTGGTCTTGCTTGTGATCAGAGATATAAGTTACAAGGCTCAATGCATTGACAATTTGCATAAACCTTGCTTTATGTGAATGGCAATGGTGCCTTTGTCCCATAAATAGAAAAATCATTATGATAATGGCTCAAACACTTGGGTAATAGTTCAATCAATTATGTAAACATTCAATTATGGGGAGATTTTCAAGCTAATAGACCTGAAAATTGATATTTCTTTGCTTAGGCTTAGGATTTGGCCATAAGGTTTTCACAAGAATGACCTAAAATTCAAGTTTGTCATAACACCTTCGTCTCTTTGAAACATCTACCTCAACTATGATAATTTTATGTTCTTGTATATTTTGGAAAGCTTGAATCAAGATCTACACTTTTCATGTTTTGATTTTTTGCTGAATCAATTTGAATTTTAGTGAAAAATATCCATAAAGTAGTGACTTTGTTAAGAACAAAACACTTAGAAATTTTTTCTAAGTGTTGGGTAAAAATAATCAGAACTTCATGGGCTTATATCTCTTAGTCCAAGCACTTTTTGAGGATCATCCCACATTAACAAAGTTGTAGAATTCATTAATCCCTACAACTTTCATGTTGAAAGTTTTCCTTGAATCAACTTGTATCTTGAGGAAACTTGCTTGTGAAGTTAGGTTTTTTTTAGGTACAAAACACTTGAATTTTTTCTAAGTGTTTAAAAATCTTCCATTTTAATTTTTCTTGACTTTCTTGATTCTTGATGATAAAGTTTTATAGTTTTGAATGTTTTGATGAATCTTGATTTTTGAATTCCAATGTTGACCAAAAAGTCAAAGTTTGACTTTTGTGTAACTGTTGACTTTTCATCAATTGATTCAATTCTTCAACTATCAATCACTTGTATATTTGGAAATGTCTTGAGGCATATAATTGGGTCAAGATGTTGTATTTGAACCATTGAGATCATGCTTTAAGCCATTAGGTCATGCACTAGGTCAAAAGTCAATGATTAGTCATATTCAATCAAAACCCTAATTTTGGCAATTTTTTACCTCTGATGATTTGAGGGCTTTCCTTGAGGAATCATGATCAACCCTTGATAAAATAATGAATATCACCTCAAAATGTTGATGTTGACAAAAATCTTGAAGTTTGACTGTATGTTGACCATAGTTGACTTTTTACTCAACACATTTGATTTTTAATCATCTGAGCCATTGACTGAGCAAACATGTGATGCAAGATTTGAAATTTATCATAAGTATTAATGAGGACCTATGGTGAACCATGAAAGTCATTTGAGACCCTTGCATACCAATTTTCTTTGAGAAGAACCAAACCCTAGTACAAGACCCTTGCTTAGGAGGTGGTTTTGACCAGTCAACTATTGAGTAGTTTTGAGAAAATGGGGACCTCATGAGAATGTCTTGAAGAAAATGGGAGGAAAATTTTTGGGGTACAACCGGTGCCCCTATTCAATATTCTTAAACATGAAGAGTTAGATTGGCCTGTCGACCATTCGTGACTTGAAGGTAGAAGATGATTGAACACTTAAGTGCCCAGAAATTTGCACTCGCATGTGCCCGAAGTAATGTTATTGGTTGATGTAATACTGGAAATAGGCTTAAAGATGGCATTTGGAGAGGTGATGGAGAATTTTTGGAGATGGGCTTATAGATTCCATCCAAAGTAAATGTTGATAGAACTTAGAATACGTCTACGCTCGGCTTTGACTGAAAGAAGTATCAGAATAAATCTACGCTCAATTTAATCTGAGCTAGAAGCTGTTTACCGAAAGAAGTATCAGAATAAATATACGCTTGATTTAATCTGAGCCAAAAATGTCTACTAGAATAAGTATCAGAATAAATCTATGGTCGATTTAATCTGAGCCAGAAAATGTCTACTGGAAGAAGTATCAGAATAAATCTACCCTTGATTTAATTTGAACCAAAAAATGTCTACTGGAAGAACTATCAGAATAAATCTATGGTCGATTTAATATGATCCATAAAATGTATGCATCCGTCTTTAAACTAGGAGAATTATCAGAAAAAATCTATGGTCGATTTAATCTGAGCCAGAAAATGTCTACTGGAAGAAGTATCAGAATAAATCTATGCTTGATTTAATCTGAGCCGGAAGATTTCTATTGGAAGAAGTATCAGAAAAAACTATGGTTGATTTAGTCTGAGCCAGAAAATGTCTACTGGAAGAAGTATCAGAATAAATCTACGCTTGATTTAACCTGAGCCAGAAGATGTCTATTGGAAGAAGAATCAGAATAAATCCATGATTGATTTAGTCTAAGCCAGAAAATGTATACTGGAAGGAGTATCAGAATAAATCTATGGTCGATTTAATCTGAGCCAGAAGATGTCTACGTCCGTCTTTAACTGGGAGAAGTATCAGAATAAATCTACGATCGATTTAATCTGAGCCAGAAGATGTCTTTTTTGAGAATGATCCTCTGAGGAAATTACTGAAATAACCCTTTGTCAGATGTAGCCTTTAAGAAGACTGTTGGGTCATATAAGTAATTGATAATGTTCATTTGTTGATTGTTCTTTCCTGAAAAGGAAAAAAGTTAGTTGTATGCAATGTCATGATGTATGAAATGCATTGCGTAATGATGTCCTCAAAATGAATGAGACTATGCTATATGCGTTTCGTATGCATATGATATGATATTGGTAAATGATGTATGAATGTGAAATTTTATTGGAAGTGTGTCAATAGTTCAGTATGCCATATTGTTGGGGAAAGTGATTCCCTGACTGGTGTTGGAGATGAAGAACATGTGTAATCTTCAACCTTGTCTAGAATGCTTCCGTTGGGGATTCCTGCTTTCTGTTTAAAGAAACTCCACTGGGGAATGTTGACTTCTGTTTGGGAAGAAGAGTTTAGGAATATTAGTCGTTCATCGCTATACTAGGGAGTTTAATTCTTATATACCTTGACTGGGGATAAAAGAGATGGATAACCTTTTGACTCGTCTGTGGAATTTAATTCTTATATACCTTGACTGGGGATAAAATAGATGGATAACCTTCCTACTCGTTTGGGGAGTTTAATTCTTATATACCCTGACTGGGGATAAAAGAGATGGGTAACCTTCTGACTCATCTGGGGAGTTTAAAGTTTACTGATATCTGGTTTGGTTCCAAGTTTTATAGAAACTCTCTAGGGATAGTTGGGACTTCACTGGAGAGGAATTTTGTCGGTGATTTGAAGCTATCTGAGGAATAGAATAAATTTGGGGAGACTATAATCTGTTTGGGAAATAAACTCTGTTGTGGAAATAAACCCTGTTGGAGGAGAAATACTTTGCTGAGGCAACAAGCTCTGCTGGAGAGAAAAAAATTGCAGGGGGTTATACAGTTTCAGAGGAATAAAATCAGCTGAGGAAGAGAACTTCCATGAATTGTACTTATTGAAACTCCGTAGGTGGGTGATATTGTTGGGAAAAATATTATATTCTTTTATCCACCAGAGCGATTTGTCGGGGAAATTGTGGGGAATATATCTTCATTGAAGGTGAATTTGTGAAGATTACTCTGTGGGGATAATCTCATGGAAGTGGCTCTGTGGGGATTTGTGGACAGCTTGAACATCATCCCAACTCCTAGAGTCTTGGGTAAATGCTTATTCCTATTCTTATACATATATTTGTTAATAGTTAATCATGTCCATATGCATATGTTCATTCAATTTTAGTTATTCGACATTTTTGCAAACAAAACAGAAAAATTAAAAACCAAAAGTTTGAATTTTAGGGTGTATTTGTATTTATAGTTTGCCTATAAACAGACGATTTTGTTCAAAGAGACATAAATCCTAGTAAGAGTAAATTGTCACGAGATGAAAAGAGTACAAAGTGAAAACAAAACATATAGGTATGTGGAAATGATCTCGTTGGATTCCAACACCACTATTGCCCCTATGTCTTCAAACATCGCATCCCTTACTATCGAAAGAAGTTGATTGAACTGATCTGTACCATTTGAACCATTAAATTTGGTGATAAAGCTTGCAGAGAGTGATCCAACGGGACATAATCGTACGTTATAATCCTTAATTTTTTCCTGGACCGCCCTTTCGGGTTTTCTGTCCACCAGGATACCCTTTTTTGCTCAAGCCGCCTCTTCAGGTTTTCGACTTGTCGGGTGTATAATCTTTTATATATATCCATAATTTTTCCTGAACCCTTTTGGTTCTCCGGTATGCCCTTATTTTTTCCTAGGCCAGTCAACCTAGCGGGTCATTTTCATACGTAGTATCTTTTAACTATGTCCATGTTCACATGGTGCATGAAATATTCACTGTCCATAGTGGTTAGTATCATAGCACCGCCCGAAAATAATTTCTTGACAACAAATGGCCCTTCATAGGTGGGACTCTATTTTCCCCTGGGATCACCTTGCGGTAGAATGATGCACTTTATTACCAAGTCACCATCCTGATATACCTGATGCTTGATTTTCTTGTTGAATGTCTTGATCATACGTTTCTGATACATCTGATCGTGACAGACAGCCGCAAGCCTCTTTTCGTCAATCAGATGCAACTGGTCTAGCCTGATCTAAAGCCACTCATCTTCATCTAAATCTGCATCTTTCATAATTCTTAGAGAAGGAATTTGAACTTCGATAGGTAGGACAACTTCCATAGCATAGACCAGAGAGAATGGGGTTGCCCCAGTTGATGTTCGCGCTCAAGTGTGATAGCCATGAAGAGAAAATGGTAACATCTTGTTCCAGTCTTTGTAAGTCACAACCATCTTCTATATGATCTTCTTAATATTCTTGTTGGTGGCTTCCATTGCGTCACTCATCTTTGGTAGACACGGAGAAGTTTGTGGTGCTTGATCTTGAACTACATGCAGAGTTTAGTCATCATAGTGTTGTTGAGGTTGGTACCATTGTCCGTGATGATTCTCTCGGGGATGCCATACCGGCAGATAAGGTTATATTTTATGAACCGGGCGACCACATCCTTAGTAACAGAGGTGAACGAGGCTGCTTCAACACATTTTGTGAAGTAGTCAATGGCGACAAGAATGAAGCGATGTCCGTTAGAAGCAGTCGGCTTAATTTCTCCGATCATATCAATACCCCACATTAAGAATGGCCAAGGAGCATTCAAAACATTCATAGGAACCAGAGGCACATGAACTTTATCAGCATAGATCTGGCACTTATGACAAGTTCTCGAGTGGTGGTGATAGTCAGTTTCCATAGTCGACCAATAGTAACCCGCTCTCATAATCTTTTTAGCCATAGTATTCCCGCTGGAGTGAGTACCAAAGATTCCATCGTGCATATCCTCCATAATTTTCTTTTCTTCCTTCTTGTCTACACAGCGAAGCAAAGTTGAATCATGATTACGCTTGTACAAAATTGCAATGCTCAAGAAGAAATTTTCCGAGAACCTCCATAGAAATTTCTTATCATTGATTGATGCCGCTTCAGGGTATTCTTGAGCTTCAAGGTACCTTTTCACTTCATGAAACCAAGGTTTTTCTTCTACCCCATCAGTATAAATTTCGTAGCAATGTGCCAGTTCATCGAATCTTTCAATGGTAATTCTTGGAGCCTCATTGTCCCATCTGATCTTGAACATGGATGACATGGTAGCTAACGCGTCTGCCAGCTGATTCTCTTCTCTTGGTATATGCTCAAAAGTGATCTCTTCAAAGTACGGAATAAAAGTTAGCACATGTTCTCAATAAGGGATAAGATTCAGATGCTTTGTATCCTACTCTCCCTTGACCTGACTGATTACCAAGGCTGAATCCCCATATACGCTCAGGAATTTGATTCTTAGGTCAATAGCAGCTTTAATACATATGATGCACACTTCATATTCAGCCATATTATTGGTGCAGTCAAAGCAAAGTCTGGCAGTGAAGGTCGTATGATAACCATGGGGAGAGATGATTACATCACTGATCCTATTGCCAAGTGCGTTAGAAGATCCATCAAAAACCATAGTCCATCGGGATCCTAGCTCAGGTCCTTCATATGGTCCAGGTTCTTCATAATCTGTTACTAGTATAATGTTCTCATCCGAGAATTCAAAGTCCATAGATTGGTAGTTACCTATAACTTGATGCGCCAAATGATCTGCCAGTATACTTCCTTTGATTTCCTTTTGAGTGTTGTACTAAATGTCGTATTCTGTTAGGACCATTTGCCATCGGGCTATTCTTCTGGAGAGAGCTGGCTTCTCGAATATGTACTTGATGAGATCCATTTTAGAGATCAATAAAGTAGTATGAGTCAACATATACTGTCTTAGTCGGCGAGCAGCCCATTCCAAAGCGCAACAAGTTTTCTCGAGCAGCGAATATCTTATTTCACAGTCGGTAAAAATTTGGCTAAGGTAGTATTGCATGCTCTTTTCGACCAGACTCGTCATGCTGCCCCAGTACACACCCCATTGAATTCTCTAACAATGTTAGGTACATGATTAGAGGTCTTCCTTCAACTGGTGGCATCAGGATCAGAGGTTCTTGTAAATACTCCTTAATTTTATCAAAACCTATTTGACAGTCATCGTTCCACTTTACTACTTGATATTTCTTTAACAAATTGAAGATTGGTTCATAAGTAGCAGTTAAATGAGAAATGAATCGGGTAATGTAGCTCAGTCGTCCTAAGAAACCTCTGACTTCCTTCTCGATGCGGGGAGCCGGCATATCTTGAATAGCTTTAACTTTTGCAGGATCAACTTCAATACCTTTACCATTGACGATGAAACCTAGGAGTTTACCAGATCTCACCCCAAAGGTGCATTTGTTCAAATTTAGCCTTTGTTTGTACTTCTTCGGCCTTTCAAATAACTTATGCAGATGATCAAGATGTTCTTCTTCAGTATGTGACCTTGCTATCATGTCGTTGACATAGACTTATATCTCGTGATGAATCGTGTCATGAAATAAGGCTACCATGACACGTTGATAAGTTGCCCCGACGTTCTTCAACCCAAAAGGCATGACCTTGTAACAGAAAGTGCCCCACTGTGTGACGAAGGTAGTTTTCTCCATGTCTTATGGCGCCATCTTGATCTGATTATAACCTGAGAAACCATCCATGAAAGAGAATACCTTATGTTGAGCAGTATTGTCAACCAAAACATCAATATATGGAAGTGGGGAGTCATAATTAGGGCTTGCCCTGTTCAGATCCCTGTAGTCTACACACATACGCACTTTTCCGTCTTTCTTTGGAACCGGAACAACATTCGCAACCCATTGAGGATATGACGTTACTGCTAAGAAACCTGTATTGAATTGTTTCATAACCTCAGCCTTAATTTTCTTTAACATCTCAGGATGCATGCGACAAACCTTCTGTTTAATCAGAGAACAACCCTCTTTCATTGGAAGACGGTGAACCACAATATCAGTATCAAGCCATGGCATGTCTTCATATGACCAAGCAAATACCTCAACATAGTCGTGCAACATCTGAATCAATTTGTTCTTGACACTACCCTCTAAGTTGGCGCCTATCTTGACCTCTTTTCTGTATGTCTCAGAACCCAAGTTTACCACTTAGATCGGCTCTTCGTGCGGTTGTATATCCTTTTCTTCTTATATTAAGAGTCAATAAAGTTCTCCAGGTATTTCACAATCTTCCTCACCTTCGTCTTCGGCTTGGCAGATCAGATTTTCAAAGTCATATATGGTAATAACATAATCGTTATCAACGAGATCCAGAGTGGATGTGGATCTGCAATGTAGTGTGTGGGTGTGTGTAAGAACACATAGCTATTTGAGAGTGCAATAAAATAAAATAAAGACAGAGAGCTCAAAATTTGAATGCAAAACATCCAATGTTTTTATTAAATGAAAATATGACATATGAAATGACAATCCTTAACAAATGAACCAATTGTGCCCCGGGCAAGACACAAGGTTTAAAGTCATTTTTTTTAAAGAAATTACATAACCAAACTTCTTAAAGCGATAAAAACAGAAATAACGATTACTCCTGGCTAAAGGAGATGGAGATAATGTCTTCTACTTTCCAATTGTTGAGTTTGTTTCCCCTGGTAGGAAAGATCCAGCTATCGAATTCACAACCACTGTCAGCAACCTCTACAGCATTGACTCCATTGTTGCTGATACAGAAAAACAGTCTTCCAGCTCGAGCGCGACGAACAACCCCTTGTCCTTCTGCAGTAAAGCCCAAACCAAACTTGTCAGATTTGTAAGGGATATCAGGAAGCTAACCCCAAATTGTACAACCACCTTCTTCTATAGTTTCTTTCGCATCTTTTAAGGAAGCTATCTTGTGAGGAACCCTGGTGGTATTTGGAATTGCAGAAACATCTTCAACAACATCAAGGGAAATCACTTTAAAAGTATGACATGGAGTTTCGATAAATTCTCCGTCCATATCCATGTATCGGAACGAATTCAGATGGCTGACCATGTACTCCTCCTCTCTACAAATAGTAACAATCTTCCCTTTCACTGGATACTTTAATTTTTGGTGCAAAGTGGAGGTAACAACTCCTACCCCATGGATCCAGGGGCGTCCTAATAGACAAGAATAATCTGGTCGGATGTCCATTATGTAGAAGGTGGATTCAAAGATCTGTGAACCTACTTTGGTATTAAGATCCACTTCTCCATGTACCATTCTTTTAGACCCGTCAAATGCTCGAACTATAATGTTGCTGGGTTTTAGCATAACCCCTTCACAATCTAGTCTGCCAAGAGTTCCCTTTGGCAGAACATTCAGAGAAGAGCCAGTATCAACTAACACATGAGCCAGCATAGTGCCCTTGCATTCAATGGAGACATACAGAGCCCTATTATGATTTCTCCCCTTCGGAGTCAGGTCAACATCAGAGAAACCTAATCCATTTTCAGTCGTTAAGCTAGAAACATAACTTCCAAATTGATCGGTAGAAATTTCTTGTGGTACATGAGCAGTCTTCAAAAATTTCATTAAAGCTTGTGCATGGGCTTCAGAACACATTAGTAAAGATAGAATGGAGATTTAGGATGGGGTTTGTCCCAACTGTTCAACAATTTTGTAATCGCTTCTATGAATGATCTTCAAAACCTCTTCCATTTCTTATCCAGAGGTATCCTTGACCGTAGCTTCTTTTGGTGCCTCTGTCCGGGCAGGCTCTATCATTGGATCTTTACCTCGAGTCTCAGTAGTTGTCTTGGTAAATGTAACTTGAATAGGTGGAGAGATTTCCGGTGAGAAAATCCTTCCACTTCTATTAATTTTTCTGGTCCCCTCAATATTTTCAATATTAGGATCATCATCTTCATCATCTTCGGCAGACAACTCTTGTTTAATGTCGTGGTAATAGATGTTAGACCCATAATTCCATGGAATAGCCATCTACGAGGAATATGGGATGGTCCCAGGTGTTATAATACTTAAAGGAGCGGACTTTGGATTGGATGTAATCCTTATAGGACCCTTGGAAGTGATCTTGAAAGGAGTACCAGATATGACAGATAAATATCAGCATAAATTTTCAGCATACGGAACTTTTTCAATCAAAATTACATGTTCATCCATCAGGCACTGAATGGCTTCCTTCAGTAACCCGCAGCCATTGGATTGAACTGCACATCAATAACATTCTTTAACACAACCCGGAAATAAATCGGCTTGTAGAAAATTCTTCTTGATTGTTGAGAGAGGAGTAACCACATCACATATGGAAGTAATATACAGAACGTCTTCAATAGCACTTATGCCTTTTTCATGCTTCGGCATAGGAGCAGTAATCACGTTCGGAGTCTCTGGAGGGTCGAACTCAATTTCCTTGTTATCAATCATGCCTTAAATTTTTTTCAGGGCCCGATAATTGTTGGTGTCGCGCCCAGGACTGTTCGAATGATAAGCCCACTTCACATTTAGATTGTACTTCGGAGGGGATGTGTTGGGATTAGGAGGAGGATCTCTGAGTGTTATCAAGTCGGCCTTTTACAGATGTTGCAATTCTTGAGCCAATGGAATACTAATCCTGGTGAACTGCCTCCTCGGGGCATCTGACCTGCGTTAGTTGCCATGTTGTTGTTGTTGAACAGGCGCCATATTATACATCAACAGCGCTCCCACAGACTAATGACGGTCATTTTTACTACGGCTTTTTTGGCCGTATACAGCATTGGTTTCTTTTTTACCACCGAACGACTTCTTCACAATGTTAGAAGTTGCAGCCATTAGAATCTTCCCACTCTTAATACCACTTTCAACTCTTTCTCCTGTAAGAATTAGCTCAGTAAACCCTGATGAAGAACTCCCAATTAGCAGATTAAAGAATGGACCCGGCAGAGTGCCCATGAACATATCTACCAATTCTCGGATAGTAGAAGGAGGTTGCACCCTTCTGTTGTACTCCAATATTTTACCCCAAGATCCCTTCATCATACCATGTTGATTCAATCACCACAAGATCACATTAGGGCTTTTGGTTCTCCTCCTTATCTTTAGATTTGCTCTTTGGGGAATCGCCAAGCACCTTGACTTGTTTTTCTTTTGTGATCATGAATATATTGTCTTTATTTTTTCCCTTTAATTAATAAAATTCAATTTTTGTTTGTCTTACTTGTAAGGAATGTAGGTCAAGGCAATTTGGCTTGGTAGGTTGACCCATGGGATCATGAGTTTATTTCCATGCCCTAGGCAATAAGGCTGGAGAAGTTCAAACCTCGCCATTGAAGTTGTTTTGGAAGAAATGGCATGGAAAGGTTATTTTGGTTCACCAAATTTCAATATTATCAATTTTGGTTCAAAAGTACAAGGGGTTGATTGGAGAAGTTGCCATGCTTGGACAAGGCTTTGTTCCCATTGGTCACAAGTGCATATTTCTCTCAATTCTCAAGATATGTAAGTAGTTTTGGTGACTATGGGTTCTGATTTTCATCCTCAACAACTTCTATTTACAAAGCATTTGTTTTGGTACAAGAAGTTTGTTCAAAATTGTCAAAGTTCCTCAAGGCATTTTCTTGATCTAGGAGCTAGGGTTTTGAACTTTAAAGAAGCATATCTTGCTCATCTTTTGGTATTTTTTTAGTGATTCCAAATAAATACTTCTCTTCAAATGGTTATCAAAAAATCACTTCAAAAGGTTCAAGGAGTTTTCATGTGGAAGAAGCTTGATGATGAAGAAAGATTACAAGTCCTCCAGATGAACCCCCAATTTCTCATGTGTGACTTCAAATGATCATAAGTTGGTCACTTTTTATCACCTTGAGCCCACTCTTTTTCCATAATGATCTTGAAGATGTGAACTTTATGCCTTCTTTTATGTGCAAAGTGATAAAATGGAAGGAAGATGCCCTAAGGATACAAAAGATTATAGGTCATTTCATGATTTTTTTTCCAACTTTAACAAATCATAACTCTCTCAATTTTTAGATATTTTGAATGGTTAAAGCTTAAAAATGTCATTCAAAGGGTATATTTCATGCCATCTTTTTTGGTCAAGAGTAAATTCCAAGTGGAAGGCCATGTTTGGATGCAAAACATTATAGGTCACTTTTGAAGAAAAATTTGAAATATTTCTAAGTATGGAAAGTCAACCCTTTTTCTCCAACTTTGACTCAATGCAAATTCTTGATCGAACATCCATTTGATCTCATTCCTTGCACATTGAAAAGCTTGTGACTTCATCTTTCAAATGCTTCAAGAATCACATCATAAGGTGCCCTACATTGTTGGCACCATGGTTATGAAAGTGGCATCATGAAATGTAAATTCCAAGTTCAGTCAGATTTGAAAATTAGTTTAAATCCAATTATAAGCCTGTTTAAGGATCAATTTCGTGTCTAATTATGTTTAGGAACTTTCCATAACAAGAAACGACCCTTAAATCATCCAATTTGCTGTGTTTTGAGCCATGTGAAGTCACACTTTTCACATTTAGCAGGTCCACGTGATTTCACTCATTTTGCCTTAAATTCACACGCTTGAGCCTTGCATCATAATCAGCTATAAATAAGGATCATCCCTTACTCCTTTTTTCAAGATTTTGATAGCCAATTGACCCTTTTTCATATCTCACACGAACTCTGGATTTGATATTTTGATTTCTTACATTCTCACCTTAAAACACCAAAAGCTCCATTCAGTTAGCTTCATTGAACTTCTCTGAAGCTAACCATATGGTTACTTTCAAGAATTGTGACCAATATTGATCTGTGGAAGTTCAGTTTCAGAGAAATTTCTCACTACTTCGTTCAGGTAGATTTCTTGGCCAAATTGATTCAAATAAAAGACTAACTCACTCCTTGTGTTCTTCTGATCCTCGTGCTCTTTATAGTTTGCAATTTCATTGAGAATTGAGCAAGATATCCCAGATTTTCGTGCTCGCTATTTTTTCTGGTTTTTT
The DNA here is from genome assembly GCA_948472305.1 of Vicia faba. NCBI lineage: Eukaryota > Viridiplantae > Streptophyta > Magnoliopsida > Fabales > Fabaceae > Vicia > Vicia faba. The sequence continues at coordinate 35,815,152 of OX451738.1, forward strand.
TCAAATACAGCCTTGCATAATTTATATAAATTTGGAACAATGGTACCATTAGATTTGTCTTGAAGAGACGAATCTAATGGTACCGGTCTGGTTTGCTAATTTTACAATTTGGAAGATTCAATTTGGGGATGGTTGAAGGTTGAAGACGATGACATGTCTGTCTTCAACCAATGACATGAAGCCACGTTATTTTTTGAAATGGATACAATATGTTTTCCTTACAATGCGCATGCCTCAGGAACCCTTGGATCTGATTACTTTTGTGAGTCAGACTCCGTCCAACACGCCATATTTTAAGTTGTTTTATTTTTAAAATGTTGGATCCGGTGTGATATTTGGTAATGGCCATGATATGTACAGCGCGTCAGATCCCTTGGATCTGATTACTAACGCATTTTGACTCTCATCCATTGGTCCACATCTTTTTGGTTTTTATTTTCTTTTCTGATTTTTATATTTAATTGTTTTAAATTTCAAAAAATCATAGAAAATTCATTTCTAGTCCAAAAAAATTGAAAAAATTATGAAAAATATTTTTGATTATTCTCTTTCTGATTTTTATTTTTTCACAGTTTAATTTTGTGTTTTGGTATTTTTCTATAAATTTTTACTTTATTTGAATTGTTTTAAATGTTTAAAAATACTTTTATATATTTTTAAATTCTGGAAAAAAAATTATGGAATGATCCAATGACATTACAAATATTGGTATCCTCATTTTATTTTTGTTTCTAACTTTGTCATTTTTTATAATTTTTGGTTTATTTTACTCATTTCTTTTAATTTTAAAAATAGTTTCTGACTTTAAAAAATTACCAAAAGTTTTATAAAAATATTTGAGTCCATTTCTGATTTTTCTATGGTCTTACTGATTTTTTCTTGATTAATTTGAACATAGTTTCCTTTTTTCTCTACTATTTTCATTTTTAACCATTTTTAAACCCTTATTCTTTTACTTTAAAATACAATTTAATTTTTGTATGTTTTCTGGCTGATCTTAGATTGAATTTTTGATCATGAACTTTATTAACATCATTGGATCTATGGTGTTGAGTCTAACTCCACAAAAATGGATGAATGATTTTAATAATAGTTTGATTAAATTTTAATTCAAATGTGGTTTGTGTATTCTTTCCCACCCTTCTTCATCGTATCCCTTTCTTATTGCACTAAGTGTTATTGGAGCATGATCTCTATATCATGTCTCAAAACAAATGGTACATAGATTGCTATTGACCAGCCTCAAAATAGGTGCGACTTCTATATAAGTCCACTTACAATTGCTTAACATAGCGCTAAATTTTATCCCGATTCAAATAAATGATCATCTGTGGCCCAAACCTATGTTTGCAAGCCCAAGTGTGTTAATTTGATCTCTTTGATCCAATAACCTTGAGAATCATTGTGTGGAGGCTTTGGTTCTACTAATCCTCTAATGGATCTACAATACTTTTGGTCAACGCGGATCACTTAAACATCGTTGATCATTAAATGGCACATGTGAGGATTCCAAATTGGTGATATACTTGACAAAAAGCAAATGCAACTTGTTGTGTGGAGGTTTTGGTTCTACCAATCCTCTAATGAGTTCCAAATGGAAGTTTCAAGATGATCATCTAACTAACCACTAATCACTAATAATTGACTTTATCTTTGGTTTTTTACTTTATGCCCTTTTATTTTTTATACTTTATGCACCATTTACTTTTAGCATTTATATTTCATGCTATTTTCATCTTTGCTCATTTGAGCATTTACTTTTTTGTCAATTTTATTTTTGCTCATTTGAGCTCTTCTTTCCTTTTTTTGAAGACACTTAATAATCAACATAAACCATAAAAAAATTTAATGGTACTTGGACTATTTGGTTACTATCCTTGGCATTATGGAGTATTGGACTTCTTGGACTTAGGATTAGAAACCTTGGCCTATGTTGGAGACCTTGTGACCTTAATTTATATTTTGTCTGGAGTTCTTCAGGTTTACCTCAAGAAATTGGGTTGTTTTTTTGTTTTGTGTGCAGGTTATTGTGATTACGTTCTTTGTTTGTAGTCTAGAATTCACCCGTATGCAGCTGTTACTCTGCCCAATTTTTTTGTGAAGACTTAATACACAAGAAGTTTGGTTCTCACAAGAGGTCTAGTATCTTTGCTTGCTTGTTTTCAATCCAAAGAAATGGAATTCTTTCTTGGCTCCTAATTTCAAGTATTGGACTTTTGTTGGTTAGATGGTTCTTCTCCCTAGCTTTTACCTTATGCTTTAGGATAGTCTCTTCTTCTCCTCCCATCTTCTTTAATTTCAAAAAATATTCTCCCTCCTTTTGAAAACTCTTCTTGTTTTTAAACTTAAACTACTTTCATAATAAACTTGGACCTAGATCCATGTATTTTCAAACCATTTTCATAAATAAACTTCAATCAACTTAACAATACCTTGGCATTTTTTGTGAGAAGACTAAAAGTCAATCAATCTCATTTCAAACCATTTTGCCACTTTGGATCTTTTATTTTAAAACTTTTCTTAAAAATATTAGACTCTTATCAATCCTTGTAGTGATGCAAACAACTATACTTCTACAATATATAGTGACGAGATATATTTTCCACTTGGGTGTTGAGTGAGGCATTGTTGATTTTAAAATCAAAGCCATGTCCTCCACTTTGAGATGACACAAATTCTCATTTCTCATAATTGTGAGTAGTAAGTATGTTTTCCACACGGACAATGCCAATGATGTCTTATCTCATAAAATTAACCAACACACTTGTGTTTTAAAATTTTTAAAGAGGAACTACGTGTACCTTGATCCCCTATTGCAAGGAAGGTGGTATGTAGGCACTAAATATTCGCAACCGCGACGGGTGCAAAAACCATAAAAATATATTTCTTTTCTCACCTCCACCATCTATTTTTATACAACATTTTTATAGCCAAAATATACATGTTTTACAAAGAGGTTCATGCGGAGTACCGTAGATGTTTAGGGTGCTAATACCTTCCATTTCCATAACCTACCCCTTTACCTTGAATCTTTTCCCCCTCTTTTTTGGGTTATTCGCTCTTTTCTCATTCCTTTGGAAATAATAAAGCGCGGTGGAGATTTTTATTTTGATCTGTATAAGTCTAGTCAATCCAATGGCTAAGTCTTAAAAAATTTCTACCGCTACAGTAAAAATGGCGACTTCACTGGGGAAAGATTGACCTCTTGTTGGTCCATCCCTAAGTGGGTTAAGCATATCTTTGTTTATATTTGTGTATATATTATTGTTGTTCATGTGTTATATGTTGTATATATGTTTATCTAGATTTTCCTGGTTTTCAGGGTGCTTGGTGATTACTTATAAGTCCTATACCCGGACATGGGCAAACTTTAAGATAGGACGGGCGGTATAGTCATGTTAACTTTGAGGGAGTAATCCCATTCAGTGGAGGCCCTTTTGACTGTAGTGACGTTTACCGAGTAATAGGGAAGACGTACTGCTTTCGACCTAGGAGCCTGCTGAAGCTGAGGACCGTAGAATACCTAACCCATCTTGGCCTTTTAGGTGTAGTGCGGAAACTATGACGGAGTAATCCAGAAATAGTTGTCACGCGATACTATGCTCGGACAAGTTTTTCTTTAGAATATTACTAATTACCGGGTTAATCAAGAAGTTAGTAATATCCGAAGGAAGGATGTAGACTCTGGGAACCTCTAGAACCTTGTTCGGAAGGTGATAAATTTGAGACCATACCTTATGGGTAGTGTTGTACCCCAAAATTTTCCCTCCCATATTATTCAAGATTTGGCAAGATCAATCTCCAGATGGTTCAAAATCTCTCAAGGATTGCACAGTGCAAGCACCCTCCTAATACAGTCAAAATTAGGGTTTTGGTTCTTGCAAAGAAATTGAGGTTTTCAAGGGTCCAATCAAGTCCCATATGCCTATATACATTGTCAAGCATCCATATGTCAAGTTTCAAGGCTCACAACACCAAGTTGCACAGTCAAGAATCCTAATTGCTTCGCAGTCAACTGCAGGGGTAAGATGGTCATTTGACAGTCAAAAGTCAAAAATTTTGGTCAACATCTTATTTTGAAGCCACAATCATCATTTGATCAAGTCTTGATCATGATTCCACAAACATGGCTCAAAAAGTCTCAAGATGTCAAAAGTTACTATTTTAGGACAGCTGAAAAGTCAACTGTAATTTGACTAGGGCATAACTTTTTCATGGTTCATCAGAAAAATCCCATCCAATGCTCATTTTGAAGGGGATGACATTTCCTACAACTCATCTTCACACTCCAAGTCCAAGAAACGCTCTCACAAAAAGTTATCGATTTCTACATTATAGGTCATTTTCAAAAGTCAACAAAAAGGCACTTTAAGTCAAAGACCATAACTTGAGATTGGTAAATAAAAATGACATGGGACCAAAGGCATTGGTTAGAGGACTTTAAGACCTTTCCAAAATGTCCAAGAACATGTTCATAGCTTCAAAATTGAGCAAGATATGCATTGATGAAGTTGGGAAATTTTTGGGAACTTTCAAAAGTCAACTTTGCCTAAAACATTTCATTTTTGCTAATGGGCCTCAAATTCCTTCTTGAATCTTTACCCAAAGCCTATGCACGACCCATTGAACTTAAAATGATTTATTTTCTTATTTTTAATTAATTAATTGAATTTATATTAATATTAATTTATTTAATTGGTTTTAATTATAGGAAAATTAAAAAGATATGGTTTTTGGATCTTTTGTGAAGCAAATCAGATCAGGGCAAGCTGGCAAACTCGTTTCTCAATCAACAAGGCAAAATATCCATGATTGGCAAGGTTTCATGAAAGAAAATATTGAAAAAAGATTTGATTGCCAATCACACATGCAAATTTGAATGCAATGGATTGTTGGGCTTAATTTTAACCTAATTCTCTTCACATACATATGCTGAGTGAAACCCTATTCCAGGACACGCACAATTGCTGCTGAAACCATATAACCAAATTGCAAAAAACTCAAGAAAAGGGTGAAACTGAATTCCTATTTGCAGCGCAATTCAAAGCTTCTTTTTTATTCAAACATATTGCCTGAGTCTCCAGGAAGCCATTGCCATCAAGAACCAGTCCTAACACGTGAAGAATCAAAGAACACGAGTCCCACAGTTTAAATAAATTTCCAAAATTGCATAACATGATTCATACGTTTTTAACTCATTTTCTTGATTGATTTATGCTAATAGGGACCTTCTGAAGCGATTGGTATAATCCAATTTGGTTATAGCCCTCTGAATCGAAAATCACCATGGACGAATGGTAGGGTTTAGAAGCTTGAAAATTAGGGCTTTCTTACTAAGGAAAAATCAGGCCTTGAGACCTATACAGTTAAACTCAGAAGCTCCATACGAGTTGAATGAGACCCTCACGCTCTTTTTATGTAACCTGTGTTGCTAATCGCTATTATTGGGACTTTTGGTTTGTGGGGGTTTAAAACCCCCGCTATCTTGTTTATATTTGCAGGTGAAACAAAGAAGACAACAGGCATGGCAATCTGTGGTTGGGAGGTTCAAATTCAACGCGCGTTATTTTGATTTCATGTCATAATGTTTGTTTTTTTATATGATATTCATCACCCAGCATATTAACAAAAGCACGCGTTTGGCCTGGTGGTGGATGACTTGTCCAATGACCATTGGGACCTGGGTTCGATTCCCAGGTCCCCCATATATTTCTTCATATTTTTCTTAAGCCATTCCAGTGCAGCATACATCCAATATTCCTCCATGAGCCTCACGCGTCAGTTTGCCAAGTGGCCTTGATCAACCATCTGAAGGCGAGAAGATGAGGTCTATCATACGCCCAGTCAAACAGCATACACATGATTGGGAAAGTCAAACGTGGCTTGGTCTTCTTGGGCCTGAATTCCAGCATTTCACCTCCACTTGGGCCAACACACCCCCTTTGGTTTGCATAATTAATTTTGTTTTCTTTTCTTTTAAATTCTTTTAATTGTTTTAATAATTATTATTAATTCACCACAACTTTATTTTTTCCTAATAAAAATTAGAAAATCAAAATTGTAAATATATTTTAATTATTTATTAATTTCACCATTAACTTATTTTTGTAAATAAATATTAACAATTATCTTAGCTTAATTTAGGTTTAAATTTTAATCCTTTTTATTATTAAATAAAAATTGCATAGAATTAGGTATTGACACTTTTAATCTTTTTCTTAATTAATTATTATTATCATTATTAATTATTATTATTTTGTACATATAAATGTAAATTAATTAATTAGCTTAAATTAGGTTAACTTGAATATTTTCATTAATAATTAAAATAAACTTAGAACTAGGGTTTTCTTTTGATTTTAATTTCTTTATTTTCATTAAATACAAAAAACACAAAAAATATCTTTCTTTAATTAATTTAATAATTAGGTTTTAATTTAATTTCAAGCAAAGGACAAAAAACTCTTAATTTCTCAAAAGGGTTCAAAACCCTCGGACGTTCCAGTTTATTTCTTTCGCATGTTATTTTGAATATTATGTAACTGTCTCCAAGGATGTAATAGTAATTAGATTTATTGCTTTTTTACTTTCCGCATCTTTATCAAAAACGGGTCTTTGTTTTTTGGCGATGTATAGACCCGCGCCTTGTAATAGCGTAGCTTTTACCTTTCCGTATTTTATTTTCCGCACTCCTAACTGCTAAATCGCATGAAAGAATGTATGATAATTAAAAATAACTCGTAGCTCACAATTGCATGATCCAAGATAAATGTTAACCCGAAAACAACACACAATGCACACACCACTTCTAGGGTACGCCTCACTCGTTGCCTCGAACGTGGTCGTCAAGTATAGGGTGTTTTAGCGGTCGCCCTTATGTCTAAGATCCAGTTGCCTCGAAACGGTTGCCTCGGATTAAAAAGGATCTAGGACATTAGGGTTACTTCTAAGGTGTCCTACTATTGCTTCGGTGACCACACTGTCCCTAAAATCGAATTGACCCGAACACCTCCAACGGTGGTGCTACCTACCTCTCAATGGTGGGATGACACTACCTTAAGGACTCTTACACAGCCTAATTCCTTAGGGTAGGTAGATGACTCATGGGTACTTGCTCTCTAAAAAACAAACAAAACAATCTTTTCACACTGACACTTTCAAAAGCTTTCAAAACAAATTTTTCAAACACTCTTGAGGACAGATACAAGAGTTACTCAGAAATCTTTCAATGAAACTTTTTCAAAACCCACACACATTTGAAAAGCAAACACTTTGAAAACATAAGAGCAAGTACCTAAGAGCCCATGGATAACCATGGATAGAAAGGGTGCTAACACCTTCCCTTTCTATAAATCTACCTCCCGAACCGAGAGACATCTCAAAGAAGGAATTTTGCTGTGCTTTTGTCATTTCCATGTTAGAGAACATAAAAGACGGTGGCGACTCTTGCTTACCGCGACATACGCGATCCAGCTTTAAACAGTCAGTTCTATTTCCACCGATCACAGAACTGGCGACTCTGCTGGGGAAACTTTAAGTGAGGTGTACCTTAGGATAGATCATACTTATGTTTTCAATTGAATGTTTTGTTTGCTTTATTATTGTGGGCATTGTCTTGGAGTTTCATAGATCCTAACCCGGATTTGGGGATACCCTTTTAGGTAGCATAAGTTGTGAGGGACCTGTCCGGCATAGACCGACACGGGTGAAGCAGTGGCTACATTGGTGTGGCACCTTGGTCTGTACCGATATCCCTTGTGTTGCAACAAGGAGAATATGGGTCTTTTGAGGAGTCATTAAGCACCAACCGACCTTAGAACCCTAAATTGACCCAACTTGGCCATAGAACAGTAGCAGTATGCTACACTCATTGAGGCTAAACTCTCGCGATGGTTCTGGCCGCAAGAAAAGATTGCGATGCTGGAGTTATGACCGATTGAGGGTAGTCGATGATATTGAGATCCTCTAGAACCCGGTTACTTTTGCTAGGACAGGTCTTAACCAACGAAACTGAAAGAGGGTAGTACCCAAACTTCATGCTGGCCTAAAGTCTAAGGGCTCTCTGTGTGACTTGTGTGCCTTCTAACTTGAATTACTTGCACGTACTTGTTACCTAACACATGAGTTTCTTGCAGGGTTTGTTTATAGTCCTTAATCTGGGCTCATAACAGGGTTTACTTACATCACTCCACGCATAGCATAACATCATACCATCATACCATTGCATACATCCTACATAAGGACTAATCCATTTCAAGGATCTCAAGGGTTTGTGATGCAGGTTATGATGAATCAAATGTCTAGCAAGGGGCAAAGGGGATTTATTTTCCTCTAGCCAAGGTTAATGATTTGAGTCAGGGGCTATGACCCACTCGATATGGTGAGCCTTGACCCTTGAAGAAGGACTCTCAGCAACATGAAGTTCCTTCAATCAAGCTACCCAGATTTAAATTCTAACAATTTTCTTATTTACCCCGCGAGATCCTTGAAAACATTGCATGCATACATACATATCATTGCATTACAGGTACTCCTTTGACAAGTCACTTACCTTATTCGCTGTTATTTCAACAATCATCATGAATCCTGAATCATCCAATGAACAAGCTATCAAGGCCCTACAGGCCCAGAATGCCCAATTCCAGGAGTTGGTTATGAGCTTGGCCCAGGGTCAACAGGATTTGAAGACTCTGCTCTTGAAGAAGAAGAAGAAGAGGACTGTGTTGTTCAACCCTAGACGCAAATCTGGGAATGGATCACAAAATGAAGCTGAGCTGACTACCCCATCTGTTGGGAAAGACAGTCCCCAAGTGAGAAGGGTTCCTAGTCCCGTGGTCTCCGACAACGAGACAAATTACAATGATGAACAGTACCCTCCTGCTGAGGACAGGTACAAACAGCTCGGAGACCGGTTAAGTGCTATGGAGATACAAAAAGTGCCCAGCCTGGACTTCGAAGATCTAGGTCTGTCTTCTGGGGTAGTGATCCCGCACAAATTCAAGGCACCTGCCTTTGCAAAATATGACGGGGCTTCCTGTCCTAAGCTACATCTCAGGTCATACATAAGAAGGATCCAGCCCTACACGGCTGACAAGAATTTGTGGATTCACTTCTTTCAGGATAGTCTATCAGGGACTCAACTCGAGTGGTTTTATCAACTGGATGGAGCCAACATCCGCAGCTGGGAGGACTTGGCCACTGTGTTCTACAAGCAGTACCAGTAAAATGCCGACCTTGCTCCCACGCGCACTCAGCTTCAGGGGATGTCTATGGGTACAAGCGAAGGCTTTAAAGAGTACGCGCAAAAGTGGAGGGACCTTGCTGGAAGGGTACAGCCACCTCTAACTGACCGTGAGCTCGTCGACATGTTCTTGGGGACCCTGTCTGGTCCATTCTTCAACCATCTGATTGGGAATTCTTCTGCTGGGTTTACAGATCTGATCTTGACCGGCGAGAGGATCGAAGCTGGTATCAAGTCTGGGAAGATACAGAATGGTGACTCCTCGAACACTGAGAAGAAACCATCTAAAAAGGAATCTGGTGCTGTCTATGGTTCAAGAGGGCAGAATAGGTCTGAACACCGCCAAGATGTCAACACGATAGTTATTGCAAAACCGACCGGTGCTCCTCAGCGTCACAATCAACAAAGGGAAGAGAGACCTAAGAGGCAATTCACTCCCCTCGGTGTGACCTTGTCCCAAATATTTCCGCAGTTGCTGGAGACCAAGTTGGTAACTCTGAGGGACCCTCCAAAGAATCCCAACAGGACACCTTCAAGGTATAACCCCAATGTTCGCTGCGCTTATCATTCTGACAGCCTGGGGCATGCTACAGATGGTTGTTGGACTTTGAGAAACAAGGTTCAGGATCTGATTGACGCAAAGGAAGTCCAGTTCGACTCTCCAGAGGCTCCCAATGTGATCACTGCTCCCTTGCCAAAACATGGCTAGGATTGGAATTTTTTTTTTGTTCATTCGAATGTTCAAGTTGTATTTTTCTTTGATTGTTCAAACTATTTATGTCAAACATTGTTATTTCATTAATTCATTACACATGTCTGTTTTGAAGTAATTATTTCGTATTCACTATATGCAAATTGTTTTCATATTTTTTGTGATGATCAACTCTTGATTGAAAATTCTAAGCCTCTTGAGGGAGGATGACGAAAACGATACCACGATCTCTACAGTATGCTTTTGAACAGACCCCGCTGATGAGGTACATGCATTGTTTCAATTCCCAAACAGTGGAGTTATAAGGAAGATAATCCCTCGTCAACCCCTTTGAGCCAAAGAAGTTGGAGTTTTTCTTTTTCGAAAACTAAAACCCTTAATCATAACCTGGGGCAGGGTAGTTCTCTCAGTTGATCCAGGTGCACAACGAATGGCACCAAAGAAGCTCTTCCAAAAGAAAAAATAGTGATGGTTCCGGATAATCATAAAGACAGGCAGTCATTATCTCTCAAAATCAAAGCCCATTAAAGTCAAAACCTATGAAGGAGACTTACAAAAACTGGGGCATCCCGCGGACTGTAAAAAGAAACAGTTCAGGCAAAAAGCAGGGATAACGAAATCAAAATGAAAGAGGTCCTACAAACCCTCAACAACAAAAAAAGAGAAATGACTGCCTATTCAAAATAAATTGTCAGTATCTGAACCATCATTGGAATATCAGGACAAAGACTCAAATAAGGTCTAACGCACGATCAGCTGAGTTTAGGTTTGAAGAACATCACGAAGAGCGGGTGGGTACAAATATAATTTGAGCCTTTATCCTTTGTTTCTTAGACCGTGATCCAGGCCACGCTATAACCCTTAAAAAGTCCTAGCTGAAGCATGGGTTAGTTCGAAAGCATACTGTTACGAAAGGTATCCTGACTCCTTAAGGCTTGCGGTAAAATAACAAGTTGACATCACATTTTACAAAATTTGCTTAAAAACAGCATTTTCAAAAAACTTCAAGACAGACATAAGCTTTGCATTTCTAAATAACATTGTTTGCACATGACTTTTTGTTTGAACAACATAGAAGTTCACACGACGAATGTCTAATGAACAAAAGCACTCCCAATCAAGGGGCATGGCATGATCATCAGTTGGGGCAGTTAAGTCAAGATTCAGAGAATCTCTCAAAAGGCCAACCAGCTTGGGGCAAATCTCCATCTGGATCACTTGGGGCATTGGACGATCAAACGAAGATCTTCTGGTGGTATGGTAACACTGTGCTACTGACAGTGACAGCTTCCTGTATCCTAAGAGCATGGACATAGTCGAAAAAATACTGCGCATAATCACAGACCCGCTAGGTTGACACACCTAGGCAAAAATAAGGGCTTCCCAGCGAACCAAAGGGTTCGGGCAAAATAAGGGATGAAAATGAAAAAATCTGTACACCCAGCAAGTCGAAAACCTGAAAAGGCGGCTTGGGCAAAAATGGGTATCCCGGTGGACTGAAAACTCGAAAGGGCGGTCCAGGCAAAAGTTAGGGATCAAAAGCGTACGACTATGTCCCGGCATCCCGTCACTTGTCTACCAGAAGAAGATTTGTCAATCAAGACCTCCACAGGTACTTCCTCCCGCAGAAACTGGGGCAATAAGAATTGTCTAAGCAATCTGGTTGCTCTGTCCACCGAGGTACCAAGGTAAGTTCAGCTGAAGAACACGACCAAGATACCTTTATCCCCTGCAGAGTACGAATGCGTCCCCGACCATATTCAAAGGTTATTCCCCACCAAGGGCTTATAACTGGGTTATCCTCAGCTAATTACCACGGAAAGATCAGCCTCGACGAAGTTCTCTCTATCCCCCAGCAGAGTTCATCAAATCCTCCGACAAAGATTATCAACGGTATCCTCAGCGGAGTTATCATCAAAATCTCATCGAAGCATCTCTTCCCCACAGAGTAATTCCCCGCAGGGCATTCTCTTCAACAAGTTTATTCCCCAACGAAGTCATCTTCTCCTACCGGTTTATTCTTGCAATCATCATCCCCAGCGGAAACGAAGGTCTCTACTCTTCAACATCAGCCCAGGATTCAACGAACTTCCTGGCATGCGTCAAGGATTTACTTTCTCAGACGAAGATACATTCATAAACATCACATCATGATACATGCATATACGCATCATATCATATAATCTCACTTATGCTGAGAACATCATCGCTTGATCCATACCATGCATTGCATAAGACTGACCTTTACCTTTCAGGAAGGATACAGTCAAATGATCAGCTATGTCAAAGTAGACAAATTCAGTTAAAGTAGACAAATTCAGTCAAAAGAAGACAAGTCCAGTCAAAATTAATTCTACTCGTTGTTATAGACACTCGTCGTTATAGACACTCGTCATTATAGACACTCGTCGTTATAGACACTCGTCGTTATAGACACTCGTCGTTATAGACACTCGTCGTTATAGACACTCGTCGTTATAGACACTCGTCGTTATAGACACTCGTCGTTATAGACACTCGTCGTTATAGACACCCGTCGTTATAGACACCCGTCGTTATAGACACCCGTCGTTATAGACACCCGTCGTTATAGACACCCGTCGTTATAGACACCCGTCGTTATAGACACCCGTTGTTATAGACACTCGTCGTTATAGACACTCGTCGTTATAGACACCTGTCATTATAGACACCTGTCGTTATAGACACTCGTCGTTATAGACACTCGTCGTTATAGACACTCGTCGTTATAGACACTCGTCGTTATAGACCACCCGTCCATGAAGATAACCCGTCCATGAAGATAACCCGTCCTTGAAGAGACAACTCATCAGAGAAGACAATACCCCTTGGTTCAGTTAAATCAATCCCTAAAGGTTTTCTGAGATAACCTGTCAGTAGAGACAACTTACCAACCTTTCTGAATTCCGGACCCGATTCCTGTATCCAGCCAGGGCACGTCTGAAGAGTTTGAAGATTCGATTCCTGTATCCAGCCAGGGCATATCTGTCGACGACTAATTCCGGACTTGATTCCTGTATCCAGCCAGGGCACGTCTGAAGAGTTTGAAGATTCGATTCCTGTATCCAGCCAGGGCATATCTGTTGACGACTAATTCTGGACTCGATTCTTGTATCCAGCCAGGGCACGTTTGAAGAGTTTGAAGATTCGATTCCTATATCCAGCCAGGGCATATCTGTTGACGACTAATTCCGGACTCGATTCCTGTATCCAGCCAGGGCACGTCTGAAGAGTTTGAAGATTCGATTCCTGTATCCAGCCAGGGCATATCTGTTGACGACTAATTCTGGACTCGATTCTTGTATCCAGCCAGGGCACGTCTGAAGAGTTTGAAGATTCGATTCCTGTATCCAGCCAGGGCATATCTGTTGACGACTAATTCCGGACTCGATTCCTGTATCCAGCCAGGGCACGTCTGAAGAGTTTGAAGATTCGATTCCTGTATCCAGCCAGGGCATATCTGTTGACGACTAATTCCAGATTCGATTCCTGTATCCAGCCAGGGCACATCTGTGAATAACTGATTGTAGACTCGATACCTGTATCCAGCCAGGGCATATCTACATGAAGAGTTTAGATATTCGATACATGTATCCAGCCAGGGCATATCTACATAAAGAGTTTGAAGATCAACCCCTGTAACAGGCCAGGTAATTATTTTCTTTCTCAGGTACGCAATTTCTCGCTAAGGAATCTCTTACGCGATCGACACTTAGATGGCATCTATAAGCCCATCCATATACCAACAGTCTCCAAATGGCATCCATAAGCCCATTCCCGACAAGATTTTGTCACAGCTCCAGATGGCATCTATAAGCCCATCCTCCTATCCATCATCTCTCCAAATGGCATTTGTAAGCCCATTCCCTACATCACACTGCTGATATTCTACTATACGAGTGCAAATTTCTGGGCACTCTAGTGTTCAATCATCTTCCACCTTCGGATCACGAAAGGCACGCAAGTCAATCCACATCCTCAGGTCTAAGAAGATTGAACAGGGGCAACTGTTGTACCCCAAAATTTGCCCTCCCATATTCTTCAAGATTTGGCAAGATCAATCTCTAGATGGTTCAAAATCTCTCAAGGATTGCACAGTGCAAGCACCCTCCTAATACAGTCAAAATTAGGGTTTTGGTTCTTGCAAAGAAATTGAGGTTTTCAAGGGTCCCATCAAGTCCCATATGCCTATGTACATTGTCAAGCATCCATATGTCAAGTTTCAAGGCTCACAACACCAAGTTGCACAGTCAAGAATCCTAATTGCTTCGCAGTCAACTACAGGGGTAAGATGGTCATTTGACAGTCAAAAGTCAAAATTTTTGGTCAACATCTTATTTTGAAGCCACAATCATCATTTGATCAAGTCTTGATCATGATTCCACAAACATGGCTCAAAAAGTCTCAAGATGTCAAAAGTTATTATTTTAGGACAGCTGAAAAGTCAACTGTAATTTGACCAGGGCATAACTTTTTCATGGTTCATCAGAAAAATCCCATCCAATGCTCATTTTGAAGGGGATGACATTTCCTACAACTCATCTTCACACTCCAAGTCCAAGAAATTCTCTCACAAAAAGTTATCAATTTCTACATTATAGGTCATTTTCAAAAGTCAACAAAGAGGCACTTTAAGTCAAAGACCATAACTTGAGATTGGTAAATCAAAATGACATGGGACCAAATGCATTGGTTAGAGGACTTCAAGACCTTTCCAAAATGTCCAAGAACATGTTCATAGCTTCAAAATTGAGCAAGATATGCATTAATGAAGTTGGGAAATTTTTGGGAACATTCAAAAGTCAACTTTGCCTAAAACATTTCATTTTTGCTAATGGGCCTCAAATTCCTTCTTGAATCTTTACCCAAAGCCTATGCACGACCCATTGAACTTAAAATGATTTATTTTCTTATTTTTAATTAATTAATTGAATTTATATTAATATTAATTCATTTAATTGGTTTTAATTATAGGAAAATTAAAAAGATATGGTTTTTGGATCTTTTGTGAAGCAAATCAGATCAGGGCAAGCTGACAAACTCGTTTCTCAATCAACAAGGCAAAATATCCATGATTGGCAAGGTTTCATGAAAGAAAAGATTGAAAAAAGATTTGATTGCCAATCACATATGCAAACTTGAATGCAATGGATTGTTGGGCTTAATTTTAACCTAATTCTCTTCACATACATATGCTGAGTGAAACCCTATTCCAGGACACGCACAATTGCTGCTGAAACCATATAACCAAATTGCAAAAAACTCAAGAAAAGGGTGAAACTGAATTCCTATTTGCAGCGTAATTCAAAGCTTCTTTTTGATTCAAACATATTGCCTGAGTCTCCAGGAAGCCATTGCCATCAAGAACCAGTCCTAACACGTGAAGAATCAAAGAACACGAGTCCCACGGTTTGAATAAATTTCCAAAATTGCATAACTTGATTCATACGTTTTTAACTCATTTTCTTGATTGATTTATGCTAATAGGGACCTTCTGAAGCGATTGGTATAATCCAATTTGGTTATAGCCCTCTGAATCGAAAATCACCATGGACGAATGCTAGGGTTTAGAAGCTTGAAAATTAGGGCTTTCTTACTAAGGAAAAATCAGGCCTTGAGACCTATACAGTTAAACTCAGAAGCTCCATACGAGTTGAATGAGACCCTCGCGCTCTTTTTATGTAACCTGTGTTGCTAATCGCTATTATTGGGACTTTTGGTTTGTGGGGGTTTAAAACCCTCGCTATCTTGTTTATATTTGCAGGTGAAACGAAGAAGACAACAGGCGTGGCAATCTGTGGTTGGGAGGTTCAAATTCAGCGCGCGTTATTTTGATTTCATGTCATAATGTTTGTTTTTTTATATGATATTCATCACCCAGCATATTAACAAAAGCACGCGTTTGGCCTGGTGGTGGATGACTTGTCCAATGACCATTGGGACCTGGGTTCTATTCCCAGGTCCCCCATATATTTCTTCATATTTTTCTTAAGCCATTCCAGTGCAGTATACATCCAATATTCCTCCATGAGCCTCACGGGTCAGTTTGCCAAGTGGCCTTGATCAACCATCCGAAGGCCAGGAGATGAGGTCTATCATACGCCCAGTCAAACAGCATACACATGATTGGGAAAGTCAAACGTGGCTTGGTCTTCTTTGGCCTGAATTCCAGCATTTCACCTCCACTTGGGCCAACACACCCCCTTTGGTTTGCATAATTAATTTTGTTTTCTTTTCTTTTAAATTCTTTTAATTGTTTTAATAATTATTATTAATTCACCACAACTTTATTTTTTCCTAATAAAAATCAGAAAATCAAAATTGTAAATATATTTTAATTATTTATTAATTTCACCATTAACTTATTTTTGTAAATAAATATTAACAATTAGCTTAGCTTAATTTAGGTTTAAATTTTAATCCTTTTTCTTAATAAATAAAAATTGCATAGAATTAGGTTTTGACACTTTTAATCTTTTTCTTAATTAATTATTATTATCATTATTAATTATTATTATTTTGTACATATAAATGTAAATTAATTAATTAGCTTAAATTAGGTTAACTTGAATATTTTCATTAATAATTAAAATAAACTTAGAACTAGGGTTTTCTTTTGATTTTAATTTCTTTATTTTCATTAAATACAAAAAACACAAAAAATATCTTTCTTTAATTAATTTAATAATTAGGTTTTAATTTAATTTCAAGCAAAGGACAAAAAACTCTTAATTTCTCAAAAGGGTCCAAAACCCTCGGACGTTCCAGTTTATTTCTTTCGCACGTTATTTTGAATATTATGTAACTGTCTCCAAGGATGTAATAATAATTAGGTTTATTGCTTTTTTACTTTCCGCATCTTTATGAAAAACAGGTCTTTGTTTTTTGGCGATGTATAGACCCGCGACTTGTAATAGCGTAGCTTTTACCTTTCCGTATTTTATTTTCCGCACTCCTAACTACTAAATCGCATGAAAGAATGTATGATAATTAAAAACAACTCGTAGCTCACAATTGCATGATCCAAGATAAATGTTAACCCGAAAATAACACACAATGCACACACCACTTCTAGGGTACGCCTCACTCGTTGCCTTGAACGTGGTCGTCAAGTATAGGGTGTTTTAGCGGTCGCCCTTATGTCTAAGATCCAGTTACCTCGAAACGGTTGCCTCGGATTAAAAAGGATCTAGGACATTAGGGTTACTTCTAAGGTGTCCTACTATTGCTTCGGTGACCACACTGTCCCTAAAATCGAATTGACCCGAACACCTCCAACGGTGGTGCTACCTACCTCTCAATGGTGGGATGGCACTACCTTAAGGACTCTTACACAGCCTAATTCCTTAGGGTAGGTAGATGACTCATGGGTACTTGCTCTCTAAAAAACAAACAAAACAATCTTTTCACACTGACACTTTCAAAAGCTTTCAAAACAAATTTTTCAAACACTCTTGAGGACAGATACAAGAGTTACTCGGAAATCTTTCAATGAAACTTTTTCAAAACCCACACACATTTGAAAAGCAAACAATTTGAAAACATAAGAGCAAGTACCTAAGAGCCCATGGATAACCATGGATAGAAAGGGTGCTAACACCTTCCCTTTCTATAAATCTACCTCCCGAACCGAGAGACATCTCAAAGAAGGAATTTTGCTGTGCTTTTGTCCTTTCCATGTTGGAGAACATAAAAGACGGTGGCAACTCTTGCTTACCGCGACATACGCGATCCAGCTTTAAACAGTCAGTTCTATTTCCATCGATCACAGGTAGTACCTTCGACCTCATGCTCGTGACGTTGAACCTATAAACCCTATATGTGTGATCTTGAGTGTGATTATTGCATCAGGCATCCATGCACTCATAAGCATCTTTTGAAGAAATCTTATTTCAAGGGATTTAAAAGTTGACCATTTGTGAATATCTCAGGTAACCATGGATTATGGGAAAAGAAAGACCGGGAAATACAGTTTCAAGGATCCCAAGGTAGATGAGTTGATCAATCTAGTTCCCGAGATCGAGTGTTCTGCAGATTTTCAGAAGAAGTATGGATCCATCATTCCTCTCATGAAGCTTAGGATGAAGGAGGGTTTCCTCTCGACCTTGGTCCAGTTCTATGATCTGATGTATCATTGCTTTACTTTTACCGACTATCAGTTGATGCCTACACTGGAGGAGTATTCTTATCTGTGGGATTTACCTGTTACCCGTGTTCCTTTTATTGGCTTGAAGGATGAGCCAAAATCACATGAGATTGCTGCTTTGATCCATCTGGGGAAGTCTGAGGTTGAAGGCTATATGACTAATAAAGGAGGGATTATAGGATTACCAGCTCAGTTCTTATTAGAGAAAGCTCGTTACTTTGCCAGGATGAAGAGTACAGTCGCTTTTGAGGCCATATTTGCTCTACTTGCTTACGGGTTGTTCTTATTTCCTAATATGGACAGGTTTGTTGACATTAATTCTATCAGGATCTTTATGATTGGAAACCCAGTTCCTACATTGTTGGGTGATGCTTATTACTCTATTCATCTTTGAAATTCTTATCATGGGGGGATGATTATCTGTTGCACGCCTTTGTTGTACCAGTGGTTTATTTCTCATATGCCTAGTCTGATGCTTTTTGGGATGTCAAGAAGGAACCCCGTTGGGCTCCTAAGGTCATGGCACTTACTCACTCGGATATTGATTGGTATCATCGAGCTTACCAGAATATAGAGATTGTTGATAGTTGTGGTAGTTTCCTCAATGTACCTCTTCTTGCTACAAAGGGAGGAATTAACTATAACCTTGTTCTTGCGCGACGATAGCTTGGTTATCCGATGAGGGATAAACCAAATAGTATTCATTTGAGTAGTTTATTTCTGAAGCAGGAAGTAGACCATATGGAAGCTAGGGAGAAGATTGCGAAGGCCTGGCATCACATTCATAAGAAGAATAGGAAAGACTTGGGACCTAGGGGTGCTGTTTCTTTGGAACCATATCTTCAGTGGGTCCAAATGAGAGCTATTCAAATAAAGATGCCATATTCCTGGGAAACACCTATTCCTGATTTATTTATGAAGACCACTCCTCCCTTATTAGATGACCTAGAAGAGCCGCATCTTGCTTTGGTCAGGATGCAACAGGAAAAGGATGCTTAGAAGAATAAGTACAAAACTTTAGAGATTTCCTATAGAGCAGATTTGAAGGAGAAAGATGACCTGATTGAGATCCTTGAGAGTCGGGCTGTAGAGACCATGGAGAGGCAAGGGGATTTATTTTCTCCTAAGCCTAAGTCAGATGCTATTTGCTTACTCCCTAATTCAGGTGATTGGAAGGAGGTTTCCACCAGATATGCGGAAGAAAACCAGAGGTTGAAGGCTCAGATTTCCAGGCTCACAGGGAAGCGCCAACGTATAGAGTGATTTCCATCAGCTTCACTTTTCAGGGTTTTAGATTTTATTTTCATCTTGTACTTGGGATCATTAAAACTTGTAATCCATTTTGAAGTTGTTATAATAAAATTTTCAGTATTTTCAAATGCGTTATTACTTTGATATTTGCAATATGTCTATAAATTTTAAATCCCTTGAAATATTAAATCACAAAATAAAATCATGTGCATTGCACATCATGCATCATATTGCACATATTTCTTGCATTTGTTATGCATATCAAGGTGTCTTACCAAGCTTCTTTACTTCGTTCAGCAAGTTGACTCATCACTACAACACTCGGGCTAATCTCAAAAAGAAGATTGACAACTTAGAACAAGAGAATCGCGAGCTGCACGAGAAGGTTTCAGCTTTGAAGGCCGGTATGGCCAATCTTACTGCTCTGATGGAATCTCTGGTGGCTGCTCAGAATCAGCCACCGAGTGTTCAACCTCAACCAACAAGGGTTACTACTGAAGCTCCGAGTGTTCCTATGTCTGCTACTCCAACTGTTGTTCAGAATCGCATGCCTCAAGGTTACCCATGGGGAATGCCAGAGATTTTTTTGCCTAAAGGTTTCAATCTTGGTCTTCAAGATACTCCAGTTGTTCAGACTATTGTTACTCTTGCACCTCCTGTGGTGCATGTTCCTTATGCACCGCCTTCGGTGAATATGGTTCCATTTGTTAATGATGATGTGTGTCGTCCTTTCCCTCCACCAAGTGAAGACTTGGATCTTTATGACAGAATGGATGATTTCCAAGAGCAGTTTGACAAGATGCAGAGAGAGATAAAGCCCCTCAGGGGAAAAGAGTTATTTGGGCAGAATGTGAATAAATTATGCTTGGTCCCTAATGTTAAGATACCTGTGAAGTTTAAAGTCCCAGAGTTTGAGAAATACAAGGGCAACACTTGCCCTCGTTCTCATCTGGTGATGTATGTAAGGAGAATGTCTACCCATACTGATGATCAGCGTCTGCTGATTCACTTTTTCAGGATAGTTTGACCGGTGTTGCGCTGAAGTGGTATATGAATTTGGACAGCGTCAACATCCATACTTTCAATGACTTGGGAGAAGAGTTTATCAAACAATACAAGTACAATGTGGACATGGCGCCTGACCGTGATCAACTTAGGGCCATGGTTCAGAAAGATAGCGAATCATTCAAAGAATATGTGGAGATGGCGTTAGGTAGCCTCTCAAGTGATTCCTCCCATGAAAGAGAAGGAGATGACTAAGATTTTCTTGAAGACTCTGGGTTCTTTCTACTATGAGAGGATGGTAGCGAGTGTGCCAAGTGACTTTAGTGAAATGGTAGGCATGGGTATCCGCTTAGAAGAGGTTGTAAGAGTGGGCCGTTTAACGAAGAGTGAAGGATCTGGAGGTGTGAAGAAGCCATCTTATGGGTTTACCAAGAAGAAGGAAGGGGATGAAAATGATGTCATGCAAGAGAGGAGGGTTAATCCTCCTAGAAGTAATTCTCAGCGTCATCAGCAAGTTGCCTCAGTTACTCTAGTTGTGCGTGTAGCTCCAACCACCGTTGCTTATCAGAGACTATCCCAGCAGGGGAATCAAGGGTATAATCAGAGAAGGTAGAGTTATGACCCTATTTCTATGAGCTATACGGAATTACTATCGGCATTGATTCAGAAGAAGTTGGTTCAGAACCGACCACCTCCCGATGTACCATCACCATTGCCTTGGAATTAGAAGGCGGACCAAACATGTGCTTTTCATCAGGGAGCACCAGGGCATAATGTTGAGAATTGTTATCCTTTGAAGACTGAGGTACAAAAATTGGTGAAGTCTGGTATTCTATCTTTCAAGGATGTGGGCCCTAATGTGAAATACAATCCTCTACCCAAGCATGGAGGAGTAAATGTTGTGAATATGGTGGCCGGTTGTCCAGGCGACTTCCGGATTTTTGACATTCATCTAGCTATAGGAGATTTGGTGAAAATGCATGCAGACCTCTGTGAATTTAGCTACTATACACATGACCATTTCGGTCGTGCTATTTGCAGTATGGATATACAGGGTTGTGACAAGATAAAGGCTAATTTGCAGGAGATGATGGATGAGGGCCTCATCCACATAATCAGGCCTAGGGAAGAGTATGAAGAGGAAGTAAACATGGTTTATGGATGTCCTAGAGAGTTCAGAATCTTTGATGTGGAACATATGAATGAGGATCTTGTACAATTGCATGCTACTTTCTACCACTTGGCTGGTCAGGTGGAACACCAGTATGGATCTTGCCGAATTTGCTGTCGAGATTCCCGAGGATGTTCAATCGTGAAGAAAGGTGTTCAGTTGTTGTTGGACAATGGAACCATCAAGATTACAGGTCAAAGGGATGATTACCATGAAGTTGATATGGTTGAGGTTTGTTTGGCTGAAGAAGAGTTGGATGAAGAGTATGCCTCCGCAGACGAGTATTTCTCCTCAGATGAGGATTTGTTTTCCAGAAATGACTCAATAATGATTGATTATGTTGAAGAAGGGGTAAACGTCATTGTACCTTGTTTTGGTGCACCCTCCCATTTTGAAGTTGAATATTATAGCAAGCCAGTTGTTACCCCATTGGTGATTAGTTTGTCGGGTCATGTTCCCTACAAGTCAGATAAGGTTGTACCCTACAAATACAATGCTACAATCTTAGAGGATGGAGTGGAAGTTCCCATCTAGCCAATGCCTGATGTTGGAAATATTGCTGAGAATAGTAGAGTGACCTGCAGCGGTCGTGTATTTGCACCAGTTGTTCGAGGAGATGTTAGTGCTGGAAAGAAAATTGCTGAGAACGTTGAACCCAAGAAGGCTACGGGTGAATCTAGTGGAGCTAAGTTAGAGAAATAAGTGGATGATATTTTGAAGATAATCAAGATGAGCGACTACAGAATTGTAGATCAGCTACTGCAGACTCCTTCAAAAATATCTATCTTGGCTTTATTGATGAACTGATCTGCTCACAGAGAATCCTTGATGAGGGTATTGGACCAAGCTTTTATGGAGAGTGATATGCCAGTAGACCAATTCAGAAGTGTAGTAAGGAACATTACGTCATGTAATAACTTGAGTTTCTGTGATGATGAATTGCCAGATGAAGGAAGGAATCATAACCTGGCCCTCCACATCTCTATGAAATGCAAGAATGATTCACTATCCAATGTGCTAATTGATATTTGATCCGCTTTGAACGTTATACCGAGGAGCGCTCTTATGAAGTTGAAATATCAAGGAACGTTTATGCACCCGAGTGGCATCATTGTGGAAGTGTTTGATGGATCAAGGAAATATGTTATTGGTTAAGTAGACTTGCCTATTCATATAGGACCACATTTGTTTCAGATTACTTTCCAGGTCATGGACATTGTACCCGCTTATAGTTGTTTGTTGGGATGACTGTGGATTCATGAGGCAAGGGCTGTCACATCAACTTTACACCAGAAACTGAAGTTTGTATGTGAAGGGAAAGTAGTGATCATAAATGGGGAACAGGCATTATTGATATCTCATTTGTCCTCTTTCAGCATTGTGGAGGATGATGAAGTTGCTGTTGGAACCCAGTTCCAAGCTTTATCTATTGACAACATCAGAGGAAATGAGAATTCCATGGTTTCGCTTAAGGATGTGCAGCAGGTTGTGCGTAAGGGTCATAGTGAAGTATGGGGACAGATTGTGGATCCACCTGTAAACAATAACAGGGCCGGCTCGGGGTTCTCTTTGAGGAATGATAAATGTAAGAGCATGAAGTCGAAGCCTGCTGCAGGCAAGTATCAAGACGTTTTCCGTAGCGGGGTTTATCTTCATCCAACTGTTTCTGGGATTAATGCCATTGTGGAAGATGAAGCAAAGCAGGAAATGCCAAATTACGTTACACACGGAGTTTTGGTTCAGAACTGGATCACCATTGATGTTCCCTCTTGCATACATGTTTCAAAGTAATTTGATTTGTTAATCTTTTTGAAAAGCTTTCACTCTGCCCAAGGTGGAAGTATTAATGTTGTAGGGTTTATCTATTTGCTGTGACTCTTAAAATCAATAATAAAAGTTATCTTTGTTTCCCAAAATTGTGTCTTTATTTTCTTCTTTTTCTTGGAAAATGGTAATCATAAAAAAAACCTTTCAAAATAAATAATAACCGAAAAACAATATGCATGATCACTTATTATATGTTTCAGTTTCTAAATGCAATCATAAATCATATGTGTAGATTAATTAAAAAAACCTGTTGAACACAATGGCCCTGCACCCTCTCCCAATTTTGAATGTCCTGTGTATGGGGCAGAAGAAGAAGACAATGATGAGATTCTAAAAGAGGTCTCATGGTTTCTTGAGCGTGAGGAAAACTCCATTCAGCCATATAAAGAGACATTGGAAGTAATCAATTTGGGTTCAGAAGAAGATCTGAAAGAGGTCAAGATCGGAGCATTGTTGCATCCTGATGTGAAAAGCAGGTTGATTGAGTTGTTGAAAGAGTATGTGGATTTTTTGCTTGGTATTATCAAGATATGCCTGGTCTATGTACAGATATTGTAGTGCACCGTTTTCCGCTGAAGCCAGAGTTCTCTCTAATCAAATAGAAGTTGAGAAGAACTCGCCTCGATATGGCAGTGAAGATCAAAGAGGAAGTTCTAAAGCAGATTAATGTCGGTTTTCTTGTGACTTCAGTGTATCCTCAATGGATCGCCAATATTGTCCCAGTACTGAAAAAAGACGGAAAAGTCTGCATGTGCATAGATTACAGAGAACTAAATAAAGCTAGTCCAAAAGATGATTTTCCATTGCCACACATTGATATGTTAGTGGATAGCACAGAAAAATTCAAAGTTTTCCCGTTCATAGACGGATTTTCCAGTTATAATCAAATAAGAATGGCTCTAGAGGACATGGAAAAAACAACGTTCATCACACCCTGGGGAACATTTTGTTACATAGTGATGCCATTTAGGTTGAAGAACGCGGGTGCAGCGTACCAGAGGGCTATGACAACCCTATTCCATGATCTGATGCACAAGGAAATCGAAGTATATGTTGATGATATGATTGCTAAATCCCATACTGAAGAAGGTCATGTAGAAGATTTGTTGAAGTTGTTTTAGCATTTGAGTAAGTATCGTCTCCGCTTGAATCCAAATAAATGCACCTTCGGTGTTCGATCAGGAAAATTGTTGGGTTTCATTGTTAGCCAGTAAGGAATTAAAGTTGACCCTGATAAAGTCAAAGAAATTCAAGAGATTCCAGCGCCAAGGACTGAAAAGCAAGTCAGAGGGTTCCTCGGGCGTTTGAATTATATTTCCAAATTCATTTCCCACATGACTGCAACATGTGAACCAATCTTTAAGTTGTTAAATAAAGATCAAGGTTGTGTATGGATGGGTGACTGCCAAAGGGCATTTTAAAGTATTAAATAATATCTTCTTGAACTTCCTATCTTGCTCCCTCGTGTCAAAGGAAGACCATTGATTATATATATGACAATGTTAGATAATTCCATGGGTTGTATTCTGGGACAACAAGATGAAATAGGGAAGAAAGAGTATTCCATTTATCATCTCAGTAAAAAGTTTACTGATTGTGAGTCGCGGTATTCCATGCTGGAAAAGACATGTTGTGCTCTGGCCTGGGCGGAAAAAGGTTTGCGGCAGTATATGTTCAATCACACCACTTAGTTGATCTCCAAAATGGATTCAATCAAGTACATTTTTGAAAAGCCTGCTCTTACTGGGAGAATTTCCCGCTGGCAGATGCTGTTATCTGAATATGACATCAAATATCACAATCAAAAAGCTATTAAAAGCAGCGTGTTGGAAGATTATCTTGCTCACCAACCAGTTGAGGATCATCAATCTGTGGAGTATGAATTCCCCGATGAGGATGTGATGTTCCTGAAAGTGAAAGATTATGGATAACCATTGCCTGAGGAAGGTGCTAACCCTGAATCTCTCTAGAGTATGATATTTGATGGAGCTGTGAATGCTTACGGTAAAGGAATTGGTGTTGCAATCGTCACTCCACATGGATTGCACATTCCTTTTACTGCAAGGTTGACATTTGATTATACTAATAATATGACAGAATATGAGGCTTGCATCATGGGTCTCGAGGAAGCTATTGATCTCAGAATTAAAATTCTTGATGTGTATGGCAATTCAACTTTGGTAATAAACCAAATTAAAGGAGAATGGGATACTCGTCACCCCGGCTTGATCCCTTACAAAGATTATACTAGAAGGTTGTTACCCTTCTTTAATAGAGTTGAATTCCATCACATTCTTATTGATGAAAATCAAATGGCGGATGCTCTAGAAACTCTGGCTTCTATGTATCAAGTGAAGACTTGGAATGATATACCTCGAATTATGGTTCGGCGACTGGATAGGCCCACTCATGTGTTTACAACAGAAGAAGTAGTAGATGAGAATCCTTGGTATTATGATATCAAGCATTTTCTCCAGACTCCGGAATACCCGATTGGTGCTTCGAAGAAAGATAGAAAGACATTGAGAAGATTGGCTGGAAGTTTCTTCCTCAGTGAAAATGTGTTGTATAAGAGAAATTATGACATGGTCTTGCTCATATGCGTGGATAGACACGAAGCAGACGTGTTGATGCATGAGATTCATGAAGGTTCATTTGGAACTCATGCCAATGGACATTCGATGGCTAAAAAGATGCTAAGGGCAGGTTACTATTGGCTGACAATGGAATCTGATTGTTACAAATTTGCAAAGAAGTGTCATAAATGCCAGATTTATGTGGACAAGGTTCATGTGCCTCCGACACTTCTCAGTGTGATTTCCTCCATGTGGCCTTTCTCTATGTGGGGTATTGATATGATTGGGATGATATAATCCAAAGCTTCGAATGGACACCGTTTTATGTTGGTAGCAATTGATTACTTCACCAAGTGGGTGGAGGCTGCTTCGTATGATAATGTCACTAAGAAGGTGGTTGTGCGCTTCATTAAGAATAATCTTATATGTCGGTATGGTGTGCCGAGCAGAATTATCAACGACAATGGCTTGAATCTGAACAACAAAATAATGACAGAATTGTGTGAAGAATTCAAGATTGTCCATCACAACTCATCTCCGTACAGGCCAAAGATGAATGGGGTTGTTGAAGCTGCTAATAAGAATATCAAGAAGATTATCCAGAAAAAAGTTGTTACTTATAAGGATTGGCATGAAATGCCCCCTTTTGCTTTGCATGGATATTGAACATTTGTCCGCACTTCAACATGAGCAAACCCGTTCTCCCTTGTGTATGGAATGGAAGTTGTACTCCCAGTCGAGGTTGAGATTCCCTCTTTGCGTGTGATAATGGAAACCAAGTTGGCAGAGGCTGAATGGGTCCAGAACCGGTTTGACCAATTGAATTTGATCGAAGAGAAGAGAATGACAGCTTTGTGTCATAGACAGTTATATCAAAAAAGAATAAAGAAAGCTTTTGATAAAAAGGTCAAACCTCATGAATTCAGAGAAGGAGACCTCGTGCTCAGGAAGATCATGTCTTTTAACGCTGATTCTAGGGGCAAGTGGACTCACAATTTTGAAGGCTCATATGTTGTCAAGAAAGCCTTCTCTGGCGGTGCATTAATTCTTGAAACTATGGATTGCGAGGAGTTCCCACGTCCCATGAATATTGGTGCAGTCAAGAAATACTTCGCCTAAAGAAATAAAAGAACAACTCGCTAAGTTGAAAACCCGAAAGGGCGACTTAGGCAAAAAAGAGCGTCTCGGTAGGCCGAAAACCCGGAAGGGCGGTCTAGGAAAAAATTAGAGACATAAACAGAATAAATTTCCTGCTAAGTTGAAAACCCGCAAGGGCAGCTTAGGCAAAAGTTAGGTACTTTCTCGGCAAGTAACTACATCGGACAAGACTTGATCATTGAAGCAACAATATTCTTGGATCATCATCATACTTCAAACAGAAGCTGCTGCTCGGGATTTCAAAAGTTTTTAGAGGGGATAGTGGTCATTGTATCTCAATGTATCTTTTCCATTATATATTACCATTTTCCGAACTTTGTAATCATCCATGGAGTCTCGCCATTCGCAGACTACCATTCTATTAATGAAGTTTGAGCTTTTATCAAATTCTTTGTATTTCTTTATTTTATTTAGCTTATGAAGACTTCATTTATTATTGATAATAATTGTCAAAGAAAAAAGATTAAAATAACAAAAGTGATTTTCAAAAAGAATTTACAATTTGCTTTTACTTTAAAATTTGTAACGCAAGAGAAAACAACAAAAATGGTGATCCCAGGGATGGACGAACTCCAGTTGTTTTGAGAAGTTTTTTGTTTCCCCGGGGAAGGTTTACTCAGGATGTTTTCGCTGTATTGGGTTTGTGACTCCAGTTTCCCTGGTCTAGTTTTGATTCATTTCTCCTATTTTCTGAGTTTGCATGATATGAAGATTCAATCCGAGATTTCTCCATTGAAGTTTTTGTTTGTTTAATAGAGGTTCTTTCTTCCCAAAGAAGTTGGTACAATAATCACTCTTGAAGAACACAGGTCTCCGGTTTCTCTAGTGAAGAACGTATATTGGTTTTCCCTTTAAGGATGTGGTGTTAACCTCCCCAGTTAATGTCTTGATGATGGGACATTATACGCCTTAACGAAGTTTGCGTATTTCTTCTTTCAAAATGGGCCTGAATTCCCCAGTGAGTGTTTTGATGATTTGGTGTCCATCTACTTTACCTGAAATTGATTTTGCAATCCCCAGTAGAAGTGTTACTTTTGAAAACATTTGTTTCCCCGTTGAAGTCTGAGTGCTATTCCCTGGTGAAGCCTGGAGAAGGATGTTATATCCCTATATCTATACTATTTTTGTCGCTTGGATTTGTTTACTTCTGGATTACGTTTCTCCCCAGTAAAGTTAAACCAGGTAGTAGGTTTTGTTTACTCGGTTGGAACTTAATTTTTCTTGGATTGATCGTCTTGGATGTGATTTAGCCGAGTGTTGATTGTGCTCGAGTTGGTTTTTGTTTGGTTATTCCCAGTGCTATATGTCTGTTTTGTCAGTATATACATGATAACACTCATACATTCATACATACATCATGCATAGTTAATTTTAGAAAATCATTGCTCATTCACATTCATTAATATTTTGTTGATATACTACCCTGTTTTGCAGAGTTATGTTTTCATCTCTCCAATAAAGTGGTTGCCTTAAGCAGAAAGCGTATATTCTTTCTATTTCCCTACTGAGTTACCCCTCGTGGAAGATTTTTGCTTTAGCCTTCCGGTGCAGCTCTTTGGCTGGATAGATTGGGTTTCCCTCTTGAGTTTATTTCTCAAAAGATGTATTTTGGTTTACTGTTTCACTCCAGTTTATTTCTGGTTTGAATCTTTGTTTCCCAGCATTATTATCACCTTGGATTTCTACGAGCTTCGAGCATTGGTTTAGGAAATGTGCATTTATTTTTGCACAAGAAAATTTTTATCTCCTCAACAAGAATATGTTGGCATTTACCCCAAGAAGTCATATTTCATTCCCCAAGAAGTCATTTCTATAAAATCTTCATATAACAGCAAGTAGCAGGTCTCTTTATTTGAGCAACTCATGCTTCTTCATAAAAGTCGACGTTACTTTTTTTGTTATCTTCTCTATGAGTGGATAGTTTGCAGTTCATTGTCAAATTACTCCAGTGGATGGCAATTATTTCAATATTGCAGAGACTGTTCGTTGTGAAATCTTTGCAAGTGGAAGTCTCTTTATTTGAGACAGCTTATATATTACCCTTTCTAGGCGGAGTGCCTCGGTTAAAGAAGAAGTTGAGACCCATTCTAGGTGAAATGCCATAATTTTGGGGAAAACTTGTTATATTTTTGCTACCCTCGGTGAACATTGGTAGTTCATCATTAGTGAATGGCGATGCTATGATATATTTTCTCTCTACCTTCAGTGAAAGTTGTTAGGTCACCATCAGTGAAAGTTGGTGATTGTTATCTTTTTGCTACCCTCAGTGAATGTTGGTAGTTCATCGTCTGTGAACGACGATGCTATGATATATTTTCTCTCTACCTTCAGTGAAAGTTGGTAGGACACCATCAGTTAAAGTTGGTGATTGTCATCTTTTTGCTACCCTTAGTGAACGTTGGTAGTTCATCGTCAGTGAATAGCGATGTTATGATATATTTTCTCTCTACCTTCAGTGAAAGTTGGTAGGTCACCATCAGTGGAAGTTGGTGATTGTTATCTTTTTTCTACCCTCAGTGAATGTTGGTAGATCATCGTAAGTGAACAGCGATGCTATTATATATTTTCTCTCTACCTTCAGTGAAAGTTGGTAGGTCACCATCAGTGAAAGTTGGTGATTATTATCTTTTTGCTACCCTCGGTGAACGTTGGTAGTTCATCATCAGTGAACAATGATGTTATGATATATTTTTTCTCTACCTTCAGTGAAAGTTTGTAGGTCACCGTCATTGAAAGTTGTTGATTGTTATCTTTTTTCTACCCTCAATGAATGTTCGTAGTTCATCGTTAGTGAACGGCGATTCTATGATATATTTTCTCTCTACCTTCAGTGAAAGTTGGTAGGTCACTGTTGTACCCCAAAATTTGCCCTCCCATATTCTTCAAAATTTGCCCAGACAAAGCTTCAAAATCTCTCCAAGGGTTGCACAGTGCAAGGGCCTCCTAACAGTCAAAAACTAGGGTTTTGGTTCTGACAAAGTAAATGAAGTTTCCAAGGGTCAAATCAAGTCCCACATGCCTATAAACATGGTCAAGCATCCTCATACCAAGTTTCAAGACTTACAGCACAAAATTGCACAGTCAAAAACCCTAATTGCACTACAGTCAACTGTAGGGGCAAAATGGTCATTTGACAATCAAAAGTTCAAATTTTTGGTCAACATCTCATTTTGAAGCCACAAACATCATTTTATCAATGCTTGATCATGATTCTCAAAATTTGGCTCAAAAAGTCTCAAGATGCAAAGGTTGCCATATTTGGACAGTTGAAAAAGCCAACTGTAACTTGACCAAGGCATAACTTCCACATGGATTATCAGGAAAATTCCCTCCAAAGCTAATTTTGAAGAGAAAGACATTTCCTACAACTCCTCTTCATACTTAAAGTCCAAGAAATGCTCTCACCAAAAGTTATCAATTTCAACATTATAGGTCATTTTCAAAAGTCAACAAAAAGGGACTTTAAGTCAAAGGCCATAACTTGAGATTGGTAAATCAAAATGACATGGGATTAAAGGCATTGGTTAGAGGACTCAAAGACCTTTCCAAAATGTCCAAGAACATGAGCAAAGCTTAAAAATTGAGCAAGTTATGCCTTGTGGAAGTTGGGAAATTTTTGGATATTTTGAAAAGTCAACATTGCTTCAAATATCTTAAAAATGCTAATGGGCCTCTTTTTCTTCCAAGATTCATCATCCAAAACATGTGCACGAGCATTTGGACCAAAGGGAAGTTTTTCATCATTTTTATTTTATTTATTTGAATTTTAATTACTAATAATTCATTTAATTAATTAAAATATATGAAAAATACCAAAACTAGGTTTTCAAATCTTTTTGTGCAAGACAATCACTCATGATTCACTAAGGATTTCGTGCATACCAAAAAAGGAAAGAATTGGAGCAAATTGACATGATTCTTCATGAAGAAATATTGAAAAAAGATCCTTAAGAATCAAATCTTGAAAATCATGAATGCAAAGGTTTTGATTTGGTTTCTTTGACCTAAAACCTTCACACATAAATACTGATGCAAACCTTATTCAAAACAACCTCCCAGCTGCGCAAGAACCTGACCAACAAGTTTGCATTTTTTTCAAGAAAATTCAAATACTGAAAACTAGGTTACAGGTCGATTCAAGCCAAAAGAATTATCCTATTGCCTTCCTGAGACCTCAAGGAAGGTTTTCAGATCAAAACCATAAGCTCTAACACCAAGAAACGTGAGAATAATGGCGTCCTGTACAGAAATTTTTTCATATGCTTGCATCATGATTCATACGTTTTTAGTACTTTTTAATGTTTGATTTATATTCCTTGATTGATTCTGAAGCTAACCCAGTTGTTTGATTGCATTTTCATCACCCATGCGCGATTTCACCATTAGAGCCAGCTAGGGTTCTTCAAGTTTCAATTTAGCCGTTTCTTAATACTGTAAAATTAGAGAACTTCAAGGCCATGGTTGAAATCAGCGTGCTTGGACGAAAACAACACACACCTCGCGCTCAATTTATGAGCTACCATGAGTTGTTCGCTATTCTTGGATAAAGCATATTTTGGGGGGGTTTAAAACCCCCGCTAACCTTTGTTATATTTCAGGGAAAAGCAAAGCGAGGAAGAAGACGCTGATGTGTAAAGCAATGGTTGGGTTGTTTAATTTTCGCGCGAAAAAGAGCACTAACTCGTGTTTTATCTTATATTTATTGTTGGTTATATAATTAACAAAACGCGCTCACAGCTCCACTGGCAAGGCACATTACTGGTAATCCCCGGGACCTGGGTTCGAGCCCCAGGTCCCCATCCCTTTCCATGTTATTTTTCTAACAATACTTCTATGTAATTTCCAAGCTAGCGTCCATCATACACTCCTCCTCCAAGCGTGCCACGCGCTTAGTAATACCAATTCAAGGGACCAGATGTGAAGAACATGATGGACATGAGTCAGCGCCTATGCATGCTAGCAGAAAAAGTCAACCAGTCCAAAGACAAATGGGCCTGAAATACTGGACTCTACCTCCCAATTTGGGGACAGACCCCCCTAGGTTTGCAATTTCTTTTATATTTTTCATTTTTTTTATTTGATTCAATTATTTTTTTAATTAATTTCTTTAATTTAGTTTATTTTCATAAAAACATAAAAACAATATAAAAATCAGAAAAGGCAAAAAATAAGTATTTTTATTTAATGTTATATTTGTAAATAAATCTCATTAATTTAATTTAGCTTTTTTTAAATCTAGGATTAATCTTAATATTTTTCAACAAAACCTAAAAATTGGTAGAATTAGGGTTTCAAATCTTTTTCATTCTTTTTTTTTCTTTTTTCTCACCATGATTAATTAATTATTTATTTTCATAAATCAAAATGCATTAATTAATTAGGTTTAATTTTAGGTTAAAGTTTAATATTTTCTTCATAAATAAAAATTGTAGAAATAGGGTTAGATTTCATTTAATTCTCATAAAAATTCATAAATCCAAAAAATACCAAAATAATTTCTTTTCTTTTTTTATTATTTAATTAATTTAATCATTTAATTTAATTTCATTAAAAAGGGTCCAACGCCCTCGTTTCCAATTTTAATTCGTATTCGCACATTTTATTTATTTCTTGTAAATGTTAATGTAATCCTCCCAAAGCCGTGTAATTTTATAATTTCTCGCACTTTACTTTATTTCTTTATTTTCTGTCAAATCGGGTCCTGGATTAAATTTTGGCGATGTGGACCCGCGCCTTTGTAATAGTTTAGGAACTCTTATTTCCCGCAATTTTTTTAACTGTTAAATAATGGCATGCAAGAATGAATGATTAAATAAAAACAAACGCGTAGATCACTTTGACATGAACAAGACAAAAATAAATGAATCTGACACACAAATCACACACCACCCCTAGGGTACGCCTCACTGTTGCCTTGCCTCGAAAGGTGATCGTCGAGTAGAGGATGTCTTAGTAAGTCCTCATGATCCGGGAACCTGGCATGAGGGTAGCTTCTAAGGTGTCTTCCCATTGCTCTGGTGATCACCACGTCCCGAACCCTCGAATTGACCCGAACACCTCCAACGGTGGTGCTACCTACCTCTCAATGGTGGGATGGCACTACTTTAAAGGACATTTACACAGACGAATTCCTTAGGGTAGGTAGATGACTCTAGATACTTTCTCTAAATTTCAAAACAAATTCAAAAATACTTTTCACACCAACACATTTTCAAAAAGCTTTCGAAAGCAATTTTTCAAACACTCTTGAGGACCGATACAAGAGTCGAACTGGAATTTTCAAAGGAACTTTTTAAAACCCACAGTTGAAAAGCAAACAAACAATTTTGAAAACACAAATGAGCAAGTATCTAAGAGCCCATGGATAACCATGGATAGAAAGGGTGCTAACACCTTCCCTTTCTATAACCTACCTCCCGAACCGAGAGCAATCTCTTTAAGGAATTTTTCTGTGCTTTTGTCCTTTCCATTTGGAGAAAATAAAAGACGGTGGCGACTCTTGCTTACCGCGACATTTCGCGAACCAGCGTTAAACAGTCAGTTCCAGATCCACCGATCACAGAACTGGCGACTCTGCTGGGGACTTAAACTTAAAGTGAGGTGTACCTTAGGGTTAGTTCATAACTGTGTTTTCAATTGTATTGCTTTGCTTGCTTTAAATTGTGGGTTGCTTGGGAGTTCTATAGATCCTAACCCGGATCTGGGGATACCTTCTTAGAAAGTAGCAACAAGGCTGTGAGGGAACTGTGCGGGGTATACCGACATGGTTGAAACAGTCTGCTACGTTGATGTGGAACTTTGGTGTGTACCGGTAACCCTTGAGTTCAGTCAAGGAGAGTACGGGGCCTCCGCGTGGTGTCGTGAAGCATCAACAGACCTTAGGAACCTTAATTGAACTATCTTGGCATCTTTAGGGTAGTGAGATAACTGACTTTGGTGCAGTCCGAGGTTGGTTGATACTCGATACTACACTCAATTGAGGGTTGCTTTCCTGGAATATTTTGGTCGCCAGTTCAGTGGCTAAATCGAAATGATGAACAATGAAAGCAATCCCGTGATATTGGGACCCTTAGAACCCGGTTACTTCTAATAGGACAGGTTGAGCCCACCAACTTCAAGAGGGTAATACCCAGACCTCATGCTGGCCTAAACTCTAAGGGTTTCTCTTGTGTGCCTTCATACTTGACTATTTGCATGCTTGTTATCTGACACCTGAGTTTCTTGCAGGTTTGGTTTGCAGTCCTTAATGGGGACTCAAAACAGGGTTACTTACATCACCCCATGCATAGCATAACATCATACCATTGCATACATCCTAACCCATTTCAAGGATCTCAAGGGCTTGTGATGCAGGTCATGATGAACCAACTGTCTAGCAAGGGGCAAAGAGGATTTATTTTCCTCTAGCCAAGGTTGTCAGGGGCTATGACCCACTGGATATGGTGAGCCTTTGACCCTCGAAGAAGGACTCTCCACAAATATGAAGTTCTTTCAATCAAGCTACCGGACCCAAATTCTAACAAATTTTCTTGTTTACCCCGCGAGATCCTTGAAAACATTGCATGCATATCATACACATCATTGCATAACAGGTACCCCTTTTTCTACAGGTTGCTTACCTTCTTCACTGTTTATTTCAGCCGATCGTCATGAATCCTGAATCGTCTACTGAGCAATCCATCAAGGCTCTCCAGGCCCAGAATGCCCAGTTCCAAGAGTTGATTGTGAGCCTAGCTCAGGGTCAAAAGGAATTGAAGACTCTGATTCAGAAGAAGAAGAAGAGGACTGTTTTGTTCAGCCCTAGACGCAGATCTGGGAACACACTGCAGGATGAAGCTGAAAGGACAACTCCATCTGTGGGGAAAGGCAGTCCTCATGAGAGAGAGGTGCCTAGTCCAGTGGTCTCCGACAACGAGACGGAGTTCAATGATGAGCAGTACCCTCCAGCTGAGGACCGGTACAAACAACTAGAGGATCGTCTGAATGCCATGGAAATTCAACAAGTGCCGGGGTTGGATTTCAGAGACCTGGGTCTATCTTCTGGTGTGGTGATCCCACACAAATTCAAGGTTCCTTCTTTTGCTAAGTATGATGGGGCATCATGTCCCAGGCTGCATCTCAGATCTTACGTGCGGAAGATTCAACCATACACTGTGGACAAGAACTTGTGGGTCCATTTCTTCCAGGAGAGTCTTTCAGGGACTCACCTCGAATGGTTTTATCAGCTGGATGGGACCAAAGTTCATAACTGGGAGGAGTTGGCTACTGCTTTTTACAAGCAGTATCAATATAATGCCGACCTTGCTCCTACACGTACCCAACTCCAGGGTATGTCGCTAGGGTCAAGTGAAGGTTTTAAAGAGTACGCTCAGAAGTGGAGGGACCTGGCTGGCAGGGTGCAGCCTCCATTAACTGACCGGGAACTCGTTGATATGTTCTTGGGGACCCTGTCCGGGCCGTTCTTCAATCATCTCATTGGTAATTCATCTGCAGGATTTACCGACCTCATTCTGATTGGGGAAAGAATTGAAGCTGGTATCAAGAGTGGGAAAATTCAAGAGGCCACACCTTCTGATACTCACAAAAAGCCTTACACGGGCAGGAAAGAGTCTAATGCTGCATACGGTCAAAAGAGTCGTCGTGACCAACAGGCAGGGGCAGTCATGATCTCTGGTTCTGCACCACGCCGACAACCACAAAAAGGAAATCAGCAAAGGCTGGACGAGCCTAAAAGACAATTCACCAACATCAACATGTCGTGGTCACAAGCATTGCAGCACATGTTGAAAATGAATCTGATTGCGGTGATCAACCCTCCTGCAAATCCCAAGACCTCCTCTCCAAACTACAACCCAGAGGCGAGGTGTGCTTATCATTCTAATAGCCCGGGGCACGACACTGAGGACTGTTGGGCGCTAAAATATAAGATCCAGAATATGATCGACGCTAAGGAGATTGAATTTGAGCCTGCTGAGACTCCCAATGTGACCACTGCTCCCTTGCCAAAACATGGCTAGGATTGAGAGATTTTTGTTCATTTGAATTCAAGTTGTATTTTTATTTTCTTGTTCAAATAAACAATTGTCATGTTAAACGCTTTTATTTCATGAATGCATTACACATGTCTGTCTTGAATTAATTATGTTTACCATACTTAAAATTGTTTTCATATTTTTGTGATGATCAACTCTCAATTAATAGTTCTAAGCCTCTTGAGGGAGGATGACGAAAACGATACCACGATCTTTACAGTATGCTTTTGAACAGACCCCGCTGATGAGGTACAGGCATTGTTTCCATTCCTAAACACTGGAGTTATAAGGAAGATAATCCCTCGTCAACCCCTCTGAGCCAAAGAAGTAGGAGCTTTTCTTTTCGAAATTTAAAACCCTTAATCATAACCTGGGGCAGGGTAGTTCTCTCAGTTGATCCAAGTGCATAACGAATGGCACCAAAAGAGGTCCTGACAAAACAAAGAAAGACAATGATGATTCCGAACAATCACAAGGATAGGCAGTCGTTATATCTCTCAAAATAAAAAATAAAAAAAGAAGTCCAATAAGTCAAAATACCTATGAAGAAGACTTACGAAACTGGGGCATCCCGCTGACTGTAATTCTAAAAAAGGAAACAGTTCAGGAAAAAAAGAAAGGGATAACAAAAATCAGACAAGAAAGAGGTCTTACAAACCCTCAACAAAAAAGGAAATGACTGCCTAATCAAAATAAATCGTCAGTATCCGAACCATCACTGGTATATCAAAGCAAAGACGCAACAAGGTCTAACGCACGATTAGCTGAGTTTAGGATTGAAGAACATCACGAAGAACGGGTGGGTACAAATAAATTTGAGCCTTTATCCTTTGTTTCTTGAACCGTGAACCAGGCCACGTTATAACCCTTAAAAGTACTAGCTGAAGCATGGGTTAGTTCGAAAGCATACTGTTACGAAAGGTATCCTGACTCCTTAAGGCTTGCGGTAAAATAACAAGTTGACATCACAGTTTACAAAAAAAAAACTCACTTGCTTTTATTGAAAAATGCATTTTCAAAAATTTCACGACAGACATAAGCTTTGCATTCTTAAGATAACATTGTTTGCATATGATTATTTGTTTGAACAGCAGAGAACTTTGCGCAACGAATATCCGATGAACAAAGGTCCTCTCAATAAAAGAATCACCTCCGGTGGAAGAAACACTTCCAATCAAGGGGCATGGCATGATCAGTGGCCATCACCTGGGGCATTCCGACAACGAATCTTGCCTGATCAGACATCTTCTAGTGGTACGGCAACGCAATACTACTGACAGGGGCATCTCCCTACATTCTGAGAGCGTGGACATAGTCGAAAAAATACTACGCAAAATCAAAGACCCGCTAGGCTGACATGCCCGGGCAAAAATAAGGGCTTCCCGGCGAACCAAAAGGGTTCGGGCAAAAATAAGGGATGAAAATGAAAAAATCTGTACACCCGGCAAGTCGAAAACCTGAAAAGGCGGCTTGGGCAAAAATGGGTATCCCGGTGGACTGAAAATCCAAAAAAGGAAACAGTTCAGGCAAAAGTTAGGGATTTAAGCGTACGACTATGTCCCGGCATATAATCACCTGTCTACCAGAAGATTTGTCAACTACCTCCACAAGGTATCTTTTCCCCTCACCTCAGAAACAGGGGCAATAATCAGTCGTCCAGGCGATCCAAATGCTTTGTCAACCAAAGTACCAACGAAAGGTTGATACAAAGATGATTACCATCTACCTTTACAAATTCCAGATCGTGGGTTAACATCCGAAACCAAACAGGACAATCATCCACTTAATCATCATCAGGTAACCCTACACCGGTTCCTTCTCAACTTTCAGACAAAGTCTTACACGGACTCATCCACAGGCTGCCCTACACCGGTTCCTTCTCAACTTTCAGACAAAGTCTTACACGGACTCATCCACAGGCTGCCCTACACCGGTTCCTTTTCTTTCATATAAAGTCTTACACAGACCCATCATCAAGTAACCTCACCCCGGTTCCTCCAGAAGTCTTACACGGGCTTATCTCAAGACGACCTTACCCCGGTTTATCAAGAGGTTTTACACGAACTTATCCTGCAGTAATCTCACCCCGGTTCCTCCAGAAGTCTTACGCGGACTTATCTCAAGGTGACCTTACCCCGGTTCATCAAGAAGTTTTACACGAACTTACCCCGCGATAACCTTACCCCGGTTCCGCCAAAAGTTTTACACGAACTTATCCCGAAGAAACCCTACCCATGTTTTACCTCTTCCAGGGTGCAGTTTTACACGGGCTCATCATCAAAGTAACCCCACACAGGTTCCCTTCTCAAGCTACAGACGTAGTTTTACACGGACTCGTCATCAGTAAACCCTACACAGGTTTCCTTCCTCCAAGATGCAGTTTTACACGAGCTCGTCATCAGGCAACCCTACATAGGTTCCCTCTTTCAACTTACAAGAATTACAGTTCAAAACTTCCCCAGGAGAGTCCAATTTAGTTCCCCAGGAAAGTTGGAATTCATCTCCCCAAGCAGTAAGCTTATCCCCAGTAGATTCTGGAAGCTTACCCTTGCAGAGCACGAACGCGTCTCCTGGCTTTATTCAAAGAGTTATTTCCTCACCAGGGTATAACTGGGTTATCCTCAGCCAAAAGCCACAGAAAGATCGTCCTCGGCGAAGTCTTCTTATCCCCAGCGAAGTTTATTAAAATACTTCCAACACGACAACGGCATCCCCAGCAAGTTACCATCAACATTCCAGCAAAGTACCTCTCTCCTCCCACAGAGTATTGCTTCCAGCAAGATCGCTAGAGTAATTTTCTCCCCGCAGAATGTTCTATTCGCCAAGTTTATTCCCCAACGGAGTTATCTTCTCCTACCGGTATGCTTGTAACTATCATCCCCAGCGGAAGCAAAGATTCTGTTCTTCAACATCAGCCCAGGAGTGACTTCCCGGCACCCGTCAAGGATTTATTTTCCTAAGACGAAAACATACATTCATAAACATCACATACATCATTATAGCATGCATATACGCATCATATCTTATAAATCTCATTTATGTTGAGAACATCATTGCTTGATCCATATCATGCATTGCATATGACTGACCTTTACCTTTCAGGAAAGATCCAGTTAAGTTCTCAGCTATATTTCAAGACCTTGATCGGTTCGGTTAAATCGACCCTAAGATTTTTCTGTTTCTTATCCCATCCAAGGCCTTCTCTGGTTCAGTCAGATCGACCCTAAGATCTCCCTGTTTCTTATCCAGTTGAAGATTTCAAGACCTAGACCGGATCAGTTAAATCGACCCTAAGATTTTTCTGTTTCTTATCCAGTCAAAGGCCTTCTCTAGTCCAGTTAAATCGACCCCTAACAGATTTTTCTGATAAAGACTCAGTAGAAGATACCCAAGATTCTCTCAATGATTATTGTTGAGGTTGAAGTCGCCCAAGATTTTCTCAATGATTACTGTTGAGGTTGAAGTCGCCCAAGATTCTCTCAATGATTACTGTTGAGGTTGAAGTCGCTCAAGATTCTCTCAATGATTACTGTTGAGGTTGAAGTCGCCCAAGATTCTCTCAATGATTACTGTTGAGGTTGAAGTCGCCCAAGATTCTCTCAATGATACTGTTGAGGTTGAAGTCGCCTATGGTTCTGTCCCCGTTACTGCGGAGGTAGTAATCGTCCCCAGATTCTCTTAGCGTTACTGTTGAGGTTGAAGTCGCCCAAGATTATCTCAATGATACTGTTGAGGTTGAAGTCGCCTATGGTTCTCTCCCCGTTACTGCGGAGGTAGTAATCGTCCCCAGATTCTTTCAGCGTTACTGTTGAGGTTGAAGTCGTCCAAGATTCTCTCAATGATACTGTTGAGGTTGAAGTCGCCTATGGTTCTCTCCCCGATACTGCGGAGGTAGTAATCGTCCAAGGTTCTCTCAGCGTTCCTGTTGAGGTAGTAATCGTCCAAGGTTCTCTCAGCGTTCTTGTTGAGGTAGTAATCGTCCAAGATTCTCTCAGCGTTCCTGTTGAGGTAGTAATCGTCCAAGGTTCTCTCGGCGTTCCTGTTGAGGTAGTAACCATCCCTGGTTCATTCATCACCTTTTGAAGATCCAAATTCAACTCCTGTAACCAGTCAGGGTACATCCTACAAAGAGCTCGAAGACCAACTCCTGTAACGGGTCAGGTAATCATTTTCTTTTGCAGGTACGCAAGTTCTCACTAAGGAATCTCTTACGCGATCGACGCCCAGATGGCATCTATAAGCCCATCAGCCCATCCATTATCTCTCAGCATGGCATCTATAAGCCCATCATCCTATCCATCAATCTCTAAATGGCATCTATAAGCCCATTCCCATCATCACACTACTATGTGAGCGCAAATTTCTAGGCACTCTAGTGTTCAATCATCTTCCACCTTCGGATTACGAAAGGCACGTCAGCCAATCTGCATCCTCAGGTCTAAGAATATTTAACAGGGGCAACTGTTGTACCCCAAAATTTGCCCTCCCATATTCTTCAAAATTTGCCCAGACAAAGCTTCAAAATCTCTCCAAGGGTTGCACAGTGCAAGGGCCTCCTAACAGTCAAAAACTAGGGTTTTGGTTCTGACAAAGTAAATGAAGTTTCCAAGGGTCCAATCAAGTCCCACATGCCTATAAACATGGTCAAGCATCCTCATACCAAGTTTCAAGACTTACAGCACAAAATTGCACAGTCAAAAACCCTAATTGCACTACAGTCAACTGTAGGGGAAAAATGGTCATTTGACAATCAAAAGTTCAAATTTTTGGTCAACATCTCATTTTGAAGCCACAAACATCATTTGATCAATGCTTGATCATGATTCTCAAATTTTGGCTCAAAAAGTCTCAAGATGCAAAGGTTGCCATATTTGGACAGTTGAAAAAGCCAACTGTAACTTGACCAAGGCATAACTTCCACATGGATTATCAGAAAAATTCCCTCCAAATCTTATTTTGAAGAGAAAGACATTTCCTGCAACTCCTCTTCATACTTCAAGTCCAAGAAATGCTCTCACAAAAAGTTATCAATTTCAACATTATAGGTCATTTTCAAAAGTCAACAAAAAGGGACTTTAAGTCAAAGGCCATAACTTGAGATTGGTAAATCAAAATGACATGGGATCAAAGGCATTGGTTAGAGGACTCAAAGACCTTTCCAAAATGTCCAAGAACATGAGCAAAGCTTAAAAATTGAGCAAGTTATGCCTTGTGGAAGTTGGGAAATTTTTGGATATTTTGAAAAGTCAACATTGCTTCAAATATCTTAAAAATGCTAATGGGCCTCTTTTTCTTCCAAGATTCATCATCCAAAACATGTGCACGAGCATTTGGCCCAAAGGTAAGTTTTTCATAATTTTTATTTTATTTATTT
Organism: Vicia faba; assembly: GCA_948472305.1. NCBI lineage: Eukaryota > Viridiplantae > Streptophyta > Magnoliopsida > Fabales > Fabaceae > Vicia > Vicia faba. The sequence continues at coordinate 35,856,666 of OX451738.1, forward strand.
GAATTTTAATTACTAATAATTCATTTAATTAATTAAAATATATGAAAAATACCAAAACTAGGTTTTCAAATCTTTTTGTGCAAGACAATCACTCATGATTCACTAAGGATTTCGTGCATACCAAAAAAGGAAAGAATTGGAGAAAATTGACATGATTCTTCATGAAGAAATATTGAAAAAAGATCCTTAAGAATCAAATCTTGAAAATCATGAATGCAAAGGTTTTGATTTGGTTTCTTTGACCTAAAACCTTCACACATAAATACTGATGCAAACCCTATTCAAAACAACCTCCCAGCTGCGCAAGAACCTGACCAACAAGTTTGCATTTTTTCAAGAAAATTCAAATACTGAAAACTAGGTTACAGGTTGATTCAAGCCAAAAGAATTATCCTATTGCCTTCCTGAGACCTCAAGGAAGGTTTTCAGATCAAAACCGTAAGCTCTAACACCAAGAAACGTGAGAATAATGGCGTCCTGTACAGAAATTTTTTCATATGCTTGCATCATGATTCATACGTTTTTAGTACTTTTTAATGTTTGATTTATATTCCTTGATTGATTCTGAAGCTAACCCAGTTGTTTGATTGCATTTTCATCACCCATGCGCGATTTCACCATTAGAGCCAGCTAGGGTTCTTCAAGTTTCAATTTAGCCGTTTCTTAATACTGTAAAATTAGAGAACTTCAAGGCCATGGTTGAAATCAGCGTGCTTGGACGAAAACAACACACACCTCGCGCTCAATTTATGAGCTACCATGAGCTGTTCGCTATTCTTGGATAAAGCATATTTTGGGGGGGTTTAAAACCCCCGCTAACCTTTGTTATATTTCAGGGAAAAGCAAAGCGAGGAAGAAGACGCTGATGTGTAAAGCAATGGTTGGGTTGTTTAAATTTTCGCGCGAAAAAGAGAACTAACTCGTGTTTTATCTTATATTTATTGTTGGTTATATAATTAACAAAACGCGCTCACAGCTCCACTGGCAAGGCACATTACTGGTAATCCCCGGGACCTGGGTTCGAGCCCCAGGTCCCCATCCCTTTCCATGTTATTTTTCTAACAATACTTCTATGTAATTTCCAAGCTAGCGTCCATCATACACTCCTCCTCCAGGCGTGCCACGCGCTTAGTAATACCAATTCAAGGGACCAGATGTGAAGAACATGATGGACATGAGTCAGCGCCTATGCATGTTAGCAGAAAAAGTCAACCAGTCCAAAGACAAATGGGCCTGAAATACTGGACTCTACCTCCCAATTTGGGGACAGACCCCCTTAGGTTTGCAATTTCTTTTATATTTTTCATTTTTTTTTATTTGATTCAATTATTTTTTTAATTAATTTCTTTAATTTAGTTTATTTTCATAAAAACATAAAAACAATATAAAAATCAGAAAAGGCAAAAAATAAGTATTTTTATTTAATGTTATATTTGTAAATAAATCTCATTAATTTAATTTAGCTTTTTTTAAATCTAGGATTAATCTTAATATTTTTCAACAAAACCTAAAAATTGGTAGAATTAGGGTTTCAAATCTTTTTCATTCTTTTTTTTTCTTTTTTCTCACCATGATTAATTAATTATTTATTTTCATAAATCAAAATGCATTAATTAATTAGGTTTAATTTTAGGTTAAAGTTTAATATTTTCTTCATAAATAAAAATTGTAGAAATAGGGTTAGATTTCATTTAATTCTCATAAAAATTCATAAATCCAAAAAATACCAAAATAATTTCTTTTCTTTTTTTATTATTTAATTAATTTAATCATTTAATTTAATTTCATTAAAAAGGGTCCAACGCCCTCGTTTCCAATTTTAATTCGTATTCGCACATTTTATTTATTTCTTGTAAATGTTAATGTAATCCTCCCAAAGCCGTGTAATTTTATAATTTCTCGCACTTTACTTTATTTCTTTATTTTCTGTCAAATCGGGTCCTGGATTAAATTTTGGCGATGTGGACCCGCGCCTTTGTAATAGTTTAGGAACTCTTATTTCCCGCAATTTTTTTAACTGTTAAATAATGGCATGCAAGAATGAATGATTAAATAAAAACAAACGTGTAGATCACTTTGACATGAACAAGACAAAAATAAATGAATCTGACACACAAATCACACACCACCCCTAGGGTACGCCTCACTGTTGCCTTGCCTCGAAAGGTGATCGTCGAGTAGAGGATGTCTTAGTAAGTCCTCATGATCCGGGAACCTGGCATGAGGGTAGCTTCTAAGGTGTCTTCCCATTGCTCTGGTGATCACCACGTCCCGAACCCTCGAATTGACCCGAACACCTCCAACGGTGGTGCTACCTACCTCTCAATGGTGGGATGGCACTACTTTAAAGGACATTTACACAGACGAATTCCTTAGGGCAGGTAGACGACTCTAGATACTTTCTCTAAATTTCAAAACAAATTCAAAAATACTTTTCACACCAACACATTTTCAAAAAGCTTTCGAAAGCAATTTTTCAAACACTCTTGAGGACCGATACAAGAGTCGAACTGGAATTTTCAAAGGAACTTTTTAAAACCCACAGTTGAAAAGCAAACAAACAATTTTGAAAACACAAATGAGCAAGTATCTAAGAGCCCATGGATAACCATGGATAGAAAGGGTGCTAACACCTTCCCTTTCTATAACCTACCTCCCGAACCGAGAGCAATCTCTTTAAGGAATTTTTCTGTGCTTTTGTCCTTTCCATTTGGAGAAAATAAAAGACGGTGGCGACTCTTGCTTACCGCGACATTTCGCGAACCAGCGTTAAACAGTCAGTTCCAGATCCACCGATCACAGAACTGGCGACTCTGCTGGGGACTTAAACTTAAAGTGAGGTGTACCTTAGGGTTAGTTCATAACTGTGTTTTCAATTGTATTGCTTTGCTTGCTTTAAATTGTGGGTTGCTTGGGAGTTCTATAGATCCTAACCCGGATCTGGGGATACCTTCTTAGAAAGTAGCAACAAGGCTGTGAGGGAACTGTGCGGGGTATACCGACATGGTTGAAACAGTCTGCTACGTTGATGTGGCACTTTGGTGTGTACCGGTAACCCTTGAGTTCAGTCAAGGAGAGTACGGGGCCTCCGCGTGGTGTCGTGAAGCATCAACAGACCTTAGGAACCTTAATTGAACTATCTTGGCATCTTTAGGGTAGTGAGATAACTGACTTTGGTGCAGTCCGAGGTTGGTTGATACTCGATACTACACTCAATTGAGGGTTGCTTTCCTGGAATATTTTGGTCGCCAGTTCAGTGGCTAAATCGAAATGATGAACAATGAAAGCAATCCCGTGATATTGGGACCCTTAGAACCCGGTTACTTCTAATAGGACAGGTTGAGCCCACCAACTTCAAGAGGGTAATACCCAGACCTCATGCTGGCCTAAACTCTAAGGGTTTCTCTTGTGTGCCTTCATACTTGACTATTTGCATGCTTGTTATCTGACACCTGAATTTCTTGCAAGTTTGGTTTGCAGTCCTTAATGGGGACTCAAAACAGGGTTACTTACATCACCCCATGCATAGCATAACATCATACCATTGCATACATCCTAACCCATTTCAAGGATCTCAAGGGCTTGTGATGCAGGTCATGATGAACCAACTGTCTAGCAAGGGGCAAAGAGGATTTATTTTCCTCTAGCCAAGGTTGTCAGGGGCTATGACCCACTGGATATGGTGAGCCTTTGACCCTCGAAGAAGGACTCTCCACAAATATGAAGTTCTTTCAATCAAGCTACCGGACCCAAATTCTAACAAATTTTCTTGTTTACCCCGCGAGATCCTTGAAAACATTGCATGCATATCATACACATCATTGCATAACAGGTACCCCTTTTTCTACAGGTTGCTTACCTTCTTCACTGTTTATTTCAGCCGATCGTCATGAATCCTGAATCGTCTACTGAGCAATCCATCAAGGCTCTCCAGGCCCAGAATGCCCAGTTCCAGGAGTTGATTGTGAGCCTAGCTCAGGGTCAAAAGGAATTGAAGACTCTGATTCAGAAGAAGAAGAAGAAGAGGACTGTTTTGTTCAGCCCTAGACGCAGATCTGGGAACACACTGCAGGATGAAGCTGAAAGGACAACTCCATCTGTGGGGAAAGGAAGTCCTCATGAGAGAGAGGTGCCTAGTCCAGTGGTCTCCGACAACGAGACGGAGTTCAATGATGAGCAGTACCCTCCAGCTGAGGACCGGTACAAACAACTAGAGGATCGTCTGAATGCCATGGAAATTCAACAAGTGCCGGGGTTGGATTTCAGAGACCTGGGTCTATCTTCTGGTGTGGTGATCCCACACAAATTCAAGGTTCCTTCTTTTGCTAAGTATGATGGGGCATCATGTCCCAGGCTGCATCTCAGATCTTACGTGCGGAAGATTCAACCATACACTGTGGACAAGAACTTGTGGGTCCATTTCTTCCAGGAGAGTCTTTCAGGGACTCACCTCGAATGGTTTTATCAGCTGGATGGGACCAAAGTTCGTAACTGGGAGGAGTTGGCTACTGCTTTTTACAAGCAGTATCAATATAATGCCGACCTTGCTCCTACACGTACCCAACTCCAGGGTATGTCGCTAGGGTCAAGTGAAGGTTTTAAAGAGTACGCTCAGAAGTGGAGGGACCTGGCTGGCAGGGTGCAGCCTCCATTAACTGACCGGGAACTCGTTGATATGTTCTTGGGGACCCTGTCCGGGCCGTTCTTCAATCATCTCATTGGTAATTCATCTGCAGGATTTACCGACCTCATTCTGATTGGGGAAAGAATTGAAGCTGGTATCAAGAGTGGGAAAATTCAAGAGGCCACACCTTCTGATACTCACAAAAAGCCTTACACGGGCAGGAAAGAGTCTAATGCTGCATACGGTCAAAAGAGTCGTCGTGACCAACAGGCAGGGGCAGTCATGATCTCTGGTTCTGCACCACGCCGACAACCACAAAAAGGAAATCAGCAAAGGCCGGACGAGCCTAAAAGACAATTCACCAACATCAACATGTCGTGGTCACAAGCATTGCAGCACATGTTGAAAATGAATCTGATTGCGGTGATCAACCCTCCTGCAAATCCCAAGACCTCCTCTCCAAACTACAACCCAGAGGCGAGGTGTGCTTATCATTCTAATAGCCCGGGGCACGACACTGAGGACTGTTGGGCGCTAAAATATAAGATCCAGAATATGATCGACGCTAAGGAGATTGAATTTGAGCCTGCTGAGACTCCCAATGTGACCACTGCTCCCTTGCCAAAACATGGCTAGGATTGAGAGATTTTTGTTCATTTGAATTCAAGTTGTATTTTTATTTTCTTGTTCAAATAAACAATTGTCATGTTAAACGCTTTTATTTCATGAATGCATTACACATGTCTGTCTTGAATTAATTATGTTTACCATACTTAAAATTGTTTTCATATTTTTGTGATGATCAACTCTCAATTAATAGTTCTAAGCCTCTTGAGGGAGGATGACGAAAACGATACCACGATCTTTACAGTATGCTTTTGAACAGACCCCGCTGATGAGGTACAGGCATTGTTTCCATTCCTAAACACTGGAGTTATAAGGAAGATAATCCCTCGTCAACCCCTCTGAGCCAAAGAAGTAGGAGCTTTTCTTTTCGAAATTTAAAACCCTTAATCATAACCTGGGGCAGGGTAGTTCTCTCAGTTGATCCAAGTGCATAACGAATGGCACCAAAAGAGGTCCTGACAAAACAAAGAAAGACAATGATGATTCCGAACAATCACAAGGATAGGCAGTCGTTATATCTCTCAAAATAAAAAATAAAAAAAGAAGTCCAATAAGTCAAAATACCTATGAAGAAGACTTACGAAACTGGGGCATCCCGCTGACTGTAATTCTAAAAAAGGAAACAGTTCAGGAAAAAAAGAAAGGGATAACAAAAATCAGACAAGAAAGAGGTCTTACAAACCCTCAACAAAAAAGGAAATGACTGCCTAATCAAAATAAATCGTCAGTATCCGAACCATCACTGGTATATCAAAGCAAAGACGCAACAAGGTCTAACGCACGATTAGCTGAGTTTAGGATTGAAGAACATCACGAAGAACGGGTGGGTACAAATAAATTTGAGCCTTTATCCTTTGTTTCTTGAACCGTGAACCAGGCCACGTTATAACCCTTAAAAGTACTAGCTGAAGCATGGGTTAGTTCGAAAGCATACTGTTACGAAAGGTATCCTGACTCCTTAAGGCTTGCGGTAAAATAACAAGTTGACATCACAGTTTACAAAAAAAAAACTCACTTGCTTTTATTGAAAAATGCATTTTCAAAAATTTCACGACAGACATAAGCTTTGCATTCTTAAGATAACATTGTTTGCATATGATTATTTGTTTGAACAGCAGAGAACTTTGCGCAACGAATATCCGATGAACGAAGGTCCTCTCAATAAAAGAATCACCTCCGGTGGAAGAAACACTTCCAATCAAGGGGCATGGCATGATCAGTGGCCATCACCTGGGGCATTCCGACAACGAATCTTGCCTGATCAGACATCTTCTAGTGGTACGGCAACGCAATACTACTGACAGGGGCATCTCCCTACATTCTGAGAGCGTGGACATAGTCGAAAAAATACTACGCAAAATCAAAGACCCGCTAGGCTGACATGCCCAGGCAAAAATAAGGGCTTCCCGGCGAACCAAAAGGGTTCGGGCAAAAATAAGGGATGAAAATGAAAAAATCTGTACACCCGGCAAGTCGAAAACCTGAAAAGGCGGCTTGGGCAAAAATGGGTATCCCGGTGGACTGAAAATCCAAAAAAGGAAACAGTTCAGGCAAAAGTTAGGGATTTAAGCGTACGACTATGTCCCGGCATATAATCACCTGTCTACCAGAAGATTTGTCAACTACCTCCACAAGGTATCTTTTCCCCTCACCTCAGAAACAGGGGCAATAATCAGTCGTCCAGGCGATCCAAATGCTTTGTCAACCAAAGTACCAACGAAAGGTTGATACAAAGATGATTACCATCTACCTTTACAAATTCCAGATCGTGGGTTAACATCCGAAACCAAACAGGACAATCATCCACTTAATCATCATCAGGTAACCCTACACCGGTTCCTTCTCAACTTTCAGACAAAGTCTTACACGGACTCATCCACAGGCTGCCCTACACCGGTTCCTTCTCAACTTTCAGACAAAGTCTTACACGGACTCATCCACAGGCTGCCCTACACCGGTTCCTTTTCTTTCATATAAAGTCTTACACAGACCCATCATCAAGTAACCTCACCCCGGTTCCTCCAGAAGTCTTACACGGGCTTATCTCAAGACGACCTTACCCCGGTTTATCAAGAGGTTTTACACGAACTTATCCTGCAGTAATCTCACCCCGGTTCCTCCAGAAGTCTTACGCGGACTTATCTCAAGGTGACCTTACCCCGGTTCATCAAGAAGTTTTACACGAACTTACCCCGCGATAACCTTACCCCGGTTCCGCCAAAAGTTTTACACGAACTTATCCCGAAGAAACCCTACCCATGTTTTACCTCTTCCAGGGTGCAGTTTTACACGGGCTCATCATCAAAGTAACCCCACACAGGTTCCCTTCTCAAGCTACAGACGTAGTTTTACACGGACTCGTCATCAGTAAACCCTACACAGGTTTCCTTCCTCCAAGATGCAGTTTTACACGAGCTCGTCATCAGGCAACCCTACATAGGTTCCCTCTTTCAACTTACAAGAATTACAGTTCAAAACTTCCCCAGGAGAGTCCAATTTAGTTCCCCAGGAAAGTTGGAATTCATCTCCCCAAGCAGTAAGCTTATCCCCAGTAGATTCTGGAAGCTTACCCTCGCAGAGCACGAACGCGTCTCCTGGCTTTATTCAAAGAGTTATTTCCTCACCAGGGTATAACTGGGTTATCCTCAGCCAAAAGCCACAGAAAGATCGTCCTCGGCGAAGTCTTCTTATCCCCAGCGAAGTTTATTAAAATACTTCCAACACGACAACGGCATCCCCAGCAAGTTACCATCAACATTCCAGCAAAGTACCTCTCTCCTCCCACAGAGTATTGCTTCCAGCAAGATCGCTAGAGTAATTTTCTCCCTGCAGAATGTTCTATTCGCCAAGTTTATTCCCCAACGGAGTTATCTTCTCCTACCGGTATGCTTGTAACTATCATCCCCAGCGGAAGCAAAGATTCTGTTCTTCAACATCAGCCCAGGAGTGACTTCCCGGCACCCGTCAAGGATTTATTTTCCTAAGACGAAAACATACATTCATAAACATCACATACATCATTATAGCATGCATATACGCATCATATCTTATAAATCTCATTTATGTTGAGAACATCATTGCTTGATCCATATCATGCATTGCATATGACTGACCTTTACCTTTCAGGAAAGATCCAGTTAAGTTCTCAGCTATATTTCAAGACCTTGATCGGTTCGGTTAAATCGACCCTAAGATTTTTCTGTTTCTTATCCCATCCAAGGCCTTCTCTGGTTCAATCAGATTGACCCTAAGATCTCCCTGTTTCTTATCCAGTTGAAGATTTCAAGACCTAGACCGGATCAGTTAAATCGACCCTAAGATTTTTCTGTTTCTTATCCAGTCAAAGGCCTTCTCTAGTCCAGTTAAATCGACCCCTAACAGATTTTTCTGATAAAGACTCAGTAGAAGATACCCAAGATTCTCTCAATGATTACTGTTGAGGTTGAAGTCGCCCAAGATTTTCTCAATGATTACTGTTGAGGTTGAAGTCGCCCAAGATTCTCTCAATGATTACTGTTGAGGTTGAAGTCGCTCAAGATTCTCTCAATGATTACTGTTGAGGTTGAAGTCGCCCAAGATTCTCTCAATGATTACTGTTGAGGTTGAAGTCGCCCAAGATTCTCTCAATGATACTGTTGAGGTTGAAGTCGCCTATGGTTCTCTCCCCGTTACTGCGGAGGTAGTAATCGTCCCCAGATTCTCTCAGCGTTACTGTTGAGGTTGAAGTCGCCCAAGATTCTCTCAATGATACTGTTGAGGTTGAAGTCGCCTATGGTTCTCTCCCCGTTACTGCGGAGGTAGTAATCATCCCCAGATTCTTTCAGCGTTACTGTTGAGGTTGAAGTCGTCCAAGATTCTCTCAATGATACTGTTGAGGTTGAAGTCGCCTATGGTTCTCTCCCCGATACTGCGGAGGTAGTAATCGTCCAAGGTTCTCTCAGCGTTCCTGTTGAGGTAGTAATCGTCCAAGGTTCTCTCAGCGTTCTTGTTGAGGTAGTAATCGTCCAAGATTCTCTCAGCGTTCCTGTTGAGGTAGTAATCGTCCAAGGTTCTCTCGGCGTTCCTGTTGAGGTAGTAACCATCCCTGGTTCATTCATCACCTTTTGAAGATCCAAATTCAACTCCTGTAACCAGTCAGGGTACATCCTACAAAGAGCTCGAAGACCAACTCCTGTAACGGGTCAGGTAATCATTTTCTTTTGCAGGTACGCAAGTTCTCACTAAGGAATCTCTTACGCGATCGACGCCCAGATGGCATCTATAAGCCCATCAGCCCATCCATTATCTCTCAGCATGGCATCTATAAGCCCATCATCCTATCCATCAATCTCCAAATGGCATCTATAAGCCCATTCCCATCATCACACTACTATGTGAGCGCAAATTTCTAGGCACTCTAGTGTTCAATCATCTTCCACCTTCGGATTACGAAAGGCACGTCAGCCAATCTGCATCCTCAGGTCTAAGAAGATTTAACAGGGGCAACTGTTGTACCCCAAAATTTGCCCTCCCATATTCTTCAAAATTTGCCCAGACAAAGCTTCAAAATCTCTCCAAGGGTTGCACAGTGCAAGGGCCTCCTAACAGTCAAAAACTAGGGTTTTGGTTCTGACAAAGTAAATGAAGTTTCCAAGGGTCCAATCAAGTCCCACATGCCTATAAACATGGTCAAGCATCCTCATACCAAGTTTCAAGACTTACAGCACAAAATTGCACAGTCAAAAACCCTAATTGCACTACAGTCAACTGTAGGGGAAAAATGGTCATTTGACAATCAAAAGTTCAAATTTTTGGTCAACATCTCATTTTGAAGCCACAAACATCATTTGATCAATGCTTGATCATGATTCTCAAAATTTGGCTCAAAAAGTCTCAAGATGCAAAGGTTGCCATATTTGGACAGTTGAAAAAGCCAACTGTAACTTGACCAAGGCATAACTTCCACATGGATTATCAGAAAAATTCCCTCCAAATCTCATTTTAAAGAGAAAGACATTTCCTGCAACTCCTCTTCATACTTCAAGTCCAAGAAATGCTCTCACAAAAAGTTATCAATTTCAACATTATAGGTCATTTTCAAAAGTCAACAAAAAGGGACTTTAAGTCAAAGGCCATAACTTGAGATTGGTAAATCAAAATGACATGGGATCAAAGGCATTGGTTAGAGGACTCAAAGACCTTTCCAAAATGTCCAAGAACATGAGCAAAGCTTAAAAATTGAGCAAGTTATGCCTTGTGGAAGTTGGGAAATATTTGGATATTTTGAAAAGTCAACATTGCTTCAAATATCTTAAAAATGCTAATGGGCCTCTTTTTCTTCCAAGATTCATCATCCAAAACATGTGCACGAGCATTTGGCCCAAAGGTAAGTTTTTCATAATTTTTATTTTATTTATTTGAATTTTAATTACTAATAATTCATTTAATTAATTAAAATATATGAAAAATACCAAAACTAGGTTTTCAAATCTTTTTGTGCAAGACAATCACTCATGATTCACTAAGGATTTCGTGCATACCAAAAAAGGAAAGAATTGGAGAAAATTGACATGATTCTTCATGAAGAAATATTGAAAAAAGATCCTTAAGAATCAAATCTTGAAAATCATGAATGCAAAGGTTTTGATTTGGTTTCTTTGACCTAAAACCTTCACACATAAATACTGATGCAAACCCTATTCAAAACAACCTCCCAGCTGCGTAAGAACCTGACCAACAAGTTTGCATTTTTTCAAGAAAATTCAAATACTGAAAACTAGGTTACAGGTCGATTCAAGCCAAAAGAATTATCCTATTGCCTTCCTGAGACCTCAAGGAAGGTTTTCAGATCAAAACCATAAGCTCTAACACCAAGAAACGTGAGAATAATGGCGTCCTGTACATAAATTTTTTCATATGCTTGCATCATGATTCATACGTTTTTAGTACTTTTTAATGTTTGATTTATATTCCTTGATTGATTCTGAAGCTAACCCAGTTGTTTGATTGCATTTTCATCACCCATGCGCGATTTCACCATTAGAGCCAGCTAGGGTTCTTCAAGTTTCAATTTAGGCGTTTCTTAATACTGTAAAATTAGAGAACTTCAAGGCTATGGTTGAAATCAGCGTGCTTGGATGAAAACAACACACACCTCGCGCTCAATTTATGAGCTACCACGAGCTGTTCGTTATTCTTGGATAAAGCATATTTTGGGGGGGTTTAAAACCCCCGCTAACCTTAGTTATATTTCAGGGAAAAGAAAAGCGAGGAAGAAGACGCTGATGTGTAAAGCAATGGTTGGGTTGTTTAAATTTTCGCGCGAAAAAGAGCACTAACTCGTGTTTTATCTTATATTTATTGTTGGTTATATAATTAACAAAACGCGCTCACAGCTCCACTGGCAAGGCACATTACTGGTAATCCCCGGGACCTGGGTTCGAGCCCCAGGTCCCCATCCCTTTCCATGTTATTTTTCTAACAATACTTCTATGTAATTTCCAAGCTAGCGTCCATCATACACTCCTCCTCCAGGCGTGCCACGCGCTTAGTAATACCAATTCAAGGGACCAGATGTGAAGAACATGATGGACATGAGTCAGCGCCTATGCATGCTAGCAGAAAAAGTCAACCAGTCCAAAGACAAATGGGCCTGAAATACTGGACTCTACCTCCCAATTTGGGGACAGACCCCCCTAGGTTTGCAATTTCTTTTATATTTTTCATTTTTTTTTATTTGATTCAATTATTTTTTTAATTAATTTCTTTAATTTAGTTTATTTTCATAAAAACATAAAAACAATATAAAAATCAGAAAAGGCAAAAAATAAGTATTTTTATTTAATGTTATATTTGTAAATAAATCTCATTAATTTAATTTAGCTTTTTTTAAATCTAGGATTAATCTTAATATTTTTCAACAAAACCTAAAAATTGGTAGAATTAGGGTTTCAAATCTTTTTCATTCTTTTTTTTTCTTTTTTCTCACCATGATTAATTAATTATTTATTTTCATAAATCAAAATGCATTAATTAATTAGGTTTAATTTTAGGTTAAAGTTTAATATTTTCTTCATAAATAAAAATTGTAGAAATAGGGTTAGATTTCATTTAATTCTCATAAAAATTCATAAATCCAAAAAATACCAAAATAATTTCTTTTCTTTTTTTATTATTTAATTAATTTAATCATTTAATTTAATTTCATTAAAAAGGGTCCAACGCCCTCGTTTCCAATTTTAATTCGTATTTGCACATTTTATTTATTTCTTGTAAATGTTAATGTAATCCTCCCAAAGCCGTGTAATTTTATAATTTCTCGCACTTTACTTTATTTCTTTATTTTCTGTCAAATCGGGTCCTGGATTAAATTTTGGCGATGTGGACCCGCGCCTTTGTAATAGTTTAGGAACTCTTATTTCCCGCAATTTTTTTAACTGTTAAATAATGGCATGCAAGAATGAATGATTAAATAAAAACAAACGCGTAGATCACTTTGACATGAACAAGACAAAAATAAATGAATCTGACACACAAATCACACACCACCCCTAGGGTACGCCTCACTGTTGCCTTGCCTCGAAAGGTGATCGTCGAGTAGAGGATGTCTTACTAAGTCCTCATGATCCGGGAACCTGGCATGAGGGTAGCTTCTAAGGTGTCTTCCCATTGCTCTGGTGATCACCACGTCCCGAACCCTCGAATTGACTCGAACACCTCCAACGGTGGTGCTACCTACCTCTCAATGGTGGGATGACACTACTTTAAAGGACATTTACACAGACGAATTCCTTAGGGTAGGTAGACGAATCTAGATACTTGCTCTAAATTTCAAAACAAATTCAAAAATACTTTTCACACCAACACATTTTCAAAAAGCTTTCGAAAGCAATTTTTCAAACACTCTTGAGGACCGATACAAGAGTCGAACTGGAATTTTCAAAGGAACTTTTTAAAACCCACAGTTGAAAAGCAAACAAACAATTTTGAAAACACAAATGAGCAAGTATCTAAGAGCCCATGGATAACCATGGATAGAAAGGGTGCTAACACCTTCCCTTTCTATAACCTACCTCCCGAACCGAGAGCAATCTCTTTAAGGAATTTTTCTGTGCTTTTGTCCTTTCCATTTGGAGAAAATAAAAGACGGTGGCGACTCTTGCTTACCGCGACATTTCGCGAACCAGCGTTAAACAGTCAGTTCCAGATCCACCGATCACAGTCACCATCAGTGAAAGTTGGTGATTGTTATCTTTTTGCTACCCTCAGTGAACGTTGGTAGTTCATCATCAGTGAACGGCGATGTTATGATATATTTTTTCTCTACCTTCAGTGAAAGTTGGTAGGTCACCATCAGTGAAAGTTGTTGATTGTTATCTTTTTGCTACCCTCAGTGAACATTGGTAGTTCATCGTCAGTGAATGGCGATGCTATGATATATTTTCTCTCTACCTTCAGTGAAAGTTGGTGATTGTTATCTTTTTGCTACCCTCAGTGAACGTTGGTAGTTCATCGTCAGTGAACAGCGATGATATGATATATTTTCTCTCTACCTTTAGTGAAAGTTGGTAGGTCACCATCAGTAAAAGTTGGTGATTGTTATCTTTTTGCTACCCTCGGTGAACTTTGGTAGTTCATCATCAGTGAACGGCGATGCTATGATATGTTTTCTCTCTACCTTTAGTGAAAGTTGATAGGTCACCTTCGGTGAAAGTTGGTGATTGTTATCTTTTTGCTACCCTCAGTGAATGTTGGTAGTTCATCGTCAGTGAACAGCGATGCTATGATATATTTTCTCTCTACCTTCAGTGAAAGTTGGTAGGTCAACATCAGTGAAAGTTGGTGATTGTTATCTTTTTGCTACCCTCAGTGAATGTTGGTAGTTCATCGTCAGTGAATGGCGATGCTATGATATATTTTCTCTCTACCTTCAGTGAAAGTTGGTGATTGTTATCTTTTTTCTACCCTCTGTGAACGTTGGTAGTTCATCGTCAGTGAACGGAGATGCTATGATATATTTTCTCTCTACCTTTAGTGAAAGTTGGTAGGTCACCATCAGTAAAAGTTGGTGATTGTTATCTTTTTTCTACCCTCGGTGAACGTTGGTAGTTCATCATCAGTGAACGGCGATGCTATGATATGTTTTCTCTCTACCTTCAGTGAAAGTTGGTAGGTCACCTTAGGTGAAAGTTGGTGATTGTTATCTTTTTTCTACCCTCAGTGAACGTTGGTAGTTCATCGTCAGTGAATAGCGATGCTATGATATGTTTTCTCTCTACCTTCAGTGAAAGTTGGTAGGTCAACATCAGTGAAAGTTGGTGATTGTTATCCTTTTGCTACCCTTAGTGAACGTTGGTAGTTCATCGTCAGTGAATGGCGATGCTATGATATATTTTCTCTCTACCTTTAGTGAAAGCTGGTAGGTTACCATCAGTGAAAGTTGGTGATTGTTATCTTTTTTCTATCCTCAGTGGACGTTGGTAGTTCATCGTTAGTGAATGGTGATGCTATGATATTTTCTCTTCCTTCTACCTTCATTGAATGTTGGTAGCTTACCTTCAGTGAACATCGGTGTTGTCATTACTTTTCTCTTCCTTCTACCTTCAGTGAACATTGGTAGCTCACCTTCAATGAATGTCGGTGTTGTCATTACTTTTCTCTTTCTGCCTACAGTGAACGTTGGTAGCTTCGCCTTCAGTAGAATTTGGTATATCCTTGGACCATTTTACCATCCTCTCTGATTCAGGTCTTTTTTGATCCACCAGTGATTTATTTTCCTGGTTGGGTTACTCTCTTGTTTCTTTATTTTGTTACATCCCCAATGGTGCTTTGTGTCCCTTTGAAGTTGTCCATATGCACTCATATTCTTAAGCATTGCATGGCATCTTAGGGCCAAAAATAGGGTTTATTTTATATTTAAGTATCTTCGATCACGTCGACACGAAGATTTCTAACCTTCGTATCTCCTGATAGAAGAAACTTAAATAAGGGTGGTTATTGTACCCCAATTTTTGCCCCTAAGATCCCTTCATCATACCATGTTGATTCAATCACCACAAGATCACATTAGGGCTTTTGGTTCTCCTCCCTAACTTTAGATTTACTCTTTGGGGAATCACCAAGCACCTTGACTTGTTTTTATTTTGTGATCATGAATATATTGTCTTGATTTTTTTTTCTTTTTTTAATAAAATGCAATTTTGGTTTGTCTTGTTAGTAATGTAGGTCAAGGAAATTTGGCTTGGTAGGTTGACCCATGGGTTCATGAGTTTATTTCCATGCCCTAGGAAATAAGCTGGAGAAGTTCAAACCTCACCATTGAATTTGTTTTGGAAGAAATGGCATGGCACAGTTATTTTGGTTCACCATATTTCAAGATTATCAAATTTGGTTCAAAAGTGCAACGGGTTGATTGGAGAAGTTGTCATGCTTGGACAAGGTTTTGTTCCCATTGGTCACAAGTGAATATTTCTCTCAATTCTCAAGATATTGAAGTGTTTTTTGTGACTATGAGTTCTAATTTTCATCCTCAACAACTTCTATTTACAAATAATTTGTGTTGGTACAAGAATTTTGTTCAAAATTGTCAAAGTTCTTCAAGGCATTTTCTTGATCTAAGAGCTAGGGTTTTGAACTTTAAAGAAGCATATCTTTCTCATCTTTTGGTATTTTTGAGTGATTCCAAAGACAGTCTTCTCTTTAAAGGGTTATTGATAAATCACTTCAAAATTTTCAAGGAGTTTCCATGTGGAAGAAGCTTGATGATGAAGAAAGATTACAAGTCCTCCATATGAACCCCTAATTTCTCATGTGTGACTTCAAATGATCATAACTTGGTCAGTTTTTATCACCTTTAGCCCACTCTTTTTCCAAAATGATCTTGAAGATGTGAACTGTATGCCTTCTTTTATTTTCAAAAGTGAGAAAATTGATGGAAGATGCCCTAAGGATACAAAATATTATAGGTCATTTCATGATTTTTTGCCAATTTCAGCAAATCATAACTCTCTCAATTTTTAGATATTTTGAATGTTTCAAGATTAAAAATTTCATTCAAAGGGTCTATTTCATGCCATATTTTTTGGTCAAGAGAAAATTCTAAGCGGAAGGCCATGTTTGGATGCAAAACATTATAGATCACCTTTGAAGAAAAAATTGAAATATTTCTAAGTATGGAAAGTCAACCCTTTTTCTCCAACTTTGACTCAATGCAACTTCTTTCTCAAACATCCATTTGATATCATTCCTTACACATTGATAATCTTGTGACTTCATCTTTCAAATGCTTCAAGAATCACATCATAAGGTGCCCTACATTGTTGGCACCATGGTTATGAAAGTGGCATCATGAAATGGAAATTCCAAGTTCAGTCAGATTTGAAAATTAGTTTAAATCCAATTACAAGCCTGTTTAAGGATCAATTTTGTGTCTAATCATGTTTAGGAACTTGCCATAACAAGAAACGACCCTTAAACCATCCAATTTACTTCGTTTTGAGCCATGTGAAGTCACACTTTTCACATTTAGCAGGTCCACACGATTTCACTCATTTTGCCTCCAATTCACACGCTTGAGCCTTGCATCATAATCAGCTATAAATAAGGATCATACCTCACTCCTTTTTTCAAGTTTTTGATATCCAATTAACCCCTGTTTAGATCCCACACAAACTCTTAATTTAAAATTCTGATTTCTTACATGCTCACCTTAAAACACCAAAAGCTTCATTTAGTTAGCTTCATTGAACTTCTCTGAAGCTAACCATACGGTTACTTTCACGAATTGTGACTAATATTGATCTGTGGAAGTTCAGTTTTAGAGAAATTTCTCACTACTTCGTTCAGGTATATTTCTTGGTCAAATTGATTCAAATAAATGACTAACCCACTCCTTGTGTTCTTCTGATCCTCGTGCTCTTTATAGTTTGCAATTTCATTGAGAATTGAGCAAGATATCCCATATTTTCGTGCTCACTATTTTTTCTTGTTTTTTTCAAACACAGCCTTGCATAATTTATATAAATTTGGCATGATGGTACAATTAGAATCGTATTGAAGAGACGAATCTAATGGTACTGGTCTGGTTTGCTAATTTTATAGTTTGGAAGATACAATTTGGGGATGGCTGGAGGTTGAAGACGATGACATGTCCGTCTTCAACCAATGACATGAAGCCACGTTATTTTTTTGAAATGGATACAATATGTTTACCTTACAATGCGTGTGCATCAGGAACCCTTGGATCTGATTACTTTTGTGAGTCAGACTTCGTCCAACGCGCCATATTTTAAGTTATTTTATTTTAAAAATGTTGGATCTGGTGTGATATTTAGTAATGACCATGATATGCATAACGCGTCAGATCCCTTGGATCTGATTACTAACGCATTTTGACTCTCATACATTGGTCCATATCTTTTGGTTTTTATTTTCTCTTCTGATTTTTATATTTAATTGTTTTAAATTTCAAAAAATCATAGAAAATTCATTTTTGTCCAAAAAATCTGAAAAAAATACGAAAAATATTTTTGATTATTCTCTTTCTGATTTTTATTTTTTCACAATTTAATTTTGTGTTTTGGTATTTTCTATAAATTTTCACTTTATTTGAATTGTTTTAAATGTTTAAAAATACTTTTATACATTTTTAAATTCTGAAAAAATATGGAATGATCCAATGACATTGTGACAAATATTGGTGACCTCATTTTATTTTTATTTCTGACTTTGTTATTTTTTATCATTTTTAGTTTGTTTTACTCATTTCTTTTAATTTTATAAATTTTTTCTGACTTTAAAAAATTACCAAAAATTTTATCAAAATATTTAAGTCCATTTATGATTTTTCTATGGTCTTATTGATTTTTTTCTTGATTAATTTGAACATAGTTTCCTTTTTTCTCTACTATTTTTATTTTTAACCATTTTTAAACCTTTATTCTTTATTTTAAAATACAAATTAATTTTTGTATATTTTCTGGCTGATCTTGGATTGAATTTTTTATCATGAACTTTATTAACATTATTGGATCCGTGGTGTTGAGTCTAACTCCACAAAAATGGATGAATGATTTTAATAATAGTTTGATTAAATTTTAATTCAAATGTGGTTTGTGTATTCTTTCCCACCCTTCTTCATCTTATCCCTTTCTTATTGCACTAAGTGTTATTGGACCATAATCTCTATATCATGTCTCAAAATGAATTGTGCATAGATTACTATTGACCGGCCTCAAAATAGGTGTGTCTTCTATATAAGTTCACTTACGATTGCTTAACATAGCGCTAAATTTTGTCCCAATTCAAATAAATGATCATTTGTGGCCCAAACCTATGTTTGCAAGCCCAGGTATGTTAATTTGATCTCTTTGATCCAATAACCTTGAGATTCATTGTGTGGAGGCTTTGGTTCTACCAATCCTCTAATGGATTTACAACAATTTTGGTCAACGCGGATCACTTAAACATCGTTGATCATTAAATGGCACTTGTGAGGATTCCAAAGGGGTGATATACTTGACAAAAAGCAAATGCAACTTGTTGTGTGGAGACTTTGGTTCTGCCAATCCTCTAATAAATTTCAAATGTAAGTTTCAAGATGATCATCCAACTAACCACTAATCACTAATAATTGACTTTATCTTTTGTTTTTTACTTTATGCCCTTTTATTTTTTATGCTTTATGCACCATTTACTTTTAGCATTTACATTTCATGCTATTTTCATATTTGCTCGTTTGAGCATTTACTTTTTTGTCATTTTTATTTTTCCTCATTTGAGCTCTTATTTCCTTTTTTTTAAAGACACTTAATAATCAACATAAACCATAAAAAACTTTAATGGTACTTGGACTATTTGGTTACTATCCTTGGCATTATGGAGTATTGAACTTCTTGGACTTGGGATTAGAAACCTTGGCCTATATTGGAGACCTTGTGACCTTAATTTATATTTTGTCTGGAGTTCTTGAGGTTTAGCTCAAGACATTGGGTTGTTTGTTTGTTTTGTGTGCAGGTTATTGTGATTACATTCTTTGTTTGTAATCTGGAATTCACCTGTATGCAGCCGTTACTCTGCCCAATTTTTTTGTGAAGACTTAATACACTTGAAGTTTGGTTCTCACAATAGGTCTAGTATCTTTGTTTGCTTGGTTTCAATCCAAAGAATGGGAATTCTATCTTGGCTCCTAATGTCAAGTATTGGATTTTTGTCGGTTAGATGGTTCTTCTCCCTAGCTTTTACCTTATGCTTTAGGATAGTCTCTTCTTCTCCTCCCATCTTCTTTAATTTCAAAAAATCTTTTCCCTCCTTTTGAAAACTCTTCTTGTTTTTAAACTTAAACTACTTTCATAATAAACTTGGACCTAGGTCCATGTATTTTCAAAACATTTTCATAAATAAACTTCAATCAACTTAACAATACCTTGGCATTTTTTGTGAGAAGACTAAAAGTCAATCAATCTCATTTCAAACCATTTTGCCACTTTGGCTCTTTTATTTTAAAACTTTTCTCAAAAATATTAGACTCTTGTCAATCCTTATAGTGATGCAAATAACTATACTTCTACAATATGTAGTGAAGAGAGATATTTTCCACTTGGGTGTTGAGTGAGGCATTGTTGATTTTAAAATCCAAGCCATATCATCCACTTTGAGATGACGCAAATTCTCCTTTCTCATAATTGTGGGTAGTAAGTATGTTTTCAACACGGACAATGACAATGATATCTTATCTCATAAAATTAACCAACACGCATGTGTTTTAAAATTTTTAAAGAGGAACTACGTGTATCCTGATCCCCTATTACACGGAAGGTAGTACATAGGCACTAAAGGTTCGCAACCGCGGTGGGTGCAAAAACCATAAAAATATATTTCTTTTCTCACCTCCACCATCTATTTTTATACAACATTTTTATAGCCAAAATATATAGATTTTACAAAGAGGTTCCTGCAGATTACCGTAGGTGTTTAGGGTGCTAATACCTTCCCTTTGCATAACTAACCCTCTTACCTTGAATCTTTCCCCCCTCTTCTTTGGGTTATTCGCTCTTTTCCCATTCCTTTGGAAACAATAAAGCACAGTGGCAATTTTTATTTTGATCTATATAAGTCTAGTCAATCCAATGGCTTAGTCTTAAACATTTCTATCGCTACACCTTCCAGCTAGGTCCCTCCATTTTTGAGCATACTCCTTGAACCTTTCATTCGAGCCCATGAACATATTTTGCAACTTCACACGAGTCGGTGCAAGGTCAGCATTATATTGATACTGCTTGTAAAAAGCAGCAGCCAAGTCTTCCCATTTGTGAATGTTGGTTCCTTCCAGCTGATAGAACCATTCAAGTTGAGTACCAGACAAACTTTATTGAAATAAATAGACCCACAATTTCCGGTCAGCAATATGAGGTTGTATTTTTCGGACATACAACCTCAAATGCATTTTGGGACAAGAGACCCTGTCATATTTAGAAAAGATAGGGACCTTGAATTTGTGAGGGATAACCACCCCCGGGATCGTACCTAGCTATCTAAAATCCAATCTAGGCACTTTCTGGGTTTTGCATAGCTTTGAGATGGTCTTCTAAATTCTTGTATTTGTCACCTACAGGAGGATATTGTTCGTCGGAGTAGTCTTCATCCTCGGAACCCTGATTGTTTCCACCTTCAGCCCTGACACTTCTGCCATCCTCCTCTTGGTTGTCATCTTCCTAAGAGGAATCATCATCTACTCGGACTGGTTGAGAAGGACCTTTGAATCTTCTTCCCATATTGAGGATAACAGCCCTCTTGTTAGTCTTCTTTTCCTTAGTGAGGAGCGCCATCATCTCTTGTTGCCTTTTGGCCGGATTCAGAAGAGTCTCTTGAAATTGTGCATGTTGAGTTTGGAGATCCTTGACAGTTTGTTAGAGGGCCATCTTATACTGAAATAAACACTAAATAGATGAGGAAACTTGTATTGGAAAACCTGTTTATGAAATGATGCATGATATATAGATGCAATGTTTTTAAGGACCTTAAGAGATTTAAATTTTATAACCAAAAGGAAACATAAACAAAGATTTCATTAATAAATTCAAAATTACAACTGCCTTCTAGGCTTAAAATGAAAAGCAAAAGGGTCTCAAGGAGATAAAAATATAAACTCATAAAACCTAAGACTCAAGTCTCCCACGGAAGCTTCCTCTTCGTGTTAATGTATGCATTAAGGCTTTACTCCCCGTGAAGTTGCTTTGTGAGCTCCAACAATTTCTTCTCATTTGCATAGAATTGAGTCTTGAAGGTGTCCCTTACCTCTTTGAGTTGAATCCAGGACTTCTACAATACTTCGAGGTCAGTGGGCATGTCTGGATGGAGAATGGTATAAGGAATATCCCCCTCAGCAACAGGCTCTACAATTACTAGTAAGACAACGGGATATGGCATCATAAGGTTTTGAGTCGTACCCATTTGAGATAGGGATCCAAAGTTCTTGTGTGTACAATCCATCTTTGAAATGCAAATTGAAATTCCAAGTGGAAGTGTATGGAAAATGGCCTTGAAGTTAGGTAGAAAACCTTGCCAAAATAGGTTAAAATTTCACTAAGTTAAGAATGGTTTAGTACCCTTATTCCAAAAATTGTGACTTGAGATACAAGCCTCTTTTGGGAAAACTTTGTGAATCAAAGTGTTAGATTATGCAACAAGCTACAACTTTCATGTTTTGACTTTTGCTTGAATCCAAATGAATCTTGGTGAGAAAGTGGGGCAAAGTTGGGAAAAATTAGGGTTTTTCATAACTTAGAAAAATTCTAAGTTATGAAAAATTCTCATTTCAAACCCTAATTTGCAATTTTTGATTTCTTGGTGAACAAGTTTCATGATTTGGCATGTTTTGATGAAAAATGAATCTTGACTCTTGATTTTGACCAAAAAGTCAAAGTTTGACTTTTCAGTATACAGTCAAAATTGATCAATTGATTGGGAAATTCAACTGTCAATCTTGTGCATTTGGGATCTTTTGAACTTGTTGAGCATGTCAAGACAATTCCATGGGGTCCTTGAGTCCATATGTGAGCTTGGTTTGCCATTGGTTGGGTCAAACAGTCAAAAATTGCCTTTGTGCAGTCAAACCCCTAAAAATGACCAATTTGCCCTTTTGGTGATCTGATCAAATTTCTTGTGGAATTGTGATCCAAACTTGATCAAATGGTTCATATGAGTTCATAATGTTGATGTGGGTCAATTTTCATGAGATTTGACTGTCAATTGGTCACAGTTGACTTTTTCCTCAATACAGCTGATTTCTAGGTCAACTGTCCAATTGACTGGGCAAAACTTGGAATCAAGACTTGAAACTTGATATGGATAAACTTGGGAGTCCAATATGAAGCAAGAAAGTCATCTTAGGCATTTTAGGTCAAAACATCTTTGTGCAAACACAAACCCTAATTTGGGTCAACAGTGCAAGGAGGAGTCTTGAGCAGATGAAACCCTAACTGGATCTTGATCTTCAAGGGCTTTGTGATGAGAAATCAATGAGAAAAGGGAGGGAAAATTTTGGGGTACAACAGTTGCCCCTGTCCAATCTTCTTGAATCCGAAGAGTTAGATTGGCAAGTTTGCCTTTCGTGACTCGAGGGTAAAAGGAGATTGGACACTAAAGTGCCCGGAAATTTGCACTCGTCAAAGCAATGGATGCGGGAATGGGCTTAGAGATGCCATTTGGAGATGGGCTTAACGATGCCATCTAGAAGAGTGACAGAAACTTGTCGGGGATGGGCTTAAAGATGCCATCTGGAAAGTATCAGGAAGGTGGCCATGCTTGCGACCATCTCTGAACTGGGGATATGAATAAGCAATAGATTGACATCCGTTGTTGGGAGGAATCCGTAAACTGTTTTCAGAAGTCTTTGAGAAGAAACTGAACAAGCGATAGGTTAACATCCGTTACTTGGAGAACTCGTGAACTGTTTTCAGTAATCTTGAAGTTGAATAAGCAATAGAGCAGCATTCGTTGTTGGGAAGCGTCTGTAAACTGTTTTCAAAGGTTGCATCTGAACAAGTGATAGATTAACATCCGTTGTCGGGAAGAATCCATAAACTGTTTTCAGAAGTCTTGAGAAGAAACTGAACAAGTGATAGGTTAACATTCGTTACTTGGAGAACCCGTGAACTGTTTTCAGTAATCTTGAAGTTGAATAAGCAATAGAGCAGCATCCGTTGTTGGGAAGCGTCCGTAAACTGTTTTCAAAGGTTGTATCTGATTAAGTGATAGATTAACATCCGTTGTTGGGAAGAATCCATAAACTGTTTTCAGAAGTCTTGAGAAGAAACTGAATAAGCGATAGGTTAACATCCGTTACTTGGAGAACCCGTGAACTGTTTTCAGTAATCTTGAAGTTGAATAAGCAATAGAGCATCATCCGTTGTTGGGAAGCGTCCGTAAACTGTTTTCAAAGGTTGCATCCGAACAAGTGATAGATTAACATCCGTTGTTGGGAAGAATCCATAAACTGTTTTCAGAAGTCTTGGAGTTGAAGGGAGAACCGGCGTAGAGTTCTCTGATGATGAGCTCGTGTAAAACTGCATCTGGAATAAGCATTGGAATGTTGCCATGTCTGGGTCACATCTGAACTATTCCTGGAAAGAATCTCGGAAGATAATGATTTTAGTCCTTCGACTGATCTTACCTGAAAGGGTAAGGAGTTAGTTATATGTAATGTCATGATGCATGATACAATGTATGTTATGTAAATGAATGCGCATGTAACCTGGAGAGATGTCTTGCAAAGGATAGACGAATCCAAGATGGCTGAAGACGACAGTATCTTGACATGCTGCCGGGAAGAATAATTCCTGGTCGTTGCTGGAGAATAAAGAACTTGGGTTGTATACCAATCTTCTAGAGAATTCCTGATGACTTCTACTGGGGAACACCAATCTAATAGACTCATGCTGGGGATGTAAGACCGAGAATCTTTTAGTTTGGTGGGAAACATCTCTGGTGACTTCACTGGGGAACTCAAGATTTGCTCTCCTAAAACTTTGTGGGGAGAAAGTTCATTAGTCTGGCTTCGTTGGGGATACTGAAACTTAAATTCTGAGGGGAATTGAGTTCTGGAGGATTCTCTGGCTTGGGATAACAAAGATAAACTCCTCTGGGGATTGTATTGATAAGTTAATGCTGGGGAATTTTGATGAACTCCGCTGGGGATAGGAATAAATCGGGCGAGCGCGATCTTCCGTAGTAATAAGCTGAGGATAACCCAGTTATAAGCCCTTGTGAGGAATAACTTTGAATAAAACTCGGGAAAGACGTCTGTACTCTGCAGGGGATAAACTTCCAGAATCTACTGGGGATAAGCTTCAGGGTTTGCTGGGGATATGGATTCCAAATCTCTTGGGGGTTTCCTTTGAAAGGGTATCAAGATATCCAACTGTATCCTCAACCTATCAGTAATCATCTTTCTTGATTCATAAGGAAATGATTATGTTCAAATGCATATGCCTATTTAACAAAACATTGGACGTTTCTCAAAATAAACAAATAGTGCAAGAGAAAAAGTGAAAGGAAATGACACAAATTTCTGGGAAAAGTATTTGTATTGACTTTCTATTAGTATATTTGTACAAGGGAGACAATCATCCTAGTAAGAGGATTATGTCGTAAACATTTGAAAAATTTATACAAAATGAAGATGGCTATGTGAAATAATTCCATGGGATTCCATTCCGCTATAGCCTTCACAACTCTGGGTATCTGTCCATTCAATGCTTCGTTTGCCGATGACTGGATTGATCAGAAGCCTGAAACTGGTTGATGAAGAGATTATCTTTGAAGTGATCCGACGAGACATAGTCATACACTTTAATTCCCTAACTTTTGCCTGAATCTCCCTTTCGGGTTTTCGATCCACCGGGAAACCCCTTTTTTCCCAAGCCGCCCTTTCGGGTTTTCAACTTGCCGGGTGTACAGATTTTTTGTTTTTATCCCTAATTTTTGCCTGAACCGCCCTTTCGGGTTTTCGATCCACCGGGATGCCCATTTTTGCCCAAGCCGCCCTTTCGGGTTTTCGACTTGTCGGGTTATTTTATGCGTAGTATCTTTTGACTATGTCTGTGTTCGCAGGGTGCGGCAAATCGTCGCCGTCCATGGTGGTCAGAATCATTGCACCACCAGAAAATATGCTCTTGATCACAAATGGTCCTTCATATGTAGGAGCCCATTTTCCCTTGGGATCACTTTGCGGCAAGATAATCCGCTTGATTACGAGATCTCCGACTTGATACACTTGGCGTCTGACTTTCTTATTGAAGGCCTTGATCATTCGTTTTTGATACGCCTGACCATGGCATATAGCAGCAAGTCGCTTTTCGTCGATCAGATTGAGTTGATCAAGTCGGGTCTGCATCCAATCATCTTCATTCAAACCTGCATCCTTCATAATCCTTAGAGAAGGAATCTGAACTTCCATAGGCAGGACAACTTCCATGCCATATACTAAAGAAAATGGGGTTGCCCCGGTTGAAGTACGCGCCGTCGTACGGTATCCATGAAGAGCAAATGGTAACATCTCATGCCAGTCTTTGTAAGTGACTGTCATTTTCTGAATGATCTTCTTAATGTTTTTGTTCGCAGCTTCAACAGCACCGTTCATCTTCGGCCGATAGGGAGATGAATTGTGATGATAAATCTTGAACTGTTCGCACAATGCAGTGATCATCGTGTTATTCAGATTCGTACCGTTGTCTGTGATGATCCTGTCTGGAACACCATACCGACATATGAGATTTTGCTTAATAAAGCGGGCAACCACATTTTTAGTAACAGAGGCGAAGGAAGCTGCTTCGACCCATTTGGTGAAATAGTCAATGGCAACCAGGATGAAGCGATGTCCGTTGGAAGCCGTGGGCTTGATCTCTCCAATCATGTCAATGCCCCACATTGCAAATGGCCAAGGAGCAGTCAGAACGTTGAGAGGAACCGGAGGGATATGAACTTTATGAGCGTAGACTTGGCACTTGTGGCAAGTACGGGAATGTTGATGGCAATCAGCTTCCATGGTAGACCAGTAATATCCTTCCCTTAGGATCTTCTTAGCCATTGTATGCCCGCTCAAGTGAGTGCCAAATGTGCCGCTGTGTATGTCAGTCATAATCAACTCCGCTTCAGCTTTATCTACGCATCGGAGTAATACACAATCATGGCTTCGTTTGTAAAGGATGTCGTTGCTCAGGAAGAATTTAGCAGCGAATTTCCTTAAGAACTTCTTGTCATTTACGGAAGCTCCTTCGGGATAATCTCTAGTCTCGAGATACCTTTTGATTTCATGGAACCAGGGTTGTTCCACTACTTCTTCGGTATTAATCTCATGACAGTGCGCAGGTTTATCCATTCGCTCGATGGTGATTTGGGGAGCCTCGTTATCCCAGTTGAGTTTAAACATGGAGGACATTATGGCTAGAGCATCTGCTAGCTGATTCTCTTCTCGCGGGAAATGCTCGAAGGTAATTTGCTCGAAATGAGGCAACAATGTTAAGACATGTTCTTTGTATGGGATAAGATTAGGATGCTTGGTATCCCACTCTCCTTTGATTTGACTGATAACCAAAGCCGAGTCCCCAAATACGATCAAAGATTTGATCCCCAAGTCTATAGCAGCCTTGAGACCAAAGATGCAAGCTTCATACTCAGCCATGTTGTTTGTGCAGCTGAAGCAAAGTCGGACCGTGAAAGGCGTGTGACAGCCTTCCGGAGAAATGAGTACTGTGCCAATATCGTTTCCAAGTGCATTTGAAGCACCATCAAAGTACAGGGTCCATTGGGATCCCTTTTCGGGTCCGTCATACGGTCCGTCATCTTCAATGTTGTCCAAATTCATGATGTCCTCGTCTGGGAAGTCAAATCTCATGGGTTGATAGTCTTCGATAGCTTGATGAGCCAGATGGTCAGCTAGTACACTCCCTTTTATAGCTTTTTGGGTGGTGTACTGGATGTCATACTCAGTCAGAATCATTTTCCATCTAGCTATCCTTCCAGATAAAGCGGGCTTTTCGAAGATATATTTGATAGGATCCATTTTGGAAATCAACAAGGTAGTATGAGTCAACATATACTGTCTTAGTCGGCGAGCAGCCCATACCAAAGCGCAACAAGTTTTCTCGAGCAGTGAGTAGCGAGTCTCACAGTCGGTAA
This sequence comes from Vicia faba, assembly GCA_948472305.1. NCBI lineage: Eukaryota > Viridiplantae > Streptophyta > Magnoliopsida > Fabales > Fabaceae > Vicia > Vicia faba. The sequence goes on from OX451738.1 coordinate 35,884,072, forward strand.
ACTTTTTGCTAAGGTAATAAATAGCATGCTCTTTTCGACCAGACTCGTCATGCTGGCCCAAAACACACCCCATTGAGTTATCCAAGATGGTCAGATACATGATCAATGGTCTTCCTTCGACAGGTGGCATCAGAATAGGAGGTTCTAGCAAATACTCCTTGATTCTATCAAAAGCAGCTTGACAATCGTCGTTCCATTCAACTACCTGATCTTTCTTCAAGAGTTTGAAAATTGGCTCACAGGTAGAAGTCAGATGAGAGATAAATCTGGCAATATAGTTCAAGCGCCCCAAGAATCCTCTAACCTCCTTTTCAGTACGGGGAGCAGGCATTTCTTGTATGGATTTCACTTTTGCTGTATCGACCTCAATGCCTTTGTTGCTTACAATGAATCCCATGAGTTTACCAGATCTAACTCCAAAAGTGCACTTACTTGGATTCAGCCTGAGCTTGTATTCTTTCAATCTGGCAAACAGCTTCTCCAGATGTTCAAGGTGCTCTTCCTCTGTTTGTGACCGAGCTATCATATCGTCTACGTAAACTTCAATCTCATGATGTATCATATCATGAAATAAAGCTACCATGGCGCGTTGATAAGTCGCCCCTGCGTTCTTCAGCCCGAACGGCATCACTTTGTAACAAAAAGTGCCCCATTGTGTGACAAAAGTTGTTTTCTCCATATCCTCGGGGGCCATTTTGATTTGATTGTAGCCCGAGAATCCATCCATGAAGGAAAACACTTTGTGCTGAGCTGTATTGTCGATCAAAATCTCAATGTGTGGAAGTGGAAAATCATCTTTGGGGCTGGCCCTATTCAAATCCCGGTAGTCCACACACATTCTGACTTTGCCATCTTTCTTAGGTACTGGCACGATGTTAGTGACCCATTGAGGATAGGACGTAACAGCCAGAAAGCCAGCGTCGAATTGCTTCATTACTTCTGCTTTGATCTTTTCAGACATGTCAGGCCTCATTCGGCGAACTTTTTGCTTGATCGGTGGACAATCCTCTCTTGTGGGGAGACGGTGAACCATGATGTCTGTGTCTAAACCCGGCATGTCTTCATAAGACCAAGCGAAGATTTCAACATACTCATTCAACAATTGTACCAGGCGCTCCTTGACTCTTGGTTCCAGATTGGCACCCACTTGCACCTCCTTCCGGTCTTCCTCGGTCCCCAAGTTGACAGTTTTCAATGACTCTTCGTGCGGTAAGATGGCCCTTTCCTCTTGCTGCAGAAGTTTGGCTAGTTCCCCTGGTACTTCACAACCTTCGTCATCTTCATACTCGGCTTGATTGACCAGATCTTCAGAGTTATTGAAGGATATAGCAGAATAGTCACCCATGGAATCCGGAGTGGATGGGTACCTGCATTGGTGAGTGTGGGTGTGTGTAAGGGATAGCCATCCTTAAACAAAAATGCAAAAGGAAAGAAAATGAACACAAGCAGTTTATCAAATGAAAAACGTCCAATGAATCATTAAACATGGCATATGAATATGAAAGATAATCAAAACCCTTACAAATGGACCTACATGCCCCGGGCAAGGCATGAGGTGAAAAGATAGTGTATGGATTGTTTGAAAGTAAATATTACAGACCAAATAGGAAATGTTTAACAGATAAATTACTGATGAATAAAAGTGATGGGGACAAAGTCTTTTGCCTCCCAGTTGCTCAATCCTCCTTTGACAGTTGGGTAAATCCACTCTTCGATGTTGCTCCCCTTGTCTTCATCCTCCAAGGCGTTGATTCCGTAGGGAGAAATTTTGACTGGCGCTCTTTCAATCTTCGAACGGTGCATAACCTTCTGGCCTGCGGTAGTGAACCCTAATCCAAATTTGTCTGTCTTATGTGGAATGTCAGGTAACTGCCCCCATGCTGAATTATTCCCTTCCTTTATCGCGGCCCTCGCGTCCTCCAGAGATGCCATCCTGGCCATCTGCTTCGGTGTCTCAGCTGCCAACTTCACTACTGCTATTTCAGGAAGGACTTCTTCGAAATGCTGAAAAGGCGTTTCAATGAATTCCCCTTCAACCTCCACATATCGGAAAGACTTCAAGTGGTTAATCATGTACTCTTCTTCACCATGGACAGTAATGATCTTTCCCTTGACAGGATACTTCAACATTTGATGTAAGGAGGAGGTGACTGCCCCAGCATGATGTATCCAAGGCCTACCCAGCAAGCAAGAGTATGATGGACGGATGTCCATCACATAGAAAGTAGACTTAAACACCTCAGTGCCTATCTTGATGGGAATATCAACCTCCCCATGGACCATTCTCTTCGAACCATCGAAATCCCTGACAACAATATCACTCGGCTTCAATTCCAACCCTTCACAATCTAGTCGGTCCAAGGCCTTCTTAGGCAATACATTCAGCGACGAATCGGTATCGACCAAGACATGTGCGAGAGTGGTTCCTCGACACTCGACTGAAATGTGCAAAGCATCATTGTGTTTTCTACCTTTAGGAGTCAGGTCGGCATCAGAGAACCCTAATCCATTGTCCGCAGTAAGGCTAGCCACGCAATTTTGAAATTGATTCGCAGAGGTTTCCTGGGGCACATGGGCTGCCTTCAGGAATTTTATCAGGGCTTTAGCGTGCGCTTCTGAGCAAAGTAGTAGTGCCAGCATGGAGATCTTTGAGGGGGTTTGCCCCAATTGTTCTACCACATCATAATCACTCCTTTTGATTATCCTCAAGATCTCATCCATTTCCTTCTTGGAGGTTTCCGGGATGACCAAGGGTTGAGCCCTCGTCCTGACGAGCTCATCTTAGATTCCCTTACCTTTGTCAGCAGCGGTAGGAGAGACAGTACTAGGAACAACAACGTCCTCAATCAAAGGGGTTCTAGCAGAGAGTTTTATTGGTACAGGGATGACCTTGTCAGCTGATGAGGGTCCAAAGATTGCTCTTGGAGGGGCAATCTCTGGAGAAAATATTCTCCCGCTCCTGGTGATTTTGCTAGTGCCTGCAATGTTACTAATGCTGGCTTCTTCATCATCCGAACTTTCTTCAGTTATTTCGATTTGTTTGATACCATGGTAGTAAACGTCACCGCCATAGTTCCATGGTATGGACTTCTCAGAAACATAGGGGACAGGCCCTGGCATTGTTATCTTCAAAGGAACAGATTTCGTAGCTGGTGTAATCTTAACAGGCTTTTTGACGGCCTTGGAAAGATTGGCGTGAATGGTTATGATTGAGACATCTTCAGTATAAACTGGAACAGCAGAAACTTTTTCAAACAAAATTTGTCGACTATCCATAAGGCCTTGGATGCCTTTCTTCAATAACGGACAATCAAACGGCAAAGAGTAACAACAATAGCAATCTTCCTTACATCCCGGGAAGATCCCAGCCCTTAACAGATTCAACTTAATGGTTAGCAATGGAGTAGTCAGATCATTGACATCAGCAACATACAAATCTTCTTCAATGGCATTGGCATTTTGGCCGTGCTTCGGCATGGGAGCAGATATCACATTAGGCTTTTCCGGAGCGTCAAACTCCACCTCCTTCGCCTCTATCAGGTCTTGGATTTTATGCTTGAGTGCCCAATAATCATTGGTGTTGTGCCCAACACTGTCTGAATGGTAGGCGCATTTAGCATTAGCATGATAATGCGGAGAGGACGTATTCACATTCTTTGGTGCCTCTTTGATGGTGGCGAGGTTCAACTTCAACAGATGGGGAAGCACTTGCGCTGGAGTCATATTAATACGGGTGAACTGCCGTTGTGGCCGTTCCACTCGTTGTTGATTTGGTCTGGACTGGTTATAGCGAGGCTGCTCACTTGTAGTGTTTTGAATCATTACGGCCCCCACGGTCGGCTGGCGCTCAGTCCTCCCTGCTCTTCTCTGAGAATATACCACAGTTGTCTCCTTCTTAAAAGGCTTCTTCTCAACACTTGCAGCAACACCCTTCTGAATCTTTCCTGACTTGTGTTTCCAGTGATTTTTGGTAAACAACCGCTAGTCTTCCAAACTATCGAATAATCTTTCTGACTGTTATTCAATTCCTCTGGTAACTCACAGGATCGACTAGATTGATCCTAGGACTCCTTGGATATTAAGGTTACTCTCACGATCGAACAGATATTCATGGTTGATATTGTATATGTGTTTGGCTTATTTCGATTTCTCTCTCTAAAAGTCTAAAGATGTAATCAAAATGTGTGTGTGAAACTAAGTTACATGAATAAATGCTAATTGTAAAGACATATAAAATTGCATAAAAGTGAAGTAAATGGTTTCGACTTACAAAACAGTTAATATAAAGGATTTCTGGAACATAAAAGGTTTGAAATATGAAGAAAGCGTTTAATGCAAGAAATCTTTAAATGACTTTAAGTAAAAATATGCGTTCGAAGGATAAAACTTGAAGGTAAAGGTATGGAAAATATGACAGTTTTCTAAGATGTAAATTGCTAAAAATGTGAAGAAAGCATTAAAATGTAAAACTTTGAAGAAGAGATTTCGAAGTGAAAAGGCTGTAAATGAGAAAACTTGTAAATGTTATTTGACAAAAAGATAAAGGAAAGTGCTGGAAATGGTAAAAGGTTTTCATTAAATCAGAAATACATGGTGCTATCATACATACATTTCTCTTGCATTCGTTTCCCTTGCCATGTGGTAGTTTGAATGTTACTGAGTATTTTGTATAATAGATATGACACACGAAATCCTAATACTAAGACTTCTATTTATACTAATTCGACCATAACGGTCTTGCTATAGGATTATGCCACGTTTAAAACATGCAGGACAATGCCTCTTTCGTCTTTCCACGTGTCCCCAAATGCACCAGCACATAACTTTCAAACTTCGAAAGTCCCGCTTCCATTTGAATTTCAAATGCTTTGGTACTTCTCCGTTTCGAACGCTCTTCCCAAACACAGCCTTGTTGTTATTTCGAGACTTCTTTAGATATGTTCCCATAATTGCCACTCGAAGCTCCAAGCTTTGACATACTTATTCGAAACACTGCTTCTGCTACTTCGAAACATGGCTCTTTACCTCATTTCGATCGAAACGTTTAATTCATTTGGCTTCTAATATCATTATCAAAATCTTCAACCAACAAATTGCCCCTTTAAAATATGTATTTTGATTCCTCTGAGAAATACCTATTTTAAACACCTACACAAGATTTTGATGTGACTTTCAAATCATCGTAACATTTAATGTATTTGACTCCAGTCACGTCAATCATAGCACCTTTTGGATTCCTTAACCGCCTGGAGCCACTTCACAGCATGGTGCAGTTACAAATAATGATTATCTTTAAATCACGCCTATTACCCATGTTAACTTTACGCCACCTCTTCATCACACCAACCCATGATCTCCACGTATCACACCCTTATTCGGTGGATGCTTAAACTTCCCCATTATAAAACATCACCAACTTAATCTTTCTCTTTTCTTTTCACACTTTAAATCTTTTACCCTCCTTCTCTCGTCAAAAAAAATCCAAGCTTTCAACATCTTTCAAAAATGTCTTCTTCTACTTCATCCCAACTCAATAAAGTCTCCAAGAAGAAAGGAAAAACTGCAGGAGCTACCATGGAAAGTAAAATCATCACTCACCAAGGTCAATCCGTTCTTGCCCCTCAGATGATTTCAAAAGAAAAAGAAATGCTGTATGCGTCACAGGTACTCATTCCTACCAACGTTGCTGGTAAGAGGTTAGCTTTAAATGGCTCTCTTACGGTTTTTGAAATATTAAAAGACACCAGGACGATTTTCCCAGTTTGTTATAGCTTCAAACCCTTATTTAAAAAAATGGACGCCCCTAAGGCAGTAGAATCTCCTAGTTCAAATACCATAGAAACCCCAATTGTTCCTCCTAAGGACCCCTTTGTTTTGGATTATGTAAAAAGTAATTTTAAGCCATTTCGATCTTGCCCCACCTCTGATATTGCTTATCAAAATTGGTTCAAGAAAGTAGAAGCTAAGAAATCCCAGCAATGGGAAGAATTAGGCATCTATAACCTGATTAAGCTATCGAAGCCTGGTTTCACCTACAGCCACCCTCTGCTATTCGCGTCCCTTTATTTCTGGGACAGTACCTATAACACTTTCCATCTCCCAGGTGGAATGATCACCCCAACCTTCTTCGACATAGCGGCCATCACTGGGCTATCGCCAGTGGGAGAAACTTATATACCCGACAACGAAGAACACTCAAGCATAATTGACTTCGAAGTCAAGCTAGCCAGTTTTTCCAAATTTATCAGTCATTACCATGCTGAGGGGGACAATGTGTCTGACGTAGAGCACATTGCTTTCTTAACCCTGTGGCTGTCAAGATACGTTTTCTGCAGTAGATCCCTACAGGTAGCTAGTAGGTTCATTCCTCTAGCTAGGGACTTGCATGAAAATCGAAAAGTGTACCTAAGTGAACTGCTCTTAGTTGACCTCTATGAAAGCCTGAGGTCAGCTGTTTCGAGCCTCAAATCCCACACCTCCAAAAATATTCTATTGGCTGGCCCTTTTTGGTTACTCCAACTATGGCTAAATGCCATGTTCGAACCCTCCTTATCAACCGCCAACACCATTGATGAGCAAGATTCTGAGATAAATGATAGGATAGTCGAAGGCACTAGGCTTCGAAGATTAACTCCCAATGACGACAAAGATGACTTCAAAGTTCAATTCTCGAAGTACATCATGATATTCTCCAAAAGGCACAAGTTCGAAGAGAGCATGGCGCCTTTTGCTTCGAGGGCTCATGGACCTTCTTAGTTCACCATGGCTCTCTCAGAAGCTATCAAGAGCAAGGAGATTCAGGATGTATGGAGAGCTTTTTTGCTGCCTATACTTATTTCTTCAAGAATAACCCCAGCCAAGAACCAAATTTTTCTCTTTGCCTACCAACCAAACTTCGTTTCGAGGCAGTTTGGCTTATGCCAACTGATTCCTGAACCTTTATTTCAAACTGAGAGTGCCATCACTTCTGGACGAACTTTCAAGGCACGGGAAGCCAAAATACAGCAAGAACAATATCAAGGCTTTGCCCAATTTGAGCTGATAACCTTCGAACCTACCCATCTCACGGCTAAAGGATTTCTGGAATGGTGGACCAAGTTTTATCAAACTTATATGTTCGATACACTTACAATTCAACAGAAACTAATTGATGCCTTCGATGTGCAGGTACCAACAAAGAAAGGTATGTTTACTCATGCCAAAGAGATTAAAGCTTTCCAAAATTATTTTGAAACTACTTATGACCCCACGCGCTTGGACTCCACTGTGCATCAAGCAGCTGAGACCTTGAAGGAAAAATTTAAACAAAAAGTTTCTAAGTTAAAACTTCCTTCAGGGTTGTCACCTGAGGATAGGTATAGGTTGGCATTCGAAATGCATCCACCTAAATTTCCCAGATTACCTACCTCAGAACTAGCTTTGGCTTGGTTTCCCCCATATCCTTGGTGGTTTACTTGCAAAGAGATGTTCAAATATCTTCAAAGGAAACCAAAGTCATCTGAGACTGTGACATGGGCTCGATACTGGCTTCATGATTTCCCAGGACACCTTCGATACGACCTTTCTGCCATGTCAATTAAATCTGATCAAGGCACAGGTGCGAATGCTTGGGAAAATCCCAAATGTCTTTTATTTTCCATATCTTTAACCTTTGCTTTAATTGTTTCGATTTTCAGCCATCAGGATAAAGACAGCTGCCTCGAAGTCGAAAGAAGGGAGTGCCTCTCAAGCCTCCATCGAAACTACTGACAAAGTGACTCCACCCGAAACAACCACTATTGCTGCAACCACAACAACAATAATACCAACAACAACCAGTGTTCCAATTCCAACGGTAATCACTTAGCCTTGATGTTTCGAATTCACTCATGCTTTATGGTTTGCATCTAACTCTTCGTTTTAAAATTCTTTCAGACCAACAAGCTTCCTCCTACTACTCCCAAGAAGCGGAAATAAAGCACCACTGGGGAAGACCCCAAGGCTGGAGGAAATTTAAATACTGCTTCGAAGAAGAAGCCAAAGAAAGATATTTCGAAAAGCACCGTTCCAACTAGTGTCTCTGGACTTGATTCCAGGGATGCTGCTCCCTCACCCAAATCCAAAAATCCACCTTCGACCTCCAACCCAATGTTGGAACGTATAGCTAGTAACCTCTCCTCTGAGAGTCCACAGGTAAATTGAACCTTTAAATTTTTTACAATACTAACTTCTTATTACCTTGGTGAATGTTTTTTCTTAACATTCTGTTGTTCCTTGCAGAACATCTTGAATCCAGCTTCCACTATTTCGAACTCACCATCCAGAGCTGCTCCTCTGCTCAACTCCTCTCCTCAAGGAGATTCCAGCAACCTGGTCCAAAATAAAGGTTCCTCCAATATGGCGGTTCTGGCTGGAACTTCTGAACAGCAGGATGATCAAGGTACCTCCATTCCTCTGAAAGAGATAAACGAAACAACACTTCAAACGTCTGCAGAGGATTTGCAAAGGGCTTCTCTTCAAAAGTCCCCTCTTGAAACTCTTCAAGAGGACCCCAAAGGACACTCAAACTGAAGAAGAGAAAGCTGATTCTGGGCAAAGAGCCGAAGAATCTGCAGACGAAGAATCTGAGGAGGAGAATGCCAATGACGGTTCGACTGCTGGGACGGAGTCCAACGCAAATAGCAGTGAAAGATGGTATCGAAGTGGTGGACTTGGATGAGGATGAAGAAGACCAAGAGCACGAAACGAATGAAGGGGATGGTAATGCAACCAACGAACCCATAGAGGTTGAAATGGACGTGGCTCCCCTACGTGTGGAACTCCCTCAATCCTCTCTGTCTCTAATGACTGACGAGGAACTGGCACTTCTGAGACGAAATGACCCTATTGGGTACATGAAGGCAAAGTTGGCTCAGAGGGGCGTCCCACTTGCTAGGGCAAGCACAAGTTCGACCAGCTATCCTCTTCCCACAGATGAAAGAATTGTTCTTCTTAATAAAATTAGGAAAACCATTCTCAATGTGGATATATTCGAAGTGCTTAAGCAAGATAGTACTTCTTGCTATACTATGAAGGAGCTGCTCACAAAGGTCAATCTTTCCACCTGCTCCTTGCCAGTTAGTACTCTCTTGTTCGATCTTCAGAATTTGCTGGACAACGTAACTGGTTACCTTCTCCAAGACGAATCTGCTGCCAAGAAGGTTCAAGAGAAACGCATTGCCATGGATGCCGCTTATGAACAAGCTTCGAAACTCTCTCAAGAAGCTGAGGATCAAGCTATGCATCTGAAGCATGCGAAAACTGATTATGAGGCTCGAGCTGAGTCCATACTTCTTTGGGAAAGGCAGATTCTGGAACTTCAACATAAGGTTAAGGAGGCTAAAGAACAACAACTAGCCTTCGAAACCAATTCTGCTGGTAACCAATTCGAAGAGCTTCTCAACCAGGGGCTTGCGGAAATGGAGACTGCAGAACAACTTAAAGGAGAAGTGGCAACCTTGGAAGGAGCCAGGCGGTTCGCTCAGCAGAAACTTGAATCATTTTGAAGCAATTTTAATCGATTGAAAAATAATTCTTATTTCTAGATTTTGATGTTTATTTGACTATAATTTTGGTTTCTTACATGTAATATTCGAACAACGCCATTTTGGCATTTTATCTTGCCATCTTGGCTTTTTATATCTTGTTTACGTTGTTCCTATTCGAATCTCCTGCAGGCTTGGCTTATATTTCTTTAAATATTTCCCATTAACCTTTAGGATACGTTTATCATCCATGAGTTCTTCGATTTCGTATGCATTGTTTGAGAATACTTTTAATATTCGAAAAGGTCCTTCCCAATGAGGTGACCATTTACCTAACACTTTATTCTTCTTGTCCATAGGCAATATGACTCTCCAAACCAAGTCATTAATAATGAATACTTTTTTCTTCACCCTTTTATTGTATGTTCTGGCCACTCTTTCTTTTTGCCTCATCAAAATTTCCAATGCATGTAATCTAATTTCGTCCAACTCAACTAATTCATTCATCATCATTTCCCAATATAATGCAGCTGGGATTTCGTTTTGTCTCTGAATTCGAACTGATTGTAGATGAATTTCTACTGGCAACACTGCATCATGACCAAATGTGAGTTGGAAAGGCGTAGTGTTAGTAGCTTCCTTAGGAGATGTTCTACAAGCCCATAATATTTGGTCCAGAGTTTTGTGCCAGTTTCTTAGCTTTTTGCCAATATGCTTCTTGATTAATCCTATTATTACTTTATTTGCTGCTTCGACTTGTCCGTTTGCTTGAGCATAATATGGCGTTGATGTTAGCAATCTAAACCCCATTTCTTGGGCAAATCCTTGCATCTTTCTACCAGTAAACACAGAGCCTTGGTCTGTAGTTATGCTCTCCGGCAATTCGAACCTATAGATAATGTGCTTTTGTATAAATTCAATAATAGCCTCTTGATCAGCAACTATCAGTGGTATAGCTTCGATCCATTTGGTAAAATAATCTATTCCCACCAAGATGTATTTTTGTCCTTTGGACGAAGCAGGATTTATTTCTCCTATCAAATCCAATGCCCATCCTCTAAATGGCCATGGTTTGATGATCGAATGCAACTCACTTGCAGGGGCATGTTGAATTCCTGCATGTTTCTGACATTCCTCACATCCTTTAGCAAAGTCTATGCAATCTTTGATCATGCTAGGCCAATACAAGCCGTATCGAAATAACAACCATTTCATTTTATGGCCTGCTTGATGTGCCCCACATGCCCCATTATGGACTTCAGACAATGCTAAGTATGCCTCACTTTCTCCTAGGCATTTCAATAATACACCCTCTTGGGTCTTTTTAAACAATTCGTTCCCCATGAGGAGATATGACAATGCTCTATATTTTGTTTTTCTATCCACCTTTAGAGTTGGGTCTGCTAAATAACTCTTCAATGGACTTCGCCAATCTGCATCTGACAAAGTATTTATGGCTAATATTTCGAATCCCTGTTTCTCAGCATATCCCAATCTCATACTTTCCAGATCCGATGGTGTGAATCTAGTAGCCATAACTCTTCCCCTTAATTCGACCAAATCCTTGAAGTTCTTGGTAGACACTTTATAACCCGAAGTCAACTGCGCTAAGTCATTTGCTTCTTGGTTCTCTATTCTTGGTATGTGTTGAATATCCATGTATTCAAATTTCCTCAATAGCCTATTGACTATGACGAAGTATACCATTAAATTTTCCTTTATGCACTTGTATTCCTTTGTGATTTGTTTGACCACTAATTCAGAGTCTCCTTTAATTTCGACTCTGGTTGCCCCCAATTCGAACAAAGCTTCAAGTCCAACAATGAGCGCTTCATACTCAGCTTCGTTGTTAGAACAACGAGGACCATCTAATTTATACTTGAATTTTGTTGGAATTCCTTCAGGAGAAATCAGAAGGACTCCAACACCACTTCCATTCCTGTGGGTTGAACCATCAAAGTACAATTTCCATGGTTGCATTTCGACGTAACTCATGACAGTCTGCTTAACCAAAGAATGGTCCACAATGAAGTCAGGAATCACTTGACCTTTCATAGCTTTTAAAGGCATGAAAGTCAAAGAATATTCTGTTAAGGCTAAAGCCCACTTGCCAACTCTGCTATGCATTATTGGTTTTGAAAGCATATGTTTAATAACATCGAAATGAGATAAAACATAAACATCAACAGGTTTTATATAATACTTGAGTTTCATACAAGAGAAATACAAACAGAGACATAGCTTTTCTAAATTGCTATATCTGGTCTCTGCATCATCTAGCACTCTACTTAAATAGTATATGGCTCTTTCGACGCCATTGTTATCTTCTTGTGCTAGCATACTACCTATACTAACTTCAGAGGCAGATATGTACAATCTCATGGGCTTCCCCCATGAAGGTGGAGACAAAATAGGAGGCTGAGAAAGGTATTCTTTTATTCTGTCAAACGCCTCCTGGTGAGCTTCGTTCCATTCGAAGGCTTGACCTTGCTTTAGACGAAGTAACGGAGAGAAAGCTTGGGTTCTTCCACTTAGGTTCGAGATGAATCTTCTGAGGAAGTTAATTTTCCCTAGCAGAGATTGCAACTACCTTTTTGACGTAGGTGCTTTCGTCTCCATTATGGCTTTGGTTTTGTTCTGGTTGATTTCGATTCCTTTCTTGTGAACCACAAAACCAAGAAAATCTCCAGCCTGCACAAAAAATGCACATTTAAGGGGATTCATCTTTAAGCCATGTTTTCTCATTCGCTCGAATGATTGGCTTAAATGATGCAAATGTGTTTCTGCAGATATAGATTTGATGACTATATCGTCAATATACACCTGCATGAAGGTTTCAATGAAATCATGAAAAATTGAATTCATTGCCCTTTGATAAGTTGCCCCAGCATTCTTTAAACCAAAAGGCATCACCACCCATTCGTAGGTGCCTAAGGCTCCTGGGCAACGAAATGCTGTCTTTGCAACATCTTCTTCAGCAATGAAAATCTGGTTATACCCAGAGTATCCATCTAACATACTCAAGTATTCGAACCCTGCAGCAGAATCTACTAGCATTTCTGCCACATGCATGGAATATTCATCTTTAGGGGTTGCAGTGTTTAAATCCCTAAAATCTATGCAAATTCTTAAAGAACCATTTTTCTTAATAACAGGTACTATGTTTGCTAACCATTCGACGTACCTTGTTGTTTTGATGAATTTGCAACGCAGCAACCTTTCGATCTCAGCTTTAATTTTTGTGAGAACCGCTGGTGCGAATCTTCTGGGAGTTTGTTTGATGGGCCTCTTGCCATCTTTGATTGGCAGTCTGTGTTCGACCAACTCCCTCTTTAAACCAGGCATCTCATCATAATCCCATGCGAAGCAATCTTTGTTTTCCTTAAGGACTTCGATCACTTCCTTCTTGAGGCCTGGGCTAAGTTTAGCACTTATGTAGGTTACTCTTTTCGTTTTTTCATCCCCTAAGTTGACTTCTTCGAGCGGATCCTGTGCCAACATTTTGGCACCTGAGTTTATGGGGTCCCTTTCGAAGCCTAAGGGTTCTTTATCATAGATGGCATCCAACCTTTGATCCATCTCAAACTCTTTGAAGGGTGAGAATTTTGAACCATCCCCACTTACTTCGTTCGTCTTTATAGTTGATTTATTTATTTCAGCCTCTAAGGCCGCTTTTGATTCGTTCTCAGCCATATAGGCCGAAATCCTATCGAAAAAGGTAGACTCAGTCATGGATAAGGTTGTCGAAGTCCCAGCCTGCTGGCCGTTTTTGTATAGTGCTTTCGACTCCCTCTTCTTCACTGATTATTGTTCTATCCCAGTAAAGGCCATCATGACGAAGGGTCATGTAGTAGTGGGCGTTTCTAGTTTCATTAATCTCATCTTTGGAACACACGGAGCAATCTTTGCCAGATTTTTATCATAATCCCTCTTGTCAACTAAATTGACAGTTGACATAAAGTAACTCTGGTCTGCTTCTATGTTTTCCACGATTCCATCATCTCTCCACAGAACTAGTCGCTGATGCATTGACGAAGGAACTGCCCCCACGCCATGGATCCACTCTCTTCCCAGCAGTAAGTTATAGTTAGCCTTGGCTTCGATCACCATAAACATGGTGGGCCTACAGCTTGAGCCTATTGTAAATTCCAACTGGACCACTCCCAGTGTTTTGCCCACTTTTCCCTCATAATTGGACAGAACCATATTATGGGGCTTGATGTCTCCTTCGCGGATCTCTAATCTTTTTAGCATGAAATGGGGTATCAAATTGACTGCAGCACCCCCATCCACTAGAACTTTGTTCACACCATGGACACCAACTTTCGCCCGAATGAAAAGTGGCTTGAGATGGTTCTTCATTGCAGGTTCTGGACGTTCGAAGAACGCATTTTGTTCCTCAACAGCCCCATTGTCCATCACATAGTAGCACACGGGCCTATGTTTCATCAAATCTGTGGTGTCTTCCTCCTCATATTCATTGATTTCGGTTTCCTGCCCAAATTCGCAGGGAAGCACAGATACCACGTTACAGTTCAAGTTAAATGAAGACTCCCCCTCCGATTCGAAGTTATCTGTTATCATATCTTCCTCCTCTTCCGGGCCTGGAGTGTATTCCTTTGGTTCATCGCGTTGTTCTTCAGAGAAGAGCCTCCTATTGACTGGAGGTTTGTCTTCAGTTTGATTTTTTGGTTTGTTGGTGCTAGATTCACCTTGGTTTTTCGTTGAAGTAACCCCTTTGTTTGCCACAGCTTCTCTCTCAGCCTTTCGAATCCTTTGCTGTCTGCGCCACTGGGATCTTGACATGGGGTTCCTTCCTTTGTAATTTTCTAATCTCACCTCCTCCCTTTTTGCTGTGTTGAATTGCCTCCTGTATGTCACAGCATGGCGTGCATTTCGTTCAGCGTTTCTCCATCTATCTTTGCCTTTGTCATTTCTGACCTGTAACCATCTATCGGTTGGCACTTCAGCAGGGAGTTTGAAAGTCACTCTTCGAGCAGCCTTGGGGTGAGGGCTATCAGGCCTTCGCTGTTTGTGTCTGCTGTCGAAACGTGGGCCCATCTGGGCAGTTTCTTTATGGTTCCAGCAAGGGGCGAAGGGAATCGTTTCGAAGGCCCTGGCCATGCTTTGGTCATACACAGCAGAACACCTTGGGCAAATCAAGTATTTGGTTGCCCCTTTGTAGCAGCGAAACACAAATTCCAGCAAACTTTCTCCAGCCTTGGGATAACACCTAAAAAGCTGGTTATCCTGGCGCCAATTGTTGCTAGTTCGAGTCCTCTGTACCCTTTCGAAATTTGCAGCGATTCTTTGATTGCAGAGGATGCTGCACCTAGGGCACAATATCATGCCTGAATCTCCTTTGTGGCATGTCATGAGATAATCCTTGAGACTAGCATCTCCAGTGTGATTATCCCCCATTCTATACTTTTCATTTTCTAAGTATTTTTCCACTTCCTCCATCTCAGAGCGGGGTCTTTCCATATCCACCATATTTATTTCAACATCTTCCCCCTTAGCTTCATCATCGCCCCATCCTGTGGGCTTTATATCCTTAATCTGAACCTTCGAACTCTCTGGGGCAGAATATTTGACCAAATAGTCAAATTTTCCACTGGGATCCCCTAGAGTGTCCCATATTTCCTTCTGAGGGGAAATTGGCTGCGTGATTTGGACTTTCTCCAATTCCAGCCTCAAGCCTTCAGTGACTTGTGTTAATTCTTGGTTTTGATTTCCCTGGCCTTCAGTAGCCTGGGTTTCTCTTGCAACAGCTACAGGTGCGGCAATCGAAGTCTCTGGCGTATTCTGGATGTCTTCAGTGACCTCCTCGCTGACTTCGACCATCACCCAGTTTTCAACTTCAGTACCCTTCTCTCCTGTTAGGGCGTCGCTTTGATCAGTTTCCACCATGTTGACCTCTCCAATGCATGCAGGCTCGGAGTAGTTGGTGTCTGCGACGTCCAAGGGATCTTCGTCCACTTTCATCTTCACCTTATCAGCAAACTTTAGTCTGCCATCTTTGATCGCGTTTTGAATCAGGTCCCTGAAAAGAAAACATTGTGAGGTTTTGTGGCCTAGGAAACTATGATATTTGCAAAATCCTCTCTTCTTTCTCTGATCCAAAGGAGGTATTTTGACATTTGATGGCACGATTAGTTGGCCATCTTTGACAAGTAAGTCAAAAATCTCGTCACATTTAGTGACATCGAAGGTATAAACCTTCTTTGGAAATTTGTCACTTTTCTCATTTTCAACAATGTCTTTCCCTCTTGTGGGAACTAACAATTTGCAAGAATAAGGCGGGGCCTATTTTAATTCAGCGAGGTCGATTTCGACCTCTTCGAATTCGAATTCAGGATATTCTTCTGCTTCCTCAGTCCCAACATAGGAAATCCTTTCTTTCTTGCTATTCTTAAAGACTCTGGCTTTTTCGGCCTTTAGTCTTTCGACCTGTCGAACCCTATCGGCTAACTGAGCCATATCCCTCAAATACTGAGTGTCTAGTTTCTTTCGAATAGAATAATCCAAGCCACCAGCGGCCATTTAGACTAACTCATGTTCAGGCACTACTGTGTAACATCTGGATTTCAAAAGCCTAAATCTATTCAAATAATCATCTATGGGTTCGGTGAACTTTCTCTTAACACTGGCCAATTCCTTCAAACTTATTTTCGACTGTCCCATGTAAAATTGTTCATGGAATAATCTCTCTAAGAGAGCCCAAGTGTCAATGGACCCAGGAGGCAAAGTGGTAAACCATGTGAAGGCGTTTTTTGTCAAGGAACTTGGGAAGTATTTGATCCTGCGATCTTCATTATTGGCTATATCTCCCGCTTCGGTTAGATATCTCGCTATGTGTTGGACTGTTGACTCATTGGTATCCCCAGCGAACTTTGTAAATTTAGGGACTTTATATCCCCTTGGTAAATCAGTATGCATTATGCAATCTAATATAGGAGAAGCGTAATTTGGCCTTCTCATTCCTGTGTTGAGGCCATTCTGGGCCATGACTCTCTCTATCATGGTGGTTAGGTTGTTTTCTGCCAAGATGTTATCTTTTCGAATTCTATGAACGACAGCATCGGCATCTTGATTTCGACCAACCAAAACAACTCCCCTAGGTTGTTCTTCTCGAAACTCTGGGGCTTCTAGCCTTTCGACCCTTGCCCCTGGTTCCATAATTTCCCTTTGTGGGCCCGGGATTATTGGGGCTTCTAACCTTGGTGCCCTGGCCCCTAAGTTAACTTCTTCTTTGGGTGGTCTATAAATTGGGTCGTTAGCAATTTGTTCTATAACAGGCATGTTTGCTCGAAATCCCGCCTGATTCTGCCTACGCCTTTCTGGGGGAGCAAAGAAATCTGCTATTCGACTCATATTGTCAGCGTTTTCTCTGTTTGTCACAGTCACATTTTGCACTATTGGGGCAAATATCTCCTGCATGGTTTGTGCTAACACCCCTATCATATTATGGTTACTGTCATCCATCAATTGCCTAAAAGCCAACTGGTTGTCTGTGGTTAAGATAGGTATTGTGCTATAACCCACCGACCCTTGGTTATTTGTCATAAATTGATTCACCCCAGACCCAGACCCTAGTTGTGGAGATGAATTCGATGTGGAATTGTGTAAACCTGCCATAAAAGATGTTGGCATTCCATAAGAGGAATTTCTGGTTCTATTCCCATCGAAACCGGGTGGTCTAGTTAATGGAGTGGCGAAATGGGATTGTGTTCCTGATGGTGGAACGAATCCCCCAGGGTAGCCAATGGTTCCAGTATTTCCTAAGATCGAACTATTAGTTGATATGCCACTTACTCCATTGGTGGCTATGTTACTGGTCGAAGATGCAACAGACTGTGCATTTGAAGGGATTACATTAGATGTTCCGATCGAAGTGGACGCATTAGTGCCTGTTGTATGTGGGCCATTTTGGTCCCCTTGTTGATTGTCTGAATTAGACATTTTGTCCAAACGTTTTCTTCTGGATAAAGGTTGGTTGCTGTTGGTTATCTTACCACTTCTCAGGTTCATAAAACAGCAAACTTCTTAGGTTCCAACGTTTTTGTAATGGTTATGTCTCAACAATCCTTATTTCTAATATCCAATTATTGGTCCCACCGGGTGTGCCAATTTGTTTCTAGTGATTTCTGGTAAACAACCGCTAGTCTTCCAAACTATCGAATAATCTTTCTGACTGTTATTCAATTCCTCTGGTAACTCACAGGATCGACTAGATTGATCCTAGGACTCCTTAGATATTAAGGTTACTCTCACGATCGAACAGATATTCATGGTTGATATTGTATATGTGTTTGGCTTATTTCGATTTCTCTCTCTAAAAGTCTAAAGATGTAATCAAAATGTGTGTGTGAAACTAAGTTACATGAATAAATGCTAATTGTAAAGACATGTAAAATTGCATAAAAGTGAAGTAAATGGTTTCGACTTACAAAACAGTTAATATAAAGGATTTCTGAAACATAAAAGGTTTGAAATATGAAGAAAGCGTTTAATGCAAGAAATCTTTAAATGACTTTAAGTAAAAATATGCGTTCGAAGGATAAAACTTGAAGGTAAAGGTATGGAAAATATGACAGTTTTCTAAGATGTAAATTGCTAAAAATGTGAAGAAAGCATTAAAATGTAAAACTTTGAAGAAGAGATTTCGAAGTGAAAAGGCTGTAAATGAGAAAACTTATAAATGTTATTTGACAAAAAGATAAAGGAAAGTGCTGGAAATGGTAAAAGGTTTTCATTAAATCAGAAATACATGGTGCTATCATACATACATTTCTCTTGCATTTGTTTCCCTTGCCATGTGGTAGTTTGAATGTTACTGAGTATTTTGTATAATAGATATGACACACGAAATCCTAATACTAAGACTTCTATTTATACTAATTCGACCATAACGGTCTTGCTATAGGATTATGCCACGTTTAGAACATGCAGGACAATGCCTCTTTCGTCTTTCCACGTGTCCCCAAATGCACCAGCACATAACTTTCAAACTTCGAAAGTCCCGCTTCCATTTGAATTTCAAATGCTTTGGTACTTCTCCGTTTCGAACGCTCTTCCCAAACACAGCCTTGTTGTTATTTCGAGACTTCTTTAGATATGTTCCCATAATTTCCACTCGAAGCTCCAAGCTTTGACATACTTATTCGAAACACTGCTTCTGCTACTTCGAAACATGGCTCTTTACCTCATTTCGATCGAAACGTTTAATTCATTTGGCTTCTAATATCATTATCAAAATCTTCAACCAACAACTTGATGCCAGCTTCTATTCTTTCGCCTGTTAAGATCAGATCGGTAAACCCCGCGGAAGAGTTACCAATTAGATGATTGAAAAATGGCCCAGATAGGGTCCCTAGAAACATATCAACGAGTTCACGGTCGGTTAAAGGAGGCTGCACCCTGCCAGCCAAATCCCTCCATTTTTGTGCATATTCTTTGAATCCCTCGCCTGTTCCTAATGACATACCCTGAAGTTGGGTACGAGTAGGAGCAAGGTCAGAATTATACTGATATTGTTTGTAAAAAGCGGTGGCCAAATCTTCCCAATTTTGGACGCTGGTTCCCTCTAGCTGATAAAACCACTCCAACTGAGCTCCAGAAAGGCTGTCTTGAAAGAAATGAATCCAAAGGTTTTTATCTGCCGTATAGGGTTGGATCTTTCTCACGTAGGACCTGAGATGCATTTTGGGACAGGACAGCCCATCATACCTCACAAACACTGGCACTTTGAATTTTGGGGGAATCACAATCCCGGCGACCAAACCCAAGTCTTCAAAATCCAAACCTGGTACTCTTTGTAATTCCATAGCGGCCAATCTGTCTTCTAGCCCTTTGTATTTATCATCAGCTGGAGGGTATTGCTGATCAGAATAATCTTCATCCTCTTCGACCTCTTCTTCTTCCGCATCAGACTCGGAAGGTACCGCAGCCCCACCTCCTTTGTTGGTTCCTTCATCAGAAATAGGAGGAAATTCAAGCACTCTCCGAGCTTCTCCGTCAAATCTTCTCCCCAAAGTAGCCACCCCGAGTCTCTTTTTCTTCTTCTTCACTGGGTCTTTGTTCCCCAATTGAGTCTTGATATCCTCCTGACCCTTAGCCAAGGTCATCAGGAGTTGCTGGAACTGTGCATTTTGAGCTTGAAGGTCTTTGACTGTTTGCTCGAGATCCATCCTACTGAAATAAACAGCAGACAGATAAGGAAACCTGGAGTGAGACCTGCTTATGCACATGATGAATGGTATGCTTATGTATGCAATGCATTCAAGGATTTAGGACATTCAAAATTGTTTCAGACAAAGAAGAACGCACGTCATATTAATAAGAAGAAATTTGTTAGTACATAAATGCCCCATGGGCCAAATATTACAAAATAACTTCTCAAGGCAAAAAGACATTGCGCATCCTCTTTGGTGCGATGTAGGTGTTGAGGGCCTCTTGCTCATGGAGTCGGCGGGTAAGCTCTAGAACCTTCTTTTCACTGGCGTAGAAGCTAGCTTCAAAAGTATTCCGTTCTTCCTTGAGCTGAATCTAACTTTTCTGCATTTCCTCCCACGATGTAGGCATGTCTGGATGTAGGATGGTGTAGGGAACCTCTCCTTCCTTGACGGGCTCTTTAATCACCGGGAGAACATGAGGATAAGGCATCATTAGACTTTGGGCTCGGGCTCGTACCCACTTGAGATAAGGCTCAAGAGGGATGGAGTTCTTGTGTCCCAGAGTCTTGCTATCAACCTTGTTGGGTCTCCCCCAAGCTCTGATGAATCTTTGGCGAAGTCCTTGCGCATCGTTGTCGAAGTCAAAAACTAGGTCAGGAATCAACATGTCATGAGGGCCATCCCTCCGTGCATATCCAAATTGCCTCAAAGCTAGGCAAGGGTTGTAGGTGATACCTCCTCTAATTCCAAGTAAAGGAACATTAGGAAACTCTCCGCAACGATCGACTATGATGACATTTTCTCTGGACCGAGAACACCAATGTACATCAGAGTGAGTAAGAGTCATCAACCATTGGGACCACCTTGAGCCTTGGTCATTCTTCAAGACAGATTGTGGAAGGTGCGAAATAAACCACCTTGCAAGGAGAGGAGTACAGCACATGAGAACACCCCTCTTTCTCATTGTTCGTGTGTAAAATGAGTGAAGAATGTCCCCAAGCAATGTTGGTATTGGATTTCTGGACAAGAAGATTTTGACGGCGTTGACATCTATCAATTGGTCAGGATTTGGGAACAAGACCAACCCATAGATAAGGAGTGCCACAATTTCTTCAAAGGCTTGTAGGTCCAATGAGTTCCAACATTCTTGTGCCTTTTCAAACAAGAATTTTGCTAAGAATCCTTTGACGCCGCTTCTGGTTTCCCAATTCCCCTTGATGTCGGATGGTTGTAGATGTAATGCTCGA
This sequence comes from Vicia faba, assembly GCA_948472305.1. Taxonomy (NCBI): domain Eukaryota; kingdom Viridiplantae; phylum Streptophyta; class Magnoliopsida; order Fabales; family Fabaceae; genus Vicia; species Vicia faba. The sequence continues at coordinate 35,904,997 of OX451738.1, forward strand.
GCAACATCTTCCGGCTTTGGTTCCTTCTCCGTACCGTTGAAGGGTAGTTGATTAAGGATAGGAATTCTCAGGAGTTGAGAAAACTCCTCCAAAGTGGGCACCAACTGATAATCAGGGAAAGTGAAACAGTGGTGAAGAGGGTCAAAGAACTGGAATAGCACTTTCATCATGTCTTCTTCAATGCTGGTGTTGACTAGGCTGAGCAGTCTACCATGTCTTTCACTGAAGGAAGAATTTTCCGGAATTCTTGAGGTGAGCTCCTTGAGTTGAGGAGAGATTCTCACAAGGTTGACTTGAACGGTGTTTCTGCGAGGTTCCATGACCTACAAAACAAGAACAAAGATGAAGATCCAAAACCCTTGAAATGGTTAGTGAATGCATATGATGTTTTATGATGTTTATGATGTATGCACAAAACATATGTACAAGCAAATCACACCAAACCCTAGTTTCAGGCTTGCATGGGTTTTCATAGGTAAGTACCCTCTTGAGTGTAGTTGGCTTAAAAACCTGTCCTATAAATAGTAACCGGGTTCTAAGGAGCTCAATATCACGGGATTGTTTTCATTGTTCATTGTTTTGGTTTAGCCACTTAACTAGCGACCAAAATATTCCAAGAAAACAACCCTCAATGAGTGTAGTATCGAGTATCTACCAACTTCGGACTGCACCAAAGCCGGTCATCTCACTACCCCTAATAAAAGGCCAAGATGGTCAAGTAAGGTTCTAGGTCATTAGTGCTTAGTGACATCACTCAGCAGCCCCGTACTCTCCTTGATTGAACTCAAGGGTTACCGGTACTCACAAATATGTCGCACTAATATAGCTATTGCTTCGACCGTGTCGGTATACCCCGCACAGTTTCCACAACGTATTGCTATCTATGAAATGTTTCCCAAAATCCGGGTGTAGGATTGCAAACCCAAACAATAGAGCCAAGATATAAAGCAATCAATTCAAGCAATTAGTCATGCAAGAGGGTGATCTAAGCCCTAAGGTTACTCCACTTTTAAAATTTTCCCCAGTAGAGTCGCCAGTTCTGTGATACGGTGGGAGAACTGACTATGGTTTTGCGTTTGTTTTCGCAAATGTTTCGGTTGAGCAAGAGTCGCCACCGACTTTTTATTTTATCCTAAGGAAAGGTTTAAAAAGCACAGCAAAAACCTTTGAGATTTTTCTTGGGTTCGGGGAGTAGATTATAGAAAGGGAAGGTATTAGCACCCTTTCTATTCATGGTTATCCATGGGCTCTTAGGTACTTGCTTAGATCAACTTGCCTTGGTTTTCAATTGTTTGAAATGGTGCTTGGTGTGTGGTTTTGAAAATGCTTTGAAAAAGATGCCTTTGTATAGGCTACCCTTGTAACAATTCTTTACTCGAATGTTTTACAAAAGGTGTTTTGTCTTTTGAAAAGATGTTCCAAGGTTTTTTGAAAGTTTGTTTTGAAAGTGTTTGCGATGTGTGGTTTGAAAATAGGCAAGTGTTTTGTTTTGCAAGTTGACAAGTACCTAAGAGCTATCTACCCTAAAGTTCTCAAAGATTTTTGTTATGTTTTAACCCTTTTGACAATTTTGTTCCACCATTGCATTTGATGGACAATCTTGTATTAGGAGGTGAAAGGGACGGGCGCGGGTCATCGTTTAGACCATAATTGCAATAGTGCTAAGTATCTTTGGGCAATTTCTCTTTGAAAGGGACTTGATCATTTTAGGCAACTTTTCGAAAGCGTCATCGAGGGACTATGATCATTTGATAGTTTGTTTTACCCAAAGAAACCTAACATGCAATATGGCCCATTTATTGAAGGCAACAAGTGGAATACCCTAGGGGTGCAAGTGTGATATGTGTTGTCCATTTTTCATGCTTTGATTATCTTGAAATTAGGTCAAACTATTTTGTTCTTTTTATTTGCATACAAACCCTAATTCTAGCATGGTATATTTAGAAAGCATTAAAGTGCGAAAAGTAAAGTTCTAAACTATTACAACACAATATGGGAAGGGGGTACAAATGTTCAAATGGGGGGATATTTAGACAAAGAATTTAAACCTAGCTATTACATCAATTTTGGAATATTTACAAAATAATTGATTGCATAAATTAAATGGAAAATAAAATAAAGATGCAAAATGCAAAAAGGGTTTTTATATGTATGAAAAAAAGGTATTATTTATGTCAAATAAATAAAATAAAAAAAAAGTATTATTTTTGGAGTTTTTGTATTTTAAGGGTAAAACCCTAATTTTTATTAAGTAATATATATATTATTTAATTTATACAAGTATTTGTTTATTATGTACAAAAATAAAATAAAATGAAGTATATTTATAAAAAGTATTTTTTTTTTATGTTAAATATTAATAAAATAAAAATATAGGTATTTTTGTATTTTTAACCTAAATATACTAATAAATATATAAATATATATATATATATATATATATATATATATATATATATATATATATATATATATATATATGTATTAATTTCTAAATATATATTATATTTAATATTTATAAAAAAAGTATATTTTGCATAAAATATTTTCAAAAAGGAAAATATAATAAAAAATCAGAAAATAAAGTATATTTGCATTATTTTTCCTATCTATTCTAAATAATATATATATATATATATATATATATATATATATATATATATATATATATATATATATATATATATATATATATATATATATATATATATATATATATATATATATATATATATATATATATATATATATATATATATATATATATATATATATATATATATATATATATATATATATATATATATATATATATATATATATATATATATATATATATATATATATATATATATATATATATATATATATATATATATGTGTGTGTGTGTGTACAAATGTCCATATAAACAAATAAATGCCTAAAAATAGAAAAATGGTGTAAAAAATGTTTTTTATGTTTTTAATATTATTAGAAAAAATAAATAAACCAAAATGAAAAAAGAAAAATCAAAAAATCATGAGAATAAACATAATGGGCTCAGGGGGTATGAAACCAAAAATGTGGTGTGAAAAGAAAATCAGGAGCAAGCCCAGCCCATGAAGCTTCTTCTTCAACCTCTGAACAAAAAAAATGTTCAAGAAACGCGCGCCTGTACTTCCAATTCAAACACCTGGATTCTTTGATCTTTTGCACAAACTTCCAACATAAAAAATATTAAGCATTGAATCACGATTCTAAATATATAAAAAACTCATCCTAACTCTCAGAAATGAGAGAGAATTTTGACATTCCCAAATCCTGACCTAAGTTTTCTTCCATATTCAAACCTTAAATTCTCACAGCTCAAGCAAAATAAATGAAAAGTAAAAGCATGTACAGATTCAGGGGCATGAGTAGAACACCTCTTATTCACAAACTTAGAGCTAATGATGCCTAGACTAAGAGTTAGAAGTTCAAGAAAATACCTGTTCAGTTGAAGTTCTATCTGGCAATGGGGGAGCTTTCAGAGCAAGATGATGATCTGTACAGCTTGCCTGAAGTGTGGTGATGCTATTCCAATGCTTACTTTGCTTTGAGACACCTTGAATCGAGCTATGGACCTCCAACTGTAAAACAAGAAAGTGAAAATGGTGGAACTGGTTAGAGGAATTACAGGTCGTGTTTTAGGTTTTGGTTAGCTTGCATTGATGCTAGGGAATGTGTTTGATGAGCTTTGGGCAAGAAATCATGCAAGGGATGAGAGTTGGCACTCAAACTGCAGTGAGAACTCTATTTGAGCAGTTTTAGGGTGGTTCTGAGTTTGTGGAGGTATTGGAGGTATTGGAGTCGTGTGCTAGCTTAGTTAGGATGATTAGAAGGTGTACAAAATAATTGTTTAAGTGTTCTAATGCTGAGATGAGAGTTATGTTCTGTTATGCCACTTTTCTTCACACTTAAGCAAGCAAAGCCAAGTTGATGTTCTAGGCAAGTAGAGGCCCCCTAAACATGCTGCTAACCTTGTCTTGATCAGAGTGTTTTGCTCATAATCTTGTGCCAATTGGATTTGACCTGTACCTCTTGGATTTGCATTATGACATAAAGCTTGCTTTTGCAAAAATGGTCATTTCACTTTTTCCATTTATGGCCTAATCCAACATGCAATGCTAAAACTCATGAAACAAGACCTTAGCACAATGAACATGCATTAAATTATTGAGTGTTGGATGGTTTAAGGGCCTGTAATGTTGCACAAACCAAGCTGACTTGAAAATGGCATAAGTTATGAACATGTTCATGACCAATTCAAAAGTGAGTTTTTGCCATATTGCAAAATTCGAATCTCTCAAGTTATGAGGTTGTTTGATGAGTTCTTGGACATTTTGGAAAGCTTGGAATGTGTACTACAATCCATCTTTGAAATGAAAATTGTAATTCCAAGTGGAAGTGTATGGAAAATGGCCTTGAAGTTAGGTAGAAAACCTTGCCAAAATAGGTTAAAATTTCACAAAGTTAAGAATGGTTTAGTACCCTTATTCCAAAAATTGTAACTTGAGATACAAGCCTCTTTTGGGAAAACTTTGTGAATCAAAGTTGTAGATTATGCAACAAGCTACAATTTCATGTTTTAACTTTTGCTTGAATCCAAATGAATCTTGGTGAGAAAGTGGGGCAAAGTTGGGAAAAAATTAGGGTTTTTCATAACTTAGAAAAATTCTAATTTATGAAAAATTCTCATTTCAAACCCTAATTTGCAATTTTTGATTTCTTGGTGAACAAGTTTCATGATTTGGCATGTTTTGATGAAAAATGAATCTTGACTCTTGATTTTGACCAAAAATTCAAAGTTTGACTTTTCAGTATACAGTCAAAATTGATCAATTGACTGGGAAATTCAACTGTCAATCTTGTGCATTTGGGATCTTTTGAACTTGTTGAGCATGTCAAGACAATTCCATGGGTTCCTTGAGTCCATATGTGAGCTTGGTTTTCCATTGGTTGGGTCAAACAGTCAAAAATTGCCTTTGTGCAGTCAAAACCCTAAAAATGACCATTTTGCCCTTTTGGTGATCTGATCAAATTTCTTGTGGAATTGTGATCCAAACTTGATCAAATGGTTCATATGAGTTCATAATGTTGATGTGGGTCAATTTTCATGAGATTTGACGGCAATTGGTCACAGTTGACTTTTTCCCCAATACAGCTGATTTCTAGGTCAACTGTCCAATTGACTGGGCAAAACTTGGAATCAAGACTTGAAACTTGATATGGATAAACTTGGGAGTCCAATATGAAGCAAGAAAGTCATCTTAGGCATTTTAGGTCAAAACATCTTTGTGCAAACACAAACCCTAATTTGGGTCAACAGTGCAAGGAGGAGTCTTGAGCAGATGAAACCCTAACTGGATCTTGATCTTCAAGGGCTTTGTGATGAGAAATCAATGAGAAAAGGGAGGGCAAATTTTGGGGTACAACAATGATGTTATCATGTCATTTTCGAAAAATTAATCAAACACAAACAAAACACACAAGGCCTTAGGTTTAAGCTTGCATGGAGTTTGTAGGTAAGTACCCCCTTGAAGTTTTAGTTGGCTCAACCTGTCCTAAAAGAAGTAACTGGGTACTAGGAGCCTCAATATCACTGATCTTTCTCTCAGGCATTATTTCAGCACAAGCATCTGAATTGCGACTGAAATATTCTGAGAGTCCAATCTCAATGAGTGTAGCATCGAGTATCAACCAAATTCAGTTTGCACCAAATTCGGACATCTCACTACTTTCTAATGGCTAAGTTGTGTCAACTAACGTTCTAAAGTCATTTAGTGCTTATGACACCACGCGGCATCCCAGTATTCTCCTTGACTGACTCAAGGTACACCGGAACCAACCAATGTGTCGCACTAACGTAGCCATCGTTTCAACCATATTGGTCTACGCCGTACAGTTTTCATAATCTATTGCTACTTACTTAAAATTCCCTCAGATCCGAGTATAAGATCTATACAAGAAATAAACCCAAGCATATCCTGAAATATAAAGCATACAAGGCAAACAAGTAAAGCAATAAAAGTGATCTAGCTCTTAAGGTAACCCCATTTTTAGTTATATGTTTCCTCAGCAGAGTCGTCATTTCTGTAATACGGTGGGAGAACTGACTTTTGAGTTTGTGTTTTATCACAAATGTTGCAGATAGCAAGAGTCGCCACCGACTTTTTTTTTATCCAATAAAGGAAAGGGTGAAAAGAATAGGAACGACCTTTTGATAATTTTCTGAGTAAGGGGGGTAGGTTATGAAAAGGGAAGGTGTTAGCACCCTTTTCATTCGTAGTTATCTACGGGCTCTTAATCACTAGCTCACTTTGAAAATGCTTTGTGTTTGTGTATGTTTAAAAATATTTTGAAAATGCCTAAGTGCGGAAATTTTGTAATGATTCTCTTATCGTTGAGAATGTACACAAAATGTTTGTTTCGAAAATATTTATTGGGAGAAAGTGTTGTTTTGTGAAAATATGTTTTGGAAATATCAACGTAAGGAAGTTTGCTTTATAATTACCCTTGTATCAGTCCTCAAGAGTATTTATAAAACGATTTGAAAGTTTTTTGAAAGCATGAGGTGTGGAAATTGTTTTAGTTTGTGAGCAAGTGATTATGAGCAATCTACCTACTCAAAAAGTCTTTGTTTTTTTCCTCCTCCTTTAGATAGTACTATCCTACCATTAGTTAGTAGGAATCCCTATCATTGGATGTGAGGGACAGGCGTGAGTCATCGTACAGTCATAGAAGGCAACTTGTAGGATGCTTTAGCAATTTTGGTAAGGTACTAAGATCGTTTACCGAAGGCAGCATCGAAGGATCATCGAGGGATTACGATCTTTTAACTAAGGGTTTTTGCTAAAGCATCCCACGCTCGAGGGACATGATTTTTTAAATCTGAGGCAACAAGTGAGGGTCACCTTAGAGGTGCGTGTGTGTGACTGTTTTGATTTCAAGTATTTACCTTTGAGATTAGGTTTTCTAATGTTTTTTTTTAGATCTTGTCATGCAATCCTATTAAACTAACAGTAATAAGGAAAGCAGTAAATTGTAGAAATTAAATGTCCTACGCTATTACAACACTTCAGGAATGAGGGTAAAAATTTATGAATGGGGATGAAAGCAATAAACCCTAATTATCTATTACAAACCATTGACAAATTACGATATTGAAAAATAATGCGAAAAATTAAAAAGAGCGCTCGGAAATTGAAAAGGGGAAAGATGTTTAAAAACCCTAAAATATTTCTAAGTGTTTTAAGAAAATATTTTTGATGTTCTTTTGTTTAGAAAAAATAATTAAAGTGTAAAATAAAAACCCTAATCCTAGTTAATTAATTAGTTGATTGATAAATAAAAGAAAAATATGATTAAGTTAAATTAATTGTATTTATCAAAAATTAAATTAATTAATAAAAAAAACTAAATCTAATTTTTTATGATTTTATGATTTTTTGTGATTAAATAAAAAAAGATTAAAAGAAATAATTAATTAAAACAAAATAAAGAAAATAAAATGGGCCTGAGTATAAACAAGTAAAATGGGGATGAGAAGGAAGCAAAAGTCTAAGCCCAACTCAAGGAGCCCGGGCGCATGTGATGATCATGTGTGGACAATTCCTTGGAGTGCACCATAGGCATGCTGATTTGGGAACGTTGGATCAGGATAGTTGAGATCTGATGGTCAAGATATGAGGATGCATGGTGTGCATATTGGATTGCATAGCATGGAATCTTCAAGAGAAATATTAGAAAATAAAATTCCAGAGGCAGGGATCAAACCCCTTCCCTGGCACACTAATGCCTTACATACACATGCTTGCCACTGGGGTGGCTATTTCATCCAGTTATGAAACAGCACCCAATAAATATATTATAAACTTGGATGTAAAAATTTGAAAATTCCAGCACATCATCTTCTTCTTTCTTGCGCGCTTATGGACAACAACAACATAGTTTCACCATTTTTGATTTTGTAAAATGCTCATTTCTTAACCAAATTGAAAACTTCCAAAATCAAACTCGCTTGATTTTTTTCAAGGAATGCAACCATATAAATTATGAAAGCTATAGGTTAAAGATGAGCGTGAATTTTGTTTGGTACCAAACTGAAAACCTAATATTTTAGAAAAATCAATTCCAAAATTCTCATCATACAGTCAACATAAATGAAAACTAAGGACATGGTTAGTTTCATGGCATTGATATCTACATTTTATCTTTAGAAAGAAAACACAAGTGATGAATGTATATGGATATCACAATTTGAAATTTTACCTCTTGAAGTGAAATTCCAATGTTTCTTCTAGCTGTTACAGAAGTATTGTGATGATTGGTTAAGCTTCCTTGGACCTCCCTGAACGTGTTCCAATGCTTACTTTGTGCTGAAAGTGGCTGAATCACTTCAACCAAGTCAAGTTGCAATGGTGAAAAGTGGAAATGGTGTATGACGATGGAGTGATTACAGAAGTGTAACAGGGGTGTGGATGAGTTCTATTGATGTTTATGGAGTGTTAGTATGATTTGTTTGGACAAAACTTGCAAGGTTTGAGGATTCAAAGCTTTGGACTTCAAAGCTGAAAAGTGTAGGCTTTATGGACAATTCTGATTTTTGAGAGTATGAGAGGTTTAGGAGGCTTGTCCATTTGTTCTATGGCTTTCTAATGAACTCTTTATTTATAGGCAAGAGGTTTGGAAGACTCAAGTAACCAGAATTTCAAGATAGCATGTTATGGTTTGGTTTAAAGTGAAAAACTAAGTTTATGTGAGTTTCCATGTTTCCAAATTTCAAGTACAAGCATGGTATCAGCTTGTTGGGTAAAGGGGACTTAATTCATGCTTTTGATCTTGCTTGTGATCAGAGATATAAGTTACAAGGCTCAATGCATTGGCAATTTGCATAAACCTTGCTTTATGTGAATGGCAATGGTGCCTTTGTGCCATAAATGGAAAAATCATTTGGACAATGGCTCAAACACTTGGGTAATGGTTCAATAAATTGTGTAAACATTCAATTATGGGGATATTTGCAAGCTAATGGACCTGAAGAGTGAGATTTCTTTGCTTAGGCTTGGGATTTGGCCATAAGGTTTTCACAAGAATGATCTAAAATTAAAGTTTGTCATGCCATCTTCATCTCTTCAAAACTTCTAGCTCAAGTATGATAATTTTGTGTTCTTGGACATTTGGAAAATCTTGAATAAATATCTACACTTTTCATGTTGTGAGTTTTTGCTTAATCAATTTGGATTTTAGTTAAAAATGGCCATAAAATAGTGACTTTGTTAAGAACAAAACACTTAGAAATTTTTTTCTAAGTGTTGGGTAAAAATAATCAGAAATTCATGGGCCTATATCTCTTAATCCAAGCACTTTTTGAGGATAATCCCACATTAACAAATTTGTAGAATTCATTAATCCCTACAACTTTAATGTTGAAAGTTTTCCTTGAATCAGCTTGTATCTTGAGGAAACTTGCTTGTGAAGTTAGGTTTTTTTAGGTACGAAACACTTGAATTTTTTTCTAACTGTTTGAAAATCTTCCATTTTGATTTTTGTTGACTTTCTTGATTCTTGATGATGAAGTTTGATAGTTTTGAATGTTTTGATGAATCATTATTTTTGAATTCCGATATTGACCAAAAAGTCAAAGTTTGACTTTTGTGTGACTGTTGACTTTTCATCAATTGATTCAATTTTTCATCTATCAATCACCTGCATCTTTGGAAATGTATTGAGCCATGTAATGAGGTCAAGATATTGTATCTGAACCCTTGAGATCATGCTTTAAGCCATTAGGTCATGCACTAGGTCAAAAGTCAATTATCAGTCAATCTTCAATTAAAACACCAATTTTGGCAATTTTTTACCTTTGATAATTTGAGGGCTTTCCTTGAGGAATCATGATCAACCCTTTATCAAATGATGAATATAACCTCAAAATGTTTATGTTTACAAAAAATCTTGAAGTTTGACTGTATGTTGTCCATAGTTGACTTTATACTCAACATAGTTGATTTTTAATCATTTGGGCCATTGATTGAGCAAACATGTGATGCACGACTTGAAACTTGACTTAAGTATTAATGAGGACCTATGATGAACCATGTGTAACACGGTGGGAGAATTGACTTGGTTGTTTTTCGTTTTATTGCAATTGTGCGGATAGCAAGAGTCGCCATCGACTTTTCTTTTATCCAAAAGGAAAGGCTGAAAAGAACAGGAAAGACCTTTAGAGATGTTTTCTTGAGTTCAGGGGGTAGCTTATGAAAAGGGAAGGAATTATCACCCTTTTCATCTGTAGATATCTATGGGCTCTTAGTTTCTTGCTATATCACTTGCTTTTGTTTGAATGTGTGCTTATGATGTGGGTTTTGAAAGTATTTTGAAAATGTCTTTGTAATGGTTCTCAATTCTATAAGAACGCGTACAAAGTGTTGTTTCGAAAATAGTTCAAAGGTGTTTGTGGAATGTGTTTTTGAAAGTGATTTTGAAAATGTGTCTTATTTTTAATGGTTCTCGTTTCTATAAGAACGCGTACAAAGTGTTTGTCTTTTAAAAATGTTTCAAAATGGGAGTGTTGGTGTATAAAATATTTTTTGTTTTGAGCAAGTCAGAAACTAGGAGCGAATCTACCTACTCAAAAGGTCTTAATGTTCTTTTCCTCCTCCTTTAGATGTTGCTATCTTACCAATGATTTGGTAAGAAGCCCCATCGTTGGATGTGAAGGGACAGGCGCAGGACATTTGTATAGTCATAGAAGGCAACCAATGGGACGTTTTAGCAATGTCGTTTTAGGGACTAGATCGTTTACCGAAGGCAACATTGAGGGTCATCGAGGGACTACAATCTTTTATCGAGGGTCTTTGCTAAAATTCTCATATTCGAGGAACATGACTATTTTCCGATAAGAAACAAAATGGAATTACCCTAACGGTGCAAGTGTGAATGGTGTGTTTGATTTATATGCATTTAGTCTTGATTAGGGTTATCTATTTGTTGATTTTATGTCTTTCCATACACACCCTAATTACTAGCATTTATATTTGAAAGCAATAAATTGCGAAAATGTAAAGGTCCTACGCTATTACATCATTTAGGGGTGGGGGTACAAATTTACAAATGTGGGGTTGCAAGAATTTAAATCCTAATTAACTATTATAACCATATTGAAATGTACAATGCAAGGAAGAAAAAGGACTTGTTTAGAAAATAGTTTTTTGGTCTTAATGAATTAAGAAAAAGAAATAAATTAATTAATAAAGAGAAAATATTTTTATGTCTTTTTTATATTAATAAAAAGGGTATTAATATTGAAAATGATTAAAAAGGGGAATAATTAGATAGAATTAGCATGCTGCTGAAAGCAAAATAAAGGGGATCAGAAGTTCTGATGTCGGGCGCACTGTAGTTCAGAAAGAAGTGTCAGAGGAAATCAGAAGTTATGAATTAATACATTGTGAGGTCCTGCAAGAAACGTTAGAGGGAAAACACAGAAGTTATGGGTTGCTACGTGTTGAACTTCTGAGTGTTAGAACAGTGAAAAACTCTTAGAAGTTCTGTGTATTAAAACAGTAAGGAGAACTCAGAAGTTCAGTGTTGTGCTAAAGCAGTGAGTGAACATCAGAAGTTTAGTGTATGTTAACAGCGAGTGAAAAATCATAAGTTCTGTGTGTGTTAATAGCGAGTGAAAATCAGAAGTTTTGTGTGTGTTAAAATGGTGAGGAGAACTCAGAAGTTCTGTGTTATATTTCAACTCTTTCCTTATATTAATCAGCAGATCGGCAACTTATTCAGTTCTTAACAAACAGCAAATTAGAAAGATAAAAAGCACAACAGTTTATAGAAGTTCTAATCCTAATTCTGAGCCTAGCTTTATTCAAGAAGTTCTGATCCACAGTTTTCTTACTTATGCAATGATATGGACAACATCAATACTATGATATTTACATATTTAATGATGTTCTGAATGAAAAGATTTAAAGTCAGAAAGACTTACCTTAAACCTAGAACGTGTGTTTGGGACTTGAGTTGGTGCCTTCAGTTGTTCAGCAAGAACAACCGAAGAGAAAATGCTAAGTTCTTTGATTCAAAGGGAAGAACAAAGGTTTTGTTTAGGATTTGCAAAGGTTTTTACTATTTCCTTTTCTCTCTTTGATAATTCTCTCTCCCTCCAACAGCCATCCCCTTGCAAGTGTGATGGAGTAACTTATTTATAGGTGAGTTTGTTGTGGTTTTGGGGGGGAAAACAAATGGGATTTGAACATTTTTGGTATACTGTTCCATTTCTTTTTAATTACAGGTTTTGTATGCTAATTTGGTGCAAATATGGGGTTTGAGAAAGACGCAGGCGTGGACTGGATCAGCAGTACCTTGGAGCGGTGTGGCAGCTGGTGGAAGGACTGTACTACAGCAGTGTAGCAGGTCGTTCAAACGAGGTTTTGGGATTTGGTGATATTTCGATCGCAGAAGACCAAAATGAGGCTCGAAGGGTGATGTTTTGACCGAAGCGTTGAACATAGCCTTCATATGTTGAAGAATCATGTTCTGACCAAAGAGCATCGCTTCTACATGTTCTGATTAAACTATCATGTTTTGAGCCGTGTTTGCAAGTTCTGATTGCGCTTGCGTGGGGGCTGGCCCAGAAGTTCTGAAGTACCATATTCTCTTAACACTTAGAAAAATTTCTAAATGTTCAGAAATTTGGATTTTTTCAAAGTAATTTCTGACTTCTGATTTCTTGAGGAACCAATTTCATGTCTTGATGAAATATGATTGTTGAAACTTGATCTTTGTTCTAAAAGTCAAAGCTTGACTTTTTAATGTGCTTTTGACCATTTTGCCCTTGTGAATGACTTTCTTGGAAAAATGTAATCTAAGACTCGAAACTTGATAGAAGCAAACCCGAGGGTCCAGGATGATCCTTTGAGAAATGAGAGGGCAAATTTTGGGGTACAACACCATGAAAGTCAATTGAGACTCTTGTAGACCAATTTTATTTGAGAAGCACCAAACCCTAGTTGAAGACCCTTGCTTAGGAGATGGTTTTGACCAGTCAACTCTTGAGTAGTTTTGAGCAAATGGGGACCTCACGGGAATGTCTTGAAGAAAATGGGAGGAAAATTTTTGGGGTACAACACTGAGACTTAGACTTATCCTAATTTTACAATTGTGAGAAGTTATTTTACATTAGGTCTAGGTTTTCCTTTTTATAAACTTCAGATGTCCATGGGCTTCGACTACTTTGCCCAATTATTCCTTGATCCATGTGTTGGTTGTTGCACCAAATATGTAGGAAAAAATCCTTAAATCTTGGAACAAATCTTTTAAGATTTATAAAGTGTCTCAACAACCTAATTTATAAACTTTAATACTTTTGGAGATTTTATTCACTTGTTCCAGATTAAATCTTCTTGACTTGAAAAAATAACTGAGATATATCCAAAAGGAATCTTTGAAAATCAAATATGTCAATATTTAAACAACCTGAACTGATAGTCTATTTCATGATGTCACGACATTTGGTAGAACATCGGGTATTCTATGTAAGCTTATACTCTGCTGAGTCAGTTTGATCAAGATGTTATCACCTCTTACTTAACATCTTTTAGGAACCATGTTTTAGCAAAATTGTTGCCAATCCTAAAACCATGGATCTAACACTCAAGGATTGGGATGGAAAAACTGCTCTGAATCAACTTGATTTTACAAAATCCACAATCTGGGAATAACTCTAGGGTCTCCCAATTAATAGTAAAATGGTCCAAATGGGTATAAAGATTGGATCAAACTAGGGGAAACCATAGAAGTGGGAATTTTTGAAATTTAGGATAAAACTGTTATTGTCAAGGTTAAAATTGACTTGGAAACAAACAAGGAAATCTCCCCAGGGATGTATATTGGAAGCAAAAATAATGGGGTTGTCTGGATTGATTTTAGATATGAAAACTCCCCATAATATGCTTATATTATGGGCTAATGGGACACAATGATGAACATTGTAACAAAGAAGCTCCTCTTAAGCATGGAATCTCTGGAATGAACCCCCTAGGCCTTTTGGATAAAAGCTACCCAAAGGGGAAGGAAATTCATCCCTCAGCAAGACAAAAAAATATGGTAGAAACCCTATTGGAAAACCTAGTGTCAGCCAGTACATCCCTAATTCTAAAGAGATGATGGAAAAGATGGTAAAACAAAAGGTCTTAGACAACATGAGCAAAGAAACTAACAGCTCTAATTCTGAGACTAATCCTCCCAACAAAAGAAGATAAGAATTGAGGAAATTGAAGGAACATTAAAAGTCCAGACCATCCTACCTAATCCAGAAATAGGAAGCCTCTTGATACAAACAGCTAGCAAATAATGAAGATCTTCTCTTAGAATTGCAGGGGTTTGGGCAAGTCCCAAACCCTCAGAACTCTGAAGAATTTGATTACCTCAATCAAACCTTCTATCCTTTTTCTATCTAAGACTAAGAAAAATAATGATGATGTTGTTTTTAATAGAATCTCTAATATGGGCGTATTAATAATATCCATAGAATCAATTAAATTAATAATGGTAAAGGAAGGGCTGGGGGATTATCTCTTTTCTGAAATAATGATGTGACTCTTAACATTACTGATTCTAATAATAATGTCATTGATTTTTATATTGTTTCTGATAATCATAGTAATGCTAATTAGAGGGGGTCTTCCATATATGGCTATCCTAATAAAACCTAAAAAGAATTTAACTTATAATCTGATAAACAACATGTCTCAAAGATAAATTCACGATAACTGGGTGATTTTTGGAGATCTTAATCTAATCATTAATGCTAATGAAAAAGTGGGGGGAAATACTACTGATACTCATCTGACTAATATGATTAGTGACACTTTCCCTTCTTGTCAACTTATTGAGTTAGGCTTTTCAGGTAGCTTAGAGACTTGGATAAACAACCAACAAAGGGAGGCTTTCATTATGGCCAGACTTGACAGACTTATGGCCAACAACAATTGGATAAATAATTTCCTTCACTTCACTAACTCTTATCTTCCTAGATTGGCTTTTGATCACAATCTTATTCTTCTGACCTTCTCCTCTAACTAGGATAATTGTGAATCCAAAACCATAACTACAAACCTGCGAGGTTTGTAAACTTGTGGATAGAGCATTAAGATATTGAGAAAGTTATTATTAACACTTGGAACAATCTTAACCATGGCGATACTAATGAAAAAATCCAGATAACCCTAGAAGCTCTTTGTAAATGGGTAAATAAGGAATATGACAACCCTACCAAAAACATTAACAAAGTTAAGGATGATATTCACCATTTACAAAATGATAACACCCATAACCAGAACAATGATAGCATTAAAACTCTTCAAGAGAGACTGGACCCTCTCCTTCTACAGGAGAGAGTCTGGTGAGCTCAGAGAGATAAGGTTCATTGGTTAAGGGAAGGTGATAGGAACATAAAGTTTTTCCATATTAAAGCCTCTCAAAGGAACAATCTCAACAGAATTAAGCTCATCATCAAGTATAATGAGGAGCTAACTTACAATGAGGATTAGATTCAGAATACTTTTATTGACTATTTTACGGATTTGTTCCAAAGAAATAACAACAACACCACTCTGACTATATCCCATACTAACTTCTGCAGTGAGGACATGAAAACGCAAATCATTAGACCCTACATTCTTGAGGAGGTTTTCCTGGCCATGAAAAGCCTTAAAGGGGGCACTGCCCTTGGTCATGATGGCATTTCTGATGTCTTCTACTAGTCCTATTGGAAAATTATGGACAAGGACATTACTTCTACTATTTTTAATATCCTGAATAACAATGCCAACCCTGAGCTCTATAACAATACCTACATTAAACTCATTCCTAAAACCAATAATCCTACCTAGCCTAAAGAGTACATACTTATTGCCTTGTGCAATGTCCTGGTGAAAATCAGTACTAAGGTCTTGGCTAACAGATTAAAACCTATTCTTCTTAACCTTATTAGTAAAAACCAAAGTGCTTTTATGCACAAGAGAATGATCTTTGACAATACCATGTTGGCCCATGAAGCATTTCACAAATTAAGCAGACAAAAAAATATGAATTATGGGTTTGTGGGTATCAAAATAGATATTGAGAAAGCCTATGACAGACTTGAGTGGAACTTTATCAGATTCTCTTATAAATATGGGTTTTCCTACTGGTTTAATCTCTAACATCATGAAATTGGTGACAACTAACAAGTTTAATATTCTTATTAATGGAAACCCTACTGGTAATATCATTTCTACAAGGGGAATCCGACAGGGGGGTCCCCTTTCTCCCTATCTCTTTATTATATGTGTTGATGTTTTTTCTTCTCTAATTAAACAAGCTCATGCTGGTAAGTAAATTACTGGTATTAAAATTGCAAAGTTTGCTCCTAATATCACCCAACTTCTATTTGCATATGACATTCTCCTATTTTGTAAAGCTACAACCAGAGAAGCTACTAATCTGAGCAGGATTTTTAAAGACTATCAAAATAGTTCTGGACAATAAATCAAATACAACAAATCTGAGATGAAGTTTAGTCACAGGACCACTCAGGAGGTCCAACAGAAATTTCAAAGCATCAACAATATTCCTATTGTCATCTCTATCCAAAAACACCTAGGTCTCCCTACTCAGGTTGGTAGATCTAGGAATCAAAACTTTGGATACATTATGGACAAAGTCAATGATAAGCTCGAGAAGTGGAAAGAAAAAACCCTATCCTTTGCTGGTAGAGTCACTCTCGTAAAAGTTATGGCTTAGGACATTCCTACTTACCTCGTGAACTCTTTTATTCTTCCTAAAGGAATATGCAAAAGGATTGAAAGACTACTTGCTAAATTCTAGTGGGGAGAAGATAAGGTGCACTGGAAGAAATGGAGTGGCCTTTGTATCCCTAAAAATATGAGGCCCTAGGGTTCAGAGACATTGAGTAATTCAACAAAGCTATGTTAGCCAAATAGGTCTGGAGGCTCCACACTTACCTCTAATCCTTGGTGGTCAACATTCTTAAAGCTAAGTATTATCCTAATTATGATATCCTAGATTCAAAACTAGGGAACAATCCTAGCTACCTTTGGAGAAGTCTTCACAGATGTATCTGGGTTATTAAGCAAGGAATCTACTGGAATATTGGAAAAGGGGACTCTATTAATATATGGGATCGCAATTGGATACCTACCTATAAAACCCTTAGAATCTTATCCAAGAAACCTAGTGGTTGCAGGGTGGTCAGGGTGGAACAACTTATTGATAAGAACGCAGGCAAGTGAAAGGAAGACATCATTAAACATCACTTTAACCAAAGTGATATTGTTGATATCATGCAACTGCCACTTTATAACCTGGAGGAAGAGGACAACCTATGTTGGAAGGCTATTAAAGATGGAAACTATAGTGTTAAATATAGATATTGTAGCATTATGGAATGTAATGATGATCCTAAGAAAGTTAGTATGAGCTATAATTACCAGAAAGATATTTGGAATAAAGTCTGGAACAATAAAGTGACCTCCAGACAAAAAATCCTGATATGGAAAATCATTCATAATATTATCCCTAGCAAAGAGAATCTCAATAAGAGAGGGATTGACTGCAACCCCTTTTGTCCTATATGTACTACTACTATGGAGAACTATAACCATTACTTTAAGAATTATGATTGGGTAAAGAACATATTATATGACTCTCCTCTTAATCTAAATTTTACCAACAACAATGAAGAATTTGTTGATTGGTTAATATACAACCTTAAACACTTGATACCCTACCACCTGGCTATAATCATCAACTTTGTTGACGGGATTTGGATATCAAGAAACAAACTGAGTTTTGAAGGGAACAACATACTTGTTGAGGAAACCATTAAGCAAGCTATCAACATCACCCATCAATTCATTAAAGCTACCAATAACAACCTTCAAAAAAGACAAGCCTAATCAGCATACAACTCATAATCAAAATCATAATAGGGACTCTAACACATATAATTACCTGATGAAGAAATCTAACATTCAGAATGCTAGAGACCCTACAAACATCAATCACAACACCAATGTCAGAAGAACCAAGAGGAACACCATACAGAGAGATAAAAACACCATAGGATACCTTTACAATAATCTTACCACTAACAACCTTCATCAAAAGTTCAATCAAAGTGAGAAGACGCCTCAACCTAATAATCAAAATAAGGACTATACTAGATATGATCACATGCAGAAGAAGACTTACAATCAAACAGGGCTAGGCCCTAAAGATACCTATCACAAAACCAATGTTAGAAGAATGAAGAATAACATCAGAAATTGAGATCAGATCAATCGTGAAAGCCTTAAAAGTAATAATACCTTGAACACTTCAAATTCCAAGCAAACGGAGAATAACCCCAATAAAGAGCTTAACATAGACAACACAATCAGATGGATCCCCAAATATTCCATCACCATTACACACTAGAAGAATTATGGAGAAATCAGAAAGAGCATTCCAACAATTATGCTAAAGAAAAAGGAAAAAGAAAAAGAAAGCAGAAGTCCTATAATCCAAATCACAACAATGCCGAAGATGCGCATCTTCAAGACAACATCCGCATACACGATAGGTTAGATCCTAAAAAAACACCAAAACCTTAATCAGCAGATTTCGATAAGTAACAACAGTAATGAATCTGATAATGACAGAAAGGGCAAAAGACAAATAACACTCACCAGAGCAGCAAGATCAAAATCAACACCGACGCCAACCTCAATATCAAAGGAAGATGGGGTTTGGGTTCAGTCATTGGAACAACGAAGGTAGTATCATGGAGAAAATAGGATGGAGCCGTGAAGGAGGCAATGACCCTTTAGCAGTGGAAGCTATGGCAATGAAACTTGTTATAGTGCATGCAGCGCATCATGGATTTCAAAGCGTCTCTTTCGCCTCAGACAACAAAACCCTTATAGATATGCTCAACGACAACCACGTGCATGAGATCTGATCAAACATTAGTATGATGTGCAACCATATCCTCGGAAAATGCAAGTTATTCCAAAGGATGTCTTTCCACCATGTTCATAGAGAGGAAAACAATAAGGTTCATTTCACAGCAAGAGCCTCTACCAAATTAGGCCTTATTAGGAATATTGATGCGCCTCGGGCCCAAATCGTTTGTAACCATGTTACCAATTTTCTTTGATCAATAAAAGGTCCTTTTTTCTTCAAAAAAAAAAGAAAAACATACAAATAAATTTTTTGGTAGAATAACACTCAATAAAGTTTGTAACAAATTATTTTATTTATTTTATTTATTAATACAATTAATAAACGATTCTCCCGACCGTAGCTTGAACCTTCCTCGCTCTAGCAGCAAGAGTTTTGGCTATGCGCTCCTGGGCGGGACTCATGATATCTGCAAAACAAACAAAAAGAAACATAGTTAGCAAACAAGGAGTCAGATAAACGACGACTACATACTACTGCTTAAAACATAAATACCCAAGTATTTAACGGGGTCCTCACACCCGAGGAGCTCTTTAATGATTATGAGGCCCAACTCGTATGCAGGTTCCCCATTCTTGTCGATCACCAACCTACCTCCCCTGCCAACTCGTTGGACGCAAGGGATATGAGTCATGAAGGCAGTCAAGACAGAAAAGCTCTCTAGGTCCTCGACTCTGAGCTCCCCCTCCCTCCAGACATAGGAGCCCAATTCATTATCAAAGTGTTTCCTCGTCTACTGGAATGAGAACTTGTAAACCAGTTTTACCATGGGGTCTCCTAGCTCGTTCAGACGAGGAGTACCATCCTCGTTATGCACCGGTATGGTCCTAAAGACGTTCAACATTGCCTTGCTCGAAGAAGGCTGCACCAATATGTATTTGTCTTTGAAGTGACAAACGGGCTCCATATAAGCTTTAAACATCTTCCTATTGCCTTGCTTCAGGGAAACCCATCCTTATTTTTCGTCAGCCTTACTCCTCTAGAGGTGGAAGCAGTATAAGAACAAGGTAATGGTGGCCCCTATCTTTAAGTAATCACAAACTATCTTGAACGCTCGCATGAACGTGATGTCGTTCGGGTGCAGTCGGGAAGGAGCCACGCGTAGGTGCCTGAATACGGCCACCTCAAAATCCGAAAAAGGGAGCCGAAGACCCATCTCCCAAAATACGATGTCATACATGGGAATCCGTCTCCTATCATATTTCAATCAGATTCTACTCTCTTTCTCGGGGATGTATAGCGACCACTCCCCTTGGTTCCCTTCCTCGTGAGTATGCACCTCTATAAAAACATCATCCCGATGCTCAAAGAAATACGAGGGCCACTCCCAGGGACCGTTCGCGACCCAAGCTCGCGGATCCTCCTCATCCCCAGAGGAAACAAGCAACCTTGATCAATCGAGGTCATCTCCATATCGCCTCCCCCCGCTTGCTGCTCCTGTTGATTCTGCGCTTATCTGGAAATCTCCAGAATGCTCGACGAGCTACTCGTCTCGTCCGAAGAACTTCTTGAAGAACCAGAAGTCTCACTCGAGAGATCAACTTGGGCATTGTCATCCATAGTACCTGAAAAGAAGAGGATACAGATGAGTTCGACATCAATGTCAGAACCATCCTTCCACCACTAATCAAGTGAAAGGGAACTAGGAAATGAGGATCGTGTCCTCGACCAGAACCCTCACTAAGGCGCATAAATGGGCAAAACTTACAAAAAAAGCCCTAGGCCCTAAGGGATCATCTAAGACACATCATGAAGTACCCGGGGAGATTCCACGTTGGATCCGACGATTATAACTATAGAATCGCCGCCTACCACCAACACTCTCCAATGGCGTCCTAATAGAAGAAACGCTAAACCCTGGCCACAAGCATCTCTAGAAAGAAAATGACGAAAATATAGACTACTGAAAGAAAATGGAAGTGAAAAACTGACAACTTACCAGATAATAGAAGGAGGAAGGTTGGAAGTAGCAGCAACGAGCAACAAATCTCGAGAAACGACGGTGGTCGATAGTCGAGACATTACAAGCAGTTGAGAGAGAAGACGAAAAACATTAAACTCCCTACTCCTCTCGTATTTATAGCTGAGGCCATCCGTGCATGCAAGACACGCGCCTGGGAAACCCTAGGGTCGTCATCATTACACCCTAGTCCCTAGGCTATCATTGCTCCGTTTATCCAGCACGCTAACCAAAACACGCTACCTCTTCAAGTTCAATGCTCCTAACGACCAACTCATCATCTCCCCACGAGAAAGGCGCAACGGGCAACACTCATTTCCCTCATAAGAGCGCCCTATTCTACGAGCAGGTGTTAAAGTCACCACTCTTGTATCCAGAAGTAACAACTTGGGAGGCTATTATTCTGGACTGGCCCGATAGCTAGTATGGGCCCAGTCTAACCCTTTCTTTCAGTATGGCCCGCACGTCCATGGTCCAAACTATCCCGCTCTCCATCGATAAATATCGATCATTTGCCCTCCCAAGATGGCACTGGCATAGGATGATCGACGAGCACCTCTCAGTCTGTCTGACATATAGTCGTGCAGGCAACTAGGAACAAACCAGAGAGATGCCTGTAACTTTCCTCCTCTTCGGAACCAATGGCTAGTTACGGGCACATCTGCTTGGTTTGACCAAGTCCTGGCAGTTACCTGATTTTGCGGACCCTCATATCTAGGCGTAAAAACAAGAACCAATGGCCATGTGCCAGGGGCATTATATAAACCCTCACACCTGTGAGAGTCAAGTATTGAATATTGACTATTCACCACCAATTCCTTAACACTTTGTTTGTATCTCCTTGCTCTCACTCTTACTTGATCGTCAAAGTGCCTTGCAGGTACAACCCCTTTTTTTCCTCCTCGACATCACAGTCCGACTACAGATCATCATCCTGCCACTTTGTAGGTTCTGATCAACCGGTAAGATCAAAATGTTTAAAAGTTAAAAGGGTTTTTGCAAGAAAGTGTGTGAAGGTAAAATTTGAGTGAAAGAGTAGAAAATTGTTGAAAGAAAATGTGTTGTGAGAGATTTGTGAAAGTAAAAATGCAAAATTGGTGAATTGTTGATATCCTAAACTATAAAAATATAGGGCTATTTATAGGTGAGCATTAAGTCAAAAATTAAATAAAATTAGTATTTTTTTGCATGATTTTGAAGATTGAAAATTGATTGAGAATTGATTCAACTCTTGGTGAGCAAGACTATGAATCTGTATGGTTTAGTGACCCGATGGAAGATTTGATTTAACAAGAATTTGATTTGAAAAGATTCTATTTATTTATAAGATTACTAACCATTTTTTTAAATAAAATAATGATTTTAATAAAATATAATATTTTTAAAATATAATAAAAAAGGAAAACAAAAATAATATTTAAATAATAAAAAATGTGATTTTGTGTTTTTAAGAGTAATTAAAAATAGAAATAAAGTTAGTAACAAATAAACAGAAAAAATATCCAAAGTGCACCAAGTAAGATTTGAACCCATGACCTTATGTTTGCAAGATTGCTCCCTTATCAATTATGATATGTTACTTATTTGAAATAAAAAGTCAATTGAAAGTATATGAAGGGTAAGCAAGTTTTTGCTATTTAAGAAATATAAATAATTTAAAATAAACTATTATATATTTTTAAATGGACAAAATAAATTGAAAACGAATATTTATAAAACCCAAAATGTTAGTGTATATAAACCAAAAGAATTTTATAAAATCCAATTTTGAAAATAATTTTAACCGTTTGAAATGGGACGGTCAAATTTGGGGTATGACACTTTAGAAGTAGTCTGATGTTGCAACATTGAGTGTGACATCATGATTTGCGTTTTACTTACGCACTCATCGTAAACTTTCCCTTCTTAAATATTGAGCTCTGGCATATCTCTAATGGATCCTTCAAATATGACTTCATTCATTCTTTTGAAATGAAGATTTCCAAGTTTCTTATGCCATAGCTTCACTTTATCCTTATTGGTTGTTGAACATGTGGAAGAGTAAGCAACTATTTGAGATTCGCACAAGTAGCAGTTGTCTTTGGACCTTATGCTTTTCATTAAAATAACTTCTTTCTCATCTTTGACCAGACATTCTAATTTTTTGAAGTTGACCAATAGACCTTGGTCACACAATTGACTAACTCTAATAAAATTAGTAGTTAATCCTTTCACAAACATCACATCTTCTAAACTGGGATAACTAGTACATATCAGCTTACCAACTCTTTTGATTTCTTCTTTAAACTCATCACTAAATCTAACAGATCCTGTGGGATATGGCTTGACATTTACCAACATCTTCTGGACTCCAGTCATATGTCTAGAGCATCCATTGTCAAAATACCAGTCTTCACTAGTTGAGTCTCTCAAGGAAGTATGAGTTACAAGGTTAATATCCATATTTTCAACACTTATCTTTTTGCTCACTTTATTAGCCTTGGAATAAACTGAAGATTTTTTTATCTCCATACAATTTAAAACAAAAAGGCTTTATATGACCAGACTCACCACAGTAGTGACATCTTAAAGTAGATTAAGGTTGATTTGAGGATTTATCATATTTTCCAGGATGTTATAACATGTGTTTGGACATGTTGATATTTTTCTTCTTTTCAGAAGGAAAGATCTTTTCTTCTAACATTCTTCTCAGTTTATTATCAGATTAATAATGAACTCTGGCATCTTCATCTTCTTTCATCATATTTATGGAATCTGTCAAGTTATCAAGCTTAGAGTTTAAGCGAGCTACCTCACTTTGTAGATGAGAGACAGTACATAAGAGTTGCTTCTTCTCATTCTACAAATTATCAATGATCTTCCTTTGTTCTTCCTCTTTCTTAAGGCTTTCATAACACCTGTCACAAGTATCCTTATAGAACACATCCAGGTCTTCATAAAGATCATTCTCATCACAAGCTTCAACTTCAACTGCCCATCTTCCAGATAGGGCCATCACAAGTTTGGTAGTCTTAGAATTATCTTCATCTTTTATCTTATCATCATCAGACCAAGATATAGTGAAACCCTTCTGTTGTTTCTTGAGGAAGTTAGGACATTCAGGTCTAATATGACCATATCATTCACATTCATAACATTGAATGCCTCTTTCTTGACTTGACTTCTCTTATGTTTTGTTTTCTTCTGAGAATCAAGATTGTTACTGATGTCATATGAGATGTTCTTGACATCTGATTTCCCTCTTCTGTCCAATCTATTCAAAACTATATTGAATTGCTTCCCTAGTAGCACAATGGTATTAAACAGACCCTCATCAGTGTCTAGATCAGCTTGACCTTTATCATCTTCAACATTGGATAAAAAAGCTATGCCTTTGTTATTTTTCTTAGTCTCGTCACTAATAGCCAATTCAAAAGTTTAAAGTGACCCAATAAGCACATCAACTCTCATGTTGTCGATGTCCTGAGCTTTTTCAATAGTTGTAACCTTCATGTTAAATCTCCTAGGTAAGGACCTAAGAATATTTCTAACCAACTTTGCTTCTGACATTTTTTAT
This sequence comes from Vicia faba, assembly GCA_948472305.1. Taxonomy (NCBI): domain Eukaryota; kingdom Viridiplantae; phylum Streptophyta; class Magnoliopsida; order Fabales; family Fabaceae; genus Vicia; species Vicia faba. The sequence continues at coordinate 35,929,540 of OX451738.1, forward strand.
CCTAAGGCACTTGATGCACTAGCAATTTCAAGAATCTTCATATGATATTCCTGAATTGTCTCATCATCATTCATCTTCAAATTCTCAATTTGGTAGTGAGAATATGAAGTCTTGAAATCTTCACTTTAGAGGTAACTTCATAAGTTGTCTTGAGAATTTCCCAAGCATCCTGGGCTACAGTACACGTATTAATTAACCTGAAGACATTCTTGTCTACTCCATTTAATAGAGCATTAAAATTGTTAAAGTTTCCAATAGCCTCTTTATCAATAGCTTCATCCCAATCTTCTTCTAGTTTTGTAGATATTACTTTTCCATCTTGTCCTTCAAAACAAGATGTTCCCATCCTTTCAAAACAACCTTCAAAGCTTTGTTGTCCGTAGATTTCAGAAAAGTTATCTGTAATAATCAGCTTTAAAATGAGAGTCTCCACCATTAGTTTTTATCCTAGGGAAGGGAATATAACTTATAACCCTAATTTGGTCAGAGATTCTAAGTTGTTGACTCGCTTTTAGACGAAGGGAAGGTGTTATGCACCCCTCATCTACTTTGTTCACAAGGATACTAGGGTTTATATTTTCGGTTTAGGAAATAAGGTTTTAATTTTTATTAGGGAAAAAAAGGGTTTTAGTCTTTTAATTAGGGGAACTCGCCATGATTTTTAAGTCGCATGCCTATGTATCCTCTTATGAGGAATCAAAGTCCCAATTCGTAGTTCGCAGTTGGTTGGTATTTATATAGATTATGAAGATATTTCGAATTTCCCTTGAACCAAGTCTGGGTGTGTGAATAGCAGAATTGTTAGACGAAGTTCGCAATCGATTTAAAGTATCTCCATAATCCTTTTTGAAAAGTTTCTTGGATTTAATTAAGTTAGTAAGAAAAATTGATTTGTGGCTGGTTAACTATTTTTTAAATATATTAATATATAAAAATCTTTTTAATGCATGACAAAAATAATTTTAATGCAATTTTTAAAAGTAATTAAAGCATGAGTTAGTAGGAAAAATAAATATTTGAATTTTATAATAATAAAATAATTTTAGAATTTATAAATACATTAAATATAAAATTATAATAATAATATATAAAATAAAATAAAATAATTTTAATAAAACGCAGTGGGGTGTATATTGTTTGGACTGAGTAAATCAGGGGGGTGTAGAAAGTATGGCCCTGAATTCATATATTGAATTCAGGCCCAGATCATAAGGGGGTGTTGTTTGTTCACAGTAGCAAAATTGGGGTGTTTATTCAGCAAGGGCCCAAGTCCAGATGTTGGACTTGGCCCAATAACGCTAGGGGTGAGGATTATGTTGGGTGAAGTAAAGCCAAGGGTGTGTTCAGTAATGGGCTTGGCCTAAAACAGCTATTTGATCCAATGGGCAAGGTGTGGGAGAGACCACAAAATTGTGATAGACGCGCGCTTCTGGGATGTCTGATGATGATCCAAGGGTTGTGATAGGAAGCGCACGGTAAGGATCATGGAAACGCAAGCACATAACTAATGAGGGTTTATAAAAATACAGGCCCAATGCTGGGCCTCATTTTCCCATTTTCTTTCTCTCACTATCCATGTTCTCTCTCTCTCTCTCTCTCTCTCTCTCTCTCTCTCTCTCTCTCTCTCTCTCTCTCTCTCTCTCTCTCTCTCTCTCTATGCTTATTGTTCATGGTGTTGTATAAAACTTCTTTTACAAATCAATATTGAGGATTGTTTGCTTTGTTTGGGTTAGAGTTGTTTCAGACATGTACGATTCGAATTTGGATTTAGAATGAACATCTATTAGGTTCTAAAATCTAGAAATATATTTAGCCTTAATATTTACTTGGGTATCGGTTCTTAATGCCTCTGTGTTGTTTGAGTTACGCGAGACATCACCTCAGAGAGAAATACAGTTGATATCTCACTCTGCATTAGAGATAACCTCTGTGTGGGAGATACGTGATTGATGCGTCCGCAAGTGCACGAAAATATCAAAGTAATATAAAAGATTATCGAATCCACATAAACCAATGTCAACCTATTATAATCTATTATCGCTTTGTAAATCTAAAGCTAATGAATGATTAATTTAGGGGAAACTAAGAACTAAAACTGAAATAAAATAAGATTATATATATATATATATATATATATATATATATATATATATATATATATATATATATATATATATATATATATATATATGAAAAGAGAGACCGGAATGTGTATTCTGCGTAACTCTGGGATTTTGTAACTCGTTGGCTTATACTAATGTTAAAAATGTGTTTAGTAGAAAATATCAATTTAAAGACTGAACCTAATATCAATTTAAAGACTGAACCTTACACTCTCGTGTTTTTGAATAAAGCTGCATTCCTTAACCATGAGATATTTCTCTCGCTCTCCCATTTTAATTAAGGAATGTGTTTTGAAAAATGAACATGTTCTAATTAATCTTAAAGCCCTCTTGATGTGTTTAGAATTAATATCTATTTTCTACTATCTGGTTCGACCCCCATGCTCTCGTAGTGTCGGCTCGAACCTTAGTTAATTTCCGACTCTCGTGGCAAAACCGTGTTAAGTAATTTGTCTCTCTTGTGACAAATCTATTTAAATTAAATTTAAAAACAAAGACCAAAATTGAATTTTCAAACAAATAATTAGGCCAACTTATCACTGGGTCTCGTCAGAAACGATGGTTCTCACATATCGAACTCTAAGTAATTTAGACAGACATACTATTGATTGAAAACAAATTAAACATAGTTATTGCAATTAAAAACAACGTGGTAATTAAATCTGACAAATAAAGCAATAATGATAAATAATAATAATAATAATAATAGTAATAATAATAATAATAATAATAATAATAATAATAATAATAATAATAAGTAATACGTTAAAGAACCTATAAATGCGAGAAGTAAAGAACTTGAAATAAACTTCTATTATAATGGCAAGATTGTGATCCAAGAGTACATAAATTGTAGGTCTAAAACTAATGGTGTGGTAGTTCCCCGATGTAAGAAACTACCACTTTTACAAATGTGATTTTTGCCTAAAACTATGAATAGTGTTTCCGCACACAAACTTGGATCCCCTAAAAAATGACTGCTCGATCCTCTTTATAGTGAGAACTAATGGAAGTTACTTTAAGATTCATGTGAGAAGTAGTGGAGATCATGATCGGAGAATTTGAGAAAGTGGTAAGTTGGAGAAAGTGGAGATGATGGGAAGTTGGAGAAAGTGGAGCTTCATTGCAGACGTGGAGAAAACCACTTAATTAAGTTATTGGGACAGAGCTGCGCCGAGGGGCATGTCTTGTGTGTTGTGGGGAACACAAACTTTCAAACTATGGCGACCGTAAAATCATGTGTATCGAGGGGAACACATACTTTCAAGGTGTGGCGACCAGAGCATCATGTGTGCTGAGGGTCACACATATTTTCAAGGCGTGGAGACCTGCATGAAGGTTGTGACGACCGTCACAATCTTCTATCATGCATTTTCCTGCTATTTTTCTGTTACAATGTGATTTTCAACTCATTTCTTTTCCATTTCTTCCTCTTTTCCCATGCAAGCCTTGTGGAATATAAATACATAAAATGAAATAGAAATACTGGTATAACAAGATAAAAATGAATGAAAAAAATATAAAAGTGCATATGAATCAAGTCGAATATACAATATAATTTCACGTTATCAAATTCTCCCACACTTAAACCATTGCTTGTCCTCAAGCAATCGACCAACATGATAAAAGAAATGATTAAGCGCAATTTAAAACAAGGACACGACACGGCTCCTAATCATACGTGGCTGCTAGGCTAATGTTAGATCGATAGGTACTAAATGTTCAATACGAAGGACACCGTAATGACACGACGTCCAAAGACTCCCTCTTTATGCAAACCAATTCGAATCATGCCATTATAGCTCAACCTATATCTCTCATTTTTATTTAACTCTTTTCATTCAAGCGCAATTACATTAAGCATGTTATTCGTACACGCACATAGTAGGGAAATCAGTTAATGACTATAATCCTTTTCTCGAGTTCTAGTACATAAGTTTGGTAACCCTTTTTATTTAACAAATTGTAGTTTCGAGGGATCAGATTGTAGTCCTCCCTACCAAGTTCAGCATCAGACACCTCTGAACCAACTAACGAAGGGTTGTTTTATTATATTTTTGTAGGTCCACAACTGTTGGATTAAGTGACTGGTTGAGGGTCACCTAACTTAATAGGTGCATTCCCTATTTTTAATTTTATAATGGCAAATAATTCTTTAGGATTTTTGGGATCATTCACTTATATTCATCGAATCCCTATGTAGTTTGTGTTTAAGATGGTGTTGACTGCTAATATAAACTACTTAAGAGCTACTTTGAAAACTTGAGCCTAAGGTCTCGGTATAATGGGTAACCAAATTAATATCACATAATGAGGGGTTTTAGGGTGTCATAACGGTATCGATTTTATCGAAAATTTCCTAAGTCTCTCTAACACAACCTAAAGTATGACAACCTATCAAAATTTTAAAAAATCGGGGAATTCAGTAACAATTGAAAAATAGGCATACATACTTGACATCACATGCAATGACTCGACCAAATATTGGAAATAGATAAAATCTTAAAAACATGAAATAAACTAGAAAACAATAAATCAAAATAAGAAGCAGTAAATGGAAAACGGTAAAGTTCCTCCCCCATACTTAAACCAAACATTTTCCTCAATGTTTCAGTAAAAAGTGGGAAAAGGAATAAGAACCTGATCAATGCTCGCCCCGATAGTTTCCTACATACAACTGATAGGTGCCAAGCAATCGATATCTTTATTTTCTGCAAACTCAAACAAAAGCAAAAACATTAAATTAAAATGCATGGGTTGCCTCCCACGCAACGATTATTTTAATGTCGGTAGCTCGATGACTCAAGAGCGTCACCACTCATGGTGATTCTCTCAAGAATGACTCCTCGATAGAATTTTTAATCGTCTTTGGTTTCCATGGCTATTTATCAAGTCATCTCACATATCACTCATCTTTTATTTTCTTTCTTCTGTGGGGTGGTTCATTCTTTTGAACTTGTGGTGGTGGTTCAGGATCTATCCTGAGTATCAGTTTTTCAAGTTTGGGCTTAGTTATTTCACCCACCATCTCAAAAGTTAACCTTCCATTCTTAATGCTAATGATATCCCTGGTTTCATGGTTCTCAAATTTTCTCTTTTTATGCAGGACCTCAAACAAAGGTGCATTGGTGTGGATATTCTCCACATACTTATTGGATTTGGCATCTACATTAGCTTCCATAAATATTTGTAAAAAATAAATAGGTGGGTTATAGGGAGGAGGAACAACAATAGATGTTTCCTTCTCTACCTCTTCGACAACCTCTCTTTCATATGGCGTCGGTGTATTTTTCTCAATCTCTACTCTTTTCTCATCAGAACTCTTCTTAACCTTATTATTACTCTCTTCATCCTCATTATCACTCTCCTTAGGATTTTCGATTTTTTTTCACTACCGGTTTTTACAACATCCACGTGCTCCTCAGAGAAGGGTCCTAGAGGTTTTTGTTTAAACAGGGAGATTTGAGTCTCCAAGGCCATGTTGTGAGTCACGAGGGACTAAACCGCATTATTCAGCTTCCTAAGGGTTTCATTATTTTGAAGACTTTGATTTCTTATCTCTTAATTTTGGACAGTTTGTGTCTCTACAAAGTGCTCTATAATAGATTCTAGCCTAGAGTGAGTTAGCTTCGCATTGAAATCCTACATTGATGCTGCGAGGTTGAACTTATGGGATTCTTACGGTTCCTCAAAGTGAGTTCGCATTTCATTTTGTATTTCCACAAAGTGCTCCATCATCATAGTTTCTATCCTAGAGCGATTTAGTGTCGTAGTCATATCCTCCATTAATGTGTCGAGAGTGGGATTTCGGGATCCTTGCGACTCCTCAAAATATTGGGTGTAATGATTGTAGAGGAAATTTGGTTGAGGATAAGTTAGTGTCGCATTATAATCCTTAAGTAATGTTTTGAGATCAGGTTTATGGGATTCTTGTGACTCCTCAAAAATTTGGGATATGTAGTTGTAGAGGTAATTTAGGTGAGAGTGAGTTAGTGACGCATTGAAATCCTCCATTAGTATTTTGAGGTCGGATTTATGGGATTCTTGTGATTCCTCGAAATACTGAGAATGCGAGTTGTAGAAAAAATTTGGATGATACATAGCAATTAAGTTTAGAGTGTCTTAGTCTATACAGTGCAACAACGAAAATAACAATATTGATTGTTGGTCCCCGGCAACGGCGCCAAAAACATGATACGTTCGCAAGTGCACGAAAATATCGAAGTAATATAAAAGATTGTCGAACCCACAGAGACCAATGTCAATCTACTATAATCTATTGTCGTTTTGTAAAGCTAAGGCTAATGAATAATTAATTTAGGGGAAACTAAGAACTAGAGCTGAAATAAAATAAGATATATATATATATATATATATATATATATATATATATATATATATATATATATATATATATATATATATATATATATATATATATATATATATATATATATATATATATATATATATATATATATATATATATATATATATATATATATGAAAAGAGAGACAAGAATGTGTATTCCGCGTACCTCTGGGACTCTGTAACTCGTTGGCTTATACTGATGTTAAAAATGTATTTAGTAAAAAATATCAATTTAAAGACTGAACCTCACACTCTCGTAGTTTTGAATAAAGTTGTATTCCTTAACCATGAGATATTGCTCTCGCTCGCCCATTTTAATTAAGGAATGTGTTTTAAAAACTGAACAAGTTCTAATTAATCCTAAAACACTCTCGTTGTGTTTAGAATTAATGCCTAGTTTCTACTATCCGGTTCGACCCTCATGCTCTCGCAGTGCCAACTCGAACCTTAGTTAATTTCCCACTCTCGTGGCATAATTGTGTTAAGTAATCTCCCACTCTCGTGACAAAGCTATTTAAATTAAGTTTGAAAACAAACACCGAAACTGGATTTTCAAATAAATAATTAAGCCAACTTATCACCGAGTTTCATCAGAAACGACGGTTCTCACATACCGGACTCTAAGTAATTTATCCAGACATATTATTGATTGAAAACAAATTAAACATAGCAATTGCAATTAAAAATAATATGGTAATTAAATATGACAAATAAAGTAATAATGATAAATAATAATAATAATAATAATAATAATAATAATAATAATAATAATAATAATAATAATAATAATAATAATAATAATAATAATAATAAGTAATACGATAAAGAACCTGTAAATGCGAGAAGTCAAAAACATGAAATAAACTTCTATTATGATGGCAAGATTGTGATCCAAGAGTACATAGATTGTAGACATAAAACTAATGGTGTGGTAGTTCCCCGATGTGAGAAACTACCTTTTTTATAAATGTTAGTTTTTCCTAAAGCTATGAATAGCGCTTCCGCGCATAAACTTGGATCCCCTAAAAAATGATTGTTCGATCCTCTTTATAGTGAGAACTAGTGGATGTTACTTTAAGATTCATATGAGAAGTAGTGGAGATCATAGTCGGAGAAGTTGAGAAAGTGGGAAGTTGGAGAAAGTGGAGATGATGGGAAGTTGGATAAAGTGGAGCTTCGTTGTAAACGTGGAGAAAACCACATAATTAACTTATTGGGACAGAGCTGCGGCGAGGGGTATGCCTTGTGTGTCGTGGGGCAAATAAACTTTCAAACTGTGGCGACTGTAACATCACATGTACCGAGGGGCACACATACTTTCAAGGTGTGGCAACCGGAACATAACGTGTGCCTAAGGGACACATATTTTCAAGGCGTGGCGACCGGCATGAAGGCTGTGACGACCGTCACAGTCTTCTGTCATGCATTTTCCTGCTATTTTTCTGCTACAATGTGATTTTCAACTCACTTCTTTGCCATTTCTTCCTCTTTTCTCATGCAAGCCTTGTGGAATATAAATACTTGAAATGAAATAGAAAATATCGGTATAACAAGATAAAAATGAATGAAAAACAATATAAAAGTGAATGTGAATCAAGTCGAATATACGATATAATTTCACGTTATCAGTGATGAAGTTTACGAGTGATTTAGGTTGAGTGCAATTGAGTAATACATTTAAGTATTTGATAGGGTAGATGAAATCAAAACCTGGAAGAATTCTCTCCTCTCCAAACAATGTATTTATTTTCTTGTTTATAAAATTTACTTTTTTTCACTTTACACTTTTAATCCATTCTAAACCAAGCTCAGAAACACGGAAATTGTTGAATGGCATTCTTTCCCTCGTACTGATCCCTGTGGTTACGGTAAAACTCGAAATACTTCCAATCTTTTGTTTGCCACTGTACTGCGTCAACAAAATGGTGTCGTTGCCGGGGATTGGTGTTTTGATATTGAATTGTGTTGTACCCTAGAATTTTCCCTCTCATTTATCAAGACTTTTCTCACAAGATTCCTTTGACTCAAGACTGGATTAGGGTTTGGTCAGCTCAAGGCATATCATCACGCACTGATGATCCCAAATTAGGGTTTGAGGTTGCACAAGGATTTTTGGACTATTAATGCTTCATGTGACTTTCAAACATCATTATGGATCCCTAAGATCACTCAGGACAAGTTTCAAGATTTGAACTATATTTTTATTAGTCAATTGGACAGTTGACCTAAAAATCAGCTGTATTGGAGAAAAAGTCAATCATGGCCAATTTGCAGTCAAACTTCATAATTCTTGATCCACATCAACATTTTAAGCTTATATGTATCATTTGGTCAAGTTTGGATCATAATTCCTCAAGAAATTTGATCAAATCACCAAAAGAGCAAAATGGTCAAAAATTAAGGTTTTGACTGAGGAAGGGCAATTTCTGATTTTTAACCTAGCAAATGACAAATTGAGTTAAAACATGATTTCAAGGATTCAATTTCATCTTCTTTACCTAATTACATGGCTCAAAACATTTCAATTTCATTGGATTGACAGATGAAATTTGCAGTCAACTGATCAAAAGTCAACTATACACTGAAAAAGTCAAACTTTGACTTTTTGGTCAAAATCAAGTGCCAAGAGTCACAATTCATAAAAACATGTCAAAATGTGAAACTTGTTCATCAATAAATTCAAGTTTGAAGATTAGGATTTGAATTTGAAATTTTTCTTACCTTAAGAAAATTTTCTAAGTATAGAAAATTTCTTATTTTTTCTCAACTTTAGGCCATTTTTTCACCATGATGCATAATGATTCAAAGAAAGTTCCCAACATGAAAGTTTTAGACCTCCATTAAATCTACAACTTTTATTCACACACTTTTCCCTAAAGATGCTTGGATCTCAAGATATAAATTTATGAATACATGGTCATGAACTAAAAAACTTAGTGAAATTTTGCCCTAATTTAGGCAGGTTTTTGACCCAACTTCATGGCAATTTTTAACCTAGTTCCAAGAGGTATCTCAAAATGAATTTCAAATATGAGTTATAGAGAACATTTCAAGCTTTCCAAAATGTCCAAGAAATCCTCAAGATAATTTTTGAGTAGGTAGAATCGAAGAGATGAAGTTGGCAATTTCTCACTTTTTGTCCAAGCCATTTCATGAAGAACAAAGTTCCAATCAGTACCTATGCTACCTAATCCATGCTTTACAGGTACCAAACTTGTTTCTTACTCCTTAATTTAATTCTTACTCAGTAGGTAAAGCTTTGATCCAAGCCCTAGAGCCATTACCCAAGTTGCAATTCCATAAATGGCATAAAGTGACCATTGCCATTTTGAAAAAGCTCAACTTTTGCCACTTTCCAATTCTTGAGCATTGCATCTGTCTCCATTGCACATACAAATCTTACGGGCCTAAAGCAAATTGTACAAGTGTATATCAACCCTAAGAAAGCAAGTACGAGCATGGCAAGCTTTGTCCCTTCACTTTGCTTCAAAAGCAAGAAAGGTTGCCAAAAGGCTAGAACTGGCACATCTGTTGGAGGGTTGACATGAAACTGATTCTATACTAATATACAAACATAACACAACACAAGACACGATTAGTTGAAGCCTGAAACACTCCCAAGCTCAAAAACACTAGAAAATTGTCAAAATTGCAGTTTTGTCATAAGCATACCAATCTCTCATTTGGCTCGTGCGTTTCCAGTCTTGATCATCAAAACACCTTACCTACTTGATATCTAGCTAATCCAGACCTTCATCCCTGTACTGTAACCCCTTCTCCATCATCTACCATTTTTGTTTTTAAAGTTTGCAGGTTGACTTGGCCAAGGAGTTTCAGACACTTTCAAAGCAAGGCAAGGGTTGGAATACATTCAGGGAAGTTCAAGGAAGCTCAAGCAAGCATCAGGGCTCCATCAAACTCACTCCAGTTCCATCCACGATTTCAACTGAAGAAGGTAAAATCTCAACTTCTATCTCCTTGTACAGGAAACCATTGGCCACGATTTCTGAATAAATAATATAGTCCTCATTGCAACGAAACTGTACATATCTTTATCTTACATTTATTTGGCCTGAGTTGAGAGAATTTAGAACTTGAAGTTTCTGAAAAAATTAGGTTTAAATTTAGGGCTTTTAAAATTCTCTCTGATCTTTGATTGTTAGATTACATAACTTATATGGTTAGAATCGTGAGATTACATACTACAACTTTCATGTTATGAGTTTTCATTTTCATGGAAGAATGAGAGAGTTACAGGACATCTGGCCAAGCTTGGGGAAGAAGATGAAGTACAGGGCAAGGACTTTGTTCATGTTATGATATTTTTCGTTTCACTTAAAACAATGGATGTATAGCCACCCCAGTGGCAAAGTAGCGTGCTGGTGAGACCCATGTCCTGGGTTCGAACCTGGGCGCTACTTTTGTTTTTCACACTTTTTCCATTTTTTCAGTTTTGGCTTTTTGCAGGTTTGGGCCTCCACGTTGGGCTTAGCCGTTTTTTCTAACTTTCACCATTTGATTATTCAAGACACCCTCTTTGCCCAACTTTTTTTTATATTTTTATTTTATTTATTTTATTTTCATTTTAATATATTAAATATTTCTTTGATGCATAAAAATCCCAAAAAATGTAAATTTCATACTACTGCATTTTTATTTTATTTTAGTTTACTTTTCACATAGAAATATATATATTTTTTAATATATATCATATATTTTCTTAATAAACTTGTAAAATATAATTAAAATATATTTAGTTTATTTTATTTATTTCCTTTTCATCCCATACTTATACATATTTATTTTTGCATATATAAAAACTTTATATTATCTATACAATATTATGTATTATGTATATAAAAAAATACATAAAAAATAGTATAAAAGAATTTTATTGTCCTTTTTAAAAAAAAATAGTAATTAGGATTAAGCCTCCCTTCTAAAAATTAATTTCTTTTCCTTATAATTTTTAGGTTTAGATTAAAATTTCTTTTACATAAAAAATAAAACAAAAATCTTTTCTTACATGTACATTATATTGCATCTTTAAATATTGTATATTATAATATTCGTACAAATTCGATTTGGTTGTAATAATTTATTTAGGTTTACATTCTTGCAAATCCCCATTCAAATTTGTATTTCCCCCTCCCATAAAATTGTTGTAATAGCTTAGTAATATTTACATTACGCAATTTACCGCTTTACATGCCATGATTAGTAATTAGAGTTTGTATGATAAGATCAAAACAAAGAAAAATAGAAAACCCTAAATACAAGATAAAGTCAAAGCATGAAAATGACACACTTGCACACAAGCATCCTTAAGGTTTCTTCACTTGGTTGCCTTATACAAAATAGCCATGTTACGCATGCGAAGTATCTTGGCAAAACAAAACAAATATAAGATCATAGTCCCTCGATGACGCTATTCAAGGTTTCCTTACAAAAATGATCTTGGTCCCTCAAAAATGCTAAGATACTTTGCAACATTGCTAATCATGGTTATACGATGACCCATGCCCGTCCCGTTTACATCCAAATATAGGGTTGCTTACCAAATCAATGGTAAGACAACAATGTCAAAGGAATAGAAAATGCATAAGAAAGACTTTTGAGTAGGTAGATTGCTTCTAGTTACTTGCTCTATCTTCAAACAACTATCCTTTCTATTTTTCAAAATAAACACACATTTCAAAAACATCTTACAAATATTGAAAACATTTTTCAAAAAAGACAAACATCTTTGTATACATTCTTACGAACGAGAATTATTACAAAGATCGCCTAAACGAATGGCCTCTTTTACAAAATACTTTCAAAACCACATCAAACACATTTTCAAACAACAAAAGCAAGTGATCTAGTAAGTAACTAAGAGCCCATGGAAAACCATGGATGAAAAGGGTGCTAATACCTTCCCTTTTCATAATCTACCCCCTAAACTCAAGAAACAATCTCAAAGGTCTTTCCTGTGCTTTTTCACATTTCCTTTTGGATAAAAGAAAAGTCGGTGGTGACTCTTGCTAAACCGCAACATTTGTGAACATAAACGCAAAACAATCAAGTCAGTTCTCCCACCGTATCACAAATTTCATCACAATAGTTTCTATGGTTTTGAGTTTTGTACATAATGTCCATGTTGTCTATAATTTGTGAATAGAAATTTGTTTATATTGATACTTGTATATGTTTACTATATTTGTGAATTTTATATGTTTTGTATACTTGTAAATTTTGTATATATTTGGTTCCCTTCACGTTTGCTAATGTGTTTGGTTAGGCATTGCCATTAGTGAAAACTAATTGTGCAAGAAGCAACTTGGAGGAGTGTGTATACATAAAGGTGTCAAGCTAACGACGTAAAACAAGTGCTTGTTGGGAGGCACCCCTATGGTTGTAAATGATGTATAGTTGTGTAGTTGAGGTATTATGGAGAAGTGGACGTTTAGCAATGAGAATCAGTTGTGATTCTGATTTTTCTGCACAGACCTGGAAGCGCTGAGCGCGGTCGGTGCGTGCTAAGCGTGCGTTTTCTGGGTGTAGCGCGCTAAGTGCAGTCTATGAGGCTAAGCGCGCTCGGCTGAATACCAGTAAATTTTCTGTTTCACTCAGTCCCCTTTTCCCACTTTCGCCCAACTATTTATAGAGAACGTAATAATAGTATTTACTAATTCATTTGTTGGGTGTTTGAACTCAAATTTTGGTCCATTAACTTGAAGAATTTTGAGGTGATTTTCCAAGTTTGATCGTTTCAAGTTGCGGATGTATGGTAATGATATTGTTTTGAAGTTGTTTCATCCAAGGTACTTTTTTATCGCTTTCTATAACATAGCATGTTTAGGAGACTTTTATTTTGTATAAAATTTCATGTCATTTATTCTTTTGACACACTTGTTCCTTCTTGAATCACTTTAGGACAAAACAATTTTTGTGAGGTTGCTTCCATTATTTACCATATGCAGGAGACCAACATTCTTGTTAACTCAGTTTTATTATATTTGATTGTTTATTTGTATTGATGTGTATGAAAGCATGAAAAGGATCGAGGCATTTTGTTTAATTTTGAGCATAACCACCTAACCAAAAGTATTTTACCCGGTGAGTGTGCGAGCATTTGTTAGCCTCTTTGAGCCTTAATATTAGAATCCATGTTGGTATAGAAAATGTTGAACTTGTAAATAACTAACTAGTTATTCATTGATTTTTGTGTGGATTCTGAATTTGTTTCTTGAAACACTTGACCTCTCAACCATAACTTGTGGTTTGATTTTGTTTTCCTTGACTTAGAAAATTGAGAGCATTCACATTACACATTTGGTTGTATTTAAGTTGGGGAGAACATTATTGGTTTCTTATTGTTAAGTTACTTCGTGGTTGAAAAGAAATAAGTGGTTAGAAAAAGAAAAGAAAAAAATGTGAAAAAGGAAAAGAAAAAGAAAAGAGAAAGAAATTAAAAAGAAAATGAAAGAAAAAATATGTGGAAATAAAATCATGGTTGTACCAATGAGCAAAGTGAGAGGGTGAATAAAAATAATTTTTGATTATTTGAATGTGTGTGATTTAATGCTTTCATAGGTTTATGAAATTTTGTTTCCTCAACTCTAGGAATAACCCTTCTTTGTTACCCAAGCTCAATTACAACCCTGGAAAGTCCTTGTGATTCTTGCTTTCATATTGCTCAATATGATTTTTTTTCTTTATGAATGCATAATTTAACTTTTTGCTAGCTTGATTTTTGAGTGAGAGTTAAGCCCCTTGTGTTTTTGTTATTCATCTATCAATGAATTGAATGCTAGGTGTGATTCATTTTTTAACAGTGTTTTGTTTTAGAATGTTTTACATGTATTTTATATATAGGAGTTGTTTTGTTTTCATGTTGTCGTTGTAGTGTAGTGGTAAATTTTTCTTTTCTTGTACATTTTTATTTTGAACTATATGTTTGTTTTTCATTTTCCAAACTTGTTGATTCCTGATTGCTTGGTTGATACTTTTTTTTTAAGTTTTGGGACTTTGCTTGAGGACAAACAATGTTTTAAGTTGGTGAGATTTAATGAGTGCTTAATTATTGTGAATTTGAGTGTAGATAATTAACATTCATTGGTTTTTTATTTGGTTTTTGTCAATAAACCTCAACTTTTATGTACATTTTGTATAGTTTATGTTATTGTGTATAATCGTGATTTTGTGTAAATATCACTCGATTGATTGTTTTTATCTCAATTTTGTAGGTATTCAAGCAATTATATTTAGCCATTGTAATAAAGAGAATTGAATGGGATTTCTAACGCTTCAATCCGTGCGTAAATTGGAGTTATGATTCTCAAGTTATGGAAAAAACAAGTGCTGATTTTTTTTTCGACATAGCAGGAAGCGTGCTAGGCGCCCTCTGCGTGGGCTTAGCGTGTCCTGGGAATTTGTAACTCATTAAATAGGGAAAAACACATTTTTAGGTTACGGGTTGATTATTTTTAAATCCTAACACCATTAACTTCATTTTTTGGTCTAGAGAGCTTAGAAAGCATCAATGGAGGTTGCAACTCGACGATAAGGGGTTGATGATTCTTGGATCGTGATTGACACCGCAAGAGATTTTGACTCCTCTCCTCTATTTCCTTTGTGATTTCTATTTGTTGTGAGTTTATATGTAATTTACATTTATTATATATATATATATATATATATATATATATATATATATATATATATATATATATATATATATATATATATATATATATATATATATATATATATATATATATATATATATATATATATATATATATATATATATATATATATATATTTGTTCCTCATGGTATTGTATAAAACTTCTTTTACAAATTAATATTGATGATTGCTTGCTTTGTTTGGGTTTGAGTTGCTGCAGACATGGTTCGAATCCAGATTTAGAATGAACATCTATTAGATTCTAGAAATAGATTTAGGCTTAATATTCACATGGGTATCAGTTTTTAATGTCTCCGTGTTATTTAAGTTGCGCGAGACATCGCCTCAGAGAGCAATACGGTTGACATCTCACTCCGCGTTAGAGATAAACTCTGTGAAAGAATATTTATTTTCTCGTTCATAAAATTTACTTTTTTTCACTTTACATTTTTAAAACATTCTAAACCAAGTTCAAAAACGCGTAAGCGATTGAATGACATTCTTCTCTCGCACCAATTCATGTAGATACGATAAAATTCAGAATAATTCCAATATTTTGCCTTTCCGCTTTACTGCGTCAACAACACCTTCAGTCCTATTGTGAAAATGACGACCATTAGAGTTTTATTGGCAATTGCAGCTACCCAACAATGGCCCCTTTATCAGCTTGATGTCCACACTGTTAGAACAAGATTGGTTATGATCATATCTCAGAGTTTTGATGATAACAATAAATTATATTTTATATAATTGATACTCTGATGAACGTATTTAATTATTTCATATAATGTTCTGACAGAAGCATCTGATGTGCTGAGCTGAAAATAAATAAAGAAGTCTTTGATGAAAGAACTATTTGTTTTAGCGCATGTACTGATGTTGTCTCTGATAATGTTCTGACAGAAGCATCTTGATGTGCTGAGTTGAAAATGAATGAATAAGTTCTTTGATGAAAGAACTATTTGTTTTAGCGCAAGTGTTGATGCTGATGCTGACTCTGGTAAGATAATTGTTTAAATACATCTTCTAACGCTTAGCAAGTTTCTGTGTAAGTTATGTTTCAGAAGTTCTTTGAAAAGCAAGCGCTGATCAGAAGTACTTAGCAAGCAAACGTTGTTTAGAAGATATGAAAGCATGTTCTGAATCAAGACGTGAAGCCAAGTTCTGAATTAATATAGAAGCTAGCAAGTCTTGTCAAGGATCAGGAGACATGCTCTTACAAGTTCTGTTTGCTCATTTAATGCAAAGACGGCTACATGAACTCAAGTGTCTATGCTAGTTCATTGGAAAATAGAATAGTGCAAGGAAACACACACACATTTAATTCTCTCCATTTGAAGGCATCAACGGTCATTTTTCTTCATGCTATATATAGAAAGAACATTAATTGCAAGCCAACGAGAGAACCACTGAAAGACTGAACAACTGAAGTTCTGAATAAAACTGAACAGATTCAAAAAGAAGCAAAAGCTACGTGAAAATATTCTGGGCTCACAAACAAATTTCATACACTTTCTACAATATTATTCTTAGTGAAAAATCACAGTTGTGATATAACTTTCTTAGAAGCAAACTTTGTTTCACTATCTGTAAAGATTTATCTCTTGTAATTGTTCTTGAGAGACCAAGTTTGGTCAGATTTCTCAAGTAGACTAGGACTAGTTTAAGTCTTAGTGGTGTTAGTCACTTGTAAGATTATTTGTGCATTGTTAGTCACAACAGTTGTTGTGTGATTGTAATCAGTTGATTATAGTGGATTAAGTCCGTTGAGAAAGGCGAAATTACCTTGGCGGGTGGACTAGAGTAGTTTGAGTTTAAACGAACCAGGATAAAAATAACCTTGTCTTTCCATTATTGTTGAGCCTTTAAGAAAAGAAAAGGAGAAACTTATTCAACACCCCCTCCCCCCCCCCCCCCCCCCCTTATAAGTGTTTTCTCAACCTTCACACACTGCATTTCTTCATGGTGATCTCAATGAAGAAGTGTTATATACAGCCTCCGCCTGGTCTTCATTTGCCATCCCTTAATTATGTTTGCAAACTCCAAAGGTCCTTATATGGGTTAAAGCAAGTTAACATGAAATGGAACACCAAGCTCACAAACACTTTCACTTCTTCTGTCTACTTTCAATCCAAGTATGATTATTCTCTCTTCACAAAACAAAGATTTACAAGCTTCACAATTATACTTCTGTACGTAGATGGTCTTGTTTTAGAGGGGAACTGGTGTCGAAGAAATCAAATATATCAAAGTTTTACTGGATACCAAATTCAGTATTAAAGACTTAGGTGTTCTTAATACTTCTTGAGTTTCGAAGTAGCAAGGAAAGAAGCTGAAATCTCTCTATGTCAAAGGAAATATACATTGGGGGCGTGAGCTTACTCGGGGAAAAAACATGTAACACACCTATGCAACCACAAATACAGTTACATAAATCTTCTTGTGGGGTTATATCTAACCCTACAACATATAAGAGACTCATTGAAGATTGTTATACTTGACTCATACCAGGCCTGACAATGCTTACATTGTAAGCAAACTCAGTCAGTTCCTTAATGCACCAACAACGCAGCATATGCTAGCAAGATTTCATGTGCTTAAATATCTCAAACAATGTCCTAGACAAGGCTTGTCCTACAACTCTAACCCATCTCTCCATTTCAAAGGTTTTTCAGATTCGGATTGTGGTGCTTACCCCAATACTAGAAGATTAACTACCGATTTTTGTTTCTTTCTTGGCAACTCATTGATTAGTTGGAAAAACAAGAAGCAAAATGTGGTTTCCAGATCATCTTCAAAAGCTGAGTATAGAGCTTTGGCTCATACCACTTGTGAAGGACAATGGCTCAAATATTTGCTGCAAGACTTTCACATAGAACATTTGACACCCATAATTGTTTATTGTGATAACAAGTCGGCACTGCATATAACTGCTAATCATTGTGTTTCATGAGAGAACAAAACACGTAGAGATAGGCTGTCATGTTGTTAGAGACAAAATATCGTCGGGTCTCATACACGTGTTTCCAGTTCTATCAAAAGAACAAGTAGCAGATATCTTGATAAAACTTCTCCATCCAGGTCCACAAGTTAATAGCTTTCCACCTAAGCAACAAGTGTTATAACCATTTTATTTTTTTGTTATTAGTTAGCTAGTTGACACGTTACACTAAGCTCATAGTGTGTATATAAGTTGCTTCTTCTCTTTGTAACAAGTAGATTTGTGAGCAATAAATCCAATGCATGATTGTGCATTCTTCTTCTCCAAGCTTTGTATGCAACAATGATGAATCACCATTAACTTTTACAACATTCCGCAAAATTCAGCTAAAAAACAAACAGAATGGATATTGTTGAATGTGCGAATCTAAAAATCAAACTGTCTAAGAAAAACGAGGGCATGGCGGGACAACTACATTGGAAAGCACGGATCTAAAACTTTGGTCTAACATGTCTGATGAGTCGGATCCATTTTTTCTCCATTAAGTATAAATAGATGGTTGTCGGGTGAAAAAAATGGAAAATTTGATCAAATCTATTGGTGTTCGTATATTGTTTTCTAGAACCATGAGACCCACGAACTATAATTTGCTTTCCTCTCTTATTTCTCTCTCAGGACACCACACAACATTTCACACCCTCAAACCTCATTTTTAACCGGCTGCTCTAATAAAATATAAGGGGTCTGAATTTGGCACAATTTAAGAATATCTATCACAGTTTGTGTAGGAGTTAAACAAACTCAATAAATTAGATCAAATAAAAACATCAAATAGTCAACATTTCATGAAAAACTAATGCGAAAGTCGATAATATTATTACATCATCTGTGCAAAGAAAGTATCAACTCATCATTGCAAGCCTCACCAGAAAATAAAAGAACAGATGATGCTTAAATAGTTCAAACAAACTAGAGTTGCAATCAGTAATTAGATGACCAGTTAGCAGCACTTCCAACTCTTGGCATGCCAATTGCTTCCTTCTTAGAATTTGCATCCACCTTGAAAGTTGAACCACATACCTGACCAGAACTATCAATCCTTGGTATCGGCTTCAACTCGTTAAGTGGGATGCTCGAAACTCCTCAAACCACCTGATGTTGTAAAGAAGCATCCTAAACACAAACAAACACATATTCAAACTCATTAATAACTCGTGTTCAAACACTTGGTTGCTTAGAGGTTCATCTAGTTGAACACCAATGTACTCAACATTGAGTGCAGGATCATAAGATCGTAAGATCTTACATGCCAAGGACGCCTGAGTGTGCTACGATCATAGAAAGATTGTTTTTGTCACCGGTGTGGTCAAGATCGAGCTTTTAGAAGCAAGATCATAAAAAAAACGTGCAAGGCCTTTTATTTACCTGAATTATAATTTTCAGGTTTTTGCATATGCGTGTATAAATATATATGAAATTACCATTTTTCCCTTCAATAGGAACCAGGGTTTTAAAAAAACGGGGTCACGACAAAACCGTTTTGGCAAATGCGGATACTGATACCATAATTACCGTGTTCTATATTAAAGAACAGATCGTGGTAAATTCACACCACAACGACTGCATTTAGTATCGCGACACCTGTACCGAGTTGTCGAACACATTTCATTCTTTATTTATGAGCTGATTAAATCATGTTATTACCTTTAGGGAATGGAGCATAAGATTTGCCACAGCTCTTGCGAACAATATCGATCTCATCTGAAAGAACTAGATTTTCATCAGCATCAATTCCCCAGAAGAAAGGAACACTCCCGTCAGCATCCTGAAAAGAACCGCAATGGCATACTAAGTAAGGGCAGAAAATGATTGGAAAATATAACATGGAAGACAAATATAAACCCTAGGATCACTCACAGAAGCAACAAACACAGTCTGCGAACTACTGTCAAACAGGATGAACGCAAATTTTCCTTGGAAATCTCTCACAACTTGATCAGCGGGATAGGGACCGCCGATCCCTTAAGGTCCTGTAAGCCTCAATGACAATAGTCACCTCATTTGCTGATTTGTTCAATCCATATTGCTGTTTAAGATTAGCAACATTATCAACATGGCCTTGAAACAAGCAGAAGATGTCATCCACAACTGCAAACAACCTGCAAACACATGAAGAAGCTAGTAGAAAAAGATTAACAAATGATTCTGCAGAAATCTACAGATATAAAGACAATTGACAAAAGACAAACTATATATAAATTGTTAAGATCTAAGAATAAACAACAAAAGAGAAACATTTTTTGTATTGTATGTATCATACACACAACAACCTTAAAGGAAAATCTATAAGGATCTCTATATTTATGTTAGACATTTCTAAGGTCACAAAAAAAAAAAAAAACAGGACAAGACAAGTCAAGACAGAACAGAAAAACATAACACAAAGTAAAAAGTACAAAGGCAACAATTTAGTGATCACCAAAACGTTGATTGGATCAAAAGGCTAAGAAAAACACATAAGGTTTATCACATACAAAAAACAAAAAAAGGTTCAAACTTTGATCTCATCAAAGAGACCCAGATCAAAAAAAAAAAAAAGATCACAATCTAACAATGAGGAAATTAAACATAAATATGATAAAGGTGAGAAATTTATACCTTGGAGTAATGGGTTGTTTTTGTGAAGAGAATAGGCTAAAAAAGCGGAAGAAGCAAGGTTAAGGTTAACAGAAGAAGGGTGAAGGGATGCAAAATGTAGACTCAAAAAATCATCTTTGAGCGATGAAACTGAGTTAGATTGAGGACTCTGTAAACCCTCAGGACTTTTGGCTACAGATTTGTTAAAAACCGCTAACATTTTTGGTTTTCTGAATCAAAAATGGATTGTTAGACAAGAGAAGAGAGGTTCTGGTATTTGTAGTTTTTTTATTGGAGGTTAAAACTGCTACTACGGTTGTAATAAGAGTTATTCTGTCAAATATATATTAATAATTAATAATATGATAATGATGATGATGAGTAGATGATGAGGATGATTCAATGGATTTATCTTGTCATGATGCGGATACTGTTAATCACGGGACTTGATTAAGGGATTCCAATAACTTCCATTTCCTTCCATTTTGGTCAAATTTTTCCGATACAAATGTACAAGTTATATATATATATATATTGATAAGTTATTTATTGTAAAGTCGAAATTTTTTTATACATGAAGATTAATTACTTCAAAGTTATGTTCTAAAGCTATTTTGTTTTTTGTTAGATAATATTTCATTCTCTTGATAGACAATAAATGTTTTTGCTATTAAAATCTTCGGAAGCCTTTTTTTTTTTATTGAATCTTTGGATGCCATTCTTAAAATAAAATATTTGGAGTAAAATGATTGCATAATATCTTAATCTTGTTTGTCATGACAATAGGAAACTTTTCAAATTAAATTTTATTAATATATTTTTCAATTATCTTATATATAATAATAATAATAATAATAATAATAATAATAATAATAATAATAATAATAATAATAATAATAATAATAATAATAATAATAATAATAATAATAATAATAATCAAATTTTTCCATTTAATATAAATTCATAATAAGATATTTTTAACTTTATCTCATATTAAGAAATATATAAATTAATGGAATATTTAACTTTTAATTGAGATTTTTCAAATATATCTATAAAGAAAATATAGTTTTTCTTAAATAATAAATTTTGAATTAATTTAAAAAAATAATAATTACAAGCGATTCAATGGAGATCCAGAATCAAAAGACTAAGAAAGTTAAGAGAAATCTATCACTTTTATATCATTAGAATAGCTATATACTTTCTCAGTTTCTTATTATTCCAATTCCCTTAGCACAATGAATTAACCAATTTAACTCCTTTTGTCATTCTTCAGGTTTGCGATGGATTTGGATCCACTCCAAAACTTCAATCTAAATCTTTTTTGTGATCGGACAGTCGAAGAATAAATACTTTACTAATTCCTCCCCTGAACAGAAACAACATTTCACATTATCTACCATTATGAATCTATGTAATCTATCCTTCGTGGCTAGTCTTTCATGACATACAAGCCAAAGGATAAAAACTGCTCGGGATCGAGCATTATTGTCAAACATCAGATCTCTCCATTCAATTTTTTGAGTGTGCTCTTGTATTAGGTTATAAATTTTACTCATGTTAAAATCACTTCATCCCATGATTTCGCCCCGTTCATCCATATTTCTAATATCATCTCTTTGATTAAGTATAGCCTTCATAATCCACGTATAATTAGGCTTAACCTCATCTAATTCATAGTGAGTCGACTTTTCCACTCAATAAATTTGGACCCATCTAATTCATAGTGAGTCGGCTTTTCCACTCAACTTTCAGAGAAGTTTAATTAAATTGACTTTATTCCATACCTCGATGTCAACAATATTCAGCCCCCTTGACATTTTGGTTTGCAGATTTTCTTCCAAGCAATTGGAGACATACAGGATTCCAATAACTTTGTTTGTTTCCGTTTCAGTCAAATATTTCGGATACAGTAATGTATAAGTCATAGTAATAAAATCCTGACGGTTTCGGTCAGTCGGATCGGTTAGACCGTGAACCGTAGGGTAGAACAGTCAGGTAAATTCATCAGACCATATTACAATTGAGCCGGTGAAAACTGGTGTGACCCAGTCAATTCACTAGTTCAGATCAATGAGCCTGGGTTTTTTGATCCGACGGATTAATCTTTTTATGTTTATTTTTTAACTTAATTATAATTTTGATCATCTATTTTCATTCTCCTAAGTTTTGGTGCCTCTGTTTTAAAATTCAATTTTATTAATATTTATAATTATGTTAATTATTTACTAAATGATAATAATAAAATTATAAAAATGAAATTTTGTTAAATTTTAAGAATTAGACCTGTAATCTTTCAAGATTATTAGAATTGTAACCTTACGAACTGCATTGTAAATCTTTTTGATGCTCAATTTGATTAAAGAGAAAAAAATTATATATTTTATAATTACAACAATAAAATTCTCATTAAACTTATTTATTATTAATTATACCATATAATAATATAATAAATTTAAAGTATTAGAAAATTAATTATATTATATAATAAAATTTTAAACTAACAAAAGTTTTAAAAAATTATGTTACAAAAAAAATTATATTTTTACATTATTATAATTCGTGTGATTCGACCAGTGATCCACTGATTCAACTATTAACCCACTAATTTAATAGTTTGACCGAGTCAATGACCACGATCTAAATTTTAAAATATTGGTACAAGTTGAAATTTGACATATATATATATATATATATATATATATATATATATATATATATATATATATATATATATATATATATATATATATATATATATATATATATATATATATATATATATATATATATATATATATATATATATATATATATATATATATATATATATATATATATATATATATATATATATATATATATATATATATATATATAATTTGTCTTATATGAATCAGAATTATTGATATTAGATAGTTTTGTTTGACATTAAATATAATTATTATTATTATTATTATTATTATTATTATTATTATTATTATTATTATTATTATTATTATTATTATTATTATTATTATTATTATTATTATTATTATTATTATTATTATATTGATTATAATATTAATAATAACAAATTTTGAAAATATAGAATATTGAAAATTAATTAAAACTTAAATGAAGTATTTAGATAACAGGATCAAAGTATTATTAATAATTTTTTAAATAATTTTATAACATTTTCTAAGAAAATTGTACTACACTAAAAAACTAATTTTTAATCAAAAATTTGTTAAGTTGTTAGTATAAAAAATTAACGAATCTAATTTTTTCTAAATCATATATTTATTTAAAAAATTAAATTGTTTTAAATAAAAATTAAAAAATTATTTTATATAGTGATAATTCATATATGTAGTTTATTATGATATTTACGCTACACATAAATATATTTAATATTTTCATTTAATTTTAAATTAATTTTAAAAATTCTACATTTTCAAAATTTATTATTATTATTATTATTATTATTATTATTATTATTATTATTATTATTATTATTATTATTAAATGTTTCGAATCGATATTTTTATTGAATTTAAAAAAAATGGATGAATAAAAATTTATTAGAATAAAGCATTTTGATATTATACTTATGATGATCAAATAGAAATAATTTTTTTTTCATAATATTATTAGAATAAATGTCAAGACTTCCTCAACAAATTAAAGAAATGCAAGAATTTTCTAGCAAACAAAAACAACAAGTTGCTTCATGTGAGTTGTGTAAGGGAGGTCATCAAACAAGGTATCGTCCTCCGGTTGAAGAGGAAGTAAATTATATGAGTAACCAAAATCAAAATCAAGGTTATCAAGGAAGACAACAACCTTATCAAAACAACCAAATTACCAACAAAGAGGAAATAATCAAGGTTATCAACAAGGTTGGAGACAAGATGCCGGAACTTCAAACCGTCAAAATCATTATCAAAATACCACTCAACCTCCCCAACCTCAGAGTGGAAGTTCAAAGCTGGAAGATACTCTCACCCAATTCATACAAATGTGAATGGCCAATAAAAAAAGTAATAAGGCGGCGATTAAAAATCTTGAAAGCCAAGTGGGGCAACTTGCGAAACAACTAGTCGAGCAACAATCGGGGCCATCCTTTTCTGTAACACTTAAACAACCCCAAAGGAGTATTGCAAAGCTATTGTGACTAGGAGTGGAAGAGAGGTAGGAGATGGATAATAAAATGATAAGAAGGGTGATGAGGTTGATTGTGAATAAATTGTGATGGAAAAAGATAAGGAAGATGAGATAGAAGTAGAAAAAATGTTGAGGAAGAATTAGTTGAAAAAGAGAAAAATGAGAAAGAAGAAGTAGAAAAGAAAAATAGAGAAGAGAAAAAGAGAAAGAACAACAAGGGGAAGGAGAAGTTGAACGATATTCCAATTCAAAATTTACCTTATCCTCATGCTCCTTCCAAGAAGGACAATGCTAGGTATTATGCTCGTTTTATGGATATATTTCGTCAATTACAAATCAACGTTCCATTTTTCGAAGCCATGGAACAAATGCCTACATATGTGAAGTTCATGGAGGACATCCTTACAAAGAAGAAAAGATATACTGACTAAGAAACAATCACTCTTGATGCAAGTTGTAGTGCAATCATTCAACAAACTTTATTGTAGGAGGAAAGTGATCTGGGAAGGGTTACTTTATCAGTTACAATTTGAGATGTTTATGTTGGTAAAGGTTTGATTGATTTGGACTCTAGCATCAATTTGATTTTGTTATCTATTATGAAGATATTGGGAAGCATTGAGATGAAACAACACGAATGACCTTGCAGTTGGACGACAAGTATACAACTCATCCCCATGGAGTAGCGGAAGATGTGCTAGTAAAGGTGGATAAATTCTTATTTCCAATTGACTTCGTTTTTATTGACATGGAGGAAGATCATGACGCACCATTGATTCTTGGGAGACATTTTATGAAGACCGCTAGGATGATGATTGACATCGATGATGGTCTAATAAAAGTGAGAGTTCAAGATGAAGAGGTTTGTTTTAATCTTTTCGAAGCCATGAATCATTCCAAAGATATAAATGATAGTTTTCTAAAATTTTGGCACACATAATATCAGATGTCAAGACTGGTGTCTTAACAACACACAATATCATAACAGATATTACGACATCTGATGACACCAAACAGACTTGCTAAAAACAGAAAGGTTGTGCAGGAAGATAAAGTACAAAAACTTTAAAAAAAAAAAAAGCAAGGAATTGTTAACCCAATTTGGTGAAAACTCACCTACTCTAGGGGCTACCAAGCTAGGAAGGAAATCCACTATCAGTAGTATCAATTCGAAGCTAAACAGTCCCAATTTACTTTTCTCACTTAATCTTCATATAGTGCAACTTCTACCTAGGCACCTCCTAGATATGAGAACCCCTCTCACTCCTAATCACCACAGTGATATCAAACAATCTCAGTCCCAGGAAATGTCTCAAGAAACCAAAAAGGAAGAACACACTTCCAAATTACAAAATACTTAGTTTTCTTAAAAACTTCACCAAGAACTATACTCACCTCTTGCCTACAGGCTTTGAGGAGAACAATAAATTGATGAGCAAGTAAAAATCAGTCAACTCAAATGCATCAAAGATACATGAGGACGTACAAAAACACGCGGAGAACCTAAGGAACTATAACACCCTAAACCCTTATTTTCACAAGGTTTTACAATAAAAATTTAGCTTAAAACTAGTTCTTGGACGACTCCTTATATAGACTTTTGTAGTGGGCTTGGACTCTTCAATCAAATCCATTTAGTAGTGTTAAAACAAGATTTGGATTCTATAATTGATCTTTGGATTTTGATGATAACAACAAATATTTTATATGTAAACAATTTTGATTCTAATAAGTTTCTTGAGTGTACAGATAAAAAAATTCTAATTGATTCAGGATTGTTGTCTAGAGAATCAGAAATACGCCAAGCACATCAGAAAGACTGTTCACATCCACTTCTGAAGTAACATCAGTAGTTTGAAAGAATGTTGAATGTTCATCAGAAGGAAGATCATGTGTGTACCTCTCAATAAGCTGCTACTTAAAGATCAAAAATTAAGTTTGCACAAAAGACAAGCTTTCAACGCAAATATCATAAGTCAAGATTTGTTCGTCAGAAGAGATGTTGCTCTAATTCTGGAGACAAAGTCAAGATTCTAAAGACTGGAATAGTTTATGGAATACGTGCATTTCTAATTAACATCAAGAGTATTCCCATCAGAATAAATGATCAAAGAAAGAAAGATCTTCTGGACTCACTTATAAATCAACATCATATAGTCCATTAAAGACAACATTAAAGGATGATATCTTCTCAAGCCAATCTGCTCAACAAAAGTAACATTCATTAGAAGACAAATGTCACCAGTAACACCATTGCACTCACCAGAAGAACTATTGTGATAGTTTATAAAGAAACATCATTAGTTCTAAGGAATTCTGAATGTTCATCAAAAAGAGAATCAAATGTGTTCTCAGACAAATGCCACTCTATAATCAGAAATCACGCACGCTTCCAGACAGAGAGAGATTTTTATCAGAAACCAAAATGTCACAATCAGATATAGCTGACACAAGCTTTTGCTTCCAACTCAAATCAAAGATCAGAAACAAAGAGATCAGAAAGAAACAATTCAACATTAAAATCAGATGTATTGATATAAGCTATTGCTTCAGAAATAAGACATCAGATATGCAACTCATAAAAGTTGTCATCAAGAATCAAAGATCAAGATCAGAAAAGAAAAGGATCAGAAAAACTTTCACTTACAAACAATGAAGTTGTTCATCAGATAAGTTGTTGCTTATATATCTGAAGATAATATTCAAATATCTAAAAGACTCTGACTCTACAACAATGAAGCATCTTCTAGATTACTATCATTCATCATATCAGAATCAATCCAGCAAAGATGAAAGGGACAAAGTTTAGAAAGAGATATCTTTCAAGCTTACTACTTCAAGCCAGAAGTAAAACATCAGAAGATAAGTTTTTAAGAAACTTAGCCATAAAGAATATAATATAGATAATACACTTTAAATTCCACTACATGCTTACGTATTGTACTATTTTATCTGCCATGATGAAGTGCTAACGTTATTGTAGCTGGCAAGTGAAAACGATGTTTCGACTACCAACGGTCTATTTTTAAAAGTCTATATAAAGAGACCTCAACAACATTTGAAGATTGACGAACTACTCAACATTATCAAGCTTGAATCAAATAGCTGAAATGTTAAAAAAAACTACAAGAGAAAAGAAGAATCACTATTCAAATATTTATTCAAATATTCTTCTATAGAAATATCAAGAACACAAGAGTTGTTGATCATTATTGAGTTAAGATATTAGGGATTAAACACAAAGAGTTATTGCTCATTATTTGTGTTTATCTTAGAGTTCTCAATACAAAGAGTTGTTTCTCATTATTTGTATTAGAGACTTTTGCTCTTCATTGTTGTGTTAATCTGCTTTTTAGAAGCAAACATTGTAAACATAGTTGATTGTAATTCTGTTTAGAATTGATTATTGCCTCAAATGACTAGGTTGTTAGTCTGCAGACTTGAGAGGGATAAGGTGTTTGTTGAGACTTTTAGACAGTTGTTGTGAGTCACCAACGAGGAGCTCATGCATCTGTTGTAACACCCCAATTCTACCCGGTGGATAATAATAAAATCAGAGTTCAACATAAATAGGATGCTACATTTACAACTTAAAATCAAACTTTATTTAATCGCGTACGAAACAGATATATAACACTTAACTCGGATGAATCGATAATGGCCTAATTTATTCTTTAAAATCAAACAACTTTTTATTGATAAGCAGCGAAATATACATACTCAACTTCAATTCACCTAACATCTTTTATTCAACTAAAACAACTTCAAAACAACCATTACTTAATAATATTCAACTTAAAATTCAATCTACTGGAAAAATAACAATAAAACAGCAAGCGTTCATTCCCCCGAGTGTTACGTATCAGAGCAACGACACCGGCTCGAACTAACGAAGGTAACAGTTATTCTTCTTGATTACCTGCACGTTACCAACAAAGGGCAACATTCAAACAGATGAGGTGAGATATCTAACAATATAATAGAACGTATCATAACTAATATATCAGAATCAGTTCACATAAAATCACCACTTCACAACTTTCAAAACAACTTTAATCTCAACAAAACATCAACACGACATAACGACTAATTCTCAGCTTTTAGATTATACCTGTCACAACAAGTCAAAAACATAAAGTAACAACAAATATATCATCACCACAACTCAAGATGCAACATCAAATGTGACTTAATTACAATGCACATGCATGTGGTACCATTGGATCAGAACACCCAACTTAAAAACGGAGCAGAACTCCCAACTTAATAATTTCCAATTAATAGAGACATCAACAAGGCATAAGCCTTCTTTGCAGTTTGCCAATCCAGGCCATCACAGAGTATGAAAATGTATATGACTCAATGAATACACTATCACATACTCACAACAATCATCATACATTGAAAGGTATAAGCCCACATCACAATTATTACCAGTAAATAGAGGTAACTCATCATCACTTAAAATTCCCTGCAACTTCGCATTATCAACAAGAATTCACAGCGACAATCACAACAACTCAACATAAATCAACGTTGGCCATAAGCCTACCACATCAATCAACGATTCAACATCAACTCAATATAATTCAACTTTGACCATAGGCCTACAACTTGATATTTCAACAACAACAATTAACACAACGTTGACATAAGCCTACAACTTAGTACGTTACAACAACAATGTCATATCAACAATAGTAATTTGATAACAACATCAACAAGAAAAAAACATTGGCCATAAGCCTAACAATTCAATACCACCTGCAATTCATATTTTTCAGCAAAGTATACAATACACCGCATCAACCAAAATATACTACAAACGCTCCACGAATTTGTTCGGACAACTCGACTATTTGCGGTTAATTAATCTTTTGCTAGATTACCAACATTTTCTACTCTGCACTACTCTTATTAAGTCTATACAGTTACTGCGAGTATAGGTACTACCTGTTACTAATATCTCACTGCCAAACTAGTACCATTACTCTCTGTTATTAAAAATACTACTTGTTACCAACATACACTACCTGTTATCCACTTAATAAATTACTATTAGTTACTACATTGATTTTCTACCAATTTATTCTACTAATTACTTCTATCGGTAATTCTCTGCTAAATTATTGCATTTGTTATTAATATACTACTCAGCTAAATTAATTGAACCACCCTCTGATACTTAGCATCTCTGTGCAAATTTAATTTTTGGAACACCATTATTATTAACTCTATTGCTACTACTACTCTAGATACCAACTAAGTGTTAATCTAACAATTACCTCTGTTAGGTACCAACAAATTTGCTACTTGGTTTAAATTAATCTAATAAGATACTACTATAATTAATTAAGCTAATTCTGCAACTTATTAAATCCATCTCTTCTAAATATTAATTTTCATAAATTAATTCTACTGATAACTCTGCTATATACTGCTACCAAAAATGTCTCTGATAATTCATACTGATACTACTACATGAAGGCTCCACTACAATAGCAGAAACAAAACAAACAAAATAAAATTGAGACAACATGTGCCCCTTAGCACCATTGTCCTGTCGATCAGCATGCTCCCCCTTTCAACATTGTGTCGGTCGACACTCATGTCATGCCCCTCGGCATGTATGTTTTCCAGCCTCTCAGTCTGTTACTGATTACTAACGTATAATTTTCAGTTCAGTCCAACCACACAGAACCACACAACAACGTAACAACTATATCAACATATAATAATTTCCAACAACAATTCATCGATTGATTCACTGCAAATTCCTCGAAAAATCTGACTGTGGTAACACCAACTCATAACAACAACAATTACACATACAACAACATTCCCACAATGATAATTTTATACAGACCAATCCCTGCATAATATTTATCATATACCCTTTTATAGAGTCAGAACCCCACCCTTACCTTGGATTGGAGATCGCTCTATTCTACCGGTTAAAGTCTCTCACCCTATCTTCCAACCTTTGCCTCTTCTTTGTAACTTTGCAGCTTCTCACGTAGAAAATTCTCCAAGACTTGTTCAATTAACCTAATTCCTTATAATTAGCTTAACCTTATAATTATTAATATTCTTATTGGGCCTAACTTTCACACCCCACCTATTACTCCATACAACCAAATAATGAGCCCAACTAATAAACCTTATATTATTCTAATATCTATATTAATATTATTGCTAATATTAATCAACCAATCAATTAAATATCAACCAAATAACAACTTAGCAACTTAAATCAACATTTCTCGACATTTCACAACTTCAACAATTTCAACAACATATTCCACCAATAATCCGTAATTAATTTAATTAAATAATTAATTTAATTAAATAATTAATTAAATTAACGGGCGTTACAACTCTCCCCCACTTAGAATATTTTCGTTCTCAAAAATCCATTCGATACTACCACTCTTAGTACGAGTTTTGCATCCAACTCGTTGATTTCCAAGTTGCATTTGGCAACACTTCGACCACTACTTTCCTGATAACTCAATAATTCAACATGATTCAAATCGATTACACACATACTAATCATTCAACACTTTGCGACATGATCTTTACTAGCATCTCAACTACTCAACCATAATCTTACATATCCACAATTAAAGTAGCAACAACTATAACACACTTATACTTCAATGTACATCATTGTAATATCATCTTAACAACCTTTGACAACACCAAAACACATACACAATTTCATTCTCATATATATTTGTACGTCAATTATCCATAATTATGAACAAATCTATTCACATTGTCGTATTACTCTTATAGTGACATCAACACATCCAACATGATCAACTTCGTCATATTATGGAGTATTATTCATCCTTTACGGCAACCAACAACAACATCACGATAATGGGAACAAAATCACTATTACATCAACTTAACAGTATAACTCAACAAGTATACACACAACTCACCATCAACCAATAACCATATTAATATCCTTATAAAATCAGCAAATATTTACAAGAAAACACAGTACCCTGGCACATCATCCCTATATCAACAATCCACCAAATCAAACATGTAGATCAAGACATATCATTCTCATAGGCTTTTGATATTTAGTCCTTTACTTCTAACGAGTCATACACGCATAGCCATTGCGCCACATCACGCTTCAGCTGCACAACTCTGATCATCTATCTTAAGTCACTGTCCTTAATAAAATTTTCGTTAACTATCTGATTTACAAGCTTCAATCTAGTTTCGGACTTCTTTAACATCCACCATAAAATCGTTGTTCACTTGATATACTCAATCTTTCACTTTGAGACATTAATTCGCATATAACTCGCTACTCTGACTTGTTTAATACATCTCAACTCTTTCTTAGCCACTCTTCACACATATTGGTGAGTGACTACCTCATGATATAACATCAATCACTTTACACACCATTAAGATAGCACGAAAAATCTATATCATCCAACACGATCTCGTCTACTATCAACAAGAGATTAAGTGTGATCAGTTCCTCAATTTGTCAATAGATAGCCGACAATCATAATAGAGTATAAACCATCGTTACTGAACCATAATAGTGTTCCTTTAGAACTTGTACTTAAGTCACCTAACGCACCATAATCCAATAATTTCCAATGAGGTTTACAAATACTCCCATAATTTCCTTCTCATTAGATCTTGTCGATGAGACACCAACGCTCAGCATATTACACGGTCCATATTACACTCATCTAGTCTCGTCCGAAGGTTAAGCATTCTCTAAATCAAGAATTACTTTCTTCATCTCCGCATCATCATGAATACAAATTCGATTACGAAATCTCAACACACCCTGCACATCTAACTTTTGAGCTTCTTTGATACTATCCATAAAATCATTAATAATTTCCAACATTCCTAACATAACACTCTTCGGTGCCACCTTGCAAACTAAACTCATATCTCTAAAGTTTTCAATTAATCCCAACCCTTTAACCATCATTACCGACGGGTGCAAATTCCTTTGGCTTAAAGCATTAGCCACGATATTAGCTTTACCTGGATGATAATTTAAACCGAAATCATAATATTTCAACAACTCCAACCATCTTCGTTATCTCATATTCAATTCCTTCTGATCAAATAAATACTTTAAACTCTTATGGTCGCTAAATACTTCAAATCTAGAATCAAAAAGATAATGTCTCCAAATCTTCAACATAAACACCACCGTTGCTAACTCTAAGTCACTTGTAGGATAATTCCTCTCATGAACTATGAGTCGTATAGAAGCACAAGCAACAACTTGTCCATTCAGCATTAGCACAACACTAAGTCCCATCTTAGACGCATTCATAATACACTACAAATGACTCACTCGGATTAGGAAAAACCAATACCGGAGAAGTCGTCAATCTTTTCTTTAGTTCTACAAAACTTTCTTCACATGCAACATGCCATACTTGAAATGACAAACGACTATCCTTTTTAATGCCGAACAACTCATTTCTCAACTTAATCATCCACAACATATTACGCTTGACCTTGTCTCGAGCAACTGTGCTAATAACCATTTATGCCCACAAAGCTGCTAGTTCCGTATCCGACTTCAGAGTTCCTTCATATGGGAATGCATCGACCATATTTGAAAATACTTTCATATGATAGAATATATTTCTATCTCCTCATAGGTTCAAACGGAACGCCAATCCGATACTCAGAACACAAGATATGAATTTCCAAAGTTATCCGAAAATGAAAACACCGACGCCATACAACAACATACTATTACACACCTTACAATAAAATCAGAACAAAATTTCTTTGTACCAGTACCAACACTTACCATTCTTGAAATCATACTCGTCTCCTCGCATTGCCGACTCTGACTCGCGATTCAAAATATTCCAACAACTTTTACAATCACTCACAAGGATCCCACGACAAGGCCTACAACAATATGTCACTCTATCATCGTTTAAACATCAACGTATTATGCAAGGGCTACCAAAACATATAACTTCACAGTCTACCTGCAGCACTGAAACATCGCAACTTTCTAAATTCCATCTTCTAAAAGTTATTCTTGTTACTTAACAATCACCTCCATAAACATCAGGGATTTACACTCTACTCGTATATCAACAACCGTTACATTGCTCCTCATCCTTCGAGAAGTAAAAATCAACAATGTCTGATCGTCCTCCCTCAGATGTCCCAACTTGATTAACAAAAAAAAAATTTAATCCATGTCACCTTCGGATTCAGGAAACAACAAAACTTTAAAAATACTCGCACTGTCACCATCAAAAGCATACTGAACTTAACATCTTACAACCAAAACACATTCGAGAATCAAAGATTCTCCCTCACTTATCTTTAAACTAAATCGTGCATACAATCGATTGGAAAAGCAAACAAGTACCGACAATGTTTCACACACTTGTCGCATACTAAGAGACAAACAACATTAGACAACTTGGTCGGACGGACCAACCAGGCTCTGATACCACTAATGTAACACCCCAATTCTACCCGGTGGATAATAATAAAATCAGAGTTCAACATAAATAGGATGCTATATTTACAACTTAAAATCAGACTTCATTTAATCGCATACGAAACAGATATATAACACTTAATTCGGATAAACCAATAATAGCCTGATTTATTCTTTAAAATAAAACAACTTTTTATTGATAAGCAGCGAAATATACATACTCAACTTCAATTCATCTAACATCTTTTATTCAACTAAAACAACTTCAAAACAACAATTACTTAATAATATTCAACTTAAAATTCAATCTACTGAAATAATAACAATAAAACAGCAAGCGTTCATTCCCCCGAGTGTTACGTATCAGAGCAACGACACTGACTCGAACTAACGAAGCTAACAATATTCTTCTTGATTACCTACACGTTACTAATAGAGGGCAACATTCAAACAGAAGGGGTGAGATATCTAACGATATAATAGAATATTTGATAATTAATATATCAGAATCAATTCATATAAAATCACCACTTCACAACTTTCAAAACAACTTTAATCTCAACAAAACATCAACACGACATAACGACTAATTCTCAGCTTTTAGATGATATCTGTCACAAAAAGTCAATAACATAAAGCAACAACAAATATATCATCACCACAACTCAAGATGCAACATCAAATGCGAATCAATTACAATGCATATGCATATGGTACCATTGGAGCAGAACTCCCAACTTAAAAATGGACCAGAACTCCCAACTTAATAATTGCCAATTAATAGAGGCATCAACAAGGCATAAGTCTTCTTCGCAGTTTGCCAATCCATGCCATCACAGGGTATACAATTGTATATAACTCAATGAATGCACTATTACATACTCACAAAAATCATCATTCATCGCAAGGCATAAGCCCACAACACAATTGTTACCAGTAAATAGAGGTAATTCATCATCATTTAAAATTCCCTGCAACTTCGCATTATCAACAAGAATTCACAGTGACAATCACAAAAACACAACAACTCAACATAAATCAACATTGGCCATAAGCCTACCACATCAATCAACGATTCAACATCAACTCAACATAATTCAACTTTGGCCATAGGCCTACAACTTGATATTTCAACAACAACAATTAACTCAACGTTGACATAAGCTTATAACTTAGTACGTCACAACAATGATATCATATCAACAATAGTAATATGACAACAAAATCAACAAGAAAACAACATTGGCCATAAGCCTAACAATTCAATACCACCTGCAATTCATATTTTTCAGCAAAGTATACAATACATCGCATTAACCAAAATATACTACAAACGCTCCATGAATTTGTTCGGACAATTCGACTATTTTCGGTTAATTAATCTTTTGCTAAATTACCAACATTTTCTACTCTGCACTACTCTTATTAAGTCTATACAGTTACAAATAGTATAGGTACTACCTGTTACTAATATCTCACTACCAAACTAGTACCATTACTCTCTGTTATTAAAAATACTACTTGTTACCAACATACATTACCTGTTATCCACTTAATAAATTACATTTAGTTACTACATTGATCTTCTGCCAATTTATTCTACTAATTACTTCTACCGGTAATTCTCTGCTAAATTATTGCATCTGTTATTAATATACTACTCTGCTAAATTAATTAAACCATCCTCTACTACTTAGCATCTTTTGCAAATTTAATTTCTGGAACACCATTGTCATTAACTATGCTACTACTACTACTCTAGATACCAACTAAGTGTTAACCTAACAATTACCTCTGCTAGTTACCAACAAATCTGCTACTTGATTTAAATTAATCTAATAACATATTATTATAATTAATTAAGCTAATTCTATAACTTATTAAATCCATCTCTTCTAAATATTAATTTCCACAAATTAATTCTACTGATAACTCTGCTATATACTGCTACCAAAAATGTCTATGTTAATTCATACTAATACTACTACATGAATGCTCCACTACAACAGCAGAAACAAAACAAACAAAATAAAATTGAGACAACATGTGCCCCTTGGTACCATTGTCTTACCGATCGGCATGCTCCACCTTTTAACATTGTACCAGTCGGCACTCATGTCATGCCCCTCGGCATGTATGTTCCAGCCTCCCAGTCTGTTACTGATTACTAACATATAATTTTTAGTTTTCAGCCAACCACACAGCAACGTAACAACTATATCAACATATAATAATTTCCAACAACAATTCATCGACTGAGTCACTGCAAATTCCTCAGAAAATCTGACTGTGGTAACACCAACTCATAACAAAAACAATTACACGTACAACAATATTCCCATAACGATAATTTTATACAGACCAATCCCTGCATAATATTTATCATATACCCTTTTATAGAGTCAGAACCCCACCCTTACCTTGGATTAGAGATCGCTCTATTCTACTGGTTAAAGTCTCTCGCCCTAGCTTCCAACTTTTGCCTCTTCTCTGTAACTTTGCAGCTTCTCACGTACCAAATTCTCCAAGACTTGTTCAATTAACCTAATTTCTTATAATTAAATTAACCTTATAATTATTAATATTCTTATTGGGCCTAACTGTCACACCCCACCTATTACTCCATACAACCAAATAATGAGCCCAACTAATAAACCTTATATTATTCTAATATCTATATTAATATTATTACTAATATTAATCAACCAATCAATTAAATATCAACCAAATAACAACTTAGCAACTTAAATCAACATTTCTCGACATTTCGCAACTTCAACAATTTCAACAACATATTCCACCAATAATCCGTAGTTAATTTAATTAAATAATTAATTAAATTAACGGGCGTTACATCTGTAATCTGTTGAGCTTAGTGGATTAAGTCCTTGTTGCAGGCGAAATCACCTTGGCGGGTGGACAAGAGTAATCTTGTTAAAGGTGAATATGGATAAACCAAAAAAGTCATTTTAGTCTTTCCTTAGTTTTATTATTTCTAGTTAATTTGCGAAATATTTTTTAAAAAAAGATAAAGGTTATTAGAAAACCCAATTCAAACCCCCCTTTTCTTATGTTTTTCTCACCCTTAAATTGGTATCAGGAGCTCCGAGTATTTATTGGTTTTCAAATCAAACACTTAACCGTGTAGAGAGATCCAGTGTGAGAAAAACTTTCTATGGTTGGGCCTGATTACAGGCGGTTATATGGAACCTATATCTGATGAAGGTATTCCTATTCCTAAGAGTAAAATGAGTGATGCTCATAAACAAAGAAGAAAGAATCATTATAATGCCAGAATCATTCTTCTCATTGCTATCTCATATAATGAATATGAGAAAATCATCAACAGAGAAACATCTAAGAAAATCATATAATGTTATGCCCATGTACTCTGAAATGAAACTCATATGTAGCATTAGAATTGAAATTTGGCAGTAGTTTTTCTGGGTTAATCTGCATTGTACGTTTCTCAACCAACTTTAACTCTAGTAACTGAGGTATCAATTTTGCATAAGGCATGGGAATTGTGTCGAATTTTCTGGGTAGTTGTTTTGGCCTCTGCTGGTAGCCCTGCCTGGGCGTATACGTCTGCTGCTGGGGTGCAACAATTGGTATTGTTACAGCAGCAATCTGGTGATTTGTATCTTGGTATCTACCTTTCCCTTTACGAGAATAGACCGTACTGGCTTCTCCTTCCTTTTTCTTTTGGTGACCACCAAAAGACTTCTTAGTGTTACCAGCGTTATTTCCAGCAACAACATCTTGGATTTTCCTAACTTAATTCTGATTTCAATTCGCTCTCCATGTGTTAGCATCTCGGAAAAAGTACCTGATATACTGCAAGTTATGTAGTATTGTCCCTGCAATGTACTACTAAACATTTACACCATCTCCTGCTCCAACATGGGTGGTTGAACCTTTGCAGCCATATCTCGCCACCTCTGGGCATACTCTTTAAAAGATTTATCCCACTTCTGGGATAAATTCTATAGTTGGATTCTTGTGGGAGCCATGTCATTGTTATACTGATAGTGCATAACAAAAGCCTCAACCAATTCTCTCCATGTACATATGTGATTGCTTTCCAGCTACATGTACCATTCGAGTGGGCCGCCTGTCAAGCTATCTTGAAAGAAGTGCATTAATAGCTTCTCATCATCAGAATACGCAAGCATCTTCTGGTAGAAAGGCTTAACATGGGTCTTTGGACAAGAAGTGTCTTTGTACTTCAAAAAATCAGGCACCTTGAACTTTGGGGGAATCCTCACCCCTAGAACTAAGTCCAAATCGGACATGTCAAATCCCACTGCACCTTGACTTTCAAACCTGCGCATCCTCTCTTCAAGCATATGCAATTTTTTGTCAAATTCTGTTGGTTCATCAACATTAGACATCTAGTCTTCCCAGTTATCTTCTTCCACCGGCCTAGCAGGAATGCAAATAGGTCTCGGTGGTACAACAGTTTGTTCAATACTATGACAAACGGGAGTAGGTGGAGGAGGATTCCCCACAACTTGAATCCCAGAGATACCTTGGTTACCTGCAGGATTGTCGAGATTTGCAGACTGACCGTTCTGCATATTCAAACCGACATTCGAACCCAGATTCACATTTCGAGTAGCTCCCAGATTCTACATCTTATTTTGAGCACCCAGAGTACCATTAAGATTGTTGGTGACGCCCTCTTGCGGATTCACATTCAAAGTTTCACCACCATTATTCGCAGTTTTAGCAGGCCTTATAATGATGGATCTGATTTCCTCTTGCTGCTGAGCCATGTTCTAAATGATCTCCATCAACTGATCAACCCGAGTATCCATCCAAGTTCCCATAGCCACAACATCTGCTTGAATTTGTTCCATCTACCTCTTGGAAGTGCTTCAAGTATTATAACGATGAGAATTTATGGTAGCAATCTCTGAAAAGAAACCCAGATCAAATATAAGAAAACCTGTCATGACCACCTGTCATGATATGGTATGCATGGATGAATAGTTATGTGTGAAGTGTTTTATCATTTCCAGGAGAATCATGTGGTTTTTCATTTAGCATCAATAAGTAATAGGATAGACAACACGATAAAATGAAACAAAGACAAAGTATTTGAGTAGAAACTGCTCATATCATAGAGTCGAGTAGCATCCATACAGTAGGGATTTAGTACAAATAAAGTCAATTATTAAAAAGACCTCGTT
Organism: Vicia faba; assembly: GCA_948472305.1. Classification (NCBI taxonomy): domain Eukaryota; kingdom Viridiplantae; phylum Streptophyta; class Magnoliopsida; order Fabales; family Fabaceae; genus Vicia; species Vicia faba. The sequence goes on from OX451738.1 coordinate 35,969,111, forward strand.
CAACAAGACTGGCGGTGACCTTGTCAACAAAATAAACATGAAAAGAAAGTGCAGTACAAATTTCTCCTTAAACTCAACTACTTGGCTAATCATCTTCAGAAAACGGGTCTCCAGTCACAAAGCCCCTCTTCTTCACCAAAGCCAACAAACAACGGTACTTGAGTTCCCAATCCTCAGAACCTGCGCTTCCCACTTCAGCTTCTTCTACTGGAACCCTGTCTTTATTTGCTACCTTGGCTTTGATTGTTGTCAACTCTTTCACTAATTGAGTCAAACGAACATCTTTCTCTCACAGCTTTTTCTTTAAAGTCTTAACCTCCTCGCAGTGCTTAGCTTTCGATTCCTCTTTAGCCAACTGAAGCTTTCCTATCTCCTGATGACTAGCCCATAACTCTTTAGCTTGTCGACTAGTTGTATCAGAAACCCCAACCTTGAGCCTTTTTTACTGCTCAAGCAAACCATATCTTTCTAGCAGTTGGTTCTTCACTCTGACTTCCTTCCTAAGTCTCTTTTTATCTTGCAATGCAAGAGAGATCCATGTTTATTTCTTTCTTCTTATCTTGGAGTTTAAGATTCTCCGCCTTGACATTCTTGAAACATGCCAAGGGCACAACATTCGATCCTCCTGGCGTAGACTTCCTAGAAGACGAACCTACATGAGATAAGTGATCAATCACTTGACCATCTATTAATGGATCGAACTCAGGCTGTAGATATAACGACTCTTCCCTTTTGTGAGGTAGAAAAATCTTCTTCACGCGGTCTTGGATCCAACTTGTATAAGTGTCGCAAGCTACACTTCTATTCTGGCTAAAAGAAATTTCCCCTTTACAGCGAACGTGTTCTCAGGCCTTCTTCACCTTTCCAAGAAAAACTGCATCTTCCCCTTTTCCGAAATAAATGGTGTCCATCACTTCCCGCTCAGTGGGTCTATCCATCATTACGAATCCTAATTGACGGTGTGCCAGGATAGGATTATAGTTGATGCAACCCCTTATCCCCATGAGCAGAACGTTAGGCAATTCTCCATACCCTGTAATGATCTCTTTCAAGCCCATCACACTTTGCCAAATAATATCGTACAAAGTGAGTCCCATGATACACTAAGACCACAAAGAAGAATCGGCAGTATGAACAAAAGGCCCTTTTGTAGGCATGTGCATCATCAACCATTTGTAAAGCGCAATCACACAACACATAACTTCCCCTTTCTTCCCATGTCGAGAATGGATGGTGTAATAAGTGTCGGCAAGTAGAGTTGGTACCGGGTTACCATTCATGAAGACATATAATGCGAATACATGCACCAACATTTTGGAAACCGGAAAGAGGACCAAACCATAAATCATAATTTCCATAAGCATATTAAATGCGGTCCAATTCATATCCCTTGCAAAACCCTTGGCCTTTGATATCAAATAATTCAGAGGGAGACCACCCGTGCTGCTTTTGTTAATCCAGTTACTTTTAATTTCACCATGGTTCAAATAAAGGGCCCTGGCAATTGTCATGTAGTCCGGAGTTCCTGGTACTTGAACGAAAGGAATACCATTAGTCAACTTGACATCCATAATTTATGCATATTCCTTAAGATTCGGTGCCAATTGATAGTCCTGGAAAGTAAAGCAGCGCAATCGTGGATCATGGAACTGAAGAAGTGTTCTCACGGCCCACTCTTCCAAATCGTCATTCACAAATGGCAATAAGTTTCCATAATGTCTTCTGAAAACTTCTTCATTCGGCCCTCTCACAAGAGCTCCTATCTTACGCAATCGACCACCAAAGCACGTAAACTGATAAGCAACAGTGTTTATGAGAGGCTTTGTACTTGTCTCCATGTTTTTATCCATCCTTGATGCTAATAACAAACCTTAGAATAATCCTGGAAATGAAATGCAAATTCCGGTTAGACATGTATATATTTTTTTGCGTTTCTTTTATAAAATAAATATGTCATGATGCAAGTGCAATAAACATAAGATCAAAGTTTCCATAATTATGATTAACTATTGTGCTTTTTCTGATCATGTTGGGTGCATTAGGATCAAAAGTCCAGAATCATGAACCCAAATAAACCTCTTGGTCAATGGATCAGAAACTCAGAAAATAAATCCGAGAACCATATAGTCATCAATAGAACAAAACAGTCACCTATCAGAACATAGTCACCATCTGAACAAATAGTCACCATCTATACCTGTTAAGATTATTCCCTCCCCACTCATGGGTGAAAACTAGGTCAGGGTAAGGTCGGGTAACCCAGAATCGAGGGTACTCTTGAAAAACTATCATCGTATCACCTAAGTGAAAATGACAGCCCCTCATTTGTACCTCATCTGAGCATGGACAACATGGCGACAATAGTGAAACCTAAGTCAACTAGTCGTTCATGCTCCACTCTATTCCTAGGGTCCATATGGTTGTCACTTAGCCTGGGTATTGGGCCTTTTACCTCTTGTAACACCCACATGTGATACGGTGGCAGGACCGACTGTTTTTGAAAATGCTGGTTTGCATTTTGCGTTTTTTGTTTGCAAAATGTCGCGGTAAGCAAGAGTCGCCACCGACTTTTATTTCATCCAATCGAAAAGGAAAAAAGCACAGAAAAAATCCTTTTTTGAGATATTCTGAGTACAGGGGGTAGTTATAGAAAGGGAAGGTGTTAGCATCCTTTCCATCCATGGTTTTCCATGGGCTCTTAGGTACTTGCTCATCTTTTTAAAAATTGCTTGTGTGTGTGCTTTGTTTTGAAAAGTTTTGTTTTACTTTGTTTTAAACCTTGTTTTTGTCCTCAAGGGTGTTACGAAGTTGTTTTTGAAAACTTTAGTTTTTGAAAAGTTTGTTTGAAAGTGTATGGTGTAAAAGATTTGTTATTTTGAGCAAGTACCTAACAGTTATCTACCTACTCGGAAAAAAAGATCGTTTATGTTCTCGTTTCCTTTAGACAACGCTATCCTACTATTGAGAAATAGGTAGCACCGTCGTCGGAATTGTAAGGGTCAATTCGAAGGGGACGTACAATCACTAAAGCAATATTAGGACGTCTTAGTAATAACCCTAGAGTCTTAAGATCATATTCGAGGCAACATTTCCGAGGCAACGTTTCCGAGGCAACATTTCCGAACGGGACGTTTGATCTTGGTTAGACAGGAGGGAAACCACTAAGACACCCTATACTTAATGATCGTTTACCGAAAGCAACCGAAGTGAGAGTATATCCTAGTAGTGCGCATGTGCGAGTGATTTGATTTCAGTTTATTATCTTTGCACATTAGGGTTTTCTAGCCGTTTTAAATTATCATGCAGTCTTGTCATACAATCCTATCAACATACATCTAAATAGTTAATATTTGCGATAATTAAAACACAAGGAAATAAAACCTATGCTATTACAAGGCTTCGGGGTAGGGATTAATTACATAGCCAAAAAAACCCGTAAAAGATGATAAATAAAAGAAAAGTCCTAGGTTAAACTATTACATACCGTGGACAGTTACATCAATATTGCAAAAATAATAAACGCGCGCGATGAATTGAATGCAAAATAATTAGGGTTTTGACCCTAACTATACCTAATCGTAGTTTAAAGGAAAAATCATTTTTTGTCGTTTTTGATCATTTGAGAAAATAAAGCTTAATTGAATAAAAACCTAATTACTAATTAATTTTAATTTAAGAAAAATAATTAAATTAACCTATTTTTGTATTTTTCATTTTTTGAGAAAGAAATAAAAATTAAATCCCAAGTTTAACCCTAATTTTTTTCTAATTGGTTTTAATTAAAAAAAAGTTAGAACTTCCCTAAATTAAATCAGACTAAATTATATTAAATTTGATAAAATAAAACCTAATTCTAATTTTTGTGAAACTCTTGATTTTATGATTTTGTGAAAAAGAAATTAATTTTGGTTATAAATAATTAAGCAAATTAAATAAAATAAAAGAAATAAATAGAAAAGAAAGAAAAATGGGCATGATGTTGTTTTAGCAAGGGGGTGTGAATCTGATCTCTTGGCCCAACAATTCCTGGTCTGTTTGACCTTTCACAATCCCATGGGCATGCTTGACTCAGGTGCATGGTGGACCTTCAAGGGATGAACCTTGGATCTGGCCAGGAATACATCATATGGCTGATGTTGAGAGTACACGAAACACGCTTGAGGATGGAAAGCACTGGATTGACCTGCATCTATTGAGAAAATAATAAAATGCACACGCCTGGGATCGAACCCAGGACGTGTGCATCAAAGGCCAGCATCCTCACCATCTGCGCTATCATGTTAGTTGTAATAATAATGAAACAAATAAGCTATAATGCAAACAACGTGCCACGCCTCCCAAAACGCGCGAAACTCAAACTGATCATTCACACACTGCCACGCCATTGTCTTCTTCGTTGATTCTGTCGTTTTAGATAAAATACTTTTACCTACGGACATCAAGCATAGGTATAGCCCCTGTGCATTTCCAAAATCTTGTATACGCATGATAAATGAAAACCAATGGTACCAATCAACTCGTTTCAACTTCACGAGCATCATGGTACCATTATTAATGTTCAATTTACCCTGTACAAGAAACCCCTAAAAACAAAGCACGAACCCTAGCCATGGCAGTTTCATGTTCAGTCAGTAAAAATGAAATTGAATATAGTCATTAGCTTGCAAACATCTCAAGGATTATAAATATGCCAATCAATCATGCTAAATGTGCCAGAATCAATATATTCGAATTCAAGAAAAGAAGCAAACTGTGTGAACCTTACAGAGTGGTTCTGAGCGTGGTTAAGCTTGGTAACGATTGAAACACGATCTTGGGATGTCCAGCAAACGATTGGTATGGTTAGAACGACTTGAGATGGTCTGCAACTTGGAATTTGGTTTGCAACTTTTTCTTGAATTTTTGCAATTCGTTCTCTGCCTTTGCACGCTTCTAGCCTCCTTTTTTCGGTCTGCATTTGTTCCTTATGTATACTAGAATGTATTAGGGTTAATATTTGCATCAAATCTTTTCCAATTATGAAGATTGATCAATGATTTCATACTTGTACCAAATCTTTCCAAAACAAGCAAATTCAATCTTTTTGTGTCCATATGAAGCCTTGCACGATTTGATTTTGTCTCCAGCTGTATAATGAACCTAATCATGCACAAAATCTCAAGGTTTTATTAGTTTTTGATATTTTCATTATTTTATATTGATTTTATTTGATTTAAATGAAATAAAATCAAAATAAATAACAAAAATAAAATAATGACAAGTGGAAGGGCTCATGGGCTGTGGGTCACATTACAAACTAAGTGCAAGCATAAAAAGTTGGGCCCATTTAGCAAAAAATACAATTTTGGACATATTTGACTTTTGGCAATTTTGCAAAAAGGGTCAACTTGGCCAATGTATAACTCCATCAATTTTGACCCTAGAGATGTGTTCTTGGACTTTTTAGAAATCTTAGGATGTCCGCTAAGCAACCCTTTTGGTCTCATCTAAATTGAGTCTTCCATGTTCATGTATGAAGCTTTGACCTAAAAGGTGTTTTTGTTGACTTTCCAAAATGACCTATAATGTCAAAATTCATATCTTTGTGAGTCCATATTCTGAACTTGGGAGCTGAATATGAATTGTAGGGAATTACATTCTCTTCAAAATGAGCTTTGGATGGGTCATTTTTGATAAAGTATGAGAAAGTTATGCTTGGTCAAAGTTGAGTTGACTTTTCCTACAAAACCCTAATTTAGCAACTTTTGGGTTTTAATGAATTGTGAGCAATCCTTGAGGAATCATGATCAAACCTTGATAAAATGATGAATAATACTTCAAAATGAGGATGTTGACCAAAAATATTGAAGTTTGACTGTATGTGGGCCACAATTGACTTTTGCCCTAGCACAGTCGATTTCTAGGTCTTTGAGCAATTGACTGAGCAAATCTTCTCTGCAAGACTTGAAACTTGACATGGATGATCTTGAGAACATATTAGGATGAAGGTGAGAATTTGGGATCCTTTGGACTCAAGCATCTTGATGCAAAATGAAACCCTAATTTGAGGTAGACTGTCTTAGGAGAGGGTTTGTCTGGTCAACTCTTGGACTTCCTTGATCAATTTGAGAATCTCATTTGACATGTATTGAGAAATATAGGAGGGAAAATTTTGGTGTACAACAGCTGCCCATGTTCAATCTTCTTAAACCTGAGGATGTGGATTGGCTTGTCTGCCTTTCGTGATCTGAAGGTGGAAGATGATTGAACACTAGAGTGCTCAGAAATTTGCACTCGCATGAAGTGGTGCTTGACTTGTGATATCGGGAATGGGCTTATAGATGCCATTTGGAAGTCAATGAAGAAATATGGGCTTAAAGATGCCATCCGAAGAAGTGTTGATCGCATAAGAGATTCCTTTGCGAGAATCCGTATACCTGTTGTTGAGGAGGATTTTGCTGGGGGCACGCTGGTCTCTGTCTTGGGAGAAATAGAATTTTAGGAGCTTCAGTTGTTCGTTACTCTACTAGGGAATCATCTCTTAGTTGAGGAGGTGACAATGAACTGCTATCTGGTCGTGCTCTAGGCCTTGTAGTGATTTGCTGAGGAAAATAAGACTGACTGCTATCTGGTCGTGCTCCAGGTTTTACAATGACTTACTGGGGAGATGAGATTAAACTTGCTATCTGGTCATCCTCCAGGCTTGCAATTTCTCAATTCTTATCTGGTCGTGCTCCAGGCTTCAGAAGGAATCAAGTGGTTATCCGGTCACATTCGGGTTTCAACTTGAATTTAAGGCATACTAATATCCGGTCGATTTTCGGGCTTCATAGTAATTCGGGGACATCAAGATATTATTCGGTCGATTTCCGGGCTTCATAGCTTGAATCTGAGATATACCACTATCTGGTCGATCCCAGGCTTCATGGTATCTTGCTGGGGATTAAGCTGTTTTCTGGTCGATTTCCAGGCTTCATAGCTTGTATTTAAGATATACCACTATCTGGTCGATTGCAAGCTTCGTAGTATTTTGGAGAAATCAAGATACTATCTGGTTGATTTCCAGGCTTCATAGCTTGAACTAGAATAGAAATCTTAGTATCGATTTGACTGGACCAGAGAAAACTTGCGAGAACTTGATTGCATCTTTCCCTGAAAGGTAAAGAGTTAGTCGTATGTAATGTCATTATTATTTTTCTTAAACAAAAAATGGACAAATAAATAATTCGAAAACAATATTTTCTTTTAAAACAAAATTAGGGGTTTTCACCCTTTCAAAAATAATCACAATATTTTTTCTTATTTTAAGACTTAAATAATTTATTTTTTCTCATGCATAAAACAATTACAAAAAACATTTTTTGTATATTTACATTTTATTGCATATTTAAATAATTGCTTATTTATTTATTGTACAATAAATTCAATTGGGTTATAATAGTGAATTAGGGTTTTATTTTGTGCAAATATCCCCATTCAAAACTTGTATCCCCCTCCCCATAATATTGTTGTAATAGTTTAGATTTACATTACGCAATTTATCGCATTATATGCATGTTTAGTAAACTAGGGTTTGTATGATAAGACAAAATCAAACAAATAGCATGACCTAATTCAAGACAAACAAAATGCATGAAAAATGACAATACCTTGCACACAAGCACCTCTAGGGTTTCACCCACTTGGTTGCCTTAAAACATGGCCATGGTATGCATGCTAGGTATCTTGGCAAAAGAATACAAACAAAAAGATCATAGTCCCTCGATGACGCTATCTTGGTTGCCTAAAACAAATGATCTTAAGTCCCTCAAAACTTGCTAAGATACTTGGTAATATTGCTATCATGGTCATACGATGACCCACACCTGTCCCGTTTAAACACCCAAAGATAGAGTTATCTACCAAAACAATGGTAGGTCAACAACATCAAAGGAATAAAAATGTACAAGAAAGACTTTTGAGTAGGGTAGATAGCTCCTAGTTACTTGATCTCTTTCAAACAATCCTTGCTATTTTCAAACAAACACACACATTTTCAAAACAATTTCCAAACAACTTTCAAAACATTGAAACATTTTTCAAAAGACAAACATCTTTGTATACATTCTTACAAACAAGAATCATTACAAAGATTGCCTAAACAAAGGCCTCTTTTCAAAATACTTTCAAAACCACACAAAGCACCATTTCAAACAATTGAAAAAGCAAAGAAAGTGATCTAAAACAAGTAACTAAGAGCCCATGGAAAACCATGGATAAAAAGGGTGCTAACACCTTCCCTTTTCATAATCTACCCCCCGAACCCAAAAACAATCTCAAAGGTCTTTCCTGTGCTTTTTTACCTTTCCTTTTGGATAAAATAAAAGTCGGTGGCGACTCTTGCTAAACCGCAACATTTGCGAACACAAACGCAAAACCTCAAGTCAGTTCTCCCACCGCATCACACTTGTCAATACCATCACATATCGTTCACACTAAGGCTATCTCTAACGCAAAGTGAGACATCACCTGCATTGCTCTCATAGGAGATTTCACGTGCAACTCAAACAACCTGGATGCATTTCATAACCAATACCCACATGAATATTAATCCTAAATCTATGTCTATAGTCTAGGACCTAATAGATATTTATTCAAGAAAAATATTCTGTAAGCATATGTCTATGACAAACTAAAACTCCGAAATAAAGCAAAAATCAAGAACAAACACCGTTATTCATTTGTAAAAGAGATTCATATAATCCCATGATTAACAAATGTACATACATAAAGAGTAGAGATATACATACAACACTCACCATTGGAATGATACATAGGGAAGAAGGAGATGAATAGGAAACTTCTCGCGGTGTCAACACGATCTGAGATAACCCATAACCAATCGACAAGATGCACCACCCAATGATGTTGGGTAAACCTCTAAACTACAGAAAATTGGATCAGAGCTCCTCCAAAAGGGAAATATATGATAAAACCTAACAAAATCTGTTTTAGATCTATATATACAAAACTGAGTTATGCAGATCGCGCTAAGCGCCAACACCCGCGCTAGGCGTGCACTCACTTATTCACTAAACCACCTTAGAGTGTGCTAAGCACAAAATACCGTGCTAAGCGTGTCTGTCTCTGCCAGATTTTTCTCTTCAGCTCCCAGGGCGCGTTAAGCACGCATAGACCGCACTTAGAACCGTCTGTAACACTTATTTCTTCCAAAATTATGCGTTTGAAGTCGTGTCTTCGACACTTTATTTCTCATGCTCCAAATATGCATCAATACCTACAAAAATACATTAAAACTATCAAAAGGTGCATAAATGAATCGAAAACATAATAATACGCAAAGTATACATATTTATACACAAAGCAGGGAATTATTCAAAGAATTTTAACAAAAGAACCGATAAGTACCACAAATTATATACACAAAAAATCGACATTTTGGCACTTATCAGGTACCAAATCCTAAACATCATTTCTGGAGAATTGATTTAGTTCTTCTTGCATTGCCAGAATCCATTCATTGTCTTGAAGAGCTTCTTCATAAGATTTTGGTTCTATTATAGACACTATTCATATAATTGTTTCTTCAGTCTGCTTGAAAGAAGATCTAGTTCTGTCAGGTTCAACTTTGTCTCCTAGAAGGAATTCTTCATATGTGTCATGTCTTGGTCCGCGTGTTTTATGGATAACTGGATTTTCAGATGGTTCTGATGTGTTATTGTCATTGTTTCTTTTATCTAGAATTTCTTCAAAACCTGCAAGCTCTATTTCTATATCTGCAAATTTTTCAACTAGCTTTGACTTTTCAAGGTCAGGCTTATCATCAAATCTGACGTGGATTGATTCTTCCAGAATACGTGTTTCTGTATTGTATACTATGTAGCCTTTAGAGAGTTCTGAGTATCCTAACATAATACACTTATGTGCTTTAGAATCAAACTTATTCATATTTTCTTTAGTATTTAAAATAAAGCAAGAGCATCCAAAAGGATAAAAATATGAAATATTTGGTTTTCTTCCTTTACACAGTTCATAAGGAGTCTTTTCCAGAATAGGTTTATAGATATTCTATTCTGAATGTAACAAGTTGTATTCACAGCTTCTTTCCAGAAGTGCTTAGCCACATTTGTTTCATTGATCATGATTCTGGCCATTTCTTGTAAAGTCATATTCTTTCTTTCTACAACTCCATTTTGTTGTGGAGTTCTAGGACAGGAGAAATTATGGGATATTCCATGTTTGTCTAATAAATTATAAAAATCTTTATTTTCAAATTCTCCACCATGATCACTTCTGACTTTAACTGTGTTAGAGTCATATTCATTTTGCACTTTAGAACAGAAACTAGAGAACACAAAATGAGACTCATTCTTATGCCTTAGGAATTTAACCCATGTCCAACGAATGTAGTCATCTTCTATGACAAGTCCATATTTCTTGTCATTGACTGACGCAATTTTGACTGGTCCAAAAAGATCAATGTGTAGAAGTTCCAGTGGTCAAAAGGTAGAAACAACAATTTTTTATTTTAAAAGAAGTTTTTGAAAATTTCCCTTTCTGACATGCTTCACAAAGAGCATCTGAGGTAAAATTCAGCTTATGCAGGCCTCTAAATAACTCAAGTTTGTTATGGTGAGATATTTTTCTCATGCTAACATGACCTAAGCATTGTTGTAAATGGTTTTAAATTTGAGAGTTGCCACCCTTAATTTTTATCCTAAGGAAGGGAATATAAAGGTTAACCCTAAAAGTTAGAGATTTTAGGTTTTTGACTCGGTTCTAGACTAAGGGAAGGTGTTAGACACCCCTCATCTACTTTGTTCCAAGGATACTAGGGTTAGAAGCAAGATCTTTAAGAAATAGGGTTTTTAATTTTTATTAGGGAACTCACCACGATTTTAGTCGTATGCCTACATATCCTCTTAGGAGGAATCAGAGTCTCAATTCGTAGTTCGCAGTTGGTTTGTGTTTTTTATGGATTATGAAGATATTTGCATTTCCTTTGTACTTAGTCTAGGTGTATGAATAGCAGAGGTATTAGAAAAAGTACGTAGTCAATTTAAATATATTCGTAACCCTTTTTGAAAATTAATTGTATAATTAATTTGATTATGAAAATGATTTGGTGTTTGTTGAATATTTTTTAGTGTATTAATTGTAAAAAGATCTAATTAATGCATGGTTTAAATAAGGATATAATACAGTAAAATAAATAGAATATTTTATGAGTTTTAGAAAAAACAAAATTTTATTTAATAATAATAATAAATATAATATTATAATATCAAAATATAAAATATAGAAATTATAAAAAAATAAAAAATAAATAAAAAAGAATTAAATTAAAACACAGGGAGGGATGGAAATTGCATTGGACTAGTAAAATAGAGAAGTGTATATAGTAGGGTCCTGAATTCAGATATTGAATTCAGACCCAAAAGATAGGGGGTGTATTTTTGAACTATACAGTAAAATTGGGGGGTATGAGCAGTAGGGACCCAAATCCAGAATTTTAGACTTGGCATGTTAGGCAGGAGGGGTACGTTTTGAGCATTGGTTAGCAAAAACAAAAAAAAACAAGGGGGGTTGTTTTAGTAATGGGCCAGGCCCAAAGGGTTAGGGAATCCGCTTGGACTCCATGCATGCGGTCGTACGGTAATATGGTGGGGCGTGCTTTTAGACCGTTAGATGGTGATCGTGTGGTGATGGTTTAAAGGCGCATGGTAAGGAATATAGGGTGACGTATATTAGATCATAGGACATATTATATTTCATTTTTACATAATATCTCATTATTTCTTTCTTATCTCTGATTCATCCTTCATCTCTCTTCTCTCACCTCTCTTCTCTCGTTCAAACTGAAGCACAAAGAACCCTAGATCGCCGCTACTACTATGAACCCTAATCGGCAACTATTCTTCCCCTTTTCACCAAATTAAGCCATGATACCCCTCAATCTACCCCAATCATAACATCAATTAGAAAAAACGCAAGAATAAAAGTTAGATTTTCATTACCTCCCTCGTGAATCTGCTTATCCCCCTCAGCTTCCATTGATCGCTAACCTTCTTTCTTTGTTTTTCAGGTACAGCGGTGGTGGTGGTGATGTATATGATGATGACAACGGAGACACAACTAGGGTTTCAAATGTTAAAACCCTAGGCGGTGGTGAATAAGAGTTGGCGAGCTCTCTCTGTTCTTCTCAGTTACAAAATTGTTCTCCCTCTAATTATTTTACTCTCTGTAAATTCCCCCTTGTCTCTGATTTGTTCTTCCTTTTTTATAGTTTTTCAAGATTTAGATTAGGAAATAAAATTATGATATGCGTTATTCTTTGATTGATTTATAAAATTAGGAGTTAGTTTTGATTCTCTTGTAATTCGCAATTCGACCTGATTCTATTTGGTTTAGTATCAATTTGCTTTAGTTAAGATTTGATTTGTTGTTTTTTTTATTCGATCTGATTTTGGACTATAAAGATTATGACTCTAAAATCTGGATGATACAAGATCTGTTTCTGTTTGATTCCGTTTCTGCATTGATTTTAAATAAAGGGAAAGATATGAATTGATTCGAACAATGCTTGTTTCAGTAGTAAATACACGTTATTTTTTCAAATGATTTAAACAGTGTTTGTTTATTCCTTTTGGGCTTGAAATGCGTTACTTCTCTAATTTGGACTTGGACCTTGAAAGGGTTTGGACTGTGCAATTGGAATTCAAGTTTTTGGCCTCTTAGTCAAACGTTTTTTTTCAAATTAACATACTAAATATAATTTCAATAATAAAAATGTTAATAAATATGTAATAATACTAATAATAATCAACAATTATAATAATGATAATAATAATAATAATTAATTATATTATAAATAACAATAATTAATAAAATTTAATAATAATAAAAAGTCAGAAATTGACTTCCAATTATTCTGATTAAAACATTGGGCCATCAAGAAAACTTTGATGGGCCTATTTGATCAACAATGCACCAACCCCTCTTATAACTTGAAATGGACTTCTGGTCTAATGGGCCTTTAAAATAAATTGATATGGACCTTAACAAAATGAATTGTTTTATACACCCCTTAACCCAAATGGGCCATTCTAATTTAGAAATGGCTAAGATGTCTTCAATTACGTGAAAGAAATGCACCCCTCTCAAAAAGAATGAAACCTTGATGGACCATCAGATATTGATGGTCTATTTTAGATCAATACACATTTTTTCCTTGTTTAAACCCCCATTTATACAATGTTACTTACTTATTTAGAAACCTAATAACAATATAACTATTGTAATGATAGGGAAATTTTGGGGTATGACAGTTGTCCCTATTTAATTACTTCTCGATTGAATAGTGTGAGAATACGCAGGTCTCACACGTTCTGATCGGAAGTTTATTAAATATTGGAAGACCCCAAAATTTGTCTGAAAGATTACAAGGATACACTATATAGTGTTCCCATGGGTATGAAGAGTAGGCGTAGATGATGATGTATCATCTTATCAGTGTTTGAAACAAAGTTTTGATAGAACTTAGATACGACGACGGGGATAACTCGTCAGTATCTAAGAGATTGTAGATTCTTTTGCACATTTACAAAAAAATAAGTTTTGAAAAAGTTGACTTACTAATGCTTGGAGACTAATATAGTAAGTTTTGGTTTGATTTGATTTTGTCTATTCATCGTGACCTAGGGGATGAATAAAACAAAGTCTGATAACACATTGCTGCATGGAGACTGATGCAATGGATTACGCAAATTTATTCGCATATCTATCGCAACCTAGGGGATAAATAATTGAAAAAAAACTTGATAACAACATCATTTCTTGGAGCCTGACTCGATGAGTTATATTGCTGACGTCTTCATGTTTACTTCAACCTAGAGAGTAAACAATCCGAGGATGAATTCACGTATTCATTGCAACCTAGGGAGTGAATAACATGAATCGATAATTCACACATCTACCACAACCTAGGGGTAGATGATTGATAATGCTTGATAACAACATTGCTGCATGGAGCCTGACACAATGAGTTATATCGCAGATTTCATACATTGCTGCATGGAGACTGGCGCAATGAGTTATATCGCAGATTTCCCACATTGCTGCATAGAGAATGAGGCAATGAGTTATATTGCAGAGGAGGAACCTGTGTATTTATCATAACCTAGGGGATAAATAAAACAAAGTTTGATAATACATTGCTACATGGAGACTAATGCAATGGATTACGCAGATTCATTCACATACCTATCGCAACCTAGGGGATAGTTAATTGAAAAAAGCATGATAACTACATCACTGCATGGAGACTGAGGCAATGATTTATATCGCAGATTTCACATATTGTTGCATGGAGACTGACGCAATGGGTTATATCGAAGAGGATGAACCTGTGTATTTATTACAACCTAGGGGGTAAAAGACAATAGGGGAGGGCTTGCATTATTCGTCACAACCTAGGGAATGAATATTGTAACCCTAAAAATTTGCATATCTATCGCAACCTAGGGGATAGATAATTGAAAAAAGCTTAATAACTACATCGCTACATGGAGCCTGACACAATGAGTTATATTGCCGACTTCGTTATGTTTACTACAACCGAGAGAGAAAACAATATGAGGATGAATTCACGTATTCCTTGTAAGCTAGGGAATGAATAATATGAACTGAAAATTAGCACATCTTCCACAACCTATAGGGTAGATGATTGAAAAAGCTTGATAACAATATCGCTGCATGGAGACTGACGCAATGAGTTATATCACAAATTTCCCACATTGCTGCATGGAGACTGACGTAATGGGTTATATCGCGGATTTCCCACATTGCTGCATGGAGACTGACGTAATGGGTTATATCGCATATTTTGCACATTGTTGCATGGAGCCTGACACAATAAGCTATATCGTGGACTTTATACATTGCTGCATGGAGAGTGATGCAATGAGTTGTATTGCGAATTTCACACATTGCTGCATGGAGACTGACGCAATGAGTTATATCGTAGAAAAATCCGTTTTTGATGACCAAATCTTAGATAACTAAATCAAAGATAGGATCAGATTCTTTTACCGATTGTGTATGTTCTCAACGAAGGTAATTGTTTAGCATAACAATGATAGGTTTGAAGGTTGAAACTGAAGTTTCACTGATGATGTTGGTTGTGTCTGTTCTCAACCAAGGTTATCAACATGAAGAAATGAAACCTAAATTCACTGATGAAGTCGGTTGTGTCTGTTCTCAACCAAGATTATCATCATGAAGAAATAAACCCCAAATTCACTAATGAAGTCGGTTGTGTCTGTCCTCAACCAAGACTATCATCATGAAGAAAAAAACCCTAAATTCACTGATGATGCCAGTTGTGTCTATTCTCAACCAAGGTTATAAACATGGAGAAATGAACCCTAAATTCACTGATGAAGTCGATTGTGTCTGCTCTCAACCAAGACTATCATCATGAAGAAATAAAACCCAAATTCACTGATGAAGTCAGTTGTGTTTGTCCTCAACCAAGACTATCATCATGAAGAAATAAACCCCAAATTTATTGATGAAGTCATTTATGTCTATTCTCAACCAAGACTATCATCATGAAGAAATAAACCCCAAAATTTTGCTAATGAAGCCGATTGTGTTTGTTCTCAACCAAGGCTTGATCAACATGATAACCAAATAAAATTGAATGTTTTGAGAGGTTCGAACTTGCAAAGTTTGAACTTGATAATTGCAAGCGTAATGCCCGTAGGTTGGTGATAACTAGGCCTTGGATATGAATCGTAGGTAAGCTGCCTAGTGAAATTTTGATAGCGGTACCTTTGACGGTTGTGTCTGTTCTTAACCGATGTAACTATAGTGATAGAAAAATGAATGGATAATGCTAAGCTTGGTTTTGAATTTGAGTTCGTCTTAGCTGGTAGTCATGCCTTGAGATTTTTCACAGTTTTCATGGGTATATATGATTGAATGTAATGTGTGTATGTATGTTTGATATGTTTATGCTTGATGCATGCATGATGCATGGTATGTATGCTTAACATGAGAATATTATGAATTGAAATGATGCGATGATTGATAAATGAAATGCCCATTTTATTTGAACTGCAGAATCAGTGCCTAAGGCAGGTTACCAGTTGAGAACTGGTGATGAGGATTTAGCTTCCAAACAGAAATTAGAACACTGCTAGACGATAACTAGATTTTTGAAATGATGCACCAGACATGAATTAGGCTTTAAACTAACGTCAATGGGGCTACTGGAATAGTATCGACTTGGTGATTGGAAAGGTGAAACAGATAAAAAGGTCTCTAACATTGGTAAGGTTACCTAGAGACATTAATCTGGTGATTTGGAAAGTGTGAGGCTGATCACGACTTTTACACAAGGCTTCTTACGTATGGACAAAGAAATGAATTTGTGTGAGGCTACTCACTGAGAGGGATAGTCGGAGAGATGTTAGAGATTATAATAGTGACTCCCCTAGAAATCGACTCTAGATTTTTACGGGGTCATAAGTCTCGGTCTATGACATGTCATGTATGCATGCAAATGCATGCGTTAATGTATAAAATGAATGACCAATGCATGTAATGGGTGACTTGGATATGCGTCAATGGATGTTGAAATTTTGATGTGCCAATGAGAATTGGGCTCTTTGTTAGATCCATGATGTCGGAAGTCGTCATCCGGATGAGATGATAAGCATAGCTTAATTCTGGATCGAAGTAACCTAATGAATGCATGATAATGATTTATGCAGACTCATGTGCTTTTGATTGATGCTTCTATGATGGGTCGAGGATGATTAAAACGTAGAGGTTTACCTATGCAATAAGGTTGCTTGTCACATGATGGTTGAATGTTATGCTATCATGATTTCCCGATACTTGATTTGAACTTGAAGATTGCTGATGTAGGAGAAAGATCCACTGGAGATTATGAAAGTATGCGAAGAGCTTTCCTCTATATAGACTATCTTTCCCTAATTTGTTGCTAGGATCTTGGAGGAGATTTTCATTGATATGAGCTTGGAAATAGTTTGATCATAATATGAATGACCCCACTATTTTGCACTATGCCCCTGATTAAAAAAATCTTGAAAATGTTTGGCTTTAATGAACCATTTTGAATCAACTCCTTTTGATCGAGCCTCACAATGGTTTTCCCCAACATTCGAATTTTTAAATATGTTCCCCTCAATCTCCAGGATCTGGAGGAAGTACCCTCAGAAAGAACTTAGACCTCACCATGAACTAGACATAGATTTCCCCAAGTATTCGAAGCTTGAAATTTTTTTACTTGAAGTGGCTTGAAGGGGATTTAGACCCTACGTGTAGTAGGATGAACTTGGTACATACTACCCAAACATTGGAATCTTGGAAGGTTGTTCCTGATTATCAAGGCCTTGAGAGGTTTGTTAAAATGAGGAAACCGAGTCTTACCCTGTTGTGATATGACTTGATTAAGGAATGCTCCTTCGAAAGGTATGCCTCTGATTGAACAGTGCTTTGAAACTTGATCCAAGTTGATTGAATCTCAGAATGATTACCCTTGTCAATAGTTTTTTATGTGATATACCCATACGATCATTAGTCTTACCTATGATTATAAGGTTCTTCCTTAGATGCTTTTCCCATTAAATGAATCACTTTTGACTAAACCAATTTTTTTTTGAGATCTCCTTGATGTTAAGTATTGATTCATAGATAAAATTGTACATTTTGAAAAAGCAATTCTGTTTGATGCACATGCAATTTTTGAAATCGAAGTTTGAATAAAAATGAATGATTAGAGATGAATATCCTAAGAAGTGGTTAGTAATAATTTTAACAACCATAGGAGTCAGTTTAACATAAATTTTGCCGAGTATACTTTCATAGTGAACCTAACTTCAATTAGGACTTTTAAAGGTTGTGACGTGGCCTGGTTCACGGTTTTAAAAAAAAGAGAGGATATAAGGCTCAAAAGTTTATTCATCCCACCTCCATTCCCCTTGATATTATTTGTTCCAAAATTCAATTAACCCAATGAATGTGTTTAGTCTGCAAGAGAGTTTTTGTAGTCGCGTTGATGAGTAGAAGCATTGATAAGATTTAAGCACTTGTTGAGAATCATTGATGTTTATTGAGGTGGCAGTCACAAGATTTTTCTCTGATTTATTTATTTTCAATCCCTTATTTTTGCATGGACCAATTCTTTTGAATTTTTTGGTCCATCGGGATGCCCTAACTTTTGCCTAAGTCAAAAAATTTTGCTTTTTATTTTTGACTTAGCGGGCTCTCTTTTTTTTTTTTTTGAAATTTTCCTTTTGAGATTTTTTTTGATTCAGAAAAGTCGTGACTGCATTGTTTGATTTTTGCGAGCTTCATCTTTATTGCTCCATCGATGTTGTATGACGTAAGTGAGAAAGAAGATGTTGTGAGCTTTATCTTCATTGTTTTTTCGATCTTGGATGATGTATACGAGGAAGAGGATGTGCTTAAACATATTGCATAGATAGAATGATTCTCTTGAGATTAGAATGCATCCATGAATTAATTGAAATCTACCCTGCCCCTGGTTAAGATGAAAGGTTTTTAGAAAATAGAAATAACTCCAACTTCTGGCTCGAGGGGGTTAACTATGAATTATCTCCTTATTTCTCCATTGTTTAGAAAGTGAAACAATACCTTACATCGTCATCTAAGCCTTACTATTAAAAAACATACGTAAGCAAAATTCAATTATTTTGTATTTTCATTATTCTCCCTCGAAGTTTGTTAAAGAAAATTGAGAATGGAAGAGGGAAAAGTGAAATGGAAAGTGATGAAAGAGTGAATACGAATGAACTGATTTCAAAAACATGCATGATTATTTTATCAGAATTACTGATCCAAAGATACAAATTTACACCGAATGAAACTTAGCAACTAGGAAATTACAATTTATAACTGATAAAGCCTAATGATCCTATGGAAGAGCTCCTTTGTTGATCCATGTGACTTCAAGAGATGCCTCGTAGTTTTTGGACTTGTCAAAGCACGGGGATGACCCTTGACTTTTCTTGGGCATACCTATTTCGTGAGGGCATTCCTCTTGTTGATACTGTTGCCTTTGAATCACCAATGATAGTTGCATCTGAGGCGTTGCATAAGCCTGTATAGTGAAGGGTTTCCTTATCTTTCCAATACGACTTGTAGGACCAAGCTCCATTGAGTCTCCAATAGATAATATCCTTCTTCCACAATTTTAGACTTTCTTGAGTTCATTCGCAGGTACCAAGAAAATCAGCTAGCATATGGGTAATAGTTGGGTAAGGGCGAAGGTGAAAATGCAAGAAATGAAAATATATGAATGTATGTGAATGCATGGGTATGCAACAATATTTTTTGCTTTAAGGGTATGCAAAAAAGTTTCATGGATATGCAATGCGACACAAACATAGTATGGAGGCAAACATAAGGGTACTCTATACGAGTTTAATGATAGACATGATGATATCCTACATTGTCTCATAGATTGAGACAAGAGGGAACTCCTTAAGGACAAAGATAATAATAGACATGGCTATGATGATATCCTACATTGTCTCAGAGATTGAGACATGCAGGAATTTCTTTAGGATTATGGACTAATGAAAGACGACGAGAAATCTCTACAAGCTAGGGATTATGATATAGAAGGAAGCCTTACGAGCTAAAGATAGTAATGGAAGAAAAGATAACCCTTGCGGGTTTAGGGATTATAGTGGGATTTGTGAAAGGTATCCTTAGTTGGTAGGTTCCTAGTATTGGCCTACGAATATTCTACCCTCCCTGTAAGGTAGTTTCCTTAAGGGTATCATGAATAACACTAGAGGGAAAGGCACAAGGACCTCCCTTAAGTGGAGCCTCTTTGCAGACCGAAACTTTCGTCTTTAGGTCATGAAAGGTCTCGTCATGAGATTTTGGTTTAAGGGTTGTACAAAGAGTCATAGGTTTCATTCCATAGTCCTACTCCCAAGAGGATGTCTCTTGAGGCGTATTCCTTTTTTGGAATTCCACTGACTCTAGGCGAAGTCGTCACATAAACTCATAGGGCTGATGTATCCCTTTGGCTAATAGACGAACCTTCTTTCTAAGGGTTTTTGAAAGAATTTTTTATTTATAAATTTAAATCCCACCAAAGATATAATAACATGATACAAATGACAATAGATAAATAGACAAAAAAAAAGAATAAAACAAATAAGTAGAGCAAATATTGAAAGACACCAATATCTAAACAAAACCCTAATCCTAAGAGGAAGGCTTCTAAACCCTAGGGTTAAGTCCCCAGCAGAGTCTCCAGTTGTTGTAACTAGTTTTAAATTTGAGAGTCATCACCCTTAATTTTTATCCTAAGGAAGAAAATATAAAGGTTAACCCTAAAGTTAGAGATTCTATGTTTTTGACTCTGTTCTAGACAAAGGGAAGGTGTTAAGCACCCCTTATCTACCTTGTTCACAAGGGTACTAGGATTATAAGCATGATCTTTAAGAAATAGGGGTTTTTAATTTTTATTAGGGGAACTCGCCAAGATTTTAGTCGTATGCCTACGTATCCTCTTAGGAGGAATCAGAGAGTCCCAATTTGTAGTTCGCAGTTGATTTGTGTTTTTTATGGATTATGAAGATATTTGCATTTTTTGTGTACTTAGTATAGGTGTGTGAATAGCGGAGATATTAGACAAAGTGCGCAGTCGATTTAAATATATTCGTAACCCTTTTTGAAAATTAAGTGTAGAATTAATTTGATTATGAAAATTATTTGGTGTTGGTGGAATATTTTTTAGTGTATTAATTGTAAAAAGATCTAATTAATGCAAGGTTTAAAAAAGGATTTATTACAATAAAATAAATAGAATATGTGATGAGTTTTAGAAAAAATAAATTTTTATTTAATAACAATAATTAATATAATATTATAATATCAAAATATAAAATATAAAAATTATAAAATAAAAAATAATAAATAAAAAAGAATTAAACTAAAACACAGGGGGGGTGCGAATTGCATTGGGCTAGTAAAATAAGGAGGTGCATATAGTAGGGCCCTGAATTCAGATATTGAACTCAGGCCCAAAAGATGGGTATATTTTTGAATTATACAGTAAAGTTGCGGGGAATGAGCAGTAGGGGCCTAAGTCTAGATTTTGGACTTGGCCCATTAGGCACGAGAGGTACGTTTTGAGTGTTGGTTAGCAAAAAAAACAAGGGGGTTGTTTTAGTAATGGGTCGGGCTCTAAGGGTTAGGGAGTCTGCTTGGACTCCATGCATGCGGTCGTATGGTAATATGGTGAGGGCGCACTTTTAGACCGTTAGATGGTGATCGTGTGGTGATGGTTTGAAGGCGTGTGGTAAGGAATATAGGGTGATGTGTATTTGATCATAGGACATATTATATTTCATTTTTACACAATATCTCATTATTTCTTTCTTCTCTCTGATCCATCCTTCATCTCTCTTCTCTCACCTCTCTTCTCTCGTCCAAATGAAGCACAAAGAACCTTAGATCACTGCCGCTACTATGAACCCTAATCAGCGACAATTCTTTCCCTTTTCACCAAATTAAGCGCTAACCCCCCTCAATCTACCCCAATCGCAACATCAATTAGAAAAAACGCAAGAATACAAGTTAGGTTTTCGTTACCTCCCCCGTGAGCCTACTTATTCCCGTATGCTTCCGTTGATTGCTAACCTTCTTTCTTTGTTTTTCAGGTACAACAACGGTGGTGGTGATGTATATGATGATGAGAGCAGTGACACAACTAGGGTTTCAGATGTTGAAACCCTAGGCGATGGTGAATAAGAGTTGGCGAGCTCTCTTTGTTCTTCTTCTGTTACAAATTTTTCTCCCTCTAATAATTTTCCTCTCTGTAAATTCCCCCTTATCTCTGATTTGTTCTTCCCTTTTTATAGTTTTTTAGGATTTTGATTAGGAAATAAAATTATGATATGTGTTATTCTTTGATTGATTTAGAAAATTAGGAGTTAGTTTTAATTCTGTTATAATTCGTGATTCGATCAAATTCTGTTTGGTTTAGTATCGATTTGCTTTAGTTAAGATTTGATTTGTTGTTGTTTGATTCGATCTGATTTTGGACTGTAATGATTATGACTCTGTAAAATCCGGATGATACAAGACCTGTTTGTGTTTGATCCATTTCTGCATTGATTTTAAATAAAGGGAAAGATATGATTTGATTTGAACTGTGCTTGTTTTAGTAGTAAATATGCGTTATTTTTTCAAATGATTTAAACAGTGTTTGTTTATTCCTTTTGAGCTTGAAATGCATTACTTCTCTAATTTGGACTTAGACCTTGAAAGGGTTTGGACTGTGCAGTTGGGCTTCAAGTTTTTGGCCTCTTAGTTAAACGTTTTTTTCTTTCAAATTAACATAATAAATATAATTTCAATAATAACAATGTTAATAATAATGTAATAATACTAATAATAATCAACAATTATCATAATGATAGTAATAATTAATTATATTATAAATAAAAACAATTAATAAAATTGAATAATAATAAAAAGTCAGAAATTGACTTCCAATTATTCTGATTAAAACATTGGGGCCTCAAGAAAACTTTGATGGGCCTATTTGATCAATAATGCACCAACCCCTCTTATAACTTGAAATGGACTTCTGGTCTAATGGGCCATTAAAATAAATTGATATGGGCCTTAACAAAATGAATTTTTTTATATACCCCTTAACCCAAATGGGCCATTCTTATTTAGAAATAGCCCAAGATGTCTTCAATAGCGTGAAAAAAATACACCCCTCTCAAAAAGAATGAAACCTTGATGGGCCATCAGATATTGATGGTCTATTTTAGATCAATAAACATTTTTTCCTTATTTAAACCCCCATTTATACAATGTGAGTTACTTATTTAGAAACCTAATAACGATATAACTATTGTAATGATGGGGAAATTTTGGGGTATGACAAGCGTCTATACCACACACACTGCTCTTTGTTTACAGACATTAGACATTTTATATTTTGACTTTTAATATCAGAAAGTTTAATTTTGTAAATTTTGTTTTTCCTCTTTCTAGTGAACAGAACTGTGCCATCTTTCTGACTTATAGCTTCACATGTTTTTTGATTGAAAATAATTTCATATATGTTATCACTTAATTGACTTATGGATAACAGGTTATACATTAGGCCCTTAACATATAACACATTAGAGATAGAAGGAAGAGATCTGTTACCAATAATTCCCGATCCTTTGATCTTTCCTTTCTGGTTCCCTCCGAAACCTACATATTCAGCATCTTTAAGTTCCAACTCTTGGAACATACACTTTCTTCCCGTCATGTGTCGTGAGCATTCGGAGTTCAGGTACCATGACTGGTGTTTTAACTCTGTTGTGTAAGATATCTGCAACATAAACTATTTTATCTTTTGGTACCCAGATTTTCTTGGGTCCTTTGGAATTAGTTTTACCAGAGTTCTCAGTGAACCTAAGTTTTCGTGCAGCATTAAGTGTTTGTTCTTTTGTGTGGTGATAAGAGAAAGGAGGTATTAGTTTGTTTTCTTTTAAAGGGTGATTTTCTACAGAATTGTAACCAATTCCTTTCTTTCTTATCTGACCAACACCATAGATCATAGAAGCCATTTTGCTTCTGTCTATGTTGTTCTTTAGAAACTCTTAGAATTCATCATCATATTTGCATATTATTGCTTCATATGATGGTGTTTCTTTAGACAATGTTTCTTCAAGGTTCAGAACCTTGTTATTAAGCAAATCAATTTCTTATTTAACTTAGCATTATTAGCTTTATGAAAAGTGATTTCTTTTTCAAGTTTACTATATTCTTTGATTTAAATTTCATGAACCTTTTGTAGGTTTTTGAATTTACGTTGAAGTTTTTTATATTTGCTTAATGATTCAGAAACACATGATTCTAATTCAGCATGAGAGAATTTGGAAAATACCTCTTCAGAGTCATACTCTGTTTCAGTTGAACCTCTATCAGATGTAGCAACCATAAAAGCCATGTTTGCATGTTCTTCCTCTGAGTCAGATTATGATGTATTAGAGTCATCCCATGTTGCCATGAGACCTTTCTTCTTATCTATGAAGGAGTTCTTTTTGAATTATTCTTTTCTGGAATTTTCATTGTTCTTCTTGGGACAGACATTCCTGTAATGTCCAGGTTCCTTACATTCATAATATGTCACCTTTTTGTTGTTTTTACCTTTTGAGAATGTTCCTGAACGATCTCCTCGATTTCTGAATCTTCTAGGGTTGTTTTGTCGATTCTTTTAGAATTGCTTGATTCTTCTGGAAAGTAGATATAGTTCATCCTCATCATCAGAGTCTTCGTCATCATAGCCTTTTGTACTTTCTTCTTTGGTTTGAAAGGCTTTATTCTTTATGGACCTTACTCTTTCTGATTTGGACTTTAAGGCAATGATGGTCTTTGCTTGTTCCTGAGGCTCATATCCTTCTAGTTCAATTTCGTTGCTTCTGAGGGAGCTGACCAATTCTTCGAGACATATGGTGTCCATATTCTTGGAAAGTTTAAGTATTTTTAACATAGGTCTCCATTTCTTCAGAAGGCTTCTAACTATTTTCTTAACATGGTCTGCAGTGGTGTAACCTTTGTTCAGAACTTTCAGTCCAACTACAAGGGTTTGAAATCTAGAGAACATAATTTAGATGTTTTTGTCATCTTCCATTTTGAATGCTTCATACTTCTGGATTAGAGCTAATGCTTTTGTTTCTTTGACTTGTGAATTTCCTTTATGAGTCATTCTGAGAGAGTCAAAAATGTCTTTTGCCGTTTTTTCTGCTTGTGATCTTATGGTATTCATTATATGAGATAGCGTGAAGAAGGATTGTTCTGGCTTTGTGGTGCTTCTTGAACTGTTGTTTCTGTGCTTCATGCCTTTTGCTTCAGGGAACAGGAACACCTTCTACTGAGATAGGTGCATTGTATCCATCTATGACAAGATCTCAAAGATCCATATTATAGCCTAGAAAAGAAACTCTCTAATATATCTTTCATGTAATCAAAATTTTCTCCATCAAAGATAGGAGGCTTAGCATTGTAACTATCTTTTTCATTTGTGCTAGTAGAAGACATTAAAAAAAAATTCTCACCCTGAATCTCTCTATACAGTTAAGTGTTTGATTTGAAAATCAATAACAGAGCCGAAGCTCTGATACCAATTGAAGGTAGATAAAAACACAAGAAGAGGGGTTTGAATTGGGTTTTTAAAATCTTTTTGAAAATCTGTTTTGGCTACTCAGTACACAATTAAATAACAAGTACAATGGAAGCTAAAAAGAACACAATTATTTTTATACAAGTTCACCTTAAGAATAAGGTTACGTCTTGTCTACCCGCCAAGGTGATTCCGCCTTTGAAAAGGACTTAATCCACTAATTTTGAAAGATTACAAACAACCTCTAAGAGTCTAGAAAGACACCTTAGCCCTCTCAAGTATACAAACTAGAAAGTAACTTGAGGAAAATAATTGTTTAAAAAATTACAATGAAAAGTTTATAGCTTGCTTCTTGGATAAGCAGGATAAACACAATTTAAAAACAATATATGAACGCTAAAATATGATTTTTTTGCTTTTGAAGTTTGTGCTCTATATTTCTTGATATTTTTTTGTTGTTTGAAGTGATGATGATGTGCTCTTTATATAGGCCTTCAAAAAGAGTCTGTTGAAGCAAATAAGGAAGGAGCATTAAAAATATTCCTTTTATGTTTCTCCATTAATGAGGGAAAATTTATGCCTTTAATGATACTCATTATTGAGTAGGAAGCGTATTGACTACGTATTCTCCATTTGTCAGAAACACTGTTGAGATATCGTATTGATGATTCTGATGCTTCTGATATAGAGTCTTTGATACTTCTGATGATTTGATGTTTCTGGAGTCAGCGGTCTAAGAATAAAGTTCTTGTTGTCTTTAATCAGATAATAGATTCATTGAGAGATAGAAGTAAGACTTTTGTGCTTTGTACACTGTTCGTTCTTCAGAATCAAAAGTGAGATTTCTGACCAATGTTGCATGTTGTCCTTTCTTTCTGAAGTTCTACACAGGTGCTTCTGATCTTCTAATAGGACTTGTCTGATGACGTCATTCAGCGTTAATAAGCTTGATATATTTTCCTACACTTCATAAACTTGGAGCACATATAATATATTTTTTTTATCATCAAAACAAGGATTGGTGTAGAAGCACCTTTTGTTCTAACAGATTTAGATGAAACAATCCTGATGAGGCAAACTGAAGGGTATGTAGAAAAGGGAAAGGAAGATTATGTGTGCAAGCTGAATAGGTCTTTATATGGATTGAAAAAATCTCCTCTCCAACAGAATAGGATATTCGACAAGTTCATGGAACACATATGTTTCACTAGGAGCAAGTTCGACCACTGTGTATATTTCCGATTTCGATCTGAAAATTCACTTGTTATTTTGTTGCTTTATGTGGATGACATTCTCATAGCTAGCATTTGTGTTCAGGATATAGTGAAGGTGAAGGTTGAACTTGATAAGGAGTTCAACATGAAGGATATGGGAGCTCCTTCAAGAATTCTTGGGATTGACATCCAGAGAAATAGAAAGAAGTCGAGATTATATTTATCTCAAGACACATACCTACAGAAGACTCTCAACTAATTTGGTATGTCGAATTCAAATTCTGTTGTAACACCAAATAATCCTCAACTCAAGCAAAGTACAACTCAAAGTCCTAGTACTGAAGTCGAAAGTGCCTATATGAATAACATTCCATATGCTAGTATAATATGTTGTTTGATGTATGCTATGGTATATACAAGGCCACACATAGCGTACGAAGTGAGCCTTGTAAGCAGATATATGGTCAATTCTAGGAAGGCACACTGGCAAGCATTGTAGTGGATTCTAAGGTACATAAATAGGTCTTTGAGTAGAATCCTGATTTTTAGGGGAGCTTGTGGTGATGATAGTAAAGTATAAATTGAAGGATATGTCGACTCTAATTATGTAGGTTGTATAGATTCTAGAAAATCTATTTCTGGACATGTGCTTACTATGTTTGGCACGACAATCAGCTGGAAAGTGACACTTTAGAAGGTTGTTACCTTATCAACTATTGAAGCGGAATATATTGCCCTCACTAAAGCTGTGAAACAAGCATTGTAGCTTGAAGTTTTTTCTAAGGAGCTGAAACTTCAAGGTCGAGCTATCACTATTAAATGTTACAACCAAAGCATAATACACCTGTCGAAAAATTCAACCTATCATGAGTGAACCAAGCACATTGATGCGATGCTGCATTTCATCAGAGAAATAATCGAGCGTGAGAAGTCTAAGTGCTAAAGGTTTTGACTGAATATAATGTTGTTGATATGATCACCAAGACATTTTCAAGCTATAAGTTTTTTTACTGTATGCAGTTGATAAAGCTGTATGAAAAAAGCTAGTTTGTTCCCATGATGTTGTTGGGTTTGTTTTAAAGTGGATATTTGTGAGATTTTGGACCTAACTCTAGTCTCGACAAGACACTACTATGGAAAACACCTTTTGTCAAATAATATTATAACAAACTTTCATTAACTATGGTGGAATCTCATTTTTGGGCTCTTTTTTTTTGTTTTTACTAAAAGATATTTGACTACAGTGAATGTTAAAACCCATAGTGAAATGTACCAGGAGTAACAGGATTCAAATCCTAGCTCATTCAATATCCCATTTTATCGTCAAAAAAGGTATATCACCACAATTATTTTAGTCGACTGTGATGTAAAGTCCAACCATTTCATCACTCTTCTTCTTGTCTACTGTGATGAAAATTGATAATTTTTAATATATAAGCAAAGGTATCTCTCGCTCAGTATATAACAACAATTTCTCTCAAAAGAAAATCCTAACATATTTCACTCTTCTCACTCAAAAATTAACCCTAACATCCATGTCACTCATCACACATACTATAACCTTCAGATTCGTCTTCACCAATCGCTACCTCCAAGTTTGTTCATTAAGCTTATGCTCCAATTTCATTTATGTTTCTTGTTAAAAATGGTTTCTTGTTTTTCATTTGGTGAATGTTCCATGTAACACTGTTAATTTCATGGAGGTTTTTTTACTTATAGGAAAAGTGAACAAAGAAAATCACCTTAACAAAGCACATACTTTGGCTATGGTACATATGGTTTGTGTTGTAATGAAAAACAATACAAGAAGTATGAAGCTATTGTGTAAACTTCATTCACCTTGTATTTCTTTTTCATAGAATCATAAACTAGTTGAACTTTATCATTGATTCCAGTTCCACGATTCTTTTCAATAAAAGATGCATTCTTGAAACATTTTATTATATCTTGTGTTATTGTATTTTGTTGTATGTTGTCAGTGTTTTGTTAATAAATGATATGTTTTTTCATGTTGTTGTTGTGTTGTTGTTGATTAATGCTCTCAGAATAAGAATAAAACATTTCTAAGTCGCAAGAAAGAGGCTTCTGTCTTGTGGCGGTGAAAATTTGAGATTAAGCCATTAATTGACTTAACTCACAAAGTGAA
Source organism: Vicia faba (assembly GCA_948472305.1). Taxonomy (NCBI): domain Eukaryota; kingdom Viridiplantae; phylum Streptophyta; class Magnoliopsida; order Fabales; family Fabaceae; genus Vicia; species Vicia faba. Next base: position 35,997,657 of record OX451738.1, read on the forward strand.
AGTTGTCACCGCACTTTGTTGTTTCCAAATGGAATTGGGAAAAGAGCGAATAATACTCAAAATAGAATAGAGATCAAGGTATGAGGGTCAGTTAAACAAAGGGAAGGTATTAACACCCTAAACATCTACAGTACTCCGGAGAATCCACTGTGTTTGTTCTAATAAGAGGGTGTGTATATCTAAATACTTGCTTGCTAAAGGGAATGCATGAGAATTTTTAACAAACAAAAAGGAATTTTTTTATAAGGGTACTCGCCTTGGTCGTGAAACCTCGTGCCTACGTATCCCAAAGGAATCAGAGCATCATAGTTCGGCTATAAAAAAACAAAACTATGTGTTGGTTGATTTTAAATGAAGAGACAGGTTGCCATTTTTAAGGAGAAGACTCGACTAATCACCCACAAAGTATGAGAAAGAGAGACAACACACTAATATGAGGGAGGGTTTAGACACACCTCTAGTACTCAAGTGGAAATGTCGGCATCTTTACAACCATGAGAATAGTGGAATGACATCTCGATTATAAATGACTCATGTCTAATATTGAAAAATGTTTTAAAGGAGAAAAGGTGCACGAGGACACAAAAAGATTTGAATGAAGTTGAATGTTTGTTTAGTCTTTTTGAAAAAGGATTTGGTAATTTGAACCACATTAAAGACTATGACATGATAGACTTTGGATAGTCGAGTCAGACGCCTCATATCCAAAGTAACTCCACATGTGCTTAAGGCTCGTGACATATGGTTCGCCTCTTTATTGTTAAGTGTTTTGAGTTTTGATTAAGAAAAATAAGTTTGAGAAAAAAATTGTTTGACAAAGTCAAGGTTTATTATGAAAGTAGTTAAAATTTGAAAAAACAAGAAGGTTTTGAAAAAAAATGAGAAGGTTTTGAAAATTGAAGAATGTGAGGAGACGAGGAGACTATCCTAAAGCAAGAAAGTAAAAGGTAGGTAAGAACGGTCTGACCCAACAAGAAACCGACACTTGACATAATAAAGTCACACAGAGTTCTCATCTTTTGTATTAAAGCCACAAACAAAGAATAAACCGAGAGTATGTCAAGTATCATGTAAAAATAAATCACAAGTAGAAAGTGAGTTAGATAAACCCAATGTATCAGGTAAGGCTCAAAGCATCAGATAATCATCAAGATATCAGATGAAAATCCCTGCATCAAATAAAACTCCAAACAAATAGATATAACTAGAATAACAGAGATATAACCCAAAAATCTCACGTATCAAATTCAAATGAACAAATGAAACATAAAGTAAATTTTTAATCAACAAATAAAAACAAATTAGAGTCAACTAACTCTAAGAAATTTTGTTTTTTGTTTTTTTAATATCGAAAGTAAAATCCTAACATGCCTCTAAAAGATAAATATATTTTTTTAGAGTTTTTATGAAAACAAATCTAAATTAACTATATATTTTTTGTGTTTTCAATTCAACCATATATATATATATATATATCAAACCAAATTTAAAAAAGACAACAATTGATTTTAAAAAGAAAAACACACCAAGAATAATAAGCAAAATAAACCTGTCTAATGAGATCAAAAGAAAATTTGAAAATAAAGTGAGGTCAATCTCAACATCCTTTTATTTTGAAGTGAACGGAGATGCAACCCCCTCTTTGATGAATCCTTCATTTTGATGCCACTGTTTGATCACAAACAGAATCAAAGAAAATAATTTTAAGCACAACGTGGATAAGTTTTGAAAATCAGACTAACATAAATCAAATGCACAAATCGACGTAACAAAATTAACGTAACCAAAACTTGCATAACATCTGACAGGGTTCAACAAATAGATTTCAATGTTCCAGTTTGAATTCAAGTATTCAACACACTGTAGCACGAAAACATAATGAAAACGGCTAGAATCGTGATACCAACCGAAACAGTGAGTTGTAGCTGTGGTTGTGTGGTAGAAACTGGGAGTGGGGACTGAAGATGAAGGGTGTGCGGTTGCCGGAAACGGAGTAGGGGTTGCGAAATTGGACGGAAGAGTTGCTCGTGGAAGAGTCTGGAACTGAGCTGGGTTTGTGTTGGTGATGGTCTGCGTGGGTATTGTGCGGAGTAGTTTGAACATGAATGGTGAGATGAGAATGGAAGGTGATGGAGGAAGATTGAGCGTGCAGAGGGATGATGCTCCGGTGGGGTGTCTCGTGGAGGGTGAGATGGAATGTGAAGGAGGAGGAGTATGGGAAATCTGCTCCTCCCTCAATTTCTTAACTCAACTCCATTTATATCCATAATATTTTTGGATATAATTGACATAAAAAACTAAAAGAATAAAAATTAACACACTTAAAAGTATTATTGTTTTAATTTTTTTTGAATAAAAAAAAGACTTAAAATAATTAAAAATGATAAAAAAAAAGATATTTAATTAATCGGAAAAAAATGAACACATACGAGTCACAAAGGTTAATAAAAAAGATTGTAAATGATCAAAATTGAAATAAGAATGAGAATAAGAATATCCGACTGAACAGACGTTGACAGTTAAGAACGAGACTGCAAACTGTACCGAAAAAATAAAATTAGCATACCGACATAATCTACGTGAAACCCAGATTCAAAACACAATTAGATAAAGATGAAAACTCAAAATATTTTGCCTGCTAATTTTTTGTACAATGTCGAATTGTTTTTAACATTCTGTCTGTAGAACCGAAATATCAATATTATCTACATATAAACAACTTGGCACAATGAATGTAGCGGATAAAGAGATGGAAATGCGTAAAGTGAGACATCAAGTTTTTTTTAACTCTAAAACAATATAAATGTTGATTTAAATTGACTTTTGGTCAACCTAAATGGACGACTATTGATGGAAATGCAATGAATGAATGACCCTGAGGCAAAATTGGGGCATGACAACTTCTTGTGACTTAACAATGTTTTATTCTTTAAATTCTTATGTAAATTAACAGAAAATAAAGCTGAGTTTATTATATTATATATAGATTGTTTGTTTCACTAACCCTTCACTGAAAATACATTCATTTAAATTGACATAGAAACTTATAATTTAAAAATTAAGTTGTATTTGAAAACCAACTTATATCAATCAATATTTTCCGAATTGCATCTATCTCATAACTCATCTCACGCTCTTTAACCTATAGAATATGGTTCAATTACCTAATTCCTTTATTGCATTTATATCTTCTCTTATAGTTTAATTTGAATAACATCAATTTATTAGCCAAGTCTACCTCATCATCGTCACTTATCACCATAATTGTTATGATGATAAGTCATCATCACAATCATCATGATAAGTGACAATGATGAGATAGATTTGACCAATAAATTAATTTTATTCAAATTAAACTAGAAGCGAAAGAACTGACGCCATGAAGGACTTAGACTATTGAACAATATTCTAAATGTTAAAGAGCAAGATATGAGTTGTGACATTCATGCACTTCTAAAAACAGTGGTTTGCGTAAGTTGTTTTTCAAAAATAGTTTAATTTTCAGATTATATACTTCTTCCTCAATTTGAATAGATGTATTTTGTTAGTGATGTGTATGGAAAAACATTTCTACAAATTATATAATAAACTCTAGGTACTTTCCAAAACGATTATCTATTGTAACCATGATATATATATATATATATATATATATATATATATATATATATATATATATATATATATATATATATATATATATATATATATATATATATATATATATATATATATATATATCACAACGGTTGATAAGCGTAACCGTTGTGATATGTAGCGCGCGTCCTATTTTATTATCACCGTCTCACGACCATGGTGGAAAGAAACAGACATACAATTACCCCTTACCTCACAATGCTTGGTCAGGCGTTGTGGTATCCCTTTTTCCAACCACTGTGGCATGTCTTTTCCGTAGTAGCGAGAGTGGCTTCTTGGTTCGACAAAGATTAAGCATGTTGTCAAAGTGTGTTCACATGTTGTTATCAAAGTTCAGCCTGTTGTAGTCGAAGTGCGCTCAAGCATGTAGTAGTAGAAATTCTAGGTTTGTTAGCATACCGAATTTGACCTTCTTGTTTAGCCCAACTATTTAAGTTAGGTTGTAGCTTAAGTTAGCTTAGTAGTCTATAAATAGACTAGTTTTCTCATGTTATTGTAAGGGGTTGGTTGTTGTTATTAAATTGTAATCTTTGAACCCTTATTGAGTAAGTTAATAGTAAAACTAACCAATCTTGATTTTATTCTTCTTATTCCATCTTCTCTCTCTTTCAAAAAACCTAATAGGGTTTCTTGTGTTTGTTCAAAATATTAATCTTTCTCATAGTTTTGATTTATTCTTGACAATACTCCATTACAACACATCAAATTTGAATTTTATTCAAGATATTATAGGAAGGTGTCACAAGATCTCTTTAATTTTAGGATATTTAAGACGATGAGTCTTCACATCAAAAGCTTTTAGAACTTGTGTCAATAGGGATGGCAATGATATTTTGTGGCCAACTATAAAGTTGTTGCGCAAAATGACACAAATATAAAAGATGTAAAGATGATTCCAGGTTAGTACCAGAAATATCACAATTGAAAACAATGGAACAACTTATAAATCACAAGTTGTCATCATTAGATAACTTATTATGAAATAGTCTCTAGATGGTGATAGACTCAGACAATAGAATATATTTGCGCCAATCCATTTTGTTCCAAGGGAGCATTTGACCAAGAGACCTTTGAAATTTATAAGCTTCTTCAAAATTGAGAGAATAATCAAAACTATGAATCCAGACAAGCTTGTCAAAAAAATTAACATTAGGAATAATTATTTTGCCAAGAAATTTACAAATATTAAGAATGATGTGTATAATAAAAGTAGAAAATTGTCATTGATCATTGAGTATGAAATATTTCACCTTAATGTTAAAGACCATACTAGATTCAGTAGAAAGAGAATACCCTAATCATTTATTAAACTAAAAATGATATAATTTCCATCACCAATAAGCCATATAGACTTATCCTTTATATCAAAAATTTCTCTTAGTTCTTTTCCAAATAGAGGAGTGAATGTGATATTTAATAAAATATGTTTTTTTAATGACTCTAGGTCTAATAAAGCAAGACCATTGTTTTTGGGAACTAATGATCTCCACTTAAACTTACTCATTTTTGTTTCATTGATGTCTCCGAGAAATCTAATGCTCAAAACTCCTTCAAAAGTTGGAGTATAAACCTTATGTCAAGTCATAGTGATAATTTTCTTACTATTAATATCACCTGCCTATATGAAATTTGTTATCCATTTATCAATGGCATTGAGGAGACTGATAGAAAAAGAATAGATAAATAAAGAGTAAGTTAACACGCCCTAGATGACTCTCTTGACTAGTTCAATTTTTCAATCAAGAGAAGAAGATAAGCCTTCCAAGCACTCAAACTAGATTTGATCTTGTCAAAAATAGGTTGAAGATAGTTGAATTTATGCTAGCCTTTAAAAATGAGAGCACCAAGATAACTATAAAGGTAGATGCCAACATTGAATCCAAGCATACCAACAACTCTATTTGATCTATTATAGTTGATGGATCTTTCAAAGAAAGTTAATTTAACTACATCGATAAGTTTGCATGAGATCGCACCATACTTGATGAACAAATCAATGAGATTTCTTACAATATTGCAGTAGTCTTGCAAAATATCATGACATCATTTGCATATAATACATGTGAATGGACTTGACTACCTCTAGTGCTATTTACTAGATTCAACTTCCCATTATTGACCAATTTTGTAATGCATCTATAAACCATATCTTTTGAAAGACAAAATAAGAGAGGGTATAATGGATCACCTTGAATAACACCCCATTTACATGGGAAAAATCCCATTCTTCCCATTAACACAAATAGAAAATCAGACAGATTGAAGAATAATATGAATCCAAAAATAAAAAGTATAATTGAAACCAAATATCTAAAGAACATTAATAAAAAATTGCAATTAACAGTATCAAAAGCCTTTATAATATAAATCTTGAGGGTTATATTTTCTCAAGAGTTTGTGTTGCATAACATTGTTAAAGGTAAGTAAAATGCAATCAAATATTTGCCAATGATGAATGGAACCCCTTTATTAAGTTGAAAAGATAGAGCGAGCTATAGTAGTAAATCTACTAAAAATAATTTTAATCGTCTCCTTTATATAAGTGTGATATTGAATTACGTCCAAATATTCTTTTACACAAAATATTGATTTCAGCGTTGTAGTGTTAACTTTTTTTTATAAAAGTACTCGTTAATTTAGAAAAAAAAACCATAAACACCATATCAAAACAACACTTATCTATTTCTAATATAAATAAAAATATGCGTAAAAAAATTAACAATGGTCATGTATAACTATTAATCTCATAATTTGAGATATAAAAATATTACATAAAAAAATTCTCATAATAGACCAACAATACTAATGAATAATTATAATGAGACCACCATTGTTCATTTTACAACTTGAAATTTTCATGAATTAATTCTAATTTTATCCAGATTCATGCAGTAAATAGTACAAATAAAATAATTTATGATTAAATGGCATAAGTGGTATTAGTTGGAAGTAAATCTGTTAATTGCTAATGCTATGAAAGAACATAAGTTCTTAGCAAGGAATATAGATAGATAAATATGGTAACATTTTTATCTTGAGAATTTCTTAATGCACCTTATGTGTTTCTTAGGCATTAACGTGAATTTTTAAAAATGCTCTAAGGAATCAGAAATGTATTTCCGAAACACACCAACATCTAATTAAAAAGAACCAAAATTGGAAATGTATTTCCGGTTTATAATCGAAAGTGTATTTCCGGTATTTTTCATTATAGAATGCAGGTTAGCAACACTTACACATTACATCAAGATTCCCAAACAAAACATAAAATTACATAAAGTAAGCAATACATATGAGATTTAAACATATATGCGACATTACACTTCAACATCCGGGTGGACGTTGTAACATCTTCAAAATTTCATTGGCCGTTCTTATAATCATCACATCAAGCTCGATTTGACTTTTTTCGTTGTAACCGAAAAAGGTTTCCCTCATAGCCCGTAATTTAGTGCTTGTTTGTATCTCTTTGTTGATGAAATCAAGCTTTCCATCGTTGTTAATGGAGAGTGGTACTCAATCTTCAAAATTTTCCGATTGTCGCAAAATGGTAAAAGTCTCAGTATTGTGTAATGAAGATCTTCAAGCAATTTTTACATGTTGGTCTTAAATTCTCTTGATGGTAGATCCCCGTTAACAAAGTGAACCTTTCTAACATGCCAAAAATATTCATTTTTTGTTTTAGTATTTAGACATGAGATAACATAAGGGAGAGAGATGGGTTTCTTATATAGTAGTTTGAGGATGTTATGGACCATACAGATCCTATCTACTGACAGAATGTAAATCAAAAATTTATTTCCGATTACACCATAACTTAAAAACTGAAAATACATTTCCGGTAAAGTCCCTGGTACTAAAAACCAGAAACAAAGAAATAACAGGAAGAGCGTATTGAAAAAAAATATAATAATAGATTTCATAACTACCAAAATGGGAATATTCCACGTCATAATTCATTAACAAAAAGTCATATACATCAAAGTCATATTTAAATACTTAAAAGATTCGAAGTAATTATCTTCCGACAAATCCACATGTGGTACACCCTTTGACTTTTCCTTGTTTTTTGCTATTTCAATGTTCTTCAACTTGGTGTACTCTTGCATCCTTTCAATGAACTGGTCCAACCAAGTCTCAAATTGGTCCATATAATGATTCTCCCACTCTGGTTATGTAGATGGTATAGGGCATCCCGATTTCAAATACACTTGAACAAAATGTCGAGGATTTGAAACCCACCCAACACAAATGATACGATTAGTGGAATTAGATGTTAGAGCATTGTGCAATGGGAAAAAAGTTTCTGAATAACCAAATCTTCTAAGGTTAATACACACCTTCTCATACGCACTTGCAATGAGATGATCCATTTCAGGGGAACACATCCATTTGTTCTTCGGTGCAAATGCTTCCATGGATGGTACAAGAGCGTTATAGATTTATTCAAACTTATTCTTATCCCTGTACACCCGTGTGTACTAATCTATATGGCTCCTCAACTCTTGGATAAGAGTTTGGTGGACAAGTGTGTGATCCTATTCTCCTTTACCGAGTAAAGCAGAAATAGCCCGAAAACCACAATTACCCTTACCATGAATATTGATGATCCAAATCATTGTGATTGTGCATAAAAACGAACATCTCCTCAATGAACGGTATTTTTGGTGGAGGCGGTGTATGCGGTGGATTTGGTGGAGTTGGAGGTTTGCTTATGCGAGCACCTTTGAAGACCTTTTTCGAGATTTCAATGTCGATGAATCGGGAAAAAGTTTCTCAACGTGTTCACCATACGATGGACTCCTCATAGTAGAATTTTCACTTGGTGTAGGTTTGACCTTTTTTGGCGCTCCTTTTAGTTTAACCGGTTAAGACGGTGGTTTTAAGTCAGTTGTCTCCGAAAATGCGATATCACTCAATTGCTTTTTGATGTGGAGTTTTGTGTTGTCATCGCCTTTCTTAAACCTTTCTTGTATCTCTTCCCATTCTGTCAAGATTGTGATACTTGACTTTCCCTCTTCCATTGTATTGTCGTCTTTAAAACTCAACCTCTTTCAATGACTACATACTTCATCCATTCGTATCGGGCTATCAAGTTTCACCTTCTTAGATATGACACAAGCACATGGGAGACCATATGTTTTCACAATTGTGCAACCACACTTAGAGGTATCGGAGCCTAAGAAAGAGGCTCATTTGAATTCATAAAAAATGAAAGGAATAAATTTTTGGTCCCTCTAAGTATCTCAAATTTCATTTTTAGTCCCTCTAAATTTTCCTTCCAAGAACAGTCCTCCTAAAAAATTAAATTTTAACTTTTGGTCCCTCCTGTAATTTAGCGACGATTTTTACAAATTAGCGACGGTTTTAGTGACAGTTTTTATTTAGAGACAAAATTAGAGACCATTTTAGCTACAATTTTGTGAGGAGGGACCAAAAATTAAAACTTCATTTTTTAGGAGGACCATTCTTTAAAGGAAAAATTTAGAGGGACTAAAAATGAAATTTGAGATATTTAGAAGGACCAAAAACTTATTTAACCCAAAATGAAATTAAGAGTTGATCGTGATATGTTGCCAACCAACTGAGAATAGAGAAGGTTGTCTTTGAACCTTTGTTCCAACACTGTGATATTACGACCAAATGATGTTTGAATTTCATTATGCTGGTTAAGTATCATCTGGTTCACGAATTCCCAACCCGTACACAAATCACCCTTGCTATTTCCCAACCAATTATTCAAACATGCATGAGCCGACTTAACTCGGTTTGTTATTGTATTTCCAAGATACATAACCTGATTTGTCCATGCATAAACAATCTTCTCTTTCATCCAATCCAAAATTATAGTCTCAACGTATTTCAACAAATTGGGGTATTTATCGCACACCTTTCTGAAATGTATAACAAATTCAACATATAAATCTTTGGTAGATGCATTTATGATAACATTCCAAGCAGCCATAATTTTCTCCACAACAACACCCGACTTAACTAGCTTACCCTCTTCAATCTCAATCTGACACGTCCCTATCGCTGGTTTTACGCGGCTTCTCACATTTTTAGTAATGTGATACTTACAAAGTAATACAGAAGAACTCGGAAACACCTTCACAACATAATTCATCAGTCTTGTATCGCGGTCAGTAATAATGACTTTTGACATGTTTTCTTGGTCCTTTAACATTGATTGACAAACCTCTAAAGCCCATGCAAAATTGTCCTATTTTTCTCACTCTAGAAATGCAAAACCAATGGAATATGTCATTTTAGTCGACGTAACACCGAAAATTTCCAACAGTGGCAACATGTACCTGTTGGTCTTTTACGTCGAATCAATTATAAGCACGGTAGGAAACGTATTAAACAATTTAATGGAATCAATATGATTCCAATATATATCTCTTACCGTTACTCCATCCTCACATCTCCGGTGCCTACAAACGTAGTTGTTATCATCTAAAAGCTTCACGAGTTGTTGCATTTTGGTTCGATCCCCTCTAAGTGCCAATTTTGCTTGGTAGCGATGATTGTAAACTTGTCTGATGTTTAAAATATTATCGGGTCTTTTGCGCTTCAACGTGCCAAGTATGTTTTTTGGAGAGACCAAATTTAGTGTCATGTCGGACACACATTCCTTCTCTTCTGCCAAGAGGCAACATACACTTGAATGACCGAATAAATTTGCACTTAAATCATGATTATGTAAACCACTTATGACATTGAACTTCCAATTATTATTTTCCAACCGATACCCACGTAGCCTAAATGGACACGAGCATTTTCTTGAATCAGTATCATCTCTTTTGAAATTCTTGATAGGCCGCCTATATATCTCACTTCTTTCGCATGTAAATGTCACAAATGTAGGTCGTCTATCCGAACTACTATCGGACCTTCCTATCACAACACCAAAGCCTTGTTTGGTGGCCTACATACAGATCCTCTACATCATGACATCTCGAGATTCATATTCTTGTTCATTTGTAAAATGCTTCCGTACATTGACCGCCTTGATAACAATAGGCGAAACAACTTGAGACAGAATAGGAGAATCACCTTGGAAAAGAACAGGCGAGACACCTTGAGACACATTAGGCCAAACACCTTGGGACACAATTGCTTTGGGACAATTATCGGGATGCACCATACCTAATATATAAAAACAAATTAAAATAAGAAATATCCTAGGCAAATAAGAAAACGAAGTTGTTGGAAATAACTGTTACAGGAACCAGAAGCACATTTCCGGTTAAGTTCATCTACAAACCGGAAATATACTTCCGGTATTAACGTGACATTTCTTCACAAAAAGAACTAACTAATGTGATTAATGTAGTTTGAAAAGAGGAAGCTTTAGCTTAAATTCAGTTTCTTTTAGCTCCTTTTGATATAATGCACCACAAGAATGTTGATTTTGAGTGAAAAATGCTATTGAGAATGTGAGGGTCTTTTGGAGAGTATTTGGTCACACTTTTGAAATGAGCATGACCAATATCCCATGGACCTTGTTGTTTTAAGTTTTTGGTTTCTCAGAATAAATCAGAAATGTATATCTGATTTATAGGTGGCAATTTTTTTGGTTTTTCCCGCACAAAATTTTCAGATATGTATCTCTGATTTTCCACCGTTGTTACATTTCCGATATGTTTCTTACATTAAATAAGGGTGTAACGAAATTTTGTCTGATTTAATAAGTGTAAGGTGCGCTCCGAAAATGCATTTCTGAGAAACATTTTTCAATTTTACATAAAGTCTTTTTTCCCTATATAGCGCGTCATAAGAAATCTCCATGTAACTTATGCTTATTCATTCATTCAAGCCCTCCAAAATCTTATTGGGCCTTTTATTACTACATAAAGTCCAGCAAAAAAACATTTCCTTAATATCACAAACATCTTTTGACCAAAATATCCAATTAAATCAGACTATATAAAAACCACACCACATATTTATCTTATCGTTATCATCATCATCACATTCTTCACCTAAAAATAACACTTGGCTCCACTATTATCAGTCATGTGTTCATCTGTTACTAATGTCTTTGAGATTGGAAAATACGCCACTCAGCTACAAACTGTTGATTCATGTTCATACAAACAATATGGTACAATTTTAATTAACTCTTCTATTATAATTCAATTGTATGTTTTCTTTTAAAATAATTTTTGTCCTAGTTCATGTTTACTAATTTTTTCTATACATGTTAATCAGCTCCACCACCAAAATCTCTTTTGATTGCAACTCCTATTGAAGGTGGAGAATTCCCAATTCTACTTTTTCTTCATGGATATGTTCTTTTAAACTCATTTTATTCTCAACTTATTCAACATGTAGCTTCTCATGGCTTCATTGTCATTGCTCCTCAGGTTAGTTCCCATTGTATACCTTTTGTTATAGTTTTAAAAATAGTGGTTTTTTAAAAAACATTTAAAAAATATTTTTTTGCACTCTAGTTGTATACAGTGGCTGGACCTGATATAAGTGATGAGATATATTCAGTAGCTGCAATAACAAATTGGCTATCAGAAGGACTATGCAAGATTCTTCCACCAAACATAGAACCGAATTTTCACAAGTTAGCCCTCAGCGGCCATAGTCGCGGCGGCAAGACATCATTTGCTATAGCTCTAAGAAAACAAAACATCACAACTGATCTAAAATTTTCAGCCATAATAGGAGTTGATCCTGTTGATGGAATGGATATAGGAAAGCAAACATCACCACCAATTCTTACTTATGTTCCTCATTCATTTGATTTCGATATGGCAACATTGGTCATAGGTTCTGGTTTAGGTGATGTAAAAAGAAACTCTTTGTTCCCTCCTTGTGCACCCAAAGGTGTCAATCATGAGAATTTTTTTAATGAATGTGACAAACCCTGTTGGTATTTTGTGGCTAAGGATTATGGTCATGTTGATATGTTGGATGATGATACTAGAGGAGTTAGAGGGAAAGCTAGTTATTGTTTGTGTAAGAATGGTGAGTCAAGGAAACCTATGAGGATGTTTGTTGGAGGAGTTATGGTTGCTTTCTTGAAAGCTTACTTGAATGGTGATAATGGATACTTGTTGGCTATAAGAGACAAGAAGGTGAGTGTACCTGTTGAGATGAAATTTGATCATTATGTATGAAAGTTAGAATGATAGGAAGTTTATGTTTTTGATATTTTGTTTGACTTGTAAGTCAAGTAATGACACAATAGCCATCTCTATACATTTTACTTGTACATGAACATATGTGTTTTCTTTTATATATCTATATTACAATTGGTATAAGAGGCCCAGGGCCTGGTTAAACAAAAAAACTGCATATTTTCTTTCTGGTGGTTAAGTTTGTTATTGGTTTGTCCAAGATTCATCTTATATTGATGGATAAACTTGGTAACTTTGGGCAATTTGTCATCTCCAAGTTGGATGGTCACTACAGTTGTTGAGTCAAGTTGATGGAAAACTTGTTTTGCAAAGTTTGACAAGGAGGAAGAAATATTTTTGATGGCTCAAGAAGGTTTGAGTACACAAATTAAGGAGATATGATTTCTTAATTCTGGATGTAGTAACCACATAAATAGAAACCAATGTTAGCTCTTTTAGTTTGAAGAAACCATTCATGAATTTACCAAACGTGGAGATGATTCAAAGATGTCTCTAATGGAAAAAGGTAACTTGAAACATCATATTGGGTGGCATAATTGATGGGAAGTTAGCTTAGGTTTAAATATTTAGGACATGTCTATTTATATATAGGTGGTAAATTAGCCAATTTAAATATTGAGATTTTTAATGATACCATGTCATATTAGAATGACTCGAGATGGTTTAATACTTATCAAGATTTTTTTCCCACCTTATTATGTTGAATTAAACCTCTAAAAATCTAAAAATATCTTTCGAATGTGTATATTCGAACACACTTTGTGAATTTAGGATATTGATTTATTTTAAATATGTATATCGGAACAAATCCCTATATTTCATTTTCAGAGAGATTTTGAATATACATATCCGAAATAATTTAATATCTCAAATTTCTTTTGATTTTATTTTAAAAAGATATTTCTTTATAATATAGTTATAATATAATTAAATTGAATTATTATTAATAAATAATAACTTAAATTTATAATTAAATACTAAATATTAAGTAAATTTATGATATGAAATTAAACAATGAATGTAATAATTAAAATTTTAATTATAATGATGAAATTTAATTGTCTTTTAATTTTTTATTTAAAATTATGAATAATTTTTGATAAAAAATATAAGAAATATTTTTTAATTGTAACTTTAAAAGTTAAATTAAATTTAGATGGTACTTTTTAGTTTTTATTATAGAATTGATAATTAATTATTACGTTGTAATTAGAAAATATATTACATTAAAAAGATATTTATATTATAATCAAAAATTGAATGCTATTAATAATTAATAATATTAAAATAGGACATTTAATATTAAACAAATATATACTTGTAAAAAAATGATGAATAATTTATAAATTATAGAGATCATCTATATTAAATACATATATATATCTCATAAGAAATTTGGGATATTGAGTTATTTCGGATATGCATATCCGAACGAACCCCTAAAAACAAAATATTGAGTTATTTCGGATATGCATATCCGAAATAACTCAATATTAAACTATTGAGTTGTTTCGGATATGTATATCTGAACGAACCCCTAAAAAACTTAAATTCGGTGCGTTCGGATATGCACATCCGAAGTCTGGGGGTATTTTAGGTTTTCCATCAGGGGCATGCAAGAAGACACCAAGGTTTGGAAAAAAAAATCTCTACTTATCTCAACCCTCATCGCTCTAAATACGAGACCTATAAGTGAGATGCTTAAGAAGTATCTATTTTGATCCACATGGGATGTTAGGCTTGAGCTACAATGTTGGAATTTTGTGAAGGAAAATTGCGATCTAAAACGCAGCGGAAAATTAAAATTTTCCTTTAGTGATCCTTACGAATGGGCATGGTCAGTGATAGAAATCATTACCTCTTGTGATGATTTAAACCTTTGATGTTGTGATCACGAACGTTGATGAATAACAACGTCTCTACTCAGTCCACACGAACAGATCACTTCCGGACACAGTGCTAGCTACTTACAAACGAAAACTTTGAGTGAGAGAATGAGACAAAATATACGGCTAGAAATCAAGACCGAATTTTCATCAAGTCAAATGCTTCAGCACAAGGGTTCTATTTATAGAACCACTTATGTGAGCTGCAAGCTAAAAGCCCAATTAAGGCTGCAAGCTAAAAGTCCAATTAAGCATACGATTATCATACCTTATGATATACCGCATATCACTTGAGCGTGTGGTACCTTACCATATTCCATATTTCACTTAAGTGCACCGTACCTTACAGCGTTCCTTATTTACTCTATCTCTCATCAACCTGCCCTTATGTGTGTGACCCTGTAGATTTTCGTGACGTGGACAATTATATTAAATTACACATTTAACATAATAAATAGTGAGGGATATCTAATAACACATCACTGCTACCCAAGTCAAGAAAATGTCATGTGATCTGACAAAATCTTTCTGTGATAATATTTGTGTGTACAATTACTCTTTTTCCCTTATGTCTATATTGAACACAAGGCATAAACCGTGTCACCCTTGTCCGGTTCAATATTGGACCCTTAGACATTTATCCTATTATGCAGGATAGACAAATTCCATCTAGGTCGCTCATGTCTCTCAGCATGCTTTATGAAGTACCCATCAACTGTCTTTATGGTCATCCAGTTACAGATAACGTTTGATCAACAATAAAGTACTTAACTCCACATCTAAGGTCCATAGTGGTTTCAGGTCAAAGGGGGGTATACACCATTATCACCATGAGAATAACTTATGACATCTTGCATAACATTCTATGTAGTATTCTCATAGTAGGTCAACTCAGTATAAATATTACTTTTAATATTCATACCTATTTCAAGACTTGATAACTCTTTATCCATGATCCATGAGGTGTGATCATCAGTCTATCTTCATAATAATCTCAATGCTTTAACCTTATCCCACTTTGAAATAAATCTCGACTATAGATATTTTAAGAATAGTGTTCTTATGTTTAATGGGATCTCATGATTAAGTCACACTTAATATTTCATTAAACAAATGAACTATTCTAGGGACTCTATTATTTTTGAAAAACAAACATAATAAATAAATGTCTTTTATTACGAATAAATAATTAGATACAAGTACTCAAAGTATTGGCCTCTAGGGCTTACACCAACAATCTCCCACTAGCACTAGAGCCAAGCAGGTATACCCCTAATACCCATAGATCTAGTATGTCTATCATGCTTCTGCTGCACAAGAGGCTTTATTAGTGGGTCAACAACATTGTCAAGTGTAGATACTCTACATATCTTCACTCTCCCCGATCAATTATCTCTCGAATGAGGTGATAACGCCTAAGTATGTGTTTGGATCGTTGGTGAGATCTAGGCTCCTTAGCTTGTGCGATAGCACCATTGTTATCACAATAGAGATCAATGGGATCCACAATGCTCGGGACTATGTCAAGTTCACTAATGAACTTCTTGATCCAAACAGCTTCCTTTTCTGCATTTGAAGCATCAATATACTCGACCTCGGTTGTAGAATCAGTAGTTGTATCTTCCTTTGGACTTTTCCAGCTCACAGCGCCACCATTTAAGCAGAACACATAACCAAATTGCGATCTAAAGTCATCCTTATCTGTCTGGAAGCTAGCATCAATGTATCCTATTACAGCAAGCTCTTCCTGGCCTCCATATGTCAAGAATGAGTCCTTAGTCCTTCTCAAGTACTTAAAGATATTCTTGACAGCTACCCAATGAGCATCACCGGGATCAGATTGGTACCTACTCGTTGAACTTAAAGCATACGAGACATCTGGTCAAGTACATAACATGGCAGACATGATAGATCCTATTGCAGATGCATATGGAATCTTAGTCATGAGATCCCTTTCTTCCTTGGTTGAAGGGGATTGTGTTTTTGATAAACATAGGCCATGTTGCATAGGTATGAATCCTTTCTTGGAATCATGCATATTAAAGCGTCTCAACACTTTGTATATGTATGTACTCTGACTTAGGCCAAGCAGTTTTTATGATCTATCTCTATAGATACTGATTCCTAATATATAGGTTGCTTCACCTAGGTCCTTCATAGAAAAGCATTTTCCCAACCAAGTCTTTACTTGTTGCAAGGTAGGGACATCGTTTCCAATGAGTAATATGTCATCTACATATAATATCAGGAAAATAATCATGCTTCCACTAACCTTCTTGTAGACACAAGGCTCATCTTCATTCTTGATGAGTCCATATTGTTTTACTGTTTCATCAAAATAAAGATTCCAACTTCTGAAAGCTTGCTTCAATCCATAGATTGATCATTGTAACTTGCATATCTTTTGGGCTTCATGTGGTATGTCAAATCCTTCAAGTTATGTCATGTACACATCCTCAAGAAGATTCCCATTAAGGAAAACAATTTTTACATCCATCTGCCATATTTCATACTCATGATATGTGTTGTACCCCAAAATTTTCTCTCCCATATTTCTCAAAACATTGCAAGAAAGATCCTCAAGTTGCTCAAGGAAGTCCAAGGGTTGACCAGACAAGCTCTCTCCTAAGGCAGTCTACCTCAAATTAGGGTTTCATGTTGCATCAAGATACTTGAGTCCAAGGGATCCCAAATTCTCACCAATGTCCTAATATGTTCTCAAGATCATCCATGACAAGTGTCAAGCCCTACAGAGAAAATTTGCTCAGTCAATTGCTCAAAGGCCTGAAAATCGATTGTGCTAGGGCAAAAGTCAACTGTGGCCTACATACAGTCAAACTTCAAGATTTTTGGTCAACATCCTCATTTTGAAGTGTATTTTATCATTTGATCAAGGGTTGATCATGATTCATCAAGGATTGCTCATAATTCATCAAGAATCAAAAGTTGCTAAATTAAGGTTTTGCAGGAAAAGTCAACTTAACTTTGACCAAGCATAACTTTCTCATACTTTATGAGAAATGACTCTTACAAATCTCATTTTGAAGAGGATGACATTCTCTACAATCCATCTTCATCTCCCAAGTTCAAAATATGCACTCACAAGAAGTTATGAATTTGGACATTATAGGTCATTTTGAAAAGTCAACAAAAACACCTTTTTTGTCAAAGCTTCATACATGAGAATGGAATATCAATTTGAGATGAGACCAAAAGGGTTGCTTATAGGACATCTCAAGCTTTATAAAAAGTCCAAGAAAACATTCAAAGAGTCAAAATTGAGGAAGTTATGCATTGGTGAAGTTGACCTTTTTTGCAAAATTGTCAAAAGTCAACTATGCCTAAAAATGCAATTTTTGCCAAATGGGCCCAATCTTTTGCACTTGTTTTGAGTTGGAAACATGGTCCACGAGCCCTAGCCTTTGCCACTTGTCATTATCTTGTTTTTATTATTTATTTTGATTTTTATTTGAATTAAATTATTTTAAATCAAAACAAATCATAGAAAATCCAAAATATTGAAATCTCAAGATTTGATACATGTTTCAGGTCTTAAATTCCAGCTAGCATGAGATCAAATTCGTGTAAAGGCTTGGAGTGCACAAAAAGATTGGTTTTAGGCTATTTTTGGAATGATTTTAAAGTGAATCAAATCAAGATCAAAGATATTGATGGAGGAAGATTGAGGCCAGGTTTTCAACCCTAAATCATTCCTCAGTACATAAGGATGATGTGCAGACCTAAAGTAAGGCTAGAAAGAGGCGTGAGAATCCGAACCAAATTGAAAAAAAACAAGAAAAGTGTGGAATCGAATTCCTAGTTGCAAGCAATTACAGGCCTTCCTGACCATCCCAATCACTTCCTGGGATCCATAGCAAGCGAAATCCATCAAGAACAAGGCTTTTCCAATACCAAAACGCGCTGTAAGTCAGCCACGACATTCCTTTTTTCTTGAATTCGAATTGCTTCATTCTGATACCTATAGCACAAAATAATTGTATATTATTGTTCACCATCATATTTGCAAGCTTTCTGTAATATTCAATTGTGTTTTCATGGCCTGTATGAGATTCCACCATTATTAGGGTTTTATGGCTCGATTTGGGATTTCATCATATAGGTAAAATTGGGCCATGAAAGGGCCACCACTGTACTCAGCAGGATCAGACGAAGCTATCCATGGCTTTGGTTTTTATTTATCACGCTTGTATTAGATTTTGAGAATTGCAGGACTTATAGCAACGGACATGGCACTGTAGGTAAAAGTCTGGGACTTTTACCAACGGTGCAAGGAGGAAGATGACTAGCTGGCGAGCAATCATTGGCCTATTAAAAAAAACGCGCGCTGAATTAATGTGTTTGGCCTTTTTCATATTTGATTAATATTTTGTATTACATGAACAAATAGAACAACTGGCTCAGTTGGTAACCTGGTGGTTGGATAGTGCTTCAGGACCTAGGTTCGAATACCAGGTCCCCCATTCCTTTTATATTATTTTTCTTTCAGGAATTGCATGCGCGTACAAGGCCAAGGGCTACCATACACCCTCATCATCTAGCCTGCCAAGTGGCTAGATGGCCAGATCCAAAGGCCATAAATGGAGGAACATCATGAAGCCTAGTTAACGCGTAGCATCAGATCCTGAAGGTCAACATGGACCTTTGCTTCTTGGGCCAAAGCTTGCTATCTGCACCCCCTCAAATTACTGATTGCAGGCCCAATCTCTTTAACCTTTTCTTATTTATATTTTGTTTTATTAATTTAATTTATTTATTTTACTAACAAATTAATTATTTTCTTTTTTATCAAAAAAATCACAAATAATATTTTTTCACCCAATTAGAATTAGGTTTATTTTTTATCAAAAATTAATTAAATTAATTAGGTTATTTAATTTCTAGATAACTTTAATTATTTTGTAAATAAATTTAAAATTAGTTAAGAACAATTAGGTTTTTTTAATTTAACTTAATTATATTTTCTTTTTCTTAAAAAATAACCAAAAAACATAAAAATAGGCCATATATTTATTTTCATTAATTAATTTAATTAACTAATTAATTGTGCATTTAATTTAAAACTTAATTCCTTTTTCTTAAAAGATAATTAAAAAACAACAAAAACATTTTTCTTTTAATTAGGTTAAAAAGGGTCAAAACCTTAATTTTTCTTATCGTTCTAATTTCATCGCGCGCTTTATTATTATTTTTACCATATTGATGTAACTGCTCACAAGTTGTAATAGTTTAATTAGGTTATTTATTTTCATTTATCGCTTTATTTTTTAAGGGTTTGTTTTTGGCTATGTAAATACCCGAAGCCTTGTAATAGCGTAGTTTAATTTCCGCACTTTAATTTCCACAAAATATTAACTGTTAGATGTATGATATAGGGATGCATGATAAGAATGTATGATTAACTTTAAAACGGTTAGATAACCCTAAACTGTGCAAAGATAAATAATCTGAAATTGAATCACTCGCACATGCGCACTCCTAGGGTACACTCCCACTTGGTTGCCTTCGGTAAACGGTCATTAAGTATAGGATGCTTTAGTGGTCACTCTTTTGTCTAAACAAAGATCAAAGTCTCGTTCGGAAAAGTTGCCTCAGAATAGTTGCCTCAGAATGGTTGCCTCGGAATTGTTGCCTCAAATAATTGATCTAAGACATTAAGGTTATTACTAAGACGTCCTAACATTGCTTTAGTGACCGTACGTCCCTTTCGAATTAACCCTCAAAACTCCAACGACGGTGCTACCTACTCACTAATAGTGGGATGCGCTGTCTAAAGGAAACGAACATAGAACAATTCTTTTTTCAAGTAGGTAGATTAGCTCTTAAGTACTTGCTCAATCCAAATAAACTTTTTCACACTTACACTCCTTTTCAAACAAAGTTTTCAAAACAACTTCGTAACACTCTTGAAGACAGAAGCAAGAGTTAAATTAAAGTAAAACAAAAGCTTTTCAAATCACACAAACACAAAGAAGCAATTTTGAAAATGATGAGCAAGTACCTAAGAGCCCGTAGATAACTACGGATAGAAAGGGTGCTAATACCTTCCCTTTCTATAATCTACCCTCCGTACTCAGAAAATCTCGAAAAAGGAATTTTTCTGTGCTTTTTTCCTTTCCTTGTTGGATAAAATAAAAGTCGGTGGCGAATCTTGCTTACCGCGACATTTTGCAAACACAAACGCAAAACGCAACCAGTAATAAAAAAAGTCTCGGTTCTGGCCATCGTATCACAGAACTGGCGACTCTGCTGGGGAGATTATAAGTGGGGTATACCTTAGGATTAGTTCATCATTTTGTTTTCTATTGTTTTATTTGATTGCTTTATCTTTGTGGGTTTTGTATCAGAGTTACTATAGATCCTAACCCGAATCTGGGGGACACCTTTTAGGTAAGTAGCAATAGACTGTGAGGGAACTGTACAGTGTAGACCGATACGGTTGAAGCAGTAGCTACGTTGATGTGGCACATTAGTTGGTACCGATATCCCTTGTGGACAACAAGGAGAATATGGGGCTGCTATATGGGTCATTAAGCATCAACTGACCTTAGAATCTATAATTGACCAACTTGGCCATAGGAAGTAGTGAGATGCTACACTCATTGAGACCATACTCTCGAGATGGTTCCGGCCGCAAGAAAAGATTGCGTGAGCTGAAACAATGACCAATGGAGGATGGTCAATGATATTGAGAACCTTTAGAACCCGGTTACTATTATTAGGACAGGTTGAACCAACTAAACTACAAAAGGGTAGTACCTAGACTCCATGCAAGCCTAAACTTAAGGGTTATTGTGTGACTTGTTTTCCCTTACCATGTTTGCTATCTGTGATACCTGTGGTGTGTTTTTATCATGACATCATGCATCATGACATCGCATGCATATTTCATTAGACTAACCATTTCAAAGACCGAGGGGATTCATCTTTGTTCTGTTTTGCAGATTATGGCTTCTATGCGCAGAAATACCATTCGAGTAAACTTCGTGCAAATCCCTGATCAGCTCAGAGAGTTAGTCTTAAAGGTTCCTGATACTTTTTCATTTGTTAGAAGACATGGTTATCTCCTTATCTTGGTCACTTCAAAGTTGGATGAGCAAATGATGAGTGTGTTGTTCCAGTTCTTTGACTCGTTGCATCATTGTTTTACCTTCCCGGATTATCAGCTAGTCCCTACTTTGGAGGAGTTTTCTGATCTACTAGGCATATTTATCCTCGAGCAGACACCCTTCACAGGTTTGGAGGAGGTTCCTAGACATGAGGACATTGCTTTAGCTTTACACTTGACAAAGGCTGATATAGTGTCTAACTGGGAGACTCGGAGTGGGGTTAAAGGTTTCTTGGCTAAGTTTTTGATCGATCAAGCTCAATTGTTTTGGGATAACTTGGATTTTCAAGCATTTGAAGACATCTTGGCTCTCATCATCTACGGCTTGGTTCTTTTCCCAAATCCAGATTCTTTCATAGATGTGAACGCACTTAAGATCTTCATGTCTCGTAACCCGATGCCTACTCTCTTGGGTGATATTTTGCATGCTCTCTATACCCGTACTGTGCGGAGAAGGGGAACTCTCATGTGTTGTACACCACTGCTAGCGAGGTGGTTTATTTTGCACCTCCCTAAATCTGTATTGAAGAATGAGGAAGGTGTAGGTTCGTCTTATAGAATCATGTCCCTTGCTCATACTGACATCCTTTGAAGTTCTAAAGATATGGAAAGAGTAACTGTCATTGATCGATGTGGGGAATACCCTAATGTTCCGTTGCTTGGAATTAGATGGGGGATAACCTACAACCCTTGCTTGGCTTTGAGACAATTTGGTCGTGCTCGGAGGGATGGTCCCCATGAGCTGCTGCTTACAGGCATTGTCTTTGACTACAAGGGGGATGTTGAGGGACATCGCCGCAGGTTTATACGAGCTTGGGGCAGGGTGAACAGGTCAGACCCGCATGAGCTAGGATTGAAGACTTCCCTCCCGATGCAGCCTTATCTCCAGTGGGTTCGAGCCCGTGCTCAAAACCTGGGGATGCCATATGAAGCTGTTTTGCTGGTGATCATAGAGCATACTAATGAAGAAGATGTTCCTTATACGGTCATCCATCCATACATGCCTACTGATCTTGGGAAATTGAAGAGATCTTGGATCCAGTTAAAGGAATAAAGGGATACCTACAGAGAGAAGTATCATGAGCAGGAGAGGAAGATCTTAAGGCTTACAAGACAGCTTGAGAATGAGAGGACAATCAATGATTATGTTAGCACGAATGGAAGGCGACCATGGGATTTTTGATTTCTTTGTTGTTTCTAGTTTAGATTTGCTTTTCAGTATTTCTTTTGTAACGCCTTAAAAGGCATTGTTAAACATTTTACAAGTTTGAATCTAATAAAGTGTGTTTTATTTTGGTTTACAAATTTGAATCTCCCAAAGTCTTTGAAATCATTTCATACGCATTCCATTATCATACACCTCATCACAGGTACCATTACAGGTTTCTCATCTTCTTCGCTGTTTATTTCAGAAATCATGTCTTCTGAAACACCTACTGATCAAGCCATCAAGGCTCTTCAAGCTCAGAATGCACAATTCCAAGAGTTGTTCCTGAACCTGGCCACAGGGCAGCAAGATTTGAAATCTCTCATCTTGAAGGAGAAGAAGAAGAAGAAGAAGAAGGTGGTCCTCCTGAATATGGGTCGCAGATTCGGGAATAATTTGCGACAGGAAACTGATTTGTCCCATTCATCTGGAGGGGGAGAAAATCAAGAGGAAAGAAAGGGGCCTAGTCTTGTGGTCTCTGATAATGACACGGATTTTGATGAAGACCAGTATCCTCCTGCCGAGGATAGGTATAAGCAACTTGAAGACCGGTTAGGTGCAATGGAGATCCAGAAGATACCTGGGTTGGACTTTGGAGATCTGGGATTGGCATCTGGGGTGGTAATCCCCCACAAGTTTAAAGCTCCTGTCTTTGCTAAGTACGATGGAGTATCCTGCCCGAAGCTACACCTCCACTCGTATGTCAGAAAGATTCAACCCTATACTGTTGATAGGAACCTGTGGGTTCATTTCTTTCAAGATAGTCTGTCAGGGACTCAACTTGAATGGTTCTATCAACTGGAAGGAGCTAACGTCCGCAACTGGGAGGACCTTGCTGCTGCTTTTTATAAGCAATATCAGTATAATGCCGACCTTGCTCCCACGCGTACCCAACTTCAGGGTATGTCTATGGGTACATGCGAAGGCTTTAAGGACTATGCTCAAAAATGGAGAGATCTGGATGGAAAAGTCCAACCTCCTCTGTCTGATAGGGAGTTGGTGGGCATGTTTCTTGGGACTTTGTCTGGTCCATATTTCAATCATTTGATCGGTAGTTCATTGTCTGGGTTCACTGAATTGATTTTCACTGGTGAGAGAGTTGAAGCTGGTATTAAGAGTGGCAAGATACATAAAGGTGCCTCGTCGAGTATAGAAAGGAAGCCTTTCAAGAGAGAAGCTAGTGCAGTTTACAGCTCGAGGAGCCAAAACCAACCTGAACGCTGCCAAGCAGTTAATGCGGTAGTAATATCAAGACCAAATGTGGCCCCACAACGCAATAATCAGAAAAGAGTAGAGAGACCGCAAAGGCAGTATACTCGACTCAGTATGACTCTATCTCAAATTATGCCGCAATTGTTGAAAACCAACTTGGTGACTCTGAGGGAAGCCCCGAAGAATCCCAGCACCACATCTCCGTTGTATAATCCAAACGCCCACTGTGCTTATCACTCCGATAGCCCAGGGCATGATACAAACAACTGCTGGGCCTTGAAGAATAAAGTACAAGATTTGATTGAAGCTAAAGAGATCGAGTTTGACGCACCGAAAAGCCCAACATCATAACCGCTCCTATGCCCAAGCATGATCAGGGAGTGAATGCGGTCGAGGTTGATGAAGAAGAGTCATACATTGACAACTGGATTTACCCGACTACCAACGGTGGCTTGAACAATTGGATGGAAAAGGACGTCGTGCCCATTTATTTTATTACACCGTAATAGACTTTTGTTTTGAGTTTTGTAACAGACAATTTAAAACTTTTACGGCCCGGTGCCTTGCCCGAGACACAGTGGCTTTGTTTGTGAGGGCTTAATGTTTGTCATTTACATGTATCATCAATAAAGCATTTGACGTTTTCTTGCATTACAAATTTTGCGCTCCTTGTTTTTCTATCTTGCACTTTATTAAAACAGCTATTGTCTTACACACACTCACATATCATAATACAGGTCCACATCCACTATGGATCCCACTGATAACGACTCTTCTACTTCCAGTTATGACTTCGAAAGTCTGATCAACCAAGCCGAGGACGAAGGTGAGGATGATTGCGAAGTGCCTGGGGAACTTGCTAGACTGTTACTACAGGAAGAAAGGTCCATACAGCCCCATGAAGAGCCAGTGGAATCAGTGAATCTGGGTACAGAAGAGGACAAGAAAGAGGCCAAGATCGATGCAAATCTGGAGTCTGGTGTTAAGCAACGGTTAATACAGATGCTGCGTGACTATGTTGAGGTCTTCGCTTGGTCTTATGAAGATATGCCTGGGTTGGATACCGATATTGTGGTTCACCGCTTGCCAACTAAGGAAGATTGTCCTCCAGTAAAGCAGAAAGTTCGCCGAATGCGCCCAGAGATGTCTGAGAAAATCAAAGCTGAGGTCATGAAACAATTTGATGCCAGTTTTCTAGCTGTCACTTCTTACCCACAGTGGGTTGCCAACGTGGTTCCGGTACCGAAGAAAGATGGTAAAGTTCGAGGCGCCCGAAAGGCCCAATGTTGTGACTGCTCCCATGCCCCAGCATGGAGTGAATACTGTGGAAGAAGACATGTATGTGGCCTCCGTGGAAGAGATTGTTACTCTGTTATTGCCGTCAAAAGGAACCTGTTGCTAGCTGGTTTATTTCCGGGATGTAGTAAAGGTTGCCTTCTATGTTCTGTTTCACCTGCTGGTTGTCCCTTGTTGAAGTCAGGTATCCAAAGCCTGATGGATAATAAAGAGATCTTGTTCGAGAAGATTGCTATTCCTGTTATCCCTACTGAAGAAGTGTCCATTGTTACTATTTTCAACAATGCTCCTAAGGCTTCCTCAAAGAAGCCTGTCCAAATCATGTCTACTCAGAAGATTGCTCCTATCATCATTACTGTTCCGGGGCCCATCCCCTATACGTCTGACAAAGTTGTCCCTTGGCACTATGGGGCAGATGTTTATGTGCTGGGAGTCAAACAAGAATTTGATACTAGTACCGGTGTCAGCAACATCACCGGGCCTGCTAAAGTCACTCGTAGTGGTAGGCTCTTCTCACCTGATATTGCACCTCCCGCTATTCAGAGACCTCTTGTCATCACACCTGCAAGTGTGCCTGTTCTCCTTCCTGACCAAGTTCCTGTTTCTACCCCTGTTGCCGAGTCATCTGACGCTCGGGGCAAAGGGATTGCTACTGATGTGCCTGCCCGGACGGAGGCACCAAAGACCACTATTGAAGCTTCCCGGCAAGAGATGGAAGAGATCCTCAAGATCATTAAGAAAAGTGATTTTAATGTAGTTGAGCAGCTGGGGCACACCCCATCAAAGATTTATATGCTATCACTGTTGTTATGTTCAGAGGCCCATGCCAAGGCTCTGATCTCCTTCCTGAAGAGTGCCCATGTGCCACAAGAAACATCTGCTGATCAATTTACCGATTGTGTGGCCAACTTGACCGCTGATAATGGATTGGGTTTCTCTGACGCCGATCTGACTGCCAAGGGAAAGAACCATAATGATGCCCTGCATGTCTCCATTGAATGCAGGGGCACTACTCTTGCCCATGTGTTGCTAGACACCGGTTCTTCATTAAACGTATTACCCAAGAAAGCTCTAGACAGGTTGGATTGTGAGGGTTTAGAGCTCAAGCCAAGTAACATTGTTGTTCGGGCCTTTGACGGGTCGAAGAGGATGGTGCATGGTGAAGTTGACATTCAAATCAGGGTTGGTTCTCAAGTTTTTGATTCTACTTTCTATGTGATGGACATCCGACCATCCTATTCTTGTTTGCTGGGTCGTCCATGGATCCACAAGGCTGGAGCTGTGACCTCCATATTACATCAGAAGCTTAAGTACCCGGTTAGAGGGAAGATTGTTACAGTGCAGGGGGAAGAAGAATACATGGTCAGCCACCTTAACTCGTTCCGGTACATAGAGATGGATGGGGAGTTCATTGAGACCCCCTTTCAACACTTTGAAGAGGTGCCTCCAACACTGGCATCAGCAGAGACTGTAACTGAAGAAGACTCTCCTCTGAAGATGGCTTCCTTAAAGGATGCCCGGGCTGTTATTGAGAAGGGTGAGTGTGCAAACTGGGGCCGACTTCCTGATTTTACTTCGAAGACTGACAAGTTTGGTTTGGGTTTCACTGCAGAAGCTCATAGGGCTATTCGTAAGGCAAGGATTGGAAGACCTCCTGTGTTAATCACCAACCCGGGAGTGAATGCTATTGAAGATGACGTGGAGGAATCCGAATTCGACAGCTGGATCTACCCAACGACCAACGGTGGACTAAGCAACTGGACTACCAAATACTACCTACCTATTACTTTTGTCACTCAGTAATGAACTCCTTTGTTTTAAATTTGTAACGAACAATAATTTGAAACTTTATGGCCCGATGTCTTACCCGGGGCACCGTAGCTTCATTTTTGAGGGCTTATTATTTGTCATTTTCATATATCATGAATAAAAACATTGGACGTTTTTCGCATTTCAAATCTTGTGCTCCCTTTCTTTCTTTATATATTGCAAAACAACTATATTTACACACACTCACCTATACAGGTTCCAATCCACTTTGGATCTCACAGGTAACGACTCTGCTACTGCCAGTTATAACTTCGAAAATCCGATCAAATTAGCCGAAGACGAAGGTGAAGATGATTGCGAAGTGCCTGGCGAGCTTGCAAGACTGTTACTCCAGGAAGAGAGGGCCATTCAGCCACATGAAGAGCCAGTGGAAACGGTAAATCTGGGTACTGAGACAGATAGAAAAGAAGTCAAGATTGGTGCCAATCTAGAGCTCAGTGTGAAACAACAGTTGATTCAGATGCTGCATGATTATGTGGAAATCTTTGCTTGGTCTTACGAAGACATGCCTGGGTTGGACACCGACATTGTGGTTCATCACCTGCCTACCAAGGAAGACTGCCCTCCGGTTAAACAGAAGGTCCGCCGTATGCGTCCAGAGATGTCCGAGAAAATCAAGGCTGAGGTTATGAAACAATTTGATGCCTGGTTTCTAGCAGTGACTTCTTACCCTTAGTGGGTTGCCAACGTGGTTCCAGTGCCGAAGAAGGATGGTAAGGTCCGAATGTGTGTTGACTACAGGGATTTGAATAGGGCCAGCCCTAAGGATGACTTCTCTCTACCTCACATCGACGTTCTGGTTGACAATACTGCTCAGTACAAGGTGTTCTCCTTCATGGACGGTTTCTCTGGTTATAATCAAATCAAGATGGCTCCTGAAGACATGGAGAAGACCACTTTTGTTACTCAGTGGGGCACCTTTTGCTACAAGGTCATGCCTTTTGGGTTGAAAAATGCTGGGGCAACCTACCAACGTGCCATGGTTGCTTTATTTCATGACATGATCCATCATGAGATCGAAGTGTATGTCGATGATATGATTGCAAGGTCCCAAACTGAGGAGGAACACCTTGACCATCTACAGAAGCTGTTTGACCGTCTGAAGTTGTACAAGCTAAGGTTGAACCCGAACAAGTGCACCTTCGGGGTGAGATCTGGAAAATTGCTAGGCTTCGTCGTGAGCGACAAAGGTATTCAAGTGGACCCTGCCAAGGTGAAAGCCATACAAGATATGCCAGTTCCCAAGACAGAGAAAGAAGTCAGAGGCTTTCTAGGACGTTTGAACTACATTGCCCGATTCATCTCACATCTAACTGCTACCTGTGAACCAATCTTCAAGCTGCTGAAGAAAGATCAAGTGGTACGTTAGAACGATGAATGTCAGGCCGCTTTCGACAGAATCAAAGAGTATCTCCAAGAACCACCCATTCTTATGCCACCGGTTGAAGGGAGACCTCTAATCTTATACCTGACAGTACTTGACAGCTCAATGGGGTGCGTGCTGGGGCAGCATGACGAGTCTGGCCGAAAAGAGCACGCTATTTATTACCTTAGCAAAAAGTTTACCGACTGTGAGACCTGATACTCACTGCTCGAGAAAACTTGCTGCGCTTTGGTATGGGCTGCTCGCCGGCTGAGACAGTATATGTTGACTCACACTACTCTGTTGATTTCAAAAATGGATCCAATCAAGTACATATTCGAAAAGCCTGCTCTGTCCGGAAGAATAGCAAGATGGCAGATGATCTTAACCGAATACGACATCCGGTACACGACTCAGAAAGCAATCAAAGGAAGTGTATTGGCAGACCATTTGGCACACCAGGCAGTGGATGACTACCAGTCCATGAACTTTGAATTTCCAGACGAGAATATCATGGTAGTGACTGATTGTGAAGTATCTGGACCAGATGAAGGACCTGAGGAAGGATCCCGATGGTCTATGCACTTTGACGAAGCCTCGAACGCTTTGGGTAATGGTATTGGCGCTGTGATCATATCCCCTAAAGGTACTCATACTCCACTCACCGCCCGACTATGTTTCAACTGCACCAACAACATGGCCGAGTATGAAGCATGTATCATGGGTCTTCAAGCTGCAATTGACCTAAGGATCAAGTTTCTAAGTGTCTTCGGAGATTCCGCTCTCGTGATCAATCAGATCAAAGGCGAGTGGGATACGAAACACCCAAATCTTATTCCTTACAAAGAGTGTGTGTTGACATTGATCCCCCATTTCACGGAGATAACTTTTGAACACTTCCCAAGAGAGGAGAATCAGTTGGCGGACGCGCTGGCTACGATGTCTTCTATGTTCAAAGTCAAATGGGACAACGAGGCTCCCCGGATCATTATATGGAAGTTGGGTGAACCTGCATATTGTTGTGATCTTGAGGCTGAAGAGGTAACTGAAAAACATTGGTATCATGAAGTGAAGAGGTACTTGGAAGCTCAAGAATACCCTGAGGGTGCATCTGTTAATGACAAGAAGTTTCTGAGAAGGTTCGCGGCAAAGTTCTTCCTCAGCAATGGCATTCTGTACAAGCGAAACCATGATTCAACCTTACTGCGTTGTGTGGACAAAACTGAAGCAGAAAAGATCATGACAGAGCTACATGAAGGTACCTTCGGGATACATTCCAGTGGACATACCATGGCAAAGAAAATCCTTCGGGCAGGATATTTCTGGTCCACAATGGAAGCCGACTGTTATCAACATTCTCGGATGTGTCACAAATGCCAGATCTATGCTGATAAGGTGCACATTCCTCCAATTCCTCTGAACATCTTGAGAGCACCATGGCCTTTTGCGATGTGGGGCATTGATATGATCAGCGAGATCATACCTACGGCATCCAACGGGCATCGCTTCATCCTGGTAGCAATTGATTATTTCACAAAGTGGGTTGAAGCAGCTTCCTACGCTACGGTAACCAAGAACGTCGTGGCACGGTTCATTCGGCATAACCTGATCTGTCGATACGGCGTACCTGAGAGGATCATTACGGACAATGGTACCAATCTTAACAACAAAATGATCACTGAGCTCTGCGAGCAATTCAAGATACAGCACCACAACTCTTCTCCTTACCGGCCGAAGATGAATGGGGCTGTAGAAGCGGCGAATAAGAATATCAAAAAGATTGTGCAGAAGATGACAGTGACCTACAAAGATTGGCATGAGATGCTACCATTTGCTCTTCATGGGTACCGTACCTCAGCACGGACGTCAACAGGGGCAACACCCTTTTCCTTGGTCTATGGCATGGAGGCAGTCTTGCCTATTGAAGTCCAGATACCCTCTCTCCGGATAATGAAGGATGCAGGTTTGAGCGAAGATGATTGGATCCAGACTCGGCTTGATCAATTAAACCTGATTGACGAAAAGAGACTCACTGCTATTTGTCATGGTCAAACGTACCAAAAACGGATGATCAGGGCATTTAACAAGAAAGTCAGACCACAAGAGTATCAAGTCGGAGACCTGGTAATCAAGCGCATCATTCTTCCTCAAAGTGATCCCAGGGGCAAATGGACCCCTACGTACGAAGGGCCATTTGTGGTTAAACATATCTTCTCAGGAGGAGCGATGATTCTAACCACTATGGATGGTGACGACCTTCCTCACCCCGCCAATGCAGACATAGTAAAAAGATACTACGCATGATTAAAGACCCGCTAGGTTGACACACCTAGGCAAAAATAAGGGCTTCCCGGCGAACCAAAAGGGTTCGGGCAAAAATAAGGGATGAAATGAAAAAATCTGTACACCCGGCAAGTCGAAAACCTGAAAAGGCGGCTTGGGAAAGAATGGGTATCCCAGTGGACTGAAAACCCGAAAGGGCGGTCCAGGAAAAAGTTAGGGATAAAGCGTAATACTATGTCTCATTGAATCACCTTGCATCCGGAATCCGGTATCAACTATCAGGTTCAGACGGCATCGATCAATCAGCTTCATCTTCAACCGAGCAGCAAAGTGATGAGACGCTTGAAGACATAAAGGCGATAGCAGAGTTGGAACCCAGTGGGATTATTCCTTTCACATAGCTGTTTTGTTTTCCTTTTCACAAAATTGTATAAACTCTACGTTGTTCGGCGGCGTTCTCTTACTAGGACGTCAGCCTCTTGTACAAAAACGCCTATTTACAGGCAAATTCCAAAAATCAATACAAATTCACTTTTCCATACGAATTGCCAATTATTTTTCCTTTTTCTCTTTTGTCTTGCGAAGAACGTCCAATGTTCATTTTTGATATATGCATTTGACATTAATTGCTAACTCATAAATATTTGCATGCGAAACAAAGGACTAATTACAGGTGACATCAGAAACAGGGGAAATAATGAGTGGTCTAAGCGATCTAGTTGCTTTGTCCACCAAGGTACCAAGGTAAGTTCGGCTGAAGAATGTAACCTAGATACCTCCACTCCCCGCAGAGTAAGACAAGACTCAGCAATACTCTCCCTCGAGCAGAGTTGGTCTCCCATCAGCCCTGAAAAGGCACAGTATCTCCAGCAAGTCAGTGATACTCTCCCCAAGCAGAGTTAGCCTACTGTCAGCCTTAAGGAAGTTGGGTATCCCTAGAAGATCTCGACATTCCCCAGCGGAGTATACAGATGTTCCTAAGCAAGCATCCCCGACAGTCTTGATCTAAGATTGTTCCCCGGCGGAATACCAGACACCCCAGTGGAGCCATTCCCCAGTGTAGTCTCAAAAGTTTCCCCAGGAGAGTTGAATTATCCTCCCCGGTAGATTCTGGAAGTTTATCCCCAGTAGATTCTGGAAGCTTATCCCATGCAAAGTACGAACGCATCTCCTCGGCTCTATTCAAAGGTTATTCCCCACCAGAGCTTATAACTGGGTTATCCTCAGCTAATTACCACAGAAAGATCGTCCTCGGAGAAGTTCTTCCTATCCCCAGCGGAGTTCATCAAATCTTCCAACAAAACATATCAACGGTATCCCCAGCGGAGTTATCATCAAACCTCAGCGAAGCATCTCTTCCCCACAGAGTAATTCCCCGCAGAGTAATCTCTCCAACAAGTTTATTCCCCAACGGAGCCATCTTCTCCTACCGGTTTATTCTTCCAACCATCATCCCCAATGGAAACGAAGAACTCTACTCTTCAACATCAGCCCAGGATTCAACTTCCCGGCATTCGTCAAGGATTTATTTTCCTAGACGAAAATACGTTCATAAACATCACATCTTCATACATTATAGCATGCATACGCATTATACAAACACAAATCTCATTTATTTTTGAGAACATCTTGAAATCATGCAGTTCATGCATCATGACATTGCATACGACTGATGTTTTGCCTTTTCAGAAAAAAGGTCAATCCAAAGATGATTACTACCAACTGTCGCAATTCCAGATTCGATACCTGTATCTAGCCAGGGCATATCTGTGAGCGATTGATTGTGGATTCGACACCTGTAACTAGCCAGGGCATATCTGCATGAGGGGTTTAGAGATTCGATTCCTGTATCCAGCCAGGGCATATCTGTAGACGACTAATTCCAGATTCGATACCTGTATCTAGCCAGGGCATATCTGTGAGTGATTGATTGTGGATTCGATACCTGTATCTAGCCAGGGCATGTCTGCATGAAGAGTTTAGAGATTCAATACCTGTATCCAGCCAGGGCATATCTGTAGACGACCAGTTCCAGATTTGATACCTGTATCTAGCCAGGGCATATCTGTGAGCGATTGATTATGGATTCAACACCTGTATCTAGCCAGGGCATATCTGCATGAAGAGTTTAGAGATTCGATACCAGTATCCAGCCAGGGCATATCTGTAGACGACCAGTTCCAGATTCGATACATGTATCTAGCCAGGGCATATATGTGGACGACTAACTCCAGATTCGATACCTGTATCTAGCCAGGGCATATATGTGAGCGATTAATTGTGGATTCGACACCTGTATCTAGCCAGGGCATATCTGCATGAAGAGTTTAGAGATTCGATACCTGTATCTAGCCAGGGCATATCTGTGAGCGATTGATTGTAGATTCGATACCTGTATCTAGCCAGGGCATATCTACATGAAGAGTTTAAAGATCAACCCCTGTAACAGGCCAGGAAATTATCTTTCTTTCTTAGGTATGCAAGTTCTCGCTAAGGAATCTCTTACGCGATCGACACCTTCAGATGGCATCTTTAAGCCCATCTCCACAACTATCCATTACACTTCCAAATGGCATCTATAAACCCATTCCCGACAAGGTTCTGTCACATCTCCAGATGGAATCTATAAGCCCATTCTCCTATCCACCATCTTTCCAAATGGCATCTGTAAGCCCATTCCCGACATCACATTGCTGATATTCTACTATGCGAGTGTAAATTTCTGGGCACTCTAGTGTTCAATCATCTTCCACCTTCGGATCACGAAAGGCACGCAAGCCAATCTACATCCTCAGGTCTAAGAAGATTGAACAGGGGCAACTGTTGTACCCCAAAATTTGCCCTCCCATATTCCTCAAGGTTTATCAAGAATCATCTTCAATTGGTTCAAGAATTGCTCAAGGATTGCACAGTTCAAACCATCTCCTAAGCCAGTCAAAGATTAGGGTTTTGGTTCTTGCAATGAATCTGAGGTTTTCAGTGGTCCAATCAAGTCCCATGGGCCTATATACATTGTCAAGCATCTACATGCCAATTTGCAAGACTCACAACATCAAATTGCACAGTCAAAAGTCTCATTTGCTTCACAATCAACTGCAGGGGCAAAATGGTCATTTTACAGTCAAAAGTCAAAAATTTTGGTCAACATCTTATTTTGAAGCCACAATCATCATTTGATCAATTCTTGATCATGATTCCTCAAGCATGGCTCAAAAATCATCAAGACGCCAAAAGTTTCTATTTTGGGACAGTTGAAAAGTCAACTGTAAATTGACCAGGGCATAACTTTTTCATGGTTCATCAGAAAAATCCCATCCAATGCTCATTTTGAAGGCGATGACATTTCCTACAACTCATCTTCACATTCCAAGTCCAAGAAATGCTCTCACAAAAAGTTATCAATTTCTACATTATAGGTCATTTTCAAAAGTCAACAAAAAGGCACTTTAAGTCAAAGACCATAACTTGAGATTGGTAAATCAAAATGACATGGGACCAAAGGCATTGGTTAGAGGACTTCAAGACCTTTCCAAAATGTCCAAGAACATGTTCATAGCTTCAAAATTAAGCAAGATATGCATTGGAGAAGTTGGGAAATTTTTGGGAATTTGCAAAAGTCAACTTTGCCTAAAACACCTTGTTTTTGCTAATGGGCCTCAAATTCTTTCTTGAAACATTGTCCAAGGCCTATGCACGACCCATTGAACTTAAATTGAATTATTTTCTTATTTTTATTAATTATTTGGATTTTTAATTGATTAATAATTCATTTAATTGATTTAATTGTAGGAAAATTCAAAAGATATGATTTTCAAATCTTTTGTGAAGCAAATAAGATCAGGGCAAGCTGGCAATTTCGTGCATCCATCAAAGAGGCAAAAAACTCCATGTTTTGCAAGCTTTATCAATCAAAAATATGCAAAAAGATTTGATTGAAATCAAATATTGAAAACATGAATTCAAAGGATTTCTTGTGCAAGATTTACCCTAATTCTATTGTACTATATATGCTGAAGTCAAACCTAATGTCATGAACGTGCAAAGCTGCTGCAAGAACCATAGCCAAATTCCAAAAATTCAAAGAAAGCTTGAAACTGTTTTTCATATTGCAGACCAATTCAAAGCCTTAGAACGATTCCAATACATTATTGGGACATTCAGGAACGCGTTGCAATCCAAAACAAGCCTTAAAGCTCCAGGAATCACCTCCAACAGTCACACGGTTTACCATTCTTTTCCATAATCGAAACTCAAGTTTTATGCATCATTAACATGTTTTGATTATTGCTTTGCATTGCTAACATCATTCTGAAGCTTTTGGTATTGATTAATTGCCTTATGGTGCCCTGAAATGCAAAACACCATTAATGAAATCTAGGGTTTCAGAGCTCTCAGATTAGGGCTTTCCACATACAGTAAAATTGGACTATCTCACGCATATGGTTGAAAACGCCTGGACAAGACGAATTGAATAAGACTATCGCGCCCAATTTATATAGCTCAGGGACCTATTCACTATTTTCCCTTGTCCTATTTTGTGGGGGTTAAAAACCCCCGCTAATTGCTTTTGTTTTACAGGAAAAAGGATGAAGACGAAGGGCGTGTCAGCTTGCTACTGGATGATTTAAATGGCGCGCGTTTTTTTTATAATTGTTAGCACATGTGTTGGTTTCCTATAATATATTTATTGTTTACCATTATAACAAATGCGTTCAGTTGGTTCAGTGGTACAGGTGCTGGCAAATGATCATTGGGACCTAGGTTCGATTCCCAGGTCCCCCCAAATGCTTGTTCATATTTTTTCTAACTCAATCACACGCAGGCTTCCTAAATGTATCCCACTATATGCCTCATCCTGATGCATGCCATGTGGCCACCACTATCAATCCAATGGCCAAAGAATGAAGACCATAGTGCTCATGAGTCAACGCAGGCGTGGACAACCAGGAAGGTCAACAAGGCTTGAATGTTCATGGGCCTAAAGTTTCCAGTCAACACCTCCTTAATGGGTCATCACCCCCCATGGTTTTGTTACTTTTTTATTTTATTTTCCTTATAAGTTCTTTTTTAATTATTATTATTATTATTATTATTAACCAATAAACTAATTTTTTATAATAAATTCAGAGATCAAAAAATTGTAAATATTTTATTAATTACTAATTTTACTATTAACTATTTTTTTTTTGAATAAAATGTAAACAAATTCATTAGTTTAATTAGATAATTTTAATTTCTTTTTACAATAAATAAAATTAGTATAGAATTAGGGTTTTGCTTACTAACTTTTTAATTCTTTTTCTTTTTATTTTCATCAAAAAACGTAAAAACATAAAAAAGGACTTTTTCTTGTAAATAAAATACTAACAAATTAATTAGTTTAAATTAGGTTCAATTTTGATTCTTTTTTTAATAAAATAAACTTAGAATTAGGGTTTCTTTTTACTTTTAACTTCTTTATTTTTATTTAAAAAAACATAAAACGCAAAAAACATTTTCTTCTTTTTTAATTAAATAATTAATTAGTACTAGGTTTAATGTTTAATTAATTGCAAAAAAGGGACTAAAAATTTCTTTATTTCTCAAAAGGGTCAAAACCCTAGGACGGCCTGATTTAATTTCTTTCGCGCATTATCATTATTCTTGATTATTTATGTATCTGCTCAAAGGATGTAATAGTAATTAGGATTTACCGCTTTCTTTACTTTCCGCACTTTATTTCAAAACGGGTTTTTGTTTTTGGCGATGTATAGACCCGCGCCATGTAATAGCGTAGATTCATATTTCCGCACTTTATTTTCCGCACTCTTAACTGTTAATTATGCCTGCAAGACTGTATGCCAAATAAAATTAATTCGTAGCTCACAAATGCATGATCAAAGATAAACCTTAACTGAAAAACAACACACATGCACATGCCACTCCTAGGGTACGCCTCACTGGTTGCCTCGAACGTGGTCGTCAAGTATAGGGTGTTTTAGAGGTCGCCCTCCTGTATAAAGATCCAGTCGCCTCGAAACGGTTGCCTCGGATAAAAATGATCTAGGACATTAGGGTTACTTCTAAGGTGTCCTACTATTGCTTCGGTGACCACACTGTCCCTATAATCGAATTGACCCGAATACCTCCAACGACGGTGCTACCTACCTCTCAATGGTGGGATAGCACTATCTAAAGGACTCTTACACAGCCTAATTCCTTAGAGTAGGTAGATCTCATGGGTACTTGCTCTCTTTCAAACAAACAAAACATCTTTTCACACTAACACTTTCAAAAAAGGTTTTCAAACAAATTTTTCATACACTCTTGAGGACAGATACAAGAGTTACTTAGAAATTTTTCAAACGAAACTTTTTTCAAAACCCACTCACATTTGAAAAGCAAACATCTTTTGAAAACATAAGAGCAAGTACCTAAGAGCCCGTGGATAACCACGGATAGAAAGGATGCTAACACCTTCCCTTTCTATAAATCTACCTCCCGAACCGAGAAACATTCTCGAAAAGGAATTTTGCTGTGCTTTTGTCCTTTCCACGTTGGAGAACATAAAAGACGGTGGCGACTCTTGCTTACCGCGACATTTTGCGAACCAGCTTTAAAACAGTCAGTTCAATTTCCACTGATCACACTGCCCACAAGTTGTAATAGTTTAATTAGGTTGTTTATTTTCATTTATCGCTTTATTTTTTAAGGGTTTGTTTTTGGCTATGTAAATACCCGAAGCCTTGTAATAGCGTAGTTTAATTTCCGCACTTTAATTTCCGTAAAATATTAACTGTTAGATGTATGATATAGGGATGCATGACAAGAATGTATGATTAACTTTAAAATGGTTAGATAACCCTAAAATGTGCAAAGATAAATAATCTGAAATTGAATCACTCGCACATGCGCACTTCTAGGGTACACTCCCACTTGGTTACCTTTGGTAAACGGTTATTAAGTATAGGATGCTTTAGTTGTCACTCTTATGTCTAAACAAAGATCAAAGTCCCGTTCGGAAAAGTTGCCTCAGAATAGTTGCCTCAGAATGGTTGCCTCAGAATTGTTGCCTCAAATAATTGATCTAAGACATTAGGGTTATTACTAAGACGTCCTAACATTGCTTTAGCGACCGTACGTCCCTTTCGAATTGACCCTCAAAACTCCAATGACGGTGCTACCTACTCACTAATAGTGGGATAGCGCCGTCTAAAGGAAACGAACATAGAACAATTCTTTTTTCGAGTAGGTAGATTAACTCTTAAGTACTTGCTCAATCCAAACAAACTTTTTCACACTTACACTCCTTTTCAAACAAAGTTTTCAAAACAACTTCGTAACACTCTTGAAGACAGAAGCAAGAGTTAAATCGAAGTAAAACAAAAGCTTTTCAAATCACACAAACACAAAGAAGCAATTTTGAAAATGATGAGCAAGTACCTAAGAGCCCATAGATAACTACGGATAGAAAGGGTGATAATACCTTCCCTTTCTATAATCTACCCCCCCGTACTCAGAAAATCTCGAAAAAGGAATTTTTCTGTGCTTTTTTCCTTTCCTTGTTGGATAAAATAAAAGTCGGTGGCGACTTTTGCTTACTGCGACATTTTGCAAACACAAACGCAAAACGCAACCAGTAATAAAAAAGTCCCGGTTCTGGCCACCGTATCATAATATGCAACAATAACAAGTAAAATCCAAACAGATTTAAGCATTGAAACTGGTGAAAAGGTTTCATCATAGTCAAACCCATGAATTTGTTTATAGCCTTTTGCAACCAGTCTTGCCTTATAGATATGTACCCTACCATCTATGTCAGTCTTCTTTTTAAAGACTCACTTGCATCCTATAGGGTTAACTCCTATAGGAGGTTCTACCAAGGTCCAAACCTGGTTTGTGTACATGGAATCCATTTCAAATTTCATGTCTTCTAGCCACTTCTCAGACTCAGGACCAGTTATGGCCTCTTGGTAGATCACAGGCTCATCTTGATCCATGAGCAATACATCACCTTGGTCACTTATGAGATATCCATATCTATCAGGTTGGTGACGTATCCTGTTTGACCTACATTGGTCTTGTTCTTTTTGAGCAGGTTGTTCTTCCACAACTACTTGTGATTCCTACTCTAATTCCTTCATAGGTGTATCAATACTTTATGATTCTTGAATTTCTTCAAGCTTCACCTTTCTCCCATTGATTCCTTTGAAAATAAAGTCTTTTTCCAAGAAAACTCTAGTTCGAGCGACAAAAACTTTTCCCTCAGAAGGATTGTAGAAGTAATATCCTTTTGTTTCTTTAGGATACCCCACAAATAAGCATTTGTCAGATTTGGGCTCAAGCTTAGTTGAGATTTGTCGTTTCACATAAACTTCACAACCCCAAATCTCCATGTAAGACATATGTGATTTCTTACCACTCCATATCTCATATGGTGTCTTCTCAACGTTTTTGGATGGAACACGATTAAGTGTGTAAGCTGTTGTCAATAGTGCATGTCCCCAAAAGAAGTTTAGAAGATCGGCGCGACTCATCATAGATCAGACCATGTTTAACAAGGTTCAATTTCTTCTCTCAGATAAACCATTCCATTATAGTGTTTCTAGAGGAGTGAATTGGTATAGAATCCCACATTCCTTTAGATGGTCATCAAACTCTAGGCTTAAATATTCACCTATTCGATCTGATCGAAGAAATTTAATATTCTTACCTAGTTGGTTTTGTAATTCATTCTTAAATTCCTTGAATTTTTCAAAGGTTTCTGATTTGTGTTTCATTAAATACACATAACCATCATCAGTAAATATGATGAAGTATTGAAAACCTCCTCTGGATGGTATGTTCAGTAGTCCTAATACATCAGTATGTATGAGGGTCAAACGATCATCAGCCCTTTCACCTTTTCCTGTGAACGGGGACTTTGTCATCTTTCCAATTAAACAAGACATGCATGTCTCATATGATTCATAATCAAAAGATTCCAAAAGTTCATCTTTATGGAGTTTGGAAATGCGTTTCTCATTTATGTGGCCTAAGCGACAATGCCAAAGGTTGTGAGGGAAAGATTTCAATGACGTAAAAACTATGTTGGAAATGTTGCTAGATGATATGGTGAACAAATTAGCATGAAAATTCTTCAAGAATTGGTATTTTTGAAAATTTATATTCTATGAGTCGACTCAAAGAAAGCTCAGGTCGACGCATGACTAAAAGTTGCTCCTTTGGGAAATCTAGGGTTTGCTCACGTCGACTATGTGGTGGACTCATCCTGTAAGAAATGTTTAGGAACCATGATTCTATGCATACCCATGGAGCGGTCAACGCATGGACCTTATACGCTGTCATGTGGCATCTTCGGGAATGCTCAGGTCGAGTCATTCTTCTGCATAGGTCGACGCATGGATCGTGAACACTGTCATATGGTGTTGTACCCCAAAATTTGCCCTCCCATTTCTCATTGATCTCTCCTCACAAGGCTCTTGAAGCTCAAGACTCAGTTAGGGTTTCATCTGCTCAAGACCTCCCCTTGCACTGTGGACTCAAAATTAGGGTTTGTGTTTGCACAAAGTTGTTTTGAGCCAAAGTGCCCAATATGACTTTCATGCTTCATATTGGACTCCCAAGATTATCCATACCAAGTTTCAAGTCTTGATTCCAAGTTTTGCCCAGTCAATTGGACAGTTGACCTAGAAATCAACTGTATTGGGGAAAAAGTCAACTGTGGCCAATTGACAGTCAAATCTCATGAAATTTGATCCACATCAACATTATGAACTCACATGAACCATTTGATCAAGCTTGGATCACAATTCCACAAGAAATTTGATCAGATCACCAAAAGGGCAAAATGGTCATTTTTAGGGTTTTGACTGTACAAAGGCAATTTTTGACTGTTTGACCTAGCCAATGGCAAACTAAGCTCATATGTGGACTCAAGGACCCCATGGAATTATCTTGACATGTTCATCAAACTCAAAAGATCCCAAGTACACAAGATTGACAGTTGAATTTCCCAGTCAATTGATCAATTTTGACTGTATACTGAAAAGTCAAACTTTGACTTTTTGGTCAAAATCAAGAGTCAAGATTCATTTTTCATCAAAATATGCCAAATCATGAAACTTGTTCACCAAGAAATCACAAATTGCAAATTAGGGTTTGAAAATGGAATTTTTCATAACTTAGAATTTTTCTAAGTTATGAAAAACCCTAATTTTTTCCCAACTTTGCCCCATCTTTTCACCATGATCCATTTTGATTCAAACAAAAGTCAAAACATGAAAGTTGTAGATTGTTGCATAATCTACAACTTTGATTCACAAAGTTTTCTCATTTGAAGCTTGTATCTCAAGTTATAATTTTTTGAATAAGGGCACTAAACCATTTTTAACTTAGTAGAATTTTAACCTATTTTGACAAGGTTTTCTACCCCACTTCAAGGCCATTTTTCATACCCTTCCACTTGGAATTTCAATTTGCATTTCAAAGATGGATTGTAGTACACATTCCAAGCTTTCCAAAATGTCCAAGAACTTCCCAAACAACTTCATGGTTAGGGAGAATCGAATTTCACAATATAGCAAAAACTCACTTATGAATTGGCCATTTTTCATGTTCATAAGATTATGCAACTTCTCAAAACCAGCATGCCCTTGATTACAGGTCCCTAAACCAAGTTACACTCATAAATTTAATGCATATTCTTTGTACCAAGACCAAGTTCTTTGAGTTCAAGCTTTGTCTAAAGGATTAATCCCAATTTGGAAAAAGTAAACTATCCATTTTTGCAAAAGTTCACTTTATGTCAAATTAGAAATCCAACAGGTACAAGCTAAATCTGAATGGCACAAGATTATGGACAAATTGCTCTGATCAAGAGAAGATTATGCAGCCCATTAGGAGGCCCCCTACATGCCTAGAACATCAAGTGGCATTTTGTTGCTTAGAAAAGAAGAAAGGTCCATAACTTGTGACAACTTGAACCTCAGCTTACAAACACAACACAAAGGATATCAAACACACTCAGTACATCCCAACCAAGCTTTTGCACGAATCCTTGACCTTTCAAACACTCCCATTGCCATAATCATCCTCAAACTGCAAAAACAGGGTTGCCTCTGCAGTTTGAGTGCAAACTCCCATTTCCCTCGAGCATTCTCACCAAAATCAATTCATACACCTTCCATACAACATATGCAAACTAACCATGGCCTAAAACCTGACCTGTAATCACTCTAACAGTTTCCACCATTTTTAATTTTTCCTTTTGCAGTTGAAGTTCCACAGCTCGATACAAGGAGTTTCAAGACAAAGTAAGCATTGAAAAAGCATCCCTGGACCTCAAGGAAGCTTTTCCAATCATCACCTTGCACTGAAAGCTCCTCATTCTCCAGATAGAAGTCCAACTGAATAGGTAAAAGTTTGAATTCGTATCTCTCTTATCATGCATATTTAGTCTTAAGTTTGTGAAGAAACAAGGTCCTACTCATAGCCCTGAACATGTACATAGCTTTACTTTTCATTTCTTTTGTCTGAGTAGAGAGAATTTGAGTTCTGAAAATGGTAGAAAAGTTAGGTCAGAAAAGAGGGGGAGAGAAATTCTCCCTCATCTTAGAGAGATAGTTCATGTTCTTTATATGTATAAAATCGTCTCTTCATGCTTAACATTTTTTGTGTTGGGAGTTTGCTGAAAAAATCAAAGAATCAGGATTTCAAACACAAGCTTGCAGGTGCGCGTTTTGTGATTCAGAGGTTGAAGAAGAAGTGGTTTGGGCTGGGCCTGAGCATTTTTTCTTATTCACACCATCTTTTCTGTTTTGCACCCCCAAGCCCATTTGCTTTATTTTTAATGATTTTTGACATTTTCTCTTTTTATTTGATTCATTTATTTTTTCTCAGCATGTTAAAATTTTGAAAATATTTTTCTCATCATTTTTTGATTTTATTTGGTTTTTATTTAATTTTCTTTTTGATTTGTATATAAATAGATATATATTGTTATAAATAGAAAATATGTAAAAATACTTCTATTTGCATTTTTATTTTTGTTTACCTTCTGAAAATATTTCACATAAAAAATACTTTTTATTTATTTATTTATTTTATTAAAATATTAAGTAAATACTTATTTTGTATATAATACATATTTATAATATAAATATACATATATATATATATATATTATTATACTTAGAATAAAAATGCCAAAAAAATGTATATATTTTATTTTAATATTTAATACAAAAAATGACCTTTGTTCAAATG
The DNA here is from genome assembly GCA_948472305.1 of Vicia faba. Classification (NCBI taxonomy): domain Eukaryota; kingdom Viridiplantae; phylum Streptophyta; class Magnoliopsida; order Fabales; family Fabaceae; genus Vicia; species Vicia faba. Next base: position 36,040,921 of record OX451738.1, read on the forward strand.
TACCATATTTTATTTTATTCTTGTATGTAAATAATAAATATTATGTGGATTAATTAATTAATATACATTTTGATTAAAACTAGGGTTTTGCCCTAAATATGAAAATACTCAAAAATAATATCTTTTTATTTTCTTATTTTTATCTTTACATAAATAATATTTTTTCATACATATAAAAAACTTTCTTTTTGCATTTTGCATATTTATTTAATTTCTATTTAATTGTGCAATTTACTTACCTTGCAAATATTCAAAAATGATGTAATAATTTAGATTTAAATTCTTGTCTAATATCCCCCATTTGTAAATTTGTACCCCCCTCCCTATATTATTATGTTGTAATAGCGTAGGAATTTAAATTTCGCACTTTATACGCTTTCTAATTATGCCATGTTAGAATTAGGGTTTGCATGCGAAAAAACGATAAAAAATAGTTTGACTTAATACAAGATAAATGAGCATGAAAATAAACAACACTTCTCACACTTACACCCCTAGGGTATTCCACTTTGTTGCCTTCAAATAATTGGGCCATGTTGTATGTTGAATTTCTTTGGGCAAAGCAAATAATTTGAATGATCATAGTCCCTCGATAAAACTTTTCAAAACAAACAAAAACAAATGATCAAAGTCCCTTAAAGAGAATTGCCCAAAGATATTTAACGCCGTTGCAATTATGGTCCAAACGATGACCCGCGCCTGTCCCTTTTCATCTCCTAAGACAAGATTGTCTACCAAATGCAATGGTGGAACAAAATTGTCAAAAGGTTTAAAACATAATAAAAATCTTTGAGGAAATTTTTAGGGTAGATAAACTCTTAAGTACTTGCTAACTTTCCAAGAAAACACTTGCCTAATTTCAAAACCCACTTCACAAACACTTTCAAAAAATCAACTTTTCAAACCCTTGAAACATCTCTTTTAAAAGATAAAACACCTTTTGTAAAACATTCGAGTAAAGAATTGTTACAAGGTTAGCCTGATACAAGGCATCTTTTCAAAACATTTTCAAAACCACACACAAAGCACCATTTCAAACAAATTGAAAACCAAGGCAAGTTGATCTAAGCAAGTACCTAAGAGCCCATGGATAACCATGGATAGAAGGGGTGCTAATACCTTCCCCTTCTATAATCTACTCCCCGAACCCAAGAAAAATCTCAAAGGTTTTTGCTGTGCTTTTTAAACCTTTCCTTAGGATAAAATAAAAAGTCGGTGGCGACTCTTGCTCAACCGAAACATTTGCGAAAACAAACGCAAAACCATAGTCAGTTCTCCCACCGTATCACAGAACTGGCGACTCTGCTGGGGAAATAGTTTAAGTGGAGTAACCTTAGGGCTTAGATCACCCTCTTGCATGACTAATTGCTTGATTTGTTTGCTTTATTCTTTGGCTCCATTGTTTGGGTTTACAATCCTCCACCCGGATTTTGGGAAACATTCATAGATAGCAATACGTTGTGGAAACTGTGCGGGGTATACCGACACGGTCTAAGCAATAGCTATATTAGTGCGACATATTTGTGAGTACCGGTAACCCTTGAGTTCAATCAAGGAGAGTACGGGGCCGCTGAGTGATGTCACTAAGCACTAATGACCTAGAACCTTACTTGACCATCTTGGCCTTTTATTAGGAGTAGTGAGATGACCGGCTTTGGTGCAGTCCGAAGTTGGTAGATACTCGATACTACACTCATTGAGGGTTGTTTTCTTGGAATATTTTGGTCGCTAGTTAAGTGGCTAAACCAAAACAATGAACAATGAAAACAATCCAGTGATATTGAGCTCCTTAGAACCCGGTTACTATTTATAGGACAGGTTTTTAAGCCAACTACACTCAAGAGGGTACTTACCTATGGAACCCCATGCGAGCCCGAAACTAGGGTTTGGTGTGATTTGCTTGTACATATGTTTTGTGCATACATCATAAACATCATGAAACATCATATGCATTTACTAACCATTTCAGGGGTTTGGATCTTCATCATTGTTCTTATTTTGTAGGTCATGGAAATACCTCGCAGAAATACCATCCAAGTCAACCTTGTGAGAATCTCTCCTCAACTCAAGGAGATCACTTCAAGAATTCCGGAAAATTCATCCTTCAGTGAAAGACATGGTAGACTGCTCAGCTTAGTCAACACCAACATTGAAGAAGACATGATGAAAGTGCTATTCCAGTTCTTTGACCCTCTTCACCATTGCTTCACTTTCCCTGATTATCAGTTGGTCCCCACTTTGGAGGAGTTTTCTCAACTCCTAAGAATCCCTATCCTTAATCAACTACCCTTCAACGGTACGGAGAAGGAACCAAAGCCTGAAGATGTTGCTCGAGCACTACATCTACAACCATCTGAAATCAAGGGGCATTGGGAAACCAGAAGCGGCGTCAAAGGATTCTTGGCAAAATTCTTGCTTGAAAAGGCACAAGAATGTTGGAACTCATTGGATCTTCAAGCCTTTGAAGAAATTGTGGCACTCCTGATCTATGGGTTGGTTCTGTTTCCAAACTCTGACCAATTGATAGATGTCAACGCCGTCAAAATCTTCTTGTCCAGAAACCCGATACCAACATTACTTGGGGACATTCTTCACTCATTTTACACACGAACAATGAGAAAGAGGGGTGTTCTCATGTGCTGTACTCCTATCCTCGCAAGGTGGTTTATTTCGCACCTTCCACGATCTGTCTTGAAGAATGATCAAGGTATAAGGTGGTCCCAACGATTGATGACTCTCACTCATTCTGATGTGCATTGGTGTTCTCGGTCCAGAGAAAATGTCATCATCGTCGATCGCTGCGGAGAATTTCCTAATGTTCCTTTACTTGGAATTAGAGGAGGTATCACCTACAACCCTTGCCTAGCTTTGAGACAATTTGGATACGCACGGAGGGATGGCCCTCATGATATGTTGATTCCTGGCTTAGTTTTTGACTTCGACAACGATGCGCAAGGACTTCGTCAAAGGTTCATCAGAGCTTGGGGAAAACTCAACAAGGTTGATAGTAAGACTCTAGGACACAAGAACTCCATCCCTCTTGAGCCCTATCTCAAGTGGGTACGATCCCGAGCCCAAAGTCTTATGATGCCTTATCCTCATGTTCTCCCGGTGGTTAAAGAGCCTGTTAAGGAAGGAGAGGTTCCCTACACCATCCTACATCCCGACATGCCTACATCGTGGGAGGAAATGCAGAAAAGTTGGATTCAGCTCAAGGAGGAACGGAACACTTTTGAAACTAGCTATTACGCCAGTGAAAAGAAGGTTCTAGAGCTTACCCGCCGACTCCACGAGCAAGAGGCCCTCAATACCTACATCGCACCAAAGAGGATGCGCAATGTCTTTCTGCCTTGAGAAGTTTATTTTGTAATATTTGGCCCATGGGGCATTTATGTACTAACAAATTTCTTCTTATTAATATGACGTGCGTTCTTCTTTGTCTGAAACAATTTTGAATGTTCTAAACCCTTGAATGCATTGCATGCATAAGCATACCATTCATCATGTGCATAAGCAGGTCTCACTCCAGGGTTCCTTATCTATCTGCTGTTTATTTCAGTAGGATGGATCTCGAACAAACAGTCAAAGACCTACAGGCTCAGAACGCACAGTTCCAGCAACTCTTGATGACCTTGGTCAAGAGTCAAGAGGATATCAAGACTCAACTGGAAAATAAGGACCCAGTGAAGAAGAAGAAGAAGAGGGTTGGAGTGGCCACTTTGGGGAGAAGATTCAACGGAGAAGCTCGGAGAGTGCTCGATTTTCCTCCCACTTCTGATGAAGGGACTAGTAAAAGGGATCAAGTTGTGGTGCCTTCCGAGTCTGATGCGGAAGAGGAAGAAATTGAAGAGGAGGAAGATTATTCCGACCAGCAGTATCCTCCAGCTGATGACAAGTACAAAAGTTTAGAAGACAGATTGGCTGCCATGGAATTGCAAAGGGCACCGGGTTTGGATTTTGAGGACATGGGCTTGGTCGCCGGAATTGTGATTCCACCAAAGTTCAAAGTACCAGTGTTTGTGAGGTACGACGGGCTATCCTGTCCCAAAATGCATCTCAGGTCTTATGTGAGAAAAATTCAACCCTATACGGCAGATAAAAACCTCTGGATTCACTTCTTTCAAGACAGTCTGTCGGGAGCTCAGCTGGAATGGTTTTATCAGTTAGAAGGAACCAGTGTTAGAAGTTGGGAAGATTTGGCCACCGCTTTCTACAAACAATACCAGTATAATTCCGATCTTGCTCCTACTCGTACCCAACTTCAGGGTATGTCACTAGGAACAAGTGAGGGATTCAAAGAATATGCACAGAAGTGGAGGGATTTGGCCGGCAGGGTGCAGCCTCCTTTAACCGATCGTGAACTCGTTGATATGTTTCTTGGGACCCTATCTGGGCCATTTTTCAATCATTTGATTGGTAACTCTTCCGCGGGGTTTACTGATTTGATCTTAACAGGCGAGAGAATTGAGGCTGGCATCAAGTCAGGAAAAATTCAAAAGGGTGTTACTGCAAATGCTGAGAAGAAACCTTTTAAGAAGGAGACAGCTATGGTATATTCTCAGAAAAGAGCGGGGAAGGTGGAGCGTCGGCCGACTGTGGGGGCCGTAATGATTCAAAACACTCCAAGTGAGCAGCCTCGCTATAACCAGACCAGACCAAATCAGCAACGGGTAGAAAGGCCACACCGGCAATTCACCCGTATTAATATGACTCCAGCACAGGTGCTTCCCCATCTGTTGAAATTAAATCTTGCCACTATCAAGGAAGCGCCAAAGAATGTGAATACGTCTTCCCCGCATTATCATGCCAATGCTAAGTGCGCCTATCATTCAGACAGTGTTGGACACGACACCAATGATTGTTGGGCACTCAAGCATAAGATTCAGGACCTGATAGAGGCTAAGGAAGTAGAGTTTGACGCTCCAGAAAAACCCAATGTGATATCTGCACCTATGCCGAAGCACGGTCGGAATGTTAATGCCATTGAAGAGGATCTGTATGTTGCTGACGTTAGTGATCTGACTACTCCACTGTTAACCGTTAAGTTGAATTTGTTGAGGGCCGGGATCTTCCCGGGGTGTAAGGAAGATTGTTACTGTTGCCACTCTCTGCCGTTTGATTGTCCGCTATTGAAGAAAGGCATCCAAGGCCTCATGGATAGCCGACAAATTTTGTTCGAGAAAGTTCTTGCCGTTCCAGTTCATGTTGAAAATGTCTCAATCATAACCATTCACGCCAATCTTTCCGAGGCCGTCAAAAAGCCAGTTAAGATTACACCAGCTGCAAAGTCTATACCTTTGAAGATAACAATGCCGGGGCCTGTTCCCTATGTCTCCGAGAAGTCGATACCTTGGAACTATGGTGGTGACATCTACTACCATGGTATCAAGCAAGTTGAAATAATTGAAGAAGATTCAGATGATGAAGAAGCCAGCATTAGTAATATTGCGGGCACCAGCAAAATCACCAGGAGTGGGAGGATATTTTCTCCAGAGATTGCTCCTCCAAAAGCAGTCTTTGGACCCTCATCGGCTAAAGAAGTCATCCCCGCACCAGTGAAGCTCTCCACCAGAACTCCTTTGATTGAAGAAATTTTCATTCCTAGTGCTGTCTCTCCTACCATTACCGATAAAGGAAAGGGAATACAAGATGAACCCGTCAGGACGAGGGCTCAACCTTTGGTAATTCCAGAAGCTTCCAAGAAAGAAATGGACGAGATTTTGAGGATAATCAAGAGAAGTGATTACGATGTGGTGGAACAGTTGGGGCAAACCCCCTCCAAGATTTCCATGCTGGCACTGTTACTTTGCTCAGAAGCGCACGCTCAAGCTTTGATTAGGTTTCTAAAGGCAGCTCATGTGCCCCAGGAAACCTCTGCAGATCAATTTCAACATTGCGTGGCTAGCCTGACTGCAGACAATGGGCTAGGCTTTTCTGATGCCGACCTGACCCCTAAAGGCCGAAACCACAATGATGCGTTGCATATTTCAATCGAGTGTCGCGGAACCACCCTTGCACATGTTCTGGTTGATACCGGTTCATCACTGAATGTTTTGCCTAAAAAGGCCTTGGACCGGCTAGATTGCGAAGGATTGGAATTGAAGCCAAGTGATATTGTCGTCAGAGCTTTTGATGGGTCGAAAAGAATGGTCCATGGAGAAGTTGAAATTCCTGTCAAGATAGGTACTGAGGTGTTTAAATCCACTTTCTACGTAATGGACATCCGCCCATCATACTCCTGCCTGCTGGGTAGACCTTGGATACACCATGCTGGGGCAGTCACCTCATCCCTGCATCAGATGCTGAAGTACCCTGTCAAGGGAAAGATCATTACTGTCCACGGCGAAGAAGAGTACATGATTAGCCATTTAAATTCTTTCCGGTATGTGGAAGTTGAAGGGGAGTTTATTGAGACACCGTTTCAACATTTCGAAGAAGTGTTTCCTGAGGTAGCAGTGGCAAAATTGACAGCTGAGACACCAAGGCAGATGGCCAGGATGGCATCTTTGGAAGATGCAAGGGCTGCAGTTAAAGAAGGGAAGAACTCAGCGTGGGGGCAGCTACCCGATTTTCCGCATAAAGCTGACAAGTCTGGATTAGGTTTCACAGCGGCCGGTCAGAAGGCTATGCGCCGGTCAAAGATTGAGAGGGCGCCAGTCAAAATTTCTCCTTACAGAATCAACGCCTTGGAAGATGAAGACAAGGACAGCAACATTGAAGATTGGGTTTATCCAACTGTCGGAGGAGGGTTGAGCAATTGGGAGGCAAAAGACTTTGTCCCCATCACTTTTATTCCTCAGTAATTTATCTATCGAATATTTCCTATTTTGGTCTGTAATATTTTACTTTTAAACAATCCGTACACTATCTTTTTCACCTCCTGCCTTGCCCGGGGCATGTAGGTCTGCTTGTAAGGGTTTTGACTATTTTTCATATTCATATGCCATGTTTAATGATTCATTGGACGTTTTTCATTTGATAAACTGCTTGTGTTCATCTCCTTTCCTTTTGCATTTTTGTTTAAGGATGGCTATCCCTTACACACACCCACCACTCACCAATGCAGGTACCTATCCACTCCGGATTCCATGGGTGACTATTCTGCTGTATCTTTCAATAACTCTGAAGACCTGGTCAATCTAGCCGAGTATGAAGATGACGAAGGTTGTGAAGTACCAGGGGAACTAGCCAGACTTCTGCAACAAGAGGAAAGAGCCATCTTACCGCATGAGGAGCCATTGGAAACTGTCAACTTGGGAACCGAGGAGAATCGGAAGGAGGTGCAAGTGGGTGCCAACCTGAAACCAGAAGTTAAGGAACGCTTGGTACAATTACTGAATGAGTATGTTGAAATCTTCGCTTGGTCCTATGAAGACATGCCAGGCTTGGACACAGATATCGTGGTTCACCGTCTCCCCACAAGAGAGGACTGTCCACCGATCAAGCAAAAGGTTCGCCGAATGAGGCCTGACATGTCCGAAAAGATCAAAGCGGAAGTAATGAAGCAGTTCAATGCTGGCTTTTTGGCTGTTACATCCTATCCTCAATGGGTCGCTAACATTGTGCCAGTGCCTAAAAAGGATGGCAAAGTCAGAATGTGTGTGGACTACCGGGATTTGAATAGGGCCAGCCCTAAGGATGACTTCCCGCTACCTCATATTGACATCTTGATCGACAATACAGCTCAGCATAAGGTGTTTTCCTTCATGGACGGGTTCTCGGGCTATAATCAAATCAAAATGGCCCCCGAAGATATGGAGAAAACAACTTTTGTCACACAATGGGGCACTTTCTGTTACAAAGTGATGCCGTTCGGGCTAAAGAACGCCGGGGCAACTTATCAACGCGCCATGGTAGCTTTATTTCATGACATGATACATCATGAGATTGAAGTTTACGTAGACGATATGATAGCTCGGTCGCAAACAGAGGAAGAGCACCTTGAACATCTGGAAAAGCTGTTTGCCAGATTGAAAGAATACAAATTAAGGCTGAATCCAAGCAAATGCACTTTTGGAGTTAGGTCCGGTAAACTCCTGGGATTCATTGTAAGCAACAAAGGCATTGAAGTCGACCCGGCGAAAGTAAAGGCAATACAAGATATGCCTGCTCCCCGTACTGAAAAGGAAGTTAGAGGTTTCTTGGGGCGCATAAACTATATTGCCAGGTTCATCTCACATCTGACCTCTACCTGTGAGCCAATTTTCAAACTCTTGAAGAAAGATCAGGTAGTGGAATGGAACGACGATTGTCAAGCTGCTTTTGATAGAATCAAGGAATATTTGCTAGAACCTCCTATTCTGATGCCACCCGTCGAAGGAAGACCTTTGATCATGTATTTGACCGTCTTGGATAATTCAATGGGGTGTGTTCTGGGCCAGCATGACGAGTCTGGTCGAAAAGAGCATGCTATTTATTACCTTAGCAAAAAGTTTACCGACTGTGAGACTCGCTACTCACTGCTCGAGAAAACTTGCTGCGCTTTGGTATGGGCTGCTCGCCGACTAAGACAGTATATGCTGACTCATACTACCTTGTTGATATCCAAAATGGATCCTATCAAATATATCTTCGAAAAGCCCGCATTATCTGGAAGGATAGCTAGATGGCAAATGATCTTAACTGAGTATGACATCCAGTACACCACCCAAAAAGCTATAAAAGGGAGTGTATTAGCTGACCATCTGGCTCATCAGGCCATTGAAGACTATCAACCCATGAGATTTGACTTCCCAGACGAGGACATCATGAGTTTGGACAACATTAAAAGTGACGGACCGTATGACGGACCCGAAAAGGGATCCCGATGGACCCTGTACTTTGATGGTGCTTCAAATGCACTTGGAAATGGTATTGGCGCAGTACTCATTTCTCCGGAAGGTTGTCACACTCCTTTCACAGCCCGACTTTGCTTCAGCTGCACAAACAACATGGCTGAGTATGAAGCCTGCATCTTTGGTCTCAAGGCTGCTATAGACTTGGGGATCAAATCTTTGGTCGTATTCGGGGATTCGGCTTTGGTCATCAGCCAGATCAAAGGAGATTGGGATACCAAACATCCCAATCTTATTCCATACAAAGAACATGTTCTGACATTGTTGCCTCGTTTCGAGCAAATTACCTTCGAGCACTTCCCGCGAGAAGAGAATCAGCTAGCAGATGCTCTAGCCACAATGTCCTCCATGTTTAAACTCAACTGGGATAACGAGGCTCCCCAAATCACCATCGAGCGAATGGATGAACCGGCGCATTGTCACGAGATTAATATCGAAGAAGTAGCGGAACAACCTTGGTTCCATGAAATCAAAAGGTATCTCGAGACCCAAGATTATCCTGAAGGGGCTTCCGTGAATGACAAGAAGTTCTTAAGGAAATTCGCTGCTAAGTTCTTCCTGAGCAACGGCATCCTTTACAAACGAAGCCATGATTGCATATTACTCCGGTGTGTGGATAAAGCTGAAGCAGAGTTGATTATGACCGACATACACAGCGGACCATTTGGCACTCACTTGAGCGGGCATACAATGGCTAAGAAGATCCTAAGGGCAGGCTATTACTGGTCTACCATGGAGGCTGACTGCCATCAGCATTCCCGTATTTGTCACAAGTGTCAAGTCTATGCTGACAAAGTTCATATCCCTCCGGTTCCCCTCAACGTCCTGACGGCTCCGTGGCCTTTTGCAATGTGGGGCATTGATATGATTGGAGAGATCAAGCCCACGGCTTCCAACGGACATCGCTTCATCCTGGTTGCCATTGACTACTTCACTAAATGGGTCGAAGCAGCTTCCTTCGCCTCTGTCACCAAAAATGTGGTTGCCCGCTTTGTCAAACATAACCTCATATGTCGGTATGGTGTTCCAGACAGGATCATCACGGACAACGGTACAAATCTGAATAATACGATGATCACTGCATTATGCGAACAGTTCAAGATTTACCATCACAATTCATCTCCCTATCGGCCGAAGATGAACGGTGCTGTTGAAGCTGCGAACAAAAACATTAAAAAGATTATTCAGAAAATGACAGTCACTTACAAAGACTGGCATGAGATGTTACCGTTTGCTCTGCATGGATACCGCACGACGGCACGTACTTCAACTGGGGCAACCCCATTTTCTCTGGTTTATGGCATGGAGGCTGTTTTGCCTATGGAAGTTCAGATCCCTTCTCTAAGGATCATGAAAGATGCAGGTTTGAATGAAGATGATTGGATGCAGACCCGACTTGATCAACTCAATCTGATCGACGAAAAGCGACTTGCTGCTATATGCCATGGTCAGACGTATCAAAAACGGATGATCAAGGCTTTCAACAAGAAAGTTAGGCGTCAAGTGTATCAAGTCGGAGATCTAGTAGTCAAACGGATTATCTTACCGCAAAGTGATCCCAGGGGCAAATGGACTCCTACATATGAAGGACCATTTGTGATCAAGAGTATATTTTCTGGTGGTGCAATGATTCTGACCACCATGGACGGTGACGATTTGCCACACCCTGCGAACGCAGACATAGTCAAAAGATACTACGCATAAAGTAACCCGACAAGTCGAAAACCCGAAAGGGCGGCTTGGGCAAAAATGGGCATCCCGGTGAACCGAAAACCCGAAAGGGCGGTTCAGGCAAAAGTTAGGGATAAAAACAAAAAAAAAAATCTGTACACCCGGCAAGTCGAAAACCCGAAAGGGCGGCTTGGGCAAAAAGGGGTTTCCCGGTGGATCGAAAACCCGAAAGGGCGATTCAGGCAAAAGTTAGGGAATTAAAGCGTATGACTATGTCTCGTCGGATCACTTCAAAGACAGTCTCTTCATCAACCGGTTCCAGGTTTGATCAATCCAGCCATCATCAAACGAAGCATTGAATGGACAGAGGTTCAGAGTTGTGAAAGCTACAGCAGAACGGAATCCCATGGAATTATGTCACATAGCCATCTTTATTTTGTATAAATTTTTCAAATATTTACGGCAAGATCCTCTTACTAGGATGATTGTTTCCTTTGTACAAATATACTCAAAGAAAATCAATACAAATACTCTTCCCAAAATTTGTGTCATTTCCCTTTTTCTTTTTCTTTCACTATTCGCTTTATTTTGAGAAACGTCCAATGTCTTGTTAAATAGGCATATGCATTTGAAACATGATCAATTCCTAATTAAAACCTAAGAAAAGGATTACTGATAGGATGAAAGTACAGATGGATATTTTGACACCTTTTCAAAGGAAATCCCTCAAGACCTGTAATCCACATCCCTGGCAAACCCTGAGGTCTCTCTCCAGCAGACCCTCGAAGCTTGTCCCCAGTAAGGTTCCGAAAGGTATTCCCCGCAGAGTACGGACGCCCCTCCCGGGTTTTATTCAAAGTTATTCCTCACAGAGGCTTATAACTGGGTTATCCTCAGCTAACAACCAGGTGAGATCGCGCTCGCCAAAATTCTTCCCATCCCCGGCGGAGTTCATCAAAATTCCCCGGAGGAGGTTATCTTTGCAAAATCCCCAGCCAGAGAATCTTCCAGAAATCATTTTCCCTCAGAGTTTAATCTTCAGTACCTCCAGCAGATCAAAAGCTTCAAATGGACAATCCCCAGCAGAATCAGACTTTTAAACCTTCTCCCCACAGAGTTTTTAGGAAGAAAAATCTTGAGCTCCCCAGTGAAATTTCCAGAGGTACTTCTCTCCTGGCTGAAGATTCTCAATCTAGTCTCCCCAGCATTAAGTCTACTAGTTTGGTACTCCCCAGTAGAAGACTCCGGGAATTCCCCAGAAGATTGGTATACAACCCAAGCTCCAAGTTCCCCGGCAACAACCCAGGACTTATTTTCCCCGACAGCAATCAGGATACTTCTATCTTCCGCTGTCCTGGATTCATTTATCCTATGCAAGACAGCTCTCCAGCTTACATGCACATCCATTTACATCCATAACACAAAATATACATTATATCATGCATCATAGCATTGCATACGACTAACTCTTTGCCTTTTTAGGTAAGATCAGTCGACAGACTAAAATCATTCAAATCTTCAAGACTTCTGAAAACGGTTCACGGGTTCTCCAAGTAAACGGATGTTAACCTATCGCTTGTTCAGATTCTTCTCAAGACTTCTGAAAACAGTTTATGGATTCTTCCCAAGTAACGGATGTTAATCTATCAGCTTGTTCAGATGCAACCTTTGAAATTAGTTTCCGGATGCTTCCCAACAACGGATGCGACTCTATTGCTAATTCAACTTCAAGACTTCTGAAAACAGTTCACGGGTTCTCCAAGTAAACGGATGTTAACCTATCGCTTGTTCAGATTCTTCTCAAGACTTCTGAAAACAGTTTATGGATTCTTCCCAAGTAACGGATGTTAATCTATCAGCTTGTTCAGATGCAACCTTTGAAATTAGTTTCCGGATGCTTCCCAACAACGGATGCGACTCTATTGCTAATTCAACTTCAAGACTTCTGAAAACAGTTCACGGGTTCTCCAAGTAAACGGATGTCAACCTATCGCTTGTTCAGATTCTTCTCAAGACTTCTGAAAACAGTTTATGGATTCTTCCCAAGTAACGGATGTTAATCTATCGATTTGTTCAGATGCAACTTTCTGAAAACAGCTTACAGGTTCCTCCCAACAACGGATGTCAACCATATTGCTTGTTCGGACCCCCCCCAATTCAGAAATGGTCCAAAGCTTGGACAATTTCCTAATATTCCCTTCCAGATGGCATCTTTAAGCCCATCCCCGACAAGTTTCTGCCACTCTCTCAGGTGGCATCGTTAAGCCCATCTCCAAATGGCATCTCTAAGCCCATTCCCGCATCCAATGCTTTGACGAATGCAAATTTCCGGGCACTCTAGTGTCCAATCTCCTTTTACCCTCGAGTCGCGAAAGGCAAGCCTGCCAATCTAACTCTTCGGATTCAAGAAGATTGAACAGGGGCAACTGTTGTACCCCAAAATTTGCCCTCCCATTTCTCATTGATCTCTCCTCACAAGGCTCTTGAAGCTCAAGACTCAGTTAGGGTTTCATCTGCTCAAGACCTCCCCTTGCACTGTGGACTCAAAATTAGGGTTTGTGTTTGCACAAAGTTGTTTTGAGCCAAAGTGCCCAATATGACTTTCATGCTTCATATTGGACTCCCAAGATTATCCATACCAAGTTTCAAGTCTTGATTCCAAGTTTTGCCCAGTCAATTGGACAGTTGACCTAGAAATCAACTGTATTGGGGAAAAAGTCAACTGTGGCCAATTGACAGTCAAATCTCATGAAATTTGATCCACATCAACATTATGAACTCACATGAACCATTTGATCAAGCTTGGATCACAATTCCACAAGAAATTTGATCAGATCACCAAAAGGGCAAAATGGTCATTTTTAGGGTTTTGACTGTACAAAGGCAATTTTTGACTGTTTGACCTAGCCAATGGCAAACTAAGCTCATATGTGGACTCAAGGACCCCATGGAATTATCTTGACATGTTCATCAAACTCAAAAGATCCCAAGTACACAAGATTGACAGTTGAATTTCCCAGTCAATTGATCAATTTTGACTGTATACTGAAAAGTCAAACTTTGACTTTTTGGTCAAAATCAAGAGTCAAGATTCATTTTTCATCAAAATATGCCAAATCATGAAACTTGTTCACCAAGAAATCACAAATTGCAAATTAGGGTTTGAAAATGGAATTTTTCATAACTTAGAATTTTTCTAAGTTATGAAAAACCCTAATTTTTTCCCAACTTTGCCCCATCTTTTCACCATGATCCATTTTGATTCAAACAAAAGTCAAAACATGAAAGTTGTAGATTGTTGCATAATCTACAACTTTGATTCACAAAGTTTTCTCATTTGAAGCTTGTATCTCAAGTTATAATTTTTTGAATAAGGGCACTAAACCATTTTTAACTTAGTAGAATTTTAACCTATTTTGACAAGGTTTTCTACCCCACTTCAAGGCCATTTTTCATACCCTTCCACTTGGAATTTCAATTTGCATTTCAAAGATGGATTGTAGTACACATTCCAAGCTTTCCAAAATGTCCAAGAACTTCCCAAACAACTTCATGGTTAGGGAGAATCGAATTTCACAATATAGCAAAAACTCACTTATGAATTGGCCATTTTTCATGTTCATAAGATTATGCAACTTCTCAAAACCAGCATGCCCTTGATTACAGGTCCCTAAACCAAGTTACACTCATAAATTTAATGCATATTCTTTGTACCAAGACCAAGTTCTTTGAGTTCAAGCTTTGTCTAAAGGATTAATCCCAATTTGGAAAAAGTAAACTATCCATTTTTGCAAAAGTTCACTTTATGTCAAATTAGAAATCCAACAGGTACAAGCTAAATCTGAATGGCACAAGATTATGGACAAATTGCTCTGATCAAGAGAAGATTATGCAGCCCATTAGGAGGCCCCCTACATGCCTAGAACATCAAGTGGCATTTTGTTGCTTAGAAAAGAAGAAAGGTCCATAACTTGTGACAACTTGAACCTCAGCTTACAAACACAACACAAAGGATATCAAACACACTCAGTACATCCCAACCAAGCTTTTGCACGAATCCTTGACCTTTCAAACACTCCCATTGCCATAATCATCCTCAAACTGCAAAAATAGGGTTGCCTCTGCAGTTTGAGTGCAAACTCCCATTTCCCTCGAGCATTCTCACCAAAATCAATTCATACACCTTCCATACAACATATGCAAACTAACCATGGCCTAAAACCTGACCTGTAATCACTCTAACAGTTTCCACCATTTTTAATTTTTCCTTTTGCAGTTGAAGTTCCACAGCTCGATACAAGGAGTTTCAAGACAAAGTAAGCATTGAAAAAGCATCCCTGGACCTCAAGGAAGCTTTTCCAATCATCACCTTGCACTGAAAGCTCCTCATTCTCCAGATAGAAGTCCAACTGAATAGGTAAAAGTTTGAATTCGTATCTCTCTTATCATGCATATTTAGTCTTAAGTTTGTGAAGAAACAAGGTCCTACTCATAGCCCTGAACATGTACATAGCTTTACTTTTCATTTCTTTTGTCTGAGTAGAGAGAATTTGAGTTCTGAAAATGGTAGAAAAGTTAGGTCAGAAAAGAGGGGGAGAGAAATTCTCCCTCATCTTAGAGAGATAGTTCATGTTCTTTATATGTATAAAATCGTCTCTTCATGCTTAACATTTTTTGTGTTGGGAGTTTGCTGAAAAAATCAAAGAATCAGGATTTCAAACACAAGCTTGCAGGCGCGCGTTTTGTGATTCAGAGGTTGAAGAAGAAGTGGTTTGGGCTGGGCCTGAGCATTTTTTCTTATTCACACCATCTTTTCTGTTTTGCACCCCCAAGCCCATTTGCTTTATTTTTAATGATTTTTGACATTTTCTCTTTTTATTTGATTCATTTATTTTTTCTCAGCATGTTAAAATTTTGAAAATATTTTTCTCATCATTTTTTGATTTTATTTGGTTTTTATTTAATTTTCTTTTTGATTTGTATATAAATAGATATATATTGTTATAAATAGAAAATATGTAAAAATACTTCTATTTGCATTTTTATTTTTGTTTACCTTCTGAAAATATTTCACATAAAAAATACTTTTTATTTATTTATTTATTTTATTAAAATATTAAGTAAATACTTATTTTGTATATAATACATATTTATAATATAAATATACATATATATATATATATATTATTATACTTAGAATAAAAATGCCAAAAAAATGTATATATTTTATTTTAATATTTAATACAAAAAATGACCTTTGTTCAAATGTACCATATTTTATTTTATTCTTGTATGTAAATAATAAATATTATGTGGATTAATTAATTAATATACATTTTGATTAAAACTAGGGTTTTGCCCTAAATATGAAAATACTCAAAAATAATATCTTTTTATTTTCTTATTTTTATCTTTACATAAATAATATTTTTTCATACATATAAAAAACTTTCTTTTTGCATTTTGCATATTTATTTAATTTCTATTTAATTGTGCAATTTACTTACCTTGCAAATATTCAAAAATGATGTAATAATTTAGATTTAAATTCTTGTCTAATATCCCCCATTTGTAAATTTGTACCCCCCTCCCTATATTATTATGTTGTAATAGCGTAGGAATTTAAATTTCGCACTTTATACGCTTTCTAATTATGCCATGTTAGAATTAGGGTTTGCATGCGAAAAAACGATAAAAAATAGTTTGACTTAATACAAGATAAATGAGCATGAAAATAAACAACACTTCTCACACTTACACCCCTAGGGTATTCCACTTTGTTGCCTTCAAATAATTGGGCCATGTTGTATGTTGAATTTCTTTGGGCAAAGCAAATAATTTGAATGATCATAGTCCCTCGATAAAACTTTTCAAAACAAACAAAAACAAATGATCAAAGTCCCTTAAAGAGAATTGCCCAAAGATATTTAACGCCGTTGCAATTATGGTCCAAACGATGACCCGCGCCTGTCCCTTTTCATCTCCTAAGACAAGATTGTCTACCAAATGCAATGGTGGAACAAAATTGTCAAAAGGTTTAAAACATAATAAAAATCTTTGAGGAAATTTTTAGGGTAGATAAACTCTTAAGTACTTGCTAACTTTCCAAGAAAACACTTGCCTAATTTCAAAACCCACTTCACAAACACTTTCAAAAAATCAACTTTTCAAACCCTTGAAACATCTCTTTTAAAAGATAAAACACCTTTTGTAAAACATTCGAGTAAAGAATTGTTACAAGGTTAGCCTGATACAAGGCATCTTTTCAAAACATTTTCAAAACCACACACAAAGCACCATTTCAAACAAATTGAAAACCAAGGCAAGTTGATCTAAGCAAGTACCTAAGAGCCCATGGATAACCATGGATAGAAGGGGTGCTAATACCTTCCCCTTCTATAATCTACTCCCCGAACCCAAGAAAAATCTCAAAGGTTTTTGCTGTGCTTTTTAAACCTTTCCTTAGGATAAAATAAAAAGTCGGTGGCGACTCTTGCTCAACCGAAACATTTGCGAAAACAAACGCAAAACCATAGTCAGTTCTCCCACCGTATCACATATGGCATCTTCGGGAATTCTCAGGTCGAGTCATCCTTCTGCATAGGTAGACACATGGCTTGTGTACACTGTCATATGGCACTTACGGGAATGCTAAGGCTGAGTCCCCCTTTTGCATAGGTCGACCGCCCGCTCGTAAAAACTGTTTTTCTGTCTGTTAGTTTGGGTCTTGACCTTAGATAACATATATATATACTTGTTTGGTTAATTCATTTGGTTTTCAACAAGAAAATTGAAATAGATACACAAGGTACTCATCATCTTCAATCTCTCACTCATCCATTAACAACTACACATAATAATTTTTGTCGATCAAGGTGCGGAGCGTGTGTTGACAACATTCAAAGTAGAAGATTGCGATCTTGTTCAGGTTGAGTAATTGTGGGTTTTTCTTGAATAAAATCTGAGGGTTTTGTCCTCCAAGATCATTGGGATTTGAGGGTTTTTGACAATTCTTTGTTTCATCAAATTCAGTTGTGCTTAAGGGATTAAGGAACTATGGGTTCGCTCAATAAGGTAGCTACAATCAGAGGATTTTGAAGGAAGAATTGGGGTCACCATCTTGAAATCAAATCAGTCGATCAGAGGATTGGGTTCTCAACAAGGTAGCTACAACAGGAGGTTTATCGAAGATTGGTGACATACTTGATTCAAATCGAATCAAGGGAAGAGAGGAGCTTAGTTTTCAATTCAACATATTGGTTTTGAATTGTGGTGACTATTTTCTATCTCTTGTATAAACTTTGAAATCATAATAGCAACCATCCTAATTCTAAATTCTAGAATTAGGGGCAGACGTACCCCACACGAGGACGACAAGGGGAACTACCTTAACAAATCGTGTGTCGTTTTTCTTTCTCGCTCTTTACCATTTATTTGCAATAATCTGAAAATTTGCTCTTGTGGTTCCAATTGCCCTGATGTGTAGTGCAATAAAACTTTGACTAAAAACTATAGTAATCACTTTGATTTCTATAATTGATTTCAACACTACAAATTAAGGCAGATTGAACTTGGTGAAATTAAGCACACCAAGTGTTCGATAAAAGTGCAAAAGTTAAAATTTGTGTATTTTCTTCTCAATATTTCATTGGAAGTAATTGACAATAGTTAAAGAGTATAAGTGATCAATTATAATTGAGTTAAGTGTTAATAATTCTCATTGATTCATTCCATTCGGTTTTTCGCATATCCGGTCTTTCAATAGAGGATCGTTTTTGACGAATGTATCCAGGTAACTTTCACTGTGTTTTAAGTTTTTCTTAAAAACTGATTTTAAAAATCAAGGTATCTATTCAACCCCCCTTCTAGATACGTCCTATTGTCTAACAAGTGATATCAGAGCACTGGTTTATCTAGTGCTTCACATATAACTCTTTAGACAATGGAGAACGATCCAAAAGGGGCGTACAATAGAGCGTCTATTTTCACCGGTGAAAACTATAGCTATTGGAAAGATTATATGCGTGTGCATATCAATTTTGTTGATAGAAAAATTTGGAAAGTCATATAAGAATGTCCTATGGCCATAACCATTTTAAACAATGCGGGTGCCGTTGTACCTAAATCGGAAGCACAATGGGATGAAAAAGATGAGAAAACTATGCTTATCACTGGAAAGCTAAAAATATGCTCATATCAGCTCTTGGAGTTGATGAATACTTTTGTATCTCGCATTGTGCTACTGCTAAGGCAATGTAGGATGCTTTACAAGTTACTCATGAGGGTACAAACAATGTCAAACTAGCAAGGATTAACACATTAACTCAAGAGTTTGATCTCTTTCACATGAAGCATGGTGAAACCATTGCGGACATGTAAAGGAGATTTTCTCACATAATAAATCGCTTACACACACTTGGTTATATTACTTCTAATTTTGTTGTTATTAACAATATTTTGAGATGTATTAACAGGGAATTGCAACCTAAGGTCACAGCTATCAAGGAAGCCAATGATCTAACTACATTTGATCTTACAACATTGTTTGGTAAGCTTCAAGAACATGAGAAAGAGCTCATAAATCTTAATAAGCATGAAAAGAAAGAGAAGAAAGAAAAGCTGAGGGACACGGAGAAGAAGTCCATCGCGTTAAGGGCTTCAAGTTCCAAGTCTTCCACCATAGATTCAAGTGGAAGTGACTCAAGTGATGGAGATGAGAGTCCGGATGGAAATTTGGGTTTATTCGTAAGGAATTACAATAAATATCTTCGGAAGAATGAAATTCAACATTCGGACAAGAATCTTGTTGACTATAGAAGGCATGATAAACCAAACAAAACTTTTGAAAGAAAGAGAGATAAGTCAAAAGGATCTTGTTACAAGTGTTGAACCCAGTCATTATAAACCAGATTGCGCCTTATTCAAGAAAGACAAAGCAAGAAACAAGTTTCAAAAGAAGCCGGACAAAGCTATAAGAGCTTACTTTGCTTGGGATAGTGATAGTGATTCATCAAGAAAAGATGACTCTAGTGATGAAGAAGAAAAAGGAAACTTGTGTCTTACGGTGCATTACAAAAAGAAAAATAATGTGTAATGTCTTGAGACTACAGAGAGAAGATGTTTTCACGACAGTGGATGCTCAAGACATATGACGAGTGATATTTCCCTATTCTTTGACTTTGTGGCTAAGAAGAAGGGCTTTATAACCTATGGTGATAACAACAAGGGAGATATACTCGGAGAAGGTAGTGTAGGTAATCCCTCTTCTACTACTTTCTTAAATGTCCTTTTAGTTGAGGGACTTAAACACAATCTCATTAGTATTAGTCAATTATGCGACAAAGGATATAAAGTTTCTTTTTCAAAAGATTGTTGCTTAATTGAAAATAGTAATAAGGAACTTGTGTTTAATGGCTTGAGGGTTAATAATATATATATGCTTGACTTGAATAAAGTATCTTTAACCGTCGCTAAATGTCTTGTCTCCATGAGTGAATACTCATGGCTTTGGCATAGACGATTAGTGCATATCAATTTTGACTTGATAAACAAAATTGTATCAAAAGATATAGTTGTTGGTTTACCCAAAATAAATTTCTCTAAAGATCACTTATGTGATGCATGTCAAATGGGAAAACAAACAAAAATTTCTTTTAAATTCTAAAAAGTTATCTCTACAACAAAACCACTTGAACTTCTCCACATGGATCTTTTTGGACCATCTAGAATAAAAAGTCTAGGGGTAATTATTATGGTTTTGTTATAATAGATGATTTCTCTAGATTTTGTTGGACAATTTTCTTAGCTAGCAAAAGTGACACTTTTTTTCGGGTTTGAAAAAATTGCTAAGATGTTCCAAAACAAGTTAAACACTAAAATTGTTACAATCCGAAGCGATCACGGGGGTGAATTTGAAAACCACCTCTTTGAGGAATTTTGTGAAAAACATGGCATTGATCATAATTTTTCCGTACCACGTGCTCCATAACAAAATGGAGTAGTGGAACGCAAAAACCATGTTTTAGAAGAACTCAGAAGAACTATGATCAATGAACACGCCCTTCCTAAGTACTTTTGGACCGATGCCATAAGTACCGCTCGTTATGTTTTGAATAGGATCCTAATCCGTCCAATTCTAAACAAAACTCTGTATGAACTACTAAAGGGAAGAAAAACTAATATTTCACACCTTCATGTTTTCGGATGTAAATGTTTTGTGTTGAACAATGGAAAGGAAAATCTTGGTAAGTTTGATTCAAAAGCAGATGAAGGTATCTTTCTCGGATACTCTCAATCTAGTAAAGCTTACAGAGTATTTAATAAAAGGTTACAAATTGTTGAGGAATCCGTGCATGTATCTTTTGATGAACCTTGTCTGAGATCGGCCGAAAAAGGTATTGTATTTGATGGTGCAGGTGTATCTTCGGAAAGTATACTTAAAGATCTGGATGTTGAAAGCAATGAAAATAATTCCCCATTGGAATGTGAATCTATCAAAGAAAAATATCCGGATACTAAAAGCAATGAAAATGATCTCCCATTGGAATGTAATTCTATCAAGGATCATCCCATCGACAATATTTTTGGAGATATCACAAAAGGAGTCACTACACGGTCCAAGATAAGTAACTTCTGTTATCATTTTGCTTTCGTCTCACAAGTTGAGCCTAAAAACTCCAAAGACGCTTTACTCGATGAACATTGGTTTTTAGCTATGCAAGATGAGATGAACCAATTCAAGAGAAATGAGGTTTGGGATCTTGTCCCTCCTTCGCGAGATCATCGTGTAATCGATACTAAATGGGTGTTTAGGAACAAATTGGACAAAAACTGAATAATAACTCGCAACAAGGCCCACCATGTTGCTCAAGGGTATAACCAAGAGGAGGGCATCGACTATGAGGAAACTTATGCACCGGTCGCCCGACTTGAGGTTATACGCCTTTTGCTTGCCTTTGCATGTTCACGAAATTTCAAGTTATATCAAATGGATGTTAAGAGTTATTTTCTAAATGGCTACATTAATGAAGAGGTGTATGTATCTCAACCTACCGTATTTGAAAACCTTGAGTATCCTAACCATGTTTACAATCTAAAACGTTCCTTACATGGTCTCAAACAATCCCCTAGGGCTTGGTATGAACGCCTTAGCAAGTTTTTGTTAGAACAAGGATTCTCAAGAGAAAAGGTTGATACAACACTTTTCATTAAATGCTAAGGAAAATATTCAATTTTGGTACAAGTTTATGTAGATGATATCATATTTGGTACAAGTTTATGTAGATGATATCATATTTGGTTCTACTAATACATCCTTGGTCAAGGAGTTTTCTAAGTTGATGCACGGAGAATTTGAAATGAGTATGATGGGTGAATTAAAGTACTACCTTGGGCTTCAAATTAATCAACTCGAGGAAGGGACTTTTCTGAGTCAAACCAAGTATTGCAAGAACTATTAAAGCGCTTCGATATGGAAAAATCAAAGATTATTGACATTCCAATGCCTAGCACAGTTAATCTTGATCGTGACGAACATGGTAAGCCGGTTGATGTAAAAAGGTATAGAGGTATGATCAGTTCCCTTCTTTACCTTACCGCTTCTTGCCCCGACATTATGTGTAGTGTATGTATATGTGCTAGGTATCAATCATACCCCAAGGAGTCACATTTAAAAGTCGTTAAGCACATACTTAGATATCTTTGTGGTACGACTAAGTATGGGTTATGGTTCTCTAAGCGTAGTAATTGCTCTTTGGTTGGTTTTTCCGATTCCGACTTTGTCGGTTGCAATTTGGATAGGAAAAGTACTAGTGGTACGTGTCATTTCTTTTCAAATTCCTTAGTAAGTTGGCATAGCAAGAAACAAGTTTCCGTTGCTTTGTCAACTGTCGAGTCGGAATATGTCGCAGTTGGTAATTGTTGTGCCCAAATTTTGTGGCTCAAATAACAATTACTTAATTTTGATGTCAAACTCGATCATATTCCGATCTTTAGTGATAACACTAGTGCCATAAACCTAACCAAAAACCCGGTTTTACATTCACGCACCAAACATATTAAGATTAGACATTACTTCCTTAGGGATCATGTAGAAAAAGGCGACGTCGTATTTGAAGATGTTGATAGCATAAATCAACTTGCAGATATTTTCACAAAACCTCTTGCGACCGAGCCTTTCTTCCATATTCGTAGGGAACTTGGTGTTCTCAATATTTCGGATAGGATGTGTGATCGGTGGAAATAGAACTGACTGTTTTGAAATGCTGGTTCGCGAAATGTTGCGGTAATCAAGAGTCGCCACCGTCTTTTATTTTATCCAACAAGGAAAGGACAAAAGCACAGAAAAATTCCTTTTCGAGATGTTTCTCGGGTTCGGGAGGTAGATTATAGAAAGGGAAGGTGTTAGCACCCTTTCTATCTGTGGTTATCCACGGGCTCTTAGGTACTTGCTCACTATATTTTCAAAAATGTTTTGCTTTTCTTGTGTTTGTGGGTTTTGAAAAAGTTTGTTTGAAAACTTCGATTTAACTCTTGTATCTGTCCTCAAGAGTGTATGAAGTGTTGTTTGAAAACTTTTTTCAGAAAAGTGTAAGTGCGAAAAGTATTTTTGTTTCGAAAGAGCAAGTACCTTAGAACCTCTACCTACTCAAAAGAAATTAAGCTGTGTAAATGTCTTTTAGACAGTACTATCCCACTATTGAGAAGTAGGTAGCACCGTCGTTGGAGTTTTCAGGTCAATTCGATTATAGGGACATGTGGTCACCAAAGCAATAGTAGGACGCCTTAGCGGTAACCCTAATGTCTTAGATCGTTTTTTATCGAGGCAACCGTTTCGAGGCAACTTTGATCTTTAGACAAGAGGGCGACCTCTAAAACACCCTATACTCAATGACCACGTCGAGGCAACCAAGTGAGGCGTACCCTAAGAGTGGCATGTGCATGTGTGTCAGGTTTCAGTTATGTTATCTTTACACATGTTATGGTGAGCTACGTTTTGATTTTATTTTGAGAATAAGTCTTGTCATGCATAGCCTAGTTAGCATACATCTAGCAGTTAATAGTTGTGGAAAATAAAGCTAAACTATTACAAGGCGTCGGGTATTTACATCGCCAAAAACAAACCGTTTGAAAAGTAAATTGTGGGAAATTAAATAAAAGCGATAAAAAGTCCTAATTAAAGCTATTACATCCTCGGAGCAAATACATAAATATGGATCAAAAATTAATAAAACAAACATACGCGCGAGAGAAAATTGAATCGGAATGTTTTAGGGTTTTGACCCTTTTTGAGAAAGAAAGAAGTTTTTTTTTTGTTTTTTTGGCATTTAATTAAATTAAACCTAGACTAATTAATTAATTAAATAAAAGAAATATTTTTTTTGAGTTTTTTATGTTTTTTTAAGAAATAAAAATAAAAGGACCAAAATTGTCAAGAACCCTAATTCTATGTTGATTTTAAATTATTGTGAAAATACTGAAATTAACCTAATTAAAACAACTAAATTAATTATGTTAGTTTTTATTTACAAAAATAATAAAAGGGTGAAATTAATTTTAATAAATAATAATAAAAATAATATTATTTTTAGTTTTCTGATTTTATTATAAAAAAAATTAATTTGGTTAATTAAATAATAATAATAATAATAATTAATAGTAAAATAATTAAATGGAAAATATAAAGAGAAAAAAGAATAACCCAGGGGGGTGTTGGCCCAAGTTAGGAGGTATCTTTGGTAATTCAGAAGCCCATTAAGCTGCAAACCCTTTTGACTTTCTGGATTAGCTATGCGTTTGTTGACTGGGGAGTATGGTGATCACCATCTCATGCCCATTAGATTTGTACCTGTAGACACCTGGCGCCTGGAAATTGAAGCATATGGTAGAACTCCTTTTTGAGACCTGCATGTGAATATATGAAATAAAATAGCACAAATGTTTTGGGGGACCTGGGATTCGAACCCAGGTCCCAACGCTTCCAGGCCAACGCACTCACCACTCAACCACGCTGCTTTTCTTGTTATTGAAACAAGTGACAATTATTATATTAAGAAATTAATCAATATGCTGTAGCACAAAAAAAATACGCGCGCTTATTTCAAATCAACCACTCAGATGCTAACACGTCCTCGTCTTCTCTGTTTTTGAGGTTAGGATTTGCTTGCATATATATAGGGCAATTGAATTAGGTCAAGAGCTGGGCAAAAATCTATTGAATTGATGATTGAATCTTTGATTGGAAATCAAATCTTTTTGATTTTTCATGATTGGAAAATGTTGCCAAATTTGGAGATTTTTCATCTTTGACTTTGTGCACGAAATTGCCAGCATATCTTGACCATATCTGCTTCACAAATTGATTGAAAAATCAAATCTTGTATTTTCCTACAATTTAAATTGATTAAATGAATTAATATTAATTAAAAATCCAATTAATTAATAAAAATAAGAAAATAAATTCAATTAAGCTTGATGGGTCGTGCATAGGCCATGGATGAAGTTTCAAGAAGAGATTTAAGGCCCATTAGCAAAAATGAGGTGTTTTGAGCAAAGTTGACTTTTGCAAATTCATAAAAATTTCCCAACTTCTCCAATGCACAACTTGCTCAATTTTGATCATATGACCATGTTCTTGGAAATTTTGGAAAGCTCTTGAAGTCCTCTAACCAATTCCTTTGGTACCATGTCATTTTGATTTACCAATCTCAAGTTATGGCCTTTGACTCAAAGTGCATTTTTGTTGACTTTTAAAATTGACCTATAATGTAAAAATTGGTAGCTTCTTGTGAGAGCATTTTTTGAACTTGGAGTATGAAGATGGATTGTAGGAAATTGCATCCCCTTAAAAATGAGAATTAGATGGAATTTTTCTGATGAACCATGAAAAAGTTATGCCCTGGTCAAGATACAGTTGACTTTTCTGCTGTCCAAAAATAGTAACTTTTTGCACCTTGATGATTTTTGAGCTATTCTTGTAGAATCATGATCAAGACTTGATCAAATGATGATTGCGAACTCAAAATAAGATGTTGACAAAAAATTCTGACTTTTGACTGCAAAATGACCATTTTGCCCTTGCAGTTGACTATAGATCCAATGAGGCTTTTGACTGTGCAAATTGGCACTGTGAGTCTTGAAACTTGGCATGTAGGTGCTTGAGAATGTATATAGGCATATGAGACTTGATTGAACCATTGAAAACCCAAAATTCCTTGAAAGAACCAAAACCCTAATTTTGGCTGTCCTAGGAGGTGATTTGACTGTCTACCCTTTGAGCAATCTTGAATAATCTGAAGATCATCCTTGACATATCTTGAGGAATATGGGAGGGCGAATTTTGGGGTACAAAAGGATGCAACTACATTAGTAGCATTACTCTTATTTATACTTGTACTCTCACGAATTATCTACACTCTTATATCAAGTTACTTGTGAGGGCATATTATCATCCCGCATCATATAGGTAATATCATTCTAACTCTAACTCTATTCTTGATAACTCAATTAGGTAAACTCGAAAATTCAAAATTCCTTGTGATAAGTGCTTTTCAATCCTTGTGATGTGTGATCCATGGTTAGGTAGTTATTTATGTTTTACTGTCTTAAAATTCATGAATATGTGCAAAATTGAAAAATTGATGTTTTTTTTCTACTTTGTAAATTTCATGAATTTTAGCTAGTATTCGTTGTTTAATTTTTTTAATTATGACTTACTTTGTGTTTGTCTTCTTTTGAACACCGGCTTGTAACCATACTATATGATGAAGAAGTGAAAAACACAAGAAGGAGGGGGGGGGGTTGAATTGGAATCACAAAATACAATGGAAAGAACACTTTGATTTTTATCCTGGTTTGTTTGAACTCAAACTAATCTAGTCCACCCGCCAAGGTGATTTTGCCTCTCTTCAACAAGGTCTTAACTCACTAATCAAACTTGATTGCACAACTACTTTGATTACTGCCAAAGTCTTCTTGAGTGCAAAACCACAACCCGGTTTTCTCAAGGAAATGTCTAAACAGTTAATTGAATAAATGTGTACAATTGTGTTTCTACTAAAACAATGTCACTAACAGTGATGTTTTACACAGTTTAAATATGAGTGTTTAAGGATAAAAGATGATTGTTGTGTTGTTGTAGCTTCACGTGATTTCTTCTTTTTGTGCACAAGAGTTCATCACTTGAAATCTTCTTTTTGTCTGCTTTATATAAGCCATGCAATAGTGACATAAGAAGATACTTTTGGTATGTCCATAACACGAGTTAATGATCTTTCCAAACCAGGAGATCCTTGTCTGTTTATAGCCGTTACTTATGAAATTGCATTGATGGAATTGTAACGATTAAGAACTTATCACATCAGAGGATGAATATTACCGTTGAGAGTCCTTTACAGTTTGTATCAGAACTTTGCAAATCAGAGTATCAGAGATCCTGTTTCACAGCGCTGGTGCATTCAAAAGTTGTAACAGAACTTCTTCATATAAGCGTGTCACACAAATTTGATGCGTCTGAATCTATCATGGTACTCTCAACTTCTATGCTCGCATAATCAGAACTTCTAGTGATGTTCTGGCAGAACTTCCAGTTACATCAGAACACCTTTTTCACATCAGAACTTCCTGCATGTAAAGATACATTTATTAGCGAGCATATTTATTCTTTATATCATGTGTTTGTTATCATTAAAACTCTTACTGGGATGTAAAACCAAATTATGTTCTAACAACCTCCCCCTTTTTGATGATGACAAAAACTTGTATATTTTGATGGAATATAAAAAAACAAAAATTAAAAGGCTCCCCCTGAGTAGAATACTCAGATAACGAGAAAATAAAATACTTCCCTGAAGATCTTCTGATATGGCTTCTGATAGGAGTCAAAATATTCTTCATTCTCCCCCTTTTTGTCAAGAATCAAAAAGTGGTAAAGACTCTATTTGGCTTGCTCTGACATAAGTTGCTTGAAAAGGTGTGACAACCTCTTCTGGATACATCTGAGATTCTTTAGAGATCTTCTGATGTTGTATTTTCATTTGTGTTTCCAATAGTTTCAGAGCCAATAAACTTTTTTTTCTGATTGCCTCTGAAACCTACGAATCTTTTTAAATTCCAGGCTTTGGAACATATGCTTTCTTTCCTCCATGTGTAGAGAGCATCCAGAGTCTAGGTGTTAATACTGGTGTTTCAACCTTGCTGTTAAAAATATCTGCAACATAGATGATTTTGTCTTTTGGTACCCATATCTTTTTGGGTCCATGTTTGTTAGAGTTTCCAAAATTTTGTTTGAATTTTGGTTTAGCCTAAAACGCCTTACCAGTATGTTTTATATCATGTGTTTGCCCAGTAGTGAAGTGAGAATAAAGAGGAGTGCGTTCGATAACCAAATCCTTAACTTTCTTAGGTTGGGATACTTTACCTTTGTATCCTATACCTATTCTGCCATTTCTGCTAACTCCATAGATCATTGAAGCCATCTTGCTTCTATCTATGTTTTTAGCAAGGAATTTCTGAAAGCTGTGATCATATTCCTTTATGATTGTATCAGGGTTACTAGGAACTTCTGAGACAATTTACTTCTGAGTATTTTGTAAATCATTTTCAAGTTTTAAAATTTTTATTTTCAACTCAGAGTTTTCTAGTCTCAGATTCTTAGTTTCTTCAGAGTCAGAAACTAGATCCTTTTTCAGGTTCTTGTTTATGACTCGAAGCTTCTAATACCTTTCTAGAATTTCTAACAGACTCTCCTCTAATTGAGATCTAGAAAAGTTAGAAAATACCTCTTCTGACTGAGTCTGATTCTGATTCTGATTCTGATTTAGAGGATTCAGAGACATCTGAGAAGTTGTCCGTTTGAGCTATATTGGCTTGTTCATCTTCTGATTCTATTTCATCTTCAAAAGATTCAGAGTCATCCCATGTTGCCATAAGACTTTTCTTCTTCTCCTTAACGAACTTCCTTTTAGGTTTCTCCTTCTGAAGCCTTGGACAGTCACTTTTGTAGTGACCTTGTTTATTGCATTCATAGCAGGTAATGTTTTTGTTACTAGATTTTCTATATCCAAAAGATTGTTCAGAGTCATTTCCTGTTCTTCTGGAGTTTCTGAAATTCTTCTGCCTGTGCTTCCATAGTTGATTGATTCTTCTGGATAGAAAGAACAGTTTGTCTTCTTCTGACGAGGATTCTCCAGAGTTTTCTGCTTCTGCTTTTTCCTGCAAAAATTTGGTTTCATATTTACTAGATTTCAGAGCGAGAGGCTTACCTTGCTTCTGAGGCTCATCATCTTCTAACTCTATCTCATGGCTTCTGAGAGAGCTGACAAGTTCTTCTAGAGATATTTTGTTCAGATCTTTTTCCAGTTTGAGAGAAGTGACCATGGGTCTCCATTGCTTTGGTAAACTTCTGATGATCTTCTTTACATGATCAGCAGTTGAGTACCCTTTGTCCAGCACCTTTAGCCCAGTCACCAGAATTTGAAATCTAGAGAACATTGTTTCAATGGTTTCATCTTCTTCCATTTTGAAGGCTTCATACTTATGAATGAGCGTAAGGGCTTTGGTTTCTTTTACTTGTGTGTTGCCTTCATGCGTCATTCTCAGAGAATCAAACATGTGCTTTGTTGTCTCTCTGTTTGTGATCTTCTCATACTCTGAATATGAGATGGCACTCAGGAGAATAGTTTTGGCCTTGTGATGATTTCTGAAGTCTTACTTTTGATGATCTGTCATCCTTTTTCTGTCAATCTTCTGACTGCTTTCATCAACGGGATGTATGTATCCATCAGTCACCATATCGCAGAGGTCAGCCTCATAGGCTAGGAAGAAACTTCTGATCATATCTTTCCAATAGTCAAAATTTTCACCGTCAAATATTGGAGGGATGCTGCTGATGTTCTAACTTGATCCCATCATAGTGTTTTTCCTCCTTGGATCTTTTTATGACACAATTAAGTGTTTGCACCCAGATCCAGGTGCTCTGATACCAATCGAAGAAGTGAAAAACACAAGAAGAGGGAGGGGGTTGAATTGGAATCACGAAATACAATGGAAATAACACTTTGATTTTTATCCTGGTTTGTTTGAACTCAAACTACTCCAGTCCACCCGCCAAGGTGATTTCGCCTCTCTCCAATGAGGTCTTAATTCAATAATCAAACTTGACTACACAACTACTTTGACTACTTCCAAAGTCTTCTTGAGTCCAAAACCACAACCCGGTTTTCTCAAGGAAATGTCTAAACAGTTAATTGAATAAATATGTACAAATGTGTTTCTACTAAAACAGTATCACTATCAGTGATGTTTTACATAGTTTAAATATGAGTGTTTAAGGATGAAATATGATTGCTTCGTTGCTGTAGCTTCACGTGATTTCTTCTTTTTGTGCGCAATAGTTCATCACTTGAAATCTTCTTTTTGTCTGCTTTATATAGGCCATGTAATAGTGACATAAGAAGATACTTTTGGTATGTCCATAAGATGAGTTAATGATCTTTCCAAACCAGGAGATCCTTGTCTGTTTGTAGCCGTTACTTATGATATTGCATTGATGGAATTGTAACTCTTCAGAAGTTCTCACATCAGAGGATGAATATTACCGTTGAGAGTCCTTTACAGCTTGTATCAGAACTTTACAAATCAGAGTATCAGAGATCCTGTTTCACAGCGCTGGTGCATTCAGAAGTTGAAACCGAACTTCTTCATATAAGCGTGTCACACATATTTGATGTGTCTGAATCTATCATGGTACTCTCAACTTCTATGCTCACATAATCAGAACTGCTAGTGATGTTCTGGCAGAACTTCCAGTTACATCAGAACATCTTTTTCACATCAGAACTTCCTGCACGAAAAGATTTCAATGATGTAAAAACTATGTTGGAAATGTTACTAGATGATATGGTGAACAAATTAGCATGAAAAGTCTTCAATAATTGGTATTTTTAAAAATTATATTCTATGATTCGACTCAAAGAAAGCTCAAGTCGATGCATGACTAAAAGTTGCTCCTTTAGGAAGTCTCGGGTTTGCTCACGTCGACTATGTGGTCGACTTATCTTGGAAGCAATGTTTAGGAACCATGAGTCAACGCATACCCCTGGAGCGGTCGACGCATGAATCTTTCTTTTTGTCATGTGGCATCTTCGGGAATGCTCAAGTCAAGTCATCCTTCTGCATAGGTCGACGCATGGATCATGAACATTGTCATATGGCATCTTCAGGAATGCTCAAGTCGAGTTATCCTTCTTCATAGGTCGACGCATGGCTTGTATACACTGTCATATGGCACTTACGGGAACGCTCAGGTCGAGTCCCCCTTTTGCATAGGTCGACCGCTCGCTCGTAAAAACTGTTTTTCAGTCTATTAGTTTGGGTCTTGACCTTGGAAAACATATTATATACTTGTTTAGTTATTTAATTTGGTTTTCAACAAGAAAAGTGAAATAGATACACAAGGTACTCATCATCTCCAACCTCTCACTCATCCATTGATAACTACACATAATAATTTTTTTTGATCAAGGTGTGAAGCGTGTGTTGACAACATCTGAAGTAGAAGATTGCGATCTTGTTCAGGTTGAGTAATTGTGGGTTTTTCTTGAATAAAATATGAGGGTTTTGTCCTCCAAGATCATTCGGATTTGGGGGGTTTTGCAATTCTTTGCTTCATCAAATTCAGTTGTGCTTAAGGGATTGAGGAGCTGTGGGTTCGCTCAACAAGGTAGCTACAATCGGAGGATTTTGAAGGAAGAATTGGGGTCATCATCTTGCAATCAAATAAACTGAGCAGAGGGTTTTAGAAATGGTTTGGGTTCTCAACCAGGTAGCTATAACAGGAGGTTTATCGAAGATTGGTGACATACTTGATTCAAATCGAATCAAGGGAATATAAGAGCTTAGTTTTCAATTCAACATATTGGTTTTGAATTGTGGTGACTATTTTCTATCTCTTGTATAAACTTTGCAATCATAATAGCAACCATCCTAATTCTAAATTATAGAATTAAGGGCAGACGTACCCCATGCAAGAATGATAGAGGGAACTGCCTTAACAAATCGCGTGTCATTTTTATTTCTCACTCTTTACCATTTATCTGCAATAATCTAAAAATTTGCTCTTTTAGTTCCAATTGTCCTGATTTGTAGTGCAATAAAATTGTTACTAAAAACTATAGTAATCACTTTGATTGCTATAATTGATTTTAACACTACAAATTAAGGTAGATTGAACTTGGTGAAATTAAGCACACCAAGTGTTCGATAAAAGTCTAAAAGTGTAAATTTGTGTATTTTCTTATCAACATTTTATTGGAAGTAATTGAAAATAGTTAAAGAGTATAAGTGATCAATTATAATTGAGTTAAGTGTTAATAATTCTCATTGATTCATTCCATTTGTTTTTCGCATATCCGGTCTTTTCAATAGAGGATCGTTTTAGACGAGTGTATCCGGGTAGCTTTCCTTGCACTTCCAGTTTTTCTTAAAAACTGATTTTAAAAATCAAGGTATCTATTCAACCCCCCTTCTAGATACGTCCTATCGTCTAACAAAGGTAACTTGGATTTATCTCATTAGGTTTTATCCTTTTAGTATTAATGTTATAAATTGGCATTTCAAGATCAAGGACATACAGTCCATTATTCATTTGTGCAGAAGCATAAAATATATCATTCAAGTAAATGGAGCAACAATTGTTCTTTATTATGAATGAAAAACCAAACTTGTCCAAACAAGAAACAGAAATAATATTCCTGCTAATTGCAGGTACATAATAACAGTTCTCTAACTGAATTATTAAACCACTAGGTAAAGTCAAAATATAATTTCCTACGGCTAAAGCGAAAACCTTTGCTCCATTGCCAACTCGTAAGTCAACTTCACCTTTTGCCAAATCTCTACTCCTTTTTAGCCCCTGCACATTGGTACAAATGTGAGAACCGCATGCAGTATCTAATACCCATGATGCAGAAGTAGTTAATTTATTTCTACAAAAAAGATACCTGAATTTGAAGTCTCTACTCCATTCTTCTTATCTTCCAGGTACTTTAGGCAGTTTCTCTTCCAGTGTCCGGTCTTACCGCAATGTAAGTAAGTACCCTCTTTTGCTATTCCTTCACTAGGATTCAAAGCAGGAACAATAGGTTTAGGTTTGGCAACTTCCTTGTATTTCCCTTTACCAACCTGCTTGGTAGGCCTTTTATTCAGCTTCTTTCCATTATTGACCATCAGAACGGACTTCCCTTTTGACTTCACATTTTGCTCAGCAGTTCTTAACATGCTTGGCAACTCTGGAAGACTTTTGTCCATGTCATTCATGTTGAAATTCAAGACAAATTGATTGAAGCTCTCTGGCAACGATTGCAAGATCAAATCAGTTGTAAGTTCCTTTCTAAGGGGAAACCCTAACCTTTCAAGGTTATCCTCATACCCAATCATGTTGAGTACATGGGGACCTACAGGAGTTCCCTCATCTAACCTGCTATTAAAAAGGGCCATTGAAACCTAAAACCACTCATTTCTTGCCTGCTCTTGATAGAGCATCTTCAGATGTCCGATCATATCGAACACTGACATGTTCTCATGCTGCTTTTGCAACTCTGAGTTCATGATAGCTAGCATAAGGCAAGCGGTTTCATTGGCATCATCGACATGCTTCTTATAAGCATCTCTTTCTGCCTTAGGTGCAGAACTAGGAGGTTCCATCTCAGGAACAGGTGTCCCTAAGACATACAGCTTCTTATCATGCTTGAGGACAATCCTCAGATTTAGGTGCCAATCCAAAAAATTTGTCCCAGACAACTTTTCCTTATCAAGGATTGATCGCAAAATGTTGTTAGAGGTGTTTGTTGTCATGGTAATCTACAAGAAAAATATGAAATTATAAGTATCATTAAAACAACATATTCAATTAGGCCTTTAATCAAATATTCTCCCACTATTTTACTCAAAACAAATGACCCTCATCATTTGATTCGGAAAATCCCGTTGGAAGATTTTCTAGTGGGTCGGGATCCACATTTCACTTTGTTTTAAGTCAGTGTTAGGATGATTACATAAAACTAGGTTATTTATGTAGGAACTCATTCCAATTGTATCTCATATAATTCTCGAATATTTTCAGTTGGGAGAATAACTCCTTATTATAATCCATCATATGAATCATTCCTAACTCTTGCTTCTAAATATGTATAATCTTATTATAATTTGTTTAGTTAAGTTTGACCCAGTGTTTTAGCATTTGGATATTACATTTATCCCATCGCACCTTACTAATATAGGACATGCATCTCGCGTTAGGCGAAACCTACATTGTTCGATACTAGTCTTGATGAGTGCTAAAACTTGGAAAGCATAAAATTAATATTCCTTTTGAGGGAATTTGATATTAGTTTGATCTCACCGGCTTAACATGCAAATTGTCTCTCACATGCATCAACATACAAACACATGCATTAACATACATATAAAACGATACAGTTATGGCCCCTAGTACAATTGTTCTCCCAAGCCAATGAGAGAACCTAAGCTAACCTAATAACGATCTAAACTTCTCCAAGATAGATCCCCATGGTTGCCTTCCTTTAATCTTGTCTTCTTCTTTTTCTTAATTACATTACATAAAATAATACTCATTTTACATACGAGGGAATGAGATGAGAAAAGAAGTTGCATAGAGAGATTAAGAGAAAGGAATGACATGCAGGTCGTATTTTAAAATCCCAAAAACAAAATAAAGGAATCTAAGGCCATAACCGATCACCACAAGACAACAATAATAAAAACTTTATTATTATTATTAATTTAAATTCTGTTAATTAAATAAGTCAAATTAAATTTCTACGATTGGTCACACTACATAGAGTTAGCCGGGGGTTCTGCTGCCCGGTCAGCGGGCAGTGGTTCCACTGATCGTTCAGTGGACGGGGGTCAAGGGGGCAGCACAACTTTTTTTGAAATCAATTCATTTGAAATCAACATTATTTTTTGCACAACTCTTGTGCTGTTATAACCCTAACCCGTATAACTCTCTTACAACACAACCCTTGTGCCGTCATGAACCCTAATGCAAATAATTTCATACCGTCGAACACAACTCAATTGATAATTCAGTATGATTGATCAATATGCCATTGCCTCACCATACTAATGTCAGATTCCGAAGCGAAAGACAAATGATCTTTCAAAAGAATAACAATCATTCAGTGATTGAATGGAAGAAATCGAAACATTATATCCAATATACCATCTTTGCACCAAAATTGTTTATATCACATATAAATTTGATCGATCATATTAGTGTAACTTATGGATGACCGATGTATCGCTGCTTCACCATACTAGTGTTGGATTCTGAAGCATAGTCAACATCGATTTGCCCAAACCGTACACACCATGATGCCAAAATTTAATTTACTCGGTTATTATTCAATTCATTATGTGTTTTAATCCGATTAATACAGAACGTACAGAAAATAAACAGCTATCGGATCCATGGTTTCGTAAGTGGCTCTGATACCACTGAAGGAAAATTGAGATCCAAAACGCATCGGAAAAATAAAATTTTCCTTTAGGGATCCTTACAAATGGGCATGGTCAGTGATAGAAATCATTACTTCTTGTGATGATTCAGACCTTTGATGTTGTGATCACGAACATTGATGAATAGTAACGTCTCTACTCAGTCCACACGAACAAATCACTTTCGGATATAGTGCATGTCTATTTATATATAGGTGGTAAATTAGCCAATTTAAATATTGAGATTCTTAATGATACGAGTCGAGGTCATATTATAATTACTCGAGATGGTTTAATATTTATCAAGAATTTTTTTTCACTTTATTACGTTGAGTTAAACTTCTAAAAATCTAAAAATATTTTTCGAATGTGTATATTCGAACGCACTTTGTGAGTTTAGGATATTGAGTTATTTCAGACATGCATATCCAAACAAATCCATGTATTTCATTTGCAGAGAGATTTTGAATATGCATATCCGAAATAACTCAATACCTCAAATTTCTTTTGATTTTATTTTAAAAAGATATTTCTTTATAATATAGTTATAATATAATTAAATTGAATTATTATTAATAAATAATAACTTAAATTTATAATTAAATACTAAATATTAAATAAATTTATGATATGAAATTAAACAATGAATACAATTTTTAAATTTTTAATTATAATGGTGAAATATAATTTTCTTTTAATTTTTTATTTAAAATTATGAATAATTTTTTATGAAAAATATAAGAAATATTTTTTAATTGTAACTTTAAAAGTTAAATTAAATTTAGATGGCACTTTTTAGTTTTTATTATAGAATTGATAATTAATTATTACATTGTAATTAGAAAATTTATTATATTAAAAAAGATATTTATATTATAATCAAAAATTAAATGTTATTAATAATTAATAATATTAAAATAGGACATTTAATATTAAGCAAATAGATACTTGGGATATTGAGTTATTTCGGATATGCATATGCGAACGAACCCCTAAAAACAAAATATCGGGTTATTTCAGATATGCATCTGAATTTACCCCTAAAAAATTTAAATTTGGTGCATTCAGATATGCCCATCCGAAGTTTGGGGGTATTTTAAGTTTTCCGTCAGGGACCTGCAAGAAGACACCAAGGTTTAGAAAAAAAATTCTCTGCTTATCTCGGCCCTCATCGCTCTAAATATGAGACCTATAAGTGAGATGCTTAAGAAGTATCTATTTTGATCTACATGGGATGTTAGGCTTGAGCTACAATGTTGGAATTTTGTTGACCAAGTGACTCCAAATATAAGAGGAGTAGTGGTGTGTGTGTGTGTGTGTGTGTGTGTGTGTGTGTGTATGTGTTGTGGGGGGAAGGGGGAAAGGTTTGAATTGTAAAAATCAATTTATAAAAACACTTTGATTTCAAATAATTTATGTTATAAGATAAAGATTGTATTGGTATACTTGTAAATGGTCCTAGGCATATGAGACCGAGACCCAAAAACTCATATAAATACCTCAACCTCAAATTTGAGAATGACAATCTTATATTGACACATATACCTGATACACAAAGCTTTTAACTTCCTATGTTAGTTGGCTTTAAACCTTACATAAAGCCCTTAAAGCCTTTGGCTGACCTTAATCGCTAAGGATTGTCATGTATTGTACTTTTAGCAAGTACATAGATAATCAGAGATAAATAAGAAGAATAATATAAATGAGAATAAGCAAAGAAATAAGTAGCAAAATAAAAATAAATAACAAAAAAATGAAAGAGATAAGGAGAAAAAGATCACTCCAGAGAGTTATCTTGGTTCGACCTAAATCATTTGGCTTACTCCAATCTCCAAGAGTTTCTCCTTTGAGATTTTCACTAAAACAAACTTGACCTTTTCACATGATTATCACAAACCATCTTATAAAAAAAACTTGAGCTTTTTCATAAGATCGAACTAAAAACCTTTCACAAAAACTAGAGCTTTCACACAGGTTGGGCTCAATAACATTAAAGAACCAAAGTTTTTATACAAGCTCAAATCGACAACCTTTTCCCAAGAGTTTTATAGGTTTATCTTGTAACCTTTAAAATATATTACAATGATATCAAAATAGAACCACATTCTTGAATAAACAATTACACCACAACAGCAATATAACACAATCCTTAGATGAAATTTTTTAATATATTGGTACTAAGGCAACTCTAGTGAAAAGAACTTTATAAAAGAATGAGAGATAGAAGGATAATAGAAAGTTTCCACTAAGAAAACTATTGTAATTTGAAATGAGGAGAAATCTCCTTTATATAGAAAAAAATATGGCTAAAGAAGAAGAAAATCCATGGACCTTTTCAGCTTTTAATCGATTAAAACACGTACTAATCAATTAGAAGTTTCTCAATTAATTACCAACCTCCTTAGTCGATTACAAGGTGTTAAACATTGATTTAATCAATTAGAAGTGACTCTCAATCGATTAAATAATGTAATTAGATTTCCTAATTGATCATGCAAGCTACCTTATCATTTAAGTAGTTGTTCAAATTGGTTTTAAGAACTTTCATAAAAAAAAGATGAGATGTTTAAAATACTTAGTGTGTGTCCATGTGTGTGTATGTGCGTGCGTGTATGAATTACCTTAGTGCCTCAAAAAATACTCTTGTATCATATACCATTAACTGATAAAAAATGAGATAAAGCACTAAGCATAGGATCAATCGTGCTTTCACACTTTCACATCTTCAAGATCACAACTTCAAGATTTCCATTTTAGACCTTCTACTTATTTTTCTTGATTTAACATAGTCTAGCATTTTCAATTGTACCTTTATACATTTTATTGATGAAGCTTGTGATTGATTTTGTCATAGCACATAATCCCACATTCTCTCTCTTTTTTGATGATGAAAACACATTTATTAAAGATGTGGTAAAACAAAAAGAGATAGATAAAATAATTATTTTTTTAAGCCCCCCCTTGCAAATAAAGAGAGTAAACTCTACTCCCCCTAAGAGTATAGTTCTATCCCTTTGGAATTATCAAAAAGGCGGTAAACAAAGGAAGAATTAAACAACACATAAAAAAATATAGCACATTGAGAAAGGGAAAGAAAGGATAAGAAACAATTAAACAATTTTTAATCCATTCATGATTGATTTAAGATTTCTAACTCAGTTCCTATAAAAAAGAAATTTTCGTTAGGAAGAGGTTTTGTAAAAATATCAGCCAAATTATTAGATGAAGACGCAATTTTAATTACGTGATTCCCTTTTTCAACATGATCCATAATAAAATTGTGTATAATTTCTATGTGTTTAGTCCTAGAGTGATGTATTATATTCTTGGTAAGATTTGTACGCTAGAGTTGTCACATTTTATCATGCAATTCCAATATTAACTTTGTAATTACCCAACTATTATTTCATCTAAATAACTTGCACGCGTCAACTAACCTCAACGACGTATTATACTTAATCTTTGGATAACATAACACTTGATTGTTTCTTGCTATCATTGGTACTTTTCTGATCGTACCTCAATATTTTTCTATCTTCATTTGCTTTTCGTACTTCATCCTTATCTAAACTACATGAAGTACTCATTGGATTTGAGATAGGCTTTTCTTTTCCACGCCAAGTATTTTTAATAACTCTACAATAT
This sequence comes from Vicia faba, assembly GCA_948472305.1. NCBI lineage: Eukaryota > Viridiplantae > Streptophyta > Magnoliopsida > Fabales > Fabaceae > Vicia > Vicia faba. Next base: position 36,079,587 of record OX451738.1, read on the forward strand.
TAATCTAGATTAATAAAGGTGCATTTCTTTGATTGATGAATTTGTAACCAATGATGTTATACGAAGACGCCTTATCTAGAGTGGGGTGAATAGATCACCAAGCCAAAAAAAATCTAGATAAAATTCTGGTTTTAAAAATTGATTAGAAAAGAGTGCACGCAGAAGGTTTTCAAAAATTGTCGTCCATACGAACTACATTATTGGAAGTCGGATATGAAAATATAAGAATGCATATGGAATGAATAAAATAATCTGGAATTTATATACTTGAATCAAGTAACAACCTATTTAAAGTTTGTATCAAGTTACTAGCAGTACTATTTCCAATGATAACTATCATAAGAAAAAACTGAACAATTTGTAGAACACTTGTCGTGTAACAAAATTTTCAGAATTTTCCTTTGATTTGAATGAACTAAACAATTTGTCGAACACTTGGTGTGTGTAATACGATGGGAGAACTGACTTGTTTTTGCGTTTTATCGCAAATGTTGCGGATAGCAAGAGTCACCACCAACTTTTCTTTTATTCAATAAGGAAAAGGTGAAAAGAACAAGAAAGACCTTGATAGATTTTGAGTTCGGGGGTAGGTTATGAAAAGGGAAGGTGTTAGCACCCTTTTCATCCGTAGTTATCTACGGGCTCTTAATCACTTAGCTCACTTTGAAAATTGCTTTGTGTGTATGTTTGAAAATATTTTGAATTCCAATGTAAGGCGAACTTTGTAATAACTCTTGTATCGGTCCTCAAGAGTGTATACAAAGCGTTTTGAAGATATTTCATTGTTTTGAAAAGTGTGATTGTGAGAAATGTTTTATGAGCAAGCAATTAAAAGTTCTACTCACTCAAGGTCATTTTTATAATTTTCCTCCTCCTTTAGATAGTGTTATTTATACCATTAGTTAGTAGGAAACCCTATCTTTGAATGCAAAGGGACAGGCGAAGGGTCATCGTACGGTCATTGAAGGCAACTTGTAAGGACGCTTTAGCAATTTCTTAAGGGACTAGATTATTTATCAAAAGGCAACGTCAAAGGGTCATCGAGGGAATATGATCTTTTATTCGAGGGTCTTTGCTAAAGCATCCCTACTTTCGAGGGACATGACTGTTTTATTCTGAAGGCAACAAGATAGGCTACCCTAGAGGTGCAAGTGTGCGAGTGTGTTTATTTAATTTATTATAGTAGCAACAAATAAAGGCAGAAATGTAAACCCTAAACTATTACAATGTTTTAGGGCATATACATAATAGAAAGTGCGAAAAATAAAATCCTACAACTATTATATATTGGAGCAGTTATATAATAATGAAAAAAAGAAAGCAAAAAATAAGATCTAGGCTATTTGAACATGTATCTAAGAAAATAAAAATAAAACGAAAATAGGAGAGAAAATGTTTTTGGTGATTTTTTTTTTAAAATAATAATTTTTGATAATTAATTAAATAAAACTAAAAATCTAATTAATTTTAATTAATAAAAAAAGTTAATTAAAACCTAAAACCTAGTTGATTAGGATTTGTAAAAAAAAGGGTTTTGTTTTTAATGGTTAAGTAAAAATAGGGTTTAGGGGAAAAGAATTAATGTTAGCCACAATGAATAGGGGAAGAAAAATCAAAGAAAATAGGGTTAGAAAATAAAAATATTGCAAATGCTAGGGGTAGGTGTTGAATCCACGTCCTTTGCTTCGTCAGTATTATAGGTTGCCATCGGGCCAAGCGTGCTTTGGTGTCTATCCACTGCGCGCTACACAAAATAGAGTAAAACCAGTGAAAATTGTAAAACATGAAGAAAAAAACAAAAGGTTGGGATCAAAACCACGCCCTAAGAGAGTAATGCCTTATCATGCGCGTGCTTGCCACTGGGGTGGCTGTTTCATCCGGTATATCATTGGAAACAAATAAATATAAAACAAACTTAAAGGACTGGACCGGAGAAGCACTGGAGCCCTAGCTTCGATCGTCTTCTTCGGCGAGCTCGTTTTTTGTTCCTATAAAATAGCCAATGTTAGTGGTTCAAAAGTACCCTACCCCCTAATTTGGGCCTTGCAAATTCAATGGAACCCTTGGTTTTGGCTAATTCATGATGTATTGGGAGATACGACATAAACAACCTAAAATGGTGTAAACATGTCAAACCCTTGTCCGATCGTTAAGGGACTCATGTGATGGGTATATCCCGATTATTGAAACCTTAGGAGAACATTAGTAATGTTAGTATGCAGAAAAACATAACAAAAACAAGGCTATGGATTTCACGCAATAACAAAAAGCAGCGAGGGATGTACGAGAGTTTCAGGCCTCTTGGATCATCACAATCAATCCCCACTTACCCTACAATGCTTTTGGAGCTGATTTAGATGATTGGCTGGCCTTGAGGAGGGATAAAAGTAGGGTTTGTAGTTTGCCTTAGTTTTGAATATTTTTTGGAATTTTGGAAGGTAATATTTTGCAAAGTTTTTCGTGTCTTGTCTTGTCGGAGATAGTGAGAATATATAGAGAGGAAATTAGGTCAAAAGATTGGGCTTGGACCCTTGTATGAAAAGCCTCTTATTTTATCTAATTTATTTTAATTTTAAATAAATAAAATCAAAGATAAATAGAATAAAAATCCAAGGGGTGTATGAATAAGTTCATAAGTTCACAATAAGGCCTTATGGACGTTTGGACCTTGAAACATCAGTCTATTAGCCCAAAATTCCAAGTTTGCTCACTTTGGGTTTCCAGCATTTTCTCAAAATTTCCTAACTTACACAAATCATAACTCTCTCAACTTTTATCATATGAAGGTGATCTTAGGCTTTTTGGAAAGCTCAAGATGTTCTCTATAATCTTTATGTTGATCATTTTTTCATTTGAAGACTTTATCTTGATGTAAGTTTTCTTGATAAAAAGTGTCTTTTTGTTGACTTTTAAAATGACCTGTAATATTTTGGCCCATATCTCTCAAATGAAGCATTTCTTGGACTTGAGTTTAGAGAGGAAAAGTTGTAGAGAATTAAATTTCCTTCAAAATGAGCTTTTCTTAAGAAAAATCTGATGAAGCATGTGAAAGTTGTTCTTGGTCAAAGTTCGATTGACTTCACCTTAAGAAAACCCTAATTTAGCAACTTTTGACTTTTGATGAATTGAGAGTTTTTCTTGATGAATAATGATCAACCTTTGATAAAATGGTGAATATAACTTCAAAATCTTGACGTTGACCAAAAATCTTGAGGCTTGACTGTATGTTGACTACAAATGACTTTTTACCCAATACAGTTGATTTTCAGTCATCTGGGCAATTGAGTGAGCAAACTTGTGATGCAAGGCTTGAAATTTGGCATGAGAATTATTGGAGACATATAAGAAACCATGAAATCCACTTGAGGCCTTAGAAACCCAATCTTCCTTGAGAAAAGTGAAACCCTGATTGTAGGTTCATTACTTAAGAGGAGAATTTGTCTGATCAATTCTTGAGTAACCTTGAGAAAATGAAAACCCTAGGAGCATGAGAAGGAGTCTTGAAGAAAATGGGAGGAAAAATTTTAGGGTACAATAGCTTCTCCTGTTCAATCTTCTTAGGCCTGAAGAGTTAGATTGTCCTGTCCTCCATTCGTGATCTGAAGGTAGAAGAGGATTGGACACTTAAGTGCCCAGATATTTGCACTCGCATGTGCATGAAATAACACTATTAGTTGATAATATTGCTGGAGTAGGCTTAAAGATACCATTTGGAGAGATAACAGAGTATCATCGGAGATGGTCTTATAGATGCCATTGAAAGTAGCTGTTGATATGAGTATCAGAATGAGTCTACATTCGAATATATTTGATAAATATACTAGAATGAGTTGTGTCCGACTGTATCTAGTAGATGTGCTAGGGAGTGTCAGAATTAATGTTATGTCTCTATTGTATCCAAATGAGTCTAGAATGAGTCTTCGTCTTGATTGTATCTTATAAGAGATGATCATAATGAGTCTTCGCCTGACTGCATCTATGATTGTGTTAGAATGAGCTTACACTTGGCTGTATCTATGAGAGAATCAGAATGAGTCTTCGCCCGACCGTATCTGAGATTTTTATTAGAATGAGAATACACCTGGATGTATCTAAATATATACCAGAATGAATATCATAATGGACCTACATCTGGATCTTATCTGAGTATTAGAATGGATCCACATTTTGATCGTATCTGGAGTATATCTGGAATATGTATTAGAATGAGTATCAGAATGGATCTATGTCTTGATCGTATATGAACTATATCTTGAATATGTATTCGAATAAGTCTACGCCTGTTGTATCCGAAAAATCATCAGAATGAATCGTTGTTTGATTGTATCTGAAGGATGATGGATTGCTGATAATATTTATCTGTTTGCGAACTAGCCTAAAAGAAACAAATTTAGTTTTTTATGAAATGTCATGATGTATGTAATGCATTGCATAATAATGCTCTCAAAATAAATGAGAATGCTATATGCGTTTCTTATGCATATGTTATGATATTTTGTAAATGATGTATGGATGCAATATGTCACTGACGGCAGCGGCAACTTTTGTGTAACATCTTTGGCTGGGAAAATAAATCACTGACTATTGTTGGAGATAAAAAATATGAATATTTAATCTTGTTTATAATGTCTTCACTAGGGATTCCTGCCTTCTATTTGAAGATACTCCGCTGGGCACATTCGACTTCTGCTTGTGGATGAAAGAATTCTAGGAAAATTGGTCGTTCGTCGTTCTTTTGAAGGATTTGATTCTTCTGTACCCTGACTAGGGATAAAAGAGATGATGTGTCGTATGACCGAGTTTTAGATACCGTGGTGACTCTCCTGGGGATAACAACCTTGATTACACTTTGTTGGAGAAGATAATTTTGCCGGGGATTTACAATAATCGGAGAAATAAACTCTGTTGGAGAAATAAACCCTGCTGGCGAAGAGAATTCTACCAGGGATATTACGGTGTTAGAGAAATAAACTCCACTAGAGAATTAAACTTTTGTAATTGCATTGAGGAGATAATCTCTGATGGGGATAAGCTGCTGAAAGATACCCCAATTTCCATCTGAGGGCACATAGACTTGTTGGGGAATATATCTCTGCCGAGGATGAGCTTGTGAAGGTAGCTCTGTGGGAATTTCTCTGTGGAGATTTGTGAACGACTTGAACATTATACCAACTCCTAGAGTCTTTAGTAGATGCTAATCCTGTATTTATGCATATATTTGTTAACAGTAATCATATTCAAATGCATATGTTCATTCAGTTCAGTCATTTGACGTTTTGGAAAACAAAACAGAGGAAGTAAAACAAATTTGCATTTTGAAACATATTTGTATTGAGAATTCGTCTATAAATAGGCAGTTTTGTCTAACGGGACAGAGATCCTAGTAAGAGGAAATCGTCGTAAAATGAAAAGAAAAGTAAAAAGAACAATAAGGAAAAACAACTATGTGGAAATGATCCCATCGGGTTTCAACTCTACTATTGCCCTTATGTCTTCGAGCATCTCACCCCTCGCTACCGAAAGAAGTTGACTGAATTGATCTGTACCTTTTAAACTTGACATTGATAATGAAGCCTGATATAAGTAGATGATCCAACGGGACATAGTCATACGCTTTGATCCCTAACTTTTTCCTGGACCGCCCTTTCAGGTTTTCAGTCCACCTGGATACCCTTTTTTTCCCAAGCCGCCTTTTCAGGTTTTCGACTTGCTGGGTGTGTAATTTATATATATATATATATATATATATATATATATATATATATATATATATATATATATATATATCCCTAATTTTTTCCCGAACCCTTTTGGTTTGCCGGGATGCCCTTATTTTTTCCTAGGCCAGTCAACCTAGCGGGTCTCTTTCATGCGTAGTATTTTTTTACTATGTTCGTGTTCACAGGGTGCGGAAAATCTTCACCGTCCATGGTGGTCAGTATCATAGTATTGTACCCCTAAATTTTCCCTGTTATTTATAAACAAAGTGGCTTATGCTTCACCATCATATTCATCATTTGCATTGCATTAACTCATTGACATGGGATCAAGGGTTTTGGCTAGATGAGTGAACACTGCCTAAGAGAAGAAGATCTATCTTCAAAAGTCAAGCATCTGAAATCTCTCCATCATAAACATCATCTCAAGTCATACGATATATAAGTTCAAGGGTTCTTCAAGATATTCCAGTTGGATTAGGGTTTGGAGCTATGGTTAACATCTCATATCTTTTGTGATGCAATTAGTGTTCTTGATCGATGGCATGATTTGACTGATTTTTTTAAGCTTAAGATGGTCTCATGGTTCTCCATCTATCTTAAAAGAATCTTCATATAGTCTATTGATCTCCACATGTTTATCAGAAGAATCAAGATCGATTGAATAAGAAGAGATCTAAGTGTGTATGAGCGAAAGTCAACAAAAGTCAAAGGTTGACTAAATTGGATTTTGGTCAAGATTATTGTCAAAATTCAAAATATGAGAAAATTTGATAATTCGTTGAGGAAATTCGAAAGAATCGGCCAAATTTGAAGTTTCTTGCATTTTAAGTAATATGAACACTTAGTAATTTTAAAATGATGTTCCAAAATGTCACAAACTTCATGGCCATTTTTAGGGTCCCATTTAGACTCAAATGAAAAATCACTGAACATAAAAGTTGAAGATCAGAGTCTCCTCTCCAACTTTGATTCAAGAATCACTTCGTTTGGTGGCTCGTAGAGAAAGTTATGATGTTTACATTTTGAGGGGTTGAAAGGAAAAATCCTGCTAAGACTTGCCCAGCCAGGCCAGCATTTTATCAAACAGGTGGCGTGCACATGTTTATGATAGTTTTTATCATGAATTTAGTTCTCATTTTGAAAAATGTTGAACATAAAAGTTGGAGTGTGTTGTGTACTCTTCAGTTTTGGTTTAAATGTCGTTTCGTTTTATGCATTGTGGAGAGAGATATCGAAGTCCAAAGTAGGAAGGTTGAAGTGGGTGAAACGTATGGTGTCACGTGTATGGACTGCCTGACCAGGTTTGTAATTTTGTCGAACAGTTGCAGGGCATGTATTCATGGCAAATTTTCTCCATGATTGAGGCCATATTTGGATGGGGGATGAACTACAAACTTGTTCTATCATTCGTCCTCTTTCCAACGGTATCAAGATTGTCTCATTTGGTTCAGTATTAAGAAAATGAGAGAGGCAAGAAATGATAAAGATGAAATGTATAGAGTGACATGTAACTTAGTGAGATTTCATGAATTTCGATCAGCATCAACGTAACGATTTCATACCTCTTTTTGAGGATGTTTCGATCGCTTTTTTGATGGGTGTTCAACACAAGATTTGCTCACATAAGTGTTCTCTTGATCTTTGATTTTGGAGATTTAGCTTTAAGAGGATTATATTTCAAGGTACAAGGTCATGAAGTAAGGGTTGTGAGGTGTTTGTCTAAATGATGCAGCGGAATTCTGGAATGGTTGCTCGGATGGTCAATGCGTGACTTGATGAAGAATTTGCGTAATGATGCAAGTGTTATTCACATCCTTCCAACAAGAAGGTTATTCTGTGTTATGAGAGCTTTTATGAAATCTCAAGATCGTGCCGTTCGGGCCAACATATATCAATGTCTAAGCGTACAAAGTTGGTTATATGGCCATGATTGTAGGGTCATTTTATGTTAGATGGCTAGAGCTACTTGTCCAGAAATGCATATTCTGTATTTTGATGCGCCTGAATTATAACAGTCATGTTGCATATACATGTATCATCTCAATTACTCCTTACATTCAAGCATAACATGCATTGCATGCATGATATAGAAAGGATTCTCAAAATAGAGGATGTTTATTTTGAATTTGCTGGCTAAGCATGGTATACATCACAAGCTATCGTACTCCCTCCTCCAGGTGATTAAAACAACAATAACAGAATTCACTCTTTCTCTCCCAACGTAACAAAATTATTTCTCACTCTTTCTCTCTAAACATAACATAATTCTTCCCCACTCTCTCTCTTCCACAGAACAACCTCACTCTTCCTCTCTCTGCATAGAAGCAAAACTCCTCTCGCTCATCCTTCATCAGAACTAGCTCTCTCGTCCATTCTTAGACAACCGTAGCAAGTTCTCACTTCTCTATTCTTCAATAACTGTAACAGAAAATGGTTCGAAAGGTTGGATAGAAAAAGAAATAACGTAGTAATTTCATCGCTCTCAGCTCTATTTCGGATGCATAGCAAGAAGTTGAAGATTATAGAAGGGTTCGAGGTTCTTTGAAGCTGTCATTCACCAGCGGAGCGGTGACAGAATTTTCTGAGGGTTTATACGTGGAATCCAGCTTTGTTCCGATTGCTTGGAGTTCTCAGGGTTTCTCTATTTTTCTTGCTACGTTACAAACCTTTGTCCGTTTGGTATACCACTCTTCCATTTTCTCTCAGCATTTACCGCTTTCTAGAGACCATGTATAGTAGGGGGCATTTATCGCTTTCTAAAAATCATGAGAAGTAGGAAGCAGGAAATAAAGAGTGTGCGCTCGAAGTATCTATTTAAAGTCCTGTAGCAGGCACCACTTTCTGTATGTTAATTATGTTTTTTTAAAATCCTACCTTTGAAGTAGGTATTATGCATGTGTGTTTACATTTGTGCCTGCATTATATTACAGATGATAAGTCCTCAAAAGGAGGCAGACGGGGAGGGTCTGTAATCGAACCCCGCACATTCTAGTCCGTGTCATCCTTAACTCATGTTGTACGTCAATGCTTTAGAGTCGTGTAGATCTTGTGTATCGAGTCCGTCAAGTGGGGAAGGGTTTTGAAATCAAACCCCCATGCTTTGTCACGAGTTCGCATTGGCCGATGCTGACACTCCATGGTCGTTAATATTGTGTTATGTCGCCTACCTCGATCTTCTATATCTTGGTTAGGTGCTCAGTCGCTTTGGACGTCACATTTTTTGTTTTTCATCTGTCTCCCACTTGTTTGCTCCGAGTGATACGCTCCCCTTAGCTAAAGCATTTCTCTTGTTTCCCCATCCTTTTGAGTCAGTATGTTTGTGTGCTTTTGCCAAAACACTTATTTGTTTATTTGTTTGTTATACCATACTTCCCTTAGAATCTCTCGATTAATGTAGCTTTCGAGCTAGACATTAGGATAGGTATCCATGCATGCTAACACATGTTAGAGATTTCCCTTTTAAAACTCAACTATAGGATCAATCATTGTATGATAACATTAGGTATAGATCTAGGTTAGTCTCTCTTAGATATTTTTCTTTCTTTTGCATCCTTGAATTAAGACTAAAACTCTTTTTTTCTTGAAACAGCATAAAACATCTAACAACTTCCAAATCCTTCTTTAAGGTAAAAGCTATCAACCAATGCAAACTCTTTTGCGCCTTCGGGATTTTCTTTCAAACTTTTTCAAAAAAAGAACATGTTAATTCACTTTTGTGCTGACGCTAGGGGTGGCAAAAGAGCATGCCCACCCCATTTAGGCCCGTCCCATAAAAGCCCGCAAAAAATGGGTCCGGGCAGGTCGGGCTTAGTTGAGGATGGGGGCCTAAAACATAGGCCGGCCCTGCAAAAAAGTGAGTGCGGGGCTGGGAAAGCTCGCGGGTACTGCATCTTTTAAGCCTAAAAATGCAAAATTTTATGCTAATAATCGTGCTCGTAAAAGCCCACGAAGAAAACGGGGCGGGGCAGGGCGGTCACATTAGAAGGTAAGGGCCTAAATTTTTGGCCCGCCCCGCACTAAAGTGAGGGTAAAACGGTCATGCCCAATGGGTCGGGCCCATTTTTCCACCCCTAGTTGATGCGTGAGTCTCCAAAGGTCGAGCTGCAGCAGAAGGTGGAATTAATTTTGTTCATTAAAAAATGAAAACCGACAAAAGCATTTAAAGCTTAACTACGGCTGCTATGATTCCTTAAAAGGGATACGTAGGCATTGGGGTAGGGCATGAACGAGCACAACTTTTCATTTTCCCTACATTATTTTTTCTTTTCATTTGCATGCATTCCCTGTACAGTTTACATATAAATTATTACACACCCTTTGATTAGAACAACAAGAGTGGATACTGTAGAGTACTACGAGCGTGTGGGGTACTAATACCTTCCCTCGCGTAACAAAATCCCTTACCCGTACCTCTTGGTCATTCGACCTTGATTTCACCCTTCTCAAGTTTACTCGATGTTTAACTTTCCCCTTCCTGCGGGATAAAAAATGTTCGACGGAGACTTCATTGATTTCATTATCAGTTGATTTTTCAGCCGGTTGTTTCAGCTGGAGACTTCACTAGGGATATATTGACCTATTATTGGTCTATCCCAGAGTCAATCCTAGCTCTTGTTTATTTACTTCTTTGGGTGTTTATTTATTTCCAGTTATTTACAGCTTTATATACGGTGCTTGCATATGTTTGTGCATGCATCCTATTGCTTTCCATATTGGTTATCTGTTGTGCTGGATCTGTTTCCATGTTGGGTGGTGTTGTACCCAAAAATTTTCCCTCCCATATTTCTCAATACATGTCAAGTGAGGTCCTCAAATTGATCAAGGAAGTCCAAGAGTTAACCAGACAAACCCTCTCCTAAGACAGTCTACCTCAAATTAGGGGTTCATTTTGCATCAAGATACTTGAGTCTAAAGGATCCCAAATGCTCACCTTAATCCTAATATGTTCTCAAGATCATCCATGTCAAGTTTCAAGTCTTGCAGAGAAGATTTGCTCAGTCAATTGCTCAAAGACCTAGAAATCGACTGTGCTAGGGCAAAAGTCAACTGTGACCCACATTCAGTCAAACTTCAAGATTTTTGGTCAACATCCTCATTTTGAAGTATTATTCATCATTTTATCAATGTTTGGTCATGATTTCTCAAGGATTGCTCACAATTCATCAAAACCCAAAAGTTGCTAAATTAGGGTTTTGTAGGAAAAGTCAACTCAACTTTGACCAAGCATAACTTTCTCATGCTTTATCAAAAATGACCCATTCGAAGATCATTTTGAAGAGAATGTAATTACCTACAATTCATATTCATCTCTAAATTTCAGAATATGCACTCACAAAAAGATATGAATTTTGACATTATAGGTCATTTTGGAAAGTCAACAAAAACACCTTTTAGGTCAAAGCTTCATACATGAACATGGAAGATTCAATTGAGATGAGACCAAAAGGGTTGCTTAGAGGACATCCTAATCTTTCAAAAAAGGCCAATAACACATCTTTAGGGTCAAAGTTGAGGGGGTTATGCATTGGCCAAGTTGACCCTTTTTGTAAAATTGCCAAAAGTCAAATATGTCCAAAATTGCATTTTTTTGCTAAATGGGCCCAACTTTTTATGCTTGCACTGAGTTTGTAATGTGACCCACGACCCATGAGCCCTTCCACTTGTCATTCTTTTATTTTTGTTATTTATTTTGATTTTATTTCATTTAAATCAAATAAAATCAATATAAAATAATGAAAATATCAAAAACTAATAAAACCTTGAGATTTTGTGCATGATTAGGTTCATTATACAGCTGGAGACAAAATCAAATCGTGCAAGGCTTCATATGGACACAAAAAGATTGAATTTGCTTGTTTTGGAAAGATTTGGTACAAGGATGAAATCATTGATCAATCTTCATAATTGGAAAAGATTTGATGCAAATATTAACCCTAATACATTCTAGTATACATAAGGAACAAATGCAGACCAAAAAAAGGAGGCTAGAAGCGTGCAAAAGCAGAGAACAAATTGCAAAAATTCAAGAAAAAGTTGCAAACCAAATTCCAAGTTGCAGACCATCTCAAGCCGTTCTAACCATACCAATCGTTTGTTGGACATCCCAGGATCGTGTTTCAATCATTACCAAGCTTCCCCACGCTCAGAACCACTTTGTAAGGTTCACACGGTTTTCTTCTTTTCTTGAATTCGAATATATTGATTCTGGCACATTTAGCATGATTGATTGGAATATTTATAATCCTTGAGATGTTTGCAAGCTAATGACTATATTCAATTGCATTTTTACTGACTGAACATGAAACTGCCATGGCTAGGGTTCGTGCTTTGTTTTTAGGGGTTTCTTGTACATGGAAAATTGGACATTAATAATGGTACCATGATGCTCGTGAGGTTGAAACGAGTTGATTGGTACCATTGGTTTTCATTTATCATGCGTATACAAGATTTTGGAAATGCACAGGGGCTATACCTACACTTGATGTCCGTAGGTAAAAGTCTTTTATCTAAAATGACAAAATCAACGAAGAAGACAATGGCGTGGCAGTGTGTGAATGGTCAGTTTGAATTTCGCGCATATTGGGAGGCGTGGCACGTTGTTTGCATTATAGCTTATTTGTTTCATTATTATTACAATTAACATGATAGCGCAGATGGTGAGGACGCTGGCCTTTGATGCAGACGTCCTGGGTTCGATCCCAAGCGTGTGCATTTTATTATTTTCTCAATAGATGCAGGTCAATCCAGTGCTTTCCATCCTCAAGCGTGTTCCGTGTACTCTCAACATCAGCCATATGATGTATTCCTGGCCAGATCCAAGGTTCATCCCTTGAAGGTCCACCATGCGCCTGAGTCAAGCATGCCCACGGGATTGTGAAAGGTCAAACAGGCCAGGAATTGTTGGGCCAAGAGATCAGATTCACCCCCCCCTTGCTAAAACAACATTAGGCCCATTTTTCTTTCTTTTCTATTTATTTCTTTTATTTAATTTAATTTGCTTAATTATTTGTAACCAAAATTAATTTCTTTTTCACAAAATTATAAAATCAAGAGTTTCACAAAAATTAGAATTAGGTTTTATTTTATCAAATTTAATATAATTTAGTTTGATTTTATTTAGGGAAATTCTAACTTTTTTAATTAAAACCAATTAGAAAAAAATTAGGGTTAAACTTGGGATTTAATTTTTATTTCTTTCTCAAAAATGAAAAATACAAAAATAGGTTAATTTAATTATTTTTCTTAAATTAAAATTAATTAGTAATTAGGTTTTTATTCAATTAAGCTTTATTTTCACAAATAATCAAAAACGACAAAAAATTATTTTTCCTTTAAACTATGATTAGGTATAGTTAGGGTCAAAACCCTAATTATTTTGCATTTGATTCATCGCGCGCGTTTATTATTTTTGTAATATTGATGTAACTGTCCACGGTATGTAATAGTTTAACCTAAGACTTTTCTTTTATTTATCGTCTTTTATGGGTTTTTTGGCTATGTAATTAATCCCTACCCCGAAGCCTTGTAATAGCGTAGGTTTTATTTCCTCGCATTTTAATTCTCGCAAATATTAACTGTTTAGATGTATGTTGATAGGATTGTATGACAAGACTGCATGATAATTTAAAACGGCTAGAAAACCCTAATGTGCAAAGATAATAAACTAAAATCAAATCACTCGCACATGCACACTCTTAGGGTATACTCTCACTTCGGTTGCCTTCGGTAAACGATCATTAAGTATAGGGTGTCTTAGTGGTTGCCCTCCTGTCTAACCAAGATCAAAAGTCCCGTTCGGAAATGTTGCCTTGGAAATGTTGCCTCGGAAATGTTGCCTTGAATATGATCTTAAGACTCTAGGGTTATTACTAAGATGTCCTAATATTGCTTTAGTGATCGTACGTCCCCTTCGAATTGACCCTTACAATTCCAACAACGGTGCTACCTATTTCTCAATAGTAGGATAGCGTTGTCTAAAGGAAACGAGAACAAAAATGATATTTTTTTTCGAGTAGGTAGAGAACTGTTAGGTACTTGCTCAAAATAACAAATCTTTTACACCATACACTTTCAAACAAACTTTTCAAAAACTAAAGTTTTCAAAAACAACTTCGTAACACCCTTGAGGACAGAAACAAGGTTTAAAACGAAGTAAAACAAAACTTTTCAAAACAAAGCACACACACAAGCAATTTTTAAAAAGATGAGCAAGTACCTAAGAGCTCATGGAAAACCATGGATGGAAAGGATGCTAACACCTTCCCTTTCTATAATCTACCCCCCGTACTCAGAATATCTCGAAAAAGGATTTTTTCTATGCTTTTTTCCTTTCAGATTGGATGAAATAAAAGTCGATGGAGACTCTTGCTTACCGCGACATTTTGCAAACAAAAAATGCAAAACGCAAACCAACATTTTCAAAAACATTCAGTTTTGCCACCGTATCACAGAACTGGCGACTCTGCTGGGGAGAATTTAAGTGGGGTATACCTTAGGATCTAGTTCATTATAATTGCCTCTCTTGTTTGTTTTGGTTGCTTTACTTTTAAGGGTTTTTGTTTGGGAGTTACTATAGATCCTAACCCAGATCTGGGGACACCTTTTAGGTAAGTAGCAATAAACTGTGAGGGAACTGTACGGTGTAGACCGATACGGTTGAAGCAGTAGCTACATTGATGTGGCACATTGGTTGGTACCGGTATCCCTTATGGAGAAACGAGGAGAATACGGGGCCGCTGCGTGGTGTCGTTAAGCATCAACTGACCTTAGAACCTTTAATCAACCAACTTGGCCATTAGAAAGTAGTGAGATAGCCAGCCTCGGTGTAAATCTGAGAACTGGTTGATACTCGATGCTACACTCATTGAGACCATACTCTCGAGATAATTCCCGCTGCAAGAAAAGATTGTGTGAGCTGAAACCATGACCAATGGAGGGTGTTCAGTGATATTGAGAACCTCTAGAACCCGATTACTTTTGCTAGGATAGGTTGAAACCAACTAAACTTCAAGAGGGTACTACTTTTGACCTCAAGCAAGCCTTAAACTTAAGGGTTTTGTGTGACTTGTTTGCCTTTGCCATGCCTGTTATCTGCTATACCTGTTGTTTTATCATGACATCATGCATCATAACATGGCATTCATACTTCATTATACTAACCATTTCAAAGACCAAGGGAATTTAGCTTTATTCTGTTTTGCAGATTATGGCTTCCGTGCGCAGAAATACCATCCGAGTTAACTTTGTGCAAATACTTGCTCAACTTAAAGAGTTAGCCTCAAGAGTGTCTGAGACTTCTATGTCATTAAGAGACATGGTCAGCTTCTTAGCCTGGTCACCTCAAAGCTTGATGAGCAGATGATGAGTGTACTTTTCCAGTTCTTCGATCCTATGCATCATTGCTTCACCTTTCCAGATTACCATCTGGTTCCCACTTTGGAAGAGTTCTCTCACTTAATGGGCATATCCATCCTTGAGCAGGTACCCTTCACAGGTATGGAAGAGGTTCCTAGACCAG
Source organism: Vicia faba (assembly GCA_948472305.1). NCBI lineage: Eukaryota > Viridiplantae > Streptophyta > Magnoliopsida > Fabales > Fabaceae > Vicia > Vicia faba. The sequence goes on from OX451738.1 coordinate 36,094,824, forward strand.
AAGACATTGCCTTAGCCCTGCATCTAAAACGGGCTGATGTAGTATCCAATTGGGAAACATGAAGCGGGGTCGAAGGTTTTCTAGCAAAATTTCTGATAGATCAAGCTCAGCTATTCTGGGATAATTTGGATTTTCAGGCTTTTAAAGATATCTTGGCTCTCCTTATCTATGGGTTGGTCCTCTTCCCGAATCCAGATTCTTTTATAGATGTGAATGCGGTCAAGATTTTCCTTTCTCGCAATCCTATGCCTACTCTACTGGGTGATATCTTGCATGCCCTCTACACTCGTACTGTGCGAAGAAGAGGGACTCTTATGTGTTGCATGTCGTTGCTTTTGAGGTGGTTTATTTCGCACCTCCCCAAGTCTGTGTTGAAGAAGGAAGAAGGTTTGGGTTGGTCCTACAGGGTAATGTCACGTGCCCATACAAATATTCTTTGAAGCTCCCGGGCTATGGAAAACACTGCAGATATTGATTGTTGTGGAGGATACCCTAATGTCTCATTGCTTGGAATCAGAGGGGGTATAACTTACAATCCTTGTCTAGCTTTGCGTCAATTTGGTCGTGCTCGGAGAGATGGTCCCCATGAGCTACTTCTTGAGGATATTGCATTTGACTACAAGGAAGACGTTGAGGAGCATCGCCGGAGGTTTATACGAGCTTGGGGCATGGTGAACAGATCTGACCCCCAAGAGCTGGGACCAAGGACTCCCCTTCCTATGCAGCCTTATCTCCATTGGGTCCGAGCTCGTGCCCAGAAGCTTGAGATGTCCTATGAAGCCGTATTGCCAGTGATTGTGGAGCCCACCAATGAAGAGGGAATTCCTTACACTGTCCTTTATCCTTACATGCCCACTGATCCTGGGGAATTGCAGAGGTCTTGGATTCAGCTGAAAGAGGAGAGGGATACTTACCAGAAAAAGTACCATGAGCAAGAAAGGAAGATTTTGAAGCTCTCCAGGCAGCTTGAGGAAGAAAGACTGATCAATGACTACATAGGCACAAAGAGGAAGCGTCCATGGGACTTTTGATTTTGCCTTTCTAGTTTTAGATTTGTTTTCCATTTATTTCTTTGTAACGCCTTAAAGGCATTGTTGAACCTTTTACAAGTTAATCTAATAAAGTTTGGTTTATTTTTTGGTTTACAAATTTAAATCTCCCAAAGTCTTTGAAATCATTGCATGCGCATCCCATTATCATGCACATCCTTACAGGTACCCTTACAGGTTTCTCATCTTCTTCGCTGTTTATTTCAGCAGTTATGTCTTCCGATCAAGCCATCAAAGATCTTCAGGCACAAAACGCCCAATTCCAACATATGTTCTTAAGCTTGGCTAAAGGGCAAGAGGATTTGAAGACCCTAATTCTGAAAGAGAAGAAGAAGAAGAAGAAGAAGGTTGGCATTCTGAACATGGGTAGAAGATTCGGAGAAAGGATAAGACAATCAGCTGATCTGACCTCCTCATCTAAAGAGGGGGAGAACCAATAAAGGACAAAGGACCCTAGTCCAGTAGTTTCTGATAACGATATGGATTACGATGATGAACAATATCCTCCTGATGAGGATAGGTACAAGCAACTAGAAGACCGTATGAGTGCTATGGAGATTCAGAAGATCCCTGGTTTGGATTTCGGAGAACTGGGAGTGGTGATCCCTCATAAGTTCAAAGCTCCAGTTTTTTCCAAGTACGATGGTGTATCTTGTCCAAAACTCCATCTCCGCTCGTATGTCAGAAAAATACAACCCCACACTGCTGATAGAAATTTGTGGGTACACTTCTTTCAAGATAGTCTATCAGGGACTCAACTTGAATGGTTTTATCAATTGGAAGGAGCTAGTGTCAGAAACTGGGAAGATCTTGCTGTTGCTTTCTATAAGCAGTATCAGTATAATGCCGACCTTGATCTCACTCGTACTCAGCTTCAGGGTATGTCTATGGGTGCAAGTGAAGGTTTTAAGGACTATGCTCAAAAGTGGAGAGACTTGGCTGGAAGAGTCCAACCCCCTTTGTCTGATAGGGAGTTGGTTGACATGTTTCTAGGGACGCTATCTGGTTCATTTTTCAATCATCTGATCGGAAGTTTGTCATCTGGGTTTACTGAGTTGATTTTGACTGGAGAGAGAGTAGAAGCTGGAATTCAAAGTGGTAAAATACAGAAGGATACTTCATCAAGTGCAGTAAAGAAGCCTTTCACCGGTAAGAAGGAAGCTAGTGCAGTCTATGGCTCGAGGGGCCAAAGCAGACCTGAACACCGTCAAGTAGTAAATGCGGTAGTGATATCAAGACCCACAGTTGCTCCACAACGCAACAATCAACAAAGGGGGGAAAGACCACAGAGGCAGTTCGCTCGGCTCAATATGACCTTGTCTCAAATTCTACCATAATTATTGAAGACCAATCTGGTAACTCTGAGGGAAGCCCCGAAGAACCCCAACACCACTTCTCCTCACTATAACTCGAATGCTCGTTGCGCCTATCACTCTGAAAGTCCAGGTTATGATACAAACAATTGTTGGGCCTTGAAAAATAAAGTGTAAGACTTGATCGAAGCTAAAGAGATTGAGTTTGACGCTCCAGAGAAGCCCAACGTCATAACTTCTCCCATGCCCAAACACGGTCATGGAGTAAATGCTATAGACGATGACTTATTTATGACCTCTGTGGAAGAAATTTCTACTCCTTTGATGACAGTTAAGAAGAATTTCTTGTTGGCCGGTTTATTTCCGGGTTATGGTGAAGGTTGCCACATGTGTTCAATTCGGCCTGCTGGTTCCCACTTATTGAAATCAGGTGTTCAGCGTCTGATGGATAATAAAGAAATCATGTTCGAAAAGACTATGATTTCGTTGGTTCCAATTGAAGATGTTGCCATCATAACCATTTCCGCCAATCCTTCCAAGGTTTCCTCGAGAAAACCTGTTAGGATTACACCCGTCCCGAGAATTGCTCCGTTAATAATTATTATCCCTGGTCCTATCCCATACACTTCGGATAAGGCTGTCCCTTGGCACTATAATGCTGATGTGTATTACCATGGAGTTAAACAAGACTTAAAGAGTGAGGAAGCTGATGTTGATGTCAGCAATATTGTCAGGGCTAGCAAGGTCACCAGAAGCGAAAGACTCTTTTCTCTCGAGATTTCCTCTCCGACTGTCCACAAACCTGTTGTCATTCCATCTACTAGTACATCAAATACTATCCCAGTTCATATTCCCGTCATCACCCCTGTCACCGAGCCATCTGGGACTCGGGGCAAAGAAATCACGAGTGAGCCTTCCCGGACAGAGGCACCTAAGAAGATCATTGTAGAAACCTCTAAATAGGAAATAGAGGAAATTTTGAAGATCATCAAGAAGAGCGACTACAATGTGTTCGAGCAGCTGGGGCAGACCCCGTCAAAAATCTCTATGTTGTCCTTGTTATTGTGTTCTGAAGCCCATGCAAAGGCTTTAATTGCATTCCTCAAGACTGCACATGTGCCGCAGGAAACTTCAGCCGATCAGTTCAAAGATTGTGTGGCTAGCCTAACTACCGGCAATGGGTTAGGATTTTAAGATGCGGATCTGACTACTAACGGGAGAAATCATAATGATGCTCTACACATCTCGGTCGAGTGCATGGGCACTACTATGGCCCATGTACTGGTGGATACCAGGTCCTCATTGAATGTTCTGCCAAAGAAAGCATTAGACCGTCTGGACTGTGAAGGTTTGATTCTAAAGTCGAGCAATATTGTGGTCAGGGCTTTCGACGGGTCTAAGAGAATGGTGCACGGGGAAGTGGACATCCCTGTTAAAGTTGCCTCTCAGACTTTCACATCCACCTTCTACGTGATGGATATCAGACCATCATATTCTTGCTTGCTGGGTCGCCCTTGGATTCATAAGGTTGGGGCAGTGACTTCCACACTCCATCAAATGCTGAAATATCCGGTGAAGGGAAAGATTGTCACGGTACAAGGTGAAGAGGAGTATATGGCGAGTCATCTCAATTCTTTCCGCTACGTGGAGATGGACGGGGAATTCATTGAAACCCCTTGTCAGAACTTTGAAGAGGTCCCTCAGACCTTGGCGTCAACTGAAGTCGCTACCGACAAACCTTCGATGAAGATGGCTTCTCTCAAGGATGTCAGGTTTGTAATTGAAGAAGGTGCGTGTACAAATTGGGGTCAGCTCCCTGATTTCACGCACAAAACTGACAAGTTTGGTTGGGGCTTTACTACAGGGGCTCAAAGGGTTGTTAGGCATGCACGGATTGGAAGACCTCCTCTGCACATCAACAATCAGGGAGTTAATGCAATTGAGGACAGTGAAGAAGATTCAGATATCGACAGCTGGATCTACCCAACAACTAATGGTGGATTAAACAACTGGACGGCGAAGGACTTCATACCTGTTTCTTTTATTCCACAGTAATTGACTTTTGTTTTAAGAGATGTAATAGACAGTTTGAAACTTTATGGCCCGGTGCCTTGCTCGAGGCATCTTGGCTTTGCTTGTGAGGGCTTATTATTTGTCATTTTTCATATATCATTAATGAAACATTGGACGTTTTCTTGCATTACAAATCTTGCGCTCTTTGTTTTTCTTTTCTGTCTCCCACTCTATCAAAACAACTATTCTCTTACACACACTCACGTATCATAATGCAGATCCATATCCACTCTAGATCCCGTTGATAGCAACTCTGCTACTGCCAGTTATGACTTCTAAAGTACGATCAACCAAACCGAGGACGAAGGTGAGGATAATTGTGAGGTGCCTGGAGAACTTGCTAGACTGTTACTGCAAGAAGAAAGGGCCATACAGCCTCATGAAGAGCCAGTCGAGTCAGTGAATTCGGGTACAGAGGAAGACAGGAAAGAGGTTAAGATAGGAGCAAATTTGGAGCCTAGTGTCAAGCAACAGTTGATACAGATGCTACGCGACTATGTTGAGATCTTCGCCTGGTCCTATGAAGACATGCCTGGTTTAGACACTGATATTGTGGTACATCGCCTGCCGACTAAAGAAGACTGCCCTCCGGTAAAACAGAAGGTCCGTCGCATGCGCCCTGAGATGTCTGAGAAAATCAAAGCTAAAGTCATGAAACAGTTTGACGCGGGATTTTTAGCTGTCACTTCTTATCCGCAGTGGGTTGCCAACGTTGTTCCGATGCCTAAGAAGGATGGTAAGGTACGGATGTGTGTGGATTATAGAGATCTAAACAGGGCAAGCCCCAAGGATGATTTCCCACTTCCTCACATCGATGTTCTGGTCGAAAACACCGCACAACATAAGATCTTCTCCTTCATGGATGGTTTTTCTGGCTACAACCAGATCAAAATGGCTCCTGAAGACATGGAGAAGACAACCTTCGTTACACAGTGGGGCACCTTCTGTTCCAAGGTAATGCCTTTCGGGTTGAAGAATGCTGGGGCAACTTATCAGCGCGCCATGGTCGCTTTGTTCCACGACTTGATTCACCATGAGATCGAAGTTTATGTTGATGACATGATAGCTAGGTCCCAGACTGAGGAAGAGCACCAAAATCATCTCCAAAAACTATTTGACAGGTTGAAGACGTACAAGCTGAGGTTGAACCCGAATAAGTGCACCTTCGGGGTAAGGTCTGGTAAGCTGTTGGGTTTCGTCGTCAGTGATAAAGGTATTCAGGTGGATCCTGCAAAGGTAAAATCTATACAAGAGATGCCAGCTCCCCGCATAGAAAAGGAAGTTAGAGGCTTTTTGGGAAGTCTGAACTACATCGCCCGGTTCATCTCACATCAGAATGCTACTTGTGAACCAATCTTCAAGCTGTTGAAGAAAGATCAAGTGGTAAAGTGGAATGAGGAATGTCAGACCGCTTTTGAAAGAATCAAGGAATACCTCCAAGAGCCACAAATTTTGATGCCTCCAGTTGAAGGAAGACCTTTGATCTTATACTTGACAGTACTGGATAGTTCAATGGGGTGTGTGCTGGGGCAGCATGACAAGTCTGGCCGAAAAGAGCACGCTATTTACTACCTTAGAAAAATGTTTACCAACTGTGAGACCCGATACTCATTGCTCGAGAAAACTTGTCGCGCTTTGGCATGGGCTGCTCGCCGGCTGAGACAGTATATGCTGACTCACACCACCTTATTGATATCAAAGATGGATCCAATCAAGTATATCTTCGAAAAGCCCGCCTTATTCGGAAGAATAGCGAGATGGCAGATGATCTTAACTAAGTATGACATCCAATACACAACCCAAAAAGCAATCAAGGGGAGTGTATTGGTGGATCATTTGGCGCATCAGGCCGTGGATGATTACCAATCCATGAATTTCGAGTTCCCGAATGAGAACATTATATTGGTGACCGACTGTGAAGAACCCGGACCAGATGAAGGACCTGAAGAAGGAACCCGATGGGCTATGTATTTTGATGGAGCATCAAACGCACTGGGTAATGGCATTGGTGCTGTAATTATATCTCCTGAGGGCTGTTATACTCCGTTCACCGCTCGATTATGTTTCAACTGCACCAACAATATGGCGGAGTATGAAGCGTGTATCATGGGTCTTCGAGCTGCTATTGACCTGGGGATTAAGTTCTTGAGTGTATTCGGAGATTCTACTTTAATGATCAGTCAGATCAAAGGCGAGTGGGATACGAAGCACCAAAATCTTATTCTTTACAAAGAATATGTACTAACATTGCTCCTACACTTCGAGGAGATAACATTTGAACATTTCCCCAGAGAAGGCGGACGCGTTAGCTACCATGTCTTCTATGTTCAAGGTCAGGTGGGACAATGAAGCTCCCTGGATTACCATCGAGAGGTTGGACGAACCCGCACATTGCTGTGACATTGAGACAGAAGAGGTAGCAGATAAACCCTGGTTTCACGAAGTAAAGAGGTATCTTGAGACTCAAGAATACCCCGAGGGTGCATCTGTTAATGATAAGAAGTTCTTGAGAAGGTTCGCTGCAAAGTTCTTCATCAGTAATGGAATCCTCTATAAGCGTAACCATGATTCAACCTTACTACGATGTATGGACAAAAGCGAGACAGAAAGGATCATGGAAGAGTTACATGAAGGCATCTTCGGAACTCATTCCAGTGGACATACCATGGCAAAGAAGATCCTACAGGCATGATATTACTGGTCCACTATGGAAGCCGACTGTTATCAGCATTCTCGAACCTGTCATAAGTGCCAAGTCTATGCAGATAAGGTGCATGTACCTCCGGTTCCCCTGAATGTTTTGACAGCTCCTTGGCCCTTTACAATGTGGGGCATTGACATGATAGGCGAGATCAGACCTACTGCGTCTAATGGGCATCGCTTCATTCTGGTAGCAATTGATTATTTCACAAAATGGGTTGAGGCAGCTTCCTTTGCTACAGTAACCAAGAACGTCGTGGCGCGGTTTATCCGACACAATATGATCTGTCGATATGGTGTACCAGAGAGGATCATTATGGACAATGGTACAAATGTCAATAATACAATGATCACCGAGCTCTGTAAGCAGTTTAAGATTCAACATCATAACTCTTCTCCCTACCGGCCAAAGATGAATGGGGCCGTCGAAGCAGCTAATAAAAACATCAAGAAGATTGTACAAAAAATGACGGTGACATACGAAGACCGGCATGAGATATTACCATTCGCTCTTCATGGGTACCGCACCTCAGCACGAACGTCAACAGGGGAAACACCCTATTCTTTGGTGTACGGCATGGAGGCGGTCTTACCCATCAAAGTCCAGATACCCTCTCTCAGGATTATGAAGGATGCGGGTTTGAGCGAAGACGACTGGATCCAGACCCGGCTTGATCAGCTGAATTTAATCGATGAAAAGAGACTTGCTGCTATTTGTCATGGTCAGACGTATCAAAAGCGAATGATCAAGGCTTTTAACAAGAAAGTCAGACATCAAAAATATCAAGTCGTGGATCTGGTGATCAAACGCATCATACTGCCGCAAGGTGATCCCAGGGGGAAAATGGACCCCCACGTACGAAGGGCCATTTGTGGTTAAGAACATTTTCTCAGGAGGAGCCGTGATTCTAAACACCATGGATGGTGACAACCTTCCTCACCCCGTCAATGCGGACATAGTGAAAAGATACTACGCCTAATCAAAGACCCGCTAGGTTGACTGGCCTAGGCAAAAATAAGGGCTTCCCGGCGAACCAAGAGGGTTCGGGAAAAAGTAAGGGATGAACATGAAAAAACTGTACACCCGGCAAGTCGAAAACCTGAAAAGGTGGCTTGGGCAAAAAAGGGTATCCCGGTGGATTGAAAACCCGAAAGGGCAGTCCAGGAAAAAATTAAGGATCGAAGCGTAACATTATGTCTCATTGGATCATCTTGCGACCAGACTTCGGTATCAACTATCAAGCTCGGACGGCGCCAATCAATCTGATCCACCTTCGACCAAATAGCAAAGTGATGATACGCTCGAAGATATAAGGGCAATAGCAGAGTTGGAACCCAATGGGATTGTTTCACATAGTTGTTTTTCTTTCTTTTACACAAATTATATAATTTTTGTTCCCTCGGCGGCGTTATCTTACTAGGACGTCAGCCTCTTGTACAAAATGCCTATTACAGGCCAACTTCAAAGATCAATACAATTCGTTTTCAGAAGAAATTTTAAATTGTTTTTCTTTTTCTGTTTTGTTTTGCAAGAACGTCCAATGATTCATTTTTGATATATGCATTTGAGAATAATTTTTGCTCATAAATGTTTACATGAAAAAACAACAAAAGACAATTACTCGTAATTCCAAGAACAAGGAAAACAAGAAGTGTCTAAAACTTACAGTTGCTCTACCCACCACGTACAAGGATTGAGCCAGCTTGAGAATATAACTAAAGGTTCATACACTCCCCGCAGAGTTGGAAGTATCCAAAGACAGTAGCTCTCCCCAGCCGAGGTTCATAATCGCGAATGAGTCGGCAAAATTCTCCCCAAGCAGAATTTATCTATCATCAGCAACAGAAGTTCATCCCCAACTGAGTTTATTTCTCCAAATTAGCAGATCGTCCAGCATAGTATCTCTCTTCCCTACAAAGTCATTCTCCCACGGGGTTATTCTCAAACAGAGTCTCTCCCGGCGGAATGTTCTCGAGCAGAACAGACGCAAGTCTCCAGCTAATCATCTTTGGTCACTATCCCCAGCGAGAACGAAGAACTCAACTCCTTATATTCTCCAACAGCAGTCCAGGATTTATTCTCCCCAGCCGGAGAATATCACAAGAACATTGCATATCCATACATTGTGGCATGCGCATATACATCACACAACACAATCTCATTTATTTTGAGAACATCATTACTCAATACATTTCATACATCATAATAATGTTATGTACAAATGTTTAAAAAATAAAATATGTGAGAAAATAATTTTTTATGTGTATAATATAATAAAATAAAATATTTAAGTATTTTAATATTATTTACAAGTTTATTTAAGAAAATAAATTCTATTAAACCTAATAAACTATTTTATGCCATAAAAAATAATAAAAATAATAAAATAAAATGAAAAAAATTAAGAAAATATTTTTGGGATTTTTTAATGTTCAGAAAAAAATAATAAAAGTCAAAAATATAAAAAGAAATGAAAAATATGCAAAATATAGAAAATGGGCCAAGGGGGTGCAAAAAGGAAACAGGGGGGTGCAAAAAGTAGGACAAACAGGCCCAAGGCGCACCAGGCCCAGAACCTGTCGTCCCTGCCCTCCAGCCAGAACAAAACGCGCGCTTATGCCTTCAAATCCTGTTCTTGCTCATGCTTGCATGAAATCAAAAACTTACAACATGAAACTTATAGCATTTTTTATCATGATTCCAATGATATAAAAAACGTGACCTAACTCTAAAAGACCAAGGAGAATTTTAATGGCCCTAATTTCTGACCTAGTTTTTTCAGCATGTTCAACATCCAAATACTCTTAGCCTAGTTAATATAAATGGAAACTAAGCATATGTACAGCTCAAGCATGTTAAGGACTACATTTTTGCTTCACAGGCCTAAGCTTAAGGATGCCTAAATAGAGAGATAGAAACTTGACAAATACCTTGTTCAGTTGAGTTTGAATATGGCAATGTGGGAACTTTGAGTGAGGCCTAAAGTTCTTGTGAGCTTCCTTGAAGTCCTCTCAAGCTTCTCCAATGATCACGTTGCCTTGAAGTTGCCTGAATCTCCCTGTAGAAGTCAACTTGAAAACCTTCAAAGTGAAAATGGTGATCCTTGAAACATGGGTTACAGTTGCAAAACAAAGGCCTGGATAGTTTAGGTAGGAGATATGGAATGTGTTTGAAGTGATTCAAAGCAAAACGCACGAGGCAATATGAAAATGGCTTGTGATTTGCAGAGATTGCGCTGTTTGGGCAGAAAATGGTGTTTTTTGTGTTTGAGAGAGTTTCAAATGCTATGAGCTTGTGTATTGGCTTGTTACAATGTTCTGAGATTGTTTGAAATGAGTCCCAAACTTGCCTTTATCAGATACCCAAGTTGTATTGACCTTTGCCAAATTGCTTGCTTTTGAAGAAAAGTTGGAAGTGACAATGCCAAAGCCTGTACAGGCTTACTTGCTAGCTGCACATAGTTGGTACAAGTTGCCTTATATTTGTGGATATTATTTGCAGCAAAAGATTAGGTCCATGGCTCAAGATTTGCAAAGTTGCATAAAGCATGCTTTATCAAAGTAGCAATGTGAACTTTATGCCATTTTTGGATTAATTCATTGTGCAAAGCTTCAAAGATCAGAATAAAACCAAAATCCAATGTGTTTGCATTTAATTAATGAGTGTAGAAGGGATTATGACCTGTAAAACCAAGTACAAGCATGTTTGAAACTGATTTGCAACTTGTAACATTGTGAAAATGCCTTGGACAAAAGTGATAATTTGCCATTTTCATTTCTTCGATTCTCCCTAACCATAAATGATCTTCGAGAGTTCTTGGACATTTTGGAAAGCTTGTAACATGCTCTGCAATTCATATTTGAAATGAATTTTGAGATTTCTCTTGGAACTAGGTGAAAAGTTCCCATGAAGTTAGGTCAAAAATCTGCCTAAACTAGGGCAAAATTTCACTAAGTTAAAAAGTTTATGGACCCCTATTCACAAAATCATAACTTGATATCCAAGGATATTTTGGGAAAACTTTGTGAAACAAAGTTATAGATTTCATGGAGGACTACAAATTTCATGTTGGAAGTTTTGTTTGAATCCAATTTCATCATGGTGAAAAAGTTGTGGAAAGTTGGGAAGAAAAAAAAGAAATTTCCATAACTTAGAAAAATTCTAATTTATGAAAAATTTCAAATTAAAACCCTAATTTGAAAAATTAGGTTTCTTGGTCAACAAGTTTCACATTTTGACATATCTTGATGAATTATGACCCTTGGCACTTGATTTTGACCAAAAAGTCAAAGTTTGACTTTTCAGTGTATAGTTGATTTTTTGATCAGTTGACTGGAAAATTCATCTGTCAATCCAATGCTTTTGAGATCTTTTGAACTATGTGATTAGGTAAAGATGATGCCATTGAGTCCTTGAAATCATGCTTGAACCCAATTGGTCATTGGTTAGGTTAAAAATTAGAAATTGCCCTTTCTTAGTCAAAACCCTAATTTTGACCATTTTGCCCTTTTGATGATCTGATCACATTTCTTGAGGAGTTGTGATCCAAACTTGATCAAATGGTACATAGGAGCCTAGAATGTTGATGTGGATAAAAAATTATGAAGTTTGACTATAAATTGGCCATGGTTGACTTTTTCCCCAATACAACTGATTTTTAGGTCGACTGTCCAATTGACTGGACAAAAATGTGATTCAAGGCTTGAAACTTGGTATGGGAAATATTAGGGATCCAAGATTGTGTATGAAAGTCACATGAAGCATTAATGGTCCAAAAAATCCTTGTGCAAACTCAAACCCTAATTTCAGGTCAACAGTGTAAGGAGATGTCTTGAGCTGAGCAAACCCTAATCCTGTCTGGAGTCCAAGAAGTCTTGTGAGGAAAATCTTGATAATATGAGAGGGCACATTTTGGGGTACAACAGATGCCCCTGTTCAATCTTCTTGAACCTGAAGAGTTAGATTGGCGAGTTTGCCGTTCGTGACACGAAGGTAAAAGATGATTGGACACTAGAGTGCCCGTAAATTTGCACTCGTCAAATTGTAGCTAAGGAAATGGGCTTAAAAATGCCATTTGGAGATGTGACAGAATCTTGTCGAAGATGGGCTTGAAGATGCCATCCAAGAATGTTTATTGAATTGTATGTTGTAAGTCAGGAGAATAAGTATCAGAATGGTATCCGCGTCTGGAACGTATCTGCACTGTATCTGAGGACTGAATCTGAATGAGCAAAGGAATAGCATCCGCATCTGGAGCGTATCCAAGCTATATCTGAATGTTGAATCTGAATAAGCAAAGGAATAGCATCCGTATCTGGAGGGTATCCAAGTTGTATCTAAACTTTGTTTTTTGAATAAGCAATAGAATAACATCTGTGTCTTGAGCGTCTCTGAGATGGGGAAAATCAGAATGGCAACTGTGTCTGGAGTGTACCTGGACTGGATCTGAGATCTGAGTCTGAATGAGAAATAGAATGGCTTCTGTGTATGGAGCGTATCTAATCTGTATCTGAGATATGAATCTGAATGAGTGATAGAATGACTTCTGTATCTGGAGTGTATCTGAACTTGAAATTGATAGTTGAATCTGAATGAGAAATAGAATGGCTTCCGTGTCTGGAGCGTATCTAATCTGTATCTGAGATATGAATCTGAATGAATGACAGAATGACTTCCTTGTCTGGAGTGTATCCGTACTGTATCATGATTGTATACTGTTAATGGTAGCTTGTTAATCTTATCCTGAAAAAGGGTAAAATGTTAGCTGAAACACAAAGTTATGTTGCATGAAATGTATGATGCAATAATGTGTTATATTAATGTTTATGATATATGGATGTAATGCATGCGCATGTAAGCTGATTTGTTGTCTTGCTGAGGAAAATAAATCCTTGATCGCTGCTGGAGATTCAAAATCTTTGATTGCTAAGGATGAGAAATCCTTGGTGACTGTTGGGATAGAATAATCCTTAACAAGTTCTGGGAGATGTGAGGATCCTTCGGGTCTGGAAGTTGGAGTATTGACAAAATATGTTGTGAGAGTAATGCCAAACTGCTTGAGAAATTTGCTTGGAGAATCCCGAGAACTTTGATGACTTCTACTGGGGGTTATACAAAGGAAATCCTTACTCGGCTGGGGAATAGGGAAAACTCTGATGATTTCTGCAGGGAACTAAGAATGAGAATCTTCAATCTGTAGGGGAGTAAAAATTCTGACAAATTCATGCTGGGGAGTAATGAAGACTCTGGCAACTTTACTGGGGAATCAAGAATGAGAATCTTCATTCTGTTGGGGAGTAAAAACTCTATGGGGAAGAAGGCTTACTGCTGGAGAGTAAGTTCAGGAGTTTCGGTCGTCTGCCACTTTACTGGGGAATTATCCTAGGTTGGGGAGAGACAAAAGTTAGCTGTTATCTGGTTGATTTCTAGGCTTCAAGATAACTTGCTGGGGAAATTGGATGGTTTCTGCTGGGGATTAGAAGTCTTGACTCGACTGGGGATGAAGGTTTCAGTTCCGCCGGGAATCTATAACACAAGGTTTTTGCTCCGCTGGGGATTGGGAGTTTGAAGTTTTAACTCTGGTGAGGAATTGAGGGTTTGAAATTTAGCTCCGCTGGGGATCTGTATTTCAAGGCTTTAGCTCCTCTAGGGATCTAGATGATGTACTGTAGGGGATTTCTCTTGGAATAGCCTAAGACATTTTCCTATCCTATCAGCCTGTCAGTAATTGTTCTTTTCCATCCTGTCTATTTGTAAACAAAAATTATGTTCAAATGCATAGGTTCATCAATGAATCATTGGACGTTTTTGCAAATAAAAACACAAGTGTAAAAGAAAAGGACAAATAGTTTTTGTACTTTGAAAGAGATATCTTTGTATTAACTTTGAGTAAGTGTTTTGTACAAAGGAGACAGGCATCCTAGTGAGAGGACGGTGTCATAAAAGTAAGAAAAATTTATACAAAGAAAGATAGCTATGTGTGTAAAAATCCTATGGGGTTCCCATTCCGCTATAGCCTTCGTAACTCTGAATATCTTGTCCATCCGTTGCTTCGTCCGCAGATGATTGGATTTATCAGAAGCTAAGAGCTTGTCATTGAAGAGATTGTCCTTAAAGTGATCCGACGAGACATAGTCATACGCTTTAATTCCCTAACTTTTGCTTGGACCGCCCTTTCGGGTTTTCAGTCACCCGGGAAACCCTTTTTTGCCCAAGTCGCCCTTTCGGGTTTTCAACTTGCCGGGTGTACAGATTTTTTTTGTTTATCCATAATTTTTGCCTGAACCGCCCTTTCGGGTTTTCGATTCACCAGGATGCCCCTTTTTTGGCCTAGGTGTGTCAACCTAGCGGGTCATTTATGCGTAGTATCTTTTGACTATGTCTGCGTTCGCAGGGTGTGGCAGGTCGTCGCCGTCCATGGTGGTTAAGATCATTGCCCCACCAGAAAATATGTTTTTGATTACAAATGGTCCTTCGTAGGTAGGAGTCCATTTGTCCCTGGGATCACTTTGCGGAAAGATGATCCGCTTGATTACCAGATCCCCGACTTGATATACCTGGCGTCTGACTTTCTTGTTCAAAGCCTTGATCATCCGTTTTTGATACGTCTGACTGTGGCAAACAACAGTAAGTCGCTTTTCGTCAATCAAGTTAAGTTGATCAAGCCGGGTCTGAATCCAATCGTCTTCACTCAAACCAGCATCCTTCATGATTCTCAAGGAGGGAATCTGAACCTCGATAGGTAAAACAGCCTCCATGCCATATACCAAGGAATAGGGTGTTGCCCCAGTTGATGTGCGTGCCGTGGTACGGTACCCGTGAAGAGAAAACGGTAACATTTCATGCCAGTCCTTGTAGGTGACTGTTGTACCCCAAAAATTGCCCTCTCATTTTTCAATATTTCCCATCACAAAGCTCCTTGAACTCCAGACAGGATTAGGGTTTTGCTCTGCTCAAGACATCTCCTTGCACTGATGACCCAAATTAGGGTTTGAGTTTTCACAAGGATTTTTGGACCTTGAATGCTCAAAGTGACTTTCATACTTCATATTGGACTCATAAGTTTGTCCATACCAAGTTTCAAGCCTTGAATCAAATTTTTGCCCAGTCAATTGGACAGTTGACCTAAAAATCAGCTGTATTGGGGAAAAAGTCAACTGTGGCCAATTTACAGTCAAACCTCATGAATTTTGACCCACATCAACATTATGAACTCATATGAACCATTTGATCAAGTTTGGACCACAAGAAATTTGATCAGATCACCAAAAGGGCAAAATGGTCATTTTTAGGGTTTTGACTGTACAGAGGCAATTTCTGACTTTTTGACCTAGACAATGGCAAATTAGGCTCAATCATGGACTCAAGGACTCAATGACATCATCTTGACTTATTCAACAAGTTCAAAAGATCTCAATTGCATGGGATTGATAGATGAATTTTTCAGTCAACTGATCAAAATTTGACTGTACACTAAAAAGTCAAACTTTGACTTTTTGGTCAAAATCAAGTGCCAAGGGTCATTTTTTATCAAGATGTGTCAAAACATGAAACTTGTTCATCAAGAAACCCAAAGTTGCAAATTAGGGTTTGAAATTGAAAAAATTTCATAACTTAGAATTTTTCTAAGTTGTGAAATTTTCTTAATTTTTCCTAACTTTGCCCAACATTTTCACCATGATGCAAATGGATTCAAACAAAACCTTCAACATGAAAGTTGTAGTCCTTCACAAAGTCTACAACTTTGATTCAAAAAGTTTTCTCAAAAGAAGCTTGGATCTCAAGTTATGATTTTTGGAACAAGGGTCCCTAAAACTTTTAACTTAGTGAAATTTTGCCCTAGTTTAGGCAGGATTTTGACCTATCTTCTTGGCCATTTTTCATATAGTTCCACTTGGAATCTCAAGTTGCATTTCAAAGATGTATTATAGGGCATATTGCAAGCTTTCCAAATTGTCCAATAACTCCTCAAACACATTTGTGGTTATGGAGAATCGAAGGCTTGAAGTTGGCAAAAACTCACTTTTCATCCATGGCAAATTCATGTTCATACAAGTTGCATTTTCAAGTCAGCATGCCTTACACTAGTTTGCAGGCCTCTAAACCACTTCACACTCCATAATTTAATTCAAATCCATTGAGCTAATACATTGTTTTGGTCTTTAGGGCATTATACACAAGATTAATCCCTAAATGGTAAAAGGCACATTTCCATTTTTGCAAAAGTATGCTTTATGTCAAACCAATAATCCTTGAGCATAGAGCCAAATCTCTGGAAGCTAAACAAATCGACTGATTAGGGGGGACAAGAGCAGAGGTTAGAGGATGTTGTATAGCCTGCATAAGCCCGTTACATATCACTTCCACATTCTTGCTTCAAAAGGAAGAAACTTATCCAAATCCTGACAACTTAAAAACCAGCAAAGATCAACTTACACAAAGATTCAAAACATCTTTCTCACACCCCTTTGAGTTAGAAACACGATTGTTCAAGCCTCAAAACACCCCATAGCCAGAAATCACATTCCTTTGGCAAAACAGGGCAGGTGCTACAACTTGAGTGCCATAGCTCATTTGGCTC
The DNA here is from genome assembly GCA_948472305.1 of Vicia faba. Lineage (NCBI taxonomy): Eukaryota > Viridiplantae > Streptophyta > Magnoliopsida > Fabales > Fabaceae > Vicia > Vicia faba. Next base: position 36,111,540 of record OX451738.1, read on the forward strand.
GTGCATTTTACCCCATTTTGTTTCAAACACCTTCCATTCAACTCACTCAAGCTATCCCAAACCTCCATTACCAACTGTAACTCCATTTATAGTGTTCACCATTTTCATTTTGAGCTTGTGCAGGTTGAGTTCTATAGACTGATTCAAGGACATTCAAGGCAAGCTAGCTATTGGAAAAGGTCAAGTGAAGTTCAAGCAAGCTACCAGACATCTCAAACCTTGCTGAAAGACACTACATTGCCCTACACGAATCCAACTGAAACAGGTTTTTCTTCACTTTCTATCCCTCTATTTAGGAACATTTAGCCTTAGGTTTGTGAATAAAAAATGTAGTGTTCATTGCGAGGAAGCCATACATATGCTCAGTTTTCATTTATATTAAGTGTGCTAGGAGAATTTCATCCATGAACATGCTGAAAAAACTAGGTCAGATTTTAGGGCCAGAGAAATTCTCTCTGGTCTTTGAGAGTTAGAACAAGTTGTTTATATGGTTGGAATCGTCTTGAAATTCTCTACAAGTTTGATGTTGTGTGTTTTTGCAAAAGATCACGTATACAGGATCTAGCATTTGAACCAGGCGCGCGCGTTTACAAAGTCTGAAGGTTGAAGATGAAGCTGGCTTGGGCTGGGCCTGGTCTGGCTTGCTTTTGACACCTCCCACTTTCATTTTTGCATCCCCTGGCCCAATTTCTTGTATTTTCATATTTTTGCATTTTTGTTTTCTTTTCTGATTTTGTTTATTTATTTCTAAGTATAAAAAATGCTTAAAAAATATTTTCATATTTTTTTACATTTATTTGGCATTTTATTTTAATTTTTCTAATATAGAAAATCTTTTAAAATACTTTTATACTATTTATTTAAACTTGAAAATAATATGTAAATCATACTTTTATTTTTATTTCTTATTTTTATTCATACTAAAAATATTTTCCTAAATATATTTTATTTTTGTACATATTTTACTTTATATTATACATATTTAATATATATTTAATATATATATATATATATATATATATATATATATATATATATATATATATATATATATATATATATATATATATATATATATATATATATATATATATATATATATATATATATATATATATATATATATATATATATATATATATATATATATATATATATATATATATATATATATATATATATATATATATATATATATATATATATATATATATATATATATATATATATATATATATATATATATATATATATATATATATATATATATATATATATATATATATATATATATATATATATATATATATATACACTTTTTATTTTATTAAATACTCTAGAATAAAAATATACAAAATGTTACATTTTTATTTTTATTTATACTAAAAAATACTTTTTTTCTATGTATATTTTATTTTTACATATATTAATATATTTCATAGTATATAAATAATATATTGTATTTATTTTCTTAAAGAAATTAGGGTTTACCCTTAAACAAATAAAATTAATCTCTTTTTATTTATTTCTTTATACTTTTTACATTAAAAATACTTTTACATACATAGGCAAACAAAAACTTTTTTGCATAAAACATATTATTTGATATATTTATCTATTTTGTTTGTTTAAATATTGTCCATTTATTATTCATGAAATTAGATTCAATTTGGATGTAATAGTAAACTAGGGTTTATATTTCTTGTCAAATACCCCATTCAAAAATTGTACCCCCATCTCCATAATCATGTTGTAATAGCCTAGATTTAATTTATGCACTTTACGCTTTCAATTATGCCATGATTAGAGATTAGGGTTTGTATGCAAAAATCCAAATCAACAAATAGTTTGACCTAATCAAAGACAAAAATGCATGAAAATCAAACACAATACACACTTGCACCCTTAGGGTTACAATCCACTTGTTGCCTTCAAAAATGGGCCATGTCATGCATGTTGGGTACTTTGGCAAAACAAAAACAAAACAAAATAGCATAGTCCCTCGATGACGCTATCTTGGTTGCCTAAACAAAAATGATCAAGTCCCTCAAAAATTTGCCAAAAATACCTAACACAATTGCTATCATGGTCTATACAATGACCCGCGCCTGTCCCGTTTAACATCCTAACACAAGGTTGTTCACCAAATGCAATGGTGAAATAACACTGTCAAAAGGATTAAAAACATAAGAAAGATCTTTGAGTAAAATAGGGTAGATAACTCTTAGTTACTTGATCAAAACTTGCAAAACATCCTTGCTATTTTCAAACACACTTCACAACACATTTCAAACCATTTTCCAAATCCATTTTCAAAACATTGAAATATCTTTTCAAAAAGACAAACACCTTTGTATATATTTGAACAAGAATCATTACAAAGGTTGCCTAGACAAGGCCTCTTTTTCAAAGAATTTTCAAAAACCACACACACAAAGCACCATTTCAAACAATTGAAAAGCAAAAGCAAGTGATCTAAACAAGTAACTAAGAGCCCATGGATAACCATGGATGAAAAGGGTTCTTGCACCTTCCGTTTTCATGATCTACTCCCCGAACCCAAGAAAACATCTCAAAGGTCTTTCCTATGCTTTTTGGCCTTTCCTTAGAATAAAATAAAAAGTCGGTGGCGACTCTTGCTAAACCGAAACATTTGCGAACACAAACGCAAAACCTCAAGTTAGTTCTCCCACCGTATCACAGAACTGGAGACTCTGCTGGGGAAACTATCTAAAAGTGGAGTAACCTTAGGGTTTAGATCACCTTTTGCATGCTTATCTTGTTTGCTTTGATTGCTTTACATTTGGTTCTTTTGTTTGGGTTTGAATCCTCCACCCGGATTTTGTAAAACATTCATAGGTAAATAGCAATACATTGTGGAAACCATGCGGGGTATACCGATATGGTTGAAGCAATAGCTATATTAGTGCGACATATTTGTGGGTACCGGTAGCCTTTGAGTCAATCAAAGAGAATACGGGGCCGCTGAGTAATGTCATGAAGCACTAATGAACTCTTAGAACCTTACTTGACCATCTTGGCCTTTTTTAGGGGTAGTGAGATGACCGGCTTTGGTGCAGTCCGAAGTTGGTAGATACTCGATACTACACTCATTGAGGGTTGTTTTCTTGGAATATTTTGGTCGCCAGTTAAGTGGCCAAACTGAAACAATGAACACAGAAAATAATCCAGTGATATTGAGCTCCTTAGAACCCGGTTACTATTTATAGGACAGGTTAAGCCAACTAACTTCAAGAGGGTACTTACCTATGAAACCCCATGCAAGCCTGAAACTAGGATCTTGTATGACTCGTTTGTACATATACTTGTGCATAACATGATAACATCATAAAGCATCATATGCATCAACTAACCATTTCAAGGGTTTGGATCTTCATCTTTGTTCTTGCTTTGTAGGTTATGGAATCTCTTCGCGGGAAAACAATTCAAGTCAACCTGGTGAGAATCCCTCCTCAACTCAAGGAGCTTACTTCCAAGATTCCAGAGAATTCTCTCTTCAGTGAAAGACATGGTAGACTTCTCAACTTGGTCAACTCCAACATTGAAGAAGACATGGTGAAAGTTCTCTTCCAGTTCTTTGACCCCCTACACCACTGTTTCACATTCCCTGATTACCATCTAGTACCTACTTTGGAGGAATTTTCTCAACTCCCGAGGATTCCTATTCTCCATCAACTACCCTACAACGGTACAGAAAGAGAACCAAAGCCTGAAGATGTTGCTCAAGCCTTACACTTGCAACCATCTGATATCAAAATTCATTAGGAAACCAGAAGTGGTGACAAGGGTTTCTTGGCAAAGTTTCTGTTTGAGAAGGCACAAGACTGCTCGAATTCTCTAGACCTACAAGCCTTTGAGGAGATTGTAGCACTTCTCATCTATGGGTTAGTCTTGTTCCCAAACCCGGGTCAACTTATAGATGTGAATGTTGTCAAGATTTTCATATCTCGGAATCCTGTGCCTACATTGCTTGGGGACATCCTACACTCATTTCACACACGAACAATGAGGAAAAGAGGTGTTCTCATGTGTTGTACTCCTCTTCTAACAAGGTGGTTTATTTCTCACCTTCCCCAGTCAGTCTTGAAGAATGAACAAGGCTTGAGGTGGTCACAACGATTGATGACTCTCACACATTCTGATGTTCATTGGTGTTCTCGGTCTAGAGAAAATGTCATCATCATTGATCGTTATGGGGAATTCCCTAATGTCCCATTACTTGGCATTAGGGGAGGCATTACCTACAATCCCTGTTTAGCTCTGAGACAATTTGGGTATGCCCGAAGGGACGACCCCCATGATATGCTGATTCCTGACTTGGTTTTTGACTTCAACAATGACGCTCAAGGACTTCAACAGAGGTTTATCCGAGCTTGGAGGATGCCTAACAAAGTGGATAGTAAGAAACTGGGACACAAGAATTCCATCCCCCTTGAGCCCTATCTCAAGTGGGTACGAGCCCGTGCCCAGAGTCTTATGATGCCTTACCCCTACATTCTGCCTATGATCAAAGAGCCTGTTATGGAAGGAGAGGTTCCATACACCCTCCTACATCCAGACATGCCAACATCATTGGAAGAATTACAAAAGAGTTGGATACAGCTCAAGGAAGAACGAAATACTTTTGAAGCCAGCTTCTACGCCAGTGAGAAGAAGGTTTTGGAGCTTACCCGCCGACTTCACGAAGAGGAGACTCTTAACACTTACATCGCGCCAAAGAGGATGCGCAATGTATTTTTACATTAAGAATTTTGTAATGTTTTGCCCATGGGGCATTTATGTACTAATAATTTTCTTCTTATTAATATGACGTGCGTTCTTTTTGTTTGCAACAAATTTGAATTTATGAACCCTTGAATGCATTACATGAATAACATATCATTCATCATATGCATAAACAGGTCTTCACACCAGGTTTCCTTATCTCTCTGCTATTTATTTTAGCAAGATGGATATAAAGCAGACGGTCAAAGATCTACAGGCACAGAATTCACAATTCCAATAACTCCTCATGACCTTGGCAAAGGGTCAAGAGGACCTTAAAGCACTGTTAGAGAAAGAGAATGAAAAAGAAAAGAAGAAGAGTAAAAGAGTTGGTGTGGCTACTTTGGGTAGGAGATTTGAAGGTCAGACTAGAAGGGCCCTTGAATTCCCCTCATCATCTGAAGAAGGGGCAGGAAAGGGAGCTGCCGTACAACCTGAGTCTGAGGAAGAGGAAGAAGAAGAGGATGAAGATTACTCCGAGCAGCAGTATCCACCTGCGGATGACAAGTATAAGAATCTGGAGGAGCGTTTGGCCGCCATGGAGGTACAAAGGGTACCTGGGCTAGATTTCGAAGAACTAGGGTTGGTTGCTGGGATCGTTATTTCTCCCAAGTTCAAAGTGCCTACATTTGCTAAATACAACGGTTTGTCCTGTCCGAAGATGCATCTGAGGTCCTACGTCAGAAAGATCCAACCTCACTCTTCTGATAAGGATATTTGGGTCCACTTTTTTCAAGATAGTTTGTCGGGTACACAATTGGACTGGTTTTATCAACTTGAGAGATCTGATGTCCATAATTGGGAAGATTTAGCTGCTGCTTTCTACCGACAATACCAATACAACGCAGATTTAGCGCCTACTCGTACTCAGCTACAAAGTATGGGTATGGCCTCTAATGAGGGATTTAAGGAGTATGCCCATAAGTGGCGGGATTTGGCAGGAAGAGTGCAGCCACCATTGTCGGATAAAGAGCTGGTTGATATGTTTTTGGGGACCCTGTCAGGTCCATTCTTCAATCACTTGATCGGGAGCTCATCTGTAGGGTTTACCGAATTAATTCTGACCGGTGAAAGGGTCGAAGCTGGCATTAAGAGTGGTAAAATTCAGAAGGATTCCTCCTCTTCCACTGCTATCAAGAAGACCTTCCCAGCCAAGAAGGAAGTCTCTGCTGTTCACACCCAGAGAAATCAAGGTCGAGTAGAGCGCCGGTCAACGGTGGGGGCTGTAATGATCCAAAAGACTGTGGCAGATCAACCTAGAAATGACCAACTAAGAGCTAACCAGCAAAGAGTAGGAAGGCCTCATAGGCATTACACCAAAATTAATATGACACCGGCTCAGGTCCTCCCTTATCTCTTGAAGCTGAACCTTGCAACCTTGAAGGAGCCTGTGATCGGTGGAAATAGAACTGGCTGTTTTTTAAGCTGGTTCGCGAAATGTCGCGGTAAGCAAGAGTCGCCACCGTCTTTTATGTTCTCCAACATGGAAAGGACAAAAGCACAACAAAATTCCTTTTCGAGATGTTTCTCGGTTCGGGAGGTAGATTTATAGAAAGGGAAGGTATTATCACCCTTTCTATCCGTGGTTATCCACGGGCTCTTAGGTACTTGCTCTTATGTTTTCAAAAGATGTTTGCTTTTTAAATGTGTGTGGGTTTTGAAAAAGTTTCGTTTGAAAAATTTCTAAGTAACTCTTGTATCTGTCCTCAAGAGTGTGTGAAAAATTTGTTTGAAAACTTTTAGAAAGTGTGGGTGTGAAAAGTTGTTTTTGTTCGTTTGAAAAGAGCAAGTACTTAAGAGAATCTACCTACTCTAAGGAATTAAGCTGTGTAATAGTCCTTTAGATAGTTCTATCCCACCATTGAGAGGTAGGTAGCACCATCGTTGGAGGTGTTCGGGTCAATTCGATTATCGGGACAGTGTGGTCACCAAAGCAATGGTAGGACATCTTAGTGGCAAACCTAATGTCCTAGATCCTTTTATCCGAGGCAACCGTTTCGAGGCAACTGGATCTTTAGACAGAGGGTGACCTCTAAGACGTCCTATACTTGATGACCACGTTTCGAGGCAACCAGTGAGGCGTACCCTAGAAGTGGCATGTGCTTTGTGTGTTGTTTTTCAGTTAATTGTCTTTGTACATGTTATTTGTGAGCTACAGATTGATTTTATTTACATACACTCTTTCATGCATTGTTAACAGTTAGGGGTGCGGAAAGTAAATTGCGGAAATATAAATTCTACGCTATTACAAGGCGCGGGTCTATACATCGCCAAAAATACAAAGACCCGTTTTGATAAAAGCGCGGAAAGTAAATTGAAAGCAGTAAAACTAGTTACTATTACATTCTTGAAAGCAATTACATAATAATCAAACTAAAATGCGCGCGAATAAAAATTAAATCGAGAATGTCCTAAGGGTTTTGACCCTTTTAAGAAAAGAAATTGAATTTTTTTGTCTTTTTTGTGATAATGCAATTAATTAAATAAAGCCTAATCTAATTAATTAATTTATTAAAGAAAATATTTTTTTGTGTTTTTTATATTTTTTATAAAAAAAATAAAAGTAAAAGAAATTAAAATTCTAAGTTAACCTAATTCTAAATTATTTTAGTTATTTAAAAAAAAGTTAAAATGGCCTAATTAAAGCTAATTCAATTATTTAATATTTATTTACAAAAAAAAAGATAAAATGAAATTAATGATATTAGTTCTTTTTTTTGATTTTTTATAAAAAGTATTAGTTGGTTAATTGTTAATAAGAAATAAAATAAGGCAAATAAATAAAAAAAGAAAATGACAAAACAAAAATAAAAAAAAGGAAGAGTAAACCCAAGGGGGGTGTGAGCTGGAATTTGAGGGTGTTTGATTGAGATTTGAGGCCCATTTGAATCCAGCTCGTTTGACTTCTTGGATTGCCTACGCCCACGTTGACTCCTGAGTACCATGGTCCTCATGCTTGGCCCTTGGATCTGCACTGATGGACACTTGGAGCGCTGGGATGTGAGGCTTATGGTGCACATCATCTTGGAATCTGCACAGGAAAGCATTTAAAAAAATAATATTGGAATTATGGGGGGACCTGGGAATCGAACCCAGGTCCCAAGGGTCTATACACGTCCACCCAAGCCACTGAGCCAAGCCATTTTATTTGTTATAATAACAAACAAAAAATGTTATATGCAAAAGTGAGCGGTATCCTGGAAATAACAAAAGCGCGCGCATGTTAGCTTGAATAGACCAATCAGAGACAAGCACGTCCTTCATCTTCTTCATTCCTGCAAAAACATAAAACACATAGCGGGGGTTTTAAACCCCCACAAAATGCAAGCATATGAAAATAGCGATTAGGCGCTCGTTACATATAAAAAGGGCGCGAGGTATCCATCACGTTCGTCTCATCCCGCTGATTTCAACCATGCCTGTTTGGAGTTTTAATTTTACAGCATGAGAAAAACCCCAATTTCAAAGCTCTGAAAACCCTAGGAATCGCTAATGGTAGTTTTCAATCCAGGGCATTATAATCAAATTGAATTATATGGAAAGCTTCGTATGGACCCTGTGAGTACAATGCAATCAATAAAAAGAGTTAAAAATGCATAAATGTATGACTGTGATTTTGAGAAATAATGTAAACCGTGTGAGTTGTGTAGCGTGATTTCTTGAGTGATTTGGCTTGTTTGTGCTTGCAAAAGGTTCCTGGCAATGTAAGGAACGTGTTTGGATCAAAAAGAAAGCTTGAATTGTGTTAGAAAATGGTTTTTAGTTTCACACTTTTCCTTTGAAATTTTGAAATTGCTTTGGCCGTTTGGGAGTGTTCTAGGTCGTGAATGCTATTGGGAAGGCTTGCATATATGTCTAGCAATGAGAATCAATCAGAATAATGGACATTAAACCAATGCAATGAAGTTTTTGATTTCCTCCATAACCACCATTGAACCACTTGCCATATTTGCTTCAAATTTGAATTTCGTGTTTGAAATAGGCTGTACACGAATTTGGAAGGTGTTTCATGATGCGTCAAAGCAATTCAAGCCACAAAATATCCCCTAATTAATTTTTTTGATTTTCATTTGAATTCTAAAGATTTAAAATGAATTAAATCAAATAAAATTAAACAAAAATAGAAAAATTAATTTTTAATCTTGAAATAAATCATGGGACATGTGGGAGGCATGGCAAAGCTGAACCAAATGGAAAAAGTGGGCCCTTCTTGTCAAAAATGAAGTTTCAAGGATGGTTGACTTTGGCCATTTCACAAAAATTTCCCAACTTCTCCAATGCATATCTTGCTCAATTTTAAAGCTATGAACATGTTCTTGGACATTTTGGAAAGGTCTTGAAGTCCTCTAACCAATGTCTTTGGTCCCATGTAATTTTCATTTACCAATCTCAAGTTATGGTCTTTGACTTAAAGTGCCTTTTTGTTGACTTTTGAAAATGACCTATAATGTTGAAATTGATAACTTTTTGTGAGAGAATTTCTTGTATTTGGAATGTGAATATGAGTTGTAGGAAATGTCATCCCCTTCAAAATGAGCATTGGATGGGATTTTTCTGATGAACCATGCAAAAGTTATGCCTTGGTCAAGTTACAGTTGACGTTTCAGTTGTCCAAAAATAGAAACTTTTGCATCTTGATGATTTTTGAGCCATTCTTGTGGAATCATGATCAAGAATTGATCAAATGATGATTGTGGCCTCAAAATAAGATGTTGACCAAAAATTTTGACTTTTGACTGCCAAGTGACCATTTTGCCCCTACAGTTGACTGTGGAGCAATTAGGGTTTTTGACTGTGCAACTTGACCTTGTGAGCCTTGAAACTTGACATGTAGGTGCTTGACAATGTATATGAGCATGTGGGACTTGATTGGATCCTTGGAAACCTCAACTTCCTTGCAAGAACCAAAACCCTAATTTGACTGGCTTAGGAGGGTGCTTGATTGTGTAGCCCTTGAGTAGACTTTGAACCATTTGAGGTGATGCTTGTGAAAACTTTGAAGAATATGGGAGGGCAAATTTTGGGGTACAACAGTTGCCCCTGTTCAATCTTCTTAGACCTGAGGATGTAGATTGGCTTGCGTGCCTTTCATGATCCGAGGGTGGAAGATGATTGAACACTAGAGTGCCCAGAAATTTGCACTCACATAGTAGAGTATCAGCAGTGTGATAGCGGGAATGGGCTTACAGACGCCATTTGGAGAGATGGTGGATGGGAGGATGGGCTTATAGATGCCATCTGAAGATGTGACAGAACCTTGTCGGGAATGGGCTTATAGATGCCATTTGGAACTGCAATGGATAGTTGTGGAGATGGGCTTATAGATGCCATCTAGGTGTCAATCACGTAAGATATTCCTTAGCGAGAACTTGCGTACCCGAGAAAGAAAGATAATTACCTGGCCTGTTACAGGGGTTGATCTTCAAACTCTTTATGTAGATATGCCCTGGCTGGATACAGGAATCGAATCTACAAACTCTTCAAACGTGCCCTGGCTGGATACAGGAATCGAATCTGGAAATAGTCGTCAACAAATATACCCTGGCTGGATACAGGAATCGAATCTTCAAACTCTTCAGACGTGCCCTGGCTGGATACAAGCGTCGAATCTGGAAATAGTCGTCAACAGATATGCCCTGGCTGGATACAGGAATCGAATCTTCAAACTCTTCAGACGTGCCCTGGCTGGATACAGGAGTCGAATCTGGAAATAGTCGTCAACAGATATGCCCTGGATGGATACAGGAATCGAATCTTCAAACTCTTCAGACGTGCCCTGGCTGGATACAGGAGTCGAATCTAGAAATAGTCGTCAACAGATATGCCCTGGCTGGATACAGGAATCGAATCTTCAAACTCTTCAGACGTGCCCTGGCTGGATACAGGAGTCGAATCTGGAAATAGTCGGCAACAGATATGCCCTGGCTGGATACAGGAATCGAATCTTCAAACTCTTCAGACGTGCCCTGGCTGGATACAGGAATCGAATGTGGAATTAGTCGTCAATAGATATGCCCTGGCTGGATATAGGAATAGAATATGGAATTAGTCGTCAACAGATATGCCCTGGCTAGATACAGGAATCGAATCTTCGAACTCTTCAGACGTGCCCTGGCTAGATACAGGAATCGAATCTGGAATTAGTCGTCAACAGATATGCCCTGGCTAGATACAAGAATTGAATCTTCGAACTCTTCAGACGTGCCCTGGCTGGATACAGGAATCGAATCTGGAATTGACCGCTCACAGATATGCCCTGGCTAGATACAAGTATCGAATCTGGAATTGCGACAGTTGATAGTAATTATCTTTGGATTGACCTTTTTCCTGAAAAAGGAAAAACATCAGTTGTATGCAATGTTATGATGTATGAAAAGTATGATGCCATGATGTTCTCAGGGAGAAATGAGATTGTGTTGTATTTTGTCATGTATGTAAGCAGGATGTATGAAATGTGATATGTTTATGAATGTATTTTCGTCCAGGAAAATAAATCCTTGACGGATGCCGGGAAGTTGAATCCTGGGCTGATGTTGAAGAGTGGAGTTCTTCGTTTCCGCTGGGGATGATGGTTGCAAGAATAAACCGGTAGGAGAAGATGACTCCGTTGGGGAATAAACTTGATGGAGAGATTACTCTGCGGGGAATACTCTATGGGGAGAGATACTTCGCTGAGGTTTTGATGATAACTCCGCTGGGGATACCGTTGATGAGTTATGTTGGGGAATCTTGATGAACTCCGCTGGGGGATAGAAAGAACTTCGCCGAGGACGATCTTTCCGTGGTTTTTAGCTGAGGATAACCCAATTATAAGCTCTGGTGGAGAATAACCTTTGAATAAAGTTCGGGAGACGTGTTCGTGCTCTGCAGGGGTAAGCTTCCAGAATCTACTGGGGATAAGCTTCCTACTGGGGAGATGGTTCAACTTTCTTGGGGAGACTTTTGAGACTGTATTGGGGAAGTGGCTCCACCGGGGTGTCTGGTATTCCGCCGGGAAACAATCTTAGATCAAGACTGTCGGGGATGCTTGCTTAGGAGCATCTGCTGGGGAATATTGAGATCTTCTGGGGGTACCCAACTTCCATAAGCCTGACAGTGGGCTAACTCTGCTTGGGGAGAGTGTCACTGACTTGCTGGAGATATTGTGCCTTGTCAGGGCTTATGAGAGACCAACTCTGTTTGTGAAGAATTGTTAATTGGTCTTACTCTGCGGGGAGTGAAGATATCTTGGTTACATTCTTCAGCCGAACTTACCTTGGTGGACGGAGCAACTAGATCGCTTAGACAACTCATTATTGCTCCTGTTTCTAATGTCACCTGTAATTAATCCTTTGTTTCGTATTCAAATATTTATGAGTTAGCAATTAGTGTCAAATGCATATATCAAAAATTGAACATTGGACGTTCTTTACAAAACAAAATAGAAAAAGGAAAAACAATTGGCAATTGGTCTGAAAAGTGAATTTGTATTGATTTTTGAATTTGCCTGTAAATAGGCGTTTATGTACAAGAGGCTGACGTCCTAGTAAGAGAATGCCGCCGAACAGAATAGAGTTTATACAATTTGTACAAAGGAAAACAAAACAGCTATGTGAAAAATCCCACTGGGTTCCAACTCTACTATCGCCTTTATGTCTTCAAACGTCTCATCACTTTGTTGCTTAGTTAAAGATGAAGCTGATTGATTGATGCCGTCTGAACCTGATAGTTGATACCGGATTCTGGATGCAAGGTGATCCAATGAGACATAGTATTACGCTTTATCCCTAACTTTTGCCTGGACCGCCCTTTCGGGTTTTCAGTCCACCGGGATACCAATTTTTGCCCAAGCCGCCTTTTCAGGTTTTCAACTTGCCGGGTGTACAGATTTTTTTTCATTTCATCCCTTATTTTTGCCCGAACCCTTTTGGTTTGCCGGGAAGCCCTTATTTTTGCCTAGGTGTGTCAACCTAGCAGGTCTTTTATTCATGCATAGTATCTTTTTACTATGTCTGCATTGGTAGGGTGAGGAAGGTCGTCACCGTCCATGGTAGTTAGAATCATAGCTCCTCCTGAGAAGATATTCTTAACCACAAATGGCCCTTCGTACGTAGGGGTCCATTTTCCCCTGGGATCACTTTGAGGAAGAATGATGCGCTTGATTACCAGGTCTCCGACTTGATACTCTTGGTGTGTGACTTTCTTGTTAAATGCCCTGATCATCCGTTTTTGGTACGTTTGACCATGACAAATAGCGGTGAGTCTCTTTTTGTCGATTAGGTTTAATTGATCAAGTCGAGTCTGGATCCAATCATCTTCGCTCAAACCTGCATCCTTCATTATCCGGAGAGAGGGTATTTGGACTTCGATAGGCAAGACTGCCTCCATGCCATATACCAAAGAAAAGGGGGTTGCCCCTGTTGACGTCCGTGCCGAGGTACGGTACCCATGAAGAGCAAACGGTAACATCTCGTGCCAATCTTTGTACGTCACTGTCATCTTATGCACAATCTTCTTGATATTCTTATTAGCTGCTTCGACAGCCCCATTCATCTTCGGCCGGTAGGGAGAAGAGTTGTAGTGCTGTATCATGAATTGCTCGCAGAGCTCAGTGATCATCTTGTTGTTAAGATTGGTACCATTGTCCGTAATGATCCTTTCTGGTACGCCGTATCGACAGATCAGGTTGTGCCGAATGAACCGTGCCACGACGTTCTTGGTTACGGTAGCTTAGGAAGTTGCTTCAACCCACTTTGTGAAGTAATCAATCGCTACCTGGATGAAGCGATGCCCGTTGGATGCCGTAGGTCTGATCTCGCCGATCATATCAATGCCCCACATTGCAAAAGGCCAAGGTGTTGTCAAGACGTTCAGAGGAACCGGAGGAATGTGCACCTTATCAGCATAGATCTGGCATTTATGACATGTCCGAGAATGTTGGTAACAGTCAGCTTCCATTGTGGACCAGAAATATCCTGCCCGAAGGATTTTCTTTGCCATGGTATGTCCACTGGAATGTGTTCCGAAGGTACCTTCATGTAGCTCTGCCATGATCTTTTCTGCTTCAGTCTTGTCCACACATCGCAGTAAGGTTGAATCATGGTTTCACTTGTACAGAATGTCGTTGCTGAGGAAAAACTTTGCCGCGAACCTCCTCAGAAACTTCTTGTCATTAACAGATGCACCCTCGAGGTATTCTTGAGCTTCCAAGTACCTCTTCACTTCATGATACCAAGGTTTTTCAGTTACCTCTTTAGCCTCAAGATCACAGCAATGTGCAGGTTCGTCCAACTTCCAGATAATGATCTGGGGAGCCTCGTTGTCCCATTTGACTTTGAACATAGAAGACATCGTAGCCAGCGCGTCCGCCAACTGATTCTCCTCTCTTGGGAAGTGTTCAAAAGTTATCTCCGTGAAATGGGGGATCAACGTCAACACACACTCTTTGTAAGGAATAAGATTTGGGTGTTTCGTATCCCACTCGCCTTTGATCTGATTGATCACGAGAGCGGAATCTCTGAAGACGCTCAAAAACTTGATCCTTAAGTCAATTGCAGCTTGAAGACCCATGATACATGCCTCATACTCTGCCATGTTATTGGTGTAGTTGAAACATAGCCGGGCAGTGAGTGGAGTATGAGTGCCTTTGGGGGATATGATCACAGCGCCAATGCCATTACCCAAAGCGTTCGAGGCTCCATCAAAGTGAATAGACCATCGGGATCCTTCCTCAGGTCCTTCATCTGGTCCAGGTACTTCACAATCAGTCACTACCATGATATTCTCGTCTGGAAATTCAAAGTTCATAGATTGGTAGTCGTCCACTGCCTGGTGTGCCAAGTGGTCTGCCAATACACTTCCCTTGATTGCTTTCTGAGCCGTGTACTGGATGTCATATTCTGTCAAGATCATTTGCCATCTTGCTATTCTTCCAGACAGAGCAGGCTTTTCGAATATGTAATTGATCGGATCCATTTTTGAAATCAACAAAGTAGTGTGAGTCAACATATTCTATCTCAGCCGGCGAGCAGCCCATACCAAAGCGCAGCAAGTTTTCTCGAGCAATGAGTATCGGGTCTCACATTCGATAAACTTTTTGCTAAGGTAATAAATGGCATGCTCTTTTCGGCCAGACTCGTCATGCTGCCCCAGTACACACCCCATTGAGTTGTGAAGTACTGTCAAGTATAGTATTAGAGGTCTCCCTTCAACTGGTGGCATAAGAATGGGTGGTGTGATTGGTGGATCTGGAACTGACTGTTTAAGCTGGTTCGCGAAATGTCGCGGTAAGCAATAGTCGCCACCGTCTTTTATTTTCTCCAAATGGAAAGGACAAAAGCATAGAAAAATTCCTTAAAGAGATTGCTCTCGGTTCGGGAGGTAGGTTATAGAAAGGGAAGGTGTTAGCACCCTTTCTATCCATGGTTATCCATGGGCTCTTAGATACTTGCTCATTGTGTGTTCAAAATTGTTTATTTGCTTTTCAACTGTGGGTTTTAAAAAAAGTTTCTTTGAAAATTCCAGTTCGACTCTTGTATCGGTCCTCAAGAGTGTTTGAAAAATTGCTTTCGAAAGCTTTTTGAAAAGGTGTCGGTGTGAAAAGTATGTTTGATTTGTTTTGTTTTGAATTAGAGCAAGTATCCACGAGTCCTCTACCTACCCTAAGGAATTCGTCTGTGTAAATGTCCTTTGAAGTAGTGCCATCCCACCATTGAGAGATAGGTAGCACCACCATTGGAGGTGTTCGGGTCAATTCGAGGTTCGGGACATGGTGATCACCAGAGCAATGGGAAGACACCTTAGAAGCTACCCTCATGCCGGGTTCCCGGATCATGAGGACTTACTAAGACATCCTCTACTCGACGATCACCTTTCGAGGCAAGGCAACAGTGAGGCGTACCCTAGGGGTGGTGTGTGATTTGTGTGTCGTTTTCAGATATTTTTGTCTTTTGTCATGTTAAAGGTGATCTAGCGCTTGTTTTTAATTTTGTCCATACATTCTTTCATGCTTTGATTAACAGTTAAAAATTGTGAAAAGTAAAAGATTCTAAGCTATTACAAAAGGCGCGGGTCCACATCGCCAAAATTTCTCGAACCCGATTTGACAGAAAAATAAATAAAGAATTAATAAAAATAAAGTGCGAGCAATTAGTTACACGGCTTTGGGAGAGATACATCAAAATTATAAAGAATAAAAATAGACGTGCGAATTAAACGAGGGCGTTGGACCCTTTTTGCAAAATTAAATTAAATGATGGAATTGATTAATTAAGAAAAAGAAATTGTTTTTGGTATTTTTTTGGTATTTTATGATTTTAATGGGAAAAAGAATTAAATGCAATTAAACCTAATTCTAGTTGTTTTTTAATTTATTATGAAAGAAGATTAAATTTTAACCTAAAATTAACCCTAATTAATTTACATGCAATTTTAATTACAAAAAATAAATATTTAATTATTTTAATTATTATGAAAGAAAAATAAAAGGAATAAAAAATTATCATAAACCCTAATTCTATATTTTTTATATTAATTAAGAAAAACATTACTATTAATCCTAATTTAATAACTAAATTTAATTATATGCAATTTATTTACAAAAGTACTAAAATAAAATATTTATTATATTTTTTCTCTTTTTTCTGATTTTTTTGGTGTTTTATGTTTTTTATGAAAATAATAAATTAATTGAACAAAACAATAATTAAAAAGAAAATAGAAAATAAAATAAAAATAAAGAAAGTAGAAAGAATTGCAAACCTAGGGGGTTTGCCCCTTAATATGGAGGTTAAGCCCATCAATTTTGAGCCCAAATCAGCATGGCCTCGCTGACTTTTCCATTCAACGTGTGGGAGCATTGACTAGGGTGCATCCTGTTCTTGAGATCTGAACCCTTGATTGAATCCATTGGCCACGTGAACAGCCTGATCTTGAAGGTGTATGGTGCGTCTACCACGTTGAATCTGCATACGAACATTAGTTGAAAAAAGATATGGAAAGGGGGTGAGGACCTGGGGCTCGAACCCAGGTCCCGAACGTTACCATTGCTTAAGCCTACCACTGAACCATCCAACGCGTGTTTATCATAAAATAACTAACAATTATTATGAAAGAAAAGTGGTCAGTGGCTCCAAAAACGCGCGAAGCATTTAAATGGTCCAATCAACGCCTTCCACTTCATCGTCTTCCTCATGTTGTTTTTTCCTGAAAATACAATAAAACATAGGCAACGGTTTTTACACCGTTTCAGAAAGCATCTTTACAGAAAATAGCGAACATGCCATAAGGCCTCATAAATTAGGCGCGAGGGCAGATTCATGATCGTCTCGTCGTGTTTGTTTCAGTGGTCCAAGTCTTGTGCTCCAATTTTTCCTTATTTTAAAACCCCCAATTTGAGGTTATAAAAACCCTAAATATCGACCATGGCATCTTTGCATACAGTGCATGAAAATCCAATCAAATCATATGGTTAGCTTTAAAACACATCACTGAGTATGAATCTATAAATAAAATGCCATGAATATGCATAGAATGTAAAATACGATTATGAGAAAAAGTGAAGAAAGCTTGGCTTCTGTACAGTGATTCAAAGGGTTAGGATTGATGCTTTTGATCCAGGAAGATTGCTTGATGTCCTAGGAATGCAATGGAAAGAGTTTTGTGGCTTGAAACGACCTCTAACCCTGTTTTCAGTTTTGAGATTTTTTGATAATTTTCAAGTTTGCCAATGGTGTTTTCTGCGCAGCTTAGTGGTCAATTTCACTAGGGTTGTGTTCTTTGTATAAGTATGAGTGAATTAGGTCAAGAAATTTGATCAAAATCCTTTAAATTAATGAATGCAATATTTGATTTTTTCACCATGATTTCAAATCTTTTTTCACATGCTTTTGCTACCAAATCATGACCAATCCAATTGATTCTTTCCATATATGGTTAGGCACGAAATCTTGAGTGTATAATATGCATAAAAAAATTTAAAACCTTAGGTTAAGTATTTTTCATGTATTTAATTGATTTAAATGAATTATTATTAATAAAAATTCAAATAAATAAATAAAAAATGAGGAAAAACTTCCCTTTGGGCCAAGTGGTCGTGCATATGCCTTGGATGATGAATTGTGGAAGAAAAATAGGCCCATTAGCAATTTTAGGTCATTTGAATCAATGTTGACTTTTCAAAATATCCAAAAATTTCCCAACTTCCACAAGGCATAACTTGCTCAATTTTTAAGCTTTGCTCATGTTCTTGGACATTTTGGAAAGGTCTTTGAGTCCTCTAACCAATTCCTTTAGTCCCATGTCATTTTGATTTACCAATCTCAAGTTATGGCCTTTGACTTAAAGTCCCTTTTTGTTGACTTTTGAAAATGACCTATAATGTTGAAATTGATAACTTTTTGTGAGAGCATTTCTTGGACTTGAAGTATGAATATGAGTTGTAGGAAATGTGTTTCTCTTCAAAATGAGCTTTGGATGGAATTTTTCTGATAATCCATGTGAAAGTCATGCCCTGGTCAATTTATAGTTGACTTTTTCAACTGTCCAAATAAGGAAACTTTTGCATCTTGATGATTTTTGTGCCAAGCTTTGAGAATCATGATCAATCATTGATCAAATGATGTTTGTGGCTTCAAAATGAGATGTTGACCAAAAATTTGAACTTTTGACTGTCAAATGACCATTTTGCCCCTACAGTTGACTGTAGTGCAATTAGGGTTTTTGACTGTGCAAGTTTGTACTGAAAGTCTTGAAACTTGATATGAGGATGCTTGACCATATTTGTAGGAATGTGGGACTTGATTGGACCCTTGGAAACTTCATTTTCTTGATCAGAATCAAAACCCTAATCTTGACTGCTTAGGAGGCCCTTGAACCGTGCAATCCTTGGGGAATTTTGAAGCTTGACTTGGCAAGTCTTTGAAGAATATGGGAGGGCAAATTTTGGGGTACAACAGTTGCCCCTGTTCAATCTTCTTAGACCTGAGGATGCAGATTGGCTGACGCGCCTTTCGTAATCCGAGGGTAGAATATGATTGAACACTAGAGTGCCCAGAAATTTGCGCTCGCATAGTAGCAATGTGATGATGGAAATGGGCTTATAGATGCCATTTGAAGATTGATGAATAGGATGATGGGCTTATAGATGCCATCTGGATGTTGATCGCGTAAGAGATTCCTTAGCGAGAACCTGCATACCTGCAAAAGAAAAATGAGTACCTGTCATGTTGCAGGAGCTGGTTTTCAGATGCTTAGTATAGATGTGTCCTGACTGGTTACAGGAGCTGGATCTGGAGTTTCAAACGGCGATGAATGAACCAGGGATAGTTACTACCTCAACAGGAACGATGAGAGAACCTTGGGTGACTTTAACCTTAACAGCAATCGTTGAGAAAGTCTTGGGGTTACCACCTCCGCAGGATCGGGAAGAGAACCAATAGGCAATTATAATCTCAAAAGCGGTCGTTTGAGAAAAACCTGGAATGGAATTATCATCTCCGCACCGTTGGGGAGAGAACCATAGGAAATTATAATCTCAAAAGCGGACGTTTGAGAAAAACCTGGAATGGAATCATCATCTCCGCACCGTTGGGGAGAGAACCATAGGAAATTATAATCTCAAAAGCGGACGTTTGAGAAAAACCTGGAATGGAATTATCATCTCCGCACCGTTTGGGAGAGAACCATAGGAAATTATAATCTCAAAAGTGGACGTTTGAGAAAAACCTGGAGTGGAATTATCATCTCCGCACCGTTGGGGAGAGAACCATAGGAAATTATAATCTCAAAAGCGGACGTTTGAGAAAATCCTGGAGTGGAATTATCATCTCCGCACCGTTGGGGAGAGAACCATAGGAAATTATAATCTCAAAAGCGGACGTTTGATAAAAACCTGGGATGGAATTATCATCTCCGCACCGTTGGGGAGAGAACCATAGGAAATTATAATCTCAAAAGCGGACGTTTGAGAAAAACCTGGATAACTTCTACTGAGTCTTCATCAGAAAATCTGTTTGGGGTCGATTTAGCTGGACTAGAGAAGGCCTTGGACTGGATAAGAAATCTTTGGAGTCGATTAACTGAACTGGTCTAGGTCTTGAAATATGATGGAGAACTTAACTGCATCTTTCCTGAAAGGTAAAGGTCAGTCATATGCAATGCATGATATGGACCAAGCGACGATGTTCTCAACATAAATGAGATTTGTATGATATGATGCGTCTATGCATGCTATAATGATTTATGTGATGTTTAGGAATGTATGTTTTCGTCTAGGAAAGTAAATCCTTGACGGGTGCCGGGAAGTCACTCCTGGGCTGATGTTGAAGAATAAGCTTTTACTTCCGCTGGGGATGATAGTTGCAAGAATACCGGTAGGAGAAGATGACTCCGTTGGGGAATAAACTTGGCGAATGGAATAACTCTGCGGGGGGAGAAGTACTTTGTCGATCTTGCTGGGAAGCAATACTCTGTGGGGAGAGAGATGCTTCGTCGGAATGTTGATAATAACTTGTTGGGGATATCTTTGCTGTTATTGGAAGTGCTGGTAGACTTCGTTGGGGATAAGAAAGAACTATGTTGACGACGCCCTTTCCGTGGCTTTTGGCTGAGGATAACCCAGTTATATCCTGTTAAGGAAATAACTCTTTAAATAAAACCGGGCGACGCGTTCGTGCTCTGCGGGGATAAGCTTCCAAAATCTACTGGGGATAAGCTTACTGCTTGGGGAGATGAATTCCAACTTTCCTGGGGAGCTGGATTGGATTTTCCTGGGGAAGTTTTGAACTGCGGAGGAAGTGATTCCTTTGAATACTGGTACGCCGCCGGGGAACAATCTTTAGAGCAAGACTGCCGGGGATGCTTGTTATGAATATATATATGCTGTTGGGGAATGTTGAGATCTGCGGGAGGATACCCAATTTCCTTAAGGTTTGATAACTCTGCTTGGAGAAGAATGCACTGACTGCTGACTTACTCTCTGGGGAATTAAGATGTACTGGTCATGTTCTTTAGCTGAACCCATCTTGGTACCTTGGAGGACAGAACAATTAGATTGCTTAGACAACTCTTTTATTGCCCCTGTTTCTAATGTTACCTGTAATTAATCCTTTGTTTCGTATGCAAATATTTATGAGTTAGCAAATTATTGTCAATGCATATATCACAAATTGAACCTTGGACGTTCTTCGCAAAACAAAACAGAAAAAAGAAAAAACAAGTGGCACTTTTAAATGAAAAGTATATTTGTATTGATTTTGAAAGGCCTGAAAATAGGCGTTTGTGTACAAGAGGCTGACGTCCTAGTAAGAGAACGCCGCCGAACAAAAGAGTTTATACAAATTTTGTACAAAAGAAAATAAAACAGCTGTGTGAAATATGAATGATCCCACTGGGTTTCAACTCTGCTATTGCCTCTATGACTCCGAGCGTCTCATCACTTGATGACCTAAACGAAGATGAAGCTGACTGATCGATGCCGTCTGAACTTGATGTAGATACCGGATTCTGGATGCAAAGTGATCAATGAGACATAGTATTACGCTTTTATCCCTAATTTTTGCCTGGACCGCCCTTTCGGGTTTTCAGTCCACCGGGATACCCATTTTTGCCCAAGCCGCCTTTTCAGGTTTTCGACTTGCTGGGTGTACAGATTTTTTCCATTTCATCCCTTCATTTTGCCCGAACCCTTTTGGTTCGCCGGGAAGCCCTAATTTTTGCCTAGGCATGTCAGCCTAGCGGGTCTTTTTTCATGCGTAGTATCTTTTTACTATGTCTGCATTGGCGGGGTGAGGAAGGTCGTCACCATCCATGTTGGTCAATATCATTGCTCCTCCTGAGAACACATGTTTAACCACAAATGGCCCTTCGTACGTAGGGGTCCATTTTCCCCTTGGATCACTCTGAGGAAGGATGATTCGCTTGATTACCAGATCCCCAACTTGATATTCCTGTGGTCTGACCTTTTTGTTAAATGCCCTGATCATCCGTTTCTGATACGTTTGACCATGACAGATAGCAGCAAGTCTCTTTTCATCAATAAGGTTGAGCTGATCAAGTCGTGTCTGGATCCAATCATCTTCATTCAGATTTGCATCCTTCATTATCCGGAGAGAGGGTATTTGCACTTCGATCGGCAAGACTGCCTCCATACCATAAACCAGAGAGAAAGGAGTTGCCCCGGTTGACGTCCTAGCTGAAGTACGGTACCCATGTAGAGCGAACGGTAACATCTCGTGCCAATCTTTATAAGTCACTGTCATCTTCTGCACGATTTTCTTGATGTTCTTATTTGCTGCTTCTACAGCCCAATTCATCTTCGGTCTGTAAGGAGAAGAATTGTGGTGCTGTATCTTGAACTGCTCGCAGAGCTTAGTGATCATCTTATTATTCAGATTGGTACCGTTATCTGTAATAATTCTCTCTGGGACGCTGTACCGGCAGATCAGATTATGCCGAATGAACCGTGCCACAACAGTCTTGGTTACCGTAGCGTAGGATGCTGCTTCAACCCACTTTGTAAAGTAATCAATCGCCACTAGGATGAAGAGATGCCCATTAGATGCCATAGGTTTAATCTCACCGATCATGTCTATGCCCCACATTGCAAACGACCAAGGCGCCGTCAAAACATCCAGGGGAACTGGAGGAACATGCACCTTGTCTGCATAAATCTGGAACTTATGGCATGTCCTGGAATGTTGGTAGCAGTCAGCTTCCATTGTGGACCAGTAATACCCTGCCCGAAGGATCTTCTTAGCCATAGTATGCCCACTAGAATGCGTACCAAATGTCCCTTCATGTAGCTCTTCCATGATCCTTTCTGCTTCAGTTTTATCCACACAACGCAGTAAGGTTGAATCATGGTTTCGCTTGTACAATATGTCGTTGCTAAGGAAGAACTTCGCTGCGAACCTCCTCAAGAACTTTTTATCATTAATAGAGGCACCTTCAGGGTATTCCTGAGTTTCCAGATATCTCTTCACTTCATGGTACCAAGGCTTCTCAGTCACCAATTCGGTCTCGAGATCACAACAGTATGCCGGTTTGTCCAGTTTCCAGATGATGATCCGGGGAGCCTCATTATCCCATTTGACCTTGAACATAGAAGCCATTGTAGCTAACGCGTCCGCCAGCTGATTCTCTTCTCTCGGGAAGTGTTCAAAGGTTATCTCTGTGAAGTGGGGGATCAAGGTCAACACACATTCTCTGTAAGGAATTAGGTTTGGATGTTTCGTATCCCACTCTCCTTTGATCTGATTGATCACGAGAGCGGAATCTCCGAAGACACTCAGAAACTTGATCCTTAGATCGATCGCAGCTTGAAGACCCATGATGCACGCCTCATACTCCGCCATGTTGTTGGTACAATTGAAACACAGCCGGGCAGTGAGCGGAGTATGAGTACCTTGAGGTGATATGATTATGGCGCCGATACCATTTCCCAAAGCGTTGGAGGCTCCTTCAAAGTGCATAGACCAACGGGATCCTGGTTCAGGTCCTTCATCCGGTCCAGGTACTTCACAGTCAGTTACTATCATGATGCTTTCGTCCGGAAACTCGAAGTTCATTGACTGATAGTCATCTACGGCCTGATGTGCCAAGTGGTCTGCCAATACACTTCCCTTGATGGCTTTCTGGGTTGTATACTGAATGTCGTATTCCGTCAAGATCATTTGCCATCTTGCAATTCTCCCAGACAGAGCAGGCTTTTCGAATATGTACTTTATAGGATCCATTTTTGAGATCAACAAAGTAGTGTGAGTCAGCATATACTGTCTCAGCCGGTGAGCAGCCCATACCAAAGCGCAACAAGTTTTCTCAAGCAGTGAGTATCGGGTCTCACAGTCGGTAAACTTTTTGCTAAGGTAATAAATGGCATGCTCTTTTCGGCCAGACTCGTCATGCTGCCCCAGCACACACCCCATTGAGTTGTCCAATACTGTCAGGTATAATATCAGAGGTCTCCCTTCAACCGGTGGCATAAGGATGGGTGGTTCTTGGAGATACTCTTTGATTTTATCGAAAGCAGCCTGACATTCATCATTCCAACGTACTACCTAATCTTTCTTCAGCAGCTTGAAGATTGGTTCACAGGTAGCAGTTAGGTGTGAGATGAATCGAGCAATGTAATTCAGGCGTCCTAAAAAGCCTCTGACTTCCTTCTCTGCCCTAGGGACTGACATCTCTTGAATAGCTTTGACCTTAGCAGGGTCCACTTGAATTCCCTTGTCACTTACAACGAAGCCTAGCAACTTCCCAGATCTTACCCCGAAGGTGCACTTGTTCGGGTTCAATCTCAGCTTGTACAGTTTCAACCGGTCAAACAACTTCTGCAGATGATCTAGGTGCTCTTCCTCAGTCTGGGACCTCGCGATCATGTCGTCAACATACACTTCTATCTCATGATGGATCATGTCATGAAATAAAGCAACCATGGCACGTTGGTAGGTTGCCCCGGCGTTCTTCGGTCCAAATGGCATGACCTTGTAGCAGAAGGTGCCCCACTGAGTAACAAATGTAGTCTTTTCCATGTCTTCAGGTGCCATCTTGATCTGATTGTAACCTGAAAAGCCATCCATGAAAGAGAATACCTTGTGCTGAGCTGTATTATCAACAAGGACATTAATGTGAGGTAGGGGAAGTCATCTTTGGGGCTGGCCCTGTTCAGATCCCTGTAGTCAATACACATTCTGACCTTACCGTCCTTCTTTGGTACCGGCACCACATTAGCAACCCACTGAGGGTAAGAAGTCACTGCAAGGAACCCAGCGTCAAACTGTTTCATAACCTCGGCTTTAATCTTCTCAGACATCTCTGGGCGCATACGACGGACCTTTTGCTTAACCGGAGGGCAGTCTTCCTTAGTTGGCAAGTGATGGACCACAATGTCAGTATCCAACCCGGGCATGTCTTCGTAGGACCAGGCAAAGATCTCCATATAATCATGCAGCATTTGAGTCAACCGTTGCTTCACGCTGAGCTCTAAGTTGGCACCAATCTTTACCTCTTTCCGGTCTGCCTCAGTACCCAAGTTTATTGTTTCCACTGGCTCTTCATGGGGTTGAATTGCCCTCTCTTCCTGAAGCAACAGTCTTGCAAGCTCGCCAGGCACTTCACAATCATCTTCACCTTCGTCTTCGGCTAAGTTGATCGGATTTTCGAAGTCATAACTGGCAGTAGCAGAGTTGTTATCAGTGAGATCCAGAGTGGATGGAAACCTGTATGAGTGAGTGTGTGTGTAAATACAGCTGTTTTGAAATATATGTAAAGGAAAGAAAGACAGAAAAGGAGCATAAGATTTGCAATGCGAGAAAACGTCCAAGATTTTCATTCATGATATATGAAATGACAATTTATATGCCCTCACAAATGAAACCACGGTGCCTCGGGTAAGACACCGGGCCAAAGAGTTTATTATTGTTTATTACAGATACCAAAAACATAGGAATTCATTACTTAGTAACAAGAGAAACAGATAGATTGTCCTTTGCACTCCAATTGTTAAGTCCACTGTCGGTTGCCGGGTAGATCCAGCTATCAAACTCAGCTTCATCCACTTCATCTTCGTCCCCAATAGCATTCACTCCATGAGCCGGCAGGGGAGCTGTCACTACATTAGGCTTCTCAGATGCCTCAAATTGTACCTCCTTGGCGTCAATAAGGTCCTGCAGCTTGCTCCTTAAGGCCCAACAGTCGTCAGTAGAATGCCCCGGGCTATCTGAATGGTAAGCACAACGAGCATTTGGGTTGTACTTAGGAGATGTAGTATTGGGGAACTTCGGAGCCTCTCTGACAGTCACTAAATTGGTGGATAGAAACTGTGGCAGGATCTGTGATAAGGTCATACTCAACCGGGTAAACTCTCTCCGGGGTCTTTCAGCCCTTTGAGGATTGGTCGGTCGAGGAGCGGCAGCAGGCTTGGCAATCGTTACCGCACTGACAGATTGGCGGCGCTCAAATCTTTCTGATCTCCGGGAGCCATATACAGCACTAGCCTCCTTTTTGAAGGGTTTCTTCTCAGAACTAGACGATGCACCCTTCGGAATCTTTCCGGACTTCAACCCAGCCTCAATTCTCTCTCCAGTCAGAATCAGATCAGTGAACCATGCAGACGAATTCCCAATAAGATGGTTGAAAAATGGCCCAGATAGGGTCCCCAAGAACATGTCCACCAACTCCCGATCAGTCAACGGAGGCTGCACCCTGCCAGCCAGGTCTCTCCACTTCTGAGCGTACTCCTTAAAACCTTCACTTGAACCTAACGACATACCCTGGAGTTGGATACGTGTAGGGGCAAGGTCGGCATTATATTGATACTGCTTGTAGAAAGCAGTAGCCAACTCCTCCCAGTTACGAACCTTGGTCCCATCCAGCTGATAGAACCATTCGAGATGAGTCCCTGAAAGACTCTCCTGGAAGAAGTGGATCCACAAATTCTTATCCGCTGAGTACGGTTGAATTTTCCGAACATAGGACCTGAGATGTAGCTTGGGACAAGACGCCCCGTCATATTTAGTGAAAGATGGTGCTTTGAACTTCCGAGGAATGATCACACCAGTAGACAAACCCAGATCTCCAAAATCCAGCCCAGGTACCTGTTATATTTCCATGGCATTCAGCCTATCTTCCAGCTGCTTGTAACGGTCTTCTGCCGGATGGTACTGCTCTTCATCAAAATCAGTCTCGTTGTCGGAGACTACCGGACTAGGACCCTTTTCTGTCTGAGGAGTACTCTTGCCAACAGAAGAACCAGCCTCTTCATGCTGCAGAGCATTGCCAAACCTTCGGCCCGAGCTAAACAGAACAATTCTTCTCTTCTTCTTCTTCTCCTTCTTCAGGAGCAGAGCCTTCAGCTCTTCTTGGCCTTGAGCCAAACCCTTGATTAATTCTTGAAATTGCGCATTCTGCGCCTGAAGAGCTTTGATGGATGTCTCAGTCGAGGATGAGTCAGGATTCATGATGCTGAAATAAACAGCGAAGAACTGTAAGCAACCTGAAAAGAGGAAAAACCTGCTATGCACATGATGAATGATATGTATTTATGCAATGCATTCAAGGGTTCGAAAGTTCAAATTTGTTGTAGACAAAAAAGAACACACGTTATCATTAAGGAAATCATTGTTTAATACATCAAAGCCTCATGGGAAAAGTAATACAAAAGCAAATCAATCCCAAAATATACTGCGCATCCTCTTTGGAGCTATGTAAGTGTTGAGATTCCTCTCCTCATGCAACAGGCGGGTGAGCTCCAAGACCTTCTTTTCACTAGTATGTAGACTAGTCTCAAGAGAATTTAGTTCTTCCTTAAGCTGGATCCAGCTCTTCTGCATCTCTTCCCAGGATGTGGGCATATCAGGGTGCTGAATAGTATAGGACACTTCTCCTTCCAAGACTGGCTCTTTGATCACAGGGAGCATATGGGGATAAGGCATCACTAACTTCTGGGAGCGGGCGCGTACCCATTTGAGATAAGGTTCCAACGGGATGGAGTTCCTGTGCCCCAGTGTCTTGCTGTCTATCCTACTTGGCATCCTCCAGGCTCTGATAAATCTCTGGCGAAGTCCTTGAGTATCATTGTCGAATTCAAAAACTATGTCAGGAATCAACATGTCATGAGGACCATCCCTCCGAGCATAACCAAACTGTCTCCAAGCCAGGCATGGACTGTAAGTAATACCTCCTCTGATTCCAAGTAAAGGAACATTAGGGTACTCCCCGCAACGATCAATGATAGTGACATCTTCTCTGGACCTAGGGCACCAATGTATATCCGCATGTGTAAGAGTCATCAACCGTTGTGACCATCTCAAACCCCGCTCATTCTTCAAAACTGATTGTGGAAGGTGCGAAATAAACCACCTTCCCAGGAGATGAGTGCAACACATAAGGACACCTCTTTTTCTCATGGTTCGAGTGTAACATGAGTGAAGGATGTCCCCCAGCAACGTAGGTATAGGATTCCTGGACATAAAGATCTGGACAGCGCTGATATCAATAAGCTGATCTGGGTTAGGGAACAACACCAAACCATAGACAAGGAGGGCCACAACCTCTTCAAAAGCTTGCAAGTCAAGGGAGTTCCAACATTCATGGGCCTTTTCAAACAGAAACCTAGCTAAGAACCCTTTGATACCGCTTCTAACTTCCCAGTGTCCCTTGAGGTCAGATGACTGTAGGTGCAAGGATTTAGCAATCTCTTCAAGCTTAGGTTCCTTTTCCGTACGTTGTAGGGTAGTTGATTAAGGATAGGGATCTTCAGGAGCCGGGAGAACTCCTCCAATGTAGGTACCAACTGATAATCCAAGAAGGTGAAACAGTGATGTAGAGGATCAAAGAACTGGAACAGGACCTTTATCATATCTTCCTCAATGTTGGTATTGACCAAGCTGATGAGGCTTCCATGTCTTTCACTGAATGAAGAGTTCTCGGGAATCCTAGATATAAGTTCCTTAAGCTGAGGAGGGACCCTTACAAGACTGACTTGAATTGTTTTTCTATGAACAGTTTCCATGTCCTACAAAACAAAGAACAAAGATGAAGATTCGAACCCCTGAAATGGTTAGTCAATGCATATGATGCTGGATGATGTCATGATGCTATGATTTAAACACACCACAGATATTTACAAAGACAAACATGTAAGGCACACAAGGCACACAAGACAAGCCCTTAGGGTTTAAGGCCAGCATGGGGTCTGGGTAGTACCCTCTTGAAGTTGGTGGGTTCAACCTGTCCTATCAAAGTAACCGGGTTCTAAGGGTCCCAATATCACGGGATTGCTTTCATTGTTCATCGTTTCGATTTAGCCACTGAACTAGCGACCGAAATATTCCAGGAAAGCAACCCTCAATTGAGTGTAGTATCGAGTATCAACCAACCTCGGACTGCACCAAAGTCAGTTATCTCACTACCCTAAAGAGGCCAAGATAGTTCAATTAAGGTTCCTTAGGTCTGTTGATGCTTCACGACACCACGCGGAGGCCCCGTACTCTCCTTGACTGAACTCAAGGGTTACCGGTACACACCAAAGTGCCACATCAATGTAGCAGACTATTTCAACCATGTCGGTATACCCCGCACAGTTCCCTCACAGTCTTGTTGCTACTTTCTAAGAAGGTATTCCCCAGATCCGGGTTTAGGATCTATAGAACTCCCAAGCAACCCACAATTTAAAGCACACAAGGAAAACAATTGAAAACACAGTTATGAACTAGCCCTAAGGTACACCTCACTTTAAGTTTAATCCCCAGCAGAGTCGCCAGTTCTGTGATCGGTGGATCTGGAACTGACTGTTTAAGCTGGTTCGCGAAATGTCGCGGTAAGCAAGAGTCGCCACCGTCTTTTATTTTCTCCAAATGGAAAGGACAAAAGCACAGAAAAATTCCTTAAAGAGATTGCTCTCGGTTCGGGAGGTAGGTTATAGAAAGGGAAGGTGTTAGCACCCTTTCTATCCATGGTTATCCATGGGCTCTTAGATACTTGCTCATTGTGTGTTCAAAATTGTTTGTTTGCTTTTCAACTGTGGGTTTTAAAAAAGTTTCTTTGAAAATTCCAGTTCGACTCTTGTATCGGTCCTCAAGAGTGTTTGAAAAATTGCTTTCGAAAGCTTTTTGAAAAGGTGTCGGTGTGAAAAGTATGTTTGATTTGTTTTGTTTTGAATTAGAGCAAGTATCCACGAGTCCTCTACCTACCCTAAGGAATTCGTCTGTGTAAATGTCCTTTGAAGTAGTGCCATCCCACCATTGAGAGGTAGGTAGCACCACCATTGGAGGTGTTCGGGTCAATTCGAGGTTCGGGACATGGTGATCACCAGAGCAATGGGAAGACACCTTAGAAGCTACCCTCATGCCGGGTTCCCGGATCATGAGGACTTACTAAGACATCCTCTACTCGACGATCACCTTTCGAGGCAAGGCAACAGTGAGGCGTACCCTAGGGGTGGTGTGTGATTTGTGTGTCGTTTTCAGATATTTTTGTCTTTTGTCATGTTAAAGGTGATCTAGCGCTTGTTTTTATTTTTGTCCATACATTCTTTCATGCTTTGATTAACAGTTAAAAATTGTGAAAAGTAAAAGATTCTAAGCTATTACAAAAGGCGCGGGTCCACATCGCCAAAATTTCTCGAACCCGATTTGACAGAAAAATAAATAAAGAATTAATAAAAATAAAGTGTGAGCAATTAGTTACACGGCTTTGGGAGAGATACATCAAAATTATAAAGAATAAAAAATGGACGTGCGAATTAAACGAGGGCGTTGGACCCTTTTTGCAAAATTAAATTAAATGATGGAATTGATTAATTAAGAAAAAGAAATTGTTTTTGGTATTTTTTTGGTATTTTATGATTTTAATGGGAAAAAGAATTAAATGCAATTAAACCTAATTCTAGTTGTTTTTTAATTTATTATGAAAGAAGATTAAATTTTAACCTAAAATTAACCCTAATTAATTTACATGCAATTTTAATTACAAAAAATAAATATTTAATTATTTTAATTATTATGAAAGAAAAATAAAAGGAATAAAAAATTATCATAAACCCTAATTCTATATTTTTTATATTAATTAAGAAAAACATTACTATTAATCCTAATTTAATAACTAAATTTAATTATATGCAATTTATTTACAAAAGTACTAAAATAAAATATTTATTATATTTTTTCTCTTTTTTCTGATTTTTTTGGTGTTTTATGTTTTTTATGAAAATAATAAATTAATTGAACAAAACAATAATTAAAAAGAAAATAGAAAATAAAATAAAAATAAAGAAAGTAGAAAGAATTGCAAACCTAGGGGGTCTGCCCCTTAATATGGAGGTTAAGCCCATCAATTTTGAGCCCAAATCAGCATGGCCTCGCTGACTTTTCCATGCAACGTGTGAGAGCATTGACTAGGGTGCATCCTGTTCTTGAGATCTGAACCCTTGATTGAATCCATTGGCCACGTGAACAGCCTGATCTTGAAGGTGTATGGTGCGTCTACCACGTTGAATCTGCATACGAACATTAGTTGAAAAAAGATATGGAAAGGGGGTGAGGACCTGGGGCTCGAACCCAGGTCCCGAACGTTACCATTTCTTAAGCCTACCACTGAACCATCCAACGCGTGTTTATCATAAAATAACTAACAATTATTATGAAAGAAAAGTGGTCAGTGGCTCCAAAAACGCGCGAAGCATTTAAATGGTCCAATCAACGCCTTCCACTTCATCGTCTTCCTCATGTTGTTTTTTCCTGAAAATACAATAAAACATAGGCAACGGTTTTTACACCGTTTCAGAAAGCATCTTTACAGAAAATAGCGAACAGGCCATAAGGCCTCATAAATTAGGCGCGAGGGCAGATTCATGATCGTATCATCGTGTTTGTTTCAGTGGTCCAAGTCTTGTGCTCCAATTTTTCCTTATTTTAAAACCCCCAATTTGAGGTTCTAAAAACCCTAAATATCGACCATGGCATCTTTGCATACAGTGCATGAAAATCCAATCAAATCATATGGTTAGCTTTAAAACACATCACTGAGTATGAATCTATAAATAAAATGCCATGAATATGCATAGAATGTAAAATACGATTATGAGAAAAAGTGAAGAAAGCTTGGCTTCTGTACAGTGATTCAAAGGGTTAGGATTGATGCTTTTGATCCAGGAAGATTGCTTGATGTCCTAGGAATGCAATGGAAAGAGTTTTGTGGCTTGAAACGACCTCTAACCCTGTTTTCAGTTTTGAGATTTTTTGATAATTTTCAAGTTTGCCAATGGTGTTTTCTGCGCAGCTTAGTGGTCAATTTCACTAGGGTTGTGTTCTTTGTATAAGTATGAGTGAATTAGGTCAAGAAATTTGATCAAAATCCTTTGAATTAATGAATGCAATATTTGATTTTTTTCACCATGATTTCAAATCTTTTTTCACATGCTTTTGCTACCAAATCATGACCAATCCAATTGATTCTTTCCATATATGGTTAGGCACGAAATCTTGAGTGTATAATATGCATAAAAAGATTTAAAACCTTAGGTTAAGTATTTTTCATGTATTTAATTGATTTAAATGAATTATTATTAATAAAAATTCAAATAAATAAATAAATAAAAAATGAGGAAAAACTTCCCTTTGGGCCAAGTGGTCGTGCATATGCCTTGGATGATGAATTGTGGAAGAAAAATAGGCCCATTAGCAATTTTAGGTCATTTGAATCAATGTTGACTTTTCAAAATATCCAAATATTTCCCAACTTCCACAAGGCATAACTTGCTCAATTTTTAAGCTTTGCTCATGTTCTTGGACATTTTGGAAAGGTATTTGAGTCCTCTAACCAATGCCTTTAGTCCCATGTCATTTTGATTTACCAATCTCAAGTTATGGCCTTTGACTTAAAGTCCCTTTTTGTTGACTTTTGAAAATGACCTATAATGTTGAAATTGATAACTTTTTGTGAGAGCATTTCTTGGACTTGAAGTATGAAGATGAGTTGTTGGAAATGTTTTTCTCTTCAAAATGAGCTTTGGATGGAATTTTTCTGATAATCCATGTGAAAGTTATGCCCTGGTCAATTTACAGTTGACTTTTTCAGCTGTCCAAATAAGGAAACTTTTGCATCTTGATGATTTTTGAGCCAAGCTTTGAGAATCATGATCAATCATTGATCAAATGATGTTTGTGGCTTCAAAATGAGATGTTGACCAAAAATTTGAACTTTTGACTGTCAAATGACCATTTTGCCCCTACAGTTGACTGTAGTGCAATTAGGGTTTTTGACTGTGCAAGTTTGTACTGAAAGTCTTGAAACTTGATATGAGGATGCTTGACCATATTTGTAGGCATGTGGGACTTGATTGGACCCTTGGAAACTTCATTTTCTTGATCAGAATCAAAACCCTAATCTTGACTGCTTAGGAGGCCCTTGAACCGTGCAATCCTTGGGGAATTTTGAAGCTTGACTTGGCAAGTCTTTGAAGAATATGGGAGGGCAAATTTTGGGGTACAACAGGTGGTTCTTGGAGATACTCTTTGATTCTTTCGAAAGCGGCCTGACATTCATCGTTCCAACGTACTACTTGATCTTTCTTCAGTAGCTCGAAGATTGGTTCACAGGTAGCAGTTAGATGTGAGATGAATCGGGCAATGTAGTTCATCCGTCCTAGAAAGCCTCTGACTTCTTTCTCTGTCTTGGGAGCTGGCATCTCTTGTATGGCTTTCACCTTGGCAGGGTCCACTTGAATACCTTTGTCGCTTACGACGAAGCCTAGCAATTTTCCAGATCTTACCCCGAAGGTGCACTTGTTCGGGTTCAACCTCAGCTTGTACAACTTCAGACGGTCAAACAGTTTCTGTAGATGGTCAAGGTGTTCCTCCTCAGTTTGGGACCTTACAATCATATCGTCGACATATACTTCAATCTCATGGTGGATCATGTCAAGAAACAAAGCAACCATGGCACGTTGGTAGGTTGCCCCAACATTTTTCAACCCAAAAGGCATGACCTTGTAGCAGAAGGTACCCCACTGAGTAACAAAAGTGGTCTTCTCCATGTCTTCAGGAGCCATCTTAATCCGATTATAACCTGAGAACCCATCCATGAAGGAGAATACCTTATGCTGAGCAGTGTTGTCAACCAGAACGTCGATGTGAGGCAGAGGGAAGTCATCCTTAGGGTTGGCCCTGTCCAAATCCCTGTAATCAACACACATTTGGACTTTACCATCTTTCTTCGGCACTGGAACCACGTTGGCAACCCACTGAGGGTAAGAAGTCACTGCTAGAAAACCGGCATCGAATTGTTTCATAACCTCAGCTTTGATTTTCTCGGACATCTCTGGACGTATACGACAGACCTTTTGTTTTACCGGAGGGCAGTCTTCCTTGGTAGGCTGGTGATGAACCACAATGTCGGTATCCAACCCAGGCATGTCTTCGTAAGACCAGGCAAAGATTTCCATGTAGTCATGCAGCATCTGGATCAACCGTTGTTTCACACTGAGCTCTAGATTAGCACCAATCTTGACTTCCTTTCTGTCTGTCTCAATACCCAGATTTACCGTTTCCACCGGCTCTTCATGTGGCTGAATGGCCCTCTCTTCCTGGATTAGCAGTCTTGCAAGCTCGCCAGGCACTTCGCAATCATCTTCACCTTCGTCTTCGGCTAAGTTGATCGGATTTTCGAAGTCATAACTGGCAGTAGCAGAGTCGTTACCAGTGGGATCCAGAGTGGATTGAAACCTGTATAAGTGAGTGTGTGTAAATATAGCTGTTTTTGCAATATGTAAAGAAAGAAAGGGAGCACAAGATTTGAAATGTGAAAAAACGTCCAATGCTTTTATTCATGATATATGATAGTGACACACAAAAGCCCTCATAAAGGACACCACGGTGCCCCGGGTAAGACACCGGGCCATAAAGTTTCAAATTATTGTTTGTTACAAATTCAAAACAAATGAGTTCATTACTGGGTGACAAAAGTAACAGGCATGGAGTCTTTGGAAGTCCAGTTGCTTAGTCCATCTTCGGTCGTTGGGTATATCCAGCTGTCGAATTCGGATTCTTCCACTTCATCTTCAACCCTGATAGCATTTACTCCATGGTTGGGCATGGGAGCAGTCACCACATTAGGCCTCTCGGGCGCCTCGAACTGAACCTCTTTAGCATCAATAAGGTCTTGAAACTTATTCCTCAGAGCCCAACAATCATCTGTGTTATGCCCCGGGCTGTCAGAGTGATAAGCACAACGGGCGTTGGGATTGTACTTCGGAGATGCTGTGTTTACCACCTTCGGAGCTTCCTTGATAGTTACCAGGCTGGTTGACAGCAGTTGCGGTAATATCTGAGAGAGAGTCATGCTGAGCCGAGTATGCTGCCTTTTGGGCCTCTCAACTCTTGGCTGGTTGTACTGCTGAGGAGCAGCAGCAGACTTTGAAATTACTACCGCGTTAACAGCTTGGCGGCGTTCTGGTTTGTTCTGTCTTCTGGGACCATACACAACACTAGCTTCTTTCTTGAAGGGCTTCTTTTCAGTATTTGAGGAGGCACCCTTCTGTATCTTCCCCGATTTGATACCAGCTTCGATCCTCTCACCAGTCAGGATCAGGTCTGTAAACCCAGCAGAGGAATTACCAATGAGATGGTTGAAGAATGGACCAGATAGGGTCCCCAAGAACATGTCTACTAGTTCACGATCCGTCAACGGCGGCTGCACCCTGCCAGCCAGGTCTCTCCATTTCTGTGCGTACTCATTAAAACCTTCACCCGTTCCCAGTGACATACCCTGGAGTTGGGTACGCGTGGGAGCAAGGTCAGAATTGTACTGATACTTCTTATAAAAAGCAGTAGCCAAGTCCTCCCAGTTACGAGTGTTGGTTCCATCCAGTTGATAGAACCATTCGAGATGAGTCCCTGAAAGACTCTCCTGGAAGAAATGGATCCATAAGTTCTTGTCTGCAGTGTAAGGCTGGATCTTCCTTACATAAGAGCGGAGGTGCAGTTTAGGACAGGAAGCCCCGTCGTACTTCACAAAGGCAGGCGCCTTGAACTTGTGTGGGATCACCACCCCAGAAGATAAACCTAAGTCTCCAAAATCCAACCCAGACACACGTTGAATCTCCATAGCATTTAACCTGTCCTCCAACTGTTTGTACCTGTCCTCAGCAGGAGGGTACTGTTCATCATTGAAGTCTGTCTCGGTGTCAGAGACCACAGGACTAGGAACCTCTCTCCCTTGGTGACTACCTTCCCCCACAGATGGAGTAGTCCTATCAGCTTCATTTTGCAGTGTATTCCCGAGTCTGCGCCCAGTGTTGAACAGCACAGTCCTCTTCTTCTTTTTCTTCTTCAAGAGCAAAGCCTTCAGCTCTTGTTGTCCTTGGGCCAAGTTCATGACCATCTCTTGAAATTGGGCGTTCTGGGCCTGGAGGGCCTTGATAGCTTGCTCGGTAGTGAGTTCAGGATTCATGATGCTTGAGTGCTGAAATAAACAGCGAAGAAGATTAAGCAACCTGTAGAAAAAAGGTACCTGTGATGCATATGATGAATGAAATGCGTATGAATTATGTTTTCAAAGACAATCGGGAATCAACTTTGTAGACAAAAGGAACACACTTTATTAGATTCAAACTTTAAATTGTTCAACAATTTGCCCTTAGGCGTTACAAGAATGAAAATACTGAAAAAGGAAATAAAGTTGTAAAAGAAACATCCAAAGCCTATCAGTGCTCCCATGGCCTCCTCTTCTCAGTACGAATATAGTCATTCAGGGTTCGCTCGTTCTCCAATTGCTTGGTCAGCTTCTGGATCTTCTGTTCCTGTTCGTTGAACTTTTCCCGATAATAATCCCGCTCTTCCTGCAGTTGCGCCCAAGACCTCTTTAGGGTATCAACATCAGTGGGTATCTGAGGAGGGAGAATAGTTGGAGGAACCCCGTCTCCATCAGGAATTTCAAGAATGATAGGCCTGACAGCTTCATATGGCATACTTAACTTCTGAGCACGGATGCGGACCCATCTGTAATAGGGTTCCATTGGTAGGGAAGTCTTCGGTCCCAACTCATGTGGGTCAGCTTTGTGAATTCTGTCCCAGGCTTTGATGAATCTACGACGCAGTTCGTCACTATCTACCTGAAACTCAAAACTGAAGCGAGGCACCAACTTCTCATGAGGCCCTGCTCTTCTGGCTCTTCCAAACTGACGGAGAGCTAAACATG
Source organism: Vicia faba (assembly GCA_948472305.1). Taxonomy (NCBI): domain Eukaryota; kingdom Viridiplantae; phylum Streptophyta; class Magnoliopsida; order Fabales; family Fabaceae; genus Vicia; species Vicia faba. The sequence continues at coordinate 36,147,996 of OX451738.1, forward strand.
GATTATAAGAGATTACGCCCTGGGTACCGATCAATGGAACATTAGGATACTCTCCGCAACGATCAATAACAGCCACTTCATCTAAACCTGAGAGTCCAAATGATGTCATTATCAGTGAGAGACATTAACCTATGAGCCCAGCCTCTTCCTTCTTGGTTCTTCAGCACGAACTTGGGGAGGTGCTAAATAAACCACCTCACTAACAAAGGAGTACAACACCACAGAGTTCCTCGTCTTCGGGCAGTACGAGCATAAAGTTGTTGCAGGATATCACCCAAGAGGGTGGGTACAGGGTTCCGAGACATGAAGATCCTTATGGAATTGATATTGACAAAGTTATCAGGATTTGGAAACAATACTAGACCATAGATTAAGAGAGCCAGAATGTCCTCGTACGCCCTGAAGTCTAAGTCATTCCAGAAACTGTTAGCTTTACCAATCAGAAACTTAGCCAAGAAGCCCTTAACTCCGCTTCTAGTCACCCAGTTGTCCATTACCTCCTTGTTGGTCAAGGGAAGGGCTGCAACAATCTCCTTAAGTCTAAGAGCCTTTTCCCAGCCAGTGAAGGGAGTCTGATCCAAGATAGGGATACCAAGCAAGTCAGAGAATTCTTCCAGGGTAGGGACCAGCTGGAAGTCTTGAAAGGTGAAGCAGTTGTATAAGGGATCATAAAACTGGGTCAAGACGCTCATCAGTTGTTGGTCCCACTTTGAAGTGACTAAACCGAGAAGAGAACCATGCCTCTGGATGAAGGAAGCAGTGTTTGGAATTCTGTCAACCAACTCTTTAAGCAAATCAGGTGGGTGAACAAAGTTGAGCCGGATAGTGTTCCTTCGCACAGGCATCATGATGTCCTACAAAACAGAGCAAAGGTGAAACCCTCTTGTCTTTGAAATAGGTCAGTCCTTATGCAGGATGCATGCAATGGTATGATGGTATGATGTTATGGTAAAGCACACCACAAGTATTCACAAAGGCAAACATGACAAGGCACACAAGTCACACCAGACAGCCCTCAGAGTTTAGGCCAGCATGAAGTTCAGGTACTACCCTCTTTCAGTTTCGTTGGTTAAGACCTGTCCTATCAAAAGTAACCGGGTTCTAGAGGATCCCAATATCACTGACTACCCTCAATCGGTCATAACTCCAGCGTCGCAATCTTTTCTTGTGGCCAGAACCATCGCGAGAGTTTAGCCTCAATGGGTTTAGCATACTGCTACTGTTCTATGGCCAAGTTGGGTCACATTAGGGCTCTAAGGTCGGTTGGTGCTTAATGACTCCTCATAAGACCCATATTCTCATCGTTGCAACACAAGGGATATCGGTACAGACCAAGGTGCCACACCAACGTAGCCACTGCTTCACCCGTGTCGGTCTACGTCGGACAGGTCCCTCACAGCTTATGCTACCTAAAAGGGTATCCCCAGATCCGGGTTAGGATCTATGAAACTCCGATGCAAAGCCCACAAATATAAAGCAATCAAAGCAAAGCAATTGAAAACATAAGTATGATCTAATCCTAAGGTACACCTCACTTCAATAGTCCCCAGCAGAGTCGCCAGTTCTGTGATCGGTGGAAATAGAACTGACTATTTTTTAAGCTGGTTCGCGAAATGTCGCGGTAAGCAAGAGTCGCCACTGTCTTTTATGTTCTCCAAAATGGAAAGGACAAAAGCACAACAAAATTCCTTTTCGAGATGTTTCTCGGTTCGGGAGGTAGATTTATAGAAAGGGAAGGTATTAGCACCCTTTCTATCCGTGGTTATCCACGGGCTCTTAGGTACTTGCTCTTATGTTTTCAAAAGATGTTTGCTTTTTAAATGTGTGTGGGTTTTGAAAAAGTTTCGTTTGAAAAATTTCTAAGTAACTCTTGTATCTGTCCTCAAGAGTGTGTGAAAAATTTGTTTGAAAACTTTTAGAAAGTGCGGGTGCGAAAAGTTGTTTTTGTTCGTTTGAAAAGAGCAAGTACTTAAGAGAATCTACCTACTCTAAGGAATTAAGCTGTGTAAGAGTCCTTTATATAGTGATATCCCACCATTGAGAGATAGGTAGCACCATCGTTGGAGGTGTTCGGGTCAATTCGATTATCGGGACAGTGTGGTCACCAAAGCAATGGTAGGACATCTTAGTGGCAAACCTAATGTCCTAGATCCTTTTATCCGAGGCAACCGTTTCGAGGCAACTGGATCTTTAGACAGAGGGTGACCTCTAAGACGTCCTATACTTGATGACCACGTTTCGAGGCAACCAGTGAGGCGTACCCTAGAAGTGGCATGTGCTTTGTGTGTTGTTTTTCAGTTAATTGTCTTTGTACATGTTATTTGTGAGCTACAGATTGATTTTATTTACATACACTCTTTCATGCATTGTTAACAGTTAGGGGTGCGGAAAGTAAATTGCGGAAATATAAATTCTACGCTATTACAAGGCGCAGGTCTATACATCACCAAAAATACAAAGACCCGTTTTGATAAAAGCGCGGAAAGTAAATTGAAAGCAGTAAACCTAGTTACTATTACATTCTTGAAAGCAATTACATAATAATCAAACTAAAATGCGCGCGAATAAAAATTAAATCGAGAATGACCTAAGGGTTTTGACCCTTTTAAGAAAAGAAATTGAATTTTTTTTGTCTTTTTTGTGATAATGCAATTAATTAAATAAAGCCTAATCTAATTAATTAATTTATTAAAAGAAAATATTTTTTTGTGTTTTTTATATTTTTTATAAAAAAAATAAAAGTAAAAGAAATTAAAATTCTAAGTTAACCTAATTCTAAATTATTTTAGTTATTTAAAAAAAAGTTAAAATGGCCTAATTAAAGCTAATTCAATTATTTAATATTTATTTACAAAAAAAAAGATAAAATGAAATTAATGATATTAGTTCTTTTTTTTTTATAAAAAGTATTAGTTGGTTAATTGTTAATAAGAAATAAAATAAGGCAAATAAATAAAAAAAGAAAATGACAAAAAAAAAAGGAAGAGTAAACCCAAGGGGGGGGGGGGGGGGGGTGGGCTGGAATTTGAGGGTGTTTGATTGAGATTTGAGGCCCATTTGAATCCAGCTCGTTTGACTTCTTGGATTGCCTACGCCCACGTTGACTCTTGAGTACCATGGTCCTCATGCTTGGCCCTTGGATCTGCACTGATGGACACTTGGAGCGCTGGGATGTGAGGTTTATGGTGCACATCATCTTGGAATCTGCATAGGAAAGCATTTAAAAAAATAATATTGGAATTATGGGGGGACCTGGGAATCGAACCCAGGTCCCAAGGGTCTATACACGTCCACCCAAGCCACTGAGCCAAGCCATTTTATTTGTTATAATAACAAACAAAAAATGTTATATGCAAAAGTGAGCGGTATCCTGGAAATAACAAAAGCGTGCACATGTTAGCTTGAATAGACCAATCAGAGGCAAGCACGTCCTTCATCTTCTTCATTCCTGCAAAAACATAAAACACATAGCGGGGGTTTTAAACCCCCACAAAATGCAATCATATGAAAATAGCGATTAGGCGCTCGTTACATATAAAAAGGGCGCGAGGTATCCATCACGTTCGTCTCATCCCGCTGATTTCAACCATGCCTGTTTGGAGTTTTAATTTTACAACATGAGAAAAACCCCAATTTCAAAGCTCTGAAAAACCTAGGAATCGCTAATGGTAGTTTTCAATCCAGGGCATTATAATCAAATTGAATTATATGGAAAGCTTCGTATGGACCCTGTGAGTACAATGCAATCAATAAAAAGAGTTAAAAATGCATAAATGTATGACTGTGATTTTGAGAAAGAATGTAAACCGTGTGAGTTGTGTAGCGTGATTTCTTGAGTGATTTGGCTTGTTTGTGCTTGCAAAAGGTTCCTGGCAATGTAAGGAACGTGTTTGGATAAAAAAGAAAGCTTGAATTGTGTTGGAAAATGGTTTTTAGTTTCACACTTTTCCTTTGAAATGTTGAAATTTCTTTGGCTGTTTGGGAGTGTTCTAGGTCGTGAATGCTATTGGGAAGGCTTGCATATATGTCTAGCAATGAGAATCAATCAGAATAATGGACATTAAACCAATGCAATAAAGTTTTTGATTTCCTCCATAACCACCATTGAACCACTTGCCATATTTGCTTCAAATTTGAATTTTGTGTTTGAAATAGGCTGTACACGAATTTGGAAGGTGTTTCATGATGCGTCAAAGCAATTCAAGCCACAAAATATCCCCTAATTAATTTTTTTGATTTTCATTTGAATTTTAAAGATTTAAAATGAATTAAATCAAATAAAATTAAACAAAAATAGAAAAATTAATTTTTAATCTTGAAATAAATCATGGGACACGTGGGAGGCATGTCAAAGCTGAACCAAATGGAAAAAGTGGGCCCTTCTTGTCAAAAATGAAGTTTCAAGGATAGTTGACTTTGGCCATTTCACAAAAATTTCCCAACTTCTCCAATGCATATCTTGCTCAATTTTAAAGCTATGAACATGTTCTTGGACATTTTGGAAAGGTCTTGAAGTCCTCTAACCAATGTCTTTGGTCCCATGTAATTTTGATTTACCAATATCAAGTTATTGTCTTTGAATTAAAGTGCCTTTTTGTTGACTTTTGAAAATGACCTATAATGTTGAAATTGATAACTTTTTGTGAGAGCATTTCTTGGATTTTGAATGTGAAGATGAGTTGTAGGAAATGTCATCCCCTTCAAAATGAGCATTGGATGGGATTTTTCTGATGAAACATACAAAAGTTATGCCTTAGTCAAGTTACAGTTGACTTTTCAGTTGTCCAAAAATAGAAACTTTTGCATCTTGATGATTTTCGAGCCATTCTTGTGGAATCATGATCAAGAATTGATCAAATGATGATTGTGGCCTCAAAATAATATGTTGACCAAAAATTTTGACTTTTGACTGCCAAATGACCATTTTGCCCCTACAGTTGACTGTGGAGGAATTAGGGTTTTTGACTGTGCAACTTGACCTTGTGAGCCTTGAAACTTGACATGTAGGTGCTTGACAATGTATATGAGCATGTGGGACTTGATTGGACCCTTGGAAACCTTAACTTTCTTGCAAGAACCAAAACCCTAATTTGACTGGCTTAGGAGGGTGCTTGACTGTGTAGCCCTTGAGTAGACTTTGAACCATTTGAGGTGATGCTTGTCAAAACTTTGAAGAATATGGGAGGGGAAATTTTGGGGTACAACAGAGCCGCCATAAAATCCGAATACAACTTCTCCCTTTTACCATGTCAACGCTAAATGCGCCTACCATTCAGACAGCATAGGGCACGACACTAACAACTGTTGGGCCCTCAAAAACAAGATCCAAGATTTAATAGATGCCAAAGAGGTAGAGTTCGTCGCACCTGAGAAACCTAATGTGATATCCGCTCCTATGCCAAAATATGGTCATAATGTCCATGCTATTGTGGAAGATCTACATGTTACTACTGTTGATGACTTAATGACTTCGTTGCCGATGATCAAGATGAATCTTTTGAAAGCCGGGATTTTCCCGGGCTGTGAAAAAGATTGTTCCTTTTGTTCAACCCTGTAATTCGACTGTCCGTTGTTGAAATCAGGCATCCAACGCTTGATGGATACTCAAGAGATCCTCTTTCAGAAAAATCCAGTTTCTGCTATTATTCCTGTTACTCCTGCTACCTTTGTTACTCCAATCAATGACATTGCTATTATCACCATTTCCGACTGTTGTACCCAAAAATTTTCCCTCCCATATTCCTCAAGATTTATCAAGAATCATCTTCAAATGGTTCAAGATTTCTCAAGGATTGCACAGTCCAAACATCTCTTAAGCCAGTCCAAATTAGGGTTTTGGTTCTCTCAAGGAATTGGAGGTTTTCAATGGCCCAATCAAGTCCCATAGACCTACATATATTCTCAAGCATCTACATGTCAAATCTCAAGACTCACAGAGCCAATTTGCACAGTCAAAAGCTCTATTTGATCCACAATCAACTGCAGGGGCAAAATGGTCATTTGGCAGTCAAAAGTCAGAATTTTTGGTCAACATCTTATTTTGAGCTCACAATCATAATTTTATCAAGTCTTGATCATGATTCCTCAAGCATGGCTCAAAAATCATCAAGATGCAAAAAGTTACTATTATTGGACAGCAGAAAAGTCAACTGTATCTTGACCAGGGCATAACTTTTTCATGGTTTATCAGAAAAATCCCATACAATGCTCATTTTTAAGGGGATGGCATTTCCTACAACTCATCTTCACATTCCAAGTCCAAGAAATGCTCTCACAAAAAGTTATCAATTTCTACATTATAGGTCAATTTCAAAAGTCAACAAAAATGCACTTTAAGTCAAAGACCATAACTTGAGATTGGTAAATCCAAATGACATGGTACCAAAGGCATTGGTTAGAGGACTTCAAGACCTTTCCAAAATGTTCAAGAACATGTTCATATGATCAAAATTGAGCAAGATATGCATTGGAGAAGTTGGGAAATTTTTGTGAATTTGTAAAAGTCAACTTTGCTCAAAACACTTTGTTTTTGCTAATGGGCCTCAAATTTCTTCTTGAAACTTTATCCAAGGCCTATGCACGACCCATTAAGCTTAAATTGATTTATTTTCTTATTTTTTATTAATTAATTGGATTTTTAATCAATTTTAATTCATTTAATTAATTTAAATTGTAGGAAATATCCAGATATGGTTTTTCAATCTTTTCATGAAGCAAATATGACCTAAAAGAGCTGGCAAACTCGTGTGCACATCAAGGGGACAAGAATCTTCAAGTTTGGAAAGATTTTCCAATCAAAAAGATTCAAAAATATATGATTGAAAATCAAATATTGAAACCATCATTCCATGGATCTTTGCTCAAGGATTTAACCTAGTTTCATTCCATTATATATATAGAAGCTAAACCTAATGATTGGACGTGAAATCTCTGCAGAAAAAAGCCATAGCCATTCAAGAAAAATCAAAGAAAAGTGAAAATTGTTTTCAATCTTCCAGGCCAATTCAAGGACTTTGGTTGTTTCTAACATATTGCTGGAAGTGTCAGGGACGTATAGCAATCAAATTCATACGCTAAAGCTCAAGGAATCCCAAGAAACAGTTTCACGGTTTGAACATATTTTCCAGAATCGCATCTCATTATTTATGTGCATTTGACATATTTTATTGGTTGTTTTGTGTTAAAAGGGACCATACGAAGCTTTTGGCACAGGTTAATTGGATTAAAACGTCCTAAATCCAAAGATACCATGAACGAATTCTAGGGTTTTCGAGTTCTAGAATTGGGGCTTTGTAAACCAAGTAAAATTAGGGTTCATGAGGCATATGGTTGTAATCCCGAGAACCAGAAGAATTTAACCCTACCCTCGCGAACAATTTATATTGAACACAGACATATTCGCTATTATTCCTCATGTTAGATTGTGGGGGTTAAAAAACCCCGCTATCTATTTGTTATTTACAGGCTTCAGCGAAGGAGATGAAGACGTGTAAGCATGCCATTGGAGCGTTCAAATAAAACGCGTGCTTGTTTGTATTTCCAGCATATTTGTTATTTTCTATATATTATATTTGTTCCTTATTATATTAACAAACGCAGGCAAGTGGCTCAGTGGATGGTGTGTTGGCTGTATATCATTGGGACCTGGGTTCGATTCCCAGGTTCACCGAAAACTCTATAATATTTTTCATAACATGTTCATGTACAGGTCTCCAAGGGAATTCCACCATGTACTGCAAACCTCCAAGTGTCATGTGTCTCTAAGCCCAGATCTGAAGGTCAAGCGTGAGTGTTCATGGTACTCCCAGTCAATGAACGTGCAGCTGATCCAGAAAGTCAAACAGGCCTGTGTGCTTATTGGGCCAGAATTGCAATTAACACCTCCTAATGGGTCCAACACCCCCCTGGTTCTTTCATAACTTTCTTTTTATTTTCTTTTACTAATTATTATTATTAATTACTATTATTATTATTATTTAATTAACTTAATTAATTATTTTTATAATAAATTCAGACAACTAAAAAATGTAAATATTTTTTATTATTATTATTTATTTATTTCACTTTAATTTAATTATTTTTGTAAATAAAATGCTAACAAATTAATTTAGTTTAATTAGGTTTAATTTTGACTTTTTCGTAATAAATAAATAAATTAGAATTAGGTTTTACTAACTTTTGACTCTTTTTTTTTTCATTAAAACATAAAAAACTAAAAAATACTTTTTTTCTTGTAATTATTTAATTAATTAGTAAATTAGGTTTAATATTAATTAATTGCAAAAAAGACCTAAATTCCATTCTTTTCTCAAAAAGGGTCAAAACCCTAAGGACGTCCCCGATTTAATTTCATTTGCGCATTTTTATTATTTTTATCATATTTATGTATCTGCTCCGAGAATGTAATAGATAATTAGGACTTTTATCGCTTTCTTTTATTTTCTCGCATTTACTTTTCAAGGGTTATGTTTTTGGCGATGTAAATACCTGACGCCTTGTAATAGCGTAGATTCACTTTCCGCAATTTATTTTCCGCACAATTATTAACTGTTAATTATGCATGCAAGACTTTCCTGAAAAATAAAACCAACTCGTAGCTCACAATGATACATGTGCAAAGATAATCTTAAACTGAATCCTGACACACTCGCACATGCCACTCCTAGGGTACGCCTCACTTAGTTGCCTCGAGGTGGTCATTGAGTATAGGGTGTTTTAGAGGTCGCCCTCCTGTCTAAAGATCCAGTTGCCTCGAAATGGTTGCCTGGGATAAAAAGGATCTAGGATATTAGGGTTACCGCTAAGGCGTCCTACTATTGCTTTGGTGACCACATGTCCCTATAATCGAATTGACCTGAATAACTCCAACGACGGTGCTACCTACTTCTCAATAGTGGGATAGTACTGTCTAAATGACTCTTACACGGCTTAATTCCTTAGAGTAGGTAGATTTCTCCTGGGTACTTGCTCTTTCAAAACAAAAACAACTTTTCGCACCTACACTTTCAAAACGTTTTCAAACAAACACTTCATACACTCTTGAGGACTGATACAAGAGTTACTTAGAAGTTTTCAAAACCCACAAACACAAGAAAAGCAAACATTTTTTGAAAACATAGTGAGCAAGTACCTAAGAGCCCGTGGATAACCACGGATAGAAAGGGTGCTAACACCTTCCCTTTCTATAATCTACCTCCCGAACCGAGAAACATCTCGAAAAGGAATTTTGCTGTGCTTTTGTCCTTTCCTTGTTGGAGAACATAAAAGACGGTGGCGACTCTTGCTTACCGCGACATTTTGCTAAACGCAAACGCGAACCAGCATTTCAAAACAATCAGTTCTATTTCCACCGATCACAGAACTGGCGACTCTGTTGGGGAGACTTTATATAAGTGAGGTGTACCTTAGGATAAGAACACTTATGTTTTCAATTGTATGCCTTGTATGCTTTAATTTTGTGGGTTTGCATTGGAGTTTTATAGATCCTAACCTGGATCTGGGGAATACCCTTTAGGTAAGTAGCAATAAACTGTGAGGGACCTGTCCGGCGTAGACTGACATGGGTGAAGCAGTAGCTACGTTGGTGTGACACCTTGGTCTGTACCGATATCCCTTGTGTTGGAACGAGGAGAATATGGGTCTTCTGAGGATTCATTAAGCACCAACTGACCTTAGAACCTTAAATTGACCAACTTGGTCATAGAATAGTAGCAGTATGCTACACTCATTGAGGCTAAACTCTCGCGATGGTTCCGACCGCAAGAAAAGGTTGCTAAGATGGAGTTATGACCGATTGAGGGTAGTCAGGGATATTGAGATCCTCTAGAACCCGGTTACTATTTTAGGACAGGTCTTAACCAACTGAAACTGAAAGAGGGTAGTACCTAAACTTCATGCTGGCCTGAAATCTAAGGGCTCTTGTGTGCCTTACCATGTTTGCCTTTTGTGAATACTTGTGGTGTGCCTTTATCATAACATCATAACATTTCATACATCCTGCATAAGGACTAACCCATTTCAAGGATCTCAAGGGTTTGTGATGCAGGTCATGATGAACCAACTGTCTAGCAAGGGGCAAAGGGGATTTATTTTCCTCTAGCCAAGGTTGTTTGGAGATCAAAACATGATAACTTGAGTCAGGGGCTATGACCCACTCGATATGGTGAGCCTGACTCTTGAAGAAGGACTCTCAGCAACATGAAGTTCCTTCAATCAAGCCGTAAAATTCAAATTCTAACAAGTTTCTTTGTTTACCCCACGAGATCCTTGAAAACATTGCATACATATATCATACATATCATTGCATTACAGGTACCCCCTTTTACAGGTCACTTATCTTCTTCGCTGTTTATTTCAGCAATCATCATGTCTACTAAACCTTCCACTGAACAAGCTATCAAGGCCCTCCAGGCACAGAATGCCCAGTTCCAGGAGTTGGTTATGAGCCTAGCCCAGGGTCAACAGGAGTTAAAGACTCTGATTCTGAAAGAGAGGAAGAAGAAGAAGAAGAAGAAGAGGATCGTCTTGTTCAACATTGGACGCGGGTTTGGGAATGGACTGCAGAATGAGGTTGAGCTGACTACCTCATCTGTAGGGAAAGACAGTCCCTAAGAGAGAAGGGTTCCTAGTCCCGTGGTCTCCGATAACGAGACAGATTATGATGAAGAACAGTACCCTCCTGCTGAGGATAGGTACAAACAGCTGGAAGACCGCTTGAGCGCTATGGAGATACAGAATGTGCCCGGGTTGGACTTTGGAGACCTAGGCTTATCCTCTGGGGTGGTGATTCCCCATAAGTTCAAGGCACCTGCTTTTGCCAAATATGACGGAGCCTCCTGCCCAAAGATGCACCTCTGGTCGTATGTAAGGAAGATCCAACCTTACACTGCTGACAAGAATTTGTAGATCCATTTCTTTCAGGATAGTCTTTCAGGGGCTCAACTCGAATGGTTCTATCAGCTGGATGGGGCCAGTATCCGCAACTGGGAAGATTTGGCTAATGCGTTCTATAAGCAGTATTAGTATAATTCCGACCTCGCTCCTACGCGTACCCAACTCCAGGGTATGTCACTAGGGACGGGTGAAGGATTTAAAGAATATGCCCAAAAGTGGAGAGATCTTGCCGGAAGGGTGCAGCCACCTTTAACTGATCGCAAACTTGTTGATATGTTTCTGGGGACCCTGTCTGGTCCATTCTTTAACCATTTGATTGGAAATTCTTCATCCGGGTTCACAGACCTTATCTTGACTGGTGAAAGAATTGAAGCTGGCATCAAAAGCGGGAAGATTCAAGAAGCTACACCTTTCGATGCTCAGAAAAAGCCCTACAATGGGAAGAAAGAGTCCAATGTTGTGTATGGTCAAAAGAATCGTCATGACCAACGCGTAGGAGAAATCTTGATCTCTAATCCTACGCCTGCTCAACAAAGACAGGGGCATCAACGTAAGGAGGTCGCACCTAAAAGATAATTTACTAAGATCAACGTGTCACTGACTCAAGCGCTACAACAAATGTTGAAGGCAGGGCTGATTACATTAAGGGCTCCTCTCCGGAATCCAAACACTTCCGCTCCTACCTATCATCCCAATGAAAGGTGTGCATACCACTTTGACAGCCCGGGACATGACACAAACAACTGTTGGGCCCTGAAGAATAAGGTGTAAGACATGATTGATGCCAAAGAAATCCAGTTTGACCCTCCAGAGACTCCAAACATAATCACTGCTCCTAGGCCGAATCATTGAAGGCTTTTGTTTTATCTGAATTTTCAAGTTGTATTTTTCTTTGCTTATTCAAACAATTATTATCATGGAAAACTTTTTTATTTCATTAATGCATCGCATATGTCTGTTTTGAATCAATCCATTCGTATTCACTATATTCAAATTGCTTTCATTTTTGTTGTGATGTTCAACTCTCGATTAAAAAATTCTAAACCTTTTGAGGGAGGATGACGAAAACGATACCACGATCTTTACAGTATGCTTTTGAACAGACCCCGCTGATGAGGTACAGGCATTGTTTCAAATCCTAAACAGTGGAGTTATAAGGAAGATAATCCCTAGTCAACCCCTTTGAGCCAAAGAAGTTGGAGTTTTTATTTTCACAAAAAAATTAAAACCCTTAATCATGACCCGGGGCAGGGTAGTTTTCTCAGTTGATCCAGGTGCACAATGAATGGCATCAAAGGAGTCCTTCCAAAAAAAACAAAAGACAGTGATGGTTCCGAATAATCATAAAGACAGGCAGTCATTATCTCTCAAAAATAAAAGCCCATTAAGTCAAAACCTATGAAGGAGACTTACAAAACTGGGGCATCCCGCTGACTGTAATCACAAAAGAAACAGTTCAGGCAAAAAGACGGGGATAACACAATCAAAAATGAAGAGGTCCTACAAACCCTCAACAAAAAAGAAAGGACTGCCTGTTCAAAATAAACTGTCAGTATCCGAACCATCACCGGAATATCAGAGCAAAGACTCAAACAAGATCTAATGCACGATTAGCTGAGTTTAGGATCGAAGAACATCACGAAGAGTGGGTGGGTACAAATAAAATTTGAGCCTTTATCCTTTGTTTCTTAAACCGTGAACTAGGCCACGTTATAACCCTTAAAAGTCCTAGCTAAAGCATGGGTTAGTTCGAAAGCATATTGTTACCAAAGGTATCCTGACTCCTGTAGGGCTCGCTGTAAAATCTTGAGTTGACATCACGTTTTATAAAAATTCGCTTGTTTTATTAAAAACTGCATTTTCAAAAACTTCAAGACAGACATAAAGCTTTGCATTCTTAAAAAAACATTGTTTGCATATGGCTATTTGTTTGAACAGCAGAGAAATTCGCACGAAGAATATCTAATGAACAAAGAACACTTCCAATCCAGGGGCAGACATGACCCTTGTCTATCATCTGGGGCAGTTAAGTCAAGATTCAGAGAATCTCTCAAAATGCCAAATAGCCAGGGGAAAATCTCCGCCTGAATCACTTGGGGCATTGGGCATGAATTCCAGCGACGAAACTTGCACGATCAAACATCTTCTGGTAGTATGGCAACGTAACACTACTGACAGTGACAACTCCCTACAGAGCATGAACATAGTCGAAAAATACTACGCATAATCAAAGACCCGCTAGGTCGACTGGCCTAGGCAAAAATAAGGGCTTCCCGGCGAACCAAAAGGGTCCGGGAAAAAATAAGGGATGAAAATAAAAAAATTTGTACACCCGGCAAGTCGAAAACCTGAAAAGGCGGCTTGGGCAGAAAAGGGTATCCCGATGGACTGAAAACCCGAAAGGGCGGTCCAGGCAAAATTAGGGATCAAAGCGTACGACTATGTCCCGTCATCTCGTCGCTTGCCTGCCAGAAGAAGATTTGTCAATCGGCCGTTATTAAACACCTCCACATGTACCTTCTCTCGCAGAAACTGGGGAAATAGAATTGTCCGAACTGTACGAGCGGCTCTGTCCACCAAGGTACCAAGGTAAGTTCAGCTGAAGAATATGACTGAGATACCTTCACTCCCCGTAGAGTAAGACAAGATTCGGCAATTCTCTCCCCAAGCAGAGTTGATCTCCCATCAGTCCTAAAAAGGCACGGTATCCCCAGCAAGTCAGCGACACTCTCCCCAAGCAGAGTTAGGCTACCGTCAGCCCTAAGGAAGTTGGGTATCCACAGTAGATCTTAGTATTCTCCAGCAGAGTATACAGATATTCCTCAGCAAGCATCCCCGGCAGTCTTAATATAAGATTGTTCCCCGGCGGAATACAAGACACCCCAGTGGAGCCATTCCCCCAGTGCAGTCCAAAAAGTTTCCCCAGGAGAATTGAATCATCTCCCCAGTAGATTCTGGAAGCTTGTCCCCCTGCAGAGTGCAAATATCTTTCCCCAGCCATGTTCAGAGGTTATCCCCACCAGAGTCTAACTGGGTTATCCTCAGCAAATTGCAACGGAAAGATCGTCCTCAACGAAGTTCTCTCTATCCCCAGCGGAGTTCATCAAATCGCCAACAAAGCTTATCAACGGAATCCCCAACGGAGTTATCGTTAAATTCACAGCGAAGTATCTCTTCCCACAGAGTAATTCCCCGCAGAATAATCTCTTCAACAAGTTTATTCCCCAACGGAGTCATCTTCTTCTACCGGTTTATTCTTGCAATTACCTTCGTTCATCATCCCCAGCGGAAATGAAAAATTCAACGTCATTCTCCAGCGGCTATCCGGGATTTATTTTCCCCAGCTAAAACATCACCTTTTCATACATCATGATACATGCATATACGCATCATATCATACAATCTCATTTATGTTGAGAACATCATTGCTTGATCCATATCATGCATTGCATATGATTGACTTTTATCTTTCAGGAAAGATGCAGTCAAAATCTCAAATCCAGTCAAAGAAGACAAATCCAGTCGAAGAAGACAAATCTAGTTAAATCAATTCTTAAAGATCTTTCTAATGCAAACCCGTCATTGAAGACAACCTGTCGTTGAAGACAACTTGTCGTTGAAGACAATCCGTCAATAAAGACAACCCATCATTGAAGACAACCTGTCAATAAAGACAACCCGTCATTGAAGACAACCTGTCAATGAAGACAACCCGTCATTGAAGACAACCCGTCAATGAAGACAACCCGTCAATGAAGACAACCCGTCATTGAAGACAACCTGTCAATGAAGACAACATGTCAATGAAGACAACCCGTCATTGAAGACAACCCGTCAATGAAGACAACCCATCAATGAAGACAACCCGTCATTGAAGACAACCTGTCAATGAAGACAACCTGTCAATAAAGACAACCCGTCATTGAAGACAACCCGTCATTGAAGACAACCTATCGTTGAATACAACCTGTCAATAAAGACAACCCGTCAGTGAAGACAACCTGTCAGTGAAGACAACCTGTCAATAAAGACAACCCGTCAGTGAAGACAATCCGTCAGTGAAGACAACCTGTCAATATAGACAACCCTTCATTGAAGACAACCTGTCAATAAAGACAACCCGTCTATGCAGACAACCTGTTAAAAGAGACAACTCGTCAAAGAAGACAAAACCTCCCCTGGTTTAGTTAAATCGGTTCCTAGAGATTTTTCTGAGATAACCTGTCAGTAGAGACAACCCATCAACTTTTTGAAGTTCCAGATTCGATACCTGTATCTAGCCAGGGCATATCTGTGAGCGACTGATTAGAGGTCTACGCCTGTATCCAGCCAGGAAAGCTATCTCGATCAACCTTTTGAAGTTCCAGATTCGATACCTGTATCTAGCCAGGGCATATCTGTGAGCGACTGATTAGAGGTCTACGTCTGTATCCAGCCAGGAAATCTATCTCTACCAACCTTTTGAAGTTCCAGATTCGATACCTGTATCTAGCCATGGCATGTCTGTGAGCGACTGATTAGAGGTCTATGCCTGTATCCAGCCAGGAAAGCTATCTCGGCCAACCTTTTGAAGTTCCGGATTCGATACCTGTATCTAGCCAGGGCATATCTGTGAGCGATTGATTGTAGATCTATACCTATAACTAGTCAGGAAAGCATCTACATGAAGAGTTTGAAGATCAACACCTGTAACAGGCCAGGAAATTATCTTTCTTTCTCAAGTACGCAAGTTCTCGCTAAGGAATCTCTTACGCGATCAACATCTCCAGATGGCATCTATAAGCCCATCCCCGACAAGATTCTGTTACACCTCCAGATGGCATCTATAAGCCCATCCTCCTATCCATCATCTCTCCAAATGGCATCTGTAAGCCCATTCCCAACATCACATTGCTGATACTCCACTATGCGAGTGCAAATTTCTGGGCACTTTAGTATTCAATCATCTTCCGCCTTCGGATCACGAAAGGCACGCAAGCCAATCTACATCCTCAGGTTTAAGAAGATTGAAGAGGGGCAACTGTTGTACCCCAAAATTTTCCCTCCCATATTCCTCAAGATTTATCAAGAATCATCTTCAAATGGTTCAAGATTTCTCAAGGATTGCACAGTCCAAACATCTCCTAAGCCAGTCCAAATTAGGGTTTTGGTTCTCTCAAGGAATTTGAGGTTTTCAATGGCCCAATCAAGTCCCATAGGCATACATATATTCTCAAGCATCTACATGTCAAATCTCAAGACTCACAGAGCCAATTTGCACAGTCAAAAGCTCTATTTGATCCACAATCAACTGCAGGGGCAAAATGGTCATTTGGCAGTCAAAAGTCAGAATTTTTGGTCAACATCTTATTTTGAGCTCACAATCATCATTTTATCAAGTCTTGATCATGATTCCTCAAGCATGGCTCAAAAATCATCAAGAAGCAAAAAGTTACTATTTTTGGACAGTAGAAAAGTCAACCGTATCTTGACCAGGGCATAACGTTTTCATGGTTCATCGGAAAAATCCCATCCAATGCTCATTTTGAAGGGTATGACATTTCCTACAACTCATCTTCACATTCCAAGTCCAAGAAATGCTCTCACAAAAAGTTATCAATTTCTACATTATAGGTCAATTTCAAAAGTCAACAAAAATGCACTTTAAGTCAAAGACCATAACTTGAGATTGGTAAATCCAAATGACATGGGACCAAAGGCATTGGTTAGAGGACTTCAAGACCTTTCCAAAATGTCCAAGAACATGTTCATATGATCGAAATTGAGCAAGATATGCATTGGAGAAGTTGGGAAATTTTTGTGAATTTGCAAAAGTCAACTTTGCTCAAAACACTTTGTTTTTGCTAATGGGCCTCAAATTTCTTCTTGAAACTTTATCCAAGGCCTATGCACGACCCATTAAGCTTAAATTGATTTATTTTCTTATTTTTTATTAATTAATTGGATTTTTAATCAATTTTAATTCATTTAATTAATTTAAATTGTAGGAAATGTCAAGATATGGTTTTTCAATCTTTTCATGAAGCAAATATGACCTAAAAGAGCTGGCAAACTCGTGTGCACATCAAGGGGACAAGAATCTCCAAGTTTGGAAAGATTTTCCAATCAAAAAGATTCAAAAATATATGATTGAAAATCAAATATTGAAACCATCATTCCATGGATCTTTGCTCAAGGATTTAACCTAGTTTCATTCCATTATATATACAGAAGCTAAACCTAATGATTGGACGTGAAATCTCTGCAGAAAAAAGCCATAGCCATTCAAGAAAAATCAAAGAAAAGTGAAAATTGTTTTCAATCTTCCAGGCCAATTCAAGGACTTTGGTTGTTTCTAACATATTGCTGGAAGTGTCAGGGACGTATAGCAATCAAATTCATACGCTAAAGCTCAAGGAATCCCAAGAAACAGTTTCACGGTTTGAACATATTTTCCAGAATCGCATCTCATTATTTATGTGCATTTGACATATTTTATTGGTTATTTTGTGTTAATAGGGACCATATGAAGCTTTTGGCACAGGTTAATTGGATTAAAACGTCCTAAATCCAAAGATACCATGAACGAATTCTAGGGTTTTCGAGTTCTGGAATTGGGGCTTTGTAAACCAAGTAAAATTAGGGTTCATGAGGCATATGGTTGTAATCCTGAGAACCAGACGAATTTAACCCTACCCTCGCGAACAATTTATATTGAACACATACATATTCGCTATTATTCCTCATGTTAGATTGTGGGGGTTAAAAACCCCCGCTATCTATTTGTTATTTACAGGCTTCAGCGAAGGAGATGAAGACGTGTAAGCATGCCATTGGAGCGTTCAAATAAAACGCGCGCTTGTTTGTATTTCCAGCATATTTGTTATTTTCTATATATTATATTTGTTCCTTATTATATTAACAAACGCAGGCAAGTGGCTCAGTGGATGGTGTGTTGGCTGTATATCATTGGGACCTGGGTTCGATTCCCAGGTCCACCCAAAATTATATAATATTTTTCATAACATGTTCATGTACAGGTCTCCAAGGGAATTGCACCATGTACTGCAAACCTCCAAGTGTCATGTGTCTCTAAGCCCAGATCTGAAGGTCAGGCGTGAGTGTTCATGGTACTCCCAGTCAATGAACGTGCAGCTGATCCAGAAAGTCAAACAGGCTTGTGTGCTTATTGGGCCAGAATTGCAATTAACACCTCCTAATGGGTCCAACACCCCCCTGGTTCTTTCATAACTTTCTTTTTATTTTCTTTTACTAATTATTATTATTAATTACTATTATTATTATTATTTAATTAACTTAATTAATTATTTTTATAATAAATTCAGACAACTAAAAAATGTAAATATTTTTTATTATTATTATTTATTAATTTCACCTTAATTTAATTATTTTTGTAAATAAAATGCTAACAAACTAATTTAGTTTAATTAGGTTTAATTTTGACTTTTTCGTAATAAATAAATAAATTAGAATTAGGTTTTACTAACTTTTGACTTTATTTTTTTTTTATATTTTATTTTCATTAAAACATAAAAAACTAAAAAAATACTTTTTTCTTGTAATTATTTAATTAATTAGTAAATTAGGTTTAATATTAATTAATTGCAAAAAAGACCTAAATTCCATTCTTTTCTCAAAAAGGGTCAAAACCCTAAGGACGTCCCCGATTTAATTTCATTTCGCGCATTATTATTATTTTTATCATATTTATGTATCTTCTCCGAGAATGTAATAGATAATTAGGACTTTTATCGCTTTCTTTTATTTTCTCGCATTTACTTTTCAAGGGTTATGTTTTTGGCGATGTAAATACCTGACGCCTTGTAATAGCGTAGATTCACTTTCCGCAATTTATTTTCCGCACAATTATTAACTGTTAATTATGCATGCAATACTTGCCTGAAAAATAAAACCAACTCGTAGCTCACAATGATACATGTGCAAAGATAATCTTAAACTGAATCCTGACACACTCGCACATGCCACTCCTAGGGTACGCCTCACTTAGTTGCCTCGAGGTGGTCATTGAGTATAGGGTGTTTTAGAGGTCGCCCTCCTGTCTAAAGATCTAGTTGCCTCGAAATGGTTGCCTGGGATAAAAAGGATCTAGGACATTAGGGTTACCACTAAGGCGTCCTACTATTGCTTTGGTGACCACATGTCCCTATAATCGAATTGACCCGAATAACTCCAACGATGGTGCTACCTACTTCTCAATAGTGGGATAGTACTGTCTAAAGGACTCTTACACAGCTTAATTCCTTAGAGTAGGTAGATTTCTCCTGGGTACTTGCTCTTTCAAAACAAAAACAACTTTTCGCACCTTCACTTTCAAAAAGTTTTCAAACAAACACTTCATACACTCTTGAGGACTGATACAAGAGTTACCTAGAAGTTTTCAAAACGAAACTTTTTCAAAACCCACAAACACAAGAAAAGCAAACATTTTTTGAAAACATAGTGACCAAGTACCTAAGAGCCCGTGGATAACCACGGATAGAAAGGGTGCTAACACCTTCCCTTTCTATAATCTACCTCCCGAACCGAGAAACATTCGAAAAGGAATTTTGTTGTGCTTTTGTCCTTTCCTTGTTGGAGAACATAAAAGACGGTGGCGACTCTTGCTTACCGCGACATTTTGCTAAATGCAAACGCGAACCAGCATTTCAAAATAGTCAGTTCTATTTCCACCGATCACACCGATAATCTTTCCAAGACCTGCAAAAGGCCTGTTAAGATTACGCCTGATCCTAAGTTTGTACCGCTGAAGGTTACTATGTCGGGGCCTATCCCATATAATCCAACAATACGATACCATGGAATTATGGAGGAGAGATCTTCTATCACGGTGTGAAACAGATTGAATCAGTCGAAGAAAATTCTGATGAAGAGACTCCTGATGTGGGAAATATTGCAGGGACGAGTAAGATCACTCGTAGCGGAAGAATCTTCTCTCCGGAGATTGCTCCTCCAAGGGCAGTCTTCGGACCCTCAAGTGCTTCTGTGCCTGTCAAGATATCTGTGCGAAATCCAGTGATTGAAGAAATTGATGCTCTCGAAGCTATACCCTCTGCTGATAAAGGTAAGGGGATCCAAGAGGCGCCTGTCAGGACGAAGGCTCAGACTTTGGTTATCCCCGAGACCACCCAAAAGAAGATGAAGGAGATTTTGAAGATAATTAAGAAGAGTGACTATGATATCGTAGAGCAGCTGGGGCAAACCCCTTCAAAAATCTCTATGCTGGCTCTATTACTCTTCTCTGAGGCTCATGCCAAAGCCTTGATCAAATTTCTGAAGACGGCACACGTGCCTCAAGAAACTTCTGCGGATCAGTTTCAAGAGTGCATGGCTAGCCTTACAGCTGATAATGGTCTTGTCTTTTCTGACGCTGATTTAACCCGTAAGGGAAGAAAGCATAATGATGTGCTGCATGTCTCGGTCGAATGCAGAGGGACCACACTTGCTCATGTTTTGGTTAATACCGGCTCATCTTTAAATGTTCTACCAAAGAAAGCATTGCACAGATTGGACTGTGAAGATTTGACCCTAAAGCCCAGTAACATCGTTGTTAGAGCCTTCGACGGTTCTAAGAGAATGGTTCACGGAGAAGTGGACATTCCAATCAAAGTGGGTACAAAAATTTTCAACTCTACTTTTTATGTGATGGACATCCGTCCTTCATATTCATGCTTGTTGGGAAGGCCATGGATCCACAACGTTGGGGCAGTCACTTCTTCTCTACACCAGATGCTAAAGTACCCAGTTCGGGGTAAGATCATAACAATTCATGGTGAGGAGGAGTATATGATAAGCCACCTTAACTCTTTCCGCTACGTGGAGTTGGATGGTGAATTCATAGAAACACCTTTCCAACACTTTGAAGAGGTTTTTCCTGAAGTTACGGTAGCTAAGACAATGACTGATGTGCCCATCATTACCAAGCATGTGTCCCGGATGTCATCCCTTAAAGATGCGGAGGCTGCGATCAAGGAAGGAGGAAGTACATTATGGGGACAGCTGCCAGATTTTCCTGTCAAGACAGATAAGTTCGGCTTGGGTTTCACTGCTGCTACTCAGAAAGTTGTGCGTCGCTCCTGGGCTGGAGGACCACCATTAAAGATCACTCACCATGGAGTTCATGCTGTAGAAGATGATGAAGAAGGAAGCAATCTTGAAGACTGGATCTTTCCAACCATTGAAGGAGGACTGAACAACTGGGTGGCGAAGGACTTCGTTCCCATTACTTTCATCAATCAGTAATTTATCTTTGAACAGTTTCCTGTTTGGTCTGTAATAATTAAACAATTCATACACTCTTTTCGCCTTATGCCTTACCCGGGGCATATAGGTCCATTTGTAAGGGTTTTGATTCTTCATTTTCATATGCCATTTTTAATGAATCATTGGATGTTTTCATCTATAAACTTTTGTGCTCATTTTCTTTCCTTTTACATTTCATTTTGTTTAAGGATGGCTATCCCTTACACACACCCACGCTCACAAAATGCAGGTACCCATCCACTCTGGATTCCATGGGTGACTATTCTGCTTTGGCCTTCATTGACTCTGAAGATCTGGTCAATCATGCCGAGTACGAAGGTGATGAAGACTGTGAAGTGCCTGGAGAGTTAGCTAGACTTTTGCAACAAGAAGAAAGGGCTATTCTGCCTCATGAAGAGTTGTTAGAGACTATCAATT
This sequence comes from Vicia faba, assembly GCA_948472305.1. NCBI lineage: Eukaryota > Viridiplantae > Streptophyta > Magnoliopsida > Fabales > Fabaceae > Vicia > Vicia faba. The sequence continues at coordinate 36,169,587 of OX451738.1, forward strand.
TGGGAACAGAAGAAGACAAGAAAGAGGTTAAAGTGGGTGCCAACCTGGAGCCAGGTGTCAAAGAACGCTTAGTTCAGCCATTGAATGAGTTTGTTGAGATCTTCGCCTGGTCCTATGAAGACATGCCGGGACTAGATACAAATATTGTGGTTCATCGTCTCCCTACAAGAGAAGATTGTCCACCAATCAAACAGAAAGTCCGCCGAATGAGGCCCGATATGTCTGAGAAGATCAAAGCTGAGGTGATGAAACAATTCAATGCTGGCTTTCTGGCTGTTACTTCCTATCCATAATGGGTTGCTAACATAGTGCCTGTGCCTAAGAAAGACGGCAAAGTCAGAATGTGTGTGGACTACAGAGACCTAAATAGGGCTAGCCCTAAAGATGATTTTCCACTACCACACATTGACATTTTGGTCGACAATACAGCTCAACATAAGGTGTTTTCTTTCATGGATGGATTCTCGGGATACAACCAGATCAAAATGGCCCCCGAAGACATGGAGAAGACTACTTTTATTATGCAGTGGGGTACCTTCTGCTATAAAGTGATGCCATTTGGACTGAAGAATGCTGGGGCAACCTATCAGCGAGCCATGGTAGCTTTGTTTCATGACATGATACATCATGAGATTGAAGTCTACGTAGACGACATGATATCCCATTCACAAACAGAAGAAGAGCACCTCGACAATCTGAAAAAGCTATTTGTCAGGTTAAAGGAATATAAGCTCAGACTGAACCCTAGCAAGTGCACTTTTGGAGTCAGGTCCGGTAAACTTTTGGGATTCATCGTCAGTAACAAAGGCATCGAATTTGATCCTGCTAAGGTCAAAGCTATACGAGAAATGCATGCCCCTCGCACTGAGAAGGAGGTTAGAGGTTTCTTGGGACGCCTAAACTACATCGCAAGGTTCATCTCTCACCTAACATCTACCTGTGAACCAATCTTCAAGCTGTTGAAGAAAGATCAGGTGGTTGAATGGAATGATGACTGTCAAGTTGCTTTCGATAGAATCAAGGAGTATTTGCTGGAGCCTTCTATCTTGATGCCACCTGTTGAAGGAAGGCCTTTAATCATGTATCTGATTGTCTTAGATAATTCAATGGGGTGCGTATTGGGCCAACATGACGAGTCTGGCCGAAAAGAGCATGCCATTTATTACCTTAGCAAAAAATTTACCGATTGTGAGACTCGCTACTCACTGCTCGAGAAAACTTATTGCGCTTTGGTATGGGCTGCTCGCCGGCTAAGGCAGTATATGTTGACACATACCACTCTGTTGATTACTAAAATGGATCCGATCAAGTACATCTTCGAGAAACCAGCTTTATCCGGAAGAATCGCTAGATAGAAGATGATCTTGACTGAATATGATATCCAATACACAACCCAAAAAGCTATAAAGGGGAGTGTACTAGCTGACCATCTAGCTCATCAAGTCGTCGAAGATTACCAATCTATGAGGTTCGACTTCCCTGACGAGGACATTATGACATTAGACAACATTAAAGGTAACAGACCGTATGACGGACCTGAACAAGGATCCCGATGGACCCTGTACTTTGATGGTGCTTCAAATGCACTTGGCAACGGTATCGGCGCGGTACTTATTTCTCCAGAAGGTTTCCATACACCTTTCACTGCTAGACTCTGCTTCAGTTGCACCAATAACATGGCCGAGTACGAAGCTTGTATCTTTGGTCTAAAGGTTGCTATTGACTTGGGAATCAAATCTTTGATTGTATTTGGGGACTCAGCTTTGGTTATCAGTCAAATCAAAGGAGAGTAGGATATTAAACACCCTAACCTCATCCCTTACAAAGAACATGTCCTGACATTGCTGCCTCATTTCGAGCAGATTACTTTCGAGCACTTCCTGCGAGAATAAAATCAGCTAGCAGATGCTCTGGCTACAATGTCTTCCATGTTTAAACTTAACTGGGATAATGAGGCACCTCAAATCACCATTGAAAGGATGTATGAACCTGCTCATTGTCACGAGATTAATACCGAAGAAGTGATAGACCGACCTTGGTTTCATGACGTCAAAAGGTATCTCGAAGCACAAGAATACCCTGTAGGAGCTTCAGTCAACGACAAAAAGTTCTTAAGGAGGTTCGCGGCCAAGTTCTTTCTGAGCAATGGTATCCTATACAAGCGCAATCTTGATTGTGTCCTACTCCGTTGTGTGGACAAGGTTGAAGCTGAGCAGATTATGGCTGAACTATATAATGGCACCTTTGGCACCCACTCGAGCAGCCACACGATGGCTAAGAAGATTCTACGGGCAGGCTACTATTGGTCTACCATGGAAGCTGATTGTCATCAACATTCTCATACTTGTCACAAATGCTAAATCTATGCTGACAAAGTACATATTCCTCCAGTTCCTCTCAATGTCCTAACAGCTCCTTGGCCATTCGCGATGTGGGGTATCGACATGATTGGAGAGATCAAGCCTACAGCATCCAATGTGCACCGTTTCATCCTGGTGGCCATTGATTACTTTACCAAGTGGGTTGAAGCAGCTTCCTTCGCCTCCGTTACAAAGAATGTGGTTGCCCGCTTCATCAAGCAGAACCTCATATGCCGGTATGGTATCCCCGACAGGATCATCACTGACAACGGTACAAATTTGAACAATACTATGATCAACGCTCTGTGCGAGCAGTTCAAGATTCAACATCACAATTCATCTCCCTATCGGCCAAAGATGAATGGTGTTGTTGAAGCTGCGAACAAAAATATCAAGAAAATCACTCAAAAGATGACAGTCACCTACAAAGACTGGCACGAGATGTTACCGTTTACTCTGCACGGGTACTGCACCACGGCACGCACTTCAACTGGGGCAACCCCCTAATCTTTGGTATACGGAATGGAAGTTGTATTACCTATTGAGGTTCAGATTCCCTCCTTGAGAATCATGAAGGATGCTGGTTTGAATGATGACGATTGGATTCAGACCCGACTTGATCAACTTAACTTGATTGACGAAAAGCGACTTCATGCTGTTTGTCATGGTCAGGCGTATCAAAAACGTATGATCAAGGCTTTCAATAAGAAAGTCAAGAGACAAGTATATCAAGTCGGAGATCTTGTAATCAAGCGGATCATCTTGCCGCAAAGTGATCCCAGGGGCAAATGGACCCCTACTTACGAAGGACCATTTGAGATCAAAAGCATTTTTTCTGGTGGGGCAATGATTTTGACCACAATGGACGGTGATGACCTGCCACACCCTGCGAATGCAGACATAGTCAAAAGATACTACGCATAAATGACCCGACAAGTAGAAAACCCGAAAGGGTGAATTGGGCAAAAATGGGCATCCCGGTGAATCGAAAACCCGAAAGGGCGGTTCAGGCAAAAATTAGGGATAAAATCCAAAAAAATCTGTACACCCGGCAAGTTGAAAACCCGAAAGAGCGACTTGGGCAAAAAAGGGTTTCCCGGTGGATAGAAAACCCGAAAGGGCGGTCCAGGCAAAGGTTAGGGAATTAAAGCGTATGACTATGTCTCGTCGGATCACTTTAAGGACAATCTCTTCACAGACAAGCTCCAGGCTTCTGATCAATCTAATCATCTGCGGACGAAGCAACGAATGGACAAGATACTCAGAGTTGTGAAGGCTATAGCAGAATGGGAACCCCATGGAATTGTTACACATAGCCATCTTTCTTTGTATAAAAATTTTCTCATTTTTTATGACAACATTCTCTTACTAGGATGTCTGTCTCCTTTGTACAAAATACTTACACAAAGTTAATACAAAGATACTTCAAAGTGCAGAAATTTGCTTGCCTCTTCTTTCTTTTTACACTTATGTTTTATTTGAAAACGTCCAATGATTTGTTAAATGAGCATATGCATTTGAATATAATCACTGCTTACAAATAAAATAGAAGGAGAAAGGATAATTACTGATAGGTTGAAAGTATAGGAAAACGTCTTTAGGCTATTCCAGAAGAAATCCCTGCAGTATGTCATTCAGATCCTCAACGGAGCTAAAACCTTGAAATACATATCCCCAGCGGAGTTAAGTTTCAAAAATCGCCATCAGAACTAAGTTTCCAAACTCCATATCCCCAGCGGAGCCAGAGAAACTTTGAACTACAAATCCCCAGTGAAGATGAAGCTTTCTTCCCCAGCAGAGTCCAAGACTTCAACCTTTAAACCATAGTATAAATCATCTGGTTTCTCCAAAATTCCCCAGTAAGTTATCTTAAAACCTGGAAATCGATTAGATAACAGTTAACTTTTATCCCCAACCATTCTTAAATCCCCAATAGATTGGCATACAACCCAAGATTTTAAAGCATTCTCCCCACAGAGTTATTTCCCAGCATAACGAAGATTCTTGTTCTCATTTCTCTAATTGAAGCCTCCCAGGTCTTAATCCCTCAGTAGAGATCGTCAGAGTTTTCCTTATTTCCCAGGAAAGTCATGAAGGATTCTCAATTCCCCACAAAAGTTGTCAAAGCTCCTGTTAACCCCCAGCAGTAGTCCAAAGGGTTTCTCAGTTCTCAACAGTCAAAGAGTTTGAATCTCTAGTAACAGTCAAGGGTTTATTTTCCCCGGTAGTAACCAAAGATTTTATTATCTCCAGCTATCTAGGATTTATTTTCCTCAGCAAGACAGCTAATCAGTTTACATGCGCATACATTACAGTCATATATCATAAACATGGATAAAACACGTTCTATTGCATCATACATATCATGCAACATAACTTTGTGTTTCAGCTAACGTTTTACCCTTTTCAGGATAAGATTAAAAGCTATCTTTAACCAATATTCAAAGGATTCAGATATAGTCCAGATACGCTCCAAATACGGTAGCCATGCTGATCACTCATGCTGATGTTCCTTAACTTGGATACGCTCGCCACAACAGCTATACCCTTGCTCTTACAGATTCAGATACAGTCCAGATACGCTCCAAATACGGTAGCCATGCTGATCACTCATGCTGATGTTCCTTAGCTTGGATACACTCGCCACAGCAGCTATACCCTTGCTCTTACAAATTCAGATACAGTCCAGATACGCTCCAAATACGGTAGCCATGCTGATCACTCATACTGATGTTCCTTAGCTTGGATACGCTCGCCACGGCAGCTATACCCTTGCTCTTACAGATTCAGATACAGTCCAGATACGCTCCAAATACGGTAGCCATGCTGATCACTCATGCTGATGTTCCTTAGCTTGGATACGCTCGTCACGGCAGCTATACCCTTGCTCTTACAGATTCAGATACAGTCTAGATACGCTCCAAATACGGTAGCCATGCTGATCACTCATACTGATGTTCCTTAGCTTGGATACGCTCGCCACGACAGCTATACCCTTGCTCTTACAGATTCAGATATAGTCCAGATACGCTCCAAATACGGTAGCCATGCTGATCACACATGCTGATGTTCCTTAGCTTGGATACGCTCGCCACGGCAGCTATACCCTTGCTCGTACAGATTCAATTTCCAGATCGAGCTCAGATACGTTCCAGACACGGATACCATCCTGACACTCATATTTTCTGGTTTACAACATACATTTCAACAAATAGTCCTGGATGGCATCTTTAAGCCCATCTCCAACAAGATTCTATCACAATCTCCAAATGGCATCTTTAAGTCCATTCCCTCAACCACATTTTGACGAGTGTAAATTTACGGGCACTCTAGTGTCCAATCCTCTTTTACCTTCGAGTCACGAAAGGCAAACCCGCCAATCTAACTCTTCAAGTTCAAGAAGATTGAACAGGGGCCGCTGTTGTACCCCAAAAATTTCCCTCTCATTTTTCAATATTTCCCATCACAAAGCTCCTTGAACTCTAGACAGGATTAGGGTTTTGCTCTGCTCAAGACATCTCCTTGTACTGATGACCCAAATTAGGGTTTGAGTTTGCACAAGGATTTTTGGACCTTCAATGCTCAAAGTGACTTTCATACTTCATATTGGACTCATAAGTTTGTCCATACCAAGTTTCAAGCCTTGAATCATATTTTTGCCCAGTCAATTGGACAGTTGACCTAAAAATCAATTGTATTGGGGAAAAAGTCAATTGTGGCCAATTTACAGTCAAACCTCATGAATTTTGACCCACATCAACATTATGAACTCATATGAACCATTTTATTAAGTTTGGACCACAAGAAATTTGATCAGATCACCAAAAGGGCAAAATGGTCATTTTTAGGGTTTTGACTGTACAGAGGCAATTTCTGACTTTTTGACCTAGCCAATGGCAAATTAGGCTCAATCATGGACTCAATGACATCATCTTGACTTATTCAACAAGTTCAAAAGATCTCAAATGCATGGGATTGACAGATGAATTTTTCAGTCAACTGATCAAAATTTGACTGTACACTGAAAAGTCAAACTTTGACTTTTTGGTCAAAATCAAGTGCCAAGGGTAATTTTTCATCAAGATATGTCAAAACATGAAACTTGTTCATCAAGAAACCCAAAGTTGCAAATTAGGGTTTGAAATTGAAAAAAATTCATAACTTAGAATTTTTCTAAGTTGTGAAATTTTCTTAATTTTTCCTAACTTTGCCCAACATTTTTACCATGATGCAAATGGATTCAAACAAAACCTTCAACATGAAAGTTGTAGTCCTCCACAAAGTATACAACTTTGATTCACAAAGTTTTCTCAAAAGAAGCTTGGATCTCAAGTTATGATTTTTGGAACAAGGATCCCTAAAACTTTTAACTTAGTGAAATTTTGCCCTAGTTTAGGCAGGATTTTGACCTATCTTCTTGGCCATTTTTCATATAGTTCCACTTGGAATCTCAAGTGGAATTTCAAATATGGATTATAGGGCATGTTGCAAGCTTTCCAAATTGTCCAAGAACTCATCAAACACATTTGTGGTTAGGGAGAATTAAAGGCTTGAAGTTGGCAAAAACTCACTTTTCATCCATGGCAAATTCATGTTCATACAAGTTGCATTTTCAAGTCAGCATGCCTTACACTAGTTTGTAGGCCTCTAAACCACTTCACACTCCATAATTTAATGCAAATCTATTGAGCTAATACATTGTTTTGGTCTTTAGGGCATTATAAACAAGATTAATTCCTAAATGGTAAAAGGCACATTTCCATTTTTGCAAAAGTATGCTTTATGTCAAACCAATAATCCTTGAGCATAGAGCCAAATCTATGGTAGCTAAACAAATCTACTGATTAGGGGGGGCCAAGAGCAGAGGTTAGAGGATGTTGTATAGCCTACATAAGCCTGTTACATATCACTTCCACATTCTTGCTTCAAAAGGAAGAAACTTATCCAAATCCTTACAACTTAAAAACCAGCAAAGATCAACTTACACAAAGATTCAAAACACCTTTCTCACACCCCTTTATATTATACATATTTAATATATTTAATATATATATATATATATATATATATATATATATATATATATATATATATATATATATATATATATATATATATATATATATATATATATATATATATATATATATATATATATATATATATATATATATATATATATATATATATATATATATATATATATATATATAAGTATATACTTTTTATTTTATTAAATACTCTAGAATAAAAATATAAAAAATGTTACATTTTTATTTTTATTTTTATTTATACTAAAAAAATACTTTTTTTCTATGTATATTTTATTTTTACATATATTAATATATTTCATAGTATATAAATAATATATTGTATTTATTTTCTTAAATAAATTAGGGTTTACCCTTAAACAAATAAAATTAATCTCTTTTTATTTATTTCTTTATACTTTTTACATTAAAAATACTTTTACATACATAGGTAAACAAAAACTTTTTTGCATAAAACATATTATTTTATATATTTATCTATTTTGTTTGTTTAAATATTGTCCATTTATTATTCATACAATTAGATTCAATTTGGATGTAATAGTAAACTAGGGTTTATATTTCTTGTCAAATACCCTCATTCAAAAATTGTACCCACATCCCCATAATCATGTTGTAATAGCCTAGATTTAATTTATGCACTTTACGCTTTCAATTATGCCATGATTAGAGATTAGGGTTTGTATGCAAAAATCCAAATCAATAAATAGTTTGACCTAATCATAGACAAAAATGCATGAAAATCAAACACAATACACACTTGCACCCCTAGGGTTACAATCCACTTGTTGCCTTCAAAAATGGGCCATGTTATGCATGTTGGGTACTTTGGCAAAACAAAAACAAAACAAAAGATCATAGTCCCTCGATGACGCTATCTTGGTTGCCTAAACAAAAATGATCAAGTCCCTCAAAAATTTTCCAAAAATACCTAACACAATTGCTATCATGGTCTATACGATGACCCGCGCCTGTCCCGTTTAACATCCTAATACAAGGTTGTTCACCAAATGCAATGGTGAAATAACACTGTCAAAAGGATTAAAAACATAAGAAAGATCTTTGAGTAAAATAGGGTGGATAACTCTTAGTTACTTGATCAAAACTTGCAAAACATCCTTGCTATTTTCAAACACACTTCACAACACATTTCAAACCATTTTCTAAATCCACTTTCAAAACCTTGAAATATCTTTTCAAAAAGACAAACACCTTTGTATATATTCGAACAAGAATCATTACAAAGGTTGCCTAGACAAGGCCTCTTTTTCAAAGCATTTTCAAAAACCACACACACAAAGCACCATTTCAAACAATTGAAAAGCAAAAGCAAGTGATCTAAACAAGTAACTAAGAGCCCATGGATAACCATGGATGAAAAGGGTGCTTGCACCTTCCCTTTTCATAATCTACTCCTCGAACCCAAGAAAACATCTCAAAGGTATTTCATGTGCTTTTTAACCTTTCCTTAGGATAAAATAAAAAGTCGGTGGTGACTCTTGCTAAACTGAAACATTTGCGAACACAAACGCAAAACCTCAAGTCAGTTCTCTCACCGTATCACAGTGACTGTCATCTTTTATACGATCTTCTTTATATTTTTGTTCGCGGCTTCGACAACACCGTTCATCTTTGGCCGATAGGGAGATGAATTGTGATGTTGAATCTTGAACTGCTCGCATAAAGCGGTGATCATAGTATTGTTAAGGTTTATACCGTTGTCAGTAATGATCCTTTCGGGGATATCATACCGGCAAATGAGGTTCTGCTTGATGAAGCGGGCAACAACATTCTTTGTGACGGATGTGAAGTAAGCTGCTTCGACATTTGGTGAAGTAGTCAATGGCCACCAGGATGAAGCGGTGTCCATTGGATGTTGTAGGCTTGATCTCTCCAATCATGTCGATTCCCTACATAGCGAATGGCCAAGGAGTTGTCAAGATATTTAAGGGAACAGGAGGCACGTGTACCTTGTCTGCATAGATTTGACATTTGTGACAAGTGAGGGAGTGTTGATAACAGTCAGCTTCCATGGTAGACCAGTAATATCCTGCCCTTAGAATCTTCTTAGCCATCGTATGCCCGCTAGAGTGAGTGTCGAAGGTACCTTCATGCAATTCAGCCATAATTCTTTCAGCTTCAGTCTTGTCCACAGAACGGAGCAGAATTGAATCGTGATTGCGCTTGTATAGGATTCCATTGCTCAAGAAGAACTCTGCTGAGAATCTCCTTAAGAACTTTTTGTCGTTGACTGAAGCTCCTTCAGGGTATTCTTGAGCCTCGAGATACCTTTTGACTTCATGAAACCACGGCTGGTCCACTACTTCATCGGTATTAATCTCGTGACAATGTGCAGGTTCGTCCATCCGTTCAATGGTAATTTGGGGAGCCTCATTATCCCAGTTAAGTTTAAACATGGATGACATTGTAGCTAAAGCATCTGCTAGCTGATTTTCTTCTCGCGGGAAGTGCTCGAAGGTAATCTGCTCGAAATGTGGTAACAATGTCAAGACATGTTCTTTGTAAGGAATGAGGTTTGGATGCTTAGTATCCCACTCTCCTTTGATATGACTGATGACCAAAGTTGAGTCCCCAAACACAATCAAGGATTTGATTCCCAAGTCTATGGCAGCCTTGAGTCCAAAGATACAAGCTTCATACTCTGCCATGTTGTTCGTACAGTTGAAGCAAAGTCTGGCTGTGAAAGGAGTATGGCAACCTTCCGGGGAAATGAGTACCACGCCGATACCGTTTCCAAGTGCATTATAGGCCCCATCAAAGTACATGGTCCATCGGGATCCTTGTTCAGGTCCGTCATATGGTCCGAAAACTTCAGCGTTGTCCAATTTCATGATGTCCTCGTCAGGGAAGTCAAACCTCATGGATTGGTAATCTTCGATAGCTTGATGAGCCAGACGGTCAGCTAGCACACTCCCCTTTATAGCTTTTTGGGTCGTGTATTGTATGTCGTATTCCGTTAGGATCATCTGCCATCTAGCTATTCTTCCAGATAGAGCAGGCTTCTCAAAGATGTACTTGATCGAATCCATCTGAGATATCAGCAAAGTGGTAAGAGTCAACATATACTGCCTTAGCCGACAAGTAGCCCATACCAAAGCACAACAAGTTTTCTCGAGAAGTGAGTATCGGGTCTCACAGTCGGTAAACTTTTTGCTAAGGTAATAAATGGCATGCTCTTTTCGGCCAGACTCGTCACGTTGGCCCAGTACGCACCCCATTGAATTTTCTAGGACGGTCAGATACATGATTAGCGGTCTTTCTTCGACGGGTGGCATCAAGATAGGAGGTTCTAGCAAATACTCCTTGATTCTATCGAAAGCAATTTGACAGTCATCATTCCATTTAACTACCTAATCTTTCTTCAACAGCTTGAAGATTGGCTCACAGGTAGATGTTAGGTGAGAAATGAACCTTGTAATGTAGTTTAGGCATCCCAAGAAACCTCTGACCTCCTTCTCAATGCGAGGAGCAGGCATTTCTTGTATAGCTTTGACTTTGTCAGGATCAACCTCGATGCCTTTGTTGCTGACAATGAAACCAAAGAGCTTACCGGATCGGACTCCAAATGTACACTTGTTTGGATTCAATCTGAGCTTGTACTCCTTCAACCTGACAAACAGCTTTTGCAAATGATCGAGGTGTTCTTCTTTAGTTTGTGATCGGGCTATCATGTCATCTACGTAGACCTCTATCTCATAATGTATCATGTCATGAAACAAAGCTACCATGGCGCTTTAATAGGTTGCCTCGGCATTCTTCAGTCCGAATGGCATCACTTTGTAGCAGAACGTACCCCACTGTGTGACAAAAGTAGTTTTCTCCATGTCCTCAGGTGCCATTTTGATCTGGTTACAGCCTGAGAATCCGTCCATGAAAGAAAATACTTTGTGCTGAGCTGTGTTGTCAACCAAGATGTCAATGTGCGATAGTGGAAAGTCATCTTTAGGGCTGGCCCTGTTAAAGTCTCTGTAATCCACGCATATTCTGACTTTGTCGTCCTTCTTAGGCACGGGCACAATGTTAGCAACCCATTGTGGACAGAAAGTAACAGCCAGAAATCCAGCATTGAACTGCTTCATAACTTCTGCTTTGATCTTTTAAGACATGTCAGGTCTCATGCGGTGGACCTTCTGTTTAACTGGTGGACAGTCTTCTCTTATGGGGAGACGGTGTACCACAATGTCTATATCAAGTCCCGACATGTCTTCGTATGACCAGGCGAAGATTTCAACATAAACATGTAGTAGCTGAATTAGGCGCTCCTTAACACTCGGCTCTAGATTGGCACCTATCTTGATTTCCTTTTTGTCATCCTCAGTACCCAAGTTGATTGTGTCCAACTGCTCTTCATGAGGCTGAATTGCTCTTTCCTCTTGCTGTAATAATCTGGCCAATTCCCCTGGCACCTCACAATCTTCCTCACCTTCGTATTCGGCTTGGTTGATCAAATCTTCAGAGTCACTGAAGGTTATAGCAGTATGGTTACCCATGGGTTCCAGAGTGGAAAGAAACATGCATTTGTGAGTATGGGTGTGTGTAAGGACATAGCCATCTTAAAACAACAAAATGTGAAAAGAAAGACAATGAGCATAAGAGGTTTAAATATGAAAAGCGTCCATGATTCATTAGAATGACATATGAAATGAAAATAAGAACCCTTACAAATGGACCTATGTGCCTCGGGTAAGACACACAGTTGAAAAATTACGAATTGTTTTGTGAATTATTACAGTCCAACAGAAATGGAAAAGATAAATTACCGATTTATGAAAGTAATCGGAACAAAGTCTTTTGCTTCCCAGTTGCACAGTCCTCCGTCAACAGTAGGGAAAATCCAGTCTTCCAAGCTGCCCTCTTCTTCACTGTCCTCTAGTGCATTAACCCCTCGGTGGCTGATCTTCACAGGTGGCCCTCCAGCCCGGGAGCGGCGCACGGCCTTCTGACTAGTCGAAGTGAATCCCAAGCCGAATTTGTCTGCTTTGAAGGGAAAGTCGGGAAGCTGCCCCCAGATAGTGGATCCACCTTCTTCCACTACTGCCCTAGCATCCTTGAGAGAAGACATCTGAGGCGGAGGTCTTGTAACTGTGGGTACAGAGGACACTGTCTTGGTCGCCACTATCTCCTCAGAAAACTCTTCGAAGTGCTGGAAAGGGGTCTCTATGAATTCGCCATCCAATTCTACATAACGGAAATAATTAAGATGATTGATCATGTACTCCTCTTCTCCATGAACAATTATAATTTTCCCCTGGACAGGGTACTTGAGCTTTTGATGCAGAGTGGAAGTGACAGCTCCAGCATGGTGGATCCAAGGTCTTCCCAACAAGCAAGAATAGGAAGGACGGATGTCCATCACGTAGAATGTTGAATTGAACGTCTGGGTACCCACCTTGATCGGGATGTCCACCTCTCCATGGATCATCCTCTTAGAACCATCAAAGGCTCTGATAATGATATTGCTGGGTTTCAGGGTTAGGCCTTCACAATCTAACCTATCCAAGGCTTTCTTTGGCAAGACATTTAGAGACGACCCAGTATCAACCAAAACATGAGCTAGGGTGGTTCCCCTACACTCCACCGAGACATGTAGCGCGTCATTATGTTTTCTCCCTTTGGAGGTTAAGTCTGCATCGGAGAATCCTAGACCATTGTCTGCTGTTAAACTGGCCACACATTCCTGGAATTGATCAGCGGAGGTTTCTTGTGGCACGTGGGCCGTCTTCAAAAACTTGACCAAAGCTTTAGCATGCGCCTTAGAGTACAACAACAGGGCTAACATAGATATTTTGGAGGGGGTCTGCCCCAGTTGTTCAACAACATTGTAATCACTTGTCTAAATAATCCTCAGAATCTCTTCCATCTCTTTTTGGGATGTTTCAGGAATGACTAATGACTTAGCCTTCGTCAAGACGGGCTCCTCTTGAACATTCTTTCCTTTTTTCTCAGCATCAGAAACAGGGATGGGAATTGCATTGTCATTGTTGGCGGGTACACTTGCAGGTGCAGTTACAGGGGTAATCTTCGGGATGGCCGCGGGTCCAAAGACTGCTGTTGGAGGAGCAATCTCTAGAGAAAAGATTCTCCCACTACGAGTAATTTTGCTTGTTCCAGCAATGTTACTGATGTCGGGGTTATCTTCCTCAGAGCTTTCTTCTTCAATGGTCTGTTCAATCTGTTTGACACCATGGTAGTATATTTCTCCATCATAGTTCCATGGTACCATTTTATCAGTTTTGTAAGGGGTTGGCCCTGGCATTGTTATCTTCAACGGAGTAGTCACAGTAGCAGATGTAATCCTAACGGGTTTTTTAGGAACCCTGGAAGAATTGGCGTATATGGTTATTATTGAAACTTCGGGAACTGGAATGGGTGAGACAGGAGCTTTCTCAAACAAAATTTCCTTGTTATCAATCAATTGTTGGATTCTTTTCTTCAAAAGGGAACAATCAAAAGGGGAGGACAGGCAAGCACGGCAATCTTGGTCACGACCTGGGAATACCCCAGCTTTCAACAGATTCAATTTGATGGTTAGGAGAGGAGTTAACAATTCATCCACAGCAGAAACAAACAGATCTTCTTCCACAGCATTGGCATTGTGCCCATGCCTAGGCATCGGTGCAGAGATTACATTCGGCTTTTTAGGAGCTTCAAATTCAACTTCCTTAGCGTCAATTAGATCTTAAATCTTGTTCTTCAGGGCCCAACAGTTGTTGGTGTCGTGCCCTGGACTTTTTGAGTGGTACGCGCATCTGGCGTTGGGATGGTAGTGTGGAGATGAAGTGTTAGGATATTTAGGGGCCTCCTTCAGCATGGTCAGGTTCAACTTCAAGAGATGGGGTAAGACTTGAGCAGGAGTCATGTTTATCTTGGTGAATTGCCTTACAGGCCTTTCCACCCTTTGTTGGTTATTCCTCGGCTGATCATTCCTCAGCTGGTTGTTTCTCGGTTGGTCTAACGCATACTTCTGAATCATAATTGCCCCTACAGTTGGTCGTCTTTCAATTCTTCCCTGATTCCTTTGGGCATAGACAACTGACACCTCCTTCTTTCCAGTGAAGGGCTTTTTTGCTGCAGCAGAGGTAGATGCATCTTTCGGAATTTTCCCGCTTCTGATACCGACTTCGACTCTTTCGCTTGTTAAAATCAACTCAGTGAAACCTGCAGAGGAGCTCCCTATTAGGTGATTAAAGAAAGGACCTGACAGAGTCCCCAAGAACATGTCCACAAGCTCTCTTTCAGATAATGGTGGTTGCACCCTTCCGGCCAAATCCCTCCATTTCTGGGCGTAGTCTTTGAAACCCTCGTTGGTAGCCATGGCCATACTTTGTAGCTGAGTATAGGTTGGCGCCAAGTCGGCGTTATATTGGTACTGTTTATAAAAGGCGGCTGCCAAATCTTCCCAATTATGCACATCAAACCTCTCCAACTGGTAAAACCAATCTAGCTGCATCCCCGATAAACTTTCCTGGAAAAAATGGACCCACAGGTCCTTGTCAGAAGAATGTGGTTGAATTTTCCTAACATAAGATCGTAGGTGCATCTTGGGACAAGACACCCCATCGTACTTAGCAAACAGAGGTACTTTAAAATTAGGAGGGATTACAATTCCAGAAACCAGCCCTAACTCTTCAAAGTCTAGCCCAGGCACTCTTTGTATCTCCATGGCTGCTAGACGCGCTTCCAAGTTCTTGTATTTGTCATCGGCCGGAGGGTACTGCTGTTCAGAATAGTCCTCATCCTCTTCTTCTTCTTCTTCCTCAGAATCAGATGGCACTGCAGTTTCTTTTCCCTTTCTTACCCCTTCATCAGATGTTGAGGGGAATTCCAAAGTCCGTCTGGCTTGTCCTTCAAATCTTCTTCCCATGAGAACCACACCAGCTCTCTTATTCTTCTTTTACTCTTTTTCCTTCTCTAGTAGAGTCTTGAGCTCCTCCTGCCCCTTAGCCAAGGTCAAGAGTAGTTGTTGAAATTGTGAATTCTGAGCTTATAAGTCTTTGACTATTTGTTCAATATCCATCTTGCTGAAATAAATAGCAGAGAGATGAGGAAACTTGGTGTGAAGACCTGTTTATGCATATGACGAATGATATGTATTCATGTAATTCTTTCAAGGATTCAGAAGTTCAAATTTGTTTTAAACAAAAAAGAAACACACGTCATATTAATAAGATAGAATTTGTTAGTACATCAATGCCCCATGGGCAAAATAATACAAAATTCTAAGGTAAAAATACGTTGCGCATCCTCTTTGGTGAAATGTAGGTGTTGAGAGTCTGCTCTTCGTGAAGTTGACGAGTGAGTTCCAAAACCTTTTTCTCGCTTGCGTAGAATTGGGCTTCGAAAGTATCGCGCTCTCCCTTGAGCTGTATCCAACTCCTTTGCAAGTCTTCGAGTGATGTTGGCATGTCAGGATGTAGGAGGGTGTATGAAACCTCTCCTTCCATAACAGGCTCTATAATCACAGGGAGAATGGAGGGGTAAGGCATCATAAGACTTTGGGCGCGGGTTCGTACCCACTTGAGGTAAGGCTCAAGAGGGATGGAATTCTTGTGTCCCAAGCTCTTACTGTCTACCTTGTTGGGCATCCTCTAAGCTCGGATGAACCTTTGTCAGAGTCCTTGGTTGTCGTTGTCGAAGTCGAAAACCAAACCTTGAATCAGCATGTCATGTGGGCCATCCCTTCGGGCATAACCAGTTCTGTGATGCGGTGGAAGAACTGACTTGAGGTTTTGCGTTTGTATTTGCAAATGTTGTGGTTTAGCAAGAGTCGCCACCGACTTTTATTTTATCCAAAAGGAAAGGTAAAAAAGCACAGGAAAGACCTTTGAGATTGTTTTTGGGTTCGGGGGGTAGATTATGAAAAGGGAAGGTGTTAGCACCCTTTTCATCCATGGTTTTCCATGGGCTCTTAGTTACTTGTTTTAGATCACTTGCTTTGCTTTTTCAATTGTTTGAAATGGTGCTTTGTGTGGTTTTGAAAGTATTTTGAAAAGAGGCCTTTGTTTAGGCAATCTTTGTAATGATTCTTGTTTGTAAGAATGTATACAAAGATGTTTGTCTTTTGAAAAATGTTTCAATGTTTTGAAAGTTATTTGGAAATTGTTTTGAAAATGTGTGTGTTTGTTTGAAAATAGAAAGGATTGTTTGAAAGAGATCAAGTAACTAGGAGCTATCTACCCTACTCAAAAGTCTTTCTTGTACATTTTTATTCCTTTGATGTTGTTGACCTACCATTGTTTTGGTAGATAACCCTATCTTTGGGTGTTTAAACGGGATAGGCGTGGGTCATCGTATGACCATGATAGCAATATTGCCAAGTATCTTAGCAAGTTTTGAGGGACTTAAGATCATTTGTTTTAGGCAACCAAGATAGCGTCATCGAGGGACTATGATCTTTTTGTTTGTATTGTTTTGCCAAGATACCTAGCGTGCATACCATGGCCATGTTTTAAGGCAACCAAGTGGGTGAAACCCTAGAGGTGCTTGTATGTAAAGTGTTGTCATTTTTCATGCATTTTGTTTGTCTTGAATTAGGTCATGTTATTTGTTTGATTTTCTCTTATCATACAAACCCTAGTTTACTAAACATGCATATAATGCGATAAATTATGTAATGTAAATCTAAACTATTACAACAATATTATGGGGAGGGGGATACAAGTTTTGAATGGGGATATTTGCATAAAATAAAACCCTAATTCACTATTACAACCCAATTGAATTTATTGTACAATAAATAAATAAGCAATTATTTAAATATGCAATAAAATGTAAATATGCAAAAAAAAAAATTGTAATTGTTTTATGCATGAGAAAAAATAAATTATTTAAGTCTTAAAATAAGAAAAAATATTGTGATTATTTTTGAAAGGGTGAAAAACCCTAATTTTGTTTTAAAAGAAAATATTGTTTTCGAATTATTTATTTGTCCATTTTTTGTTTAAGAAAAATAATAATAATGTTATGTGTTTAAAAAATAAAATATGTGAGAAAATAATATTTTATGTGTATAATATAATAAAATAAAATATTTAAGTATTTTAATATTATTTACAAGTTTATTTAAGAAAATGAATTCTATTAAACCTAATAAACTATTTTATGCCATAAAAAATAATAAAAATAATAAAATAAAATGCAAAAAATTAAGAAAATATTTTTGGGATTTTTTAATGTTCAGAAAAAAATAATAAAAGTCAAAAATATAAAAAGAAATGAAAAATATGCAAAATATAGAAAATGGGCCAAGGGGGTGCAAAAAGGAAACAGGGGGGTGCAAAAAGTAGGACAAACAGGCCCAAGGCACGCCAGGCCCAAAACCTGTTGTCCCTGTCCTCCAGCCAGAACAAAACGCGCGCTTCTGCCTTCAAATCCTGTTCTTGCTCATGCTTGCATGAAATCAAAAACTTACAACATGAAACTTATAGCATTTTTATCACGATTCCAATGATATAAAAAACGTGACCTAACTCTAAAAGACCAAGGAGAATTTTAGTGGCCCTAATTTCTGACCTAGTTTTTTCAGCATGTTCAACATCCAAATACTCTTAGCTCAGTTGATATAAATGGAAACTAAGCATATGTACAGCTCAAGTATGTTAAGGACTACATTTTTGCTTCACAAACCTAAGCTTAAGGATGCCTAAATAGAGAGATAGAAACTTGACAAATATCTTGTTCAGTTGAGTTTGGATATGGCAATGTGGGAACTTTGAGTGAGGCCTGAAGTTCTTGTGAGCTTCCTTGAAGTCCTCTCAAGCTTCTCCAATGCTCAGTTTGCCTTGAAGTTGCCTGAATCTCCCTGTAGAAGTCAACCTGCAAACCTTCAAAGTGAAAATGGTGATCCTTGAAACAGGGGTTACAGTTGCAAAACAAAGGCCTGAATAGTTTAGGTAGGAGATATGGAATGTGTTTGAAGTGATTCAAAGCAAAACGCACGAGGTAATATGGAAATGGCTTGTGATTTGCAGAGATTGCCCTGTTTGGGCAGAAAATGGTGTTTTTTGTGTTTGAGAGAGTTTCAAATGCTATGAGCTCGTTTATTGGCTTGTTACAATGTTCTGAGATTGTTTGAAATGAGTCCCAAACTTGCCTTTATCAGATACCCAAGTTGTATTGACTTTTGCCAAATTGCTTGCTTTTGAAGAAAAGTTGGAAGTGACAATGCCAAAGCCTGTACAGGCTTGCTTGCTAGCTGCACATAGTTGGTACAAGTTGCCTGATATTTGTGGATATTGTTTGCAGCAAAATATTAGGTCCATGGCTTAAGATTTGCAAAGTTGCATAAAGCATGCTTTATCAAAGTAGCAATGTGAACTTTATGCCATTTTTGGATTAATTCATTGTGCAAAGCTTCAAAGATCAGAATAAAGCCAAAATCCAATGTGTTTGCATTTAATTAATGAGTGTAGAAGGGATTAGTACCTGTAAAACCAAGTACAAGCATGTTTGAAACTGATTTGCAACTTGTAACATTGTGAAAATGCCTAGGACAAAAGTGATAATTTGCCATTTTCATTTCTTCGATTCTCCCTAACCATAAATGATCTTGGAGAGTTCTTGGACATTTTGGAAAGCTTGTAACATTATCTACAACCCATCTTTGAAATGAATTTTGAGATTCCTCTTGGAACTAGGTGAAAAGTTGCCATGAAGTTAGGTCAAAAATCTGCCTAAACTAGGGCAAAATTTCACTAAGTTAAAAAGTTTATGGACCCCTATTCACAAAATCATAACTTGAAACCCAAGCATATTTTGGGAAAACTTTGTGAATCAAAGTTGTATATTTCATGGAGGACTATAACTTTCATGTTGGAAGTTTTGTTTGAATCCAAATGCATCATGGTGAAAAAGTTGTGGAAAGTTGGGAAAAAATAAGAAATTTCCATAACTTAGAAAAATTCTAAGTTATGAAAAATTTCAAATTAAAACCCTAATTTGCAAAATTAGGTTTCTTGGTCAACAAGTTTCACATTTTGACATATCTTGATGAATTATGACCCTTGGCACTTGATTTTGACCAAAAAGTCAAAGTTTGACTATTCAGTGTACAGTTGATTTTTTGATCAGTTGATTGGAAAATTCATCTGTCAATCCAATGCTTTTGAGATCTTTTGAACTATGTGATTAGTTAAAGATGATTCCATTGAGTCCTTGAAATCATGCTTGAACCTAATTGGTTATTGGTTAGGTTAAAAATCAGAAATTGCCCTTTCTCAGTCAAAACCCTAATTTTGACCATTTTGCCCTTTTGATGATCTGATCAAATTTCTTGAGGAGTTATGATCCAAACTTAATCAAATGGTACATAGGAGCCTATAATGTTGATGTGGATCAAAAATTATGAAGTTTTACTGTAAATTGGCCATGGTTGACTTTTTCCCCAATACAGCTGATTTTTAGGTCGACTGTCCAATTGACTGGACAAAAATGTGATTCAAGGCTTAAAACTTGGTATGGGCAATCTTAGGGATCCAAGATGGTGTATGAAAGTAACATGAAGAATTTATGGTCCAAAAAATCCTTGTGCAAACTCAAACCCTAATTTCAGGTCAACAGTGCAAGGAGATGTCTTGAACTGAGCAAACCCTAATCATGTCTGGAGTCCAAGAAGTCTTGTGAGGAAAATATTGATAATATGAGAGGGCAAATTTTGGGGTACAACAACAAGTGATTTAGGTTGTGTTCAATGTATCCTCAAGTTTAAGTATTTAACTATTAGAGTGAAATGCAATTCCAGAAAGAATTCTTTTAGGCTATAGATGATTGCTTATCGCTTTATTTATTGCTTTATTTACTTTTCCTATACTTTTTCCGCAAACCCCTTTTCCAAACTTCGAAGGATTGAAACTGTTAAACGGTAGTTTTTCCCTCTCACTAATCCATGTGGATACGATACGATATAACCTATATATCACCCGGTAAAATAATACTTTACTTTTTGTTTGTCGCTTTACCGCTTCATCAAATTGGCGATGTTGCTGGGGATTGGTGTTGATATTAATTACAATGCGATAGTTTTTCTTTCTAAGTTTCATAAATATGTTTTTACCATACATTTGTGCATCTTTTACATACTTGTTCATTTGTATATAGTATACTTGTTTTATTTCACATTTTCCAAGTGCGGTTAGATGTGTAGTTCCTATTAGAGCTTGAAGAGATTTGAGCGAAGGCGGGAGTGAAGTGTTTGGCTCGTCCGAAGCAACATGTTGGTTTATAAATAATAGGCGTCGAGCTTACAACGTAAAACAAGCATGTTTTATCATTTTTTGTTTCGTTGTTAATTTTTTATTCTAGCTTAGGTAGTGTGGTGAACATTCATTAAATAGGTTATACTCGGATTGTTCGTAAAGTTCTCAAATCTTCACTTTACTACTTATTTAATCAATTTTCACCCATTCTTTTAATATGTTTATATTAGTTGTTTTATGTTGTTATTCTTTGTGGTTTTCCGTAAGATTGTCGTGTTTAGCTGTTGGAAATGTGTATGTGTTGTAAATGCTGTTTAGATGTGTAAATGAGAGTAGTGTAGGTGATTGTGGAGGTTGATTTTGGAATGCAATATTCTTATCCTATTTTTCTGCTACTGGTGTAACGCACTTAGCGCGTGTTTTGGCGCTTAGCGCGCTCTGCTGCGATCAGCCAGTGAAGTGTTTTTGTTTCACTTGGCTCTCCTTTTTCCCACTTTCACCAAGGCCTTATAGTAGTAATTAACATTAATATTATTTTTCTAATTCTTTTATTGATAGTTTGGATTCTAATTTTGGTTTGGTAACTTAAAGAATTTTGAGGTGATTTTTCCCGAGTTTGAGTGTTTCAACTTGCGGATGTATGGTAATGATAGTTTTCAAAGTTGGTACACGCCAGGTACTCATTTATTGCTTTCTATAGAATAACATGTTTAGGAAACTTTTCATTTGTATAATTACCATACCATTCATTCATTTTGCATTACTTTTTTTTGATTGAATCACTTTAGTTCCCTTTTTACCCATAAATATGAGGAAGCTTTCCATCGTTCATATATGCTAGAGGCCATAATTCTTGTTTTAACTGGATTTCATTATGTTTAATCTTTTGTTTGTATTAATTGTATGAAAGCATGAAAGTGATCAAGGAATTTTGTTTCATTTTGAGCATAACTACTTTGGCTAAATAGTCAATTCACCTTATGAGTGTGTGATCATTAGTAACCCCTTTTTGCTTTTTTGTTGATGTCCATGTTGTTTTTGCTAAATGCTTGTCTATGAGTGTTTGGTTCATCTTTTTGTATGGATATTTATTCTTTATTTTTTTGAACCCTCAACTATGATTTATGGTTTGAATTTTTACCTTGCCTTAGAAAGTAGGGAGTATTCACATTATGATATAGTTGAATTCAAGTTGGGGAGAGAAATGTTTATGTGCTTATGTTGTGGTTGCTATGAGGTTGAAAAAGAAAAGGAAAAAAATTGTGAGAAAGAAAAAGAAAACGAAATAAAAAATTGAAAAAGCTTTGAAAAAAGAAAAACAAAAAGAGTTCAAATAATTGTGTGAATAAGTATTGTGATTGGATTGAGAAATTTGGAATGAATAAGAAGTTTGATGTAAATTATGTTGCTTGAGTCTTTCTGAGTTGATAACTCCCTTAGGTTAATGCAAGTTTTTGTTTCTATTAGCTTTATAACTTATCCCTTGTTTGTTAACCAAGCCACATTACAACCTTGAAAAGCCCTTGTGATTCTTGCCTTTGTAATTTCAATATGAGTTTTTGGATTAATGCATAATTTAGTATATTGTTTGCAATATTATGGATGAGTATTTTTTATTCCTCGTTTTTGTGTGTTCTTCATCTACCGGTGAATTCTTGTTAGGTATGATTCATGATTGAGCTTGTTTTGTTTTAGAATGTTTAGTATGATTTTTGTACTTAGGATTTGTTTCGTTTACATGTTGTCGTTGTAGTATAATGGTAAGTATTTACTTTGCTTGTACGTTTTTATTTGAACCATACATTTTTTATTCTATTTTAAAAACGTATTTGTAAGTGTTTAGTTATTGGCATGTATTTTTGGTAAAACCAGGTGTGTGAATGTCATGACTGATGTCATAACATTCTGGGTTATTAGGTACTTTATGCAGAAAAAGAATGGCATACAGAAGCTGCTATTTATGAGTGTGTATCTGAGCATTTTGCAATGATCACATTTATTACTTTCTACCAAAATCAGTAAACAGGATTTTTGTTGTCATAACAAATGTTAAGACATCCTGTACTGATCTAACAGTTATGCAGTTTGGTTAATTCTGAGATTTTTCAGGAATTTGGTTCATACTTTCCAGAACAGAATCTCACGTGGACTTTAGGTTAACTGAGCTCAACCCTAATTTGGTTGATAAAGTCTTGTGGCCAAGTCTTGAGGTTAACCCTAATTAACCCTAGCTTTTCGTGGAAGTCCTAACTGAAGAAACAGCTGCATATATATTCAACAGGAAAGCTGATTGGTAATTAACTCTTTGACAGAAGATCAATTAGGGGCTGTATAGTTTTTAACTACTGTAATCCAAGCAAGTATCATTGTGATAAGTGACTTGGAGTGGGTTTTGATTGTAAGGGTTGTGTATCACTCAAAGCTTTGAAGCAAGAGTGTTTGTGTCACTTGACTAAAGCTTTGAAGCAAGAGTGTTTGTGTCACTTGACTAAAGCTTTGAAGCAAGGTCAAGTTAGGTTTATGTATCACTCAAAGCTTTGAAGCACGAGTGGTTGTGTTACTTGATTCAAAGCTGTGAACCATAATCAAGTGTATGTTCTGAAGAGTGTCTTCATTAATTTATTAGTCAATTGTTTAGTATCACTGCTGTGATTGAGGGGGAGTGAGTAGGAACTCAGGTTTAAGTTGAACTTAGATTGAAGTTGCATTGGGTAGGTCTTAAGTGAAGGAGATAAACTGGTTGGTTTATTCCTGAATTAATATCTCTTATAGTGGATTTCCTCCCTGGCTTGGTAGCCCCCAGAGTAGGTGTTGTTTCACACTGAACTGGGTAAACAATTGACTGTGTTCTTTACTGTTTTTTTATTTACTGTCTTATAGAAAGTCAGATACAGTGTCATAACATTCACTGTGACATTGAGTATCTGCTGCCAGAATTTCAATTGGTATCAGAGCAGGCACCCTGCCTGTCTTACTGGGTGAGATCTAGGGATATCACTTTCTGGCGCTATGGACAAAGAAGGAGTTTTTGGAAACAGACCACCCATTCTGGATGGATCAAATTATGACTACTGGAAACCTCGTATGATTGCCTTCTTAAAATCACTGGACAAAAAGGCTTGGAGAGCTGCTGACAAAGGATGGAACCATCCCACCATAACTGAGAAAGATGGGACAATCAGTCTGAAGCCTGAGGAAGAATGGAGCAAAGAAGAAGATGAGTTAGCCCTGGGTAATTCCAAAGCATTAAATGCGTTGTTCAATGGAATTGATAGAAACATATTCAGACTAGTACATCAATGTGAACTGGCCAAGGAAGTTTGGGACACTCTCAAAACTACCCATGAGGGCACATCCAAAGTAAAAATGTCAAGGCTTCAGATGCTGACTACCAAATTTGAGAACCTAAGGATGATGGAAGAAGAAACCATTCATGAGTTTCACATGAACATCTTGGAGATTGCCAACACCTCAGGAGCATTGGGAGAAAAGATGTCATAAGAAAAACTGGTGAGAAAGATTCTCAGATCCTTGCCTAAAAGATCTGCAATGAAGGTAACTGCTATAGAGGAAGCCCAGGATATCAGCAAGTTGAAGGTGGATGAACTCATTGGGTCTCTTCAGACCTAGGATATGGAGATCAGTGACAATGTTGACAAGAAAAACAAGAGCATAGCACTTGTATCCAACACTGAAGATGAAAACAAGGAGGATGAAGAAGAAAAAATTTCAGAAGCTATAGCCATGCTTGGAAGACAATTCAACAAACTCATCAAGAGAATGGATCCAAAGTCAAGGTCAAATGTTAAGAACATTCCTTCTGACATTAACAGATCTTATGACTCCAGCAGAAGACCAAAGTCTGAAGAGAAGGGAAATCAAAGTAGAGGAATTCAATGCCATGGATGTGAAGGATATGGGCACATTCGAGCTGAATGTCCTACCTTTCTTAAGAAACAAAAGAAAGGAATGTCTGTTACCTGGTCTGACTGTGATTCAGAAAGTAACTCTGAAGAAGAATCTGCCAAACTAGTTACTGCACTAACTGGTGTTTGTTCCTCTGAAAGTGACACTAGTGATGAGGAAGTGACATTTGAAGAACTGGATGATACCTACAAGAAATTATGTATCAGAAGTGTTGAAGTCTGTCAGCAAAATGAGAGACAAACTAAACTCATAATAAAGTTGGAGGCTGAGAAAAGGGCAGACATTGAAACTATAAGTCATCTAGAAGGGGAAGTTCAAATGCTGAACTCAAAACTGAACCAGATGACCAAATCTGTCAAGATGCTGACAAATGGAACTGACAAATTGGAAGAAATCCTTCAGGTTGGACAAAATGTGGGAAACAAGTCTGGTCTAGGATTTGTGGCAGCAAAGAAATCTGGTGCAGACAAGAAGATCAGGCCTGATAAACAAATGTCAAAGCAGATGTCACAACATAGCACTCAACATCGGGAACAGAGAAATATGAAGAAAAAGTACCAAAGATGGAGATGTCATCATTGTGGGAGGTTTGGTCACATAAAGCCATTCTGCTTCAGATTGTATGGATAGCCTAATCAGAACCCAGGTGTCAAACCTAAGTCTAACAAGGTACCACATACTCCACAGTGGAAGAAAAAGGCTACTGCCGTGATAGCCCACACTTCCCTTAGAGTCTCTGCAAAGGAAGACTGGTACTTTGACAGTGGGTGTTCTAAGCACATGACTGGAATCAAGAACCTTCTCAATCATGTTAAACCTCACACCACTAGTTATGTGACCTTTGGAGATGGTGCTAGAGGAGAAATCAAAGGAGTTGGTAACTTGGACTGCCCTAGAGTTCCAAATCTAAATGAAGTATTATTGGTAAAAGGCCTGACTGCTAATCTCATTAGTATCAGTCAATTATGCGATCTAGGATTCAAGGTCAACTTCTCAAAATCTGAATGTCTTGTAACTAATGAGAAACAAGAAGTTGTAATGAAAGGAGTCAGATCTAAAGACAACTGTTACTTGTGGGAGCCTGAGAACACTAACTACTCCACTGTGTGTTCTATTGCCAAAGAAGAAAAAGAGGTGAAACAGTGGCACCAAAAACTTGGTCATCTTCATCTAAGAGGAATGAAAAGGATTATATCCATGGAGGCAGTAAGAGGGATTCCAAGACTGCAAATTGATGAAGGGAGAGTTTGTGGTGAATGTCAGGTTGGTAAGCAGACTAGGATGTCACATCCAAAGTCAAGACATCTGACCACCTCTAAGGTTCTAGAACTTCTACATATGGATCTGATGGGACCAATGCAGGTGGAAAGTCTTGGTGGAAAAAGATATGCCTATGTTGTTGTGGATGATTTTTCCAGATTCACCTGGATTAACTTCATTAGGGAAAAATCTGATGTATTTAAAGTTTTTAAAGAATTGTGCAAAAGAATTCAAAGAGAAAAAGAAGGGTGTATTGTCAGAATCAGAAGTGATCATGGCAAGGAATTTGAAAATAGTAAGTTTAATGAGTTCTGTTCCTCAGAAGGAATTAGTCATGAATTCTCTTCTCCTATAACTCCTCAACAAAATGGAGTTGTAGAAAGGAAAAATAGGACCATACAGGAATCTTCCAGAGCAATGATACATGCCAAAAGACTTCCTATTCATTTTTGGGCTGAAGCTATGAATACAGCCTGCTATGTCCATAACAGAGTCACTTTGAGAAAGGGAACCTCATCCACCATTTATGAACTCTGGAAAGGAAGAAAGCCAATTGTGAAGTACTTCCATGTATTTGGTAGCAAATGCTATATTCTGGCAGATCGTGAACAAAGGAGAAAGCTGGACCCTAAAAGTGATGAAGGAATATTTCTAGGATACTCCACCAACAGCAGAGCTTATAGGGTATTCAATTCCAGGACCAAAGTCATGATGGAATCAATAAATGTCATAGTTGATGATTATCATGAGGAAACAGATGTCCCTTGTAATGTTGAGACATTCTTTGAGACTCCAACTCAACAGAATGACCTACCTAACACCATTGCAGCAGACTCTGAATCCAAGGAAGCTAGCAAAATCCCTTCCATCAGAATTTAGAAAGATCATCCTAAAGAACTCACCATAGGAGATCCTAACAGTGGAGTCATTACAAGATCTAGAGAAATCATCTCAAACTCTTGCTTTGTGTCTAAAATTGAACCAAGAAATGTTAAGGAGGCCTTAACTGATGAATACTGGATTGGTGCAATGCAAGATGAATTGAACCAATTTAAGCAACATGAAGTATGGGAGTTAGTTCCTAGACCAGAGGGAACAAACATCATTGGCACAAAATGGATATACAAGAACAAATCAGATGCTGAAGAAGTTGTCACCAGGAATAAGGCAAGACTTGTTGCCCAAGGATACACTCAAGTTGAAGGGGTTGATTTTGATGAGACATTTGCCCCTGTAGCCAGATTGGAATCTATCAGACTCCTATTAGGAATTGCTTGTCTTCTGAAGTTCAAGTTATTTCAGATGGATGTAAAAAGTGCCTTCCTAAATGGGTACTTAAATGAGGAAGTTTATGTGGAACAGCCTAAAGGGTTTGTGGATCCAAACTACCCTGATCATGTCTACAAATTGAGGAAAGCTTTATATGGCCTGAAACAAGCTCCTAGAGCATGGTATGACAGGTTGACAAAATTTCTCTCTGACAAAGGATACAGAAAAGGAGGCTTGGATAAAACCTTTTTTGTCAAAAATGAAGGAGGAAAGATAATGGTAGCTCAAATCTATGTTGATGACGTAGTGTTTGAGGGAATGTCAGATCAAATGGTTAAACATTTTGCTGACCAGATGCAGGCTGATTTCGAAATGAGTCTCATGGGAGAACTGACCTACTTTCTTGGACTGCAAGTCTCACATATGGAAGACTCAATTTTTCTATCTCAAAGCAAGTATGCAAAGAACATTGTCAAGAAGTTTGGTATGGAGAATTCCAGTCACAAAAGGACTCCTGCACCTACTCATTTAAAGTTATCCAAAGATTCAAGTGGGGTTAAGGTGGACCAAAGCTTGTACAGAAGCATGATAGGAAGTCTGTTGTACTTAACAGCCAGCAGACCTGACATTGCTTTTGCAGTTGGAGTATGTGCAAGATACCAAGCTGATCCTAAAGTCAGTCATATCAACCAAGTGAAGAGAATTTTGAAGTATGTAAGTGGAACTTACAACTATGGCTTGCTGTACTCTCATGGTTGTGAACCAATTATGACTGGTTATTGTGATGATGATTAGGCTGGAAGTGCTGATGATAGAAAAAGCACCTCTGGAGGATGTTTCTTCTTAGGAAATAATCTGGTCTCCTGGTTCAGCAAGAAACAGAACTGTGTGTCTCTCTCTACTGCTGAAACTGAATACATTGCAGCTGGTAGTAGCTGTTCTCAAATGATCTGGATGAAACAGATGCTTACTGAGTATAATGTCACACAAGATGTTATGACATTGTACTGTGACAATCTGAGTACAATCAACATTTCCAAGAATCCTATTCAGCATAGCAGGACCAAGCATATTAACATTAGACATCATTTTATCAGAGATCTTGTAGAGGAGAAGACGATTAAACTGGAACATGTTGCCACTGAACTACAGCTGGCTGACATTTTTACCAAAGCACTTGATGCAAATCAATTTGAAAATTTGAGGGGCAAGTTGGGTATTTGCCAACATGAGGAAATGTAGCAATTAATTTTGCTTAAAACAAGGGTTGAAGGAGTTTTTTGTGTTAAGTCTATTTTGATTGGGTTAATCATATGTTTTCCCATTTCTTTCAAAATTATTGAGAGGTTGAATAGACACTCATTTACCTCCTTCCTCTCTCGGCTCTGCAAAAAATCCCATTCTCTCAATCAAAGATTTCTCTCTCGTTGCTACTGGTTTTCTAAGACTATCAAAATGTCTCAAACATCATCCTCTTCCAAGACGACTGTTTCATCCGCTTACTCTGATCGAGATTCTAGGGCAATCACATCATGCATGGATTCTGAAGTCCTGGAGATTACTCCTCTTAGAGTACTGGCAACTAACCCCTCTAAGGTTAAAAAGCTGAGAACAAGGCATGCAGGAAGCTCTGCTGTTAAAGGCCCTATTGCCTTTCCCTCCCTCCTATGTGGTATTGTCCTTGCTCAATATCCTGACATCCTAGTGGAAAGAGATACTGTATGCAAAAGATCCCCTGCTCTTAGGTTGCACTATAAGCTATTTTAGGGAACTCATGTTCCTGACATTGTCATGACATCAGCTGAGACATCATCTGTCAAAACCCAGTCCAAGACATCTGATGTTATAACTGTGCTGAAAGAAACCTGCAAAGAGCTGGAGACAAGGAAAAGGACTCTTGAGAACCTAATTTCCAGATTAGAACAGGAGGAGACTGAAGGACAAAGAAGGGAAGAGGATGTTGCTGAAGATCAGCTTAATGTTGAAGAAAGTGCTTCCTCTGAAGATGACAGTGCTTGAAGTTTGGTGGAGTTGTCAAGCTTGATGCTGGTACCTGTTGCTGCAAGTGATTTCAGATTTTTTTGTTGTTTTTATTACTCATTTTGGATGACTGTATAACATATAAGTACATGTATCTTTGGCCTATTTGTGGCTAAAGAGGGGGAGATATTTTGTGTTAATTACTTGGTAGACATTATTTTTTTCTGCAGACATATTCATTCTGCTGCTCTCTATTCTCTGATTGCTTAGGGGTTTTAGCTAAAAATTTGCCAAAGGGGGAGTTTGTAAGTGTTTAGTTATTGGCATGTATTTTTGGTAAAACCAGGTGTGTGAATGTCATGACTGATGTCATAACATTCTGGGTTATTAGGTACTTTATGCAGAAAAAGAATGGCATACAGAAGCTGCTATTTATGAGTGTGTATCTGAGCATTTTGCAATGATCACATTTATTACTTTCTACCGAAATCAGTAAACAGGATTTCTGTTGTCATAACAAATGTTAAGACATCCTGTACTGATCTAACAGTTATGCAGTTTGGTTAATTCTGATATTTTTCAGGAATTTGGATCATACTTTCCAGAACAGAATCTCACGTGGACTTTAGGTTAACTGAGCTCAACCCTAATCTGGTTGATAAAGTCTTGTGGCCATGTCTTGAGGTTAACCCTAATTAACCCTAGCTTTTCGTGGAAGCCCTAACTGAAGAAACAGCTGCATATATATTCAACAGGAAAGCTGATTGGTAATTAACTCTTTAACAGAAGATCAATTAGGGTATGTATAGTTTTTAACTACTGTAATCCAAGCAAGTATCATTGTGATAAGTGACTTGGAGTAGGTTTTGATTGTAAGGGTTGTGTATCACTCAAAGCTTTGAAGCGAGAGTGTTTGTGTCACTTGACTAAAGCTTGGAAGCAAGGTCAAGTTAGGTTTATGTATCACTCAAAGCTTTGAAGCACGAGTGGTTGTGTTACTTGATTAAAAGCTGTGAAGCATAATCAAGTGTATGTTCTGAAGAGTGTCTTCATTAATTCATTAGTCAATTGTTTAGTATCACTGCTGTGATTGAGGGGGAGTGAGTAGGAACTCAGGTTTAAGTTGAACTTAGATTGAAGTTGCATTGGGTAGGTCTTAAGTGAAGGAGATAAACTGGTTGGTTTATTCCTGAATTAATATCTCTTATAGTGGATTTCCTCCCTGGCTTGGTAGCCCCCAGAGTAGGTGTTGTTTCACACTGAACTGGGTAAACAATTGACTGTGTTCTTTACTGTTTTTTTATTTACTGTCTTATAGAAAGTCAGATACGGTGTCATAACATTCACTGTGACATTGAGTATCTGCTGCCAGAATTTCAGTATTGATTTATGATTCTTTAGTTAGTTACTTTGTTCTTTGAGTTGTTTGGCCTTGTTTGAGGACAAATAAGTTTAATTTAGGGAGAGTTTGATAAGAGCCAAAATGTCGTTATTTTGTGTATATAATTTGTGGCGCTTATCGGTTCTTTTGTTAAAATTCTTTGAATAATTCTCCACTTTCTGTGTAAATATGTATACTTTGTGTATTATTACATTTTTGATTCATTTATGTACCTTTTTATAGTTTTAATGTATTTTTGCAGGTATTGAAGCGTATTTGGAGCATGAGAAATAAAGTGTCAAAGACACGACTTCAAACGTGCAATTTTGGAAGAAATAAGTGTTGCAAATGAAACTAAGTGCGGTCAGTGCGCGCCCTGGAAGATGAAGAGTAAAATATGGAAGAGGCGAGCATGCTTAGCACGGTATTTGGTGCTTAGCACACTCTAAGGAGGTTTAGTGAATAAGAGAGTGTGTTCTTAGCGCGGGTGTTAATGCTTAGCGCGATCTTCGTAACTCAGTTTTGTATATATAGATCTAAAATAGATTTTGTTAGGTTTTATCATCTCTTTCCCTTTTAGATGTGCTCTGATCCAATTTTCTGTAGTTTAAAGGTTTATCCAACATCATTGGGTTGTGCATCTTGCCGACTGATTATGGGTTATCTTGGATCGTGTTGACACCACGATAAGTTTCATATTCATCTCCTTCTTCCCTATGCATCATTCCAATGGTGGGTGTTGTATGTATATCTTTACTCTTTATGTATGTACATTTGTTGATCATGGGATTGTATGAAATCTCTTTTACAAATTAATACCGGTGTTTGTTCTTGATTTTTTCTTTATTGTGGAGTTTTGGTTTGTCGTAGACATATGCTTATTGTGATACAGTGGGAGAACTGACTTGAGTGTTTTGCGTTTGATCGCAAATGGTGCAGTTTAGCAAGAGTCGCCACCTACTTTTATTTTATCCAAAAGGAAAGGTGAAAAAGCACAGGAAAGACCTTTGAGATTATTTCTTGATTTCGGGGGGTAAGTTATGAAAAGGGAAGGTATTAGCACCCTTTTCATCCATGGTTTTTCATGGGCTCTTAGTTACTTTCTAGATCACTTACTTTTTGTTTGAAAATTGTGCT
Source organism: Vicia faba (assembly GCA_948472305.1). Classification (NCBI taxonomy): domain Eukaryota; kingdom Viridiplantae; phylum Streptophyta; class Magnoliopsida; order Fabales; family Fabaceae; genus Vicia; species Vicia faba. Next base: position 36,201,166 of record OX451738.1, read on the forward strand.
TGGTGTTGTTTTTGAAAGTATTTTGTAAAGAGCCCATTGTTTAGGCAATCTTTGTAATGATTCATGTTCGTAATAATGTATACAAAAATGTTGACTTTTGAAAATGTTTCAAATTGAAAGTGTTGGTGTATAGAATGTTTTTGTTGTGAGCAAGCAAGCAACTAGGAGTGAATCTACCTACACAAAAGTTCTTAGATGTTCTTTTCCTCCTCCTTTAGGTGTTGCTATCTTACCATTGATTTGGTGAGAAGCCCCATCATTGGATCAGAAGGGACGGGCATGGGTCATCGTATAGTCATAGAAGGCAACCTATGGATGTTTTAGCAATGTCGTTTAGGGACTAGATCTTTTACTGAAGGCAACATCAAGGGTCATCGAGGGACTACGATCTTTTATCGAGGGTCTTTTCCAAAACTCCCATGTTCGAGGGACATGACTATTTTTTCCGATAGGAAACAAGTGAGATTACCCTAAGGTGTGCATATGTGCAAGGTGTGTCTGATTGCATGCATTTTAGTCTTTAATTTTTAGGTTGTCTATTTGTTGTTTTTTATCTTGCCATACACACCCTAATTACTAGCAATATATGAAAGCAATAAAAAGTGCGGAAAGTAAATATCCTATGCTATTACAATCGTTAGGGGGATAGGGTGTACAGATTTACAAATGGGGATTGCAAATAAAATTAAATCCTAAGTTACTATTACAACCATATTGAATGGATAAGAATGTACAACAAAATGTGAAATGAACTTGTTTTGTTTCAGAAAAGAGATAAGTTTTGTTTAAGAAAATATTTTTGATCTTTTTATTTTTAAGAAATAAAATAAAGCATGTAAAATGTAAAATGTTTATGGTGTTTTTTATTAGTGAAAATAGAAGTGATAGCAAAACAAAATAGTAAGGAAAAAGAAAATAGAATTCGCGTATTGCTGAACTAAAAGGGATCAGAAGTTCTGACTCTGGCGTGCTTGTAGAAAACATAAATCATATTAGCAGAAATATGTAAAGTCAGAAGTTCTGGGTCCACTGGGAACAAAGAAGATTTCATAAGTTATGATGCCACTGGCAGAACTTAGTCTCCCTCTCCATGCTTGTCAGAACATCTGTAACTTAGTCATTTCTCAACAGAACAGAAGATACACATATAACAGTTATGGCAGGTTTCATAGTGTTTCAGAAACAAGGGATATCATAACTATAAATCAGAAGCAAGCATGAATTTGCTAATCCTAATTTCCTTAAGAAGTTCTGAACTAATTTACTCCCTACTTAGGCATACAAATACGTGAAACATCAGAATACATACAGCATCAGAATCATGATGTCTACATTGTATTTTTGAGCATGCAAATCTGACAATGCCTAAGTAATATGATGAGAGTTAGCAAAAGCTTACCTTGCAGCTGGAAAATACTCTGTGAGCTGGAGTCTGGTTCTGAACTCTGGTGATGTTCTGAATAGCTTCTTCACGTACTTAACAGGCTGGAAGTTTTCAACTTGGGCTATGAATGATTAGAGAAATTCTGGAACCACCAAGGGGGCAAAGTTCTGATTTCCTTGAGGTGGATATGGATGGAGAATGTGTTACAGTCTGAACACAGAAGTTAGGATAGCTTCTGATATGTGAATAAGAAACTGTATGGACGGTTTTGGTCAAAAAACACTTGAGAAAAAAAGGAGTTTGAATGTAAGAAATCAAAAGTTAACAGGTTTTGTATTTTGTGTTTGCAATTTTTAGATTCTTGGAATTTTAGTAAGGGTTCAAGGCTTTTTCTTTCTCAATTTTTCGACCCTTTTACAGTTTCCAATGGCTTTCAATTTATAGGCAAAGATCTTGTAGCTTGGAGAGTACAATCATCACATGCTAGGGTGCTACCTTGTTCTTGAAGCAAGTATGGTGTTTAGCAGCTTTAGCAGCGCCTAAACTGGAATTATAAGCGGGAATTAAGGAAAGGTAACCTCAAAAGCTAAAGCAACGCATGGGCCCAGCACACTCTTGTACAAGAGTTTTCTTTTCCAAGACAGTAATGGTACTTCTATGCCACACGTGGGGAAATTTTTATGGATAAAGACTCAAAAGTGGTTGTGAGCATTAAATGATGATGAGATTTATCAAACCAGAAATCTTACAATGTGAGATTTTGCATCATTGCTTAATTCTGGGTCAGAGGTTCAACTTCAGCATAACTTAGAATAAACATCCAACTTCTGATCTTTGTATCTCCTTGCTCCAGCATGTTCTGAAGGAGCTCTCAGACTTTCCAGGAAGCTTGCAACACGCTTTATAAACCTTTTTTGAACTACCTTTGCAAACTCTGACTGAATCTTTGTGAAAACTGGCCCAGAAGTTGTAACCAAACTCTATCTTGGAACTGTCCAGAATTTGTCGAGTGCTTCAGTTTCATGGACGTGTCTTTGAGGAGTCATAACTTGAAATCCAAGCATTTCTAGGAGAAGTTTTGTTCTGTAATGTTTCAGATCTTGTTTGACTCCATAACTCTTGTGTTAGAAGTTAATCCAGAATCAGCTTGCATCATAGTGATAATCTGATCAGAAGTTCTGAGCTTGTCATATTTCTTAAACACTTAGAAAAATTCTAAGTTTTTAGAAATTTGACTTTTCCAAAGTAACTTTTGACTTTTGAATTTCTAGATGAAACAAACTTCATGTCTCAACATGTCTTGATGAAATATGACTCCTGAAACTGAGGGTCCAGGGTGATCCTTTGAGAAATGAGAGGGAAAATTTTGGGGTACAACAGCTGCCCCTGTTCAATCTTCTTAAACCTGGAGATTTAGATTGGCGGATCTGCCATTCGTGACTTGAAGGTGGAAGATAATTGAACACTAGAGTGCCCAGAAATTTGCACTCGATGATGTTGTGGTTGATTGTATAGGGAATGGGCTTAAAGATGCCATTTAGAGAAATGATGGACAATTGTTGGAGATGGGCTTATAGATGCCATCCAGAGGTGATTGTATCTGGACTGTATTTGAGTGACAGAATGACATCTGAATCTTGATCGTATCTTGACTGTAGTTGAATGAGTGACAGAATGACATCTGAATCTGGATCGTATCTGAATTGTATCTGAAAGCTGAATCTGAATGAGTATCAGGATGGCATCCGTGTCTGGAGCGTATCTGAACTGTATCTGAGAGTTGAATCTGAATAAGTATCAGAATGGCATCCGTGTCTAGAGCGTATCTGAATTGTTTCTGAAAGTTGAGTCTAAATGAGTATCAGAATGGCATCCGTGTCTAGAGTGTATCTGAACTGTATCTGAGAGATGAATCTGAATGAGTATCAGAATGGCGTCCATGTCTGGAGCATATCTAAACTGTATCTGACAGTTGAATTTGAATGAGTATCAGAATGGCATCCATGTCTGGAGCGTATCTGAATTCTTTCTGAAAGTTGAGTCTGAATGAGCATCTGGATGGCATCCGTGTCTGGAGCGTATCTGAACTGTATCTAGAAGCTGTCTTTGAATGAGTATCAAGATGGCATCCGTATCTGATGCGTATATGAACTGTATCAAAGGTTGGGTCTGAATGATTATCAGAATGACATCCGTGTCTGAAGCGTATCTGAACTGTATCAAAAGTCAAAATCTAAATGAGTATCAGAATGGCATCCGTGTTTGGAGCGTATCTGAACTGTATCTGAAATCTGAATCTGAATGAGTATCAAAATGGCATCCGTGTCGGGAGAGTATCTGAAAACTTTGAACATTGTTAATGATAGTTGTTAACCTTATCCCGAAAAGGGTAAAATGTTAGCTAAAATGCAAAGTCATGTTATATGAAATGCATAGTATAATGCATTTGTGTTATCAATGTTTATGATATATGGATGCAATGTATGCGTATGTGAGTTGATTTTGTGGTACTACTATTGGATTGGGGGAAATAAATCCATGTCCGCTGCTGAGGATATGGAGTATAAGTCTTCATGTTGTAAAGTTAAAGTGCTGATGAATTTCTCCTTAGAGAAATAAACTTTGTTGTAAGGGGAATGTCGTGTACTGTTTGTAAAGCCCTATTGGGGAATCCTGAGAAATTTGACGACTTCTACTGGGGATTTGATAGTTGGTGTGATCGGTGGATCTGGAACTGACTGTTTAACGCTGGTTTCGCGAAATGTCGCGGTAAGCAAGAGTCGCCACCGTCTTTTATGTTCTCCAACATGGAAATGACAAAAGCACAGAAAAATTCCTTATGAGATAGTTTCTCGGTTCGGGAGGTAGATTTATAGAAAGGGAAGGTGTTAGCACCCTTTCTATCCATGGTTATCCATGGGCTCTTAGATACTTGCTCATTTGTATTTTCAAAAATGTTTGTTTGCTTTTCAAGTGTGAGTAGGTTTGAAAAAGTTTCTTTGAAAGTTTCAGATCGACTCTTGTATCAGTCCTCAAGAGTGTTTGAAAAGTTGTTTTGAAAGCTTTTTGAAAAGTGTCGGTGTGAAAAGAAGTTTTGATTTGTTTTGAATTAGAGCAAGTATCTACGAGTCATCCACCTACCCTAAGGAATTAGGCTGTGTAGAAGTCCTTAAGGTAGTGTCATCCCACCATTGAGAGGTAGGTAGCACCACCGTTGGAGGTGTTCGGGTCAATTCGAAGGTTAGGGACAGTGTGGTCACTAGAGCAACAGTAGGACACCTTAGAAGCTACCCTCATGCCATGTTCATGGACATGAGGACTTACTAAAACGTCCTATACTCGACGACCACGTTTCGAGGGGCAAGGCAACAGTGAGGCGTACCCTAAGAGTGGTGTGTGAATTGTGTGTTATTTTCAATTATGTTTTATCTTGATCATGCATTGGGTGAGCTACACTTTGACTTTATTTGGGCCATTCATTCTTTCATGTGATTAACAGTTTAAGGGTGCGGAAATTAAAATGCGGAAAATAAAGGTCTTACGCTATTACAAGGTGCGGGTCTATACATCGCCAAATTAACAAAGACCCGTTTTTTAATAAAATGCAGAAAATAAATAAAGTCCCTAATTACTATTACAAGGCTTGAGCAATTACATTATATTTGAAACAAAAAAAATAAAGACAAACGCGCGAAAAGAAATTAGAATCGAATATGCGAGGGCGTTGGACCCTTTAAAGAAGTTAAATGAAATTAAAACTTAATTAATTATTCAATAAAGAAAAGAAGTTATTTTTTATGTTTTTTGGTATTTTATGAAATAAGGAAAATTAATTAAAGTTAGAAATTAAATGAAACCCTAATTCTAAATTGTTTTTAATTATTAAAAAAATGTTTAAATTTAACCTAATTTACCCTAATTAATTAATTACAAGTTTATTTACAAAATAAAATAATTAATAATAATAATAAGGAGAAAAGGTTATTTATTAAGAAAAGAGAATAAAAATGCTAAAAAAACCTAATTTCTACATTTTTTAGTTATTTAAGAAAACATTAAAATTTTAACCTAAATTAACCTAAATTGATTATTAAATTTATTTACAAAAAATATTAATGCATTAAATATTAAATAAACATTTTTTATTTTCTTGATTTCTGATTTTTTTGTGTTATGAAAATTAATTTGTGAATTAAAAGAAACAATTAAAATAATTAAACTAAATAAAAGAGAAAAAGAAAAAGAGAGAAAGGAAATACAAACAAGGGGGTCTGACCCAATTAAGGAGGTTTGTTGGAGTGATTTTTTGCCCAAGAACGCAGGCCCTTTTTGACTTTTCCAGCGCGTGTGTGGAACGGTTGACTAGCGTCCATGGTGAGTTGCACGTTCTGGCCTTTGGATTGGCCTTCTGGACACTTGGCAGGCTAGATGGTGAGGACGCATGGTGGTCCTTGGATGGCAAACTGCATAGGAACACGTTAGGAGAAAAATTATTGAATAAGTGGGGGACCTAGGAATCGAACCCAGGTCCCAGTGCCTGCATGACAACGCACCAACCAGTTGGACTAGCGCGTTTATTTGTTAGTATAATAGAACACAATTAATATAATGGGAAAACAAACATTATGCTGGACAAATCAAAAAAAGCGCCAATTATTCAAACTAGCCAACCACCGTTCAACACCTCAGCGTCTCCTTCCTTGTTTCTTCGTTTTGCCTGAAAATAACAACTAGATAGCGTGGGTTTTAAACCCCCACTAAATGACACCTGCAAATAATAGCGAATAGGGCATGCGCGACCATAAATTGAGCGCGAGGTATGGATTCAATTCGTCAGAATGTCACGATTTTAGTGGTACTAGTTTCATTGTCCAATTTTTCCAGATGTGTAAATCCCTCTTTCAAAGTTTCTGAAAACCTAATATGCATTCATGGTAACTTTCTATACAGGCAGCCATTCTTCAATTGAATTGTGCCATTAGCTTCAGAATCATCATGTTAGTATAAATCAATCATTAAAAGACATTAATAATGCATGAAAAATGCAAACACGAATATGGAAAATTTCACGAAAAATGCAATCCGGTTATACCAATTCCTTTAGTAGGGAGGGTTGGTTTCGATTGGAATAGCTTCCTGGTAGTGTTAGCAAGCTTTTGGAATCCTTTTGAGGCCTTGAAACACCTTGTATCTATGAAAACAGTTTTCAAACTTTTTGTGAAAAAGTCCAAGTTTGTTCTTCTATTCTGAGCGCAGCTTCTGTGTCTTAGGCATTAGGGTTCAATTGTGCATATATGTGTGAATGAATTAGGTTAGAAAAACCAAGCCCAAAGCCTTTGCATTGATGATTTTGAATATTTGATTTTCCATGATCTTTTTCAAATCTCTTTGCCATGAAAACTTGCCTATTTGGAAGATTTCGTCTCTTGAGAAGGCACACGAAATCTTGAGCTCATAATAGAAGAATATGCTGCACAAAAAGATTCCAAAATCATGATTTAGTATTTTTCACATATTTAATTTTAATTAAATGAATTAATAGGATTAAAAATTCAATTAATTAATTAAAAATAAGAAAATAACTCCCTTTTAGCTTAATGGGTCGTGCATAGCTTTTGGGTAATGATTCATGGAAGAAATTGAGGCCCATTAGCAATTTTGAGGCATTTGAAGCAAAGTTGACTTTTCAAAATTCCCAAACATTTCCCAACTTCCACAAGGCATATCTTGCTCAATTTTTAAGCTTTGATCATGTTCTTGGACATTTTGGAAAGGTATTGAAGTCCTCTAACCGATGCCTTTGGTCCCATGTCATTTTGATTTACCAATCTCAAGTTATGGTCTTTTATTTAAAGTGTCTTTTTGTTGACTTTTGAAAATGACCTATAATGTTGAAATGGACAACTTTTTGTGAGATCATTTCTTGGACTTGAAGTGTGAAGATGAGTTGTAGGAAATTTCATTCTCTTCAAAATGAGATTTGGATGGAATTTTCATGATAAACCATGTGGAAGTTATGCCTTGGTCAATTTGCAGTTGACTTTTTCAGCTGTCCAAAAATAGAAACTTTTGCATCTTGAGATTTTTTGAGCCATGCTTTGAGAATCATGATCAAGAATTGATCAAATGATGTTTGTGGCTTCAAAATAAGATGTCGACCAAAAATTTGGACTTTTGACTGTCAAATGACCATTTTTCCCCTGCAGTTGACTGTGAAACAATTAGGGTTTTTGACTGTGCAATTTGATGCTGTGAGTCTTGAAACTTGGCATGAGGATGCTTGACAATGTTTATAGGCATGTGGGACTTGTTTGGGCCCTTGGAAACTTCAATTTCTTTGCCGGAACCAAAACCCTAATTTTTGACTGTTAGGAGGCCATTGGACTGTGCAACCCTTGAGTGACTTTGAAGCATGCTCTTAGCAAACCTTGAAGAATATGGGAGGGCAAATTCTGGGGTACAACAGTTGCCCCTGTTCAATCTTCTTAGACCTGGGGATGTAGATTGGCTTGCGTGCCTTTCGTAATCCGAAGGTGGAAGATGATTGAACACTAGAGTGCCCAGAAATTTGCGCTCACATGTTAGCAGTATGATGGTGGGAATGGGCTTACAGATGCCATTTGGAGATTGATGGATAGGAAGATGGGCTTACAGATGCCACGTTGAGAGGTCATGGATAGGTGGATGGGCTTATAGATGCCATCTAGGTGTCGATCGCGTAAGAGTTTCCTTAGCGAGAACTTGCGTACCTGAAAAAGAAAGATAATTACCTGGCCTGTTACAGGAGTTGATCTTCAAACTCTTTGTGTAGATGCGCCCTGGCTGGATACAGGAATCGGATCTTTAAACTCTTCAGACGTGCCCTAGCGAGATACAGGAATCGAGTCCGGAGAATATAGTCGTCAACAGATGCACCCTGGCAAGATACAGGAATCGGATCTTCGAACTCTTCAGACGCACCCTGGCAAGATACAGGAATCGGGTCTGGTAATGCTAGTCGTCAATAGATACACCCTGGCAAGATACAGGAATCGGATCCTCAAACTCTTCAGACGCACCCTGGCGAGATACAGGAATCGGGTCTGGTAATGTTAGTCGTCAACAGATACACCCTGGCAAGATATAGGAATCGGATCCTCAAACTCTTCAAACGCACCCTGGCAAGATACAGGAATCGGGTCTGGTAATGTTAGTCGTCAACAGATACACCCTGGCAAGATACAGGAATCGGATCCTCAAACTCTTCAGATGCACCCTGGTGAGATACAGGAATCAGGTCTGGTAATGTTAGTCGTCAACAGATACACCCTGGCAGGATACAGGAATCGGATCCTCAAACTCTTCAGACGCACCCTGGCAAGATACAGGAATCGGGTCTGGTAATGTTAGTCGTCAACAGATACACCCTGGCAAGATACAGGAATCGGATCCTCGAACTCTTCAGACGTACCCTGGCAAGATACAGGAATCGGGTCTGGTAATGCTAGTCGTCAACAGATACACCCTGGCAAGATACAGGAATCGGATCTTTAAACCCTTCAGACGCACCCTGGCAAGATACAGGAATCGGGTCTGGAATCGATGTCAACAGATACACCCTGGCGAGATACAGGAATCGGATCTTTTAGTTGCGACCGTCGATAGTAATTATCTTTGCATTAGCTTTTGTCTTGAAAAGACAAAACGTTAGTTGTATGCGATGTCATGATGTATGACATGCGTGATGAGATTATATGTTCATGATGCGTATATGCATGCTATAATGTATGGAAATGCGATGTTTATGAAGGTATGTTTTTGTCTTAGGAAAATAAATCCTTGACGGATGCCGGGAAGTTAGATCCTGGGCTGATGTAGAGACTTTTGTTTCCACTGGGGAGTGATGGTTGCAAGAATACCGGTAGGAGAAGATAACTCCGTTGGGGAGTAAACTTGGAGATTGGATTACTCTGCGGGGAGAAAATTACTCTAGCGAACTTGCTGGGGAATAATACTCTGTGGGAAGAGAGGTACTCTGTTGAGATGTTGATGGTAACTTCGCTGGGGGTACCATTGTTATGTTGGAAGTTTTAATAGACTCCGCTGGGGATGAGAAGACTTCGCCGAGGACGATCTTTCCGTGGCTATTGGCTGAGGATAACCCAGTTATATCCTGGTAGGGAAATAACCTTTGAGTAAAGCCGGGGGACGCGTTCGTGCTCTGCAGGAGATAAGCTTCCAGAATCTACTGGGGATAAGCTTACTGCTGGGGAGATGGATTCAAACTTTCCTGGGGAAATCTTTGACTGGACTCTCCTGGGGAGATTTATTTGAGATGCACTGGGGAAGTGGCTCCACTGAATGTATGGTATACGCCGGGGAACAATCTTAGATCAGGACTGCCGGGGATGCTTGTTAAGAATGTTCGAATACTCCGCTGAGGCATGTTGAGATCTGCTAGGGATACCCAACTTCCTTGAGGTTGACAGGATAACTCTGCTTGGGGAGAATGCATTGACTTGCTGGCTCACTCCCTGGGGAATTAAGATATATTGGTTATGTTCTTCAGCTGAACCTACCTTGGTACCTTGATGGACAGAGCAATTAGATCGCTTAGACAACCCATTATTTCCCCTGTTTCTGTTGGAGAAGAAGGTACCTGTGAAGGTGTTTGATGACTGCTGTTTGACAAATCTTCTTCTGGTAGGCAAGTGACGAGATACCGGGACATAGTCGTACGCTTTGATCCCTAATTTTTGCCTGGACTGCCCTTTCGGGTTTTCAGTCCACCGGGATACCCTTTTTTGCCCAAGCCGCCTTTTCAGGTTTTCGACTTGCCGGGTGTACAGATTTTTTCTATTTCATCCCTTATTTTGCCCGAACCCTTTTGGTTCGCCGGGAAGCCCTTATTTTGCCTAGGTGTGTCAACCTAGCGGGTCTTTGATTACACGTAGTATTTTTTCCGACTATGTCCACGCTCTCAGGATGTAGGGAGTTGCCCCTGTTAGAAGTGTTTTGCTATGCCACCAGAAGATGTTTTATTAGGCAAGATGCGTTGCTGGAATTCCCCAAGTGACTCAGGAGGAGATTTTCCCCTGGTATTTGGCATTTGAGAGATTCTCCGAATCTTGATTGGACTGCCCTAGATAATATACCATGACCACGTCTGCCTCTTGATTGGGAGTGCTTCTTCCATTTGAGCTTTTGTTGAGAAGATTTTGTTCACTGGATATTCGTCGTGCGAATTTCTCTGTTGTTCAAACAGAAAGTCATATGCAAACAAGGTTATGTTAAAAATGTAAAGCTTATGTCTGTCTTGAAGATTTTGAAACTGCATTCTTTTTCATAAAACAAGTGAATGTTTGTAAAACGTGATGTCAACTCCGTATTTACCGTAGGCCTTAAGGAGTCAGGATACCTTTCGTAACAGTATGCTTTCGAATTAACCCATGCTTCAGCTAGGACTTTTTAGGGTTATAACGTGGCCTGGTTCATGGTTTAAGAAACAAAGGATAAAGGCTCAAATTATATTTGTACCCACCCACTATTCGTGATGTTCTTCAAACCTAACTCAGCTGATCGTGCGTTAGACCTCGTTTGAATCTTTGTCCTGACGTTCCAACGATGATTCAGATATTGATGATTTATTCTGAATAGGCAGTCATTTTTTGTTTTTGTTGAGGGTTTGTATGACCTCTTTCTTTTTGATTTCGCTATCCCTAAATTTTGCCTGAACTGTTTCTTTTGTGATTACAGTCAGCGGGATAGGTTTTGACTTATTGGGCTTTTTGATTTTGGTAATGACTGCCTATCCTTATGATTATTCGAAATCATCATTGTCTTCTTTTTTTTGTAAGGACCTCTTTGGTGCCATTTGTTATGCACTTGGATCAACTGAGAGACCTACCCTGCCCCAGGTTATGATAAAGGGTTTTAATTTTCGAAAAGAAAAACTCCTACTTCTTTGGCTCAGAGGGGTTGACGAGGGATTATCTTCCTTATAACTCCAGTGTTTAGGGATTGAAACAATGCCTGTACCTCATCAGCGGGGTCTGTTCAAAAGCATACTGTAAGGATCGTAGTATCGTTTTCGTCATCCTCCCTCAAGAGGCTTAGAATTGTTAATCGACACTTGACATCAAAAAATGAAAGCAGTTTGAATATAGCGAATGCGAATATATTGATTCAAAACAGACATATGCGATGCATTAATGAAATAACAATGTTTAACATGAATAATTGTTTAAGTAGCCAAAGAAAAGTATAACTTGAACATTCAAATGAACAAAAGTTTTCCTATCTCAAGGCTTGCTACTTCAAATGGTGAATCCTGTAGGGATGGTAGAAACACTCAGTCTGGCCATCTTGGTTGAATTCCACAGCTCCTTTATCGATCAGGTCCTGGATCTTGTTCTTCAAGGTCCAACAATCATCTGTAGCATGCCCCGGGCTGTCAGAATGATAAGCGCAGCGGGCGTTGGGGTTATACCTTGAAGGTGTCTTGTTGGGATTCTTAGGAGGATCCCTTAGAGTTACCAAATTCAACCTCAACAGTTGTTGTAGAGCTTGAGGCAGCGACACGTTGAGCTTGGTGAATTGCCTTTTGGGCTTATCTGGCTGAAGCTGCTGAATCTGTGACACTGAAGCCATTTGAGGAGCTCTCCCCTTATCTTCTTGTCTCAAAGGTGGTTGAGTGATGACCGGCTCTTTACCCTTAGATGTTTGCCCCAGTTGGTTACCCCGAAGCAGTTGGTTGACGAGAGCCCCGAGCTCTTCTTGTCTTTGAGCTAAGCCTTGAATGATAGTCACCTGCCCCAACATCTGGGCCTTCATTGCATCCACCTCAGCTTGCAGATGTTTCAGCCGTTCATACCCAGCACTGTTCCTGACCAAAGTCCCCATGAGAAGTGTTCTCAGCTCTTCCTGCCCCTTGGATAGATTCAGGAGGATTTCCCCGAACCGAGTCTCTTGAGCATGAAGGTCCTGGTTGTATTGTTGGGAAGCCATTGCTGAAATAAACAGCGAAGAAGGTAAGTGACCTGTCAAAAGGGTACCTGTTATGCAATGATATGTATGCATGCAATGTTTTCAAGGATCTCGCGGGGTAAACAAGAAAATTGTTAGAGTTGGGATCCGGTATCTTGATTGAAGGAGCTTCATGTTGTTGAGAGTCCTTCTTCAAGGGTCAAGGCTCACCATATCGAGTGGGTCATAGCCCCTGACTTTAGTCATCATGTCTGGTTTTGATTTCCAAACAACCTTGGTTAGGGGAACCTTCTTCAAGAGTCAAGGCTCACCATGTCAAGTGGGTCATAGCCTCTGACTTTAGTCATCAACCTGGCTAGAGGAAAATAAATCCCCTTTGCCCCTTGCTAGACATTCTGATTCATCATGACCTGCATCACAAGCCCTTGAGATCCTTGAAACGGATTAATCCTTATGCGGGATGTATGCAATGGTATGATGTTATGCTATGCATGGAGTGATGTAAGTAGGCCCTGTAATGAGTCCCAATTAAGGACTGTTAAACCTGCAAGGAACTCATGTGTCAGATAACAAGCATGCAAATAGTCAAGTTTGAAGGCACACAGGTCACACCACAGCCCTTAGAGTTTAGGCCAGCATGGGGTCTAGGTATTACCCTCTTGAAGTTGGTGGGCTCAACCTGTCCTATCAGAAGTAACCGGGTTCTAAGGGTCCCAATATCATTGGATTGCTTTCATTGTTCATCGTTTCGATGTAGCCACTGAATTGGCGACCGAAATATTCCAAGAAAACAACCCTCAATTGAGTGTAGTATCGAGTATCAACCAACCTCGGACTGCACCAAAGTCAGTTATCTCACTACCCTAAAGAGGCCAAGATGGTTCAATTAAGGTTCCTAAGGTCAGTTGATGCTTCACGACACCACGCGGAGGCCCCGTACTCTCCTTGACTGAACTCAAGGGTTACCAGTACACACCAAAGTGCCACATCAACGTAGAAGACTGCTTCAACCATGTCGGTATACCCCGCACAGTTCCCTCACAGCCTTGTTGCTACTTTCTAAGAAGGTATCCCCAGATCCGGGTTAGGATCTATAGAACTCCCAAGACAGTTCCCACAATAATAAAGCAAACAATTTAGACAATTGAAAACACAAGTATGAGCTATCCTAAGGTACACCTCACTTTAAGTATTCCCCAGCAGAGTCGCCAGTTCTGTGATCGGTGGATCTGGAACTGACTGTTTAACGCTGGTTTCGCGAAATGTCGCGGTAAGCAAGAGTCGTCACCGTCTTTTATGTTCTCCAACATGGAAAGGACAAAAGCACAGAAAAATTCCTTATGAGATAGTTTCTCGGTTCGGGAGGTAGATTTATAGAAAGGGAAGGTGTTAGCACCCTTTCTATCCATGGTTATCCATGGGCTCTTAGATACTTGCTCATTTGTGTTTTCAAAAATGTTTGTTTGCTTTCCAAGTGTGAGTGGGTTTGAAAAAGTTTCTTTGAAAGTTTCAGATCGACTCTTGTATCAGTCCTCAAGAGTGTTTGAAAAGTTGTTTTGAAAGCTTTTTGAAAAGTGTCGGTGTGAAAAGAAGTTTTGATTTGTTTTGAATTAGAGCAAGTATCTACGAGTCATCCACCTACCCTAAGGAATTAGGCTGTGTAGAAGTCCTTAAGGTAGTGCCATCCCACCATTGAGAGGTAGGTAGCACCACCGTTGGAGGTGTTCGGGTCAATTCGAAGGTTAGGGACAGTGTGGTCACCAGAACAACAGTAGGACACCTTAGAAGCTACCCTCATGCCATGTTCATGGACATGAGGACTTACTAAAACGTCCTATACTCGACGACCACGTTTCGAGGGGCAAGGCAACAGTGAGGCGTACCCTAAGAGTGGTGTGTGAATTGTGTGTTATTTTCAATTATGTTTTATCTTGATCATGCATTGGGTGAGCTACGCTTTGACTTTATTTGGGCCATTCATTCTTTCATGTGATTAACAGTTTAAGGGTGCGGAAATTAAAATGCGGAAAATAAAGGTCCTACGCTATTACAAGGTGCGGGTCTATACATCGCCAAATTAACAAAGACCCGTTTTTTAATAAAATGCAGAAAATAAATAAAGTCCCTAATTACTATTACAAGGCTTGAGCAATTACATTATATTTGAAACAAAAAAAATAAAGACAAACGCGCAAAAAGAAATTAGAATCGAATATGCGAGGGCGTTGGACCCTTTAAAGAAGTTAAATGAAATTAAAACTTAATTAATTATTCAATAAAGAAAAGAAGTTATTTTTTATGTTTTTTGGTATTTTATGAAATAAGGAAAATTAATTAAAGTTAGAAATTAAATGAAACCCTAATTCTAAATTGTTTTTAATTATTAAAAAAAATGTTTAAATTTAACCTAATTTACCCTAATTAATTAATTACAAGTTTATTTACAAAATAAAATAATTAATAATAATAATAATAAGGAGAAAAGGTTATTTATTAAGAAAAGAGAATAAAAATGCTAAAAAAAAACTAATTTCTACATTTTTTAGTTATTTAAGAAAACATTAAAATTTTAACCTAAATTAACCTAAATTGATTATTAAATTTATTTACAAAAAATATTAATGCATTAAATATTAAATAAACATTTTTTATTTTCTTGATTTCTGATTTTTTTTTTTTTTTGTGTTATGAAAATTAATTTGTGAATTAAAAGAAACAATTAAAATAATTAAACTAAATAAAAGAGAAAAAGAAAAAGAGAGAAAGGAAATACAAACAAGGGGGTCTGACCCAATTAAGGAGGTTTGTTGGAGTGATTTTTGGCCCAAGAACGCAGGCCCTTTTTGACTTTTCCAGTGCGTGTGTGGAACGGTTGATTAGCGTCCATGGTGAGCTGCACGTTCTGGCCTTTGGATTGGCCTTCTGGACACTTGGCAGGCTAGATGGTGAGGACGCATGATGGTCCTTGGATGGCAAACTGCATAGGAACACGTTAGGAGAAAAATTATTGAATAAGTGGGGGACTTGGGAATCGAACCCAGGTCCCAGTGCCTGCATGACAACGCACCAACCAGTTGGACTAGCGCGTTTATTTGTTAGTATAATAGAACACAATTAATATAATGGGAAAACAAACATTATGCTGGACAAATCAAAAAAAGCGCCAATTATTCAAACTGGCCAACCACCGTTCAACACCTCAGCGTCTCCTTCCTTGTTTCTTCGTTTTGCCTGAAAATAACAACTAGATAGCGTGGGTTTTAAACCCCCACTAAATGACACCTGCAAATAATAGCGAATAGGGCATGCGTGACCATAAATTGAGCGCGAGGTATGGATTCAATTCGTCAGAATGTCACGATTTTAGTGGTACTAGTTTCATTGTCCAATTTTTCCAGATGTGTAAACCCCCTTTCAAACTTTCTGAAAACCTAATATGCATTCATGGTAACTTTCTATACAGGCAGCCATTCTTCAATTGAATTGTGCCATTAGCTTCAGAATCATCATGTTAGTATAAATCAATCATTAAAAGACATTAATAATGCATGAAAATGAAAACACGAATATGGAAAATTTCACGAAAAATGCAATCCGGTTATACCAATTCCTTTAGTAGGGAGGGTTGGTTTCGATTGGAATAGCTTCCTGGTAGTGTTAGCAAGCTTTTGGAATCCTTTTGAGGCCTTGAAACACCTTGTATCTATGAAAACAGTTTTCAAACTTTTTGTGAAAAAGTCCAAGTTTGTTCTTCTATTCTGAGCGCAGCTTCTGTGTCTTAGGCATTAGGGTTCAATTGTGCATATATGTGTGAATGAATTAGGTTAGAAAAACCAAGCCCAAAGCCTTTGCATTGATGATTTTGAATATTTGATTTTCCATGATCTTTTTCAAATCTCTTTGCCATGAAAACTTGCCTATTTGGAATATTTGGCCTCTTGAGAAGGCACACGAAATCTTGAGCTCATAATAGAAGAATATGCTGCACAAAAAGATTCCAAAATCATGATTTAGTATTTTTCTCATATTTAATTTTAATTAAATGAATTAATAGGATTAAAAATTAAATTAATTAATTAAAAATAAGAAAATAACTCCCTTTTAGCTTAATGGGTCGTGCATAGCTTTTGGGTAATGATTCATGGAAGAAATTGAGGCCCATTAGCAATTTTGAGGCATTTGAAGCAAAGTTGACTTTTCAAAATTCCCAAACATTTCCCAACTTCCACAAGGCATATCTTGCTCAATATTTAAGATTTGATCATGTTCTTGGACATTTTGGAAAGGTATTGAAGTACTCTAACCAATGCCTTTGGTCCCATGTCATTTTGATTTACCAATCTCAAGTTATGGTCTTTGATTTAAAGTGCCTTTTTGTTGACTTTTGAAAATGACCTATAATGTTGAAATGGATAACTTTTTGTGAGATCATTTCTTGGACTTGAAGTGTGAAGATGAGTTGTAGGAAATGTCATTCTCTTCAAAATGAGCTTTGGATGGAATTTTTCTGATAAACCATGTGGAAGTTATGCCTTGGTCAATTTGCAGTTGACTTTTTCAACTGTCCAAAAATAGAAACTTTTGCATCTTGAGATTTTTTGAGCCATGCTTTGAGAATCATGATCAAGAATTGATCAAATGATGTTTGTGGCTTCAAAATAAGATGTTGACCAAAAAATTGGACTTTTGACTGTCAAATGACCATTTTGCCCCTGCAGTTGACTGTGAAGCAATTAGGGTTTTTGACTGTGCAATTTGATGCTGTGAGTCTTGAAACTTGGCATGAGGATGCTTGACAATGTTTATAGGCATGTGGGACTTGTTTGGGCCCTTGGAAACTTCAATTTCTTTGCCGGAACCAAAACCCTAATTTTTGACTGTTAGGAGGCCATTGGACTGTGCAACCCTTGAGTGACTTTGAAGCATGCTCTTAGCAAACCTTGAAGAATATGGGAGGGCAAATTTTGGGGTACAACAGCTGGGAGCTTTGTTCCTCTGGGGATTAAACTGCATACTACGGGGACTTGTGGAAATAGCACGGAGAGATTTCCCTACACCTTAAAGCCAATCAGTGATTGTCTTTCTATTTTGTTTATTTGTAAACAGTAATTATGTTCAAATGCATATGATCAAAAATGAATCATTTGGACGTTTTTGTATGCAAAACACAAAAGTAAAGAAAAATAGATAGTTTTGTACTTTCAAAAGGATATCTTTGTATTGACTTTGAGTAAGTATTTGTACAATGAGACAATCATTCTAGTAATAGAATGCTGTCGTAAAAAAATGAAAATTTGATACAAAGAAAAGATAGCTATGTGCAATAATCCCATGGGAGTCCCATTCTGCTATAGCCTTTATATCTCCGAGCATCTTGTCTATTTGTTGCCTCGTCCGAAGATGATTTAATTGATCATAACCTATGAGTTTGTCAGTTGAAGCCAAAGGTTGTCCGTAAGGTGATCCAACGGGACATAGTCATACGCTTTAATTCCCTAAATTTTTCCTGAACCACCCTTTCGGGTTTTCAGTCCACCGAGAAACCCTTTTTTGCCCAAGTCGCCCTTTCGGGTTTTCAAATTGTCGGGTGTACAGAATTTTTTGTTTTATCCCTAATTTTTGCCCGAACCTTTTTGGTTCGCCGGGATGCCCTTGTTTTGACTAGGTGTGTCAACCTAGCGGGTCTCTTATGCGTAGTATCTTTTAACTATGTCCGAGTTTACAGGATGCGGCAGGTCATCACCATCCATGGTGGTCAAGATCATTGCGCCACCAGAGAATATTTTTTTAATTACAAATGGTCCTTCGTAAGTAGGAGTCCATTTTCCCCTGGGATCACCTTGCGAAAGTATGATGCACTTGATCACCAGATCTCCAACTTGATATACTTGTCGTCTGACCTTTTTGTTGAAAGCCTTGATCATCTATTTTTGATACATTTGACCATGGCAGACAGCAGTAAGCCTTTTCTCATCAATCAAGTTGAGTTGATCAAGTCGAGTCTGGATCCAATCTTCTTCATTCAGCCATGCATCCTTCATAATTCTCAGAGAGGGGATCTGGACCTCAATAGGCAAGACAGCCTCCATGTCGTATAACTGAGAATAGGGTGTTGCCCTAGTTGATTTGTGAGTTGTGGTACGATATCCGTGTAGAGAACCATTCATCTATACCATAGAATAGGGTGTTGCCCCTTATTTGCAGCTTCGACAGCACCATTCATCTTTGGCCGATAAGGGGAAGAATTGTGATGCTAGATCTTGAATTTCTCATACAGGGTGGTGATCATAGTATTGTTCAGGTTCGTACCATTGTTTGTAATGATCTTCTCCGAGATACGGTAACGACAGATGAGATTCTGCTTGATGAATCGGGCGACAATATTCTTGGTAACGGAGGCGAAAGAAGCTTCCTCCACCCACTTGGTAAAATAGTCAATGGCCACTAAAATGAAGCGGTGTCCATTGAATGTTGTTGGCTTGATTTCCCCAATCATATAAATCCCCCACATAAAAAAGGGCCAAGGAGCCGTCAAGACATTCAGAGGAACCGGAGGTACGTGCACCTTGTCAGCATAGGTCTGACACTTATGGCAAGTTCGAGAGTGCTGATAGCAATTTGCTTCCATGGTAGACCAGTAATAGCCTGCCCGTATGATTTTCTTTGCCATCGTATGCCCACTGGAATGGGTTCCAAAAGTGCCTTCATGTAATTCAGCCATGATCCTTTTAGATTCAACCTTGTCTACGCACCGAAGTAACATAGAGTCATGGTTGCGTTTGTAAAGAATGCCATTACTAAGGAAGAATTTAGCAGAGAATCTCCTTAAGAACTTCTTATCATTGACTGAAGCTCCTTCTGGGTATTCTTGATCCTCGAGATACCTCTTGACTTCGTGAAACCAAGGCTGGTCCACTACTTCTTCAATATTAATCTTGTGACAATATGTTGGTTCATCCCTTCGTTCAATGGTGATCTGGGGAGCCTCATTATCCCATTTAAGTTTAAACATAGATGACATTGTGGCTAGTGCGTCCGCTAGCTGATTTTCTTCTTGCGGGAAGTGCTCGAAGGTAATCTTCTCAAAATGCAGGAGCAACGTCAAAACAAGTTCTTTGTAAGGGATAAGGTTAGGGTGTTTGGTGTCCCACTCCCCTTTGATCTGGCTAATAACCAAAGCTGAATCTCCAAATAAATTCAAAGATTTGATCCCCAAGTCTATGGCATCTTTGAGACCAAAGATGCACGCTTCGTATTCCGCCATGTTATTTGTACAATTGAAGCAGAGTCTTGCCGTAAATGGAGTATGACATCCTTCCGGAGATATGAGTACAAAACCAATACCATTTTCGAGTGCGTTAGATGCCCCATCAAAAACCAGGGTCCATCGGGATCCTTGTTCAGGTCCGTCATATGGTCTGGATTCTTCATAGTCGTTTACCATCATGATATCCTCATCTGGGAATTCGAACTTCATAGACTGGTAGTCTTCTACAGCTTGGTGAGCAAGGTGATCAGCTAGCACACTGCCCTTTATTGCTTTTTGGGTAGTATACTGTATGTCATATTCTGTCAGGATCATCTACATCTTGCTATTCTCCCAGAGAGTGCAGGTTTCTCGAAGATGTATTTTATTGGATCCATTTTAGATACCAACAAGGTAGTATGGGTCAACATATATTGTCTTAGCCGGTGAGCATCCCATGCCAGAGCGTATCAAGTTTTCTCGAGCAGTGAATATCTTGGTTCACAGTCGGTAAACTTTTTGCTCAGGTAATAAATAACGTGCTCTTTTAGGCCAGACTCGTCATGTTGCCCCAGCACACACCCTATTGAATTTTCCAAAACAGTCAGATACATGATCAATGGTGTTCCCTCGACTGGTGGCATCAAAACAGGAGGCTCTTGTAAATACTTTTTGATTTTGTCAAAAGAAAATTGGCACTCATCATTCCATTTGACTACTTGATCTTTCTTCAATAGTTTGAAGATTGGCTTACAAGTAGTTGTCAGGTGAGAAATGAATCTGGCAATGTAGTTCAAGCGTCCCAAGAATCCTCTGACTTCCTTCTCAGTACGAGGAGCAGGCATCTCTTGTATAGCTTTCACCTTGGCAGGATCTACTTCAATACCCTTATTGCTGACGACAAAGCCAAGGAGCTTACCAGACCTTACTCTAAACGTGCATTTATTTGGGTTCAACCTCAACTTGTATTTCTTTAGCCTCTCAAACAGCTTTTGTAAATAATCAAGATGCTCTTCTTCTGTTTGAGATCTAGCTATCATGTCGTCCACATAGACCTCTATTTCGTGATGTATCATGTCGTGAAATAGAGCTACCATGGCACGCTGATAGGTTGCCCCCGCATTCTTCAGTCTGAACGGCATAACCTTGTAGCAGAATATGCCCCACTGTGTGACAAAGGTTGCCTTCTCCATGTCCTCAGGCGCCATTTTGATTTGGTTGTAACCTGAGAAACCGTCCATGAAGGAAAAAACTTTGTGTTGTGCAGTATTATCAACTAGGATGTCAATATGAGGAAGTGGGAAATCATGCTTAGGGCTTGCCCTATTTAAATATTTGTAGTTCACGCACATTCGCACCTTTCCGTCCTTTTTGGGAAAGGGAACAACATTGGCAACCCATTGTGGATAGGAGGTGACGGCCAAGAATCCAGCATTGAATTGCTTCATGACTTCAGCTTTAATCTTCTCTGACATATTTGGTCGCATTCGACGAACCTTTTACTTTACTGGTGGATAATCCTCTTTTGTAGGTAGATGATGCACCACAATATCTGCATCAAGTCCTGGCATGTCTTCATACAACCAGGAAAAGACCTCAACATGCTCGTGTAGTAACTGAATCAGACGCTCCTTGACACTGGGTTCCAGATTGGCACCCACCTTGACTTCTCTTTTGTCTTCCTCGGTACCTAGGTTGATTGTATCCACGGGTTCCTCGTGAGGCTGAATGATTTTCTCTTCTTGTAGTAGTAATCTGGAAAGTTCCCCTGGTACTTCACAATCTTCCCCACCTTCATCTTTGGCGTGGTAGATTAGATTTTCAGAGTCACAGAAGGCCATAGCAGAACCGTTATCCATGGGATCCCGAATGGATGTAGACCTGCAGTGTGAGTGTGTGTAAGGGTATAGTTATCTTTGAATGAAAATGTAAAAAAGAAAAATAATGAGCACAAAGTTTGTATGCAAAACGTCCACGATTCATTGATGTCATATGGAAATGAGATAATAACCCTTACAAATGGACCATTGCGCCTCGGGTAAGACACAAGGTTTGAATGTTTTAATATTACATATCCAACAAAATGTAAAGGCAAATTACCGTGGGATAAAAGTGATCGGGACGAAATTTCTAGCCTCCCAATTGTTGAGCTCTCCACTAACAGTTGGGAAGATCCAATCTTCCAGGTTGCAATCATCTTCATTATCCTCTACTGTGTTGACTTCACGGTTGTTGATCTTCAGGGGTGGTCCTCCAGCACGAGCGCGGCGTACATCCTTCTGAGCATTTGAAGTGAAACCCAGGCCAAATTTGTCAGACTTGTATGGGATATCTGGGAGTTGTCCCCAGATAGTGCATCCACCTTCTTCTATCGCTGCCTTTGCATCCTTCAAAGATGACATCCTAAGTGGAGGCCTTGTGATCTTGGGAACAGCCTTGGTCACTGCCACATCTTGCGGGACTTCTTCAAAGTGCTGGAATGGAGTTTCAATAAATTCACCATATAACTCCATATATCTAAAGGAATTGAGATGGATGATCATATACTCTTCTTCTCCATGAACGGTGATAATCTTCCCTTGAATCGGGTACTTCAGCATTTCGTGCAACATAGAAGTGACAGCGCTAGCATTGTGAATCCATGGTCGTCCTAGCAAGCAGGAGTATGAAGGGAGAATATCCATTACATAAAAGTTGAATCAAATGTTTAGGTTCTAACTTTTATGGGGATATCCACTTCCCCATGCAAAATCCTTTTCGAGCCATCAAAAGCCCTTACTACTATGTTTCTTGGCTTCAATGTTAATCCCTCACAGTCAAGCCTATCAAGAGCTTTTTTAGGCAATACATTCATAGATGAGCCAGTGTCCACCAAAACATGAGCCAGGGTTGTGCCCCTACATTCAACTGAGACATGCAATGCCTCATTATGCTTCCTTCCTCTTGGCGTTAAATTAGCATCCGAAAAACCTAGACCATTATCTACAGTCAAGCTGGCTACGCAGTCTTGGAACTGATCGGCAGATGTTTCTTGGGGCACATGGGAAGTTTTCAGGAATTTTACCAGGGCTTTTGCATGCGCCTCAGAACATAGTAGTAAAGCTAGCATGGGGATTTTAGATGGATTTTTCCCCAGTTGCTCAACTACATCGTAGTCGCTTCTTTTTATGATCTTTAGAATTTCCTCCATCTCTTTCCGGGAGGTTTCAGGGATAGCCAATGATTGTGCCTTCGTCCGGACAGGCTCAATCAGAATACTTTTACCTCGAGTCTCGGTTAAATCGGCAGCAGGAATGTCAGTATGAGTGATAGCAGGGATTGTAACAGCTTTGTCAGTTGGAGTATTGGTGGAGATGATTGTAGGACTAGGAATAGCCTTCAGAGGAGCAACAATAACAGGAATGATTACGGGTCCAGAAACTGCTTTTAGGGGAGCAATTTCTGGAGAGAATATCCTTCTGCTTCGGGTAATCTTGCTAGTCTCGACAATGTTACTGATATTGGAGTCATCCTTCTCAGGGCTTGAATCTTCGGCAGCTGGCCAGTCTTGTTTGATATCGTGGTAGTAGACGTCTCCTCCATAATTCCATGGTACGGTTTTGTCTGAAAAATACGGGACTGGTCCAGGAATTGTAATTATCAAAGGAGCTACTTTTGGAACTGATGTAATTCTAACGGGTCTTTTGGTGGAGACCCTGGAAGAATTGTCGGAAATGGTTATGATGGAAACATCATTACAGGTGGAACAGAAGTCTTTTCAAACAAAATATCCTTGTTATCTATTAGGCACTGAACGCCTGCTTTCAACAAAGGGCAGCTGGTTGGTGAGGACAAACAGAAATGACAGCCTTTATCGCAACCTGGGAATACACCGGCAATCAACAAATTCTTTTTGATAATCAGGAGTGGGGTCACTAGTTCATCAACTGAAGTAACAAACATATCTTCTTCAATGGCGTTGGTAGTATGGGCGTGTTTGGGAATAGGGGAAGAAATGACATTTGGCTTTTCGAGCGCATCAAATTCAATCTCTTTGGCTTCAATGAGGTCTTGTACTTTGTTCTTTAGAGCCCAACAGTTGTTAGTGTCATGGTCGGGACTCTCAGAGTGGTATGCACAGCGGGAATTAGGATGATAGTGATGAGATGTTGTGTTAGGGTTCTTTGGAGCTTATTTCAAAGTCACCAGGTTGGATCTTAGCAATTGTGGCAATACTTGAGATAAGGTCATGTTAATTCTGGTGAATTTTCTGACTGGGCTTTCCATCCTTGGTTGGTTATTCATTTGCTGATCAAGCGCAGGTTTATGAATCATAACAGCCCCCACCATTGGACGGAGTTCGACCCTACCTTGATTTCTCTGAGGATAAACAACAACCACTTCCTTCTTTCCGATAAATGCTTTCCTTACAGCAGCAAAGGATGTATCTTTTTGAATCTTTCCACTTTTTATTCTGGCTTCTATCCTTTCTCCGGTCAATATTAGTTGAGTAAAACCTGCCGATGAACTCCCAATTAGGTGATTGAAGAAGGGACCAGACAAGGTGCCCAAAAACATGTATACTAATTATCTTTCAGATAGAGGAGGTTGAACTCTCCCGGCCAAATCTCTCCATTTTTACGCATAGTCCTTGAAGCCTTCATTTGAAACCATGGCCATACTCTGGAGTTAAGTACAAGTAGGCGCAAGATCAGCATTGTATTGGTATTGTTTGTAAAAGGCTGCAGCAAGATCTTCCCAGTTATGAACATTGGCTCTTTCTAACTGATAAAACCAATCAAGTTGAGTTCCAGACAGACTGTCTTGGAAGAAATGTACCCATAAATCTTTGTCTGCGGTATGGGGCTAGATTTTCCTCACATAGGATCGGAGATGCATTTTAAGGAATGAAACTCCGTCATATTTGGCGAATACATGTGCTTTGAATTTGGGAGGAATGATAATCCCTGACACTAAACCCAATTCCTCAAAGTCCAAGCCATGCACTTTTTGGATTTCCATCGCACTCAACCGCTCTTCGAGACGTTTATATTTGTCATCAGCTGGAGGTATTGTTCCTCATAATAGTCTTCTTCTTTCTTTTTCTTCTGATTCTGACGGGACAATTGTTTCCTTGCCTTTCCCATCTTGATTGTCTCTCTCACTGGATGTTGTTGCAAAGTCAATGGTCCTTCTTGTCTGCCCATAAAATCTTCTTCCCATGTTTAGGACTCTGGTTACCTTCTTTGTCTTCTTTTTCTTTTCCTCAGCCAGCAAAGTCTTCAACTTTTCTTGTCCTTTGGCCAGAGTTAAGAACAACTGTTGAAATTGTGCATTCTAAGCTTGGATATCCTTCACTGTTTGCTCGAGATCCATCTTGCTGAAATAAACAGTTGAGAGATGAGGAGACTTGTTTCAAGAAACCTTCTTATGTTATGATGAATGGTAAATGCATATGCAATGATTTCAAGGATTTTAAGATTCAAAGTTGTTTTAGACAAAGAGGAAACACACGTTATATTAAAGCTTTTGAGTACATCAATGCCTTCTTGGGCAAAATGATACAAAAAACTCTAAGATAAAAATGTAGTCCACATCCTCTTTGGTGCAATGTAGGTATTTAGAGTCTGCTCCTCATGAAGTAGCCTAGTGAGTTCCAAAACCTTCTTCTCGCTTGCGTAGAATTGGGCTTTGAAAGTATTTCGCTCTCCCTTGAGTTGTATCCAATCTCTTTGTAGGTCTTCAAGAGAGGTGAGCATGTCAGGATGGAGGATAGTGTATGGAACATCTCCTTCCATGACAGGCTCAATGATTACCGGGAGAATGGAGGGATAAGGCATCATAAGACTCTGACCACGAGTTCATACCCATTTGAGGTAAGGCTCAAGAGGGATGGAATTTTTATGCACCAAAGTCTTGCTATCTACCTTGTTTAACATCTTCCAAGCTCGGATAAATCTCTGGCGAAGACTTTGATCATCATTGTCGTAGTCAAATACCAAACCTTGAATCAGCATCTCGTGCGGGCCATCCCTTCGGGCATAACCAAACTGTCTTAAGGCTAAGCAGGGGTTGTAGGTGATACCTCCCCTAATGCTAAGTAAAGGGACATTAGTAAATTCTCCATAACGGTCGACAATAGTAATATTCTCTATGGATCGGGAACACCAATGAATGTCTGAATGTTTGAGTATCATCAACCTTTGTGACCACCTTGAGCCTTACTCATTCTTCAATATAGATTTGGGAAGATGCGAAATAAACCATCTTGCCAAGAGGGGAGTGAAACACATAAGGACACCTCTTTTCCTCATTGTGTGAGTGTGAAAAGAGTGTAGGATATCCCCTAGCAATGTAGGCACTGGGTTGCGGTATATGAAGATTTTAACGGCATTCACATCTATGAGTTGGTCAGGGTTTGGAAACAAAACCATCCCATAGATGAGGAGAGCCACAATTTCCTCAAAATCTTGCAGGTCCAAAGAATTCCAACAGTTTTGGGCTTTCTCAAATAAGAACTTTGCTAGGAAACCTTTGACACCACTCCTTGTTTCCCAATGAGTTGTGACATCAGATGAATGCAAGTGCAGAGCTTGAGAAATCTCTTCTGGCTTTGGGTCTCTTTCCATACCGTTGAAAGGTAGTTGGTTGAGAATGGGAATCCTCAAGAGTCGGGAGAATTCTTCCAAAGTAGGCACAAGTTGATAGTCGGGAAATGTGAAGCAATGGTGTAAAGGATCAAAGAAATGAAAGAGCACCTTCACCATTTCCTCATCTGTGTTGGAGGTGACCAAGTTGAGTAGGCGACCATGTCTCTCGGTGAATGGAGATTTTTCAGGAATCCTTGAAGCTAGCTCCTTAAGTTGTGGAGGGATCCTTACAAGGTTGACTTGAATAGTTTTCCTGCGAATAGAATCCATATCCTACAAAACAAGAACAAAGATGAATCCCAAAATCCTTGAAATGGTTAGTGAATGTGTATGATGTTATGATGTTCATGATGTTATGTACAAGTATGTATATACAAACAAAACAAACAAGTCCCTAGGTTTAGGCTTGCATGGAGTTTTATAGGTAAGTACCCTCTTGAAGTTTAGTTGACTCAACCTATTCTAGTAATAGTAACCGGGTTCTAAGGAGCTCAATATCACTGGTTTGTTTCCTTGGTCATTGTTTCAGCACAAGCCTCTTTAATGGCGACCGTAATATCCCAAGAAACCAAACCTCAATGAGTGTAGTATCAAGTATCTACCAAATTCAGACTGCACCAAAGCCGGTTATCTCACTACATCCTAAAGGCCAAGTTGGTCAAGTAAAGGTTCTAAAAGTTCATTAGTGCTTTATGACATCACTCAGCGACCCCGTATTCTATATGAGTAACTCAAAGGCTACCGGTATCCACAAATATGTCGCACTAACGTAGCTATTTCTTAGACCATGTCGGTATACCCCGCATAGTTTCCACAACGTATTGCTACTTACCTACATTTTATCCCAAATCTGGGTAGAGGATTCAAACCCAAACAAATAACCATAATGTAAAGCATACAAATCAGACAATGAAAGCAAGTAAATGTGATCTAACCCTAAGGTAACCCCACTTTTAGAAATTCCCCAGTAGAGTCGCCAGTTCTGTGATACGGTGGGAGAACTGACTTGGGTGTTTTGCGTTTGATCGCAAATGTTGCGGTTTAGCAAGAGTCGCCACCGACTTTTCTTTTATCCAAAAGGAAAGGTGAAAAAGCACATGAAAGACCTTTGAGATTATTTCTTGAGTTCGGGGGGTAGATTATGAAAAGGGAAGGTATTAGCACCATTTTCATCCATGGTTTTCCATGGGCTCTTAGTTACTTGCTAGATCACTTGCTTTTTGTTTGAAAATTGTGCTTGGTGTGGTTTTTGAAAGTATTTTGTAAAGAGGCCATTGTTTAGGCAATCTTTGTAATGATTCTTGTTCGTAAGAATGTATACAAAAATGTTGATCTTTTGAAAATGTTTCAAAGTGAAAGTGTTGGTGTATAGAATGTTTTTGTTGTGAGCAAGCAAGAAATTAGGAGCGAATCTACCTACTCAAAAGGTCTTAGATGTTCTTTTCCTCCTCCTTTAGGTGTTTCTATCTTACCATTGATTTGGTGAGAAGCCCCATCGTTGGATGTGAAGGGACGAGCGTGGGTCATCGTAAATTCATAGAAGGCAACCTATGGATGTTTTAGCAATGTCGTTTAGGGACTAGATCGTTTACCTAAGGCAACATCGAGGGTCATCGAGGGACTACGATCTTTTATTGAGGGTCTTTGCCAAAACGTCCATGTTCAAGGGACATGACTATTTTTTCCGATAGGCAACAAGTGAGATTACCCTAAGGTGTGCATATGTGCAAGGTGTGTCTAATTGCATGCATTTTAGTCTTTGATTTTTAGGTTGTCCATTTGTTGTTTTTTATCTTGCCATACACACCCTAATTACTAGCAATATATGAAAGCAATAAAAAGTGTGAAAGTAAATATCATACGCTATTATAATCGTTAGGGGGATGAGGTGTACGGATTTACAAATAGAGATTGTAAATAAAATTAAATCCTAACTTACAATTACAACCATATTGAATGGATAAGAATGTACAAGAAAATGTGAAATGAACTTGTTTTGTTTCAGAAAAGAGATAAGTTTTGTTTAAGAAAATATTTTTGATCTTTTTATTTTTAAGAAATAAAATAAAGCATGTAAAATGTAAAATGTTTTTGGTGTTTTTGATTAGTGAAAATAGAAGTGATAGCAAAACAAAATAGTAAGGAAAAAGAAAATAGAATCAGCGTATTGCTGAACTAAAAGAGATCAGAAGTTCTGACTCTGGCGTGCTCGCAGAAAACAGAAATCATATTAGCAGAAATATGTAAAGTCAGAAGTTTTGGGTCCGCTGGGAACAAAGAAGATTTCAGAAATTTTGATGCCACTGGCAGAACTTAGTCTCCCTCTCCATGCTAGTCAGAACATCTGCAACTTATTCATTTTTTAACAGAACAGAAGATGCGCATATAACAATTATGGCAGGTTTCATAGTGTTTCAGAAACAAGAGATATCAGAACTATAAATTAGAAGCAAGCATGAATTTTCTAATTCTAATTTCCTTAAGAAGTTCTGAACTAATTTACTCCCTACTTAGGCATACAAATACGTGAAACCTCAGAATACGTACAACATCAGAATCATGATGTCTACATTGTATTTTTGAACATGCAAATCTGACAATGCCTAAGTAATATGATGAGAGTCAGCAGAAGCTTACCTTGCACCTGGAAAATACTCTGAGCTGGAGTCTGGTTCTGAACTCTGGTGATGTTCTAAATAGCTTCTTCACGTACTTAGCAGGCTGGAAGTTTTCAACTTGGGCTATGAATGATTAGAGAAATTATGGAACCACCAAGGGGGCAAAGTTCTGATTTCCTTGAGGTGAATATGGATGGAGAATGTGTTACAGTCTGAACACAGAAGTTAGGATAGCTTCTGATATGTGAATCAGAAACTGTATGGACGGTTTTGGTCAAGAAACACTTGAGAAAAAAAGGAGTTTGAATGCAAGAAATCAAAAGTTAACAGGTTTTGTATTTTGTGTTTGCAGTTTTTAGATTCTTGGAATTTTAGCAAGGGTTCAAGGCTTTTTCTTTCTCAATTTTTCGACCCTTTTACAGTTGCCAATGGCTTTCAATTTATAGGCAAAGATCTTGTAGCTTGGAGAGTACAACCATCACATGCTAGGGTGCTGCCTTGTTCTTGAAGCAAGTATGGTGGTTAGCAGCTTTAGCAGCGCCTAAACTGTAATTGTAAGCAGGAATTAAGGAAAGGTAACCTCAAAAGGTAAAGCAACGCATGGGCCCAACACACTCTTGTACAAGAGTTTGCTTTTCCAAGACAGTAATGTTACTTCTATGCCACACGTGGGGAAATTTTTATGGATAAAGACTCAAAAGTTATTGTGAGCATTAAATGATGATGAGATTTATCAAACCAGAAGTCCTGCAATGTGAGATTTTGCATCATTGCTTAATTTTGGGTCAGAGGTTCAGCTTCAGCATAACTTAGAATAAACATCCAACTTCTGATCTTTGTATCTCCTTGCTCCAGCATGTTCTGAAGGAGCTCTCAGACTTTCCAGGAAGCTTGCAACATACTTTGTAAACCTTTTTTGAACTACCTTTGCAAACTCTGACTGAATCTTTGTGAAAACTGGCCCAGAACTTGTAACCAAACTCTGTCTTGGAACTGTCCAGAATTTGATGAGTGCTTCAGTTTCATGGACGTGTCTTTGAGGAGTCATAACTTGAAATCCCAGCATTTCTAGGAGAAGTTTTGTTCTGTAATGTTTTAGATCTTGTTTGAGTCCATAACTCTTGTGTTAGAAGTTAATCCAGAATCAGCTTGCATCATGGTGATAACCTGATCAGAAGTTCTGAGCTTGTCATATTTCTTAAACATTTATAAAAATTCTAAGTATTTAGAAATTTGAATTTTCCAAAGTAACTTTTGACTTTTGAATTTCTAGATGAAACAAACTTCATATCTCAACATGTCTTGATGAAATATGACTCCTGAAACTGAGGGTCCAGATTGATCCTTTGAGAAATGAGAGGGAAAACTTTGGGGTACAACACTTATCGAATATTTTTATTGAATGAATATCTATTAGGTCCTAGACTCTGGACAAATATGTAGGCTTAATATTCATGTGAGTATCGGTTATGAAATACATCCGGGTAGTTTGAGCTATCGCAAAATCACCTTCGAGAGCAATACGGGTGACGTCTCACTTTGCGTTAGAGATAACCTTAGTGTGAGTGATACGTGGTGGTATTTACGAGTGATTTAGGTTGCGTGCAACTGATCCACAAGTTTAATTATTTAACGAGTAGAGTGAAATATGATTCCAAAACGAATTCTCTTAGGCTACAGATGATTAATTATCGCTTTACTTATTGCTTTATTTACTTTTCCTGCAACTTTTCCGCAAACCCCTTTTCCAAACTTAGAAGGATTGAAATTGTTGAAAGATTGTTTTTCTCTATCACTAATCCATGTGGAGACGATACGATATAACCTATATATCACCCGGTAAAATAATGCTTCACTTTTTGCTTGCCACTTTACTGCTTCAGCAGTATCTAAACCCAAAGGAGTTCATGTCATAGGAACAAAGTGGGTTTTCAGAAACAAGCTAAATGAAAAGGGTGAAGTTGTCAGAAACAAAGCACGACTGGTTGCACAAGGTTACAGTTAACAAGAAGGTATTTACTATAATGAAACCTTTGTCCAGTCTCCAGGTTGGAATCTATTTGTCTTCTTATTTCATTTGGAGTTAATAATAATATTACTTCATATCAAATGGATGTCAAAAGTGCATTTCTAAATGGTTATATTTCTGAAGAAGTTTATCTCCATCAACCTTCTGGATTTGAGAACACCAAATTTCCAGAATGTGTTTTTAAATTAAAGAAGTCTTTGTACAGGATCAAACAAGCTCCCGGAGCATGGTATAAAAGACTAAGTTCTTTCCTATCTGAAAATGGGTTCTCCAGAGGACAAGTGGACATAACACTCTTCTGTAAAAATCATGGAAACGATCTTATGATATGCCAAATATATGTTGATGATATTATATTTGGTTCTGCTAATCTATCTGTTTGTCAAGAATTTTCTGAGCTAATGCAGGCTGAATTTGAAATGAGTCTTATTCAAGAATTGAAGTACTTTCTGGGAATACAAATCAATCAAACACCATAAGCTACTTATATTCATCAAGGAAAATATACCAGAGAAATTCTGAAGAAATTCGAAAAATCAGAAAGTAAACCAGCGAAAACTCCAATGCACCCTACTTGCATTCTGGAGAAAGATGGGGAAAGAAAAAAGGTTTGTCAGAAGCTATATCCTGGTATGATTGGCTCTCTTCTCTATCTAACTGCTTCTCGTCTAGACATTTTGTATAGTGTATACATATGTGCTAAATTCCAATCAGATCCTAGAGAAACTCATTTAACTGATGTTAAGAGAATCCTAAATTATCTGAATGGTACAACTAATCTTGGCTTGATGTATGAGAAAACATCATAGTACAAGCTATCTGGATTTTGTGATGCAGATTATGCAGGAGACATAACAGAATGCAAAATCATTTCTGGAAATTGTCAGTTTCTAGGAAAGAATCTCATCTCTTGGTCTAGTAAAAGGAAATCAACAATTTCACTCTCAACTGTAAAAGCAGAATACATCTCAGTGTCACTCTGCAACACCCAGATGCTTTGAATGAAGAGTCGGCTTGAGGATTTCTAGATATATGAAAACAACATACCTATTTTCTGTGATAACACTGCATCTATATGTCTGAGTAAGAATCCTAATTTACAGTCTTGAGCTAAACACATAGAAATTAAGAATCACTTTATCAGAGATTATGTTCAGAAAGGGACTTTAACTTTAAATTTTTTATAGATACAAACCATCAGTGGGATGATATTTTTACAAAACCCTTATCTGAAGACATATTTCTATTTATATTAGAAAATATAAAAATGACTCTTTTTCCGGAATAAAAACTCTGATAAAATGTTATAATTACTATGTGGATTTGCTTTTACTGTTTAGATTCCTATTCTAATATTTCTACAAGTTAGAAATCATCAAAAATCCAATCGTCAAATTTGATTGACAAATATCAAATCGTGTCCCTTCAAACGTATGGCTACGATTGGAAGATGACACTTGTCAATTCTAATCAATGCAAAACGCTTGAGTGATACCTCGAGCATCAATTTTTTTGAGATTAGGTTTAAAATCATCATTACTTACTCTTTTAAAAAAATCATCATTACTTTTTAAAAATCATTACTACTCCTTCATATATGTTTTTCTCTTGTTAAATTTTCAAATCTTTTATAAAAACCCTCACTTCTATTACTTTCATACACCTTGAAATTCACTACCACACTTTCTCTCCCAATACCTAAAACTTTTCAATCAGTCTCATCTCCACCATGGATGCTCAACAACAAGAAGTCTTCAACTTCTCTCAACAAATGGAAAAGGCTCAATCTTCTGCTCCCGCAACTTCTTCTCAACCACCGTCTTTAGCACCATCTTCTTCTCGTCATCAAACCTTTTCAAACTTCACTAAACCTAATGAAGTTCACATACTTAAGTGTCCCACTCATGTTCATATGTCCACACATAGTTATCAATTGGAAGTTCTTTGTGAATTACTAGTGGATTTTGAAAACCTGAAAGCAAATGGTATTGACCTTTCAGCAGATTTGAGAATACAAGACTAGGGCAACTATTTTGATCGTCTCTATGGACCCGTCTACACAAATCTTATCAAGGTATTCTAGCGTTTCGCTAAAGCTGATGAGGAGTACATTGTTTCACACGTTTCAGATGTTAAAATTGTTATCACAGAGAAATCTGTTGCTACCTTACTAGGGATGGAAAATGCTAAAGGAAAAAGGATTTACAATGTAAACCCTAAATAAAAAAATGACCGTAAAAGAGATAAACCCTAAAATCTTCATTGAACTAAAAGATGATGGAAAACCCCTTCATTTAATGTTCAGGAACTTCCTTTAATCCTTCGTGTAGGGTTCAAGATTATTCTGGGGAGCATTCATCACAGAAAACCAACAAACTCTTCTGACTATGTCAACGCGGATCAAAAGTGTATCCTGTACTATCTGATGAAAGGGTAAAAAATCAAATTACCCTCCATATTGTTTTTCTACCTCAGGGATTGAATAAGAGAAACCAGAAACCATGGAAAGCCCAGAAATTACATTCCTCTAGGCAGACTAATATCAGACATTCTGATAGAAAGTGGTCTAGTAGATCATCTAAAAAACTCCAATCTGATCGAGGATCTTTCTGTAGAAATTGGAAAACCTTTCAACGGGAAAAATCTCAAGCACGTGGGGGTCATTGATAAGATTTTGGTGAAACCTTTCCTCAACACTGAAAGAGACATGCCGAAGGGCAAAAGAATGATAGTTGATGGATATTGTCTTTTTACAAAGGTTGATCCTCCCCATATCATAATGGGCTATATTTTAGCATAAGGTCTGGATACATCACAATTTGATCCTTCCATGTTGATGGATGAACCTCCAGCCATATTGTGATAAGCCTGAAAAGAAGAAAGAGAAGACCCAACAAAAATCATTGAAGATTTATGTTTCTGGTACAGCTACACCAACATTGGTTTCATACCCTGCTCCTTCTGGTAAGTCATCTATTTTCACTTCTGCTGCTACTATCTCTATTTCAGAACCTATAATATGTTCTCTACCTTTACCACCACACATTTCTACCACAATTACCACTTCATCCATCCCACCATCACCAAAACTTATTCTTACTCCTCTTGAAAAATCTAAAGATCAACAACAACATGAAACATCCACTCCTCAACCTATTCCAACTATCAATCCACCAGAACCACAACCACAAACACTTCCACCACCTGCCCAAAATCTTCCACCACCTAAACAAACAATTTCACCTTCTGGACAAACCATCTCACTTATGTCCTTTTCCTTCTCTTCTACCACCGGAAAAACCTTCATCCCAGACATACCTACAACAATATTTATTCCAGTCATTCTTGAAACCACTTCCACAATAGATAATCTTTCTATCTTCACAAAAAGCACACCTTTACAACCTTCTCTTAACTAATTGTCTACCATCTCAACTAGAAATACTTTTGCTATCCCTGAAGGAACAACCTTCTCAGAACTTTCTGATCCCACTCCATTCTCATCTGCTCACTCATCTAAACAACCATCTGATCCAGACAGCTCTGAAGCGGTTGATTCTGATTAAGAACTAACCTCAAAACCTTCGGATATTCCACTTTCCAGCCTTGAAGAAATGATTTCTAAACTTAAGGACAATGTTGTATGGAAAGTGAAAAAGTTAAATGAGGCATTCAGCACCAGTAGCGATCCTGCAAATCTGAATGCTAGTTGGAATAGGTTTCAAATATTTATGAGTATGAAATTTGTCAAACTCAAGAACATATATGCTAAGGGTCATACACAATGTGTCCAAGCAGCTGAACAAAGGTATCTAGAGATTGAAGCCCAGAAAGCTGCAGCAAAAGAAGCTGCTGAAAAGGAAGCTGCTGAAGCAGCTCTCAAGGAAGTTGAAGAGCAAGAAAAAGAGTTGGCCAGAAAAGGGAAGATGATAAGTAAGTTTTTGGGCCGTCACAAGATGTGTCAGAAAGTTCTTCTGTTCTAAAACAACTTTTGACTACCATGGAAGAGATGAAACAGGACCAGAAATATGTGAAGGAAATTCTTGATAAGCAGGATGAGATCAACAAAAATGTTCAAAATCTGCTTACTTAACTTTTTCAAAGAAATCTTACACAAAACCCTTTAAAAAATTGTGTTTTCTCTTTTTCCTTTTGGTTTTCTTACTTTGTACTCTCATTTCTAGTTAATGAAAAGTTTTTATTTTTTTTTTATTTTGATTCTCTTTGATTATGACAAAAAGAGGGAGTAATACAAATGATTTTGATAATATACCAAAGTCTCTAGAAACTCAACGCTCACATTATTATCTAAACTTCTGCTTAGAATGTTTCTAGAAAATTTCAGGATCACTCCAGAACACGTTGACAAAACTTGTCTCAGATGAAATGAATATAAGACTCAGGTGGAGTCTGCTCACTTTTTAAGGGAGTTTCTTCTACTTTCTTATCTTAAATAATTTCATCAAAATGCAAAGTTTTGTCATCATCAAAAAGGGGGAGATTGTTAGAACAAAAAGTGCTTCTAGACAAATCCTTGTTTTTATGATAACAAAAATATATTATACGAAATTATTTGTGCTCCAAGTTTATGATGTGCAGAAAATGTTTCTAGCTTATCAATGTTGAATGGCGTCATCATACAAATCCTATTAAAAGATCAGAAGCACATGTGTAGAACTTCAGAAAGAAAGGACAACATGCAACGTTGGTCAGAAATCTCACTTTTGATTCTGAAGAAAGAACGGCGTACAAAGCATCAGAAGTCTTACTTCTATTTATGAATGAATCTACTATCTGATTAAAGACAACACGAACTTTATTCTTAGAGCGCTGACTCCAGAGACATCAAATCATCAGAAGTATCAAAGACTCTATTATCAGAAGCATCAGAAACATCAATATGATATCTCAACAGTGTTTCTGCCAAATGGAGAATACTTAGTCAATACGCTTCCTACTCAATAATGAGTATCATTAAAGGAACAAATTTTCCCTCATTAATGGAGAAACATAAAAGGAATATTTTTAATGCTCCTTCCTTATTTGCTTCAACGGACTCTTTTTGAAGGCATATATAAAGAGTACATCATCATCACTTCAAACAATGAAAAAACTATCAAGAAATATAGAGAACAAAGTTCAAAAGCAAAAAAAAATCATATTTTAGCGTTCATATATTATTTTTAAATTGTGTTTGTCATGTTTATCCAAGAAGCAAACTGTAAACTTTTCATTGTAAGTTTTTTAAACAATTATTTTCCTCAAGTGACTTTCTAGTAAGTATACTTGAGAGGGCTAAGGTGCCTTTCTAGACTCTTAGAGGTTGTTTGTAATCTTTCAAGATTAGTGGATTAAGTCCTTTTCAAAGGAGAAATCACCTTGACGGGTAGATAAGACATAACCTTATTCTTAAGGTGAACTTGTATAAAAGTAAATGTGTTCTTTTTAGCTTTCATTGTACTTGTTATTCAATTGTGTGTTGAGTAGCCAAAATAGTTTTGCAAAAGATTTTAAAAACCCAATTAAAATCCCCCTTCTTGTGTTTTTCTCTATCTTCAAAATCACCATACAAGAAATCATATTTTACATCCATATATTCCATCTCTAGGTAGAACTTTGCCACCATGGCAAGCAACATTTGAATTTATATGTGCTTTACAACATGTGAGAACACATCATTAAAGTCAACTCCTTCTTTCTAAGTGAAGCCCTAGTAACCAATCTTGCCTTATATCTATTTCACATAACTCGTTGGATTCCTTCTTTAACCTTAAAAAATTCACTTACAGCTAACTAACCTGACCCCCGTAGGTTTCTTGATCAGCTCCCAAGTGTTATTATCATGAAGAAATTTCATCTCATTATTCATGGCCTTCATCCATTCAATATAAATTCGACTCCTCATAGCTTCCTTGTAGTCTCTAGGTTCTTCCTCACTTGTATAGATTAAGGAAGAAGCTATGAGAATTAAAAATAACCAAGTATCTAAGGTGGCTTGATAACTCTTCACGACTTGTTTCTAGACAATAGGTATTCATTATTAGTCTCCTCGCCTTCATCAGAAAATTGGGCTTATTCTTTAACTTCAGTTGGGTTATGCAGTTCAGCATCACTATGTACCACCTCAACGTGAATCTTTTCCTGTTCCAACTCTTCTTCAGAGATTCTTGCATTTTGACCAACATTATCCGTTTTCTCGAACGTCATTTCTACTTTATTCAAAACTACATATCAAATTGTGATACACCTCATGTAACTTGGCTCTAGTAACCACATCCTATAAGATTTGACTCCTTCAGGGTACCCCATGAATATGTATCTCAGAGATCTAGATTCGACCTTGTCTTGCCTAATGTGAGCATACGCTACAGAACCAATAGTCTGTCGATATTAGGTGGGTGTCCCGATCAAACTTCTTCAGGTGTCTTCATCCCCAAGGCAGTCAAAGGACATCTATTTATCATATATGTATCTGTCAAAACATCCTCAAGCTAAAACACCTTCTTCAATTCAGCATTGATCAACATGCATCTAACTCTTTCCAAAATGATTTGATTAAACCTTTCAGCTAAACCATTTTTCTGAGGAGTAGATGCGGTATTTTTGTGCCTTGTAATACCATACACAACATAATATTTTTTGAATGCCTCATTGCAAAATTCAAGACCATTATATGTTATCAACCTCTTGAATTTCCTGTCAGTTTGGTTTTCAACTAGAGTATTCCAACTTTTGAAATTTTCAAAAGTTTCATTCTTAAATTTTTGAATGAATACCCATCACTTTCTGGAATAATCATCAATTATGGGTAGAAAATATTGTGCATCTGCGTGTGAAGGATTCCTTGCAGTCCCCCAAAGATCAGTATGAATATAGTCAAGGGATCCATGTGTTATTTGTTTACCTTTGTTAAACTTCATCCTACGTGATTTACCAAATACAAAAGGTTCACAAAAACTCCATTTTGTCGACCTTATCCCCACATAAGAGATTTTGTTTCGACAATTCGACAAGGCCTATTTAATTGATATAGCCAAGTCTCTTGTGCCATAGCTTAGTCTTCAACATAGGTTTTATGGATGGTATATCTGCTTAACCACTTACAACCTCAACCACAAGGGTATACAGGTCTTGCCTCTTAATACCTCATGCGACTTCTTTCGACCCATTCATTACCCTTAGGATACCTTGCTATCCTTTGAAAGCATATACTTTCTTGTCAAATTCACCAAGAGAAATCAAATTTCTCTTTAGATCAGGTACATGCCTGACACCAATCAATAGCTTTATTGACTCGTCATGAAGCTTGAATCTGACAGATCCAATTCTAACAACTTTGTAGGCTTTGTTGTTTCCAGCAACACTAATCCACCATCTTGATCACATAATTCCTTAAACACGTCTTTGTTTGGAGTTATGTGCTAATTACAACTTGAATCCATGATACATTTCTTACAAGAATTGCTTCTCGAAACTACCAAGATATCAGATGATTCACAATCATCTTGCATAATTATTGCATTACCCTTATCCTTACCACCATGATTGTTTTGTCAATTAGGGCACACCTTTCTTGTGTGACTCTTCTTCTTACAATGATAACATTTAATTGCAAGAGTATTACAACCATAAGATTTATGCTAGCATTTACCCTTCTTCTCAAACCTGCCATCTTTCTTCAAGAATTTCCCCTTTACGGATAAACCTTCACTAACAGACGAAGGTTTATGCTCATATCGTTTGTTCAAATCCTTAGAGTACAATGCTGATTGAACTTCTTCAAAGGTCGGGGAATCGCTTCCATACAAGAGAGTTTCTTTGAAGTGAGCATGAGACTTAGGTAAAGAACACAACAATAATAACATTTGATCTTCATCATCAATACTAATCTCGATATTCTCCAGATCAATAATCAACTTGTTGAACATATCCCACTGCTCAGCCAAGACTTTGTCTTCACTCTTCTTGAATGAACACAGATCATGCTTCAGGTACAAACGATTGACCAACGACTTGGTCATGTACAAACCTTTGAGTTTGCTCCACACATATGATGCAATTTTCTCTTTTAAAACCTGCTTCAGAATCTTATCATCAAGGCTCAAGATTATTTCACTGTGAGCTTTCTCTAACATCATCGCTTTCTCCTTCTCCGTTAGCGCTCCATGGATGTGGCTCCCTTCAGCGCTTCTAGTAAACCCTGTTGAACAAGAAGGACTCGCATCTTCAAGCGCCATAATCTGAAATCATTAATTCCGATGAATTTCTCAATCTTAAACTTCGTTGACGGCATCTTCTCGTCCACGCTCACCACACCAGTTTGTTGTAACAGAGTACCATCAAGAACAAACCAAAACTATGAGAAAGATTAAGTTTCTTGAGCAAACACAAGAAATCCTATTAGGTTTCTCGAAAGAGAGAGAAGAAAGAAGAAGAAGAAAATCAGGATTGGTTATAACTGTTTTACTATTCACTTACTCAATAAGGGTTCAAAGGTTACAAATGAATAACAACAACCAACCTCTCACAATAACTTGAGAGAACTAGTCTATTTATAGACTGCTAAGCTAACTTAAGCTACAAGTTAACTTAAACAATTGGACTAAACAAACAGGCCCAATTCAATATGCTAACAAACCTAACATTTCGATTGCTACATGTTTGAGCGTACTTCGACTACAGCATGCAGGACTTTGACATCAACATGTAAACAGACTTTGACATGTAGTAAAATTAATCTTGATCGAACCAAAAAACTACCCTTATCAAGACTAGATATCAATACAAAATCTCATATGATGAATAAGCTCACGATAGTCCTGTCATTGCATCCTATAGATGTGTTTTTAGATACCATCACGCTAACTTTTTAGGTTGTTATATGCATTCAATATGAGCATTTCCTTTGCTCTCTATTCTGAGTTGGCGAGGACTATTTTAACTATTGTAATTGCTTTTTCTAAAGGTGGCATCATCTATGACTAGAAACTGATTCACAGCTTGTTACATTACCTTTTAAGATATCTCACATTATTCCTTAGACTCTTCAAAAGAGATGGAGGAATTGCACGTTTTGTGTTTCTTAAATACATTTAAGTCACTCACATTTTCCAAAAAAAGAGAGTTGTTGTGTTGATAAAATGACCAACATTAATTTATCTAATTATTAACTTCATATGGTGGAATACCTTGCCTAACTTTATTTAGAATGATTCCAATCATAATAGATTAGGTTTACCTTTATATAAATTTTGTTATTTATGTTCGAATTAATAATTATTTTAACTTTTGTAACTAAGAAAAATACTTTTATTTTATTTGACTCCTCAAGTTTATTCCTATCATATGTTAACTTTTTATCCAAACACAGAGCAATTTTAGTTTAGTTAATTAATTTTAAGTTTTTTTTATACACTACTGGTGTAGATTTGGTATGTGCTGAATTGCTGATGTAAGAGACAGTTTTTGTTGTATTTGGCAGTGCTAAAGTTGTTGTTTCACGACACAAATCGAGGGAATACTGCTTGTGTCGGTAACAAAAACAAATTACCATGATGAAGTGATGTATTTTTGTGAGAAATGCAACAAGCATGTTCTCAATGCTCTCAAATTTTCACCAAGACAAGCCCATATTCATGCATTTTGTACATTATGTAGAGTTTTTATTTAAAAAGTTTCTTTTTTTCAAATTAATTTTTAATCTACCTTACATTTTAAATTTTCTTCAAAATTCTATTTTTTGGCCATTAAAAAACAAAAACAAATACTGTTCTCCCTCCTTTTCAAATGGCTTGGATGCTCATGTGGCATTTTTTTTAATTAATTAATATGAAATTATAAATTAAATTTTTTAATTATAAAAATAATTATAACATACTTTAAAATTCATATAGAATTAAAAATTAGTTAAGGGACATGATTATAGCCTGTTTTTTTTTAATGATTTTTATAATGTAATATAATTTTGTATTAAAAAATTTTATAAAAAAAATTTTCATAAAAACTTTAAATAAAAATATAATTTGATTCTTAAAATGTTATTTTAGATATTTCATTATTTTATTAAAACTTTTTTTGAATATTAAAAATTTAAAAAATCATTAAATTTTGAAACTATTTTCAAATAGATTTTCATAAAAATTATTTTTAAAATACAATTTTAAAAAATTGGGCTTTCGACTATATTTTGATCTTCAATAATATATATTTATATTATAGAATGTCAAAATAAGTATTTTAATTTAGAAAAAACAAATATAAAAAAATTATAATATTTTAAAAAATAGTTTTATAAAATCTATTTTTAAAAATATAAAAAATATTCATTTTTTTTTTAAAACTGAAACAAACCATGCTATATTTCCTCATTATTGGTATAAATTGATAGTGTAGTCAATATCATACACGCCCTCATATAGATAGGTGTATCTAAATCATAAAACACATTCATACATTTTTATAATTTCTTCCCGTTTTCAAACATGATTGCTTGTATAGTTGTTTATTCTCAAAATTTGCAGATGCCATTGAGCATTTACTTAAATGTTGATGGCACTTTAACAAAACGGAGGACATTATTAAGCAACTAGTTTTAGAGAATAAGTGATGTCATAATAGTTTAAAAAAACTGACATATCATTTCCCTTCCTTAATATTGAAAAATGATAACGATGTCTAAATGTTATAAATAGTTGTGTCTTGATAATTAAAAACATGTAAGATCTATGTTTTCAATCGCCGAGGAGAGGAAGAGGAGTAGAGAAAGATGAGAGTTATTAGTTTTCCTTTCGATGGATTGGAAAAAATTAAGCATATTTTTTTTAGATGTGATTTATATATTTTTTTAATGAAAATATGATAAGCGTATAATTTTATTATATATATTTGTAATTTCTTTTTATTTTTACTCTTTAAAAGATATTTTGATATATTTGTTATATTTTTATCGGAGAAAAGTATAATATATATATATATATATATATATATATATATATATATATATATATATATATATATATATATATATATATATATATATATATATATATATATATATATATATATATATATATATATATATATATATATATATATATATATATATATATATATATAATTGTTTATTAATATTTCTGATAATCAATTACGAGTTTAAAAAATAAGTGAGATTAACTCAAAAAATCTCCAAAGCAATTTGTGCAAATGATTTGTGTGAACACACGTGCATGTGAGTTGAACGCAATTGTCGTTTTCACGATAATGACATAGAAACAAACTTAAAATGCAGTTAAGGTATAATAAATGACAGGGTAAAATGCATAAATGACATTAAGCAAGAATGATAGTGAAAGAAAAAGAAAGCAAATGTTGCATTTAAGGAAACAAGAAAATAATGAAAAGATTGGGCGCAGACACATACATGTTTCTCAGACACAGTTTTGCTCTTTGACTCGGGTACTCTAGTGGTATGAAGAGTATGGTTATAATGTATGAGTATGATATTTATTCTATTTATAAAATAATCGTTGACGACGGTTACACCCACTGTGGAACTAGTGTGTTTCAATCCACGTTTGATGTTCAGGTTCTCACTAGTGTGCCCACGTGTCACCCATGATTTTATCTGGTTACAACTCATGTCGAGTTATAACCATTTCTAAACTTTCCACGAACTTTTGATATTAACTGTTGAGATTGTAATTCCTTGTGTCGAAGCAGGTTGCTCGACAGAAGGAAGATTGTGTCGAAATAGTCTAGCCTAGTGTATGTCAAAATATCGAAGGAGTAGCCTTAATAAGTATTTTGACTTAAACTTATTTTAGTAGTGTTAACTGAATTAAGTATTTTGAGATTTTGTAGTTTTAGGTGTTGTCTTAGAGAGCAAGCATGCTCAATTATAAATAGTGGGAGTAACCCTTATTTTTGTAACAACTTGTATTCACAAAATTTTGTAGTTGCAAAGTGAAAAAGATTTTTTCACAGTTTGTGGACGAAGAGAAACTCTATAGAAAATCATCATCTTCTCCCTCAATTTTGTCAAACCATAATTCTTTCTTTCATTGTTATTGTGTATTGATAATAATCTTGTTCATCAAGATTAATAGAAATTCTCCATATATTTTGGTGAATTTCCAACATCTGGTATCTAGAGCTTCAGTTATGCGATTCAAGACAAAAAAATCACGATGGCAATGAATCATCTGAATGGGCCTTTTCCAGCAAGTCTTCCAATTCTAAAAATTGATAACTATGAGAATTGGTGCAAGCAGATGAAGGTTTTGTTCTGTTGTCAAGATCTTTAGAATCTTGTGAAAGAAAGGTTAGAATCGCTTAAAGAAAACACAACGGAAGAAGAAGAGGATGCATACGAAGAACTGAAGAAGAAGAATTATAAAGCTCTCTTTATAATTCATCAATGTTTGAGTCCAGACAATTTCAAAAAGGTGAGCGATGTAGAATTTGCAAAAGAAGCCTGGGAAATTCTGGAGAAATTGTTTGGAGGTGCAGAAAAGGTGAAAGAGGTGAGGTTACAAACTCACAAAAGAACATATGAATTGCTTCAGATGGAAGAAAGTGAAAGCATAACTTATTTCTTCACCAG
The DNA here is from genome assembly GCA_948472305.1 of Vicia faba. NCBI lineage: Eukaryota > Viridiplantae > Streptophyta > Magnoliopsida > Fabales > Fabaceae > Vicia > Vicia faba. The sequence continues at coordinate 36,244,638 of OX451738.1, forward strand.
GGTTATAAAACTTATGAATAAAATCAAAGTATGTGGAGAAAACACTTAGAGATCGAGAAAGGAGCTAGTAGTGGCACTATCATCGTGTGAAGCAGAGTACATAACTGCTTCTCTTTGTGCATGTCAAGTAACATGAATGGTGAATCTGGTCGAATAGATTACAAGGAAGAATCATGGAGCAATTACCATAAAGATCGACAACATGCAAGCTATCAATCTGGCAAAGAATCTGATAGCACATGGCAGAAGCAATCACATCGAAACGAGGTTTTATTATCTCCGTGAGCAGGTAGAAAAAGGGAAGATGAACTTAGAATACTGCAGAATTGAGAATCACACTGCAGATATCATGATGAAGAGAGTGCAGGTCGAAGTGTTTAGAAGACTAAGAGTTATGATAAGTATAGATAGCTTAGACACAATGAATAAGGTGGTGCATTGAGATTGTAATTCCTTATTGTCGCTACTGTAAAAAAATATATCGAACACAATGAAATCGCCATCGAATATTTATTTATCCCAAGAAAGGGAAAGGAAAAAATCGAAGAAAACCTATAAAGAAAAAGATCATGGTCTCGCGACCAAGAGAATGGCAGGGGAGTCTGTAACACCCCGAATTCTAGATTAATTATTTAATTAATTTAGCGTGATTACATGAGTCAATGTGAAGTGTGTGATGTTTTGATAATTATATGTGAGCCTTTATGATAATTTGTGAAAGTATGATGAATATGAAGTTTACCATGATGATTGAGATAAATATGATGTTTGAATATGATGTTTAGATAACTAAGATGTATGATGGATTACTATGTGTAGCATAGTGAGAATTGGACTAATTAAGAGGATTATAAGTATTTTGGAATAATTAGAATAATTGTTTAGAATTATTTTAATTGGGAAAAATAGAATAATAAAAATATAGAGAAAATAAGGGTAAGATGGTAATTAGTGGAGAATAAGTAAGGACATGGTGGGAAGTTTAATATTAGAGGTCTAAGGATTATACAAGGAATTAGGCAAAAAGAAAGTCATTATGGAACAATTGTAGAACTGAGAGGAAGAAACTGACGTTATGGAGAAAGGAGAATAGAGCACAAAGAGGCAAGAGATTTCGGTAGAGAACCAAAGAGAAGTTGAATTTCTACTATAATATAAGGTAAGGGGATTTTTATCATTGTTATTATATTTGATTTAAGGCATAGATAATTGGTAGATTTCCTTAGGTTTTAGTAGATGGTGATTTGGTGTTATTTGATGAGACATTTGATGAATTGTTGATGAATAATGGTTTATAATTGATGTCTATTGAGTATAAAATTATAGGTTGTTGATAGATGATGAAACCCTGTGATTAGATGGTGTTTTAGGACCTATAACATGATAAAATTGAAATACAATTAGATTGGTTTATGCAGGAAATCACAACAGGAAATCCTGTCCGTACAAGATCGCCAGGCGATGGGGAATGTGTCACTGGGCGGCGGAGCTTTGCCAAGCGAAGGTGGGAGTGAAGAGAGGAAGATTTGGAGTTAGTTTCTGTAATGCGTCGCCCCTAGTGTCATCGGGCGAAGTGGTAGCATCGTCAGGCGACGGAAGTGTGTCGCCAGGCGACGAAAGGCAGAGTTGGTTGTCCAAGTTGGAAATCTTAAAATGATCATAACTTTAGTTCTAGAGCTCGAAATGAGGTGTAGTTTGAAGAATTGGATAGCTAACGCAATGAAGTTTAATTGTATGGAGAAAAATGAGACTTAAGGAGTATATCTCTGAGACCTAAGTTAGAATAGAATTAGGTTCCCCGTGTTGAATTGCAATGATGCTTTGTTTATGATGATGCTTTTTTTATGATGATGATGTTATAATATTGTGTTGATTACTATGATGATGTATTGGTGTTGTGTTGATTACTATGATGATATGATGATGTTTATGATGAATCATGAATGGTGATGCGTGTTGACTAGCCATGGTCGTATTAAATATGTTGTTGCGCATCACTGCATTCAGGGCATATTCTAGGACTTTGGTCTAATGAAGTTAGGACTTCAGTCCAGTGAAGATGATAGCATGATTGTCCAGTGAAGGCAACAATGTCATAGTTTGAATTGGGTGCAGTAGTGAAATGCTCTGGTTCTAAGCAGGAATTGATCCTATGATGGGGATTTTCAGAGATAACGATGACTGAGTCATCATAAAGTTTTGGTATCACATGCATGAGTCTATGACGTTGCATTACACTTTATCTGATATTGCATAATGATTTATTTATGATGTTGATAATACATTGTGTATGATGATATGTGTACGTGTATCGATGAAGTTGTGAAGGTGTGAGTATAACATGAAGATATGATGATGTGTGATGCCTTTCTTATGTGCATATTTACTATGTCTATTCCTTATGTCTTATATATGATTTACTCGCCCTTTCTGCTTGAATGTTGCCTCCACGTGGGTAACGCGCAGGTGATCAAGAATAGTCTGTAGAAGCATTAGAGGATAGCTACAGAGTGCGTCTATTTGATTTTATTGAATAAAATGAGTCTTTCTCAGATATGTAACATTGGGGTCGGGATCATTTGATTGGAACTTTTGTTCTTTGTTTTGTTTTAAGATGTTGAGTCACCAATGTGGTACTCGAGGTGTTTTGATTTATAATATAAGTTATGAAATACGACTAAATTTTATGAAGTATTATAATATGGTGTTTTGAACTATGATTTCCACTTCCATGATTTGAAGAATCTAATGTTGATTTTATCGTGTTAAGCATTTTGAAAACTCATATTACAGAGCAGGATGTATCATTATGATGTTTTATAGGAAGATATAAAACCCTTGTTGGTGATATATTCTGATTTATTTATTAAACATAATTGCAAATATTCCTTGGGGTTTAGAAGGGTGTTACATTAGTGGTATCCGAGCATGTCGGTCTGTCTTGCCAGGCTATTGAGTATGTAGTGTGTGATAGTGGAATATTGTCGAGATAATTTCTAACCATTGTGTCTGTTGTTGATATGAAGCATACAAATGGCTGGAAGGAACGATACTGCACTTGCTGCTGCTTTGCAGGCTGTTGCTCGAGCTATGCAACATCATCCTAATGATGGATCTTATGTTTTGGATACATTCCATATGAATTATCCGCCTGTTTTCAAGGGTTGGTTCGATCCTGATGGAACATAAGTTTGGCTTAAGGAGATTGAGAGATTCTTCTGAGTCATGGATTTCTCAGAGGAGAAGAAGGTGTGGTTTGGTACGCATCAACTAGCAGAGGAAGCTGATGACTGGTGGGTTGGTACTCATCAGAGACTGACAGCGCTAGGTAAAGTGATTACTTAGGCTATGTTCAGAAGGGAATTTCTGAGGAAGTATTTTCCTGAGCATGTGCGCGGGAAGACAGAGATTAAGTTTCTGGAGCTGAAACAAGGAAGTTTGACTGTGATGGAGTATGCTTTGAAGTTTGTGGAACTAGCAAAGTTTTATTTGCATTACAGTAAAGAAAATGATGAGTTATCAAAGTGTATCAAGTTTGAAAATGGTTTACGTCCGAAGATCAAGCATGCGATTGGGTATCAATAGATCCATGTGTTTTTAGAGTTGGTGGACAGCTGCAAAATCTATAAGGAGGACAATAAAGCTCATTCAGCTCACTATAAGAGTTTTAATGAGAAAAGAGGAAGGCAATATCAAGATCGTAATAAGCCTTATAATTCTCCGAATGATGAAGGGAAACAGAAAGATTATGATGGGAAGAAGACAAGTGGGAGAGAAGCTCCCGCTTCTATCAAGTGATATAGGTGGGGTGAACAAGGTCACTGATTCAATGAATGTGAGAATAAGGTGTTGAGGTGCTACAAGTGTGGTAAGTCCAGTCATCGTGCTCCTGAATGCAAGAACGATGGCCCAACTTGTTTCAATTATAGAAAACAAGGTCATATCAGTACTCAGTGTCAGAAACCAATGAAGGATGCTACTGCTTAGACTAATGGTAGAGTGTTCACGCTGAGTGGATCAGTGAAACCTAAGAAGGACAACTTGATTCGAGGTACTTGCTTTATTAACGATGTTGAATTGGTTGTTATTATTTATACTGGTGCTACTCATTCGTTTATTTCGCTTGAATGTGCTACTAAGTTGGGATTGAATTTTTTTATATGAATGGTAGTATGGTGATAAATACTCATGCTAGTGGTTCTATTACTACCACTTACGTTTGTTTGAAGTGTTCTTTGACTATTTACGACAAGAGTTTTGTGATGGATTTGGTGTGTCTTCCCTTACACCAAATCGATGTGATTCTTGGAATGAACTAGTTGGAGTTCAACTATATTCATATCAATTGTTATAATAAGATGTTGAGGTTACCTAAGTTTGGTGATGATGGAGAATTGATGTTGTTGACCGCTAAGCAAGTGAATGAACTTTTGGAAGATGAAGCCTTGATGTTTGCGCCGTTGCAAGTTGATGGTAAAGATGCGAATATGGAATTACTGGTTGTCTGTGAATTTCCAGAGGTGTTTCCAGATGACATTAGTAATTTACCTCTTGAACGTGAAGTGGATTTTTCTATAGATTTGGTGTCAGGTACAAGTCGGGTGTCGATGGTCCCTTATAGAAAGTTAACTTCAGAGTTGAGCGAGTTGAAGAAACAATTGGAAGAGATGCTCATGAAGAAGTTAGTTCAATCGAGTGTTTCATCGTGGGGTGCTCTAGTGTTGCTAGTTAAGAAGAAACATGAAAGTTAGGGCTCTAACTCATGGTAATAGGATCAAGTGTGTTTGAGGAACAAACCCTAATATGTTGCACAAGTGAATTCTCTAGCATCATCAACACTACAAACAAGTATCTCAACACATAGGCCATAAATGAAGCTTAGGAAAGTTCCCATCAAAAGATCTCATATAAACCTTGAACTTGCATCAAAACAACATGAAATCAATCATCAACCAAGTTTTATAACATGTTCAAAAGAGTGGTCAAGAATCATTTCAAACAAACATCAAACACACATAAGTATCTCAACAAGTAAGCATACATCGAGGCTCTCAAATATCACTTAGAACATGCATTAATCTTCCATAAACATACATCAAATTATTATGTAACCCCTAAGCATTTAGGTGCCTAAATTTGTCAAAAAAATTTGATCAAGAGGCATCTCAAAAAGTATCAAACACAAAACCCTAATCAAGGGATGGATCATAAATAACACCTTGACAAAAAAATTCAAAAAAAATTGAAAAATAAATGGAAGAAAAAAATTACCAAAAAATTTCTAAAGACGCGAAATAATCAGAAACCTATTTTTTGTTGATTTTTTATAATGAAAGATGATCAGAAATAAAATTAAAATTGAAAATGACCAAAAATTATCAATAAAAAGGAAAGGGATGTGAAACTGCCAAAGCAAAATAACTAAAAATAGTTTGATGCGCATTGGACCGAAAATCAGGAGGGTGTGAAAAGGAGAAAAGCTAAGCCCAAAATGATTTCAATCAATTATCTTTTTTTCTTCATATTTTCTGATTTAATAAAATTAAAACTAAAACTAAAAATAAAACGAAAATTAAAAAGAAAAAGAAAGAGGAGGTGGAAAGTAAGAAAACTCCACGACCAATCAAAAGAGGTCACGCCTCAGTCAAACCTTCAAACAAAATCAGAGACGTCGAAGCCCTAACTCCGGTCATCTTCTCCGACCACTCTCTCACTGGAGCAAGCAAAATTCAACAGAAAATGAAAAAGGCTCACATTATCTCATGCATTTTTTCATGGAAGACTCAAACCCTCCCTTAGTTTTCACTAAAACACACTCAAACACATAGAAAATCAAGTACGGTTTTAAGGATGCAAAACTGAGATCTAAGCTATCTTCAAGTATTCAAGTATAAACCAATGTTTATATCACTGTAGAACTTCAGATGTACATGATGATGATCTTAGCACGTCATTTGGATCTAAAATGAGAGAGATGTGAGTTTGAGAAGTTACCTAGTGGAATGAGTCTACTGCACCTTATTTCTTGTGTGAGAAGAAGAAGAAGAAGAAAGATGCTCCAACACTTCTATGATCTTCAAAGACTCATAATAATGCAAGAAATGAAAGGAAATTATAGAGAAAGGCTTGCTTCGATGATGAGAATTCTTGAGAGAAAGTTGGTTCCAGTTCTGGTTTCTTGCTTAAATGGCGTAGCCTCCTTGATTTTGAGGGAGAAAGAGGCTTTATAGTGGGGTTCAGGTCAGGTTAGAAGCTTAATCGTGGTTGGAAAGTTTGTGTGAAATTTTCTATGGAATTTGAAAATGAAATAAGAGAGAGGTGGTGTGATGTGTTTGATGCTTGTTAAGCTATGGTGTTGTGTCATTTTGATGAGAAAATGAAGCATGAAATATGTGTGAGTAGTGATCTGGCATGAGAGAACATGGGGAGGAAGTTTGACAAACTTCACAACTTTTCTCATTTGGATATTTTTGCTCAAGGCATGCATGCATGAGTATTACACATGTTTAGGCTTTTGTAGTAAAGAAACAAGAGTGTATGCGTGTGGTGTATAGTACCAAAACAAAGAAGGATGACCTATAATTCAAAAATTACCAAAATTAGCAACATTTGAAAATTGGAGCCCGTGGTTTTTTATCTTACTTCCCTTGATCATAACTTGATGATTCTTTGCTCAAATGAAACAAACCTTGGATCAATGGAAATAACATAAAAAGATGAACAAGTTTTATGTTGAATGAAAGATGAGAAGATGCTTGGAAAGAAATGGAAAATTCCATGGAAGTTGGATTCTTGCAACTGATCATGGACTTAGAAAAAATTTCTAAGTTAAGGTCAAATTCACATATTGGAGATCTTGATTTGGAATGCTCATATCTTGAGATTTTTTGAGCCAAATTGTGAAATCTTTGGACCAATGGAGAGATAGGAGATAAACTATAACTTTCATGTAGATTTAAACTTGATATGAAGCTTGAACCATAAAGAGAATTTCCTTGGAAAACATGTAGATGAGCCTGATCAAAAACTCAAAAATTTCACTAAGTGTTGAAACTTCAAAATTGAATGAGGTCCTCACTTCATGACTTCACATCTTTCTATCCATGTACTTTTTGAACTTCATTCCTTCTGAAAAGTTTTAGTATGAAATATTCTCTTTATTTTGAATATTGGTTTTCACAATTCTGATCATTAATGAAAAAGATATGAACCTTGAAAGTATATCACTTGAACATGTAAGTTCCATACTTAGAAAAAATTTCAATATCTTCAAGATATCTTCTTTCACAAGTAAACCTAATTTTCATGACTTGGCTTGACTAATCTCATATAATGGTCATACTTACTTGTCTCTTGAACTTCAGCCTCACTTTTGACCAAACTGCCCCTTTGATCAACCTTTGACTGTTTGACTTTTATGTTGACTTCTGCTTAATGCATTCAATTCCTCTTCTTCTATCCAATTGAATCCTCTGATGAACTTTGATGATAAATAGAGCATATATGAGTACCTTGAAACAAGTATAAGACTATAGAATCATGTTTTTCCTAAAAAGTCAACCATAAGTTGGCTTTGACCAGAACCCTAACTCAGTGCCAAAAAGATAAAAGCTTGTAATCAGTCCTTCAAAACCCTAATCCTTTGATGATCATTGAGAAACTTTAAAGAGATAAGATATTGTGCCTTGAGAGAACGCTCATGATGATGAGACCTCAATCTTCTATCTCTTTTAATACCAACTCTCTTCTCCTTTGAGTAATGCACACTCAAACATAAACCTTGATCCTATAATAATAGAGCCAATGCTGTGCATATTTATGTATGACGATGAAGCATAAGCCTACTAAGATTGAAACATAAGAGGGCAAATTTTGGGATACACACTTATGTCAAAGCAGGTTGCTTGACAAAAGGAAGATTATGTCACAATAGTCTAGCCTAGTGTGTGTCAAAATGTTGAAGGAGTAGCCTCGACATGTATTTTGACTTAGACCTATTTTAGCAGTGTTAACTGAATTAGATATTTTGGTCTTTTGTAATTTTGGATTTTGGCTTAGGGAGCAAGCGAGCTCAATTATAAATAGAGGGAGTAACCCATATTTTTGTAATAACTTGTATTCACATGATTTCGCAGTTGTAAAGTGAATAAGATTTTTCCACAGTTTGTGGGCAAAGAGAAACTCTACAGAAAATCATCATCTTCTTCTCCAATTTCGTCAAACCCTAATTCTTTCTTTCATTCTTATTGTGTATTGATAATATAATCCTGTTCATCAAGATTGATATCAATTCTCCATAGGTTTTGGTGAATTTCCAACATTAATTGCTCGACGCGTTGTCGATGTTGTTTACAAGGGGCTTTAAACTTGTAAAAATACTAAGTCTTTAACTTCCCATGGTTCAGTCGACTGGTATGTTTGTTGCAGTGAAGGTCATGTTGACGACCCTTTTCAAAATTTTAGGCATGTTTCTAGATGATCCTAATATTACGGATATGTTACTGAGATTCCTCCAAACCATGTTTCCTTTCGTCGATACCATGATAGGTGCTCTGTCGACGCTTCGTCATCAATGTTCTTTTAAAACACCATTAATATAAGACACTTCATTAATGTCTTTTTAATAGCAAATGTCTTTTCAGTTGACATTCTTTGTTGACTTTCTTCTAACAAAAATTTCAAGTGTAACAGAAATTAATATATCACTATAAACCACAATTTTGCCAATAAATTATTCACCACTAATACTAGTACACAAATGAGTTTACTTAATTTTAATATTAAATATTTTTTTAATTATTTCCAGCATACTTATTTTATGAAAATGATGTGTTTCGTACAATTTTATGTTATTATAAAGTGTTATGGCATATAGATAACTTTTATTAGGCATTATATAAAGTATTTGATCTAATTTGAGTGTTATAAATATGTGTAATTGTATTGAATTGAGTTTTAAAAAAATTATAATTAAAAAATATATTAATTTTTCTAATTTAAAACACGATTTACAAATTCAACTCAACTCATCTCATGTATGATCATGTCAGTTTATTTTGATTTTGACCATCGTCCAACCTATCAAAATTTAAATAGATTGAATAATGAGGTAGGCCAATTATAATTCAACTCAACCTCTATACACATATATTGACCAAGTTGTTATTTTCAAAATTATCATCACCTCTCACTCAATTTTTTTTTAGAACCTTCAAATTTTGAATATAATAAATGTCTAACCAAATTATATTGATGAGATATAATTTAAGTGGAACACGTGAATTTTACATAAGAGAGTGTATTATGATATATGTATTAAAGAGTGTATTGCTTAACTTTATTTATATAATTTCAAATCTTATAAGTAGGTACCACATGTATTAAGATAACGACAAAGGGACATTTAAAGATGTTTGAAGGTTTTTGGTATAGGTAGATGAGTGTTAAATATGCATGATAACACTTGTTTGCAAATGATAGGAACCATATAACAACCAAATCGGTCTTGTTTATATCATGTGGTGTTGTTAAAACAAAAACCAGACAAAGTTTGAGGTGGTTTCTTATACCATCTCATTGAGGGCATTGGAAATGCAATATATGTTTTGATTGATTGATGAGTTTGTCGAAATACCAATTGCACTATAATTTTATTGCAACTCTAAAGTTTATCATTCCTTTAAAACAATTTTCAAATGAAAAAAAAAGTAATATTTCTTACAAAAATTCTGAAAAAACTCACCATATTATTTATCATCAAAAGCCTTACCCAAAAGCAAAAGTGGAACAATCCATATCAATGATTTGCTATACCTCATAAACCTTAAAAAATTAACAATTTCTTGGGATCCCATGAAAAAAACTCATATAAACAAAAGCACAAAAAAATTCAGCTTGTCTTTTTCTTTTACATCACACACACTAACACTAAATTGTGACTCTTTCACTTTTTCCTTTTGACTACCAAGTCCAAGATACTCATTTTCTTTCCATATCAATGAAAGCATAAAATAACAACTAAGCTTCACATTTTTCACTTTAGTTCACATTACTTTACTTTCCCATTCAAAAAAATATTACTAATTTAATACCACAAGATTAAAGAGACTCACCCCTATCTTCTAGCATACTAATAAATAACTAAAACTTTAATTTACCCTTTTTACAAATGGATCAAAAGATTTATACCATGTTCATAGTTAACATAAAGACCTATAACATAACATGTTGTTTCATAGTTAATTAACATGTTCTGTTTTTGTTGTTCCTTTCAGCAGAAATTGATAGAAGCCTTGAAACACCTTGTGTCCACACATCATATTCTCTTTGATTTCTGCACTCAAACTCAACAATGCCGCGCATTATCGTTTTTAAACCGAAGTAACGACGATTCTCACCACCTTCTAGTAAATGACGGCCCGACCAAGCTGGCATATCTTTGATAACTCCGACTACAACATCTGCAAAAATTTCATAAACAACGAGTCAGGTTAAACCTAATCACACTTGCACGCTACGGATCTAACCCTGATGAAAGAATGAGTGTGAAGGTGGTTTTGATTAAGCAAGAATCCTTTTGATTTTATTCAAACTTTAAAGAATAAAGAGAGTAACTTTCACAAATCCCTATATGAAACAAGACCCACCTCCAAATCAGTTAAAGAGAAGGAGACAAAGACAAAAGTTAATGAAAACTCACTCTTTTTCTTTTTTGTGATGGTCCCAGCAACATGTCTACTCTTCATCTTGAGCATAACCTGAAACAAAAAGAGGTTCTAAAGAGTGAATACATTTTGCAGATATCTAGGAAACAAAACCGAGTTGATCCTTTAACATCATCTCATCGTACTAAGAGCCCTCACTTTAGTCACTTCTTTCCACTATCAGATTCAAACTCATCATTGAAATTCTTATAATTGATGGCCAAATAATTGGTCATAGTCAAGATCAAGATCCAAAGTAGCACTACATAATTCAAATGAAAAGAAAAATACATTAATTTATTTACCTGGTTTGTTCTGTTTATATAAACTGACACAATTTTCCAATGGAGTTCACCTGCAAACAATTATCAAATCAAACTACTTTCCAACCTTTAATCATAAAAAGAAACATAAATAAACATACAACATCAACTTATGAATGAGATCATAATTCATAAACAACATATAAAACAGAATTTTAGCAGCTATACTATAAAACACTAGAAACAAACACCGAACATGACACTGATAATCAGACACCACGTCTCAGACACCAGACACATTTTTAATGAGAAGTGTTGATGATACCTGTGCGTGTGCGTTTGAGAAGCTCGCAACCTCGGGCTAGCAATTCTCGACTGCAAATGCCTAAGAAATTATCTTCTGGTGCAAGTTCGCCACTAAAGCTACTATTAGAGCTGCCATTACTTCCGCTACCCCCGCCACCATTACCATTTCCATTACCATTACCATTACCTAACAAATTCTTTTCGACAGGAATTACAGCTGCAATATTCCAAACTTCTTTAAGGGCCCTTGCCTTCAATGTAGCCGCCCCACGCAAAGCTACACAGATTCAATCCACAAACACCATAAATTAATCAACAACTATAAACAATACATTAAAAGTTACACATAAATCCATTTTATGAGTTTCTTTTTTTTTTACTCTGCGCGCAACTTCAGAGACTAACCCTCGAGGCGAAGATGATCATAATAAGCGGCAAAGCTCTCTCTCAAGAGATTTAACGAGTTATTTGCATGTCAAAAACAAATAAACAAATAATAAATAAAAGAAAAAAAGTAATGCGCCGCATACCGGTTGCCGCAGCTGCCGTCAACGTCATGATATCACCGGCAGACCTCACGTTCACGGCGGAGCTAACCACCGAGGCAAGATGATCGCGTTCAGCCCCCATAGCTTCTGCAGCCTCGACGCACTGAGCCGCAACCAACGTCGCCGCCGACGCAACCGCCATGTCTGTCTTCGCCATATGTTCATCTTTCCTGGCTCCCGACGAGGCAGCTGTTGCGGCAGCGATGGCGGCAACAGCAGCCGCAACACCAGCAACCGAAACCGCCGCATGAAGTTGAGCATTGTGGGCCCTCGTTTCTTCCTTTTTCTTCTCCTTCCTCTCCTTCAACCACCTCCCCACCGTCTTTCCGCCGCCACCTCCACCTCCACCGGTGCCGGAAACTCTGTATTGATTATTCAAACTAGCAATTATGCTGTTGTTGTTGTTGTGGTTGTTGCTCGAACGGTTATACTGCGTAGAAGAATCAATACAATGAGTCATCATAAATTTTAAAATTTATTAAAAAAAAACTAAAAAGAAAAATGTAATTTAAACTTGTTGGTGTTTTTGTACTATTTTGTTAAGGTAAAGTTGTTAGGTTCTGAGATTCTGAACAAACTAACAAACTTTGGATTGGTACTACTAAAAAAACCAAGTTTATCCATAAGCAGTTCATTAGCAATAAATGCAATTCAAGGGGAAGAAATTTTAATTATTTTTTAGTTTTCTTAATTGCTAAACAAGGTATATAAGGGTAGTTTTGGACTTTGGTTAGTATTGTTAAACCAATTTTAACAAAGTTGTGGCTAATCTTGTAAATTTAGTTGCAATTGAAACAGAGTCTATAACTAGAAAATAGGGTCTATGACTAAAATATGCATTTTAAAGGGCTTAATGACCAATAATCATTTAGAAGTTTTTTTATTTACAAAGAGGGGCCTAATAATTTAAAACAAAATTTATAGTTTCCTTAGATCAATTCAATTGATAGTTGTGTACAAACTAAAAACAAAAATTATAAAAAAACAAAAACAATTTGTTTTAAATTGGAATTCTAAGCCTCTATAGGCTACAAAAGTTATAAAAAAACAAAAACAAGTTGTTTAAAATTGGAGTTATGTTTGGTTGTTTGCATAGAAGAATGGGAAAAAAACAAAAGCAGATTACTACTGATTACTGTCTCCGGGTGTCATCCAATTTTCGTGTGTTGGTAACAGCGAAAGCTGAATCTCTGTATAGTGAAGATCAGTGTTCGTGTTTTGTACCCAAAATAACCTTTTGTGAAAAACAAAAAACCAAACAAACTTGTCTGTTAAGGTTTTTAATATCAAATTGAAGTACCTTGAAATCATCCATTTCAGAAGGTGAAACTGGTGGACTATCCGTTAGAGATCCATTCAAAGGTCCACTGCTATGTGATAATCTTCCCGAGGTTCTCGGAGATACCTCTTGCTGAAAACAATTCCAAAAACAACTAACAATGTTAAACAAATGAAAAACAAGAACACAGGAGAAAAAAAACATAGTACTATGTTATGTTACTACATACTGAGTGTGACATGATACGGTCTAAAACCATTTGAGATGTTTCCGAGGAAGCAAAAGAGAAAGGGTTGCCGGAAAAAGTAACATTAGACTCATCAATTTCGCCGGCGAAATCCTCGAGTATAGCAGCATTTGAAGAACCGTTTGAGAGTTTGTTGTTTGAAGGAGGGAGCTGGGCTGGTGAGAGAGCTTTGGAGACTTCCATGGCGGAAGCACTCCATGAACGAGACAAGAATTCCATTGGGTCACGAGGTGTTTCGGGTTGTTTCATGTTGTTGTTGGAGTGAAATGGGTCGGGTCTCCATTGTTGTTGTGAATTGGATTTGTTTTGTTTTTCCATTTTGGGTTTGATGCTTAGAAGATGAAAGAGTGGTTTGGTTTGATTGTGGTTTTAATAGGAAAAGTGTGGGGAATGGAGAATTGTTTTTAACCGTTGATATTTATACTGGATAAATCTACGGTTGTTGTTGCTCACTTGCAAGCTACTAAAAGTACTCCCTCTATCTTTTTAGCAATGGTCTCTTATGTGAAATTTAAAATAACATTTATTGCTCTTTAAATATTTTTTATTGACTAGAAAAAAAAAAGAATTCTTGGAATGAAATACTCTTTATAGAATTGTTTTTTTTTAATTGTTTTATGTTTTAAATTAATTGTTTTTTAAATAAATTTTTAATATTCAGTATTATTTTTCATTAAGTCTTATTCATTAAATTTAACTTTACATAGTTATTTCACTAACCACAATTTATTCATGTGTTTTACTAAATTAGATTAATCTTATATTTAAATTCAATTCTATATCCCATAAATTAAAGATATTATAAAATAATACAGATAATCTATAGAAGTATCAAGTTTTATGGTTTACATGAAATATGTAAATAATTTTAAAATAATAAACAAAAAAAAGAAGCTTAATATTGCAAAATTTCCCATAAATCAAGGGTATTTTAATTTTAATCTTTAGTAAATATTTTTCTTTTCTTTTATGATTATCATTTCAAATCACTTTATATTTGATTCTCATAGATTTTTTATCTCAAGGAACTCAAATTTAGTGACGTGTCATAAATGACTAAATTTATTTCATTTTTGACTGATCAAAGATACTTTTCTAATGACATAATTAAATTTATTAATTATATAATGAATTTTTGAAAAAAAAGCTATAAATATAAATCAATTGCCTCAACTCTGAGCGAACTCCCATTACATAATAGAAATTGTCTAAAATAAGTTAAAAAGTCGCTTGAAGTATGGAAGAAGTCATCTAATAATGTGGCGGCAGGCCACCTAATTGGGTTTGGTTTGTCTAAGGTGACTCATTCACGCACCATATGTGGCTCATGAGGTATCCCGTCACTAACTACCTATATGAATGAGTCACAAGGGAAAAGTGCTCCCCCGTTATCGAAGGAAGAGCCAAGTCTTCCCAGGTTCTAGACAATTGACCAAAAAGATAAAGAAACCGTCATTTTGGCCATCCAACTCAGGCCCAATAAAACTTATATATACCTTATCCCCTTGATGGAAAAAGAGGATCCAATATCTCTAGAGAAACCCCTATACATAGTTTCTCACAACCCTACGTGAGTTAGCCCTTAACATACCCAAATACCCTAAACTCTCAGACAACTCTTCACAAATAAGGCTACCTTAATTGTATTTTTTTTAGCAAATATAGTTAGTGCCCACTGAGAGACCTTGGTAAAATTGACCCAAGCCACTTTCATAATCATCACCCAACTCATTGTTTGCATCTTTAACCCCCATCTTATATGGTGAACAAATGAGCAATGACTTCAGTTGGCAACAACTTTGGCGGCGACCATGAGGCCATATCAGATACGTGTGATGCTATGTATGATTTATCTCATCTAGGATGATATTGAGAGTCTCATCTATCACGTAAAGAGATATGTTTAAGGGAGAGATCCCTCCGGGAGCTCGAGGTTCAATAAAGGCAATGATCCAAGCATATGAGATAAAGATAGATTGATTGTCATACCCTTAACATTATAGATAAAGAGTATGATAGGGGTGGAAAGAATATTGTCGCTCGTAGGAGATATGCATTCCAAGTCATTTCTACAGAAGGTTCACTCATCGGCCTTGATTTGCGTGCGATAAAAACTCTAAAGTCTGAGATCACCATCTCAAGATAGGACACTGTTAGAATCCATCCCCATGCAAACGACCCTCATGGTCATAACTCTTAGGGGTGATGACTGGAAAATTAACTGACGACTAACTGATTAAGTAAGTTCTGCAGACATCCTCTACTAGTACGACTTCAAGAGACTCTGCCTAGAATTGAACGACCTCAAATCTTTCTAATGCGCACTAGTTGGATTCCCATGCAAACAAGTACAAGTAAAAGGATACATCACCCTGAAAATTGTGTTCAGGTGGAGGAACGTGCAAAGATGACCAACATAAGATGCCATAAGGGTAGGACAACCTAATTTCAATCTCTTATGAGTCGCACTGTCTATGGTATATATTTGTATGAAGTACTCATTTTCGAAAGATCATTTTAGGGTTGTCCAAGGTGATCAGGAGACTATCGGAGGTGCTATCTAGACAACATGAGGCTGAAGAGGGTCACTTTGGTCGTGGCCCACAGTCAGCAACCATATACATAGGAGGTGAACATCCAGAACATGAAGACAAGAGTAGAGCTCCATCAGAAGGAAATGAATCCTCTTGAAGAGGAGGAGTTATATGTATTATTCTAGAAGAGCGTGTGAGAATTAGTAAGGAGGCCAGGGAGAACTTTAAATTTTTGAGAGATTTAGTTCTATGTTGCATTCAGTTATGTTATTAGTTAGGTTAATTATGACGAGGCATCACCTCTTCCAATTGTTTAATTTAAAGACATGGTCTTCTGATAGTAATTAGATGACACTCTTTTCCCATGCGTGAGTAGGGTTTTTGATTAGGCGGTTTACCTTCTGATGAATTTGTGTACACCTTTGTTTAACTCTGCATGATGTATTCAACTTGAATGAAGTATCCTTTCTACCATAAGGTTATTGAATATTGGACCTTCACTGAAAGATCCTTGCTTCCCTAAGAGGAAATATGAGTGCTAGTTTTTTAATGAAGTATCCTTTCCACCTACGAGGCTATTTAACATTGGATGTTCAATGAAGTATTCTTACCGCCCACGAGGCTAATTAACATTGGAACTTCACTAAAGGATTCTTGTCATCATAAGAGAAAATATGATTGTCGGACCTTCACTGAAAGATTCTTGATTCCCTAAGAGGAAATATGATTAGTGGAACTTCAATGAAGTATGCTTTCCGCCTAAGAGGATATGGAATACGAGAACTTAGCCGAAGTACCCTCTCTTCCCAATGAGTGCTTAACACTAGAATTCCAAAGGGGAATTATGGGAACTTCATAAGGACATTAAGCAATAGACCCTTGATAGGTCCATAAGTGTACAGCTTTATCGCGTATAATATAAAAGATGTCAAATCCCCCATAGACCAATTGAGAAGCACCGTAATATGTTATCACTTTGTTTATCCAAGGTGGTGCGATTGGGTTTGTTTGCGTACTTGGAAAACAATTGATTTAAAATTAATCTAATAACGAGAGACCGAAATGTAATTATCATTAAAATCCTAATAGTCAGATCTCAGATGTCCTAAGAGATGTTGAAGCACTAATCTCTGAACAACAACACAATGAACAAGGTAAAACAACAATTAAAATAATGAAGAAATTAAAATACTGACTTTATTTTATGCTTTTACTTTATGCTCTTTTTTTTTACTTTAAGCACATTTATTTTAGCATTTTCATTTCATGCTATTTTCATCTTTGCTCACTTGAGTATTTATCTTTATGTCATTTTGTTTTTCTCACTTGAGCTTTTCATTTTCTTTTTGAAGATACCTATTAACCAGTTTGAACAATAAAAAACTTTAATGTTACTTGGACTATTTGGTTACCATCCTTGGCATTTTGGAGTTGTGGACTTCTTGGATTTAGGATTAGAGACCTTGACCTACCTTGAGACCATTGTGGATTATATTGTTATTTTGTCTGGAGTTCTTAGGGTTCACCCCAAGACATTGAGTTGTTTGTTTTATTTGTGTGCAGGTTATTCTAATTATATGCTTTGTCTGTGATTGGGAATTCATCTGTATACAGTCGTTACTCTTCCTAATTTTTGATAAGACTAGATGCATTTGAAGCTTGGTTTTCTTAAGAGGTTTATTATCTTTTCTTGTTTGGTTTCAATCCAAAGGATGGGAATTCTACATTGACACATTGTATCAAGTGTTGGCTTCTTGTTAATTAGACGATTCTTTTCCCTAGCTTTTACCTTATGCTTTAGGATAGTCCGTTCATCTCCTCCCATCTTCTTTAATTTCAAAAATCTTATCCCTCTTTTTAAAAACTATTCTTGTTTTCTAAAACTTGAATTGCTTTCACAATAAACTTGGACTTAGGTCCATGCATTTTCAAAAATATTTTCTTAATCAAACTTTAACCAATTTAATAATACTTTGACATTTTTTGTGATAAGACTAAAAGTCATTCAATCTCATTCAAATCATTTTGCCACTCTTGTCAGTCCTTTTAGTGATGCGAACTACTATACTTCTATGATATGTAGTGAAGTGAGATATTTTCCACTTGGGTGTTGAGCGAGGCTTTGTAGATTTTAAAATCCAAGCCATATCCTCCACTTTGAGATGACGCAAATTCTTATTTCTCATAATCGTGAGTAGTAAGTATGTTCTTCCACTCGGATAAGACGATGATGTCTCGTCTCTTAAAATTAACCAACACACATGTGTTTTAAAATTTTTAAAGGTGAACTACGAGTACCCTTATTCCCTATTGCACAGAAGGTGGTACGTAGGCACTAAAGGTTCGCAACCGCGGCATGTGCAAAACTTGTAAAAAATACTTCTTTTCTCATCCCCACAATCTATTTTTTGTATACAACTTTTATAGCCAAAAATAAAAAATTTCAAAGAGGTTCCTGCGGAGTACCGTAGATTCTTAGGGTGCTAATACCTTCCCTTTGCATAATCAACCCCTAAACTTAGATTTTATCCCCCTTTTTTGGGTTATTCGCTCTTTTCCCATTCCTTTGGAAACAATAAAGCATGGTGGAGATTTTTATTTGATCTGTGCGAGTCAAGTCAATCCAATGGCTTTGTCTCAATATTTCCACCTCTACATACGAGAACATTTATGATTTATCTTCAATACTAGGCTACCGACTTTGAATTCACGATGTATGACTTTGTTGTCATATCGTATGGTGATTTTTTGTTCGAGAGAGGCTTCTCGTAAGGCCATTGTTGTACCCCAAAATTTTCCCTCACTTTTCTCAAGACATTTTCTCACAAGGATTTTCAAAAGTCCGAGTTTGCACAAGTACAATTAGATTCTTGATTCCCCATATAGTTTCCATATAGTCATACTGGGCTCTCAAGCATCAAATCAAAGAAAGAGCAAGTTTGCTTCGATTCCCAAACTTCCACAAGGAAAAGGATTCCTTCGAAGCAACTTGCCTTTGATTCACTAGGCAAATACTTCCTTCATGCCTTCTTTCAATTCATAGGGCAAGTACATCCTTCAGGCTTGCCTTTGATTCACTAGGAAAATACTTCCTTCATGCATGCTTTCGATTCACGAGGCAAGTATATCCTTCAGGCTTACTTTCGACTCACAAGGCAAGTACATCCTTCAGGCTTGCTTTCGTTTCACTAGGCAAATACTTCCTTCATGCTTGATTTCAATTCACAAGGCAAGTACATCCTCCAGGCTTGCTTTCCATTCACAAGGCAAGTACATCCTCCAGGTCTGCCTTCAATTCACAAGGAAAGAACTTCTTTCATGCGTGCTTTGATTCACAAAGCAGTGGTTTCCCTCATGCTAGCTTTGACTCCACCTCTAAACCCTTCAACACACAGTTTCTACACTATGACACACAATATGGTCCATTATAAGAAACATTCAAAAGGTCCATTCGAAGGACATACATTGGTGGATTTGAAGGACATACATTGGCGGGTTTGAAGGACATACATTGGTGGCCCATTTGAAGAACACACAAGTGGTGCCTTCGAAGTACATATAATTGGTCCATTCGAAGGACACACAATTGTTGGAAATAAGTTTTGTTTTGTCTTTTAATGAGTCTGGTTCAAGATGCTTGCTGGCCAAAGTCCAACATGCTGCCAAGCCCAAGACACCTATACAACTATATTCAAAGGAGATGACAAAACAAAGCTTCTACAAGCCAAGAAGGAAGTGTTCGATTGGGCTAATAGGAGAATTTTCCAGGTCAAACAACCAACGTAAATGGACTCCATCAAAGGAAACAATTCAGAGGCAATCGAAGAACAAGGTTTGAGGGTGTTCGAAGGAGTCCAGATGAGAAATCTGTCCAGATTCATCCAAAAACCCAAAAGGGTAGAAAATCATCAAAAAAGGCAACCTTTTTAAGGCTTTCGATTCTGCCTTCAAAGCCTGATTAATGGTTGTTTCTTGCCATTTCCATTCACCACTGCTCCCTATAAATACAGAGCTAGAGTGCAAGAAAACGGACGGATTCGCTGCCCATTGAAACACATTGCCTACATGCACGTTTCCTATGCACACACGTTATAAAGTGGTCAAAATCGAAACAATCTGGGTAGGCATCCTCAATCCAAAGCAAGCACTCCATTCACTCCTTGAAGTTTCCAGGAGACATTTCCAAGCATTAGGCAGGACCAACACATTCAAGAACATCACTCACACAATCCCTCCATTTTGGTAACTTGCCTTTGATCTCAAACTCCTTTAATATGTGATTTAAATTCATGTTGATTGTATACCCATGCTATGAGTGATACTTGTGATTATTAATGATGTTACATGTGAAAATCAGTACCAAAGTAACATGACACCATTATTAGGGGATTTGAAAACTAAGTCCTTCGAATCTCAACATCCAGGCACCTCTTTCCTTCTGGCTTGTGCAACACGCATGTTTTGATATATATATATATATATATATATATATATATATATATATATATATATATATATATATATATATATATATATATATATATATATATATATATATATATATATATATATGTGTGTGTGTGTGTGTGTGTGTGTGTGTGTGATTTGCTTTATTAATCTAGCATCTTTGTTTTATTTGTATCAACTAATGAACAAACAGCTCAGATGGTAAAGGGGAACGTGTGCAGTGAAAAGGGCTTGGGTTTGATACCCAGGTTGTGTATTATGTTTTTTGTCTTTAACCATTATCTTGCAGATCCAGATTGAAAGGCAACCCCCTCCTTGGATCGAAAGACAACTTCCCTCCTTGGATCGAAAGGCGGCTTCCTTCATTAGATCAGAAGGAAACCTGGGCCTCTTTCTTGATCTGGGCTTGCGTTTTCTTTTACTTACACCACCCTCTGTTGTCTTTGATATCCTGGCCTATTTTGTTTTTGTTTTTTTAATTGTTTATTTTATTTAACTATAAAATCAGATAAAAAATCACAAAAATTAGGTTTTAGTCTTTTTATGAAAATTAATTTCGTTAATTAATTATTAATTACTTAAACATTTTTAAATTAAAATTAAGTAGATTTATATTTTTCTTTTTCTTTTATTAAATAAAAAACAAACAAAAAGACATTTCTTTCTAGGATTTAGACATATTTCCAATTCGCGCGCGATTTTATTTTAGTTTTTTTTTTCTTCATATTATTATATCTGCTTACTGGGATGTAATAGAATAATTAGGACATTTACTGTTTTTATCCCCAAGTTTGGACATGTAAATAATTCCCCCTCCTCGAAGCCATGTAATTGCATAACTTTAAATTATGCATTTTAAATTCCTGTAAACTATTAACTGTTTAGATGTATGCTAATTAGGATTGTATGGCAAGAACATAATAATAAAATACTAGCAAACCTAAATGCAAAGATGAATAACTGAATACAACACAATTGCACATGTACACCTCTTAGGTATCCGACTTTGGTTGCCTTCGGAAAATAGTCACAACTCTCGAGACGTGAAAGATTTTAGTGGCTACCCTCCAGTTTAAAAAGATCATGAGTCCCTCAATGACCATCTCGATGTTGCCTCAGTAAAAATGATCTTAAAACTCTAGGGTAGTTACTAAGGTTTCTTTCCAAGTTGCCATCGTGACTATAAACGTCCCTTCGAATGTCCCTCCAACATCCAAATGACTAGGGCTACCTACTCACTAATAATAGGATGCCACTGTCTAAAGGGAAGGAGGAAAAGAATGACCCTTTCGAGTAAATTAGATAGTTCATATATGCTTGATCAAAACAAACTTTTTACACTTAGACAAAACAATTTTCAAAAACCTTTTAAAAATGCTTTATCAACACTCTTGGGGACTGTGATCGGTGGAAATAGAACTGGCTGTTTTTAGCTGGATCGCGTATGTCGCGGTAAGCAAGAGTCGCCACCGTCTTTTATGTTCTCCAACATGGAAAGGACAAAAGCACAGCAAAATTCCTTATTGAGAATGTCTCTCGGTTAGGGAGGTAGATTTATAGAAAGGGAAGGTGTTAGCACCCTTTCTATCCATGGTTATCCATGGGCTCTTAGGTACTTGCTCTTATGTTTTCAAAATGTTTGCTTTTCAAATGTGAGTGGGTCTGAAAAAGTTTCGTTTTTGAAAGATTTCTAAGTGACTCTTGTATCTGTCCTCAAGAGTGTTTGAAAAATTTGTTTGAAAACTTTTGAAAGTGTCAGTGTGAAAAGATGTTTGGTTTGTTTTTGAAGAGAGCAAGTACCCATGAGTCATCCACCTACCCTAAGGAATTAGGCTGTGTAAGAGTTCTTAAAGTAGTGCCATCCCACCATTGAGAGGTAGGTAGCACCACCGTTGGAGGTGTTCAGGTCAATTCGATTGAGGGACAGTATGGTCACCGAAGCAATAGTAGGACACCTTAGAAGTAACCCTAATGTCCTAGATCCTTTTTAATCCGAGGCAACCGTTTCGAGGCAACTGGATTTTAGACATAAGGGCGACCGTTAAAACACCCTATACTTGACGACCACGTTCGACGCAACCAGTGAGGCGTACCCTAGGAGTGTGTTGTTTCAGTTTAACATTTATCTTGGATCATGCCATTGTGAGCTACGAGTTGTTTTTAATTATCATATTCTTTCATGCAATTTTAGCAGTTAGGAGTGCGGAAAATAAAATACGGAAAGGTAAAAGCTACGTTATTACAAGGCACGGGTCTATACATCACCAAAAAAACAAAGACCCGTTTTTGATAAAGATGCGGAAAGTAAAAAAAATAAACCTAATTACTATTACATCCTTGGAAGCAGTTACATAATAATCAAAAAATATAACGCGCGAAAGAATTAAAATCAAGACGTCCTAGGGTTTTTGACCCTTTTGAGAAATTACAAGCTTTTGTCCTTTGCTTGAAATTAAAATAAAATTAAACCTAATACTAATTTAATTAATTATTTACAAGAAAGATATTTTTTGTGTTTTTGTATTTAATGATAATAAAATAAATTAAAAGTCAAAAGAAAACCCTAGTTCTAAGTTTATTTTAATTATTAATGAAAATATTAAAATTAACCTAATTTACGCTAATTAATTAATTTACATTTATATGTACAAAAATAATAATAATTAATAATGATGATAATAAGAAAATGATTAAAAAAGGTCAAAACCTAATTCTATAGAATTTTTATTTATTAAGAAAAAGGATTAAAATTAAAACCTAAATTAAACTAAGTTAATTGTTAGCATTTATTTACAAAAATAAGTTAATGGTGAAATTAATAAATAATAAAAATATATTTACAATTTTGATTTTCTGATTTTTTATTAGGAAAAATTAATTTATTGTGAATTAATAATAATAATTAAAACAATTAAAAGAATTTAAAAGAAAATAAAATAAAATGAAAAAAGGCAAACCAAAGGGGGTGTGATGGCCCAAGGGGAGGTTTGTTTTGAGCAATTCAGGCCCATTAAGACAAGGCCACGTTTGACTTTCAGGAATCATGTGCATGTTTGTTGACTGGAACACACCATGGACTCCATCTCTTGGCCACTGGATTGATGCTGAGAGACACATGGCAAGCTGTTGCTGGGCGTGCATGGTAGAACATTGGATGATTGCTGCATTGGAACATGTTAGAACAAAAATTAACAATTATATGGGGGACCTGGGAATCGAACCCAGGTCCCAGTGTTTGCCAGCCACGTCTCCAACCATCTGAGCTATGATGCGCATTTGTAAACATAATGGATGATGAATATTATATAAAAAAACAAACATTATGACATGAAACCAAAAATAACGCGCGCTGAGTTTGAATCACCCAGTCACACGTTGCCACGCCTTCTCCTTCTTCGTTTCACCTGTAAATATAAACAAGATAGCGGGGGTTTTAAACCCCCACAAACCAAAAGTGTCAATAATAGCGATTAGCAGCAGGCATCACATAAATTGAGCGCGAGGGTCTCATTCAACTCGTATGGAGCTTCTGAGTTTAACTGTATGTGTCTCAAGGCCTGATTTTTCCTCAATAAGAAAGCCCTAATTTTCAAGCTTCTAAACCCTAAAATCCATTCATGGTGAATTGTGATTCTGTGAGTTTCAATGTAATTAATCCATACCAAAAGCTTCAGGAAGATGTTAGCAATACAAATCAATAATCAAAACATGTCAATGATGCATAAAAAGTGGATTTCGATTATGGACATGTTTGTTCAAACCGTGACTCTGTTTTACCGTTTCCTTGTGTATTAGAGCTTGTTCTTGATGGCAATGGATCCCTGGCAATGTCAGCAACACGTTGGAACCACTTTGAGGCTTTGAATTCACCTGCAATATTGATTTCAGTTTCACAATATTTCTTGAATTTTGGCAATTTGGTTATGGAGTTCTATGGCAGCTTTCACGTTCTTAGGAATAGGGTTGGCTTTTGCATCTTTATGTGAAGAGAATTAGGTTAAAATTAAGCCCATAAATCCATTGTATTCAAGTTTGAATATATGATTGCCAATCAAATCTTTTTCAATCTTTTCTTTCATGAAACCTTGCCAATCATGGATATTTTGAGGTCCTTGAGGTGCACACGAATTGCCAGCTTGCCCTAGCCTTATTTTCTTCATAAAAAGATTTAAAAAGCATATCTTTTGAATTTTCCTACAATTAAAACCCATTAAATGAATTAATATTAATATAAATTCAATTAATTAATTAAAAATAAGAAAATAAATCAAATTAATTTCAATGGGTCGTGCATAGGCTTTGGGTAAAGTTTCAAGAAGGAATTTGAGGCCCATTAGCAAAAATGAAGTGTTATAGGCAAAGTTGACTTTTGAAAGTTCCCAAAAATTTCCCAACTTCTCCAATGCATATCTTGCTCAATTTTGAAGCTATGAACATGTTCTTGGAAATTTTGGAAAGTTTTTGAAGTCCTCTAACCAATGCCTTTGGTCCCATGTCATTTTGATTCACCAATCTCAAGTTATGGTCTTTGACTTAAAGTGCCTTTTTGTTGACTTTTGAAAATGACCTATAATATTGAAATTGATAACTTTTTGTGAGAGCATTTCTTGGACTTGGAGTGTGAATATGAGTTGTAGGAAATGTCATCCCCTTCAAAATGAGCATTGGATGGGATTTTTCTGATGAACCATGAAAAAGTTATGCCTTGGTCAATTTGCAGTTGACTTTTCAACTGTCCAAAAATAGAAACTTTTGACATCTTGAGACTTTTTGAGCCATGCTTGAGGAATCATGATCAAGATTTGATCAAATGATGATTGTGGCTTCAAAATGAGATGCTGACCAAAAAATTTGACTTTTGACTGTCAAATGACCATTTTACCCCTGCAGTTGACTGTGAAGCAATTAGGGCTTTTGACTGTGCAACTTGATGCTGTGAGTCTTGAAACTTGACATATGGGTGCTTGAGGATGTATATAGCATATGGTACTTGTTTGGACCCTTGGAAACCTCAACTTCCTTGTAAGAACCAAAACCCTAATTTTGACTGTGTTAGGAGGCAATTGGACTGTGCAACCCTTGAGAGATTTTGAACCATTTGGAGATTGACCTTGACAAATCTTGAAGAATATGGGAGGGCAAATTTTGGGGTACAACAGGGACCGATACAAGAGTTATCATAAAGAAAATCGCCTCACTATTGGCATTTTAAAAATACTTTTCAAAACACACAAAGCACAAGGTATTTCAAAATGAGCTAGCATCTAAGACCCCGTAGAAAACTACAGATGGAAAGGGTGCTAACACCCTCCCTTTCCATAATCTACCCCCTTACTCAGAAAACTCTCGAAAGGTCTTTTTCTATTCTTTTCACTCTTTCCTTTGTTGGATAAAATAAAAGTCGATGGAGACTCTTGCTTACCGTAACATTTTACAAACACAAATACAAAACCAGTATAACAGTTGGTTCTGCCACCGTATCACGGAACTGGAGACTCCGCTGGGGAGAATAAATATAAAAAAAGTGGCGTTACCTTTGAGCTTAGTTCATTTTAATCTGCTTTCCTTGTATGTTTTGCTTGCTTTACTTTTGAGGGTTTGTTTGGGTTTATTTGTAAAGGTCCTACACCTGAATCTGGGGCACCTTTTAGGTAAGAAACAATAGATCGTGGGGACTGTGCGGGGTATACTGACACGGTTGAAACGATAGCTACGTTGGTGTGACACATTGTTTGGTACCGGTAGCCCTTGAGTAGTCAAGGAGAATACGGGGCCGTTGTGTGGTGTCATGAAGCACCAACTGACCTTAGAACCTTTAATTGAACAACTTGGCCATTATGAAGTAGTGAGATAGTAGGTGTAACATGGTGGGAGAACTGACTTGGGTGTTTTTCGTTTGATCGTAATTGTTGCGGATAGCAAGAGTCGCCACCGAATTTTCTTTTATCCAAAAGGAAAGGTTGAAAAGAACAGGAAAGACATTTCGAGATTATTTATTGAGTTCGGGGGGTAGGTTATGAAAAGGGAAGGTGTTAGCACCCTTTTCATCTGTAGTTATCTACGGGCTCTTAGTTTCTTGCTAGATCACTTGCTTTTGTTTGAAAATGTGCTTGTGGTGTGGGTTTTGAAAGTATTTTGAAAACGTCTTTGTAATGGTTCCCGTTTCTATAAGAACGTGTACAAAGTGTTGTTTGGAAAATAGTTCAAATAAGTGTTTGTGGAATGTGTTTTTGAAAGTGATTTTGAAAAGGTGTCTTTGTAATGGTTCTCATTTCTATAAGAACACGTACAAAGTGTTTTAACTTTTAGAAATGTTTCGAAGTGAAGTTGTGGGTGTATAAAATGTTTTTGCTGTGAGCAAGCGAGCAACTAGGAGCATCCTACCTACTCAAAAGGTCTAATTGTTCTTTTCATCCTCCTTTAGATGTTGTTATCTTACCATTTGTTTGATAAGAAACCTCGTCATTGGATGTGAAGGGACGGGCGAGGGACATTTGTATAGTCATAGAAGGCAACCTATGGGACGTTTTAGCAATTTTATTTAGGGACTAGATCATTTACCAAAGGCAACATTGAGGGTCATTGAGGGACTACGATCTTTTATCGAGGGTCTTTGCTAAAACGCCTATATTTGAGGGACATGACTATTTTTACGAGGCAACAAGTGAGATTACCCTAAGGGTGCATGTGTTAATAGTGTGTTTGATTTGCATGCGTTTAGTCTTTGATTAGGGGTCGTCTACTTGTTGTTTTTATCTTGCCATACATACCCTATTTTACTAGCAATCATACAAAAGTAATAAAATGCATAAAGATAAAATCCTACACTATTACAACCATATTGAATAGCATGAAAATATAAAGGAAAAATAAATAAAATAAAGATGAGAAAGGAGTTCTTTTGATTCAGGCAGAAGACTCTTTGATTCTGCTTCTTTGGCCCTTTTCGATTTGGGCCTGGAGCCAGTGAGGTCATGACCTTCAATTTTCCTTTCTGCCTCCTTCAACTGGGGGCTGGAATCAGTGTAGGCGTGCCTTTCATCAGGGCCTGGAAGTCAGCATGGTGTGCCTTCTGGCTTCCTCTTTCATTTGACCTGGAGGTTAGTGTGGAAGCCAATGGCTTCGTTTCCTACTTCTTGTTTCCTGTTTCTTTCATTCGAAATCATGAATAGCAACATGGACTAAGGCCATGCTAGCATTACCTTATGGTCAGGTTAGTATTTAAAGCATGTTTAGGTAAATAAGAAGCAAAAACAAAAGGATTAGCTCTGAAAACATATTAAAAGGGTGGAAACAAAAAGAAGAACAATGGTATGTACATGTTTTAAACAAAAAGAATGTTTATTTATATGTTATGCAAGAAATGAAAAGTTCAAGGTTTAGAACAACTTACCTTGTTTGAGGCTGGAGCGTGTGTTGGACTTTGAGTGGTTTCCTTGAGTATCCCTGGATTCGAAGAGAAGGAACGAATGTAGCATTTTTATTGTTGGATTCGAAGGAGAAGAACAAGTAAGATGTTCTTTCTACTGGATTCGAAAGGAAATAAAACGTGTGGGACTTTTCTGATTTGAAAGAGGTAATGAAGAAGTGAAAAACACAAGAAGGGGGGGTTGAATTGTAAAACTGAAACTTAATGCAATGAACAAGATATTTTTATCCTGGTTCGTTTGATCTCAAACTACTCCAGTCCACCCGTCAAGGTGATTTCGCCTCTCTCCAACGAGGTCTTAATCCACTATATTCAACTGAATATTACAAACTACTTTAACAACTGCTAAAGCCTTCTTGATGCAAACCATAACCCGGTTTGTCAAGGAAACACTTTCTTACAAAGAAGATAAATCTAGGTGTGAATGTTTTCTACAAAACTGTATCACAAATGTGATGTATACACAACTTAAGCTTATGAAACTAGATTGCTAAACAATGATTGAGTAAGGAGATATGTAGCGTTTAGCAAACTGAGAGAAGGAAGATTATGATTAGCTTTTAGGCGTGTAATATGTTGGAGAGCATTAGCCAATTCAATCTTCATAGTCTTGTTTATATAGCATTGAAATAGTTGAACGTTGGAGCAATATTCTTGATTCAATGCCAATAACAAACTTTCCTTATTGAGCAGATCTTGTCTGGAATGATGCCGTTGGTAATAATACACTTTCAATGCACAGTACCGTTGCTTACTTAAAGCATGTTCTGGCTTGGCCTCATTCTGACTCTGCTTAACTGCTGATGAACTGTTGTTTTCTTTATCAGAGTGTTGAGCACAGTTCTGTTCATCAAGCTTCAGCATACACGTGAGTTAATCTTCTGATTCTGGTATTCTGATATAGCAACTTCTGATGCTGGTGTTAAAGACCAATATTCTGATGCTGATTAAGTGTGCTCTTGCTGATACCTATCAGAGTTTCTGCAAAGCAGAACGTAATATTTTAGGTAGCAAATAGTTCATACATGAATCACATAAATAATATATCTTTTCATTTTGTTATCATCAAAACCTAAACATAGGGTAGTAGATTCAAACTTTGTTCTAACAATCTCCCCCTTTTTGATGATGACAAAAACTAGATATTTTTAATTGAAAATAACGTGAAAAATTATCAGAGATAACTAAATGATAAGATGTATCAGAGTAAGAGGTTATCAAAGATAAGGGATAAAGAGATATCAGAGTTGAGAGATACTCCCCCTGAATTTATTGCTTCCCTTTTTAATTCCAAGAGTTCTTCAGGATCATATTTTTTATTGCCTTTCTTTGAACATCAGATTCTCAGAGTTTTGACTATCAGAAGCTTTAGATCAGCATATCAGAGCAGAGCTTCAGATCAGCGTATCAGAGCTTTTCTTATCAGAGCTTTGCTTTGGGTCAGATTATCAGAGCTTTAGTCTTCAGAGTATCATGGAGCATTCTTGTACCTGTAGACTTAAGCAAAAACAGAAAACATATTCAAGTATATCAGAGTTAGAATGTTCGAGAATTTTTGTCTTAGTAATCCGTTATTATTTAAAATATCATTCATGTTCTCCCCCTTTTTGTCAGCAATCAAAAAGTGTAAGTGATGTGCTAAAACATTTAGAGCAGAAAAACTTGTCATATTAAAAAGTTCAGAATCAAACAAAACAGTACAACAGATAATCAAAGAAAACATGAAAATGACATGAATGAAAAACTAAGGTTGGGGAGGAAGGCGTGTGAACAGGTTCTCCAGCATGGCTTTGATCTGATCAGCAGTCTCATTCTGCTTGTGCACCATGCTGACAACTGTGTCTATCTTGCTATCCTGCACATCCATCCTTTCTTTCATCTTCTGGTCATTTTCATCCATTCTTTGCTGCAGACGCATGTCATTCAACTTCAGCTCTTCCAGAGTCTGCCTGTCCAAGGCAGCTTGAGAAGCATCAGAAGCAGGGAGCTTCTGAGAGCTTTCTGCAACATCTTCTGCTTGACTTGCTTCAGCTTGAATAGTCTTGTCTTCTTCTGGTTGCACCTTTGAAGCTGGCTGTTTCTCAGACCATGGCTCACTATCCAGAGGGAGCACGTCTTCCTGTGGCAGCTGACTTTCAACTTCCTTCAGCAGCTTGCTGAAGTTCTGTTGTGCCTGCTCATAGTTGATATCCTGCAACTTGAGGGCTTCAGTACGTACCCAAATTCTGAATTGTGACCAGAGCTGGTTAGAGGTAGCTGGGTTAATCATTCTAGGACAGACTTGCTTCAGAGAAGCAATCCACTACTGCAAACCTGTTTCAAAATTCATAATACCAGAGCCAACATCTGGTTGTTTTGGTTTTGGAATGGCTATTTTATTTTTCAGATCAGCAAGACGGTCAAGGATTGTTAAGTCTATGAAGGTCCTGCTGGGATTTTCGGTGGTTTGCTTGGGAGTTGTTTGTTTTGGAGATGGAGTGGGAGAATCAGAAATAATGATTGGACTTTTTGGGGTTTTGGGAGTATTTGGTGGTGTAGATTCTGACGAGGATGGCAGCTAGGCCATTGTGACTGTTGTTCCATATGGCAGCTGGATTGCCAGAGGTGATGGTTGAGGTGATTGAGGTTCAGAAGGTGGAGGAGTTGGAGTTTCAGAGTGATGAAACTCAGGTTGAGGTGATGGTGGATGAATTTCTGGTTGAGGAGAGGGAGAAGGAATTGCTGGTTGTGGAGAAGTTGTTGGAATTTCTGGTTGTTCGGGGATAAGAGGTTCTTCTGGAATGGGTGAGAGAGGTTTTTCTGGTTGTGGAGAATGGACAATTTGTGGTTCAGAGTTTGGATTAATGGAGGAGTGATCAGAAGTGTGTTGATCAATGTCAGACAACACTTTGTCAATTGCTGATGTTGTTGAGATTGTTGGTTTGGGATGTTTGGTTCGAGGTCTTCTGAGTTGAAGTGCCTCAGAAGGGTCATCTTCTGGTTCAGTTTCATCTATTGTTGGGATGGGGATTGAGATTCTATGAGAGGTTGGAGGTGGGATTGATGCTGGAATAGTAGAAGAATTTAAAACAAAAGCAGCAGATAAATTACCTCTTTTCTTGGGT
Organism: Vicia faba; assembly: GCA_948472305.1. Taxonomy (NCBI): domain Eukaryota; kingdom Viridiplantae; phylum Streptophyta; class Magnoliopsida; order Fabales; family Fabaceae; genus Vicia; species Vicia faba. Next base: position 36,275,518 of record OX451738.1, read on the forward strand.
GTCTGCTGGGATGATCCTTCTAAAGATGCCTTCCTTTTCTTCGTCTTCTTCAGTGTAACTTCTGGTTGAGGTTGGTGCAGATCTTTGATATTCAGATTTGGATCTGTACCATCAGCTTTGCATGCGTCCAGATATCTGAGAACTACCACTAGCTTGGATTCTATCTCAGAGAATAGAGGAAAGTCACTCAGTGGGAATCTTCTGCTGGTGATATCAGCAATGGGAGTAGAGCTGGGTTCCTTTTTGATATTCTCTATCAACTTCATTTTCTTCAAGTTCTTCGCGTTCAGAGGCTTCCCAACCGTTGGTTCAATGGTGCTTAACTCTTGAGCTTCTATCAGGTGCTCTATCAGCCTATTCTCAGTCAGAATATCTAATATCAACCTTCCAAAGGGTATCCAATCCCTCTTTGTTCTTTCTTCTTCCCTGGTTTCCTTCACGCTTGTTCTGAGGTGATTAAACAGAAGATGAGCCAAGTTAATTTTTACCTTCTGATTGATAAAGTAGATCAGAAACTGCTGATCTACATTTATGTAATCAGGGGAACTAGTTGGCTTCCTATGATTAAAACACCCCAGAATTATCTTCGCCCAAACTCTGTGGTGATCCTTCAGATCTCTGATCTTGCTGCTAGGCACCCCTTTGGGTGAAAATCCTTTCTGCTATGACGCCCACGTCAACACATCTCTCAGCCATATCAATACAGCGGACGCCGCCGCCACTGTAACCAATTAACCTTGCTATGTGATCCTCAGTGATCACAATCTTCTTCCCCATAATGTAGGAGGTGACTTGATGCGTTGAAGCAGTTTCATGAATCCAGAACTCCTTGACTAACATAGGAAATGTTGGTCCAACCAACCTGTCAAAATACCTTTCCCATTTTTGTGCCCTAACTTCTTCTGTTAAATCAAAGCCGTTTTCCTCCAGACTTCCAAAATCAATGATCAATTCAGATAACACTTCAAGATTCTTCACAGGAGTGAGGAGTGTTCTGAATGGCACTTGATACTGTTCAGATGATGCTGTCTTCTGAGAACCTGCAGAAGCACTGCTGGAGGTTGCCATGTTCACACTTAAGGATTTTGAGAAAAACTGAGAAAAATGGGTTTGAGAGAGATGAACACAGAAAAAATGCAGAGAATACTTGAGAAATAATGAGAAACTGTAAAAGATTAAAGTGAGAGGTTAACGTGCTTAAATAGGCTTCAGAATATTTTGAAATTATAAACGTTTTCGAGAAAGAGAAATAAAATCATGATTACGTTTTAAAAACATGATTACTTTCATTTAATGCTTGCTGATTTGGGGGGATTTGAGAAAGATACTTAAAACGGTTACCAGACATGTGTCTCAATACACCCAATCAGCGTTTTTCCTTCTCAGAAGCGTGCACGCATTTTGCTTCAGAGATTTGCTGATGATTGGATGACAATTGTTTGATGTAGTGATCAGAACGTCTGTCTTTGAGCTTAGACTCTCAGATCTTTAGACTAACATCTGATACAATCTGCATGTTCTATCCTTCTGAAAAGAGATTGATCAGAAGTTCACAGTAAAACAGATACATTCTGAAGATAAATATATGGAATTAAAGCATTTTCACTCTGGGCTGATTTTCATGCTGAGATGTTTCAGAATGAAATTGAACCTATCTTCAGAAAGGGGTTTAGTGAAGATATCAGCCCATTGATGGTCTGTATCTATAAATTTTAAATTCAAAATTCCTTTCTGAATATAGTCCCTAATGAAGTGATGTTTTATTTCTATATGCTTAGCTCTAGAATGTAAAATAGGATTCTTACTTAAGCAAATAGCAGAAGTATTATCACAGAGTATATGAATGTTACTCTCAAAAATCTGGAAGTCTTCAAGCTGACTTTTCATCCAAAGCATTTGTGTGCTACATCCTGCTGCTGCTATGTACTCAGCTTCTGCTGTTGATAGCGCAATTGTTGATTGCCTTTTGCTGGACCAAGAGATCAGATTTTCTCCCAGAAACTGGCAGCTTCCAGAAGTACTTTTACGCTCTACTCTGTCTCCAGCAAAGTCAGCATCGCAATAGCCTACTAAACTGTAATCACTAGATTTTCTATAAAACAAACCCAGATTAGTAGTACCTTTCAGATACTTGAAAATTCACTTAACAGCTGTTAAGTGAGATTCTCTAGGATCTGATTGGAATCTAGCACAAATACAAACGCTGAATAATATATCAGGTCTTGAAGCCGTCAGATAAAGGAGAGAACCAATCATACCTCTGTAGACTTTCTGTTCTACATTTTTGCTTACCTCTTCTCTTTCCAGAATGCACGTGGGATGCATTGGAATCTTTGATGGCTTACATTCTGAGAGGTCAAATTTCTTCAGAAGATCTCTGATGTATTTGCTCTGATGAATGTAAGTTCCCTCTGGAGTTTGATTGATCTGAATTCCTAGAAAGAATTTCAGTTCCCCCATGAGGCTCATCTCAAATTCTGCCTGCATACACTTAGCAAATTTTCTTCCAAGAGAAGGATTAGTAGAACCAAAAATAATATCATCAACGTAAATTTGACAGACTAAGATGTCATTCTTAACTGATTTACAGAATAAGGTAGTGTCCACCTTCCCTCTGGTGAATTCATTTTCTAACAGAAAGTTACTTAGCCTTTCATACCAAGCTCTGGGAGCTTGTTTCAGACCATATAGTGACTTCTTTAGTTTGAACATATGTTCTGGATGTTTTGTATTTTCAAAACCAGGGGGTTGGTGCACATAAACCTCTTCTTCTATATAACCGTTTAAGAATGCACTATTGACATCCATCTGATACAGAGTGATGCCTCTATTAACAGCAAATGAAATTAAAAGTCTGATAGATTCTAACCTGGAGACTGGAGCAAAGGTTTCTGTATAGTCTATCCCCTCTTGCTGACTATAACCTTGTGCAACCAGTCGTGCTTTGTTTCTGATGACTTCACCTTGTTCATTTAGCTTGTTTCTGAAAACCCATCTTGTTCCAATGACGTTGAATCCTTTTGGTCTGGGAACAAGATCCCATACGTCATTTCTGGTGAATTGATTCAGCTCTTCTTGCATTGCCAAAATCCAGTCATTATCCAGAAGCGCTTCATCAATAGAAGAAGGTTCAATCAGAGACACAAGTCCCATGAGGGTTTCTTCAGAGTTTCTGAAGCTTGCTCCTGTTCTGATTGGATCTTCCTTTCTTCCTAAGATGGTCTCTTCTGGGTGATCCAAACTGCTTCTGGGTAATCTCTTCTGAGGTTGATCAGCAGCTGTTGTAGGATTACTAGCAGTGCTCCTTTCAGACGTTGAAGGAGTGTCTGTTGAGAGCTTCTGATGACTTGTCTTCAGAACCTGTAAATTCAATTTCCATACCTGCAAAAACTTCATTCTGCTTTGACTTTTCAGAGTCAAGCTTATCATCAAAACAAACACTGATTGATTCTTCCACAATATGTGTTTCTGTATTATATACTCTGTACCCTCTTGAGCGTTCAGAGTATCCTAACATAATACACTTCTGTGCTTTAGAGTCAAACTTGTTCAAATAATTCTTTGTATTTAACATAAAACAGGTACATCCAAATGGATGAAAATATGAAATGTTGGGCTTTCTATTCTTCCACAATTCATATGGAGTCTTTTCCAGAATAGGTCTTATTGAGATTCTATTCTGAATGTAGCACACTGTGTTTATTGCCTCTGCCCAGAAGATCTTAGCAACGTTTGTCTCATTGATCATGGTTCTGGCCATTTCTTGCAATGTTCTGTTCTTTCGTTCTACAACTCCATTTTGTTGGGGAGTTCTAGGACAAGAGAAATCATGCAGAATGCCTCTGTCATTAAAGAATGACTCAAAGTCTTTGTTTTCAAATTCTCCACCATGATCACTTCTGACTTTAACGATTCTAAGATCCTTTTCATTCTGAACTTGGTTACAGAAGGTAACAAACACAGAGTGTGACTCGTCCTTGTGTCTTAAGAACTTTACCCATGTCCATCTGCTATAGTCATCTACGATTACTAACCCATACTTCTTGCCACTGACTGAAGCAGTTTTAACTGGTCCAAATAAGTCAATGTGCAGAAGTTCTAATGGCTTAGAGGTAGAAACAACATTTTTAGATTTAAAAGAAGGTTTTGCAAACTTGCCTTTCTGACATGCTTCACACAGAGCATCTGAATTGAACTTCAAGTTAGGAAGTCCTCTGACCAGATTGAGTTTGTTAATCTGAGATATTCTTCTCATACTAACATGCCCCAATCTTCTGTGCCAGATCCACTGCTCGTTGTTAACAGACAGAAGGCACTTTACATTCTGACTCTTTAGTTCAGAAAGTTTGATTTTGTAAATGTTGTTTTTCCTCTTACCATTAAACAGGATAGTCCCATCTTTCTGACTAACAGCTTTACATGATTTTTGATTAAAGATTATATCATAACTGTTATCACTTAATTGACTTATGGATAACAGATTATGCATTAATCCATCTACTAGCAGAACATTATTAATAGAGGGAAGATTTCCATTACCTACAGTTCCAGAGCTAATTATCTTTCCCCTCTGATTGCCTCCAAAGCCAACATGGCCTCCAGGCTTAAGTTCCAGGCTTTGGAACATATGCCTTCTTCCCGTCATGTGTCGCGAGCAGCCAGAGTCCAGGTACCACGACTGGTGTTTCTGACTTGCTGCTAAAGATATCTGCAACATGTATTATTTTATCCTTAGGTACCCAGATTTTCTTGGGTCCTGATTTGTTAGATTTACCAAAACTCTGGTTAAATTTTGGTTTCACAGAGTACTTACTGCTAGTGTATTTAATATCATGTGTGTGACCATACACGAAATGTGAATTCAGAGGAGTGTATTTAATGGTTAAGTCCATGACATTCTTTGGTGTAGGAACCTTACCTTGGTATCCTATTCCTTTCCTGCCGTTTCTGCTAACTCCATAGATCATTGAAGCCATTTTGCTTCTATCTATGCTTTTAGCAAGGAACTTCTGGAAACTGTGATCATACTCCTTGATGATCTCATCAGCGTTGCTGGGAGTTTCAGAAATTGGTTCCTTCTGAGAGTTTTGTAAAGTGTTTTCTAATTTTGAAATCTTATTTCTCATCTCAGAATTCTCCAATTTAAGACTCTCAGTCTTATTAGAGTCAGATTCAAGATTCCTTTTCAGGTCTCTGAACTTAACTCTAATCTGCTGATATCTTTCCAGGATTTCATTAAGGCTTTCAGCAAGTTCAGCCTTGGTAAAATTAACAGCAAAGTTAGGAAATACCTCTTCAGTATCTGATTCTGAGTCTGATTCAGAAGCTTCACTATCTTCTGAAATGTTAGCCATGAGAGCTATGTTTGCCATCTCATCATCTGATTCTGAGTCAGCTTCAGACGAGTCAGAGTCATCCCATGTAGCCATGAGACTTTTCTTCTTTTCTCTTCCAAACTTCTTTTTGGGTTTTTCCCTCTGAAGCTTTGGGCAGTCACTCTTGTAGTGTCCCTGCTCATTGCACTCATAGCAGATGATGTCCTTGGTGTTTGGTTTTCTGCTTCCTGAGGAGCCTTCAGATCTTCTGTATCTAGAGGAAGAATCTGTCCTTCTGTATCTGGAAGAAGACTCGTTCTGATCAGATCTTCTGGGATTTCTGAACTTCTTTTGCCTCTGCTTCCACAGTTGATTCACTCTTCTGGAGAGGAGGGAGAGTTCGTCTTCTTCTGATAAGGATCCATCAGATGTTTCTTCAACTGCCTGCAAAACTTTAGACTCAGATTTTTTGTTAGATTTCAATGCTAAAGGCTTACCTTGCTTCTGAGGCTCGTCAGCTTCTAGCTCTATCTCATGACTTCTGAGGGAGCTGATAAGTTCCTCCAGAGTAATTTTGTTGAGATCTTTTGCTAGCTTTAGAGCTGTAACCATTGGTCTCCACTGCTTGGGTAAGCTTCTGATGATTTTCTTGACATGGTCAGCAGTAGAGTATCCTTTGTCCAGAACCTTGAGACCAGCTACCAGAATCTGGAATCTTGAGAACATTGTTTCAATGGATTCAGACTCTTCCATTTTGAACGCCTCATACTTCTGAATGAGCGCCAGAGCTTTAGTTTCTTTGACCTGAACGTTGCCCTCATGCGTCATTCTGAGTGAGTCAAAAATGTTCTTTGCTGTGTCTCTGTTGAAGATCTTTTCATATTAAGTATAGGAGATGGCGCTGAGAAGGATGGTTCTGGCCTTGTGGTGATTCTTGAAGTCACGCTTTTGTTGGTCAGACATTGTTTTTCTATCAATCTTCTGACCGCTTGCATTCACAGGGTGCGTGTATCCATCTGTCACCATATCCCACAGATCAGCATCATGTGCCAGAAAGAAGCTTTCAATTCTGTCTTTCCAGTAATCGAAGTTTTCTCCATCAAAGACTGGAGGTTTGCCGCTGAATCTGTCTTTGTCTTCATGGTTGTCATTGCTGGTGTGAGAATAGTTTCCTGCCATTGTGTTTTTCTGACGCTGGATCTTGTACTGACACGGTTAAGTGTTTTAGCTCAGAACCAGGCGCTCTGATGCCAATTAAAGAAGTGAAAAACACAAGAAGGGGGGGTTGAATTGTAAAACTGAAACTTAATGCAATGAACAAGATATTTTTATCATGGTTCGTTTGATCTCAAACTACTCCAGTCCACCCGTCAAGGTGATTTCGCCTCTCTCCAACGAGGTCTTAATCCACTATATTCAACTGAATATTACAAACTGCTTTAACAACTGCTAAAGCCTTCTTGATGCAAACCACAACCCGGTTTGTCAAGGAAACACTTTCTTACAAAGAAGATAAATCTAGGTGTGAATGTTTTCTACAAAACTGTATCACAACTGTGATGTATACACAACTTAAGCTTATGAAACTAGATTGCTAAACAATGATTGAGTAAGGAGATATGTAGCGTTTAGCAAACTGAGAGAAGGAAGATTATGATTAGCTTTTAGGCGTGTAATATGTTGGAGAGCATTAGCCAATTCAATCTTCATAGTCTTGTTTATATAACATTGAAATAGTTGAACGTTGGAGCAATATTCTTGATTCAATGTCAATAACAAACTTTCCTTATTGAGCAGATCTTGTCTGGAATGATGCCGTTGGTAATAATACGCTTTTAATGCACAGTACCGTTGCTTACTTAAAGCATGTTCTGGCTTGGCCTCATTCTGACTCTGCTTAACTGCTGATGAACTGTTGTTTTCTTTATCAGAGTGTTGAGCGCAGTTCTGTTCATCAAGCTTCAGCATACACGTGAGTTAATCTTCTGATTCTAGTATTCTGATATAGCAACTTCTGATGCTGGTGTTAAAGACCAATATTCTGATGCTGATTAAGTGTGCTCTTGCTGATACCTATCAGAGTTTCTGCAAAGCAGAACGTAATATTTTAGGTAGCAAATAGTTCATACATGAATCACATAAATAATATATCTTTTCATTTTGTTATCATCAAAACCTAAACATAGGGTAGTAGATTCAAACTTTGTTCTAACAGGTAAGTGTTTAGATTTTGGGTTTTTGTTTGATGAGTGTTTAAGTGTTTGCGAGTTTTATGATATTTGAGAGTGTTTGAGAACTTTGAATATTCGTTCCCCTAGCCAAAAAGTCCCCCTTTTGAGCTTGCAAATGTTTCTCTATTTATAGAGAAAAGAATCAATATGTTTGAAGTAACCAGGTTTGTATGATGACAAACCATGGTTTGGTTAAGGGTGCAACAAGTCTTATCCTTTTCATTGATCCCTAGTTTCCAGTACAAGTGGGGGGTCTGTTGGCAGGAGATTTGACATATGCTTCTGGCACTGCTTTTCGTTCAGACCTGAATCAGGTTGGAAGCTGGTTTTGTGATAAAAACACCCTTTATGAAAAAGGGTACTTAGCCTTTTGCTACTTTAACCAAAAATGATATTATCCAATAGACAAAGCTACAAACCTTTGTACAAGCCTTTGATCATATAAAGATTTGGAAGCAACATATCCTGACAAGTAGGGTAAGGCTATGAGATTTGCTCAAAGTTCTTTAAACAAACTTGCTTCATAGGGCCCATAGTTGGGTTCGAAAGATGCTGATTCGAAGGGAATCAAAGTTACAATAGAAACCTTGTGAAGGTGGTTTTTGCCCAGTCGAAAACTTGCCTGCCAAGCGTCCACGTGGCCAAATAAATGAGTGTACGTAGGAGGTCCCTGCTTTGTGACTTCATGCAAATATGCAAAAGATCTTTGTTCAAATAATGGCTTGCATGAAGAGAAACCCCATGCCTAAATGAAAGGTGTGACCAAAAGCTTGTACTGAAGGATTCATACGCCCAAACGAAGAAAGCATGAAGGGAGACACATTCCCAAACAAAAGCTTGTAACAAGGGGCCTCATGCCCAAACAAAAGAGGCATGCTAGGCTTGCAAAGATGCCTAGTCGAAAGAGGCATGCAGGAAGCAAATTTGAGCAATCGAAGGATGCCAAAAGGAGGCTTTTTGCCTTGGAATTGAAGGAGGCTACAAGAGGTTTTGTACCTTGTGCATGCTAGCATGGGGGAAGCCTTTTGCGCGCAAGAAAAAAGTTATGGCTCAAACGAAGGCTTGTACACAGCTAGTCATCAACTTGTGAATCAAATCAAGTATGGGGGAATATTTGTCCAGTCAACACAAGCATGCAAGCATCAAACATCAAATCGAAATAGGCACATAGGCAACCATTGCATTTTGAACCATGTGAGGCCAAATATGCAATTGAAGGTTGCATGCAGGAAACGCCCTCCTTGTGAACCAAAACCAACGCGCCAGAGGCCTATGCCCAGTAGAAGGATGCAACCCAAGCTTGCATCGAAAGAGGCCAAAAGGCCAATCGAAAGAGCTGAATCAAAAGACTTGTTTTTCTCTAATTTTGTCAAAAAGATTGTCTTTCCTTTTTAACTTGGTATTGGAAGATCCAAATGTAATTGTGCAAGCTTGAACCTTGAGAATCCTTGTGAGGAATGCCTTGAAAAATGAGAGATCAAATTTTGGGGTACAACAACTTCCCCTGTTCAATCTTCTTAAACCTGAAGAGTTAAATTGGCGAATCTGCCATTCGTGACTTGAAGGTGGAAGATGATTGAAGACTAGAGTGCCCAGAAATTTGCACTTGAGGATGTGGTGGTTGGTTGTGTAGGGAATGGGCTTACAGATGCCATTTGGAGAGATGACGGGGTGTTGTCAGAGATGGGCTTATAGATGCAATCCAAAGGTGATTGTTGACAGAAATTAGACTAAGTCTAAACTTGACTTCAATTGGAAAAGAATCAGAATAAATCTTGGAGTGATTTATCTGAACCGAAGAAAACGTCTACCGGAAAGGAATCGGGATAAACCATTGAGAGATTTAAACTGAACCAGCAGCGGTCTTGAATATTCTTTAATTGGACAGAATCAGAATAAATCTTGGAGAGATTTATCTGAACCAAAGAAAATGTCTACGAGAAAGAATTAAGATAAACCGTTGAGATATTTAAACTGGACCAATAGAGGTTTTAAAGGAAGTGTTTGTCATGTAGATATTCACCCCATCTTGTTTCGGGAATTGATCTACAATCAATTTGTTCACAGATATTTATCATGTCTGGTTTCAGGTATTAAGCTTGATGATGATAGATGATGAAGGAATCTTGAACGATTACTACTCCAAAAGGCAATGAAGGAACCTTGGACGATTACTACCTCAACAAATAATGAAGGAATCTTGGACGATTACTACCTCAGCGGATGATGAAGGAATCTGGGACGATTACTACCTCAATAGATAATGAAGGAATCTTGAACGATTGCTACCTCAGCGGATGATGAAGGAATCTGGGATGATTACTACCTCAACAAATAATGAAGGAATCTTGGACGATTACTACATCAAAAGGATGATGAAGGAATCTGGGACGATTACTACCTCAAGAGATGATGAAGGAATCTTGGATGATTGCTACCTCAGCGGATAATGAAGGAATCTGGGACAATTACTACCTCAACAGATAATGAAGGAATCTTGGATGATTACTACCTCAGCGGATGATGAAGGAATCTGGGATGATTACTACCTCAACAGATAATAAAGGAATCTTGGATGATTACTACCTCAGAAGGATGATGAAGGAATCTGGGACGATTACTACATCAACAGATGATAAAGGAATCTTGGATGATTGCTACCTCAGCGAATGATGAAGGAATCTGGGACAATTACTACCTCAACAGATAATGAAGGAATCTTGGATGATTACTACCTCAGTGAATGATGAAGGAATCCGGGACGATTACTACCTCAACAGATAATGAAGGAATCTTGGACGACTGGTACCTCAGCGGATGATGAAGTAATCTGGGATGATTACTACCTCAACAAATAATGAAGGAATCTTGGACGATTACTACCTCATAAGATAATAAAGAAATCCAAGCTTGATTTTGTCTTGGATAAGTTTACAGATAATTAATGACACTTATCTGTTGATCTTTTCCTGAAAAGGTAGAGAATTAGTTATATGCAATGTCATGATAGATGAAATGCATGGCGTAATGATGTTTCTCAAAGTAAATGAGATTATGCTGTATGCATGAAATGTTGTTGGAATGTAATTTTGTCTTTGGAAAATAAATCCTTGACAAATGCTGGGGGGCTTTGGGAAGCCAAACTTCTGGGCGGCCATTGGGGATGAAGTGCATGGACATCTTCAAACCTTGCTTAGAATGTTTCCGCTGGGGAATCCTATTTTGTTGTTTGAGGAGAACTCCCTTGGGGAGTGTTGATTTTGCTTGAGAAGAAAACTTTGTGGAGAGTGTCGATTCCTGCTTGGGGAAAGGAGTTCAGGAGTCTTTGTTTTCCGTTGCTCTACTGGGGAGCTAATGGGGGTTATAGGAAAGTCTAATGGGGAATAGGAGTTGTGGTATGAGAGGAAAATTCAATATGGGTAATATTGCCGTTTGTTGGGGAAATAAACCATGTCGCCAATCTGCTGGAGAGGTGTTTTCTTTTGACAGAACTCCTCGAGGATTCTTGAGATCAATTCAGTTGGGGAGAAGTTTTTTGAGATTGAAACTCTGGCTGGGGATTACCCTATGAAAAGGAATTTGTGGGAGATTTATCAATGCCCTTAGTAGCAAGTGTTCATAGTATTTCCAGGAGATGTTTGCTTGACCGTATGCGACGAACCTTTTGTTTCACTGGAGGGCAATTGTCTTTTGTAGGTAGGCAATGAACCACAATATCGGTGTCAAGTCCCGACATGTCTTCGTACGACCAGACAAAAACCTCAACATAGTCATGTAGCATCTGAATTAACCACTCTTTAACACTATGCTCCAGATCGGCGCCTATCTTGACTTCTTTCTTGTCCTCTTCAGTCTCCAAGTTAACTGTCTCAACTGGCTCTTCATGAGGCTGTATTGCCCTTTCTTCCTATTGTAACAGTCTGGAAAGTTCTCCTGGTACTTCACAATCTTCCTCACCTTTGTCATCGGCTTGGTAGACTAGATTTTCGAAGTCATAATAGGCAATAGTAGAACTGTTATCAATGGGATCCAGAGTGGATGTGGATCTGCAGTTTGGTATGTGGGTGTGTGTAAGAGCATAACTGTATATTTTTTGATACAGTAAAAAGCAGAAAAGAAAAACAAAGAGCGCAAAATTTGCATGCAAAACGTATAATGTTTTATTGATGACATATGAAAATGAAGCAATAACCCTCACAAATAGACCATTGTGCCTCGGGTAAGACACAAGGCTTTAAAGTTTCAATTGTTCAAATATTACATATCTTCAAAACAAAAAGACAAATTACTCTTGAATAAAAGTAATGGGCACAAAATCATTAGCCTCCCAATTGCCGAGTCCACCGCTAATGGTTGGGAAGATCCACTTGTACATGTCATAATCACTATCACTGTCTTACAGGGCATTGACTCCATGGTTGCTGATTCGTAAAGGTTGTCCCCTGGCGCGAGCACGAAAAACAGCTCTCTGGGCTCCTAAAGTTAAACCCAAACCAAATTTGTCAGATTTGTAGGGAATATCTGGAAGTTGGCCCCAAATTGTACACCCGCCTTCTTCGACTACTGCTTTGGCATCCCTCAAAGAAGCCATCTTCAGCGGAGGTCTAGTAGTCTTTGGAATATTGGCAGTGGTCTTGGTCGTAGCAACAGTCTGTGGAACTTCCTCAAAGTTCTGATAGGGGGTCTCAATGAACTCGTCGTCCATTTTGACGTACCTGAAAGAGTTAAGGTGGCTCACCATGTACTCCTCTTCTCCATGAACTGTGATAATTATCCCATTGACTGGGTACTTCAGCATCTGATGTAGGGTGGAAGTTACAGCACCAACCCCATGGATCCAGGGTCAACCCAATAAATAGGAGTAAGATGGGCGAATGTCCATCACATAGAAAGTGGAATTAAAAGTATGAGTACCCACTTTGATAGGGATGTCCACCTCCCTGTGCACCATCCTTTTAGAACCGTCTAAGGCCCTCACCACAATGTTACTAGGCTTTAGTGTGAGTCCTTCACAATCCAACCTGTCTAGAGCATTCTTGGGTAAGACATTCAGTGATGAACCTGTATCCACTAGAACATGGGCTAATGTAGTGCCCCTGCACTCAATGGAGACATGCAGGGCATTATTGTATTTCCTTCCCTTGGGAGTTAAATCTGCATCAGAGAATCCCAGGCCATTATCTGCTGTCAAACTAGCCACACAATTCTCGAATTGATCAGCGGAGGTCTCTTGAGGCACGTGGACAGACTTCAATAATTTTACTAAAGCCTTGGCATGGGCTTCAGAACATAAAAGGAAGTCCAACATTGATATTTTTGAAGGGGTCTGCCCCAATTGCTCTACGACATTATAATCACTCTTCTTGATTATCTTTAAAATCTCTTCCATTTCCTTTTTGAAAACCTCGGGAATGACTTCTGGATGCGCCTTCGTCCGGACAGGCTCAACCAATACCTCTTTGTCCTGAGTCTCGACTGACTCGGTAGTGGGGATAATAACAAGACTAACAGTAGGAGTAGCAATGGGAATACTGACAGGAGCGGCAACAGGAATAATCACAAGAGTAGTAATGGGAGTACTAGTAGGAGCAGCAGCAGGGATGATCACATGAGTCGCAACGGTTTTTGGAGAGATCTCGGGAGAGAAAACTCTTCCGCTTCTCATTATTTTACTGGTCCCAACGATATTGTCAACGTCAGGATCAGTACCTTCAACGACTTTATTTTCAACAACCAATATGTCTTGCTTGACATCATAGTAATAGACGTCATCCCCATAATTCTAGGGAACAACTTTATCCGAGGAATATGGTATTCTCCCGGGCATGGTGATGATTAGGGGAGTAAACTTTGGAACAAATATAATCCGGACGAGTCTTTTGGTGGAGACCCTGGGAGGATTGTTGGAAATGGTGATTATCGAAACATCTTCACATGAACTTCTGGCAAGAGGAAATTTCTCGAATATAATTTCTTTGTTAACCATCAGGCGTTGAACGCCCATCTTCAACAACAAACAGCCATCTGGTAGAGACATACATAAGTGGAAACCTTCACCACAGCCTGAAAATAAATCGACTTGCAATAGATTTTCTTTAATAGTCAAAAGAGGAGTAGTTAATTCATCCACAGAGGAAACAAAACGGTCATCATCAACAACATTGACACCTTGGCCATGTTTGGGCATTGGCCCAGTTATTACGTTAGGTGTCTCTGGGAGGTCAAACTCAATCTCCTTCGCCTCAATGAGATCCCGTACCTTATTATTTAACGCCCAACAGTCATTTGTATCATGCCCCGGAGTCTCAGAATGGTAGGCACACCGAGCATTTGGATTGTAGCAGGGAGAGTCAGTATTAGGATTCTTCGGGACCTCCTTTAGAATTACCAAATTGGACATCAGCAGGTGTGGAGAACCCTGGGATAAGGTCATGTTGATTTGAGTAAACTGTCTTCTAGGCACATCTGGTATGCACTGATTGTTTCGTTATTGGTTTGAAGCAGGATTGGAAATCATAACAGCCCCTATCGTTGGGCGACACTCAGTTTTGTTATGTTTTCTTTGGCCATAAGTAGCACTGACCTCATTCTTTCCAGTGAAAGATTTCTTTGCAGTACTGGAGGATGCATCTCTCTGTATTTTACCACTTTTGATGCCAACTTCTACCCATTCGCCAGTTAAGATCAATTCAGTAAACCAAACAGAAGAACTTCCAATCAGATGGTTAAAGAATGGCCCGGATAACATGCCCAAGAACATGTCCACCAGCTCCCTATCAGATAACGGAGGCTGGACTCTCCCTGTAAGGTCTCTCCATTTTTGGGCATAATATTTAAAACCTTTGCCGGAACCCATATACATACTTTGCAACTGTGTACGAGTCGAGGCGAGGTCAGCATTATATTGATACTGCTTGTAGAAAGCAGCAACCAAATCTTCCCAATTGCAAACGATAGTTCTCTCCAGTTGATAGAACCATTCCAGCTGAGTCCTCGACAAACTTTCCTGGAAGAAGTGTACCCACAGATTCCTGTCAGTAGTGTGGGGTTGAATCTTCCTGACATACAATCTTAAATGAAGTTTAGGACATGAGACACCGTCGTACTTAGCAAATGTAGGGACCTTGAATTTTTGTGGGATGACCACCCCTGAAATCAGTCCTAGCTTCTCAAAATCCAGCCCGAGTATCCTCTAGATATCCATAGAATTGAGTAGATCCTCTAGTTGTTTATATTTATCATCAACAGGAGGATACTGCTCCTCAGAATAGTCAGGTTCATCTTCCTCAGACCCTGGATTGTTGTTTTCTTCCACTGGCTTCTCTTCTTGATTGTCCCCTCATTTGAGGGGGTTGCAAAATCTATAGCTCGCTTAACCGGTCCTCTGATCCTTCTTCCTAAATTAACCACACCAGCTGGTTTCTTTGGCTTCTTGGTCTTCTCTTTGATGATAAGAGCTTTCAGATCTTCCTGCCCTTGGGCCAGAGCCAGGAACATTTGCTAAAACTGAACGTTCTGAGCTTGGAGGTCCTTCACTGTCTGTTCGAGAGCCATTTCTTTTGCTGAAATAAACAGCAAGAATAATAAGAAACCTGTCTTGAAACACCTGTTTATGCAATGAAATGCATGATATGCTTATGCAATATTTTCAAGGGCCTCATGAGATTCAAACTCTTTTAACCAAAACAGAAACAACGACTTTTTATTAGTAAGTTCAAATGAAATCAAAGTTTACAAAGGAATAACAAATAAGAAACTGCTAAGATTCCTAAGTCTCCCAAGGACACTTCCTTTTGGTGCTGATGTAGGCATTGAGATTCTTCTCTTCGTGAATCCGTTTTGTCAGTTCCAACACCCTTTTCTCACTGGCATAGAATTGGGACTCAAAGGTATCCCGTTCTTCTTTGAGTTGTATCCAACATTTTTGCAATTCTTCGAAGTTTGTTGACATATCAGGATGTAGAATGATGCGAGACTCGACCCCTTGAACAATATGCTATGAAATCACTGGTAGGATAGCAGCATACGAATTCATAAGATTTTGAGCACGAGCTCACACCCATTTGAGGTATGGCTCCAAAGGGATGGATTTCTTGTGCCCTAGAGTCCTGCTATTAGTCTTCTTAACCATTCCCCAAGCGCGGATGAACCTCTGATGATAACTTTGTAGGTCGTTTGAATAGTCGAACACAATACCCTGAATGAGCATATCACGAGGACCATCCCTCTGGGCGTAACCAAACTGACGTAAAGCTAAAGAGGGGTTGTAGGTGATGCCTCCTTTAATGCCAAGGAGTGGCACATTGGGAAATTTATGTAGTGATCAATAAAAGAGATGTCTTCTTAGGAGCGAGGGCACCAATAGATGTCAGAGTGAGAAATAGACATTAATCTTTGGTTCCATCTTAAACCTAGCTCATTTTTCATTACTGACTGAGGAATGTGTGAAATAAACCACCTATAGAGTAGAGGTATGCAACACATAAGAGTCCCTCGCTTCTTCATGGTACAGATATATAGTGAATGCAGAATATCCCCGAGTAATGTAGGCACTGGATTGTGAGCAAGGAAAATGTTGATGGCACTGACATCTACAAACTGGTCTGAATTGGGGAACAGAACCAACCTGTAGATTAAAAGAGATAAAACATATTCAAAGGCATGGTAACTTATAGCGTCTAGGAATAAATGGTCTTTCTTCATCAAAAAACTTGTAAGGAGACCCTTAACTCCACTCCTTTTCTCCCAGTTGGACTCAATGTCTGACGACTTCAAGTGCAAAGCTATGGCAACATCTTCAGCAGTTGGATCTTGTTATAAATCGGTAAAGGGTATCTGCTTCAATATAGGCAAACCAAGTATTTTGGAGTATTCTTCCAGCATAGGCACCAACTGATAGTCTGGAAATGTGAAGCAATGGTGCTTAGGGTCGAAGAACTGAAATAAGACACTCATTAAACCCTCGTTAAAACCGGTAGTAACCAAACTGAGCAAGTGACCATATATCTTGTTGAATAATGAGTTCTCAGGGATTTTTAGAACCATTTCTTTGAGTTTGGGAGGAATCTCTAAAAAATTTATTCTGATGGTTTTTCTGCGAGCTGAATCCATAACCTACAAAACAGAGGAGAGATAAATCCACAGGCCCTTGAAATGGTTAGTGTACATGACATGTTATGATGTTTATGATGTTATGATCACAAGTATATCAAACACACACAAGTCACACAAAGACCTTAAGTTTAAAGGTTTACACGAGTTTTAAAGGTAAGTACCCTCTTGAAGTTTCAGTTGGATCAATCTGTCCTATTAGTAGTAACCGGGTTCTAAGGAGTCTCATATCACTAAACTTTCTTTTAGGAATTGTTCTAGCTCAAGCACTGAAGTATTGCGGCCAGAATATCCCGAAAGTCCAATCTCAATGAGTGTAGTATCGAGTATCAACCAATCTTCGACGGGAACCAAATCCAACCATCTCACTACTTTCTAATGGCTTAGGATGAGTCAATTAAAGGTCAGTTAGCGCTTAATGACATTATAAGGAAGCCTAATGTTATCCTTGACTGACTCAAGAAACATTAGTACAAACCAGAGTATCACGCTAACATAGCTATCACTTCGTCCATATCGGTCTACGCCGTACAACTTCCATGATTTATTGCTACTTATCTAAAAAGGTGCCCCAGATCCGGGTATAGGATCTTTTAGTAACAACCCAAACAAAAACTCTTAAAAGTAAAGCATACAAAACACACAATGTAAAGCAAATTAAAATGAACTAAACTCTAAGGTAACCCCACTTTATAAGTAGGTCCCCAGTAGAGTCGCCAGTTCTGTAATACGGTGGCAGAGCCGACTGTTATACTGGTTTTGCGTTTGTATTTGCAAATGTTGCGGTAAGCAAGAGTCACCACCGACTTTTCTTTTATCCAAATTAAGGAAAGGGTGAAAAGAACAAAAAAAGACTTTTTCGAGAATTTTCTGAGTAAGGGGGGTAGATTATGGAGAGGGAAGGTGTTAGCACCATTTCCATCCGTAGTTTTCTACGGGCTCTTAGATGCTAGCTCATTTGAAAAAAATACCTTGTGCCTTGTGCTTTTAAAAAAAGGTAGTTTTGAAAATGCCTTAGTGCAGTGATTCGCTTTATGATAACTCTTGTATCAGTCCTCAAGAGTGTTGACAAAGCGAATGTTTTTGAAAGTTATTTTTGAAATGTGTATATGTAAAAAGTTTGTTTTATTTGAGCGTGCATCTAACAGCTATCTACTTGTACTCTAAAAGTTTGTTCTTTTCCTCCTATCCTTTAGACAGTGCTATCCTACTATTAGTGAGTAGGTAGCCCTATCGCTGGATGTATGAGGGACATTCGAAGGGGACGTACAATCATTAAGGCAACATGTAGAGACTCTTTAGCAATTTTTTGTTTAGGGACTAGATCATTTACCAAAAGGCAACTATAGGATCATCGAGGGACTATGATCTTTTAATTTACGGGTCTTTGCTAAAGCGTCCCTGTCTCAAGAGACATGACTATTTTTTCCGAAGGCAACCAAAGTGGGGTACCCTAGAGGTGTATATGTGCAATGTGTGTTATATTCAGTTATTTTAGTCTTTTGTGTTAGGTTTGCTAGCGTTTTGATTATTAATCTTATCATACAATCCTATTAGTCATACATCTAACAGTTAATATATGTACAAGAATTAAAAGTGCAGAAATATAAATCATACACTATTACATGGCTTTGGGGATTAATTACATGTCCAAAAACTTGGAAAAATGAAGAAAAGCGGTAAATAATCCTAGTTAATTTCTATTTATATCCCATGAGCAGTTAAAGTAATATGAAAAGTGCAAAAATAAATAAATACGTGCAAATCGAGAAAAATGTCTAAAAATCTTAGGGAAAATAAATCTTTTGTTTGTTTTTATTTATTTTTTTAGAAATAAAGTTTAAGTCTATTTAATTTTAATTTTAAGAAAGATGTTAAAGTAATTAAATTAATTAGTTAACAAAAATAATTTTAATTAAAAAAAAAAGACTAGACCTAACTTTTGTGATTTTTTAGTTCATTGTTAAAAACAAAAATTAAGAAAGGAGTAAGTAACACAAAAAGTAGAAATGCAAGAGACCAAGTCTTTCGATCCAGAGGAAAAGGTAGTTTCGATCATGAAGAGGCAGTTTTCGATCCAATGAATGGTGATTGTCTTTCGATCCCGGAGGGCAAACTGCTTTTTGATTCATATCTGCAAGACAAGCATTAGAAAAATAAAGATGCAGGACCTGGGTGTCGAACCCAGGTCCTTTGATCCTGTGCGCGTTGGTCTGCTCAGACTTGATCTGCAGTACAAGCATTGGAAAAAGAAACAAATATAAACCTGGGTGTCGAACCCAGGTCCTTCCCCTGCACAAACACCTGCAAGTTTGATCAAATGCTGGATAGAAACAGATCCAAAGACCCTACCCCATGTATGGTCATTTCCTAAACCCAAATATGGGATTAAAATTGGCACAAGATCTTTGTATCACCTAGTTTGAAGCCTAGTTGCTTCGAAGCCTTAAAATGGCACCCTATACTTTCACACTTATATTTGTATGAATGATCAATAAGTACATAAACATGCATGTAAAAACAATTCAAATAGTAATCGAAAGGTTGTGACCCAAAATTTTACCAAGGACTGGTGGGTTTGGTGCGTGACTTTTGGGCGTGCTTCAGGCTTGGAGGAGAGCTGGTATTCGATTGGACTTGGAGGAGCCTGCAAAGAGTGTTTTTATTTTGACAACTTTGCTAGATTTTTGAGAATTTTCGTGGCTCTTTGAGGTAGCTTTCGATAGGCAATATGTGCGTGTGTATGAGGCAATATGTAAGCGTAAGTCTCTAGTGTACGTCTCTCCTCCCTGACTAGTGGTGTGAGTGTTTTGTATTTATAGGAGATAGGGGTGCATGGAAATGGCAAGAGACAACCATTAACCAAGCTTTGAAGGCCATGTGACCAAAATCAAACACATTAAGAGACTTCCATTTTTGAAATATTCATGCCTCTTTGAGCCTTGGAATGAACCTAGACACATTTGGCTCCTTCGAATGACTCATGGTTGCCTCCTTCGAATGACTCCAATTCTCATCATTGGGGCTTCTTCGATCGAGCCCCTATTCATCTTGTCCTTCGATTAACTCTGAAGCTACCCAATTAGCCCAATCAAAAAACTTCATTCTGGCCAGTAGAAACTTCCTTTGTCATGAATGTAATGGTGCACGAGGCTTGGGCTTGGTAGCATATAATATCTTGCCTAGCAAGCAGCTTGAACCAACCTCATCAAAAGAAAAAACAAGTTTGTTTCTAACAAATGTGTGTCTTTCGAGTAGACCAAATGTATGTCTTTTGAAGGCACCATTTGTGTGTTCATAATGTGGCAATCTTGTGCTTGTGAAACGAAACAGACATGAAGAGGGAACCTTTTGCCTTGTGAATTGAAGGCAAGTATGGAGAAGCCCTTTGCCTTGTGAATTGAAGGCAAGTCGAAAGGGGCCTTTGTCTTGTGCATCAAAGGCATGTCGAAAGAAACCTTTTGCCTTGTGAATTGAAGGCATGTAGGAAGTTCTTTGTCTAATGGATCAAAGGCAAGCGTGAATAGGCATTTGCCTTAAACGAAGTTGGCATGCAGGAATACACTGTTTTGTGAATCAAAGTAAGCATGCAGGAGGTCACTGCTGGTGAATCGCAATAAACCTGTGGGGGGTTCTTGCCTTGTGAATCGAAGACAAGTCTGAAGTAGCCAATGCACAGTCAAAGCCTTGTGATTTGAACGTGATTGAAGGGGGACCCAACGTCCACTCGAAGCTTGTGGATCAGACATGCATCGAAGAGTGCCAAATGCCTAATCGAAGACTTTGAAACAAAGCTTGTTCGAAGGGTTTGGATGCCCAATCGAAGTTTGTCAAGATGCCAATTGAAAGACACCTTGATTATCTTCAAAAAAATTATACTTTCTCTAAACAAATATTTGTAACCAATCATGTAAGAAAGAATCTTGAAAAACGTGATATGACAAATTTTGAGATGCAGTATTCTAAAAATAAAAGATAGAATAAACTCGTAAACATTACACTTTTAAAATTTTAAAATATAAAATTTTATATTAATATTTACATCCGCAAAGATGGATAGACATAATAGAGATGAAAAATATGTCATGAAATTAAGAAATGAATAAGATACTTGATATTTGTTTTCTTACAAGAAGTATGAGAATAGAACAAAGGTGAAGGTTTGTTAGGGACCTATGAGAAATCTTGTACTTTGAGGATTATTCGTACGGCACGATTCGGCTGAGACTGCGCGCGTAGATGTTACCCCCTCCCTCAATCTCATCATTAATATCTTTTTTTGGTAGTTTTGTCGTTGTTTAACTTTAACTAATTGATTTTTGTAGAAAAGGGTTATTGACGATTTGAAGATTTGTTAAATGATAAATAAAGTGGAGTATGTTATTTTTGTCGTTAAATATTTAAATGGACTACATTTAATATTGTATCAATATTCTACTATTTCTGAATTTGGAAATTAATTGGAGTATTGCTTCCACAAAGTCTTACTAAAAATACATTTTATAATGCTTCAAAGTCGATAATTACAATTTTTTTTTAGCAAACTTTAAAAAAATTAGAAGAAAGCAAAAGGTTATTTTGAAAAAGAGAAGAAACATTGTTTTTTCTCGTACACTAATAATAAGATGGTCACTATTTTAGTGTTTTATTTATCTTTATCTAAATTTTGTTATGTTTAAATCTTTACATTTTTCTCCATACATAAACAATGAAAAGTGTAAGTATCAGAGTGCATCTTAAGAAATGTGAATTAGAATTGTTAGATTTTTATTATTTTTGCATTTATTTCATTGGATATGATAAAGTGGTGTTCTTAATAAGATAAAATGAAGAAAATTAAATTGCATAAAATGTAAATAACACAAGAAATTATTTTTAGTTTCTTTTATTAATTAAGAGTATATCTAATTTCATCACATCTTAAAAGATTTTTTATTATGTTAGATATTTTGTACAAACCTTATACAAAGACCTAAAAGCACATCACTTCCTTGATTTCACAAATATCAAAGTTATATGGACTTTGAATTATTCCTATTTTTAATTTTTTTTACAACAATCACTAAAGCACTTTGATGACCACACCAAAAATTATGATGTACAAACAATATAAATTTTGAATAGAATTTGAATAATCTTTTCAAAGTTCCAAGACAAACAATTTTGCTTTTCTCTTTCACTTGAATAGAATTCAAAATATAATACTTTAAATGCTCTTAATAATTAATGAAAATTTTCAAAGATATAAAATTTTATGTTTAAAGTTACATTACTTAAAGTAATGGATAATTCTTTTGCATTTGTATAAATAAATGATTAATGAAAGAGGATAATGAAAAATATGATGAAAAATGGTTTAAATATATCTCATGATGATGCCTCTTGGAATAGATACAAAAGTATGAAATATTTTCATAAAGGTTTGCAATGATTTTGAAAGAGAATGACTTAAAAATATATAAATAACCACAGTTTCAAAACCGTCACAAAAAATCAGAATAAATTCAAATTTTACCTACTGCTTCAAAACAATGTAAATTGTGGTGGTTCTTGTTGGAAATCCACCAAAGTCTATGATAAATTTCTACCATAACGACAATTTAATTATGAGACAAACAAAGAAAAGAAGACAAGACAAATAATTTCTGCAGAGTTTTTCTCTGCTCACAAACTGTGAAAACTTTCTTATTCACTTTGCAACTGCAAAATACTGTGAATGACTTGCTTGACTTGCTTACAAAAATAGGGGTTACTCCCTCTATTTATAACTGAGCTTGCACCCTAAGCCCAAAGCCCAAAATATCTTTTTGTTACTAAATCAAATCTAATTTATTCTAGACTTAAATCAAATCTATTTAAATCTAAAACAAATCAAATCTTTTCGACACATAGTTTAGACACATTAGATTACAATTTAATACACCACCTAATTCATTGTGTCTAAACTATCTATGTTCATTATGGCTCTTAGCTTTCTGAATACTTCGACTTGCACTCCCTTCGTCATGATGTCTGCAATTTGATTCTCAGTTCTGCAGTGTTCTAAAATTCATCTTCCCATCTGCTACCTGCTCTCGAAGATAATGGAATCTCATTTTGATGTGCTTACTTCGACCATGTGCTATTGGGTTCTTCGCCAGATTGATAGCTGACATGCTGTCTATCTTCATGGTAATTGCTCCATAACTTTTCCCTATTATCTCTTCGACCAAGTTCACCATCCAAGTTACTTGACATGCACAAAGAGAAGCAGCTATGTATTCTGCTTCGCATGATGATAATGCCACTGCTGGTTCCTTTATTGAATTCCAAGCAACTGGTGCACCACCTAGCATAAACACATATCCTGCTGTTGACTTTCGATCTTCAGCATGACTACACCAACTCGAATCAGTGTATCCCACTCACTTGCATTCTTTTCCTTTATCAACTGCAGGAAACAAAATGCCATAATCGAAAGTTCCTTTGAGATACCTTAGTATCCTCTTCACTGCTGCTAGATGTGATACCTTTGGCTTCTGCATGAATCTACTTACCATACCTACACTATATGCTAAGTCAGGCCTTGTATGACAAAGGTATCTCAATGATCTAATAAGTCTTCTGTATTGGGTTGGATCAACATCATCTTCATCTGCATCTTTCGATAGTTGCAGTCTTGGTTCTGCAGGTGTCGAAGTTGAGTTGCATTCTTCCATCTCAAACCTCTTGAGAATTTCTCCTGCATATCTTCTTTGATGCATCATTAAACCTCTACTGCTCTTGTAGAATTCAATACCAAGGAAATATGAAATCTCACCCAAATCAGACATTTTGAATTCCTTGCTGAGATCACCTTTGAAGTCTTTGATCTCACTCTTGCAGCTACCTGTTATCAACAAATCATCTACATAGAGACATAGTATAAGCAATTTACTCTTGCTTCTTCTTACATATACTCCATGTTCAATTGTGCACTTTATAAATTCCTTCTCCCTTAGAAAACTATCAATTTTCTTATTCCAAGCCCTTGGAGCTTATTTCAATCCATATAGGGCTTTATGTAGCCTGTACACCTTTCTTTCTTCGTCATGTTTCACAAATCCAACTGGTTGTTTAACATAGACTTCTTCATCTAAGGGTCCATTTAGGAATGCACACTTCACGTCCATCTGACATATGTGCCAACTGTTTATTTCTGCTAGACCAACAACCAACCTGATTGTTTCGATCCTAGCAACAGGTGCAAAAACTTCATCGAAGTCTATTCCTTCTTTCTGTAGAAATCCTTTCGCCACAAGTCTTGCTTTGTGTCGAGTTACTTCACCTTTCGAATTCGTTTTCACTTTGTATACCCACTTGACATCAATTGCCTTCTTGCCTTGAGGCAATTCGACAAGTGACCAAGTGTTGTTGTCTTCGATAGACTTTACTTCTTCGTTCATTGCTTTCACCCACTTCGAATCCTTTAATGCTTCAGCTGCATTAACGGGTTCGACATCTGCATAGAAAGCATAACGTACCATCTCACCTTCATTATCTATTACATCATCTGATGTAATCACACAATCTTGCAATCTTGCAGGCATGCGTCTTGTTCTTTGAGGCCTGCTTGTACTTGGTATATTTGTTGGTTCCTCTTGTCGAACTTCTCTTTCGACTTGAGTTTCTGGATCTTCAAGAAGGATTCCCACTGAATCTTTCTTGATATTTTCAGTCCAATCCCATTCTTTAAACTCATCTATGATCATATCCCTGCTGATCACAATCTTCTTTTTCACTAGATTGAACAACTTGTAGCCTCCTGTCGAATGATATCCAACTAGAATCATTTGACTAGACTTATCATCAAGTTTTCTTCTCAATTGATCTGGCACATGTCTATGTGCAATATATCCAAATACCTTCAGATGACTCAAGCTAGGCTTCACACCAGACCAACATTCTTCTGGAGTAATTACTTCTAGATTCTTTGTAGGACATCTGTTCAAAATGTATGTTGCAGTCGAAACAACTTCACCCTAAAACTCTTTAGGTAAATTCTTGCCTCTCAACATACTTCTCACCATATTCATGATGGTTCAATTTTTCCTTTCTGCAATTCCATTTTGTTGTCGAGTATAGGGTGGCACCACCTCATGCATAATCCCTTCCTTTTCACATAATCTGTCAAAGTCTTTCGACACATATTCTCCACCACCATCAGTTCTTAAAACTTTGAGCTTTCGACCACTTTGTCTTTCGACCATAGACTTAAACTTCATAAATACTTAGATCACTTCACTTTTCTTGTTGATCAGGTAAGTCCATAGCTTTCGAATGAAATCATCTATGAATGTAACAAAGTATTTGTTACCTCCCATCGAATCCACCTGGATTGGTCCACATACATCAGAGTATATGACTTCAAGACTAGCCTTCGATCTACTTGCTACATCCTTGCTGAAGCTATTCTTGTGTTGCTTCGCCTGCACACATTCCTCACATACCTCGTTTGGAATGTCAATTTCTGGCAATCCTGAAACCATATTTCTTCTCTTCAAATCTCTGATATCTCTGAAGTTGAGATGTCCTAGTCTATAATGCCATATCCATTCATCTCTGCTAGCTGCAGTCGAAAGGCACTTGTGCTCCATCACATTTAGTTCAATCTTGAAGGTTTGATTCTGAGACATAGGAGCCTTCAAGATTAATCTCCCATTTGCATCAACGACTCTCATCATCTTATCTTTGATTGACACTTTATAATTCTTTTCGACCAACTGCCCTATACTGAGCAAATTGCTCTTCATGCCTGGTATGTACAACACATTGGAGATTACTGACCTTTTGCCATCTTTCCTCATAATCATAACATCACCAATACCTTCAGCTGCTAGGTTATTATCATTTGCAAATTTTACCATATTTTTTATTGAGGGCTTTATATTGACAAACCAGTCTTTCCTTCCAGACATATGTGATGAACATCCTGAATCCAAGTACCATTGGTCCTTGAATCTATCTTCATCTCTTGTTGTGACCATCAGCATCATCTCTTCTTCTTCTTCTTCATGTTTTGCAAGCTTTGCATCACTTTCTTGATTCTTTCGTTTTTCTGGACAATCACTCGCATAGTGTCTGTTGTACCCCAAAATTTGCCCTCCCATATTCTCCAATAAACTGCCAAGCCAAGCTACAAAATTCCCCAAGAATTGCACAATGCAAAGGCCTCCATACAGTCAAAACTAGGGTTTGTGTGTTGATCAAGAAAAGGAAGTTTTCAAAGGCTCAATCAAGTCTCATATGCTTACAAACATGGTCAAGCATCCTCATATCAAGTTTCAAGGCATTCAGCTCAAGATTGCACAGTCAAAACCCTAAATTGCACTACAGTCAACTGTAGGGGCAAAATGGTCATTTGGCAGTCAAAAGTTCAAATTTTTGGTCAACCTATCATTTTGAAGCCACAAACATCATTTGATCAATGCTTGATCATGATTCTCAAAGTTTGGCTCAGAAATCATCAAAGATGCAAAAGTTGCTATATTTGGACAGCTGAAAAAGTCAACTGAAATTGACCAGGGCATAACTTTCACATGGATTATCAGAAAAATTCCATCCAAAGCTCATTTTGAAGAGAAAGACATTTCCTACAACTCATCTTCATACTTCAAGTCCAAGAAATGCTCTCACAAAAAGTTATCAATTTCAACATTACAGGTCATTTTCAAAAGTCAACAAAAAGGGACTTTAAGTCAAAGGCCATAACTTGAGATTGGTAAATCAAAATGACATGAGACCAAAGACATTGGTTAAAGGACTCAAAGACCTTTCCAAAATGTCCAAGAACATGTGAAAAGCTTAAAAATTGAGCAAGTTATGCCTTGTAGAAGTTGGGAAAATTTTGTGAAATGGCAAAAGTCAATTATCTTTGAAAATCCAATTTTGACAAAAGGGCCCCATTTTTCTCACTTTGTCCATCCTTGTCATGCCACACACGTGGCCCATGGTTGATTTCAAGACCAAATGTTGACTTTTTCATTTTTATTTAATTTTTGATGATTTAATTCATTTTAATTCATTAAAAATTCAAATAAAATCTAAAAGTCAATGTAATGGTGTCAAATGAATTTGGACAAGTTCTATACATCATGAACCAACTCAAAAATCAGGCCAAGGTTCATTTTCATACTAAGTCTAGGTTTTGGCTAGAATTTAGGAAAAAATGGTTAATGAACAAACCCTAATGCCAATTCTTTCTCAAGCATGGATTAAGGGTAGTTAGCATGCCTATTCAATTCCATAAGGATCATTGAGTCAAACCCTACCAAGAACATAGCACAAAACTCGTTCAAAGTCCATTTGGCAATTTGAAAATTTGGCCATAAAGTGCAAATCTGAAATCATAGCTAGGGATCTTCTCAAGCCATAATCTTTGTACCAATAGCTTCCTGAGACGATTTTGGACGTATCTCAATCAATAACAACAACAAAAACACCTTGTACTGGTATCTATGAGTCCAACCGTGCCTTGGAAATTTTGAAATCACATAGCATGATTCCATCACTTTTATGCATTTTTTTTCATGGATTCATGTTTATCTTGATGTTTCTGAACTAACCACTATATTTAATTGAGTTTTCATGCCCTCCACGCGATTCTGCCATTAACAAACATTAGGGTTTCTCAGCTTCGAAATTAGGGGTTTCTAAGAACGGCAAAATTGGACGTTCCTAATACCATGGTTGTGTTCGGGACATGGAGACGAAGAAAGATGCATCCTCGCGCTTAATTTATGTTAAGAAGAGAGCTATTCGCTATTTTTTGAATCACCCCTAACGCAACAGTATAAAAACCGTGGCCTCTGAGTTATGTTTTTGCAGGGACGAAGACGAAGGCATCGTGGCAAGACGTGATTCGTCTATTCGAATTGCGCGCGTTTTTAAGTGCTACGCGTTGTTTTGTTTTTTTATTATTTTCGTACCATAATATGTTAACTGATATTCGTTGGCTCAGTGGCAAGCGTGAGTTCCATTAGCCTTCATGACCTGGGTTCAAACCCCAGGTCTCACACATTTCCAATATTATTTTTCATTTCTAAGTCCTATGCAGCATGACATTGAGGACTCACCATGCTCCATCAGAATGCACCATCCACGTGTCCCAGAGCGCTCACATCAAGGGCCAGGATTGGGAAGCATGCTGCACTTCAGTCAAAGGCATCTCACTGGATCAAAAAGTCAACAAAATGCTCACAAATAAATGGGCCAGGCTTGCACCTCCAAATTCAAATCCATACCCCCTGGTTCTATTGTTTTTTTCTTTCTTTTCTAAATTTCTTTACATTTTATTTTTTTTAAATTCACTTGTGTTTTATTTTCTTATCTAATTAATTTTAACCAAAAATACAAAAAACATTAAAAATACAGAAAAGACAAAAAACAATATAATTAATTTTGATTCTTTTTTTTAATAAATCAAAATGTGACTCATTTAGTTTAATTAGGTTTTAATATTCATTTTAATTCTTTTTTCATAATAAAAAATCCAAAAAATATAAAATTAGGGTAATTGTTAATTTTCATATCATTTTTAATTTTTTCCTTTTTTCCCACAATGTTATTATTTATTATTTATTTTCTATAAATCAAAATTGTACATAATTAGCTTAGAATTTAATTAGGTTAGAAAATTAAATCTTTTTCATAATAAACTTAAAAAATGATAGAACTAGGATTTTAATTTTAATTAACTTTTCTCTTTTTTTCTTTTAAACCTAAAAAACACAAAAACATTATTTTTAATTTTTAATTTCCTTGATTAACCTTTAATTATTTGTAAAAGGGTCCAACGCCCTAATTTTGTTTAGTCTTTATTTCGCGCATTTGTTTTATATTGTGTAAATACCTCTGTATATGCCCCAAAGCCATGTAATTAAAAACTCTCGGACTTTTTATTCGCTTTATTTTATTTTCAGTCAAATCGGGTTCGGTTTTTTTGGCGATGTGGACCCGCGCCAGTTGTAATAGTTAGATTTATTTTCTCGCAAATATAACTGTTAATAAATATGCATGAAAGAATGAATGCCCGAAAAATAAAATTGAATCGTTAGATCACCAATGCATGACAAGACAAATAATGAACTGAAAACGACACACAATTCGCACACACCACCCCTAGGGTACGCCTCACTGTTGCCTTTCGAAAGGTGGTCGTCGAGTAGAGGACGTCTTAGTAAGTCCTCATGATCCGGGAACCTGGCATGAGGGTAGCTTCTAAGGTGTCTTCCCATTGCTCTGGTGACCACCATGTCCCTACAAACTCGAATTGACCCGAACACCTCCAACGGTGGTGCTACCTACCCCTCAATGGTGGGATGGCACTACTTTAAAGGACATTTACACAGACGAATTCCTTAGGGTAGGTAGGTTCTCAAGGGTACTTGCTCTAATTTCAAACAAATCAAAATACTTTTCACACCAACACATTTTCAAAAACTTTCGAAACAAACTTTTCAAACACTCTGACGTACGAGTTGACTTGAAACTTTTCAAAGAGTATTTTTGAAACCCACAATTGAAAAACAAACAATTTTGAAAACACATTGAGCAAGTATCTAAGAGCCCATGGATAACCATGGATAGAAAGGGTGCTAACACCTTCCCTTTCTATAACCTACCTCCCGAACCGAGAGCAATCTCTTTAAAGGAATTTTTCTGTGCTTTTGTCCTTTCCAATTGGAGAAAATAAAAGACGGTGGCGACTCTTGCTTCCGCGACATTTCGCGGACCAGCTTTAAAACAGTCAGTTCCAGATCCACCGATCACAGAACTGGCGACTCTGCTGGGGAAAAACTTAAAGTGAGGTGTACCTTAGGACTAAGATCATTGTGTTTTCAATTGTATTCTTTGCTTGCTTTATCATTGTGGGACTGTCTTGGGAGTTCTATAGATCCTAACCCGGATCTGGGGGATACCTTTTTAGAAAGTAGCAACAAGGCTGTGAGGGAACTGTGCGGGGTATACCGACATGGTTGAAGCAGTCTGCTACGTTGATGTGGCACTTTGGTGTGTACCGGTAACCCTTGAGTTCAGTCAAGGAGAGTACGGGGCCTCCATGTGGTGTCATGAAGCATCAACAGACCTTAGGAACCTTAATTGAACCATCTTGGCCTCTTTAGGGTAGTGAGATAACTGACTTTGGTGCAGTCCGAGGTTGGTTGATACTCGATACTACACTCAATTGAGGGTTGCTTTCCTGGAATATTTCGGTCGCCAGTTCAGTGGCTAAATCGAAACGATGAACAATGAAAGCAATCCCGTGATATTGGGAACCTTAGAACCCGGTTACTTTGATAGGACAGGTTGAACCCACCAACTTCAAGAGGGTACTACCCAGACTCCATGCTGGCTTAAACTTTAAGGGCTTCTCTTATGTGACTTGTGTGCCTTCCTACTTGAACTACTTGCATGCTTATTACCTGACATTTGTCTCTTGCAGGTTGTGTTTGTAGTCCTTAATTAGGACTCATAACAGGGTATCCTAAGTTTCTTGCAGGTTTTTGCAGTCCTTAATTGGACTCATAACAGGGTTACTCACATTACCCCATGCATATCATGACATCATACCATTGCATACATCCTAACCCATTTCAAGGATCTCAAGGGCTGGTGATGCAGGTCATATAAATCAAACATCTAGCAAGGGGCAAAGAGGATTTATTTTCCTCTAGCCAATGTTGTCAGGGGCTATGACCCACTCGATATGGTGAGCTATGACTCCGGAAGAAGGTTCCCTAACCAAGGTTGTTTGGAAATCAAAACCAGACATGATGACTAAAGTCAGGGGCTATGACCCACTTGATATGGTGAGCCTTTGACTCTTGAAGAAGAGTTCTTAATAACTTGGGTGTCCTTCAATCAAGCTCTAAATTCCAATGCTAACAAATTTTCTGGTTTACCCCGCGAGATCCTTGAAAACATTGCATGCATATCATACTCATCCTTACATAACAGGCATCTTTGTTGCAGGTCACTTACCTTTCCCGCTGTTTATTTCAGCAATGGTTTCACAACAAGACAACCAGGACCTTCTTGCTCAAGAGACTCGGTTCGGGGAAATCCTTCTGAATCTATCCAAGGGGCAGGAGGAGCTAAGAACACTTCTCGTAGAGACTTTTGCCAAGAACAATACTGAGGACGAACGGCTGGAACGCCTGCAAGCTGAGATAGATGCAATGAAAGCCCAGATGCTGGGGCAGATGACTGCCATTCAGGGTTTAACTCAAAGACAAGATGAGCTCGGGGTTCTCGTCAACAAACTGCTTAAGGGTAACCAACTGGGGCAAACATCTAAGGGTAAAAAGCCAATCATCGTTCAACCACCTTTGAGACAAAGAGGCAAGGAGAAAGCTCCTCATATGACTCCAGTATCACCAATTCAGCAGCAACTTCACCAACTTCAGACAGACAAGCCCAGGAGGCAGTTCACCCCGCTCAATATGTCGTTGTTTCAAGCTTTACAACGCCTGTTGAGATTGAACCTGATCACATTAAGGGATCACCCCCAGAACCTCAACACAGCACATCTTGCTTATGATCCCAATAAAAGGTGTGCCTATCACTCTGCCTGTCCAGGACATAATGCAAACGAATATTGGGCTTTGAAAAACAAGATCCAGGACCTGATTGATGAAGGAGCACTGGAATTCACACAAGATGGTCAGGCTGAATTTTTCTACCATCCCTCCAAGGCTCACCATTTGAAGTGACAAGCCCTGAGACTAGAAAATTTTGTTCATTCGAATGTTCAAGTCGCAATTTTCTTTTGTTCAAACATTTACTCATTGTTAAAACATTGTTATTTCATTAATGCATCGCTTATGTCTATTTTGAATCAATATATTCGTATTCACTATACGTAAATTATTTTCATATTTGTTCTGATGTCAACTCTCAATCAATAATTCTAAGCCTCTTGAGGGAGGATGACGAAAACGATACCACAATTTACAGTATGCTTTTGAACAGACCCCGCTGATGAGGTACAGGCATTGTTTCAATTCCTAAACACTGGAGTTATAAGGATGATAAACCCTCGTCAACCCATCCGAGCCAAAGAAGTAGGAGTTTTTATTTTCGAAAATTAAAACCCTTTATCATAACCTGGGGCAGGGTAGTTCTCTCAGTTGATCCAAGTGCTTAACGAATGGCACCAAAGAGGTCCTTACAAAACAAAACGAAGAAAGACAGTGATGGTTCCGAATAATCAATAAAGAAAGGCAGTCATTATCTCAAAAATAAAAAACCCCTTAAGTCAAAAGCCAACGAAGAAGACTTACAAAACTGGGGCATCCCGCTGACTGTAATTCCAAAAAAAAGGAAACAGTTCAGGCAAAAAAAATAGGGATAACAAAATCAAAAAGAAAGAGGTCTCACAAACCCTCGACAAAAAATGATGACTGCCTATTCAAAATAAGTTATCCATCACCAGAAAATTAGAGCAAAGACTCAAACAAGGTCTAATGTATGATCAACTGAGTTTAGGTTTGGAGAACATCACGAAGAGAGGGTGGGTACAAATAAAATTTGAACCTTTATACTTTGTTTCTTAAACCGTGAACCAAGCCACGTTACAACCCTTAAAAGTCCTAGCTGAAGCATGGGTTAGTTCGAAAGCATACTGTTACGAAAGGTATCCTGACTCCTGAAGGCCTACGGTAAATACGGAGTTGACATTATGTTTTACAAACATTCACTTGTTTTATGAAAAAAGAATGCATTTTCAAAATCTTTGAGACAGACATAAGCCTTGCATTTTTAACATAACTTTGTTTGCATATGACTTTTTGTTTGAACAGCATAGAAATTCGCATGACGAAAGTCTAATGAACAAAAGTATCTCCAATCAAGGGGCACGACATGATCATGGTCTATCATCTGGGGCAGTTCAGTCAAGATTCGGAGAATCTCTCAAAGGCCAAATAGCCTGGGGCAAACCTACGCTTGAGTCACTTGGGGCATTTCAAACACGAATCTGGCCTGATCAAACACCTTCTGGTGGCATGACAAAACAATTTCTAACAGGGGCAATTCCCTACATGCTGAAAGCACGGACATAGTCGAAAATACTACGCACAATCAAAGACCCGCTAGGTTGACGCACCTAGGCAAAAATAAGGGCTTCCCGGCGAACCAAAAGGGTTCGGGCAAAAACAAGGGATGAATATAAAAAACTGTACACCCGGCAAGTCGAAAACCTGAAAAGGTGGCTTGGGCAAAAATGGGTATCCCCGTGGACTGAAAACCCAAAAGGACGGTCCAGGCGAAAGTTAGGGATCAAAGCGTACGACTATGTCCTGTCATCTCGTCACCTGCCTACCAGAAGAAGGTTTAACCCTCAACAATTATCAGCATCCCACATGTGCCTCCCCCATAGAAACAGGGGCAATAACGGATGGTTTAAGCAATCTGATTATTTCCGTCCTCCAAGGTACCAAGGTAGGTCCATCTAAAGAACATGATCAGTACATCTTAATTCCCCAGAGAGTAAATGCATTCTTCTCCAAGCAGAGTTGATAAATCTCAAGGAAATTGGGTATGCTCCCGCAGATCCCAACATCCCCCAGCAGCAATACGTATTCTTAACAAGCATCCCCGACAGTCTTGGTCTAAAGATTGTTCCCCCAGCAGCAATACATATTCTTAACAAGCATCCCCGGCAGTCTTGGTCTAAAGATTGTTCCCCGGCGGCATACATCAACATTCAAGGGAATCACTTCCCCAGCATATCAAAACTTCCCCAGGAGAGTCCCATCCAAATTCCCCAGGAAAGATGGAATTTATCTCCCCAAGCAGTAAGCTTATCCCCAGTAAATTCTGGAAGCTCATCCTCTTGCAGAACCCGAACGCGTCGTCTGGCCTGATTTAAAGAGTTATTTCCTCAACAGGATATAACTGGGTTATCCTCAGCCAAAAGCCAAGGGAAGGTCGTCGTCAACGAAGTTCTTTCCTATCCCCGGCGAAGTCTATTCACACTTCCAATACAACAACGGCATCCCCAACAGAGTTACTATCAACATTCAGCAAGGCATCACTCTTCCCACAGAGTATTGCTTTCCAGCATGATCGCTAGAGTATCTTTTCTCCCCGCAGAATCTTCCATTCGCCAAGTTTATCCCGCAACGGAGTCATCGTCTCCTACCGGTATCCTTGCAACTACTATCATCCCCAGCGGAAGGGAAATCTATTCTTCAAACATCAGCCCGGGATAGGACTTCCTGGCACCCGTCAAAGAGTTTACGTTCCTAGACGAAAACATACATAAAACATCACGTACATCATTATAGCATGCATAACGCACTGCATCATACAAATCTCATCTATGTTGAGAACATCATTGCTTGATCCATATCATGCATTGCATATGACTGACTTTTACCTTTCAGGGAAGATCCAGTTAAGTTCTCAAGCTACATTTCAAGACCTAGACTGGTTCAGTCAAAGGCCTTCTCTGGTTCAGTTAAATCATCCCAAGATTTTCCTGATGCTTATCCCTTTGAAGACATTTCAAGACCTAGACTGATTCAGTCAAAGGCCTCCTCTGGTTCAGTTAAATCGTCCCAAGATTTTCCTGATTGCTTATCCAGTGGAAGACATTTCAAGACCTAGACTGGTTCAGTCAAAGGCCTCCTCTGGTTCAGTTAAATCGTCCCAAGATTTTCCTGATTGCTTATCCAGTGGAAGACACTTCAAGACCTAGACCGGTTCAGTCAAATCGTCCCAAGATTTTCCTGATTGCTTATCCAGTCAAAGGCCTCCTCTGGTTCAGTTAAATCGTCCCAAGATTTTCCTGATTGCTTATCCAGTGGAAGACATTTCAAGACCTAGACTTATCCAGTCAAAGGCCTCTCTGGTTCAGTCAGATCGACATTAAGATCTCCCTGATTCTTATCCCAGCAGAAGACACCCCAGATTTTTCTCAACGAGCGTTGTTGAAGTTAAAGTCGCCCAAGGCTCTCTTACCATTCATGCTAAGGAAGTAATCATCCCTGGTTCTTTCATTGCTGTTTGAAGCTCCAGACTCAGCTCCTGCAACGTGTCAGGTACTCATTTTCTGTTTTGCAGGTATGCAGGTTCTCGCTAAGGAATCTCTTACGCAATCAAACACCCAGATGGCATATATAAGCCCATCATCCTACCCATCAATCTCTAAATGGCATCTATAAGCCCATTCCCCCACCACACTGCTACCATGTGAGCGCAAATTTCTGGGCACTCTAGTGTCCAATCATCTTCTACCCTCGGATTACAAAAGGCACGTCAGCCAATCTCCATCCTCAGGTCTAAGAAGATTGAACAGGGGCAACTGTTGTACCCCAAAATTTGCCCTCCCATATTCTCCAATAAACTGCCAAGCCAAGCTACAAAATTCCCCAAGAATTGCACAATGCAAAGGCCTCCATACAGTCAAAACTAGGGTTTGTGTGTTGATCAAGAAAAGGAAGTTTTCAAAGGCTCAATCAAGTCTCATATGCTTACAAACATGGTCAAGCATCCTCATATCAAGTTTCAAGGCATTCAGCTCAAGATTGCACAGTCAAAACCCTAAATTGCACTACAGTCAACTGTAGGGGCAAAATGGTCATTTGGCAGTCAAAAGTTCAAATTTTTGGTCAACCTATCATTTTGAAGCCACAAACATCATTTGATCAATGCTTGATCATGATTCTCAAAGTTTGGCTCAGAAATCATCAAAGATGCAAAAGTTGCTATATTTGGACAGCTGAAAAAGTCAACTGAAATTGACCAGGGCATAACTTTCACATGGATTATCAGAAAAATTCCATCCAAAGCTCATTTTGAAGAGAAAGACATTTCCTACAACTCATCTTCATACTTCAAGTCCAAGAAATGCTCTCACAAAAAGTTATCAATTTCAACATTACAGGTCATTTTCAAAAGTCAACAAAAAGGGACTTTAAGTCAAAGGCCATAACTTGAGATTGGTAAATCAAAATGACATGAGACCAAAGACATTGGTTAAAGGACTCAAAGACCTTTCCAAAATGTCCAAGAACATGTGAAAAGCTTAAAAATTGAGCAAGTTATGCCTTGTAGAAGTTGGGAAAATTTTGTGAAATGGCAAAAGTCAATTATCTTTGAAAATCCAATTTTGACAAAAGGGCCCCATTTTTCTCACTTTGTCCATCCTTGTCATGCCACACACGTGGCCCATGGTTGATTTCAAGACCAAATGTTGACTTTTTCATTTTTATTTAATTTTTGATGATTTAATTCATTTTAATTCATTAAAAATTCAAATAAAATCTAAAAGTCAATGTAATGGTGTCAAATGAATTTGGACAAGTTCTATACATCATGAACCAACTCAAAAATCAGGCCAAGGTTCATTTTCATACTAAGTCTAGGTTTTGGCTAGAATTTAGGAAAAAATGGTTAATGAACAAACCCTAATGCCAATTCTTTCTCAAGCATGGATTAAGGGTAGTTAGCATGCCTATTCAATTCCATAAGGATCATTGAGTCAAACCCTACCAAGAACATAGCACAAAACTCGTTCAAAGTCCATTTGGCAATTTGAAAATTTGGCCATAAAGTGCAAATCTGAAATCATAGCTAGGGATCTTCTCAAGCCATAATCTTTGTACCAATAGCTTCCTGAGACGATTTTGGACGTATCTCAATCAATAACAACAACAAAAACACCTTGTACTGGTATCTATGAGTCCAACCGTGCCTTGGAAATTTTGAAATCACATAGCATGATTCCATCACTTTTATGCATTTTTTTTCATGGATTCATGTTTATCTTGATGTTTCTGAACTAACCACTATATTTAATTGAGTTTTCATGCCCTCCACGCGATTCTGCCATTAACAAACATTAGGGTTTCTCAGCTTCGAAATTAGGGGTTTCTAAGAACGGCAAAATTGGACGTTCCTAATACCATGGTTGTGTTCGGGACATGGAGACGAAGAAAGATGCATCCTCGCGCTTAATTTATGTTAAGAAGAGAGCTATTCGCTATTTTTTGAATCACCCCTAACGCAACAGTATAAAAACCGTGGCCTCTGAGTTATGTTTTTGCAGGGACGAAGACGAAGGCATCGTGGCAAGACGTGATTCGTCTATTCGAATTGCGCGCGTTTTTAAGTGCTACGCGTTGTTTTGTTTTTTTATTATTTTCGTACCATAATATGTTAACTGATATTCGTTGGCTCAGTGGCAAGCGTGAGTTCCATTAGCCTTCATGACCTGGGTTCAAACCCCAGGTCTCACACATTTCCAATATTATTTTTCATTTCTAAGTCCTATGCAGCATGACATTGAGGACTCACCATGCTCCATCAGAATGCACCATCCACGTGTCCCAGAGCGCTCACATCAAGGGCCAGGATTGGGAAGCATGCTGCACTTCAGTCAAAGGCATCTCACTGGATCAAAAAGTCAACAAAATGCTCACAAATAAATGGGCCAGGCTTGCACCTCCAAATTCAAATCCATACCCCCTGGTTCTATTGTTTTTTTCTTTCTTTTCTAAATTTCTTTACATTTTATTTTTTTTAAATTCACTTGTGTTTTATTTTCTTATCTAATTAATTTTAACCAAAAAATACAAAAAACATTAAAAATACAGAAAAGACAAAAAACAATATAATTAATTTTGATTCTTTTTTTTAATAAATCAAAATGTGACTCATTTAGTTTAATTAGGTTTTAATATTCATTTTAATTCTTTTTTCATAATAAAAAATCCAAAAAATATAAAATTAGGGTAATTGTTAATTTTCATATCATTTTTAATTTTTTCCTTTTTTCCCACAATGTTATTATTTATTATTTATTTTCTATAAATCAAAATTGTACATAATTAGCTTAGAATTTAATTAGGTTAGAAAATTAAATCTTTTTCATAATAAACTTAAAAAATGATAGAACTAGGATTTTAATTTTAATTAACTTTTCTCTTTTTTTCTTTTAAACCTAAAAAACACAAAAACATTATTTTTAATTTTTAATTTCCTTGATTAACCTTTAATTATTTGTAAAAGGGTCCAACGCCCTAATTTTGTTTAGTCTTTATTTCGCGCATTTGTTTTATATTGTGTAAATACCTCTGTATATGCCCCAAAGCCATGTAATTAAAAACTCTCGGACTTTTTATTCGCTTTATTTTATTTTCAGTCAAATCGGGTTCGGTTTTTTTGGCGATGTGGACCCGCGCCAGTTGTAATAGTTAGATTTATTTTCTCGCAAATATAACTGTTAATAAATATGCATGAAAGAATGAATGCCCGAAAAATAAAATTGAATCGTTAGATCACCAATGCATGACAAGACAAATAATGAACTGAAAACGACACACAATTCGCACACACCACCCCTAGGGTACGCCTCACTGTTGCCTTTCGAAAGGTGGTCGTCGAGTAGAGGACGTCTTAGTAAGTCCTCATGATCCGGGAACCTGGCATGAGGGTAGCTTCTAAGGTGTCTTCCCATTGCTCTGGTGACCACCATGTCCCTACAAACTCGAATTGACCCGAACACCTCCAACGGTGGTGCTACCTACCCCTCAATGGTGGGATGGCACTACTTTAAAGGACATTTACACAGACGAATTCCTTAGGGTAGGTAGGTTCTCAAGGGTACTTGCTCTAATTTCAAACAAATCAAAATACTTTTCACACCAACACATTTTCAAAAACTTTCGAAACAAACTTTTCAAACACTCTGACGTACGAGTTGACTTGAAACTTTTCAAAGAGTATTTTTGAAACCCACAATTGAAAAACAAACAATTTTGAAAACACATTGAGCAAGTATCTAAGAGCCCATGGATAACCATGGATAGAAAGGGTGCTAACACCTTCCCTTTCTATAACCTACCTCCCGAACCGAGAGCAATCTCTTTAAAGGAATTTTTCTGTGCTTTTGTCCTTTCCAATTGGAGAAAATAAAAGACGGTGGCGACTCTTGCTTCCGCGACATTTCGCGGACCAGCTTTAAAACAGTCAGTTCCAGATCCACCGATCACAGTGTCCATACTTCTGACAATTGTAACATTGAATGTGACTCTTATCAGGTTTTCGACCACCACCTCTTCCTCTATTTGCAACACCACCTCTTTGGTTTCCTTGGTATGGTCTTCTTTGATTCGACACGTTTCCTTTGATCTGGTTTCCTCTACCATTCGATTTGTTGTAGCCACCTCTACCTCTGTCGAAACACTTTCCTTTTCCTTTGGTCTCTTTTGCTGAATGTGCCTGCAAGGCCACATCACTCTTCGATTTTCCTGCAGCTCTTTCGTTCATTCTTTGTTCATGAGATTCAAGCGTCCCTTGAAGCTCTTCCTTTGTCAATTTCGAAAAGCCTTCCCCCTCTTCTATCGCCACCACTATGTGGTCGAACTTAGGAGTTAAAGATCTCAAGATATTTGACACAATAACTCTTGTTGTTAACGCTTCTCCACATATCTTAATTTGATTTACTAGTTTTGTAACTCTAGTGAAGAAATCAGATATGCTTTCACTGTCTTCCATCTGAAGCAGTTCATAGGTCCTTTTGTGAGTTTGTAACCTCACTTCTTTCACTTTCTCAGCGCCTCCAAAAGACTTCTCAAGGATTTCCCAAGCTTCTTTTGCAGATTCTGAATCACTAACCTTTTCGAAATTGTCTGAGCTGACACATTGATGAATTATAAATAATGCTTTATAACTCAGCCTCTCAGATTCTATGTATTTCTTCTTTTCTTCTTATGAAGCGTTTTCTCCAAGCACTTCGACTCCATCTTTTACAAGGTCCCAAATACCTTGACACCTGAATAAGACTTTCATCTGTTTGCACCAATTCTCATAGTTGTCAACTTTCAGAATTGGTAGGGTTGCTGGATAATTTGCATTCCCATAACTTGTCATCGTGAATTCTTCAATCGTTCTTGATTGACACTTCCCTCGAATCGAAACAAAAGCTCTTGATACCAGATGTTGGAAATCCACCAAAGTCTATGATGAATTTCTACCACAATGACAATTTAATTATGAGACAAACAAAGAAAAGAAGACAAGACAAATAATTTCTGCAGAGTTTCTCTCTGCTCACAAACTGTGAAAACTTTCTTATTCACTTTGCAACTGCAAAATACTGTGAATGACTTGCTTACAAAAATAGGGGTTACTCCCTCTATTTATAACTGAGCTTACACCCTAAGCCCAAAGCCCAAAATATCATTTTGTTACTAAATCAAATCTAATTTATTCTAGACTTAAATCAAATCTATTTAAATCTAAAACAAATCAAATCTTTTCGACACATAGTTTCGAAACATTGGATTACAATTTAACAGTTCTAAATCGCCAGAGTTTATGAAAAACTATCAATTTAAATTTAAATGGCATAATGGATGTCCAATCGATTAATTGGATGAATAATACAATCGATTGCACTCAAGTAAAAATTGATTTTTTTTTGCTCTTTAAAAGACTTGGAATGAAATATTTTGATGCATGAATATTTGGGAAATTTTATAAAATAATAGATGAATAATTTTAAGCACTTACAAATATACATATGAATTGTCGTTTTACCATAAGCTTCATAATTTAATCCTTTGATTTCTAAAGCTTACGTAAACTTTATAATCGATTTCAATCTTTTTCTTCTTTAATCTTTCTTAACTGATAAGATTTTGTCTTCATCAGAACTAAGTTAAGATAAATGATGAACATCTTCTTCACAATCCCCCCTCCCCATTTTTGATGATGACAAAATATATTGATGGGAAGTTTTTGCTTGATAATTGATTTTGTTGGACAAGTGACCTCAAGCACAAGGGTGGGGGGGGGGGGGGTGAATTGTGGTATTTAAAATTCATGATTAATTTTGACCTTTCTCAATTAAGATCATATTAGTAAGTTTTTAAGTGACTAATCACAGCGGAAATGAAATGTAGAAAAGTAAATTACAAGAAATAAAGAGATAAGGTTAGAAAGATTGCACCAGAGATTTATACAGGTTTGGTCGAATGTTGGCCTAATCCTGTCCCCAAGAGGTCTTCTTGAGATTTTCACTATAGACTTTGAGCTTTTAAAAGGTTATGCCCGTGAACCTTATTATAATCTGATCTTGATATTTTAACAGACTTATCCTCAACCAAAAGATGATTTTTACCCCAATCTATGTTATCAAACCAATTAGAGATTTATGATCTCTTTAACCAAAACAAAGCTTTTTCGGTAAAAGCTTACTAAACCAATAACATAGATTTTTATCACAGGTTGATCTCAAGAACCAAAACTCTATCTCTTAAAGGTATCACACCTTTAAGAATTTAAACGACCAACACTACCACTTACAAAAAAAAAATCTTTCTGAGAAATAAAGCTTCACTCAAAAGCACTTTGGCAGCCAAAAGTGAAATAAGAAAATTTTCAAGGTGAGGAAGAAAGATAAATTCCAAAGAACTATGAAATTGATGAAAGTGGCGTGATTTGAAATAAGGAAGACCCTCCCTTATATAATAGTTGAAAACACCAAGAAAGGAAATGATCCATGGGCCGAATTTATTATCTAATCGATTAGAAAAATGCTCTAATCGATTAGACAACTCAATTTTAATTGATTGTAAAGTCCAATTAGGAAATTTTGGATATAGAGATATTGCAAGCTTTAAATGTGTTATCTTTTTTGATTTCACAAACTATTATAAGCCTTCTAATCGATTATGCAAGTATCCCAATCAATTAGATATATGAAAAACATATATTTAATCGATTAGATAGTTTAAAAAAGGATTTTTAATAGATTTTTGATTACTTGAATTTTGGCTTATAAAATCATTTGAAAATACTATGAAGTGTGTATGTGAGTTACCTTGGTACTCGTAAGTTACTACTTTATTTTTATAGTATTCAGCTCATTCAGACTAACAAACTGACTTGACCTGGCGTGCTTTCGCACTTTTTACTAGAGTATCTTCAAGATTTTGTTGGATAATATATGTTTGTATAAGCACTTGGTATTGAGCTCTCTTATATAATGTTTTGGTTATCACCAGCGTTGATAAGCTATTGTCACGCGTTGTTGTCATCAAAACTTCATATGTCGATCTTTATTACTTGCAAGCACATAAATGCGCAAATTTCTCCTACTATCTTGCATAGCCCCCCTTTTGTTTTGGAATTTATGCCCTTGTCTTTGGTATCCTGAAAAAATACAAAGACAATCCTCTCCCTTCTCCCCTTTTTGACATTATAAAAAAGGGGTAAAATCCAAAGAATCATAATATAAGGGAAATGATATATTAGATATAAAAATGCTTATCTTCTTCACAATAATTTGATGACAATAATGACATCAATGTTGATGTTCTTCAAATCATCTTTAATCAAATAAAATTTCAATCCTACCATATCATGTGGTCTTGTATCTTGAAAAACCAATCTTAATTTGACAATTTAGCATATGGTCTTCAAGTACTTACAAAATAGAATTAAAAATTCTTTATAGATATCCAATATTGTTTGGGTCCTCTTGGGTTAGTTTCCTTTGTTACCCATACATACTCCCTATAAGTAATATCATATTTTCTTTTGTAACAAGAATTATGAGTATGGCCTTTTGTATTACAATACAAGCATGTAGATTTAAAAATATGATTCCCTTTATGGACATAAGAATAATTTATATCATGAGACCTTTTAGGATGAATTAGACTATTCATTTTATTTTGTTCCACATTGTTGAACTTATTTTAAGTAGCCTTAACAAATATAGTTTTACTTGTAACTGGTTTATCAAATTTGGAGTATCCAAGTCCACATTTATCATTAGAATATCTTTGTTTACTTAGCACATTTTTCAAACCAATTTTACCTTTTTCATATTTCTTAATCACTTGGTTTAGTTCAACAACATTAGATTCAAGAGATTAACATTTAGTACATGCTAAATTTTTGACTTAGTATAATTCCATTTTCTTGTCATTAGCCTCACTTTCTAGAGATAAACTTATTTTCTTCTGATTTGAACATTTTCTAGAAAGTTTCAAACAATCCTCATGTAATTCATGGAAAATATTTTGTAATTCATCATATGAAGGTATATAATCAATTTCATAATCACTAACCTCATTTTTTTCATCATCAGAATGGTGTGAAACTATTAATGTCATGTTTTCTTCTTCATCTAAAATGAACTTATCTCATTGTCATCTCATGCCACATATGCTTCCTTTGGCCCTTTTCCCTTCTTGATTTCAAATTTATTATTATTTTTAGGTGTAGTGCATTCATTGTTGACATGTCCTCTTTTTTCATATTCAAAGAAATTAACCTTCTTTATTGGTGCTTCTTTCTGACTCATTTCTTTTGTCCTTTCCTTCTTTAAGAACTTTTCAAATTTCTTGACTAGAGCATCATCTTCATCACTAGTGAATTGAGATTTATATTCTCAATTATTATCATGGTATTTGAATCTAGTTTTTAAGGAAAGACTTTTGGGTCTCTTTTCTATATTTTCATGCTTTTCTCACCGTTCAAGTTTTATCTCATGTTCTTGAAATTTACCAAACAATGTTGCAAAAGACATTTTAGAGAGGCTTTTGTTTTCCGATATTGTCGTCACCTTCAGTTTCCATGAATTTGTTAAAGATCTAAGGACCTTGAGATTCAATTTTTAATTTGTAAAATATTTTCCAAGAGCCATTAAATGATTTGTTAAGTGAGCGAATCTCTTTTGTAAATCAACAATTGATTCACTGGGATGCATTCTAAACATTTCATATTCATGTGATAAAGTGTTTACTTTAGATCTTTTTATCTCTAACATTCCCTCATGTGTTACTTATAAAGTATCCTAAATTTCTTTTGTCATTTACGATGAGATA
The DNA here is from genome assembly GCA_948472305.1 of Vicia faba. NCBI lineage: Eukaryota > Viridiplantae > Streptophyta > Magnoliopsida > Fabales > Fabaceae > Vicia > Vicia faba. The sequence continues at coordinate 36,319,042 of OX451738.1, forward strand.
TACGAAATAATTCATCCATACCTAGGGTTGATTGAAGAATGTTCCTTGCCTTTTTATTAAATAACATTTTAGTCTTATCATCTTCATTCCAACAGCCTTTTATTTTTTCTTATCCTTGTACTTCTAGATATGCTTGAATGCAAATAGTTCAAAACTCATAGTATTCACCAAAAAACATGGAGGTTTGTTGTTACTGCCACAGTCTCTACAAACAGGATTAATGGAAGCCATAACTTCTGATCAAGGATCAAGTTACCTTAAATGCTATGATTCCAATTATACGTACGAGAGTGAAACCAAAGAGAGTGGGTGAATTAGGATTGTTGGATTTTGATTTTTTTGGCACTTATTTCTTTGGATATGATAAAGTTATGTTCTTAGCAAGATAAAATGCAAATAATTAATGTACGTAAAATGAAAATAACACAAGTAATTATTCTAGTTCCCATTATCAACCAAGAGTACATCTAGTCCTTTCACACCTTGAAGGTTTTTTCACTATGTTAGATCTTTGTACAAGCCTTATAGCAAGACTTATCTTACAATCTTCTAATACAACAAAAAATCACACCACTTCCTTGATTTCACAAGCACCAAACCTATGGTGAAATTTGAATCACCCCAATACATAGAACCTATTACAACAATCACAAAAACACTTTGAAGATCACACCAAAAACTTTGATGTATAAACAATACATATTTTGAATAGAATTTGAATAATCTTTTCAACTTGGCTTAAGTTCAAATAAAAATTTGCTCTTCCCTTCGACTTGAATACAATTCAAAGTATAATAATTTAAGTGCTCTTGACAATGAATTAAAATTTTCAAAGATATGAAATTTTATGCTTAAAGTTTCATGACTTACAGTAATGGATAATTATAAAAACTCTTTTGAATTGTATGAAAAAATTATTAATGAAAGAAGTTAATGAAAAATATGATAAAAAATAGTTTAAATATATTCCATGATGCCTCTTGGGATATTGATAAGTGAAAATTGTAGTCATTTTTGTATATAAGTTTTGACAATTCAAAGTATAATAATTTAAGTGCTCTTGACAATGAATTAAACTTTTCAAAGATATGAAATTTTATGTTTAAAATTTCATGACTTACAGTAATGGATAATTATAAAAAAAAACTTTTGAATTGTATGAAAAATATTATTAATGAAAGAAGTTAATAAAAAATACGATAAAAATAGTTTAAATATATCCCATGATGCCTCTTGGAATATGGATAAGTGAAAATTATAGTCATTTTTGTATATAAGTTTTATTGCACTTATCGATACTTTTTGTTAAAATCCTTTGAATAAACCCCACTTTGTTTGTAAATATATTTAGTTTGTGTATATTTGCATTTTTGTGTAATTAGTATATCGATTGATATTTTTCCATCTATTTTGTAGGTATTTAAGCATTTTTGGAGCATCGAGTAATAAGAGGCAAATGATAAGCTCCAAGATGAAATTTTGATCAAATGAAAGAATAAGGGCCAAAGGGTTGGCATAGCAAAGTGATCCTTGCCAAAGGAAGAAGAAGTTATGTTCTGTCAGTATCATCGGGCGAAGCTGGGGCGAGGGCAAGAGCGAGCTGAGCGTCGGGCGAGTGTGAGGCGAGGCAGGAGCAAGTTGAGTGTCGGGCAAGAGTGAGGCAAGGAAGGGGCGAGAATAAAAAAGAAAAATCCAGAATCCACTGTCTTGGCCTTGCGTGATGCTTTGTCAGGCGAGATTTAGGCCGTCAGTAGGCGAGACTTTCTCTCATCGGGTGATAGTAGATGAAATTCTGGCAGCAGATACTCAATGTCACAGTGAATGTTATGACACTGTATCTGACTTTCTATAAGACAGTAAATAAAAGAAACAGTAAAGAACACAGTCAATTGTTTACCCAGTTCAGTGTGAAACAATACCTACTCTGGGGGCTACCAAGCCAGGGAGGAAATCCACTATAAGAGATATTAATTCAGGAATAAACCAACTAGTTTATCTCCTTCACTTAAGACCTACCCAATGCAACTTCAATCTAAGTTCAACTTAAACCTGAGTTCCTACTCACTCCCCCTCAATCACAGCAGTGATACTAAACAATTGACTAATGAATTAATGAAGACACTCTTCAGAACATACACTTGATTATGCTTCAAAGCTTTTAATCAAGTAACACAACCACTCGTGCTTCAAAGCTTTGAGTGATACATAAACCTAACTTGACCTTGCTTCAAAGCTTTAGTCAAGTGACACAAAACACTCTTGCTTTAAAGCTTTGAGTGATACACAACCCTTACAGTCAAAACCTACTCCAAGTCACTTATCACAATGATACTTGCTTGGATTACATCAGTTAAAACTATACAACCCCTAATTGATCTTCTGTCAAAAAGTTAATTTCCAATCAGCTTTCCTGTTGAATATATATGCAGCTGTTTCTTCAGTTAGGGCTTCCACGAAAAGCTAGGGTTAATTAGGGTTAACCTCAAGACTTGGTCACAAGACTTTATCAACCAGATTAGGGTTGAGCTAGGTTAACCTAAAGTCCACGTGAGATCAACTGTTCTGGAATGTATGAACCAAATTCCTGAAAAATCTCAGAATTAACCAAACTGCATAACTGTTAGATCAGTATAGGATGTCTTAACATTTCTTATGACAACATAAATCCTGTTTACTGATTTTGGTAGAAAGTAATAAATGTGATCATTGCAAAATGCTCGGATACACACTCATAAATACCAGCTACTGTATGCCATTCTTTTTCTGCATAAAGTACCTAATAACCCAAAATGTTATGACATTAGTCATGACATTCACACACCTGGTTTTACCAAAAATACATGCCAATAACTAAACACTTACAAACTCCCCCTTTGGCAAATTTTTGGCTAAAACCCTTAAGCAATCAGAGAATAGAGAGCAGCAGAATGAATATGTCTGCAGAAAAAAATAATGTCTACCAAGTAATTAACACAAAATATCTCCCCCTCTTTAGCCACAAATAGGCCAAAGATACATCTACTTATATGTTATACAGTCATCCAAAATGAGTAATAAAAACAAAACAAAATCTGAAATCACTTGCAGCAACAGGAACCAGCATCAAGCTTTGACAACTCCACCAAACTTTAAGCACTGTCATCTTCAGAGGAGGCACTTTCTTCAGCATTGAGCTGATCTTCAGCAGCATCCTCTTCCCTTCTTTGTCCTTCAGTCTCCTCCTGTTCTAATCTGGCAATTAGGTTCTCAAGAGTCCTTTTCCTTGTCTCCAGCTCTTTGCAGGTTTCCTTCAGCACAACTATAACATCAGATGTCTTGGACTGAGTTTTTCCAGTTGATGTCTCAGCTGATGTCATGACAATGTCAGGAACATGAGATCCCTGGAATAGCTTATAGTGCAACCCAAGAGCAGGGGCTCCTTTGCATACAATATCTCTTTCCACCAGAATTTCTGGATACTGAGCAAGGACAATACCACATAGGAGGGAGGGAAAGGCAATAGGGCCTTTAACAGCATAGCTTCCAGTATGTTTTAAAGTTTGATCAAAGATATACCTGCCATAGTCAAATTCAGTCCTGGTTCCAACAGCATAAATGAATCTCCCCAAACCTGTGGAGATGGTTGATTTATGGTTGGTAGGAACCCAGTTGGCTGCACCAATCTTGTGCAGGATGGCAAATTTCATGCTTAGCTTGCTAGCATTCAGCTTGCCTTTTAAGGGCCAACACTTGACTTGTCTTGCAGTAATGGTTTGGCATACTTGATTGTCAGTAACCTCTAGTTCAGGGCAAGCGTCATCTGGTCTTCCAAGGAATTTGTTAATTTCAGAGGGAGAGAAATTAACCTTTCTTCCTCTCACATAGACACATTTAAAGTCAGCTGACCTTCCATCAGCATATTCTTCAGACAAATTCACTATGAATTCCTTGACAAGATTTTCATAGCATTTAGTAAACTTTACCACAATATTCATTAGTCCAGCAGCTTTGATTAGGTCCATGATCTCCTTACAATCCATGGCACCATTGTTCAGTTCTCTTTCCAAGGCTATTCTTTTCAAGCAAACATACTTCCATCTGTTGGCATTTTCAGGGTGGTGAAATGAAATGTTGTCAGTGGGGACTTCAGGAACTTTAGCCATTTTGCTGGAAGGGAGTTTCCTTCTGAGAGGAATGTCTTCAGCATCAATTTCAAATTCTGATTCCTCATCAGAATCAGAAGGTTCAGGCTCTTTCCTTTTCTTTGCTATTGGTTGTCTCACAGGCTTTGAGAGACTCCCAGCATGTACTCGGGTTTTCACCTTCCCTTTGGACAGTCCAGTCTTCACAGTTTCTACACCAGTCTTGCCTTCAGACCTGGTTTTCTTGTGAGCAACATCATCAGTCTTCTCTTTGGTCAGACATTTTGCAGTATCCTGCTTGCCTTTTCTGTTCATCATTCTCCTAGCTATGCTAGGGTTGATTTTGCAATTAGGTCATTGTCTGAGTAGTCTTCATCCACATCAATAACGGGGGGTTCAACCTCCTTCTCTGAAGGGTTCTGGAGATCATCAAGATTATCAGATAATTTCTGAATGTTGTCATTTGGTGTCTCAACATTCTCAGAGACATCTGGATTTATGTCAACATTTGGACTTGCTGATTCTTGATTTAAAGGAACAGAAATGCCGGGCACATAGTGGTTCTCACTCAGAATTCTTGTAATAAGCCTGCCTATTGCTTGATGAACATAAGCTGAGCCTTCCCTATTTGGAACAGAAGATGAAGGTTGAGAGGGATTACCGGATGAAGTAGCTTGAGACCTTCTTGCATACCTTGTTCTCAGCTTTTTAACCTTAGAAGGATTTAGTTGACATTGCTCTAAGAGGAGTAATCTCCAGGACTTCAGAATCCATGCATGATGTGATTGCCCTAGAATCTCGATCAGAGGAAGCAGATGAAACAGTCGTCTTGGATGAGGATGATGTTTGAGACATTTTGATAGTCTTAGAAAACCAGTAGCAATGAGAGAGAAATCTTTGATTGAGAGAATGGGATTTGTTGCAGAACCGAGAGAGGAAGGAGGTAAATGAGTGTCTATTCAACTTCTTAATAATTTTGAAAGAAATGGGAAAAAATATGATTAACCCAATCAAAATAGACTTAACAAACAAAACTCCTTCAACCCTTGTTTTAAGAAAAATTAATTGCTACAATTCCTCATGTTGGCAAATTCCCAACTTGCCCCTCAAATTTTCAAATTGATTTGCATCAAGTGCCTTGGTAAAAATGTCAGCCAGCTGTAGCTCAGTGGTAACATGTTCCAGTTTAATCGTCTTCTCCTCTACAAGGTCTCTGATAAAGTGATGTCTAATGTCAATATGCTTGGTCCTGATATGCTGAATAGGATTCTTGGAAATGTTGATTGCACTCAGATTGCCACAGTACAATGTCATAACATCTTGTGTGACATTATACTCAGTAAGCATCTGTTTCATCCAGATCATTTGAGAACAGCTACTACCAGCTGCAATGTATTCAGCTTCAGCAGTAGAGAGAGATACACAGTTCTGTTTCTTGCTGAACCAGGAGACCAGATTGTTTCCTAAGAAGAAACATCCTCCAGAGGTGCTTTTTCTATCATCAGCACTTCCAGCCCAATCAGCATCACAGTAACAGTCAAGGTTGGTTCACAACCATGAGAGTATAGCAAGCCATAGTTGTAAGTTCCACTTACATACTTCAAGATTCTCTTCACTTGGTTGATATGACTGACTTTGGGATCAACTTGGTATCTTGCACAAACTCCAACTGCAAAAGCAATGTCAGGTCTGCTGGCTGTTAAGTACAACAGACTTCCTATCATGCTTTTGTACAGGCTTTGGTCCACCTTAACCCCACTTGAATCTTTGGATAGCTTTAAATGAGTAGGAGCAGGAGTCCTTTTGTGACTTGCATTCTCCATACCAAACTTCTTGACAATGTTCTTTGCATACTTGCTTTGAGATAAAAACATTGAGTCTCCATCTGTGAGACTTGCAGTCCAAGAAAGTAGGTCAATTCTCCCATGAGGCTCATTTCGAATTCAGCCTGCATTTGGTCAGCAAAATGTTTAACCATTCTATCTGACATTCCCCCAAACACTATGTCATCAACATATATTTGAGCTACCATTAATTTTCCTCCTTCATTTTTGACAAAGAGGGTTTTATCCAAGCCTCCTTTTCTGTATCCTTTGTCTGAGAGAAATTTTGTTAACCTATCATACCATGCTCTAGGAGCTTGTTTCAGGCCATATAAAGCTTTCCTCAATTTGTAGACATGATCAGGGTGGTTTGGATCCACAAATCCTTTAGGCTGTTCCACATAAACTTCCTCATTTAAGTACCCATTTAGGAAGGCACTTTTTACATCCATTTGAAATAACTTGAACTTCAGGAGACAAGCAATTCCCAATAGGAGTATGATAGATTCCAGTCTAGCTACAGGGGTAAAGGTCTCATCAAAATCAACCCCTTCAACTTGAGTGTATCCTTGGGCAACAAGTCTCGCCTTATTCCTGGTGACAACTCCTTCAGCATCTGATTTGTTCTTGTATATCCATTTTGTGCCAATGATGTTTGTTCCCTCTGGTCTAGGAACTAACTCCCAAACTTCATGTTGCTTAAATTGGTTCAATTCATCTTGCATTGCACCAATCCAGTATTCATCAGTTAAAGCCTCCTTAACATTTCTTGGTTCAATTTTAGACACAAAGCAAGAGTTTGAGATGATTTCTCTAGATCTTGTAATGACTCCACTGTTAGGATCTCCTATGATGAGTTCTTTAGGATGATCTTTCTGAATTCTGATGGAAGGGATTTTGCTAGCTTCCTTGGATTCAGAGTCTGCTGCAGTGGTGTTAGGTAGGTCATTCTGTTGAGTTGGAGTCTCAAAGAATGTCTCAACATTACAAGGGACATCTGTTTCCTCATGATAATCATCAACTATGACATTTATAGATTCCATCATGACTTTGGTCCTGGAATTGAATACCCTATAAGCTTTGCTGTTGGTGGAGTATCCTAGAAATATTCCTTCATCACTTTTAGGGTCCAGCTTTCTCCTTTGTTCACGATCTGCCAGAATATAGCATTTACTACCAAATATATGGAAGTACTTCACAGTTGGCTTTCTACCTTTCCAGAGTTCATAAATGGTGGATGAGGTTCCCTTTCTCAAAGTGACTCTGTTATGGACATAACAGGCTGTATTCATAGCTTCAGCCCAAAAATGAATAGGAAGTCTTTTGGCATGTATCATTGCTCTGGCAGATTCCTGTATGGTTCTATTTTTCCTTTCTACAACTCCATTTTGTTGAGGAGTTATAGGAGAAGAGAATTCATGACTAATTCCTTCTGAGGAACAGAACTCATTAAACTTACTGTTTTCAAATTCCTTACCATGATCACTTCTGATTCTGACAATACACCCTTCTTTTTCTCTTTGAATTCTTTTGCACAGTTCTTTAAAAACTTCAAATACATCAGATTTTTCCCTAATGAAGTTAATCCAGGTGAATCTCGAAAAATCATCCACAACAACATAGGCATATCTTTTTCCACCAAGATTTTCCACCTGCATTGGTCCCATTAGATCCATATGTAGAAGTTCTAGAACCTTAGAGGTGGTCAGATGTCTTGACTTTGGATGTGACATCCTAGTCTGCTTACCAACCTGACATTCACCACAAACTCTTCCTTCATCAATTTGCAGTCTTGGAATCCCTCTGACTGCCTCCATGGATATAATCCTTTTCATTCCTCTTAGATGAAGATGGCCAAGTTTTTGGTGCCACAGTTTCACCTCTTTTTCTTCTTTGGCAATAGAACACACAGTGGAGTAATTAGTGTTCTCAGGCTCCCACAAGTAACAGTTGTATTTAGATCTGACTCCTTTCATTACAACTTCTTGTTTCTCATTAGTTACGAGACATTCAGATTTTGAGAAGTTGACCTTGAATCCTAGATCGCATAATTGACTGATACTAATGAGATTAGCAGTCATGCCTTTTACCAATAATACTTCATTTAGATTTTGAACTCCAGGGTAGTCCAAGTTACCAACTCCTTTGATTTTTCCTCTAGCACCATCTCCAAAGGTCACAAAACTAGTGGTGCGAGGTTTAACATTATTGAGAAGGTTCTTGATTCCAGTCATGTGCTTAGAACACCCATTGTCAAAGTACCAGTCTTCCTTTGCAGAGACTCTAAGAGAAGTATGGGCTATCAGGGCAGTAGCCTTTTTCTTCCACTGTGGAGTATGTGGTACCTTGTTAGACTTAGGTTTGACACTTGGGTTCTGATTAGGGTATCCATACAATCTGAAGCAGAATGGCTTTATGTGACCAAACCTCCCACAATGATGACATCTCCATCTTTGGTACTTTTTCTTCATATTTTTCTGTTCCCGATGTTGAGTGCTATGTTGTGACATCTGCTTTGACATTTGTTTATCAGGCCTGATCTTCTTTTCTGCACCAGATTTCTTTGCTGCCACAAATCCTAGACCAGACTTGTTTCCCACATTTTGTCCAACCTGAAGGATTTCTTCCAATTTGTCAGTTCCATTTGTCAACATCTTGACAGATTTGGTCATCTGGTTCAGTTTTGAGTTCAGCATTTGAACTTCCCCTTCTAGATGACTTATAGTTTCAATGTCTGCCCTTTTCTCAGCCTCCAACTTTATTATGAGTTTTGATTGTCTCTCATTTTGCTGACAGACTTCAGCACATCTGATACATAATTTCTTGTAGGTATCAGCCAGTTCTTCAAATGTCACTTCCTCATCACTAGTGTCACTTTCAGAGGTACAAACACCAGTTAGAGCAGTAACTAGTTTGGCAGATTCTTCTTCAGAATTGCTTTCTGAATCACAGTCAGACCAGGTAACAGACATTCCTTTCTTTTGTTTCTTAAGAAAGGTAGGACATTCAGCTCGAATGTGCCCATATCCTTCACATCCATGGCATTGAATTCCTCTGCTTTGATTTCCCTTCTCTTCAAACGTTGGTCTTCTGCTGGAGTCATAAGATCTGTTAATGTCAGAAGGAATGTTCTTAACATTTGACCTTGACTTTGGATCCATTCTCTTGATGAGTTTGTTGAATTGTCTTCCAAGCATGGCTATAGCTTCTGAAATATTTTCTTCTTCATCCTCCTTGTTTTCATCTTCAGTGTTGGATATAAGTGCTATGCTCTTGTTTTTCTTGTCAATATTGTCACTGATCCCCATCTCAAAAGTCTGAAGGGACCCAATGAGTTCATCCACCTTCAACTTGCTGATATCCTGGGCTTCCTCTATAGCAGTTACCTTCATTGCAAATCTTTTAGGCAAGGATCTGAGAATCTTTCTCACCAGTTTTTCTTTTGACATCTTTTCTCCCAATGCTCCTGAGGTGTTGGCAATCTCCAAGATGTTCATGTGAAACTCATGAATGGTTTCATCTTCCATCATCCTTAGGTTCTCAAATTTGGTAGTCAGCATCTGAAGCCTTGACATTTTTACTTTGGATGTGCCCTCATGGGTAGTTTTGAGAGTGTCCCAAACTTCCTTGGCCAGTTCACATTGATGTACTAGTCTGAATATGTTTCTATCAATTCCATTGAACAAGGAATTTAATGCTTTGGAATTACCCAAGGCTAGCTCATCTTCTTCTTTGCTCCATTCTTCCTCAGGTTTCAGACTGATTGTCCTATCTTTCTCAGTTATGGTGGGATGGTTCCATCCTTTGTCAGCGGCTCTCCAAGCCTTTTTGTCCAGTGATTTTAAGAAGGCAATCATACGAGGTTTCCAGTAGTCATAATTTGATCCATCCAAAATGGGTGGTCTGTTTCCAAAAACTCCTTCTTTGTCCATAGCGCCAGAAAGTGATATCCCTAGATCTCACCCAGTAAGATAGGCAGGGTGCCTGCTCTGATGCCAATTGAAATTCTGGCAGCAGATACTCAATGTCACAGTGAATGTTATGACACCGTATCTGACTTTCTATAAGACAGTAAATAAAAGAAACAGTAAAGAACACAGTCAATTGTTTACCCAGTTCAGTGTGAAACAACACCTACTCTGGGGGCTACCAAGCCAGGGAGGAAATCCACTATAAGAGATATTAATTCAGGAATAAACCAACCAGTTTATCTCCTTCACTTAAGACCTACCCAATGCAACTTCAATCTAAGTTTAACTTAAACCTGAGTTCCTACTCACTCCCCCTCAATCACAGCAGTGATACTAAACAATTGACTAATGAATTAATGAAGACACTCTTCAGAACATACACTTGATTATGCTTCAAAGCTTTTAATCAAGTAACACAACCACTCGTGCTTCAAAGCTTTGAGTGATACATAAACCTAACTTGACCATGCTTCAAAGCTTTAGTCAAGTGACACAAAACACTCTTGCTTTAAAGCTTTGAGTGATACACAACCCTTACAATCAAAACCTACTCCAAGTCACTTATCACAATGATACTTGCTTGGATTACAGCAGTTAAAACTATACAGCCCCTAATTGATCTTCTGTCAAAAAGTTAATTTCCAATCAGCTTTCCTGTTGAATATATATGCAGTTGTTTCTTCAGTTAGGGCTTCCACGAAAAGCTAGGGTTAATTAGGGTTAACCTCAAGACTTGGTCACAAGACTTTATCAACCAGATTAGGGTTGAGCTAGGTTAACCTAAAGTCCACGTGAGATTCTGTTCTGGAATGTATGAACCAAATTCCTGAAAAATCTCAGAATTAACCAAACTGCATAACTGTTAGATCAGTACAGGATGTCTTACATTTGTTATGACAACATAAATCCTGTTTACTGATTTTGGTAGAAAGTAATAAATGTGATCATTGCAAAATGCTCAGATACACACTCATAAATACCAGCTACTGTATGCCATTCTTTTTCTGCATAAAGTACCTAATAACCCAGAATGTTATGACATTAGTCATGACATTCACACACCTGGTTTTACCAAAAATACATGCCAATAACTAAACACTTACAGTAGATATTTTGTGCCAGTCTCTGCACGTGGCGCAGGCTATATGGGTGTAAAGTGTCCGCTCACCGAGTGAGGATTCTGAGCATCGGGCGACCGTGTCTGTTTCTAATTTTGTATAATTAGAATTTCATTTCATTTCTAGGGAATATTTTGGGGGTATTTGTTCCCAATTCATCAACCTTCATTCTTTATAGTTTAGAGCTTAGAAAATACATTTATGGCTTATGATCGGATGATCCAGGGCCGAGAGCTTGGTTGATAGGGATTGAAACTTTAAAAGATTTTGTTTCTTATCTATTTCTTCTCTTTGCCAACTTCAATTATTGGGGTTTTATTTGTAAGTATGCTTTATTTATATGTATATTCATTACTCATGGTATTATATGATGCTTTATTTACAAATCAATGTTGGTGATTGCTTGCTTTGTTTGGGTTTGAGTTGCTATAGGCATATATGATTCGAATCCGAATTTAGGATGAACATCTATTGGGTTTTGACTCTAGAAATAGATTAATGCTTAATATGCACGTGCATATCAGTACTTTAAATGTTCCGGGTTGTGTAGTCGTGCAAGACATCGTTGATGAAACGACACAGTTATTCTCTCAACTCTGTGTTAGAAATATCTTGTGTTGTGAGTGACGTGTGTTAATGTTGATGAGTGATTGAAGTTGAGTAAAACTGAGTGATGCGTTTAAGTATTTAACGAGTAAGTGAAATTCAATCTCGAGAGTTCTTTTCTTTCTGAAGAATGAATTCTTTTCCTGTTCATAAGGTTAATTCCCACATTTACCGTTTTAAAACCAGTATAAACCAAACTCATAAACGCAAGACTTGTCGAACGATAATTCAGTAACCATTAATCCCTATGGAGACGATATGATAAAACTAAATAAATACTTACTTTTGCTTGCTTCTTTACTGCAGCAACAAAATAGCGCGCGTTAAATGCGTTATACTGTCACTAAGCGTGATCTACTATGTGTCAATGCAACTTTTGCATTACTTGGCCTCCTTTTTACCACTTTCACCAAGGATATTTAGACTAGTAAATAGTAGTATTAACTACTAATAATTTTTGTTGTTGTTGGCCTTTAAACATCAATCTTTTGAGTTGAAGTCGCATGGAGTGATTTTTCAAGCTTGATTATTTCAACTTACATTTGTGTGGTAATGATAATTTTAAAGTTGATACATGCAAGGTACTCGTTGATTGCTTTCTATAGCATAACATGATTATGAGACTTTTAGTTAGTACAATTACCATGTCATTCATTCTTTTGAATTACTTGTTCATGAAATGAATCACTTTAGTTTCTACCCCAAATGTGAGGAAGTTTTCCATTGTTCGTATATGCAGGAGATCAACATTCTTGTTTTAACTAGATTTTATTATGTTTAATCTTTTATTTGTGTTGATTGTATGAAAGTATGAAAATGATAAAGACATTTGTTTCATTTTGAGCATAACCACTTGGCCAAATAGTAATTTACCTTGTGAGTGAGCGAGAATTTGTTAACCCCCTTTTAGCTTTTTTTTCAATATCCATGTTGTATTTGAATTATGATGCTTGTCCATGAGTATTTAGTTCACTTATTTTTGAATGAATTTTCATCTTTGTTTTCTTGAACCCTCAACCATAACTGGTTGTTTGAATTTTTACCTTGCCTTAGAAAGTATGGAGCATTCACACTATGATGTTTGGTTGAATTAAAGTTGGAGAGAAAAATGATTTCTTTCTTATTTGTTGGTTGCTTTGAGGTTGAGAAAGAAAAAAATTTGAAAAAGAAAAGAAAACAAAAAAGAGAAAGAACAAGAAAATCCTTGAAAAAGGAAATAAAAAAAATTAAATGATTGTGCTAAATAAGTTGTGTGATTGGTGTGATATCCTCGGACCCTTCGTGCAAGGGACTTATCAAAACAAATTCCTAATTGTGGCCGTGGATTACTTCACGAAGTGGGTCGAGGCCGAGGCCCTCGCAAAGATCACCTCGCACAATATCCTCCGCTTCTACAAAAGAAACATACTCGCCAGATTTGGGATTCCGAGTGCACTGGTGACCGACAACGGCACCCAATTCACCGACCACAGGTTCCAAGACTTCGTCACCATACTAGGGACAAAACAACACTTCACTTCAGTCGAGCACCCTCAAACTAACGGGCAGGACGAGGCCGCGAACAGAGTCATCCTCCGGGGACTCAAACGCCGACTCGGCGAAGCTAAGAGGGGATGGGTCGAGGAACTCCACAGCGTCTTGTGGGCTTACCGCACCACGCCCCACTCAACGACGGGCGAGACCCCATTCCGACTAACATACGGGACCGAGGCCGTCATCCCGGTAGAAATCATGGAACCATCCAGACGGACAGAGAGCCCCCTCGACGAAGAAATGAACGACGAGGCGCTAAGGGGCGAACTCGACTTGGTCGAGGAAATCCGATCTGGTGCAGCCCTGCGCGAAGCCACCCTGAAACAACGAGTGGCTCTGCGCCACAACGACAAGGTCATCAAGCGCGAGTTCGAAATCGGCAGTCTGGTATTACGAAGGAACCAGAAAGACTCCCGCGAAGGGAAGCTGGCCGCTAACTGGGAATGACCTTATCGCGTCCACGGCACCACCGGTACCGGGGCGTACTACCTCGAGCAATTAGACGGAGAGCCATTACCACGACCCTGGAACGCTGTTAAACTAAAGCAGTACTATAGTTGAAAACTACTAACACTGAGGACCCTCGACTGTCGACTCCCGTACCCAGTCAACGAGGAGAAACGTCCGACCCCGTAGAGAGGCCAAGGTACGGGCCCGACCTACGGCCAAATCGCATAACATGGTTCAAACAAGAACAAGGATAAATGCCCGACGTGGACACCTCTACCGAGCTCCACCGTCGAAGTACCTGTAAGGCAGAACACCCAGCTCGCGATGGGCAGTTCACGCCAAGGGCAAATAGTCCTGACTGTAACACCCCTTCTAAATACCCAAATTAAAGGTAAAGATTAAAATCAGAGAAATAAAATTGCACGGAAAGGATGCCACAACACACATCACATTCCAAAGTTTTTAAGGAAAAACAGACAGGGTATGTTTGAAAGTATAAGCATTCCAACACAAAACAAACATACTATAAATATTTACTTCATTCTCTCGTGCAAACGCAACGGAGTTTCATAATTTCACATCATCTCCATTTATGGAGGAATCAAAACATAATTCAAGGCATCAAGCCATCATAATTCACATAAGCATATGTTATCAAGTCTCACATGTACAAGCCATCATATACACGAATAAGGATTATATACATCATAATCCAAATACAAAATAATCGAGTTCGACACTAATAAATTCCCCCCCCCCCCCTGTGTTACTACCAGAGCATCGACTCGACTCTAATCAAATAAAACAAATTGCAATCCAATGCATCCGTTAGCTAGCGCCTCGCGCTACCGTCCTCGGTACCTGCACAATGCCATCAAAAGCATTGGCCAACAAAAGGGTAAGAATTCCAATAATCATATAACATATAATTTTAAGTAAATGAAATGGTAATAATTAAAGCAATACATAATGATCATGTTCATTTTATCACCTGTAGCATCCTTACTCAAGGAGTCCATTTCCAACACATTAACCATGTAAACCGATTATCCGAATACTCACATCCTTGGCACATAACCATAATTCAAACAACAACAATATTGGCACATAATCAAACACATCAACACACATACATATCATGCACAATTATACATGTGACTCACAACACGACTCAACGTATGCAAATGCGGTACCGACTCGTGGACCCAAAGTTCCACCACCTATGTTTCCCTTCCGGATCAAGGTCACTACGTCTTTTCCCACAATAGGGTCACCGTCTAGATATTGTGGACCCAAAGTTCCACCACCTATGTTTCCCTTCCGGATCAAGGTCACTACGTCTTTTCCCACAATAGGGTCACCGTCTAGATAATGTGGACCCAAAGTTCCACCACCTATGTTTCCCTTCCGGATCAAGGTCACTACGTCTTTTCCCACAATAGGGTCACCGTCTAGATAATGTGGACCCAAAGTTCCACCGTCTCTGTTTCAAGACCACCATGTCATGCAATGTACAATATAACCAATGCATGCAATTAAGACTCACAATGATCTTAACATACACGTGCCATCAAATCCAACCAATGGAACATCAACTATTGTACATGCATGCATACATATAATTTATCAATCTCAACGTCAAGTAAAATGTATACAAACAAGATTACTTACTCAACCAAAACATAAACCATCAACTATCAACAATTCCAAATCGGAAGGTATATATCGACAATATCAATATGATCATCACATCATCATGTACAAGGACATATATCGACAGTATCCCTTGCACGAAGGGTCCGAGGATATCCATATCCCTCGATGAATTTTTACTAAGTGTGATTCATGATTGAGTTTATATTGATATATAATTTTTGACATGTGTTTTGTACTTAGAATTTGTTTATAGTCATGGTGTCGTTGTAGTATAGTGATAAGCATTACTTTGCTTGTTTGTTTTTGAACTTGAATCATACGTTTGTTTTTGTTTTCTAAACTTGTTGATTCATGATTTTTTGATTATCACTTGTGTTTCTTTAGTTTTGTTTGACCTTTATTTGAGGAGAAACAAAGTTTTAAGTCGGGGAGTGTGATAAGTGCCAAAATGTCATTATTTTCAGTTGTATTTTGTGGCACATATCAGTTAGTTTTTGTGTATAAATAAGTAAAATCCAGACTTTTATGTAAATAATAGTATATCGTGTTTTCGTGTAAATATTGTATTTTTGATAGTTTTCATCTATTTTATAGGTATTCATGCATGGTTGAAGTATTGAGTAATAAGAACTAAAGGCACAACTTCAAAGATGAAATTTTAAGCAATTCATGAAAGAATAAGGCTCAAATTAAAGAATAGGGAAATCATCAATTTCGTTGGTATTTACTCGTTTTTATATAGAGCATTGAATAAGCTTTCCAACGCTTTTAACCGTGCGTAAATTGGAGTTACAGTTCTCAAGTTATGGCGAAAATAGGAGTTGTTTTTTTTCTCGACACAACAGAGTACGCTTAACAGGCTCTGTGGGCTAAGCGCGACCTGCAACTTCGAAATTTTTTAAATATAGTTAAGATCAGATTTGAAGGATATGGTTTGAGTATTTTTTGCTCTCAACTCCATCACCGACATTCTTTGAGATTTTGAGCTTAGAAAACAATATTTGGAGGTTGCAAATGGAAAATCCGGAGTTGAAGCTTCTTTGATCGTGATTGACTCCGTGAGAGATTTGGTTTTCTTATCCATTATTCTCTTTGTAAGCTTCATTTTTGGGAGTGTTTTTGTAAGTATACTTGTTTTGTATGTATATTTGTTGCTCATGGTATTGTATAAAATCTCTTTTACCAATCAATATTGATATCTTCCTTAATCTTTTTGCTTTATGTTTAGATTTGTGTTGTTATAGACATATACCTTACAAATCTTGATTGAGGATATATATCTATTAGTTTCTAGATTCTAGAGATAGATTTAGAGATAATATTTACTATGGGTATCAAAGCTTAATGCTTCCATGTTTTTTGAGTTGTGCGAGACATCGCAGACAAAAGTAATACGATTATTTTTGTAACTTTGCGTTAGACATAACCTTTATTGTGGTACATCTCTTAGGTGTTTCAGAAATGGACATTGATGTGAGAGATATGTGATGATATTGGCGAGTAAATTAGGTTGAGTACAATTGAGTAATAAATTTAAGTATTTGACGGGTAGATGAAATTCAAACCCGGACAAGTTCTCTTCTCTCTTAGAATGCATTTATTTTGTGTTAATAACTTTACTTTTTCACCTCATACCTCAAACCCATTTTAACCCAAGCTCAGAAACACGAAAATTGTTGAACGACATTCTTTTCCTTGCACCAATTCTTATAGATATGATAAAATCCGGAATACTTCCATTTTTTTTGGTTGTCACTTTACTGCGTCAACAAATATTTTGAAACATTTCCATGAAGGTATGTGATGATTTAAAAAGAGAATGGTTCAAAAAACATAAATTGTGACAGTTTCAAAGCTGCCACCAAAACCAGAATAAATTGCGGCGATTCTAAACTATAACAGTTTATGAAAAACTAATTAAATTCAAAGTTAATAGGCATAATAGATGTCTATAGATTGTATGAATTGTGTAATCTGTTGTACTCAAGTAAAACTTGTTTTTTTTGCTTTTAAAAAAATTTAGAATGAAATGTTTTGATGCATGAATCTTTTGGAAACTTTATGGAAGAATAGATGAAGATTTTTGAGCACCTAAAGCTTATATACATATGAATTGTCATTGTATCTTAAGTTTAATGATTCAATCATTTAATGTCTAAAGCTTATGTAAATTTTATAATTGATTCCAATCTTTTTCTTCTTTGAGCTTTCTTCATTGATAAGTTTCGTCTTCATCAAATTTAATCTAAAATAGATGATGAACATCTTCTTCACAAGAATGCCACTACTTTATTATTATATTTATATTCTCTAAATTTTATTATATTTAAACTTTTATATTTTTTCCATTTTTTGAATTATATTGAAAATACAAGCTATTAAAATATTGATAATCTTCTTTTGAGAAATACAATTATTATGAAAAACACATAATAGCAAAATATTCTAAATTATTTTTTTAATACTTAGTGGACTAAAGTATTACAAATATGTGATTATTTTATTTTCTTATAATTCTAAAATTACAATCAATTTGTTAAGAATAATGTAAAATCAAATTGATCATTTATTTATCATTTATATACAAATAAATCGAACGATTATAGCAAATATTCAGAGATTGCTTAGATTAGATGGTTGAATGTGGATCAGATTCAATGTTTTGTAGATGTTACAAATTAACTTCAAGATATGGATTTGAGATCATGGAAATCAAAGGAATCAAAAGTCGTTTCTCACATACGACGTCATTGTTCCGTTGCAGAACTAAAAATGAAGAGGGTTATGGAGACTACGGTGGCGTGAAGCTTCCGAAGAATTGCGACGATGTGACACCGTGGATCAAATGTTGTGATCACGATGCTATCTGAACCAAAGGTATCAATCTTGATGCGAGGTTGTTATTCGGTGTTTGCTATCTTTGATACGGAGGACCTAGGACATGTATCTGCATGTTCAACACCCCAACATATAAGTCAGTTTAGAGTTCGAGCTTGTGGTAGTGAAAGTGGAGATTAGCGATTATGTACCTGAAAACCCTTTATAAATGTATTTATACCTTGGGTTTGACGGGGCATGTTGGATAATGGATCTCGTACTATTGGATATATAGCCGACGCGAAGCGATTGATCCATGGCCTTTGGCCAGCATGGAACACAATTTATAAAAATAAATTTATAATAATTATTAAATTGGGAAAAACATAAATTTTGATTAATAAATTTATTTTATATATTTATTTATGATGTGATTAGTGGGATACAAAAGAATGTGAATAAGTGGGGTTGAGTTGAGTTGGTTACATTACTAGCTTCCACTAAATTACTCTATCATATGTGGTAATCAATACTTAAATAAGGATCAAAATTATAATTTAACAAAATATATATATTTTTGTGACTCTTCAAAGTATACACCTAAACTTTCTTTACAATTTAACATCAATGGAGCTACAAGATCAAACCGCGTAATTTTTATTAAAAAGTGAGATTTATGGTAACATTTAATAGTATTGCTCCACTTAAGATATTTAATATTAAAAATTAACATAATAGACATTTTTTTATAAGCAAAACATAAATTTTAAATAAACATAAGTACAAGGGTGCTTGCAAGGGTTTCTCGTGAAGAATCTTTAGCCTCTTACTTAAAGGTTACTTGCAAGATTGACTACAAAAGTTCTATATTCAGTGTTAAGTTTAGTATGGTGTTTTGGGATTAGAAAGCTGAAAAAGGTAAAAGACAAAGCCAAAGATAAATATACAAGAATGATAAACAAGATAGAAAACTTGAAGTAAATTGCTTTGAATTTAAATCTGGACACAAGCATACATTTTTCAGAAGTGACTCGTGTAACACCCCAATTTTAGTAATCAGTTATATATTTTATATTAATTAATTAATTGTTTGATTTTTGTGAGTAATTGGTTTTATTTAAATTATTTGATAGGTGCGCTATGTGATGGGTTAGTCGGGTTAAGTATGTCGAACCGTAGAATTATAATTAGTAATAATATCAGTTTATGATGAAATTATTTAATTAGTGAGAATTGTAGAGAAATAATAAAATAATGGTAATTGGGCCTAATTGTGAGAATGTGAATAGTAAATGTGCGAGTGTGTTATTAAGCCCAATA
This sequence comes from Vicia faba, assembly GCA_948472305.1. Classification (NCBI taxonomy): domain Eukaryota; kingdom Viridiplantae; phylum Streptophyta; class Magnoliopsida; order Fabales; family Fabaceae; genus Vicia; species Vicia faba. Next base: position 36,338,457 of record OX451738.1, read on the forward strand.
GTGATTACCAGAGTTAGTTATTGTTAAGGGTTTAATAAAAAGAGGAAAATAGAAGTTAGTAAGAAAATAAAGAGAAAAGAGGCTAACGTAGAGAAAAAGAGAAAAGGAGAAAGAGGAGAAGAGAATCCTAAGGAGAAGATTCAAAGAGTTTATCAACAATCAAGATAAGGGTGGGTTTTTACATGGTTACTGGGATTGTATGATAATTCATGATGGGTAGAAATATGTTTAGGATGAAATATCTAAATTTCCATGGTTTTGTAATTGTTAGGTTTTAATGACAATCCTTGATATGTGATGATTAATTGTGTTTGAATTGATGAATTGAGTGAAAATTGATGCAAATATGTTGTGTTGATGATATGAAATATTGGATTATTGATAGAAGAGGTTTGGGGTTTTGGAATTGGGTTGAAATTGAATTTGGTAACATAAAAATATGATTTTTTTCGTTCTGGTACAGTGGTAACCAGTTAAAAGCACATGGGTAATCGGTTACCGCTCGAAAAATGGTGTTTTTGGGTGTTTTAATAGGGTGTAACCGGTTACAAGTCTGATCGTAACCGGTTACCGCTGAATCTGGCATATTATTTTCAAAAATTCATAACTTTCAAACCGTGAGTCCGTTTTGAGTACTTTTCAAAGCATTAGAAAGCTAGCGCGATAATATTTTCAATAAAAAATAATTTTGTTGATAGTAGGTGATTTAATTATTGTATGGTTGCATAAAATGATATGTATATGTGTTATGCGTATTGGTGATTGGTGTTGGACTATAACGATATTTTGTACATTGTTTATTATGTGTTGTGGGGATATTTTGGTGCAGGGATACTATGAATATGAATTGTGTGTAAATAATTCATGAGTATGTGTATGTATGTGAAAATGTGTGGTAATTCAAGTGTGATGAATTATTGAAGATATGCATGGATGTTAAGATCAGAGAATGGTCTTAATTGCATATGGTTGTTGTAATTGCACATGCATCATTTGTTATCAAGAGACATGCTTGTTAGTTTTGATTGAGCTAGTGACTTGTCCCAAACCTAGAGAGGGATTTGAAAGCTTAGAGGACGGGTTTTTATGTTATTGGTCTAGAGGATAAACCCTGTTTAAAGTAAAATCTGAATAATAATAATAGTGATTGATACCACATGCATGACAAGGGAGCTCATGAACCTGACAAGGCACATGTATAACTGAAAGTAATAGAGAAGATATTTCGAGTCATGAACTGCTCAGATGCGCATAGGGTGCAGTTTGGAACCCATATGCTTGAGAAGGAAGTCGAAGACTGGTGGGGTAAGACTAGTCTAAGGTTTGAGGAAGAGTAAACTAAGGTTACTTGGACTGTTTTTGTGAGTACAATTTCAATATACGGTGTTTTGCATGATGTCAAAACTAGAAAAGATGGAACGATGCTAAAATTAATTGCACCCGTTTGTCTTGTGGCACTCTTCTGCATCATAGATCTTATGAATCATCAAAAAGCAATTTGAAATTGACCAAGCTCGTTGAAAAACATTTTCTACACATTTTTTGTTAGACAATGAGACGGATTTAAAAGGAGGTCGAATAGATCCTTTATTTAAAAAATTGCGGTTTTAAAATTATTTTTAAAAATGGTGCGAAAGCTTCCCGAATCAAAATCGTCTAAATGATTCATTATTAAAAAGATCAAATGTGCGAAACCGAATGGAGTTCTTATGATGAGAAATGAATAAATACTATTACTTACTAATCAATCACTTAAACAATATCAATGAGTACTTACTACTTCCAATGAACTATTTAAGATAAAACTTGACAAAATCACTCATATGTGTGTTAGTCAATTTATCAAACACTTGGTGTGAAAAAAAACAACAAGTTTAATTTTACTGAACTGTAGTGATGAATTTTCCTTGATAACAATCAAAGTGATTGATATGAAAATTGTAAACAAACTTTGACTCACTACAATCACGGTAAAATGAATTGAAAAATCGATATCACTCAAATCATGACAAAAGAAAATAAAAGGATAGGGAAAGAGAAACAACACACGGTTTTTTAAGGCAGTTCCCGTTGCCGTCCTCGTGTAGGGTACGTCTTCCTCAAATTCTAAAATCTAGAATTGAGATATATGGTATTAATTTGCGAAGTGTTATAAGAGAAGAACCCGTCTTCACTACACACAAACCAATTGTTGAGGATGAAACTATATCCTTCTCTCCCCTTGGTTCAAGCCAAACCAAGTATGCCAAACTCTTCAAATAAACCTCCGGTTACCGCTACTTGATTGGACAAACTCTTCTTCCTACAAATCTTTCACTCAGATGATTTCGACCGTAAGACGTTTGACCCCAAATTTTTCTTCACAATCCTCCGGTTACCGCTACTTGATTGAGCAAACCCACCGTTTCTCAACCCTTTCACTCGGCTGAATTTAATAAAGCAAAGACTTGTGCAAAAACCCTCGCACCAACACAGATCTTGGAGCACAAAACCCTAACGGTTTTATTCAAGAAAAACGCACTCAAATCTCAACTCAAATATGAATTTCAGTCTTCAATTTGAATTTTATCACCAAAGCTCTGCACTTTAATCAACAAAAAATGTTATGTGTAATTATTGATGAATGTAAGGAGATGAGGAAGATGATGAGAAGTTGTGTGTATATCTTTCACTTTTTCTTGTTATCCCAAATGATGAACATAGACCAATATAAATATGTTTCAAAATCATCATGATAAAAAACGAAGCAGAAAAACAGATGCAATTAGTGATGCATCGACTCATATAGTCTTAGGGGGTCGACCTGAGCGAACCCGAGCTTGATGAGATGATTAAAAAAATAAGCGATGTTTCGAACATACAAGGGAATGCATCGATGAAACCTGAATAAAATTCACTCCTGTTGTACTCCAAAATTTTCCCTCCCATTTTCTTCAAGATATTCTTCTAGGGTTCTCAAATGCTCAAGGACGCTCAAGAGTTGATCAGACAAATTCTCCCCCTAAGCAATGGGGCCATAAATAGGGTTTTATGTTTCTAAAGGAAGATTGCATTTCAAAGGCCTCAATTTGTTTTCATGGCGCTTCATATGTCCCTAAGAATGCTCATGTCAAGTTTCAAGCCTTGCATCACAAGATTGCTCAGTCAAAAGCTCAGATGATTGAAAATCAACAGTATTGGGTAAAAAATCAACTATGGTCAATATACAGTCAAACTTCAAGGCTTTTGGAGAACATCAACATTTTGAAGTGATATTCATAATTTGATCAAGGGTTGATCATGCTTCCTCAAGGAAATCCCTCAAATCATCAAAAGTCAAAAGTTGCCTAATTAAGGTTTCCTTAGGAGAAGTCAACTGAACTTTGACCAAGCATAACTTTCACATGCTTCATCAAATTTCCCCCAAACAAAGCCCATTTTGAAGGAACTCCAATCCTCTACAACTTGGAATTTGTATTCTCAAGTCCAAAAAGTGCTTCATTTGAGAGATATGAGCCCATACATTATAGGTCATTTCAAAAGAACAAAAAGACACTTTTTGTCAAGGCAACTTACATCAAGATAAAATCTCAAAATGAAAAAATTATCAAAAGAGAAAATGAATAAGACATCTTGAGAACTCCAAAAAGTCAAATATCACCTTCAAAAGATGAAAATTGAGAGGTTATGACCATTGAAAGTTGGGAAATTTTGAGAAAATGCCTGAAGTGCAAAGTGAGCAAACTTGAAATTTTAGACTAATGGGTCTAACTTTTAAGGTTTAAACATGTTTGTAACATGTTAGAGGACCTCTAAGCCCATTTATACATTAATTTGATTTTTTATTTTATTTACTTTGATTTTATTCAAATTAATTCAAAATAAATAAAATAAAATATGAGTTGATGGACCAAAGGGCGTGTGGGCTTCATTTGGGTATCTTCTAGAAGGCCAAAGGCCTCTTAAGAGCTTTCCAAAATCGTGAAAAGATATTGGAAACAAGAATCTTCAAGTTTGGCATGTTTTTAAAACAATTTTGGAAAGATTTCAATGTGTTTTCTTTGCAATGAATTGTGACATAATGATACAAGATCCTTGCCTTGTTTTGATCCATTTTCATTTTTCTATAAATACATGCAACACTCAAGTGCAAAAGACACGGAAGCTGCTGCCTCAAGAACCACTTCAAAAATATCTCAAAATTCTCAAGAAAAGTGCAAATTCGTATCACACGATCCAACCACTCTCAAGCCAAACGAAGTGTTCAAGCCTCTTTCTGTAGTCCTCAGGAACACATCCAGCCCAAGAACCAGAAGATTTGGTGTCTGGAACTCGTGCTTCAAACTCCACCGGTTTGCGTTTTTTGTATGAATTCAACCTTAAATTCCATGCATTCAGGACGAGTTTGATGTATCACATACAAGCTTTGATGCGTAAATCTCTATATGTCATTTTAAGTCATAGAAATACGTTTGCTTCAGATCTCTCTTTACAGGCACATTCAAGAGAAAAGAACTCCATCACTAGATTCGTAGTCCTTGAATTAAGGGGGGAGGGTCCAATTAACTTTTCAATTTTCTTGTTTTTATTATTTTTTGCTTTTGCTTAATTAATTTAATTACCTTTTTAATTAGACTATAAAAAAAACTAATTTTTATTTAAAAATATTTAGACTTAGGTTTTTTATTAGTTAATTTGTATTTAAAAATAATTAGACATTAGGTTTTTTTATTATCATTAACTTAATTTTCTTTAAAAAGAAAAAAAGTAGAAATAATTAGGTTTTAATTATTTTATTATCACTTTAATTATTTTCCAAATAATAAAACATCAAAAATATTTTTTTCTACACTTAGAATCTTAGGTTTATTAAAATATTTTTCTAACATTTATTTTTTCTTTGCTATTTAAATTCTAGAAAACAAATGTATAGGTCGCACGGCTGATTTTGTAATAGCTTCGTTTATTTTCCCGCGTTTTTCCTTATTATGTAATTGTTCATGGGATGTAATAGCCTAAGTTTATTTTTCGGCACTTTTACTTTTCACACCTATGTATGTATGTATGTTTGTATATATATAATTGTATAGTAACTAGGTATGTATGGCATGATTTAAAATCAAACGCTAGAAAAACCTTAAATACAAGATAAAGTAACTAAATCAAAACACAATTCACACACACACCTCTAGGATGACTCCACTTGTTGCCTTCAGAAAACAATCATGTCCCTCGAATGTATGGATATCATTAGCAAATACCCTCGGTTAAAAATCATCATAAAGATCATAGTCCCTCAATGACCATACGATGTTGCCTTCAGTAAATGATCTTGTCCCCCGATGTTGCTTACGAATACATGATGATAGTCCCTTCAAATTGCTAAATGTATCCTTATATGTTGCCTTTATAACTGTATGATGACCTGCGCCTGTCCCTCAAACATCCAAAGATAGGGCTTCCTACTAACCAATGGTAGGATAGCACTATCTAAAAGAAAAGGAAAAGAACAAAAGACTTTTGAGTAGGTAGATAGTTCTTAATCGCTTGCTCACGAACATTTCAAAACATTTTTCACACAGTGCACTTCTCTTCCGAAATATTTTCAAAACAAACACTTTGTATGCGTTCTCAACGATACATGAATCATTACAAAGTTTGCCCCACTTAGGTATTTTTCACAATATTTTCAAAACACACAAACACAAAGAATTTTCAAAAGTGAGCTAGCGATTAAGAGCCCGTAGATAACTACAGATGAAAAGAGTTCTAACACCTTCACTTTTCATAACCTACCCATCTTACTCAAAATTCTCAAAGGTCTTTCTTGTTCTTTTCACCATTTCCTTTATTGGATAAAAGAAAAGTCGGTGGTGACTCTTACTATCTGTGACACTTGCGATAAAAAGCAAAACCAAAACTCAGTTCTCCCACCGTATTACAGAATTGGCGACCCTACTGGGGACAAACTAAAAGTGGGGTTACCTTAGAGCTAGATCACATTTAAAATGCTTTACTTGCTTGATTTATATGCTTTACATTTCGGGGTATTGCTCGGGTTTATTTTTGTAAAGATCCTATACCCAGATATGGGGGTATTTTAAGTAAGTATCAATAGATCGTAAAAATTGTACGACGTATACCGATATGGTTGAAGCGATGGCTACGTTAGTGTGACACATTGGTTGGTGCTAGTGTCCGCTGAGTCAGTCAAGGAGAATGCTGGGATGCCGCATGGTGTCATAAGCACTAACTAACCGTAGAACCTTAGTTGACATAACTTAGCCATTAGAAAGTAGTGAGATGGTCGACTTTGGTGCAGACTGAAGTTGGTTGGTACTCGATATTAGACTCATTGAGATCAGACTCTCGGGATATTTCGATCGCAAATCAGATGATGTGCTGAAACAATGCCTAAGAGAAAGATTGGTGATACTGAGACTCCTAGAACTCGATTACTTCTTTTAAGACAGGTTGAGCCAACTAAAACTCAAGAGGGTACTTACCTACAAGCTCCATGCAAGCTTGAACCTAAGGCCTTGTGCGCTTTGCTTGTGTTTGATTATTTGTTCGAACATAACATCATGACATCATACCATATCATTTTCACTGACCATTTCAAGGATTTCAAGGGCACTGTGATGCAGGGATATGATAAACCAGATGTCTATCAAGGGGCAAGGGGATTTATTTTCCTCTAACCAGATGTCGTCAAAGACGGAAGCACATTATCTTGAGTCAAAGGCTAGGACTCACTCGGCATGGTGAGCTTGATTCTCGTAGAAGGACATTCAACGATACGAAGTTCTTCAATCAAAGTTGTAGTCAGATTCTAACATTTTCTTCTGTTTATCCCGCGAGACCCTTGAAAACATTGCATTTACATATCATGTATGTCATTACATAACAGGTAGTTCTCAAGACAGGTTTCTCATTTTCTCGTTGTTTATTTCAGCAGAAAAATGGCTCTCAAACAGACCATCGGAGATCTCCAAACTCAAAATGCACAACTCTAGGAGATGTTCTTAAGCTTAGCCAAGGGGCAAGAGGAATTGAAATTACTCCTCACTGAGAACATGACCAATAAGAATCCTGAAGACAACAAGGAAGATCAATTGGAACAATTGTTAGCTGAGATGGCAAATATGAGAATCCGGATGATGGGTCATACGACTCTTATCCAAAACTTAGCTCGGGGGAAAGAAGAGTTGAGAATTCTCATCAGTAAACTTCATCAGGACGAATACAACCGTATGGGACGAACGGATAGAATTAGGGATAAAATCATTAATCAACCTCTAATAAGACAGGAAGTTGGCTTGGTTGAAAGTAGGCCTTTCCAGATTGTTACTACATCGCAAGCCCAACAACAACCTCGCTAATAACAACAAGGTAGTCAGCATAAGCAGGATACATCCAAGAGGCAATATACCAAACTCAACATGCTGATGTCGCAAGACTTACAACACATGTTGAAGATGAATTTGGTCACGTTGAAGGATCTTCCTCAGAATCCCAATACTTCCGCTCCTAGCTATAATCCTGATGCAAGGTGTACATATCACTCCAACAGTCCGGGGCATGATACTGATAGTTGTTAGATGTTGAAATATAAGATTCGAGACTTGATTGATGAAGGAGTGTTGGAATTCACACGAAATGGTCAAATTGATTTTTTTTGTCATCCCTCAAAGGCACACCATATGAAGTGATAAATTCAGGAGGAGAAGCTTTTTTTTAATTCGAATTGTCATTTGTAATTTATTTGTTTGTTCAAACACTTATCTTTATGTCAGACTTTGGTTGTGCCCATTAATGCATTGCATATGTTTGTCTTGAATTAATCCATTCGTTTGCACTATACTTAAACTATGTTTTTACTTCCTTTTTATGATATTCAACTCTCGATTAAAAATCTATAAGCCTTTAAAGGGAGGATGACAAAAATGATACCATAATCTCTACAATATGCTTTTGAACAGACATTACTGACGATGTACATGTGTTGTTTCAAATCCTAAATAGTAGAGTTATAAGGAAGATAATCCCTAGCCAACCCCTTTGAGCCTAAGAAGTTGGAGTTTTCTTTTTTCACACAAATTGAAACCTTTAATCATAACCTAGGGCATGGTAGTTTCTCAGTTAATTCAAATGCACATGCAGTCGCAAGCTTTTACTTCGCACACAACGAATAGTATCAGAGACATTCTTATAAATCAAAATACGGTGATGGTTCCCTGTAAAATAGGCAGTCATTATCTCTCAAAAGAAAAGCCCGCTAAGTCAAAACCTATAAAGGAGACTTAAGAAAAAACTGGGACATCCCGCTGACTGTAATCACAGAAGAAACAGTTCAGGCAAAAGGTAGGGATAATAAAATCAAAAAGAGGTCGCTAAAATACTCGACAACAGAAAAATGTTACAAAAATGACTGCCTTCTCAAATAAACTTCCAGTATCTGAACCATCACCAAAATATCATTCAAGACTCAATTGGAATCTAAATGCATAATTAACTGAGTATAGGGCTGAAGAATATCATGGAGAACGGGTTGGGTACAAATAAAGTTTGAGCCTTTATCCTTTGTTTCTTAAACCGTGTACCAGGCCACGTTACAACCCTTAAAAGTCCTAACTGAAGCATAGGTTAGTTTGAAAGCATATTGTTACAAAAAGTATCCTGACTCCTGAAAGGCTTACTATAAATCCCGAGTTGAATTCATATTCTTACAAAATTCCATTTGTTTACTAAAAATGCATTTTCAAAACTTTAAGACAGAAATAAGCTTTGCATTTGTAATGCCACTGTTTGCATATAACTAATTGTTCGACAATAGAGAAATTCACACGACGAATATTTAATGAACGAAAATCCTCTCAATGAACAAAATCACTTCAAATGGAAAGATACTTCCAATAACAAGCTTTCCATAATCAAGGGGCGTGACATGTTATTATCCAACTCATCTGTGGCAGTCGAGTCAAGATTCAAAGAATCTCTCAAAAGTGCTTAACAGCCAGGGGCAGGTCTCCATCTGAATCACTTGGGGCATTAAACATGAATTCCAACAAAGGGTCACATACGATTAAGCAAACATTTTCTAGCAGTGCTACAACACTTACTACTACGAACACTGACAATTCTTCGCACCCTGTGAACACGGACATAGTCGGTAAATTCTACGCATGAAAAAAGACCCGCTAGGTTAACTGGACTATTAAAAAATAAGGGCATCACGATAAACCAAAGAGTTCGGGCAAAAATTAGGGATATATAAATAAAATTGTACACCCGATAAGTCAAAAAACTGAAAAGGCGGCTTGGGCAAAAAAGGGTATCCCGGTGGACTGAAAATCTGAAAAGACGGTCCAGATAAAAGTTAGGGATTAAAGTGTACGACTATGTCCCGTTATCTCTTGTCTATCAGTAGAAGACTCATCGCCTTGATCATAATTTACCGAGGGCTCTAGAAGTTGAGATAATATTCAAGTCGTCCATAAAGCCCCACAGAGCAGTTTCCACGAAATTATCCCTATAGAGCTATCTGCACAAGCTCATCTTCAATAAGATACACATTCCCCGCAAGTCTAATATGCCTCACGATAGAAAGTAGGGCATCTTCCAGCTGTTAACATAATCGTACTCACCAGCAGATCCCCCTATTGGATAAATGAGTGTGATTGTCTCCTCAACAATATCACCAACTTATAGAGTCCCAACCCTCATCAGAGATTAATTCGTCAAGACAATTCATAGTAATTCTCTTCATCAGCTGAGTTTATTTCTCCAACACTATAAAATTCCCCGCAGAATTCTCTCCTTCAGCAGGACTCATCTCCTCAGCAAAAGTATTCCTCAGTAAAGTGTTTCTACAGCAGGGTATATTTCCCAAACATGGTTTAATTTCCCAACAAGGTTTATTTCCCTAACAAAATCCAGCCTTCCCAGCATGAGTCGATTCCTTTAGCTTCTTCAAATCACTAGCAAAACCCTTCTCTCCAGCAAAGGACAGTCCAGGATAATATCCCCAAAGAGTTTCTACCAAATCTGAAACCGGACCAGGTAACATTCAACCTTATCCTCTCCAGACGAGTCAACATCCATATTGAAAACCCGGTCAGGCAACACCTCGGAAGGTTATCCATCTCTCTTTTCCCTTGTCAAGGTGTATAGGAATTAAATTCCCTAGTAGAGTGATGAATGACCAATGTTCATGAGCTCCTCTCCCTAAGCAGAAATCAATATTCCCCAACAAAGTTTCCTTAAACAAAAAGCAGAAATCCTCAGCGGAGGCATTCTATGACAAGATTAAAGATCACACATATTCTTCATCCCCTGCAACAATCAAGGATTTATTTTCCGATAAAATTGTTATACAAATCTACCGATATACTTTAACAACATCCCACATTCATACATCATTTATCATAGCATATAAAGGCATATAACGTTCTCATTTATTTTGAGAGCATCATCATGCAATGCATTACATATATCATGACATTGCATAAAGCTAATTTTGTAGGTAAAATTCACAAACAGATGAATATCATCAGCAACTTTCAAATAGGTCACAAATTAATTCTCGAAACAGGACGGGGCAACTATCTAACTAACCAGACGACATGAATTCCCAAAACAGGATGAAGCATCTTTACACAGGTTACTTCTAAAAACTTCTAGATGAAGCTTCACATGGGCTCATCCTGAAGCAGCCATACCCAAGCTTCTTCTCATATATTTCCAAATTCAACTTCACACGGGCTCATCCTGAAGCAATCTTTCACAGGTTTCTTCTAATATATTTCCAGATGCAACTTTACACAGGTTCGTCCTAAAGCAACCCTACCCAGGCTCCTTCTAATATATTTCCAGATGAAGTTTAACATGGGCTCATCCTGAAGCAGCTTTACATGAGTTACTTCTAAAAACTTCCAAATGCAACTTCACACAGGCTCATCCTGAAGCCTCCCTACTCAAGCTCCTTCTATATATATTTCCAGATGCAGTTTAACACAGGCTCATCCTGAAGCAGCCTTACAGGGTTGCCTTCTAATACATTTTCGGATGCAGCTTGACACGGGCTTACTCCAGCATATCATTCAAATGAATTCAGGCGTAGATTTCCTTCTGATAATCTTTTGGAAAAGTCAGGCGTAGACTCGTTCTAATACCTCTTTTAGTTGAAGTCAGGCGTAGACATCTTCTAATTTGGATGAAATCAAGTGTAGATTTCTTTCTAATACTCTTTTTGGAAAAGGTCAGGCGTAGACTCTTTCCGGTACCTCTTCTAGTTGAAGTCGGGCGTATACATATTCTAGTTTGGATGAAACAAAGTGTAGATTTCTTTCTAAAACTCTTTTTGGAAAAATTCAGGCGTAGACTTTTTCTGGTACCTCTTCTAGTTGAATTCGGGCGTAGACATCTTCTAGTTTGGATGAAATCAAGCGTAGATTTATTCCTAATACTCTTTTTGGAAAAGGTCAGGCGCTGACTCTTTCCGGTATCTCTTCTAGTTAAAGTTGGGCGTAGACATCTTCTAGTTTGGATGAAATCAAACCTAGATTTCTTTCTAATACTCTTTTTGGAAAAAGTCAGGCGTAGACTCTTTCCGGTACCTCTTCTAGTTGAAGTCAAGCGTAGACATCTTCTAGTTTGGATGAAATCAAGTGTAGATTTATTTCTAATACTCTTTTTGGAAAAGTTCAGGCGTAGACTCTTTCCGGTACCTCTTCTAGTTGAAGTCAGGCGTAGACATCTTCTAGTTTGGAGGAAATCAAGTGTAGATTTCTTTCTAATACTATTTTGGAAAAGGTCAAGCGTAGACTCTTTTCGGTACCTCTTTTAGTTGAAGTCGGGCATAAAAATCTTCTAGTTCGGATGAAAGCAAGTGTTATTTCTTTCTGATGCTCTTTTTTGGAAAAGTCAAACGTAGACTCTTTCCAGCACCTTTTCTAGTTGAAATCGGGCGTAGACATCTTCTAGTTCGGATGAAATTAGACGTAGATTTCTTTCTGATGCTCTTGGAAGAGTCAGGCATAGACTTTTTTTGGTACCTCTCCTAGTTGAAGTCGGGCGTAGACATTTTCTGGTTCAGATAAAATCGAGCGTAGATTTATTCTGATTATTCTTTTGGACAAAGTCTGGCGTAGACTCATTTCAAATACATCTTCTAAGACAAAGTCGGGCGTAGACTTAGTCTGATTTTGTTATCAATAATTAGCCTAGATGGCATCTATAAGCCCGTCTCTGACGACTCTTCGTCACCTTTCCAAATGGCATCTTTAATCCCATTCCCGGTATAATCAACCAACAATGTTAGTTGGTGCATGTGTGAGTGCAAATTTCTGGGCACTTAAGTGTTCAATCATCTTCTACCTTGAAGTCACGAATGACGGTAATGCCAATCTAACTCTCCAGGTTTAAGAAGATTAAACAGGGACATATGTTGTACCCCAAAATTTTCCTTCCCATTTTCTTCAAGATATTCTTCTAGGGTTCTCAAATGCTCAAGGATGCTCAAGAGTTTATCAGACAAATTCTCCTCCTAAGCAATGGGTCCATAACTAGAGTTTTATGTTTCTCATGGAAGATTGGATTTCAAAGGCTTCAAGTGGTTTTCATGGCTCTTCATATGTCCCTAAGAATGCTCATGTCAAGTTTCAAGCCTTGAATCATAAGATTGCTCAGTCAAAAGCTTACATGATTTAAAATCAACTATATTGAGTAAAAAGTCAACTATGATCAACATACAGTCAAACTTCAAGGTTTAAACATGTTTATAACATGTTAGAGGGCCTCTAAGCCCATTTATACATTACTTTGATTTTTTATTTTATTTATTTTGATTTTATTCAAATTAATTCAAAATAAATCAAATAAAATATGAGTTGATGGACCAAGGGGTGTGTGGGCTTCATTTGGGTATCTTCTAGCAGGCCCAAGGCCTCTTAAGAGCTTTCAGAAACCGTGAAAACATGTTAGAAACAAGAATCTTCAAGTTTGGCATGTTTTTAAAACAATTTTGGAAAGATTTCAATGTGTTTTCTTTGCAATGAATTGTGACATAATGATACAAGATCCTTGCCTTGTTTTGATCCATTTTCATTCCTCTATAAATACATGCAACACTCAAGTGCAAAAGAAACACAAGCTGCTGCCTCAAGAACCACTTCAAAAATCTCTCAAAATTCTCAAGAAAAGTGCAAATTCGTATCACACGATGCAACCGCTCTCAAGCCAAACAAAGTGTCCAAACCTCTTCCCGAAGTCCTCAGGAACACATCCAGCCTAAGAACCAGAAGATTTGGTGCCTGGAACTCATGCTTCAAACTCCACCGGTTTGTGTTTTTTTCTTTGAATTCAATCTTAAATTCCATACGTTAATAATGTGTTTGATGAGCTCAAATGTATTCAGGATATGATTAGGACGAGTTTGACGTATCACATACAAGCTTTGATGCATAAATCTCTATATGCCATTTTAAGGCATAGAAATATGTTTGCTTCAGATCTCTCTTTACAGGCACATTCAAGAGAAAAGAACCCCACCATCATATTCGTAGTCCTTCAACACTTCAAATCTTCCAATATCACCAATTCTGCTCCAAGTCTTCGTATGTAGAAACCAACCCCTTGATCCTACTGATTCCTTGAGCGGTGATTTGTTTGAATATTTGAGAAGAACACTACCCTTCTATGCAGCCTTCAACATAATCACTACCAAAGCAATCTGGAGAAAAGAACCTTATTCTTTTAACTAGAATTTTCCAGCATCAATGACAACAACCCCAATCTTGTAAGAACCTGAAAATCTTTTACCAATCTTCAAGAACAGCTAGTTTCAAGATAGTGTCTCCCTCAATCAGTTATCAATAACTCATGATTAAGATATGAAATTGAAATTGAGGTTGAAGATGAAAGAAATTATAATGCAAGGGTTTCAAAAGAGGTAGTTGATTTTTCATAGAAATTCACAAAATAATTATGAAACTCTACACTAATTATCACAAATGATTATGAAAATTTTATGTGAAAAAGTGTTGACAAAAGGTTTTATATGTGCTTGAGATTAAGCACAAAAAGACTGAGAAAAATTAGTTAGATTCGAATCAAAGAAAGTTCAATTTTTGAGTCAAGTGAGAAAGTGAAGTGGAATAAATGAAAATAAGATTTTTGACCTATTTTTCAGTTGATTTGAATCAAGCACAAAGTGTTATTAGAATCATGTACCCCGTGATTTGAATCATGTTTAAAATTTGATTTGAATAAAAGCAAATAGAAAACCCTAAAAAATGCAGAATAAGCGTCTGATTCGAATCATGTTGAAAATTTGATTCGAATAAACTTAGAAAAAGATGACATGAAGAGTTTGATTTGAATCAAACTTAGCAAAAGATAACATGAAGAGTTTGATTCGAATTATGTTGAAAATTTGATTCGAATCAATCAGCTAAAAAATTCCTAGAAAGTTTTTGTCCAATATGATTCGAATCAGAAGTATGTTTAATTCTTATGATTCTAATCAAACATGTAAAATACCGATTTTCAATTTTTCAAAAGGCTTTTGAGATTATACATTATACTTTCTTCAAATAAAAAAACACATAATGTTCTTATTCAACCAACTCATCCAAATAATTAAGAACCTCATCATCAAGTTCGAATATAACTAATGATTTATGCATGCTATAAATATTTGCATTTCAAACTTGATTCACGGTGTGCAATTTATGAGGGAGACTCAATAAAATATAATAAATGAAAGAGACAAGATAAGAAACAAAATAATTGTATCGGATGTGCTCCTCATGCATATGATTAGGACACGCGCCCAACCCTCCTATGGATGTACAACTACATAACCTATTTTGCACCTTATCTAAAATGGGATTCCAAGTCACCCTTCTCCTTGGTTTAATCCCATCGGTATCCTAAGAATTATGAAATGGATGGAACCAATCTTACATGATAAGAAAGTGGATGCGGATTACGAATATTCTTGCTTTACATTAATTCCGTAAAGTTTACTCTTATTTAGATTCACACACAAGCCAGATACCAATCCAAAGACCCTCAAGATTTCTTTTAAGCTCCACAAATTATTCCATGACTCATTGCAAACCAAAATTGTATCTTCGACAAACTATAACAACACAAAGTGTGGTCCTTATTGACTTGAAAGCCTTGGAACTTTCCCTACATAGTTTCGTCATGGAACAGGCCTACGAGCCCTTCAATAGCCATTAAGAAAAGAAATGGGGATAAGGGATCCCCTTGACATAAGCCTCTCAAAACTCGGAAGTCATAAGGGGGACTATTATTTACTAGGGCATATATAGAACTTGTGAACACTATAGCATCCATCCATGTTAGCCAAATAGTACCAAAGCACATCCTTGTCAAAACATACAAGGGATAATCCCATGATACATAGTCATAAGCCTTTATAAAGTCAATTTTCACCAACAATCACTCTTTCTTATGTGTCTTAGGAGAGTCCAACACTTCATTTACTTCAAAAATACCATCAAGCACCTGTCTTTGGCTTATGAATGCCGAGACCAAATTGCACATGACTTTCTTGACTCTAGATGCCAAAAGCTTAGCTATAATTCAATAAAGACTTCCAACTAGACAAATGAGTCTGAATTCTTCAATAGTTTGAAGATTGTCTGTTTTAAGAATCAGCGCAAAAAAAAAGCATACACTGCTTTTGGGATCTTAGAATTGTACTAGAATTCATTAACAAACTTTAAAACATCCTCCTTTAAGAATTTCCATCAAGTTTCGAAAAATCCTAGGTTATATCCATCTAGACCAGAACTTTTGTCAATCACCCGTCCATACAACTTCCTTTATTTCATCAATCAAGAAAACTTCTTTCTTATATAGACAATTTCTTGAATGCTACACCTTCCCATAGTGACCTCTTTGAGATAGGTTCTTTGAATTTGTTCTCAAAATGATTCTTAATTTCCAATTTAACTTCTTATACTTTGACTAGCCTTCCTCTATTTATAATGAGTCTCACTATACCATTCTTCTTAAACCTTTTTTTCCATAGAATTGTGAAAGAATTTAGAATTTGAATCTCCCTCACTTGTGTCTTGACTTTTGTCTGAGAACACATTCTTTGTAATGCATTGATTGTCAAACCTTTTTCGAGGCCAAATTTCGAGTGTGTGCTATACAACAAGAAACTTTACCCATTTTATAACTAGCAACTAAATGATCCAAGTCAATTAATCCCTTTACAGTTGACTCCACTTCCAAACCATTGACCCCACTTCCAAATCAATGATACCACACATTTATTTATTCCATCTTTTCAAGTTTTCTTTCAAGATATTCAACTTTTTTTTCAACACAAAAGCTACTTTACCTTGAATTACAAGTATAATCATGAGACCTAAGAGTAATTATGAGACTAATATCAAACCAAGAATTATCTCAAATGACTAAACCTCTAGCTAAGCATTCTTTTTAACTATATTTTAGAGAATGTGGTGAGATCTTTGATCATTAAATATGGGGCTAAGTGCTAACCACATGAGAAAAGACTTGAAAACTCAGCTAGTCATCTTAAACAACGAAGTATCCATTGTCTTATCATATGTGAATGTGGGTCCAATATGTAACCTAAGCGTGATACTATAAAAAATCAGTAGATCAGTGTTGATGTTTGTATTGTGGCTCTCACTCTCTGAATCCAACAATTACAAGAGAGTCTCTGATAGATATATTTTGCCTTAACAAATCTTGAGTCTTCATCACTGAATCACTGATATAGAATTCCTTTTTTAATATACCCACCCTGAAACATTTATCTCTTTTATTTATTTACTCAATGTAACATTCTCTCTCCCATCAAAAGGTTCTTACACAGGCCACCCTCTTTTGTTTTGTGATTTGTCCTTTTACTTCTTTGTGAAATATTTTCTTTTGTTTCTTTCTTTTCTATCTAAATTTGAGTAGTGGTGCAAGATGTCTCTTATATGTGATTTAGATAGTTTTAATGTCGATTGACAATGAAATATCAAACCAAATAACACTTATCTATATTTGTTTATACTTTTGCATAAGGGCAAAATTGATTTGACACGTTACAATGGCATCAAAAATATAAAAGAAATATTATTTAAATATTTAAAAATGAATTAATATTGAAAAATCTCACATAAAATAATAGAGTTTGAATCTATTATAAGTGGAGGAAATTCTCACGTTTTTTATTTTATAAAAATGAGTGATCAATTAGATTTCATTGACACCCTTCTATCGGATCACTCACAAATAAAATTGTTAAAATAAATTCAGTCTATCAGACCAACCATAAGCTCTTTAATTTAACACGTGTTAGACTATAAAAAACTTTTAAAATTATGACACTAACTTTTTGGCCCAATTCACCATACATGTGTATTTTATGGGTCGGACTGAACCAGTCAAACGGGTTCAGGCTAGTGTATTAAAAAAATTATAAAATAATTTTCATTAATTTTAGAAAAAAATATTGAATTAAAATGTCATTGTGTTTTTAAATGATAAAAAAAAGTTAAAGAGAATGAAGATATGTTTTTAAGATGATGTGATCAAAAAATAATTGTGAGATGAAGAAAAAATTTGATAAATATTAGTGATAATATTCGATTACTCTTTACATAGATATTTTTGTAATATATATATATATATATATATATATATATATATATATATATATATATATATATATATATATATATATATATATATATATATATATATATATATATATATATATATATATATATATATATATATATATATATATATATATATATATATATTAATTTGATAAATATTTAAAATATCAATTAACTAAGTTTATGATGCTTCTTTATTTATGTTATACAGCTTTCATTAATTACATCTTTTTTACAAAATTAAAATTAAAATATTAAAATATAGATCGAATTGACCCATCAAACCACATAAGTCACTAAAATTAGGTTAGACTTATTTCTAATAATATATTAATTAATCGAGTCGACTCATTTCAACCTATTTAAATATTTTGATCCAAGGAATCAACTCATTTCACAATTCTACCCACAAATATTCAGACTCGAGTAGACATGAATATGTTAAGAATTTCATATTATAAGTGAAAGTAATCACCTCTTAAAAATCTTAGGATTTTGTGAGAATGAAGTATGCTCAACCGCATTTCATCTTGACTGATAAAAAAATTTATTTTAATCATAAATGTTATTGAAAAAATAATAATTATGTTTAACAAAACAAACGTAAACATCTTTGTTTATATAAGAGTTGGCATGGGATTAAAGGCAAGGAATATTTCTATGGTCAAATTGTGGGGCTATAAATGGCTGATTGGTTAGTGGAAATGGTGAATCACTGTATAATGTTTGTGCTTTTGTTTCTTTTAATGTCAGCATTTTTGAAACTTACACCACGTGACATTATAATAAAACACTTTTTTTTTTTATAAATAAAACACAATTGGTTACACATGAGTAAATAGATATATCTCGTATATTATATTTTATCCATTTTAAAATGAATGTCTGTTTAAAAAATTAATAATATTATTATAAAATATTATACTTTTATTAAATTAATTTTATAAATATTTTAAAATAATATAAAGTAATAATTAAAAGATACAATTGAAAAAATAATAATTATTTCTATATTGAAAAGTAATAATAATATTCATTTTAAAATAAATTTTATTAGTTAAAATGACACTCATTTTAAAACGAATATTATTATTATTATTATTATTATTATTATTATTATTATTATTATTATTATTATTATTATTATTATTATTATTATATTTTTTGTCAAGTTGTATAGTGACTAAAATTCAAAAAGGTAAATGAGTGAGATATCACGGATTTGAACTTGCGCGCTTATCTCTGATGTTCGTGCATAGCTATCAATTGAGTTAGTTTAACGATATGACATAATATTATTTTAAACCTTAAAACAATAATAAAAAAGAAATGCAAAATTTTAATTTTATGCAATTTTTTACATTTTAATGATAAATAACTTTATAATAAAGTGACCAAAAATGTAAGACACACGATAATCAGAAATTCTCGTGTCCGAAGATATCATAAAACTAAAACAAATCGAACAACAACTAAAAATCTAATCTCAAACAAAAACAGACAAAAGCAACAACCCCAATCTCTGGGAGACAGCGGACACAAAACATAATTAGTCAGAACAACAAACCAAGAAACACATCTCAATAAAATAACTCTGAAGTAATTTGAGGAGGACCAACCCAAAAATACAAAACAGGCCAACCGAATCAATTGACGCACCACTATCATCCTAGATACAACAAATAATTCTTCTCTAATGGCCATCAAGTTATCTTAAACATCTGTCTGATAAGGCCTATGTAAATCTATGTGCTTGTAGGTATAAAGTTGAAAATTTCATAGAAGATCCATATAAAATTTTGATGACGACAACGATAATTAAAATTGGTAGCAATAACTTTCAACCTAAGAAACATTTCATGTTCCATCAACAAAAGGAGACTCAAAATTAAAGTACTTATATGTGTTGAACCCTAACTTTGTACGACCATTTTAATTTTAACTTTATCATTAATATTTTTATTTTCAATTGATCATTAACCATGTTTGCATTTAGTGTCAACTTAGAATAATTTATCATATTGTATACTGGTCTAATTTCTAATTTTCTCGTATCTTATTTTTTAGAATTATTCTATGTTTTCTATCAAGTTTGATATCATATTTTATTGATTATCTTTTTTATTATGTATATTTTATTTTATGAAATTTCAAAACTAAATAATATTTTATTTTTAAATCTACTTTTTTATTTTTGCATTTTTAAGGTCAAGAAAAAGTCCAATACAAATTTGCAAAAAGACAAAGTTAATTTTTTTTTAAAAAAGACCATTTTATTTTTCATGCTTTTAGTGCAAATTTTTTGCATTTTATTTTAAAAATATAAAAAGACTACAAAAATAATCATTTTATTCATCATATATCATATAATTATTCATGGTCCATACTACTACATATCATCCCATATTTTATTTTTTCACCAAGTTTCTAATTTGCACATGAGACAAAATAAAAGTGCAAATCATTAACCAAATTCACATATTATGAAAATACATTTCATTCATTTTCAAAATACATTTCATTCATCTTCATTCACCAGTCATACATTCATCATATTTTATCAATCAAGTTATTATAGCATTAACCAAATTCACATGAAACGAAAATAAAATTAATGAAAGATAAATATTTTTACATGTCCATCATCTAATCACAATATTGTTGGTGTACAAGAAAGATAAAAGGAAAAAATAATATATTTACTGACAGTTTCTAAAATAAGGATTTACAATGAATTACAATAACATATTCCACTAGGCTATTTATAAACAAAATTAAATCTAAAATATATCTTCTAACAAAGATATAAGAAGATATAAAATATATATCTTCTAATAAAGATATAAACAATCTAAAAGATATTCCTAAATATAAATTAATATCTAATTAATTATAAAATCTAAATTAATTCTAACACCTTCCCTTAATTTATATTTACCCAAAACTGACAACACCAATTTCATCCCTTAAACTAAGAAATTGATCAGTTTTGATAGTCTTTGTCAGAACATCTGCCAGCTGCTTCTGGGTGCTACAGTGCACAACTTCTAATATTCCGTTCTGAACTTGATTTCTCAGAAAGTGATATTTGGTCTCAATATGATTGCTTCTCCCATACAACATTGGATTCTTGGCAAGATTGATTGTATACTTGTTATCAATCATCAATTTCAGAGGTTTATTTACCTCAATCTTCAGATCTTTCAGCAAGTTCAGAATTCACACAGCTTGACACGCAGTCAGAGCGCATGCAATATATTCAGCTTCAAAGTTGACAGAGCAACAGCATGTTGCTTCTTGGAACACCAAAAAATAGGACCTCCCAGAAATTTGAATAAGTACCCAGAAGTACTTCTTCTGTCAACTCTATCTCCGCACTAATCAGAATCAAAATAACTCAGAAGTTATGATTCGATCTTTCTTCCAGACGGAAATAACACTCCATATTTCAGAGTTCCATTCACATACCTCAGAATCCTGACCGCAACTTGGTAATGAGACCACTTTAGTTTGCTCATAAATCTTCTAACCATTCCAACTGCATAACAAATATCAGGTCTGGTATTACACAAATACCTCAGAGAACCAACCAACTGTTTGAAGGTTGTAGCATTCACATCCTTTCCATCAGAATCAGAGTCCAACTTCTGATTTGTATCAGCAGGTGTGATAGAAACTTTGCAATTCTCTAGCTCAAATCTCTTCAGAAGCTCTAGTTCATACTTCATCTGATGCAAAATGATTCCTTTCTCAGAGTACATAAATTTCATCCCTATAAAGAAACTCATTTTTCTAAGATCTGTCATTTCAAATGCATTCATCAGAACTTTCTTAAACTCAACTATCTCTTGTTCAAAACTTCCTGTGAGTAATATGTCATCAACATACAAACAGACCAGAATCATATTACCTTCAGAAGTGTGCTGAACATAAACACCATACTCCATCTCACACTTCTGAAACCCTTGTTCCTTGAAAAACAAATCAATCTTCAAATTCTAAGCTCTGTGCGCTTGCTTCAATCCATACAATTCTTTGTGTAATTTGAACACCATCCCTTCCTGATTCTTTTTCTCAAATTTAGGAGGTTGTGAAACGTACGCCTCTTCTTGTAATGGACCATTCAGAAATGCAGATTTTACATCTAAATGCATCAGAGACCAATTCCTGTTAGCAACTATTGCAATCACTAGTCTGATTGTTTCATGTCTCGCTACAGGTGCAAACACTTCAAAGTAATCCATCCCAGGATTCTGTAGAAAGCCTCTTTCTACTGATCTTGCTTTGTGTTTATCAATTGATCCATATGGCTTTAGATTTTGCTTGAAAACCCATCTGACGTTGATGGCTTTCTTGGCTTTTGGAAGTTCTATCAGCTTCCAAGTCTTGTTTCTCTCTATAGCATCAAGTTCTTATTTCATGGCATATAACCAAACTTGTTGCTTAAGAGCCTCTTCTGTACTCACGGGTTCATAGTCTACTAACATTGCACACTGAATAACTTCTCCTTCAGAGTCTACTTCAGTATCTTGCAACATGTCAAACTATGCAAATCTTCTTGGGATGCTTCTGACTCTTTGTTGCCTCTGAACTGGACCTTCATAACTTTGGACACCAGAACTTTCCCCTTCAGAAGCACTTGCTTCAAAAATTGTAATTTCTCCAGAACTTTGACTGTCTTCAGAGTCTGGATCACCATCGGAGTCAGAGTCAGAATCATCTTCTCCTTCTGTATCTTCTTCAGAGTCAAAATCTTTACCAGCTTCAGAAACATGTATTTCTGACTTTTCTTCAGAAGTTCTCTCATCAGAGTCAGGACAAGACTTTTCCCAATTCCAAACTTCTGATTCCTCTACAATGACGTATCTGTTAAACTCAACTTTGTTAGTTTCTGGACAATAAAGTTTGTACGAACATGTATTGTGATACCCCACCAGCAACATCACTTTACTTCTATCATCCAACTTTTGTCTTCTGACTTCTGGGACATGTTTATAACATACAGAACCAAACACCTTCAGATGACTAAAGCTTTGCTTATCTCCAGTCCACTTCTGAATAGGAACTATTTATTTCAATTTTTTGTTGGACATCTGTTGAGCACATAACATGCAGTTGCAACAGCTTCTCCCCACAGAGTATGAGGAAGCTTCTTCTCTTTCAGTATGTTTCTCACCATATCAAGCAAAGTATGGTTTCTTCTTTCAGCAAGACCATTGTGTTAAGGAGTATAGGGAGCAGTAACCTCATGCTCAATTCTATTCTCCTCACAGAAACTTCTGAATTCTGTGGAGTTATACTCACCACCACCATCAGTTCTAAGAATCTTCAGAGTCTAACCACTATGATTCTCCGCCTTCAGTCTGAACTTCTTGAATTCAGCAAACACCTCGTGTTTGAACTTTATGAGAGATACCCATGTCATTCTGGTGTACTCATCAACAAATGACACAAAATATTTATTCCCTCTAGTCGATGCTACTGGAAACGGACCACACAAATCAGAATGTAATACTCCCAAGGCTTTCTTTGCTCTTGGAGCTACTTCTGATGAAAATGGTAATCTTGGTTGCTTCCCTTCCATGCACACCTTGCATGACTTCTCAGACTTCTTGATTGTAGGAATTCCATGTACCAGATTCTTTGATTTCAGATGCCCTAAACTTTTGAAATTCATATGACTAAATCTTCTGTGCCACAACTCACTCTCCTTGACAACACTTATTGCACTAAGACATTCAGAGTTTGTAGTTCTAACATTCACCTTGAAATTTATGTTCCTTCCCTGTTCTGACTCCATAATCAGATTTTGATTACAGTCATACAACTTCAGAAGATTGTCCTTCATGGTAACTGAAAAACCTTTCTCAATCAGTTGTCCCATACTCATCAGATTTCTTTTCATGTCAGGTACATACCATACATTCTGGATCACTGCTGCTTTCTCATTGTTTAGAATGATTCTGACATTTCCTATACCTTCTTCATTGATGTATTTATCATCATCACATCTGATCTGTGTACTCTTCCCAGAGTCAAAATCAACCAACCACTTCTTGTTTCCAGTAAGATGATTTGAACACCCTGTGTCCATATACCACCATTCTGATGAATTCAGATCATCAGGTTCAAAAGCCAACAATAGCACAGGTTCATCATCAAAATCTCCTCTTGCTATATTTTCTTCTTCTGACTTCCTTTCTTTTTTGGACCAGCAATCTCTAGCATAGTGACTAAAGTTCTTGCAACAGTAACACTGAACATTTTTCTTGTCAAACTTCTCCTTTCCCTTCTGGACATTCTTCTTCCTATCAGAGTTTGAAGCTTCTGACCTTTGACCACCATTATTTTTCTTCCTGGCTTCTGACCAAGTCTGCTTCTGATGCTTCTTACTAGAAGTTACCTTCAGAGTCTGCTGCTTTACTTCCCTCTCAGAAGTTCTTGCAGTCATACGCAACTCATGCGCTTCTAGACTACTTTGCAGCTCTTCAACTCTCATGGTGCTCAAATCTTTGGAATGTTCAATTGCTACCACAATGTAATCAAACTGAGAAGTTAAAGATCTCAAGATCTTATCAATAATTACTTGTTCAGACAAAGTTTCTCCACAAGCTTTCATCTCTTTAGTGATTAGAATCACTCTAGAGATGTATTCAGAAACCTTCTCGTTTTCCTTCATGTTGAGATTCTCATATTGCTTTCTGAGAGACTGAAGCTTCACCTTCTTCACTGATGTGTCACCACCGTAACATCTGACCAGTGTGTCCCACGCAGCCTTTGCTGTTTCAGAATCAGCAATCTTCTCAAACACATTTGCATCCACACATTGATGGATGTAGAACAATGCCTTCTGATCTTTCTTTCTTAGCGCCCTATGTGCTATCTTTTGGGCCTCTGTTGCATCTACTTCTAACAGATCATAGCCATTGGTGACAAGATCTAACAAATCTTGAGTACCAAATAACACGCGCATCTGGATCTTCCAACGATTCCAGTTTTTTCCATCAAATGCTGGAAGCTTGGAATGAAGATTGCTTCCGTTTCCGTTCATCTTCTACCTTGTGCAATTTATGCAGAAACTCAATGAAAGATAATGTTTCCAAATCCCATAATTTATATCAATGAAACAATGTTTCCTAAATTCCAGAGTTTCTAACCAGGAGCTCTAGATACCAATTGTTGGTGCACAAGAAAGATAAAAGGCAAAAGGAATATATTTACTGATAACTTCTAAAATAAGGATTTACAATTAATTACAATAACCTACTCCACTAGGCTATTTATACACAAAATTAAATCTAAAATATATCTTCTAACAAAGATATAAGAAGATCTAAGATATATATCTTCTAACAAAGACATACACAATCTAAAAGATATTCCTAAATAATAATTAATATCTATTAATTATAAAATCTAAATTAATTCTAACAAATACATGACCATTACACATACACTAAAGAATTTTCACATACAAATTCTAACAAGTTCACAGTTTTGCACCAAATTTACAACTTTTATTACATTACCATTACCATCCATACACATCCATCCATTAAAAATATCTCCCAACAACTTTCTCACTTTTCCACTCACAAAATCACAAATTTCACACACTTTCCTCACACGAATTTCACTCCTCTCTCACACACACACACTCACTCAAATTTCTAACAATTTCTCACATGATTCCTCAGATATTTACACAAATCTGAGACCTTAATTGCATCCTATATAAAGAAGAGTAGAAGGATAATAGAGAAGCCACCAATTCATCGAGAAATTCACACAAAAACTCTCTTAAAAATCCCATAAAAGTTCACCTTTAACACAATATTAATCTCCTCTCCAACCTTCATCACCATTCATTCACCTTCAAAAATATTTAACAAAAAAAATAGAAAAACAAACTTCAACATATACCACAGAATCAACCATTAACAAATCCTCGTTCACCTTATACACTTATATAACCTACCTTTCATACTCTCCATTACATCTTCATTAATATTTCAATATATCAACACAAAAATCAACAACACAACCACCACTCAACTCACAACATAAATCAGAAACTAGAGAAAAACAAAACATAGAAAGCAAAAACGAAAGCAAAGAGAAGAAAAGAGAAAATTGAAACAAAATCACACCATCCGCCACTTCTGTTATCGACCGGATCTTGATAAATGCAAATTGTAGTTATTTTTGTATATAATTTGTGTTGCACTTATCGATTATTTTATTAATATTCTTTAAATAAATCCCTGCTTTGTGTGTAAATATGTATACTTTGCATATTATTGTATTTTGGAGTCATTTATGTACCGTTTGATAGTTTTAATGTCTTTGTGTAGGTATTTTCGCATATTTTGAGCATCGAGGAATAAAGTGTCGAAGGCACGACTCCAGATATGCATTTTTGAAAGATTTATTCAGGGAAGCTCGCTTAGCACGTTTTGTAGCATGCTGCGTATGTTTTGCACTATTCTAGCAGGGATGTGTTTTCTAAGCCCGTTAAGCGCGTGAAGCCCGCTTAGCGCGGTTCAGGAGGTTTAACGTGTATATTTAGGTGCAACCCGTTTAGCGCATTAAGGTCACTTAGTGTGTTCTATTGATTTTAATTTTATAAAAACAAATTCATTTCATTTGTTAGGTCAT
Organism: Vicia faba; assembly: GCA_948472305.1. Classification (NCBI taxonomy): domain Eukaryota; kingdom Viridiplantae; phylum Streptophyta; class Magnoliopsida; order Fabales; family Fabaceae; genus Vicia; species Vicia faba. Next base: position 36,364,778 of record OX451738.1, read on the forward strand.
GGTTTTGGGGTATTTGTTCCCGACTCCATTAACCTTCATTCTTTGATAGGTTAGAGCTCAGAAAACAACAATGAAGCTTGCATCTGAATGATCCAGGGTTGAATTTCTCATCGATTGGAGCTGACAAATCGAAAGATGTTTGGTTCCTCTTCTCTTATTCTCTTTGTATTCTCTACTTGTTGAAGTTTGTATATAAATTTACCTTAATTATATGTATATTTATTACTCATGGTATTGTATGAAACATTCTTTACAAATCAATATTGATGATTGCTTGCTTTATTTGGGTTTGGGTTGTTACAGACATGTAAGATTCGAATCCAGATTTAGGATGAACATCTATTGGGTTTTGATTCTAGAAATAGATTACGGCTTAATATTCACTTTAGTGTTAGCACTTAATGTCTCAATGTTGTTTGAGTTGCGCTAAGAGATCGCCTTCGCGAGCAATACAATTAAAATCTCACTATGTGTTAGAGATAACTTCTGTATGAGAGATACGTGATGATGTTGACGAGTGATTTAGGTTGATTACAACTGGGTTGTAAGTTTAAGTATTTTATAGAGTAGATGAAATGAAAACCCGAGAGTTCTCTACTCTTCAAAAAATGAATTCTTTTTCTGTTAATAGTTATAATTCCCGCATTTACCTTTAAACTCATTCAAAACCAAACTCATGACTTGGAGACGATATGATAAAACTAAATAAATACTTACTTTTGTATGTCGCTTTACCGCAACAAAAAAATGGCATCATTTTCGGGGATTGGTATTTTTATTGAATCACATTACGATAGTTTCTTTGTTCTTGATTTTTGTAGATATCATATATGTTGTCTATTTTCACTTGTGTATTAACTTGTATATGTTACCATACTTGTGAATTTTATATGTTTACCATACTTGTGTATATAGTGTATATGTTTGTTTCTCTTCATGTTTCCTAAGGTGTTTGGTTAGGTTTCGCTGATGGTGAGCGCTAACCGTGTAAAGAGGAAACTTAGAGGTGTGTATAAAATAAAGGCGTCGAGCTAACGACGTAAAACAAGCGTTTTTATTATTTATCGTTGTGTTAGTATAGGTAGTATGGTGAATGTTGGCTAAACAAGTTTAAATTGGACTAATTTTAAAATTTTGAGCAGAGTTGAGCCTGCTTAGCGCGCTCTGCTGCTCCATTCTTCACTTTTCAACTTGTTTATCTACTTTCATCCAGACTTTTAGTATGTTTTTAGTAATTTGTTTTAATGTGTTATTTATGTTTTCCAAGAGCTTGTTTTTAAGAGCTTGAGGAAATTTATATGATTGTAAATTTGGTATAGTTAATTTTTTGAGGTTGTGTAGGTGGTAGTGGTGATTGGCATGAGAATGCAGATGTTGTTATGTTTTTCTCTATTTTTCTTCTACCTCTAAGCGCGGTCTAGCCAGCTTAGCGCATTTAGATGTGTTGCGCCAGTGAATTCTTTTTGTTTTACTCGCCTTCCTTTTTCTCACTTCCACCAAGGCTATATAAAGTGTGCATAATATTTATTTTTAACATTTTTGTTGGTTGTTTGTCATCAAACATTGTGCTAAAGCTTGAGGAAGTTTTAGGTGATTTTCCAAGTTTGATTGTTTCAACTTGCGGATATATGATAATGATAGTTTTTAAAGATGGTACACGCCAGGTACTCGTTTATCTCTTTCTATAGCATAACATGTTTAGGAAAATTTTCATTTGTTTAATTATCATGCCATTCATACTTTTACATTACTTTCTTTTTTATTGAATCACTTTAGTTCCTTTTTACCCTCAAATGTGAGGAAGCTTTCCATTGTTTATACATGCTGGAGAACAACAATTCTTATTTTAACTACATTTTATTATGTAATTTTTTTTTGTGTTGATTATATGAAAGAATGAAAAGGATCGAGGCACTTTTTTTCATTTTAAGCACAACTACCTGACCAAATAGTCAATTCACCCTACGAGTGTGTGAGCATTTGTTAACCCTTTGAGTTTTTTTGTCAATGTCCATGATTTTTTTTGAAGTTGATACTTGTCTATGAGTGTTTAGTTCACCTTTTTGAATGGATGTTCATTCTCTTTATTTCTTGAACCCTAAACCACGTGTTGTTGTATGAATTTTTACCTTATCTTAGAAAGTAGGGAGTATTCACACTTTGATGTTGGTTGAATTCAAGATGGGGAAAGCAATGTTTCCTCATTTATTTTTTTATTTCTATGCGGTTGAGAAAAAGAAAAAAAAAGTTAAAAAGAAAAGAAACGAAAAAGAAAGAAAAACATTAAGAGTATAATAATTATGCTAATAAGTGATGTGTTTCGGTGTGACAATTTGGGATTGTAGAAGAAGTTTGATTGAGATTTTGTGTTTGGGACTTTGTGAGTTGATCACTCCCTTAGGTTCAGGCAAGTTTTTATTTCAATTAGCTTTAGTATATTTTCCCTTGTTTGTTAACCAAGCCACATTACAACCTTGAAAAGTCCTTGTTCTTCTTGCTTTAGTGTTGTCAATGTGAATTTTTGGATGATTGCATAATTTTGTCTCTTATTTGCAAGATTGTTGGATGAGTGTGAAGTTCTCACTTTTGTGTGTTTTTCATCCCTCGATGAGTTTTTTCTAGGTGTGATTCATTATTTAAGCTTGTTTTATTTTAGATTGTTTAGCATGATTTTTATACTTGGATGTGTTTTGTTTTCATATTGTCGTTGTAGGATTATGGTAAGTTTTGCCTTGCATGTGCATTTTTGTTTGAACCATACATTTGTTTTGTTTTTCGAAACCTATATATTTGTGGTCCTTTGATTATTTTCTTTTATTCTTTAGGTGGTTTGACTTTGTTTTAGGACAAAAAATATTTTAAGTTGGGGAGAGTTTGATAAGTGAAAGTTATAGTTATTTTTGAATATAAGTTTGTTGCGCTTATCGATTCTTTTGTTATATTCTTTGAATAAACACCCACTTGTATGTAAATAGGTATACTTTGTGTTTTATTGTGTTTTTGAGTCATTTGTGTACTGTTTGATAGTTTAATGTCTTTTTGTGGGTATTGTCTCAAATTTGGAGCATTAGGGAATAAAGTATCTAAGACACAATTGCTGAGTTTAGGTTTATAAAAACAGATTCATTTCATTTTTTAGGTTATGGTCTTGTGTTATTTGTTCCCAACTCCATCAACCTCCATTCTTTGATAGTTTAGAGCTTAGAAAACCACAATGGAGCTTGCATCTGGATGATCTGGGGTCGAATTTCTCATTGATTGGAGCTGACAAAGCAAAAGATGTTTGGTTCCTATTCTCTTCTTCTCTTTGTATTCTCTACTTGTTAGAGTTTATATGTAAATTACCTTGATCATATATATATTTATTACTCATGGTGTTGTATGAAACTTTCTTACAAATTAATTTTGATGATTGCTTACTTTATTTGGGTTTGGGTTGCTGCATACATGTATAGTTCGAATCTGAATTTAGGATGAATATCTATTGGGTTTCAATTATAGATATGGATTAAGGCTTAATATTCACTTGAGTTCAGCACTTAATTCCTCTGTGTTGTTTGAGTTGTGCTGAGAGATCGCCTCCGCGAGCAATACGGTTGAAATCTCACTCTGCATTAGAGATAACCTCTGTGTGATAGATATGTGATGATGTTGATGAGTGATTTAGTTTAAATACAATTGGGTAGTAAGTTTAAGTATTTGATAGGGTAGATGAAATGCAAACCCAAGAGTTCTCTTCTCTTCGAAGAATGAATTCTTTTTCTATAATAGTTTTAATTCCCGCATTTATCTTTAAACCCATTCAAAACCAAACTCATGACCGCGAGACTTGTCGAACGAAAATTCAGTAACACTAATTCCTGTGGAGACGATATGATAAAAATAAATAAATACTTACTTTTTCTTGCCGCTTTACCGCAACAACAGATCTCCATGCTGCCACCTGACATCAAAGGAGCCTTCACTCGTGTAACACCCCATTTTGCGTATAGAAATATTTTACAATATTTTATTTAATTAATTATGCCCTATTATGATTTAATTAATTATTATATTGGTTTGGGGTGTGTGTCTTTGAGTTAGGGGTATGGTAGTATAATTATGGTGGTATGGAATAATCTAGAACCATTTTTATTAAGTAAAAATAATGGTTTTTATATATTATTTAATAAAATAAGAAAAATAGGGGAAATTGGGTCAATGTGAGAATTAAGGATAGTAAGCGGGAGGAAGGAGTGATAAAGGGATTTAGTTTGGCCAAGTTTATAATTTAGGAAGAATTAACCTACGTATAAAATTAAGACTAAACCTAAAATTGGGAGGTATTTGATGAGTACGTAGAATTGCAAAGCAAAGAGAAAGAGGCTAGAGCACAGAGGAAACAAGGGAATATCCATCCATATATATATATATAATATATATATATATATATATATATATTATATATATATATATATATATAGAGAGAGAGAGAGAGAGAGAGAGAGAGAGAGAGAGAGAGAGAGAGAGAGAGAGAGAGAGAGAGAGAGAGAGAGAGAGAGAGAGAGAGAGAAGAGAGAGAGAGAGAGAGAGAGAGAGAGAGAGAGAGAGAGAGAGAGAGAGAGAGAGAGAGAGAGAGAGAGAGAGAGAGAGAGATGAGAGAGAGAGAGAGAGGAGAGAGAGAGAGAGGAGAGAGAGAGAGAGAGAGAGAGAGAAATTTCTAGAGAAATATTAGGTAAGGGTGGGTAATAGTTCTCAATTATGATTGATATGAGAGAATGGTAGATATAAGATTTTAGTTCTTTTTTATATTGATTTTTATGAATATTGATGAAAGTGGTGAAATCTTTTATGTTGGTGTTGTGTGCATATGTTGTATTATGGAATAATTGATGATGTTGCTGCTCTAAGTTTACTTAGTGTTGTGGTTATGAAATATATGATTTATTTGATGTTAATATGTGATAAATCGTATATTTGATGTTTTAATCATGGGATAATTGTTGGGTTTCGAATTCTGAAATTGAGCTTGTTTACGGAATCGAAATTGGAGCTCCAAAAGGGCTCCAAATGTGAAAAACACAGTTTTTCGGGTTTTTAGGTGCGTAGCGGCTGCCATAGGTCCGTGGCAGACGCCATGTCATGGTGGTGGCGGACATCACCGAGATCATCGCGGTCAGGAAGATTTGGGTTCCAACACGATTTTGATCATTACTTTTTAACCATATATCTAAATGATGAAACGTTTGAAGTGTTAAGAAGCTAATACACATATCTTTAACATGATAGATATAGGTGAATTGTTTGAGTATTATTTCTATGTTAACTATATTTGTGAATTTAATTTTTTATATGTTCTGTTAATGAGTTATTGTATTGTTATGATAATATTATGTTATGATGATGAAGTTAGATATTATTGTTATGGTGTTGATGTTGATGATGTTCTTACTGTATATTGTAAATCATTCATCCATGTTATCAAAACTTCAATTCTAATTATGTTGTGGCCTCGATCCTATGGTGGTTGTTCGAGTGTGAATAGTTAATTCCTATGTCGGGGAATTAGTTAAGTGTTTCCTACAGTGGTGGTAACGATTTTTTGTTGTAGTCCAGTTCAAGAAGTGAACCGGACCATATGGTGGCAGATCTTGTATCATATGGTGGTGGAACATGGATTAAAAGGGACCTACGTGTTCATAACTTGATACCACATGTATTGAGTCAATGTTGTTTGCATAGTATTTTATATGGCATTGCACAATTTTGTTCGTGCCATGTGGTGCGTTGATCCTTGAGAAGGTATGTGACTATATGTTGATCTTTGTGATGTAAGTTTTATGAGTGATATTTATGATGTTCGGAGTGTGACTTTATGATATGTTGATATTTTTGATATTGTTTATTGGTTGTATATTAATGTTGCAATCTATCTTCTCTTATGTCTTTTATAATTGATTATGATTACTCATCCATTCTGTTTGAATGTTTCTTCTACGTGGGTAACGTGAAGATACTCATAAGTAGATCTCATGGACGTAAGAGGAAGTTAGTCACTAGAGTTTATTTATAATTTATCATCTTATGTAGTGGAATTCTACTCTGATTTCATGTAACATTAGGTTGGGGTTGGATTTTTATTTTCCTGGACTATTATGTTGTTTATTTTAGAAGCAAATTCTAATGAAGCTATTGAGATATGTTAAGATGTTTTGAGATGAGTGTTGACAATACTTTTGTCAATGTTATCAAATTTTTGGAGTTTAAAACTCAAAGTATGTTGTTGTTTTACATTTAAATTTCTTTATAATGAATTTGCTCTAGTGTCTTCAGATGAGTATTTGATGTCGTGTAAATATCATGAATGTGTATGTTTGAAAAGTTAAATACTTTGTTATAATCTGTGTTACGGAGCAGGATATGTATGTTGTTTTTATGAAGTATGACACCCTTATGCTGTATTTTAATTAACTTATTCGTTAATTATACACGAGGTTTAGAAGGGTGTTACATTAGTGGTATCAAATTAGGTCGGGTCCATCCAGACAGGTTGTCTAATGTTGTTTATTCTTAGTATGCGACATGTGTGTGAAATACTATCGGTGCTTGTTTGCTTTTCTAATAGTTGTTTACATGAGTGGGATTAAAACAATTGGGGAAGAAGCTTTTTCTTCTCAAAGATGTTTCAGTTGTGAAGAAAAGTCACACAAACCTAAAGAAACCAAATCAACTACCAAGAAATCATGAATCAATAAGTTTGAAAAACAAATACAAATGCATGGTTCAAAATCAAAAGTACAAACAAAGTAATGTTTACCACTAAACTACAATAACACCATGCTCATGAAGCAAATTCTACGCACAAAACACGTGTAAAAATTCTAAGACAATGCATTGTTCAAACATGAATCACACCTATCACACAACTTCATCAAAGGATGAAGAACAAAACACGAGGGACTTGACTCTCACCCAAAAATCTTGCTAACATCAAATTAAATTATGCATTCATCCAAAAAAACTCAAGTTTAAAAGCATCAAAGCATAAATCACAAGGACTTTCAAGGGTTGTAATATAGCTTTAGTACAAATAAGGGTCATATATAAAAGTCTTTGTAACAAAATTCCCTATTCCTATGAGAGCAATCACTTCCCACATTTTCAAGAAATAAAAAATTATTCACCCTTTCCTATTTTCTCATTTTCTACAACCTTAATCTTTTTTTTTTCTTTTTCTTTCTTTTCTCACATTTTTCTTTCTTTTTCAACCACTTTATTTTTCAAACCTCTTAACAACCAACCTTTAAGCAACAAATCCTTTTTCTCCCGAACTTGAATACAATCAAACATCATGACATGAATGCTTCCAAACTTTTTAAGACAAGGAAAAATTCCAACCACAATAATTGATTGAGGGTTCAAGTTCTCTAGAAATAAAATCATAATCCATGATGAAATACTTACTCATGCACAATTTCATAGTTCAACAGCAAGATGGATCATGACACTAAGGCTCAAAGGGTTGAACAAATTCTTGGTCACTCACAAGGTAAATTACTTTTTTGGCTAGGTGGTTATGCTCAATCTAAAAAAAATGCCTTGATCCTTTCATGCTTTCATACACATCAAAACAAATTCAAGATTAAACATAATAAAACTGAGTTAAAACAAGAATGTTGGTCTCCTGTGCATATAGTAAATGATGGAAAGCTCATCACATTTGGGCTTTATTCTAAAGTGATTCAACTATGAACAAGTATTGAAAAAGAATGAATGGCATGACATTTGTAGAAAATACAAGTTCATATTCATGCTATATTTTAGAAAGCATTAAACAGGGGATTGAAATGTATCAACTTCAAACACTATCATTACCATGACATTTTCTTGTTGAAATACTTAAACTTGAACAATCACACCATGTCTCTTCAAGAAAATCAAAATCAAGCTTTTGGACAAACACAACAATTTATAACAACTAAAAAATTCAATATACTAAACTATTTAAATGCTAAACTATAAAGAATACTGTTATATTGGTTATTATTCACAAGGTGTATTGGTACAATATATAGAAACAAGTTTGTTGTCATAATAATTGCTTCCTACTGCTATTGCTTGATTTCCTCTAATTAGTTATAATTTGATTTGATTGCTTGATCCTACAATAACTCTCATCTTGAATGCTTGATCCTAGAGTATCTCTTGATTTAAATGTTTTTGACTCTGTAACCTTAACACACCCCCGCAAGATAGGGGTATCGTCAGATACTCCTATCTTGAATCGAAGATCTTGATGACGTTGCCTGGATAAGGGTTTGGTAAGGCAATCTGCAAGTTGATCTTTAGTTGAAACATTGCTGAACTCGAATCTTGTCATTAACGAACATGATCTTTTACAAAATGAATATCTATGGCAATGTGTTTCATGTGACTATGGAAGACGGGATTGTACGGTGAGATAAGTGGCACCGAGATTGTCGCAGTAGATGGTAGGAATAATTGGTATACTGACATGTAGTTCAGAGAGAAGTGATGACAACCAAAGAACTTCTGCGGATGCAGATGCCAGAGCTCTATATTCGGCTTTGGTGGATGATCTTGCAACAGCTTTTTGTTTAAAAGACTTCCAAGAAATGGGGTTACCACCATAAAAAGTAACATATGCAGAGGTGATGTATAGTCATCCTGATTTCCAGCCCAATCGGCATCACTAAATGCATAGAGATTTTGGGAAGATGAACGTTTTAAGTGCAGTCCATGAAAAATGGTGGCTTTGAGATACCGAAGAAGTCTTTTCAAGGTTGTGAAGTGTGTGGATGATGGATGTTGCATGAACTGTGCGAGCTTATTTACGGTGTAGGCTATGTCAGGCCTTGTCATGGACAGATATTGTAGAGCCCCTATGATGCTTCTGTATTCCGTAAGATTTGCTGCACTTGCGCCATCAGATTTGGTAAGAGGAGAAGATATGGACATCGGTGAATGGACCATCTTTTCATCTTTCATCTTTGTGCGATCAAGCAGATCATGAATATATTTGTGTTGACCTCAAAAATAATCCTTAAGTGGTGGGAATGACTTCAACACCAAGAAAAAAAATGAATGGATCCTAAGTCTTTGATGGAAAACTTAGTGGCTAGTGTTGAAATGCACCTTAGAAATTGCTTCATTGTTATTACCTGTAATTAAAATATCATCAACATATACCAAGGTGTAGACTTTGACATCTCCTTTTAGATAAATGAATAATGATGGATCAGATTTGGAGTTGACAAACCCATAAGACAGTAAGAAAGAATGCAAGGTGTTGAACCAAGCCCGAGGGGCCTGTTTTAGGCCATACAAGGACTTATTTAGCCGACAGATATGGTCAGGGTAATCTGGATGATGAAATCCTGGTGGTTGTTGCATGTATACGGTTTCTAGAAGCTTACCATGTAAGAACGCATTATTTACATCCAACTGTTGAATGTGCCAACGTTGTTGAATGGCCAATGTGAGAACCAACCGGATTGTTGAAGGTTTAACCACAGGGCTGAATGTTTGATCATAATCTAGTCCAGGGCGTTTGATAAACTCCTTTCACGACTAGGCGTGCCTTGTATCTGTCAATGGAACCGTCTGGGCGGTGTTTTACCTCGAAACACCCACTTACATCCAATGAGGTTAGATGATGTGTTTTTGGGAACTAAATCCCAAGTTCCTTGTTGCATCAATGCATTGAATTCGGATGCCATGGCAGCACGCCATTCAGAGGAAGCCATTGCTTGTGATACACACGTGGGTTCATGCGATGCTGGTAAAGGATGTTTTGTGACAAGTAAATATTTTTTGTTTGGCTTGTGTATGTTATGCATGGACCGTGTGATGGGTCTCAAAGGTTAAGAGGATGACATTGATGTGCGTTCCAATGGTGGTGTGGTTTTTGGTGTTGATGTAGGAGTGGTAAAGGTGATGGTTGGATGTTATTTGAGTTTGAAGGTGTAGGTTCAGTTGATTGAGGTGTAGTAGAAATGGCATGGTTAATATTGGAGCTGGTTTGAGGGGATGAGTGAGAGTCATGTGGGGCTGTAACGGGAGGGATTTGTAGTATGGAATTAGGAATTATGGTTTTGGATGTGTTAGGTTAATGTGGGGTGAGACAAGAAATTGGGAAGTGGGAGCCATGAATGTTGCGGGCAGTAATGGAGGGTGAGAGTTGTGGGTTTGGGTGTGAGAAGGGAAATTGGTCTTCAACAAAAACAACATGGCGGGATAGATGCACCCTTTGAGTGGCTCGATCTAGACAAATGTAAGAGTGATATTGTGTAGAATAACCAAGGAAGACACATGGTGTACTACGTGGAGATAATTTGTTTTGGAGCATATGGACGTAGCCAAGG